>CM046675.1:10188602-11688602 GCA_025594165.1 Tamias sibiricus | reverse complement strand
CAGTTGAAGTCCCTCACTGTTACTGTGTTGGAGTCTCTGTCTCTTCCTTTGGGCTGATGGTGTTTATTTGATCAAATTGAGTGCTCCAACACTGGTGCACACAGATTTTCTGTTGTTATACCTTCTTACTGGATCAGTCCCTTGATCCTCATGTAGTTACCTTTGTCTCTTACAGTTTGTCTTAGACTCTGCTCTGTCAGGTGTGAGTGTCACTACTCCTGCTCACGTTAGGCTTCCCTTTGCATGGAATGTCATCGTCCAGCCTTTTACTTTGAGTCTGTGTGTCTTATGGTGAAGTGAGTTTCTGATAGGCAGCATATTTTGGGTCATGCTTTTTGTGCATTCATTCAGCTTATAATTGTTAGGTAAGAGCTTAATTCTGTCATTTGGTTGATTTTCTTCTAGTTGCTTTGAATATTATTTGTTCTCATTCATCTTTGTGGTTGATGGATTGTTATATTAATAATATTTGATTCTTTTCTTTTTCTGTTTTGACTATCTGCTCTTCTAGTGATGGCTGAATGTTGTGCAGGGGGCAGGAGTAGCAGGATCTGCCCAAGTGCTGCCAGTAGTCCTTGCACTGGTGTGAGTTCACGTGCAGTCAGCCATGGCCCCAGTCTCAGGGACAAGTACCCTGATCTCACGGTGCTTGGGTACAGTGCCCTCCAGTGGTCTTGGGTCCTAGTCAGTTTGCTGGGGTAATTTTTGGGTTTGTGAGGCTCTCCACCTGGTACAGTAGAATGTCTGTGGAGTCCCAGAAATGGGAATTCTCAGGGGGTTCTGAACCCTAGAGCAGACAAGTCCAGGAAATTGGTCATTTCTGAAATTGGTCATTTCTCATGGGTATAGGTGTTCACTGGGAGATGATGTGAGACCCTTTCTCAAAGCAAGGCTGCTGTGAAGATTCAGGTTACTTATCTTAGGTCAGAGAGGGGACCTGTGGGGACCGGGAAACTTTCCAGTAGCCAGCACTGCCAGCATCCAGCACTGCTGGACTCTCCTGTTCACCTTCTGCTGAAGGGAACACTTCTCCTCCCCCAGCCAGATGCTGGGAAGGTCTCCCATATGCTGTTTTCCCTGGTGTCTGAGACTCTCTGTTTCTGGTGTCCAGTGTTCCCTTGTGGTCATTCAGCTCACAAAACTGCTACACACCTGTGGTTTGGTTTTTCTTTGTGGAGGAGAAGGTGAGAGCTCCGTGCATCTATTCAGCCATCTCAGATCTCCCATTGCTTTTAAGGTAGGAGCTAAGTTGTTTCTGAGGTTAGCTGGCATGGACTTGGGGACACAGGACACCATCAAACAGTGGAACTTGGAAGAACATTGCTCTTAAACTTTTTAAAAGTGCATTTTGCCAATAACATCCCCAGGCTGTAGATTTAAATTGCTTTTTTCATTTATGAGCATCTGTGTTTCTTGGTATCTTTAACTCCCGGAGGGGAGCAAAGAATCCAGAACTAGTAATCAACCTTAATCCAGGAGGCCTGCACTATTGTGTGGAGGCCAAAAAAAAGGCCAGCGTGTCTTAGACACTGGTTCCTCGTGCTGTTTTATATATGTATATGAAGAGGAGAGGAGAAAGAACTTAACTGTGCTCCACCTGCAGCCTCTTGGGCTTACTGATGAAGGTAAGATGCCAGTGGACAGCACCTCTGATCGTCTGGGTCTCAGCATGACCATCCCCTTTGCCAGGAAGCCACTCTGTCCTAACGCCCTCACCCCAACATATTCCCATCTCCCTATTACATGATCTCATGTGGTCATATACAGCTTTCCTCCTGTTTTAGTAAGTTTTTCTTCTGCTGTGACCAAAAGACCTGACAAGAACAATTAGAGGATAAAAAGTTGATTTGGGGGTCATGGTTTCAGAGGTCTCTGTCCATAGGTGGCCAACTCCATTCCTTGGGGCTCAAGGTGAGGCAGAACATCATGGCAGAAGAGTGTGGTGGAGGAAAACAGCTGGGAACATGGCACCAGGAAGCAGAGAGAGCTCTGCTCACCAGGGACTAAATATGTACCCCCAGGGAGCCACCTCCTCCAGCCACACCCCACCCTCCCATAGTTACCACTCAGCTAATCCCTATCAGGGGACCAGTGCACTGATTAATTTAAGGCTGTCATGATTCAATCATTTCAAATCTAAACCTTCTTTGATTGTCTTACCCATGAGCTTTTAGGGGGTACCTCACATCTAACCCATGACACCCCCAAATGTCACAAAGATTCAGTTTGGTATTTCTTAGTGTAATTTTCCTTTTATCATTTGTCTCCCCAGTGAGAGGATAAGGTTTATCAGGGTAAAGAAACAGCATGATTCTGTTTATTTTTCTACACTGCCAGGTTCTCAGGAGGTCCTAAAATACTTCTTAGTGAATAAATGTATTAATGATGCCAACGGAAAGGCAGAAGAGTGAGGCACAAAGAACTAAACTTTTCTGTTCCAAAAATCAAGAGTCTGGACTAACAGGAGCTGGACAGCAAGTAGGGGCTGGTGCCAGGGAACGGGCCAGAGGTGGTAGGTGGGCAGCATGGTGCTGGTGGGGGCTTCAGTGGAGGGCCCGTGGCAACTGAAGCCCTTTTTGTGACACAGTGTCTAGTGTTCCACTTATAGGTTGTTTCCTAGCTGTGGGTGAAGGAGGCCACCTCATATCACTGAGAGGCCAGGAACATCTGCTGTCCACCCAGTCTCTGGCCCGGGGGACCAGCGAGAAGGAGGTGCACAGAGACATGCAGGAGTAGACAGGGAACAAATGCTTTTCCTCACACCCTGAGTGGAGCGGAGGCAGGTGGCCATGCCGATCCTCAGCGGGGAAGCTCTGGTATGGACGTCCATGCTCTGATGCTGGTCAGTAGAACCACTGTCTCCTTCTCCTTCTCAGGATCTCTCCTTCTCCTTCTCTAGGACCTTCCTGATCCAGCATTTCCAGGACAGCTGAGGGCCACCAGGATGGATACTTGGTTCTGACCATCCAGGGCCCATCCAGGTCCTGCCTTTCCTTATCTTACAAGGAAAGACAGAGGCTGGGGTCTGATGACCCCTCAAACTTCAGACCTTTGCGAGCAGAACCCCAGTGACTTCTCTGGAGTCCCCACACTGCTTTCACGCATTCCTTTTGCCTGCCCTTTGCCCCTCCACATTGCACAGGTCATCCGCCCACCTACAGTGAATCAGGTTTCTTCTCTACATGCTCGCCACATGGCCATGTGACACCAACGTGAACGTCCACAGGTGCTCGCACACAGAGGCCCCAAACCAAAATCAAACCAAGTGTCCCTTGACAGGTGAATGCATCAGTGAGAGCCATGATTTTTTAAAGAATCGCGTGCTAGATTTCTGGAACAACACCCTCGCGACGCAGAGTGCGCGCCTGTAGGAAACTCCCTCAGCTGTGCCCAGGAGTCCTGGCTCCCACTCCACTAGCTGTGTCTGAGAGTTCTGCTGACCCAGCGTCCCTGCCCACACTGGTGGACTGTCACTGTTAGCCATTACCAGTGGACATGCACTGGCCTCACGATGGTTTAAACTCGTATTTTCAGTGGCAAACCATGGTGTTGAGCTCTTTTCCCTGAATTTATTAGTCACTGTAGCTGCCCAAAGCTGTCCCTTGTTATGCTCATAAGTCAGGCCATCTTCCTGTCACTGAGTTGTAGGAATTCCTTGCACATCCTGGGAATGAATCCACATATCAGGAACACTGTATCCCAGGTTTTTGCTTCCCTTTCATTTTTAAGGTGTCCTGTGACAAGCAGTTTCAAATTTCTGACTAAAGCCCAGTCTGTCTTCTTTTTCTTGTATAATTCTCACTTCATGGGGTTGGCTTGCTGCTTACCTGGGGCTCTAGTCTCAGAGATGGCTACCAAACATTTACACGGACCTTATACTGAAGACATCCATTCATAGACTCCATAAGCTCAGTGATTTCCATGTAGGATAAATAAAGAAGCTCACAGCCGGACACACTATTGTCAAATGATTAAGAAGCAAAGGAGGGCAGGTATGGTGGTGCATGCCTGTAATCCCAGCAGCTCAGGAGGCTGAGGCAGGAGGATCTTGAGTTTAAGGCCAGCCTCAGCAAAAGTGAGGTGCTAAGCAACTTAGTGAGACCCTGTCTCTAAATAAAATACAAAATAGGGCTGAGGATGTGGCTCAGTGATCAAGTACCCCTGAGTTGAATCCCTGGTACCCACCCACCCCCCAACAAAAAAAGAAGCAAAGGAAAAGAAAAATCTTGAAAGCATCCAGAGCAATACCACTCACTATTTTCCAAGGAGAGGTAATAAGTAAGAACTAAATTTTCAGCAGAAATATATTCAATAGACGATGGAACAGCATCTTTAAAGTACTGAAGTGGGGGTGGGGAGCCACCTAGAACTCTGTATCCAAGAACAATATCCTGCAGATGTTGTTATGAAATCAAGACATTTTTTGGACAAAAGTTCTGAGAATTCGGCAGCAGCAGATTTCCTCTTCCAAAAACGATAAAGGAAATACTTTGGCTGAATGGGATGATTCCAGATGAACTCATGAAGCTGTAGAGAGAAGGGGAAGAGCCTCCCAGGGCACGAATAAGATTCAGTACCCAAGACTGTTGACCACTAGCATCGTAACACCAAGTGCCCCGGGCAGCTCACGGGAATGGTTCCAAGGATGCGGCATCCAGAGCTCAAAGGGAAAAGGAAGGGAAGCTCTCTGAAATTCCTTCCCTTGTTTGGGAATTGATGGGAGTACCAATTTAGTGTGGGCTGTCACAATCAAGGACATATACTGAAGTCTCGGGGCGACCGCTACAAGAATTATATTACATGTATAATTAAAAGCCAACGGGGAGAAGAAAATAAATTTTTTTTTTTCATTATGTCAGAAAAATGAAGCCAACAGAGAATGGCAGAATTTAACCATAAGTATGCCACAGAGCCCACGATAGCCCTTAGAAGGTTTTATTCTTTTCTGCAAACATATGTTGTCACTGTCCTTGTCCATCACCTGTCTGCTGGGCTGGGTAAGGCCGGGCGCTGAATGTGGCAAGGAGGACTCCTCCTTAACGACCCCTCCAGGGCAGACTTTCCAGATGGAGGCACCAACCTTTGGACCAAAGTCTCCTCCTCAGCATTTAGTTAAGTGTTGCTCTTCGGTACAGTGGGAAAGAGGGGAATGGAATGAACACACTGTGTTCTCCGAGTCTCACGAGGTTACGATGGATCAGCAACTCCCAAATCTTAGCGACTCGAGAAAACACACACTTGTTTCTCACGTCATGTGAGTTAAGGGCTCCCCGCCACATTGTCTCACTTGTGATCCCTGATCTGAGGCAGTCTCTGTCTCAGGACCAATGGGGAAGAGCATACCAGTTGTATGCAGGATGGTGACTCTTGAAGCTTCAGCTCCAAAACAGCACAGATGGCTTCTAGTGGTTTCATTGGTCAAAGCAAAGCCCAAGGCCCAGCCCGATATTGACAGATGTATTAGGGCCCTCAACAGGAACAGAATCAACAGGAAGTAAATTATAAAAAAAGGACTTATTAGGTTGGCCTAGGTGACCAGAAGCTGGAGAGCCCACAGTGGCCTCTGTAGGCTGGAGAGCTGGAGGGACCAGCAGCTGCGCAGACCAAGAGGCTGCAGCCCCAGGACAAGAGGGGTCAAGGGTGCTGCCTCAGTCTGAGACCAAAGGCTTCAGAGAATCACTGGCAGAGCCCACTTTGCAAAAGTGAAGAAGCAAGAGTCTGATATCCTCAGAGGATCCCAGCAACAATCAAGAACCCATTCAAGAAAAAATCACGCTTGCATCTGCTGCTGCTTCCTTGTTCTTCCAACTTTTATTCCATCCAAGCCACCATCCTATTGGACAGTGCTGCCCACACTTAGGGAGGGTCTTTGTTTCAGTTGGCTATGCCACATGCCAATCATTCCTGGACACACCCCTCATTGATGCACCCATAAGCCTCTTAATAATGGGCTTCTCTTAATCTAATCAAGTTGACAATTCAAATTAACCATTACAACAGGGTCACAAATTATCACCTTCAGCAGGGACAGGCCATAGAGGTGAGTGGCCTGAGGACAGTGGAGTGGAAGCTGGGAGCAGTGACTACTTTGAACAAATTCTGCCACATATATGGTGCTTCCCTGGCCCTCCTACTTTGGTTATACCATCTCGCAGCCATTACTTGGAAATTATCTTCCTTCAGTTCATATGGTCTCTCCTGATCAAACTACCTCTTCTCTAAGACCAAGGCCAACTTTCCTTTAGACTTCAATCTGTCTACCATATCACATTCCCCCTCTTGTCTCCAAACTCAGGACATTCTCTATCATCAGGATGCAAACATGTACATTTATATAGTTTTCATTTATTCATTTTCTTCCAAGAGATGTTTTTGATCCAATGGTGTTGACCAATCACTATCTTAAAACAAAGAAAAAAAAAAGCCATTTCAACTATCAATTCTAAGCCTCACATACATGCAGCAGACTGATTTTTCTTATTTTTTGCAAGAGTCACATCACAACTGCATGAGAGCAGTGTTCTCACCTGATGTCTCACATCTTCTCTTCCACACAGTCAATGAAGAAATGGAGGGGATTCAACACAGGCACTACATCATAAGAAAAATTTTGCAAGGCAGTGTATATTGGAAGGGTTGGAGACAGATCCTCTCCTACAGTGATCGTGGCTTTTAACAGTCTTCCAGAGTTGACACCTCAAACACCTCCCCAATCCTCTGCCCCATGTCACCTGCAGCTGCTCCCCAGGGTGCCAGCTGACCTGGACAAGGAGCAGGGAGCAGCCCACGCATAGCAGACATGAGAGTAGCACCCTGCGCACGCACCACGCCTTACGGTTTGCAAAGTAGGCTCACACCCGGCACTACATCATAAGAAAAATTTTTGCAAGGCAGTGTATATTGGAAGGGTTGGAGACAGATCCTCTCAAATGGGGTTTACACCTAGCGACAAAGCCTGCAGGTGTTAAGAATAAAAATCCTACTCATAATAAAAAAGGCAAAGGACATTTTTTCTAGGGGCTACAGTGATCGTGGCTTTTAACAGTCTTCCAGAGCAAATTTTTGACAATCATTTATTCCTAAATCTCCTTATACTTTCCTTTTGTATCAATCATCCTATCATTATTCCCATCAGGTAATAAAAAATCAACCCATTCCTAAAGCATTTAATGTATTTTACAGATGGATCCTCGTAACGGTACTCTACTGCTGCCTAGTAGTCACTCAAAAATGAAAAAATGATTCATATTGACACCTCAAACACCTCCCCAATCCTCTCAGCCCCATGTCACCTGCAGCTGCTATCCCCAGGGTGCCAGCTTTGACCTGGACAAGGAGCAGGGAGCAGCCACGCATAGCAGACATGAGAGTAGCACCCTGCGCACACTGCCTTTACCCTTAATAATGCACCACGCCTTAACGGTTTGCAAAGTAGGCTCACACCCGGTACCTCTTGTCAACTCACGCCCCCTTTGTCATCAGCAAGACTGGTGTTATCTCCATTTTATGCAGGACTGAAACAAAGCTGAAACATGAAGTGATTTGTCCGAGGACACCCAACTCTTTAGATATGACATATCATCATCTAGTGACACTCGATGTGGCACTGTTTAGAGATGGTCCTCTATGGTTCCTTTGGGAAAAGACCAAGCTCCCAGCCCAGATACAATGGCAATTTACGAATGACTGCTGTCAACTGTTACTCTTTCTGTCTGATAATTTAAATGCGAGACAGTTAAGCACGCCTACTTACTTGACTGGATTTTCTCATTGGGTTCTTTTAATATGTTTGAGCATTAAGACTTGGAAGCCAGAACTTTGGAGAACTAATATATATTTAATGAGTCAAGTCAAGACCTAGGTCTGAGACTTTTTCTTTTCTTTTACATATCAGGCAAGCCAATATCAAAGGACCGCCTCTTGGTGAACGATGACCTGGTACATTTTTTCACAAACAGAACGAGGACCTTTCATGTCACCATGAATGCAATGCAGTCCCTTTGTGTTTTCCTTTGCAATCTCTTGGGTTGGATCATGTTCAAGGATACGTGGGCCTCTTGTCTTTTGAGTTCATTTAAGAGTTCATTTCCCGCCTCTGACATTCAGCTCAGGAATTTCAGCAGCAATTAATCAGCGCTATCCCTATCGGAAACATCATTAATCTTTACCAGACAGAAGCGATTAAGCCTGTGACTCAACTTCAATGCACCCTTTGGAGGGAGGATTTACCATTTTGCAAATGTTTTGAAAGGGAAGTCGCAGCTTTGAAGCAAAAGTGAGAAACAATTTTAAAGACTTAGATCCCAAATCCGAGAGTCATGTAACCAGTCCTGGAAGGAAGAGTTTGCTTCTGCTACAGATTATAAGAACTGTGGCTTCAAGGTTGAACACATCCCAGCATGCATGCAGGCGTGTGATTTCCCATTCTCTGCCCTCTTGCCCGGGGTGAGCTCATTTCATCCTGATTTCAATTATCACCTAGAGCCTCAGCGTGGGTGACTCATGCACCATTCCCTGACCCAGCAAGCCTTGAATCCCCCTGCTGTGACATCCACCATCACCACGGCTGTGAGTGCTCAGAACTGCCAACCCTGAACTGAGCTAACGCACCCTGGGTTTTATGGGGGTGCAGTGGGTGTTAAGGCGGCACAGGATCTGGGGACCACTGCCTCGGTACAAGTCCTCACTCTGCTTCTCACAAGTTGAGTAGTTGTGGTCAAGTTACACAGCTCTCTGTGCCCTCTGCTTGCCCGTCTGGAAAATGGGTATGAAAAGAGAGTTCACCTTGTGGTCCACCATGGTTAAATATGAGGTGTCCCCAGAAGCTCATGTGTGAGCAAAGCAAGGAAGTTCAGGGCTGAAATGATTGGGTTATGGCAGCCTTGACCTAATCAGTGCCTTAATTCACTAGTATGGGTTAACTGGGTGCTGACTGTTACTTTTGTTTTTAATACCAAAGATTGAACACAGGAGTGCTTAACCATTAACCACTGAGCCCCCATCCCCAGTCTTTTTTTTTTTTTTTTTTTTTTGGAAGTGGGTACTGAGGCTTGAACTCAGGGGCACTCAACCACTGAGCCACATGCCCAGTCTTATTTTTTATTTTTGTTTATTTATTTATTATTATTTTTGTGTGTGTGGTACCAGGGATTGAACTCAGGGGCACTCGACCACTGGGCCACATCCCCAGCCCTTTTTTTTTTTTTTTTTTTTTTTTTTTTTTGTATTTTATTAGAGACAGAGTCTCACTGAGTTGCTAAGAGCCTCACCATGGCTGAGGCTGGCTTTGAACTTGCGATCCTCCTGCCTCAGCCTCCCAAATGCTGGGATCACAGGCGTGCGCCACCGCACCCAGCTTTATTTTGTATTTTATTTAGAGACAGGGTCTCACTGAGTTGCTTAGTGGCTCACTGTTGCTGAGGCTGGCTTTGAATTCGCAATCCTCCTGCCTCAGCCTCCCGAGCCGCTGGGATTACAGGTGTGCAGGCTTGGATGTTGACTGTATGCTAGTGGGGTGTTACTAGAAGTGGGTCATTAGGGGCATGCCTTTGGGTTATATGTTTTTTTTGTCCCCAGAAAGTAGTGCTCTCTCTCTCCCTCTGTTTCCTTAGCTTTCTTCTACCACACTCTTTCTGCCATGATGTCCTACCGTATCTCGTGCACAGAGCAATGGAGTCAGCCATCTATGGACTGAACCTCTGAAACCGTGAGACCCAGATAAAGTCTTCCTCCTCTAAAATTGTTTGGTCACAGAAAAAAAAATAACTATTACAGATGTTACTTGTTTTTTAAAATATATATATAAAAGTTTCATGTAACATAGTACCTTAGAGTAAACTCTTAAGCAACATTAATTATGATAATTAGTTGCTGTTAATTATCACCCTCTTTAGCCGGGCCCAGTGGCGCACGCCTGTAATCCCAGCACTTTGGGAGGCTGAGGCAGGAGGATCACGAGTTCAAAGCCACCCTCAGCAATGGCGAGGCACTTAGTAACTCAGTGAGACCCTGCTTCTAATAAAATACAAAAAAGGGCTGGAGATGTGGCCCAGTGGCCAAGTGCCCCTGAGTTCAATCCCCGGTACCAAAAAAAAAAAAAAAAATTATCACCCTCCTTTTCAATGTAATGATATAATGCTTCTAGGCTGTAGGTACCTATTTTATCCAATTTAAAAATGTATGTGCATTCTTGTCAGCCTGATAAGGGCCCCATCTGACGTATGACCCATGGGAATAATGTATTGTTAGAAAATATATCTACGGAGGGTCTCACGTTGCAGGAATAGGTGGAGAAGGGGACAGACTGTAAGAGCCCTAATAAGGAGATAGCTAAGATGGCGGCTAGCTGAGAGCCGTAAGAGGTGTTTCAGTATCTTCACCTGATATTCATGCATTTATCTAAGAATCTTTCTATGCCCGTGAACACTATGTGACGCACCTGTAAGTTTGAGCTGTTATCACGTGTATACTTGTTAAGGCAAAAAGTATTTAACCGGGTGAGGTTGGCTAGGGCGGGTGGTTGGAGTTGGAGAGGTTGTTGGAGCTGGAGAGAGAAGTTAGAAGGAAGAATAAAGAGCCTATTCATTTCCAGTCTGCCTCCGAATTCTTTCCCGCAGTATCGTTGCTGCAGGCGGCAACAACAGACAATCATCACAATCTTAGAAAGTGCTGCACAGCTCAGGATCCTATACTGTTGTCTCCAGCCTTGTTCCCTTCACCCGTTCAAAGTCCCAGGATATGAGAGCCAGACATACAGCCGTAACCACAGCAGCGTGCTCTGTTTACAGTGGAGGACATGTGTCTCAGGGGTTAAGGTATGTGGTTGTAGTCACGGTGGCACCAGCTGGGCTATAGGCTCTCTGCCACGGGTGATAGTCACACGCCACCAACAGGATGTCCTACCCCACCCCCACCCCTAGTACTGTCCACCCTTTAAAAATGTGAACTGACCCTTCAACACGCTCAGTACTTGTTGGCTGCTATTTGGACATCCACTGTTCAAAAAGATCACGTTGGACAAACTTCTTTCTCACATTGCATGCGATCAGATCCATTCGTGGTAGAACCATCCTCACTACTTACCGGACAGGAGATGTTGTTTGCCAACTGAGCTTCCAGGGGATCCATCATTTGGCAGATGGTTTGAAAGGGGAAGAAGTGAGTCTCTGTGTTTGAAAGTGCTCAGTGAGAACCAAGCACTACGGGCTGTTGAAGCAACGCTTGAAGGAAATCTTTGTTACTACCTCCAGGTCTGAGGACCGCATGGTCCCCTCCCCTGTCCCTTAGTAAACCCTGTTAGATGGAGCACCCCCAGAATCTGACAGCTTCCCACCTCCTCCTCTGACACCTTTCTGTCTCAACAAGGAGCGTCTCCCCCGTAATCTATTCTAGCGGCCTCCTACTTAGACAACTTGATTTTAATTTCACCCCATAGAGTATATGCTTCTCAAACACTCCACAAGGAATTGCCAAAGTGATGCTTTTAAAACATTAAGTCTGACGTGTCATTCCTATACAAGAGCTTCTCGAGGGGCCTCAGAGGAGGACTCAGCTCCCTCTGTTGCCCCCAAGCCCTGCCCTCCCAGCTCTTTCTCCGGCTCTCCATCCTCATCTCCCAGAATTAACATGTCAGTGTTAATTCTGCCTATCCATGAACAGGGGAGGTCTTTCCATAGTGGTTGTAATAATTTACAATCTGCTGTGCTGCTTCTTGCATTCCTCAGAAATTTTAGCACCTATGCCCTGATGGTTTCTCTGCCTGGCACACCTGCGACACACACAGGTCTTTGCTCGAAAGTGCCCTTCTCACAGAGGCCTACCTGGACCAGGGTGTTAGATGTTGTGTCATGGCCTTGCGTTGAGTGCAGACACACTCCATTTCCCGCCTTCTAACCACAGATGCCAATCTCCATAACATCTAAACCAACCCAGGACACGTTGTGGAATGGGATGCTGTTCATAATTATCCTTGGGAAACAGAAATAAACTAAGCCTGCCTGGGGCCCCCTGGGACTTATACCCACCCACAGCTGATGTGCTCTGAATTTTCTCTCAGCATTGATTGCCTTCTGATAAACCGGAATATCTCCATATTTATTATGTGGATGAGTTCTTTTTGGTGTAATTCTCTTAGCGCATCAGCTCATGAGGGTTAGGATACTGATGCCTTTGCTGATGGATTCTAAGTGTCTAGGAGAGTGCCTGACACCAGGGCCATAGCAGATCTTCAGTCAATATTGGTTACGTTGAATGAACACATGATATGGGGACGCCAAAGATGACCTTGAAAATTCATTCAGACTTTAAGCATGACATGCATGTTTCTGTTTATTTCTCTTGAAAATGGCAAAAATGAATGATATGAATAGGCAAAGCTAAGATTCAAATCACAGTCATGAGACTCCAGAGTTGTTATGCTGGATCTGGAAGGCCCATGAATGGATAACCGAATACTGTCTCTGTCTTCCTTCAGAGGCCAGTGTTTGAACCAGAGTTCCCAAGCTAATTGCCCTCTTTTCCACCTGGAATGACTCTGACTTATTTCTCTTTGTCCTTTTGTAAGTTTTCTACCAGTGCAGTGATAGTCAGGTTCATGGTGACATGTTCATAGCTGTATACTGTATAATGTGGTCGGTTTTAGTCCCCAGGGCCTCCCTCTCCTTTTCCTCTTTGTTTTCCCTGGTCCCCTTCCTCTAGCTACTGGTTTCCCTTCCATTTTCAGGACATCCTTTTTTTTTCTTTCCTTTTTTCCCCCCTCTACTTACACATATGAGAGAAAACATAAGACCCTGGACTTTCTGGGTCTGGCTAATTTCACTTACCCTGCAGCTACCCACTTCTACCCATTCACCAGCAAAGCCATGATTTCATCTTCTCTATGCCTGAGTAGAACTCCATTGTGTATCTATACCACACTTTCTTTATCCACTCACCAGCTGATGGACACCTAGGCTGGTTCCATAGTTTGGCTATTGTGAATCATGCTGCTGTAAACATAGGTATGCATGTATCTCTGTAATATGTTGACTTTAATTCTTCAGGGTAAATACCCAGGAGTGATATAGCTGGGTCATGTGGTGGTTCCTTGCCTAGTCTTTAGAGGAACCTCCATACTGATTTCCATAGTGGTTGTACTAATTTACAATCCCACCAACGGTGTTCCAACATTTATTGTTATTTGTATTCTTTTTTAATTTTTTTTTATTCTAAGCTGTTGGAAATGATGGCAGAATGTATTACATTTCATATTATACTTGTAGAGCACATTTTTACATAGCTCTGGTTGTATACAAAGTATATTCACACCATTCATGACTTCATACATGCACTTGGGGTAATGATATCCATCTCATTCTACCATCTTTTTTTTCTTCACCCTTTTGCCCCCTCCCTTCTTCTCCCTCCCCATTGGCCATTCTAGTGTTCCTTCTTGATGACTGCCATTCTGACTGGTGTGAGATGAAATTTCAGTGTAGTTTTGATTTGTATTTCCCTGATTGCTAAAGATGTTGAACATTTTTTCCATACTTATTAACCATTTATGTTTCTTCTTTTGAGACATATGTGTTTATTTCATTGGCCCATCTATCGATTGGATAAGTTATTGTTTTTGTTTTTGCTTTGGAGATTTTTTGTTTGTTTGTTTGTTTTTGTAGTTATGCATGTAGTCTAGATTTTAATGCTCTGTCAGACCAGTAGCTAGCAAAGATTATCTCCCATTCTGTAGGCTTTCTCTTCACACTCACTTTACTTTTGCTGTACAGAGACTTCCTAATTTCATGCTATCACATTTAATTCTTGATATTATTTCCCGAGCTTTAGGGGTCCTTTTGAAGAAGTCATTGTCTGAGCTAATGTGTTGAAGTATTGATCCTATGTTTTCTTCTAGCAGTTACAAAGTTTCAGTTCTAATGCCTAAGTTTTGGGTCCATTTTTAGTTGACTTTTGTGCAAGATGAGAGATAGGAATCTAATCTCCTTCTTCTACACATGGATAATGATTTTTCCCAGCACCATTTGCTAAAAGAGGCAAATTTTTCTCCAATGTATTTTTTGGGCATTTTTGTCAAGTATCAGATGACTGTATCTGTGTAGATTTGTCTCTTTGTCTTCTATTACACTGGTCTGTGTGTACTTGTGCAAGTACTATGCTGTCTTTGTTATAGCTCTGTAATATATTTAGAGATTAGCTATTGTGATGTCTCCAGCAGTTCTTTATTGGCTAAGAATTGCTTTGGCTATTATGGGTCTCTTATTCTTCCAAATGAATTTTAGGCCTGTTTTTTTCTAGTTCTTTGAAGAACATTATTGATATTTTAATGGGGATTGCATTGAATCTATATTTGGCTTTTGGTAGTATGACCATTTTGTCAATGTTAATTCTGCCTATCCATGAACATGGGAGGTCTTTCCATCTTCTAAGGACTTCTTCCATTTCTTTCTTCAATGTTGTATAATTTTCACTATAGAGCTGCCTCACCTCCTTGGTTATTATTATTCTTGCCCTGCCTTTTTTTTTAGGTTATTGTGAATGAAACTTTTTTTTTAATTTCTTTTTCAGTGTGATCATTATTGGTGTATAGAAAATCTGTTGACTTCTGTATTTTGATTTTGCATCTTGCTGCCTTTCCAAATTTGTTAATCAACTCTAGCAGTCTTCTGGTGGATCTTTTTGAATATTCTAAGTATAGGATCATCTCATCTGTAAACCATGATAACTTGACTTCTTCCTTTCCTGTTTTACCCCATTTAGTTCCTTCTTTTGCCTAATTTCTCTGTCCAAAATTCCAAGTACTATATTGAATCACAGTGGAGAGAGTCTGGTCCTTATCTCGTTCCTCATGTTAGAGGAAATGCTTTCAGTTTTTCTCTATTCCATATGATGTTAGCTTTGGGTTTGCGGGCATGGCCTTTATGATGTCAGTATAAGTTCCTTCTATCCCTGGTTTCTTCAGTGTTTTTTTTTTTTTTTTTAATCATGAATGGGTGTTGGATTTTGTCAAAGGCTTTCTCTGCATCTATTGAAATGATTATGTGATTACTGTCCTTAATTCTATTTATGTGGTGATTATACTTACTGATTTGTGTATGTTGAACCATCTTTGCATCACTGGAATGAAAGCAACTTGATCATGATGCACAATCATCTTAATGTGCTTTTGAATATGATTTCTGATACTTTATTGAGAGTTTTGCACCATGTCCACCAGGGATATCAGTGTATAGATTTCTTGCCTTGATGTGTCCTTATCCAGTTTTAGTATCAAGGTGATGCTGGCTTCATAGAATACACTTTGAAGCATTCCATCCCTTTCTATGTCATGGAAAACTTTGAGGAACGTTGGCAATCTATCTGGCCCTGGACTTTTATTTGTTGGAAAGAATTTTTTTATCAGTATTTCAATCTCATTGTGTATTATTAGTCTATGTTTTCTATATTCTCTTTGTTTGATTTTGGTAGGTCATAAATGTCTAGAAATGTGGTCATTTCTTCTAGATTTTTCTAATTTATTGGAATATGTTCTCAAAATTGTCCCTAATGATCCTCTGGATTTCAGCAACATCTGTGGTAATATCTCCTTTTTCATCCCTAATTTTATTAATTTGGGTCTTCTCTCTCTTTCTTTGGGTTAGTTTGGCTGGGGATTTATCAATCTTGTTTATCTTTTCAAAGAACCAACTCTTCATTACATTGATCCTTTGAATTTATTTTTTATTCTCTATTTTGTTAATCTTGGCTCTGATCTTAATTATTTCCTTATTTCCACTAGCTTTGGAATTGGTTTGTTCTTGTTTTTCTAGGAACTTGAGATGCATCATTAGGTTGTTTATTTGGGGACTTTCTGATGTTTTATGTAGGCACTCATAGCTATAAACTTTCCTTAGAACTGCTTTCATCATGTCCCAGAGATTCTGGTATGTTGTATCTTTATTCTCATTTGATTTGAGGAATTTTTTAATTTCTTCCAATTTCCTCCATGACCCATTCATTGTTCAGAAGTGTATTTTTCAACTCCATAGTTTTCTGTAGTTTTCCTTGCTGCCAATTTATAATTTTGTTCCATTGTGATCTGATAAGATGCAAGAAATTATGTACTCTTTGTGTATTTGCTATGCTCTTTATCTTTAAAAATCTCCAGGGTTGGAGTGTATGTAGTTCATGGTAGGCACCTGCCTTGCATGCACATGGCCCCAGGTTTGATCTCCAGCACCATACCCTCAAAAAAAGGGTCAGATAGAAATCACTCCCTAAAACTTTGCCTGCCCCGCTCTCCCCCACCCCAAGGAAAAGTCACCTACAGGACTGGGCTACTTGTGTCCTTACAATGTTACCTTCTCTACCTTGTGCATGCTTTAGAAACACCTATGTCTTGGGTCATCACCCCCATAGTCCTGTCACTGTCCAGAGTTTGCTTATATCATCATGATTCTGGTGTCTTCAAGTAGACTGTGAGGTTTTATAGATGGGGGGGTACTAATGTTCATCTTGGTTTTGTGGCACTCAGCACAGTGCCTGGCACACAGAGGGCTTGACTGTGTATCCACTTATCAGAACTAAATCAGATTTGAATCACTCACAACTATAGCTCCCACAGGCTCTGCAGCCCACCCACCCAACATGGGCTGCATGCCCCAACATAGTGCATTCTTATGGATCAATGGCCCTTCTTGACATGATATTTTCTCAAAGTTTCAGCATCCATGTGGAGCACACACCAGTACATGCACCCATGAGTCCGTCATCTCTGGAGTATATGGGGATAGTTTCAATTCTGTCATGTCATTTTTTGATCCCCTAGTATTTTGAGGGCTGCTGGGGGTATCTCCTTTGTTATTCATCTGCTCTCTGCTTCTGAGCTGTTCATCCTACAAGATCCTTTACCATCTGCCCAGTATCAATCCTCTAGGTTGGTTTTATTCAGTTTTTTGGCACTGTGACCAAAACACTTGACAAGAACAGTTGGAGTGAGAAAAGTTAATTATGGTTCATGCTTTCAGAGGTCTCAGTCCATGGTTGGCCAACTCCATAGCTCTGGGCCCAAGGTGAGGCAGAACATCATGGCGGAAGGGTGTGGAGGAGGAAAGCAGCTCAGGACATGGCATCCAGGAAGCTTAGAGAACTCTGCTCACCAGGGACAAAATATAAACCCCAAAGGCACACCCCCAAGAAACCTACCTCTTCTAGGCCACTCTACCTGCCCGTGGTTAATACACAGAAGTGGATTAATCCACTGAATAGGTTCTAGCTCTCATAATCTAATCATTTCACCTCTGAAAATTCTTGCATTGTCTCACACATGAGCCTTGGAGGGACGCCTCCTGTCTAAACCATGAGAATGTTTAACTTTGATTATACTCATGTATACTGTGCTCTTAGCCTCAAACCACCTTCTTTCCATCCTTCCATGGCTACTTTGGATCTGACTCTTTCAAAAATAACATGCCTGGGGATAAATGAAATTCAAGACATCCTCCAGGGTGCACCATCCCAGTGACCCCTTAACTGGCCAGTGTCTTGTGATCTGCCCTCCACATGGCCAGGCCCAGAACCTCCCTCCACAACAGCACCCAGTGTGAATGGATGAAGGTCATTCACAAACCTTCCTCCACTAGCTCCTCCAGGGGATGTGACACGTGCTATCTTGCTCCCTGTCCTCTCCCAGCATGTTTCTTTGGTTCTGTCTGGAAGCAGGTAATTCATATGACAGGTGGATTTGATTTAAGATGTGCTGACTCCCTCCCCACCGGTCATTCCAGATTCTTTCCGCCTTAAATCGCCAATCCAGTGAGGCATGGGGAGAGACAGACAAACAGGCGAGCCTCTCTCTAGGCTGTGGGTGTCAGGGGGATCCTCACCAAGCCCAAGGTGTCATGCACAAGTGGCAAGAGCCCAGCCCTGCGTGACAGCTGCCCGAGCTGCCATATGCACACAGGGACAAGATGGCACGTGTGCTGGCTCTGCAGGCCCTGCAGGGGGACATCCTGCTCCCTTCTCACTCAGAGGGTATCTGTGTTTCAGCACATGTCAGCCACAGACTTTGGCAGAACCATTGTTATTTTTCCTTTCATAACTGTCCTAGGAGGAATTGTGCAACACCGCAGATTGTCGCAGGGAGCACTCGTTGGCAGGGAGCCAGGGCCCAGCGCTCTTCCTCAGAAAAGGCTGATTGTGGATGAGGTGCACTGCTGGCAAATTGCTCCCTGTGTGCCGTTGGATTCGGTTTTCCTGGTGCTTCCCGAGGGCTCATCCGGCCTTGCTCAACTGACTGGTTTAACAGATCAGCTCAAGTCCAGAAGCCTTCAAACTTTCCACGATTTCAGAATGCCTTTTATTCCCTTCCTGACTTGGACAAGGGAGGGGGTCAGACTTTTTACAGGTGTTGAATCCTCCAACACGGACGTGGTTCAGAGAAGGAAAAATGTGGCAATAAATTACCCTGGGCCCAATTGTACTCCTTTCAAGGGCAAAACAGAAGGAGGAAAAGAGGAATCGGCTTTTCACTGAAAATAAGAGCTATGTTCTCTCGACAGTGACTTCCTTGACATTGTGTTAGACAGTCCATGAACAACACCAGGGAGACTACAAAGAAAAGAATATGCACTCAAAACTGGAGACCAGACCTGGAAATGTCCAGGACTCCATTTCTGCTCATACTAACCGTCTAGAACAGTCAGATGTGAATACACTCAAAAAACAAGGTTCTCTCCATCAAAACCCCCCTGTAACCTGGAAGGCAGGGAAAGCCTGGGATGGAAGGCTGGGTCACATCTGCAGGTGAGGAGCTGCTCCACCCTGCGGCCGGGTGGGGGCGCGGAGGGCCCCCAGGGGTGCAGCTGGAACCACGTGGCAGCAGAAGCCGCGTTTCCACCACCAAGTTCACACCTGAGAGGATGGAGAGGAAGATCCGGTAATGCTCTCTTCACTGACTTTCCAGCCAGAGGGCCAGTGAAGTCTCCTGTACACACAGACAGGAAATTGCAGTTACGGCTTTCGTGGCTCCTAATGATGCTGTAAACCTGCACCCGTGGAAGGACTGTCCTTGCGAAAGATTGGTGAAATCAAGCCTGAGGAATCTGGGCTGCAGGATGCAGAGCTTCCTTTCATTCCCCTAAAAATATGTGTCATTTTGTCAAGAGGAATCAGACATTGTATTGGGAGAGCCTCCGCATCTCTTCTGCCACCAGGGGACCCTGGCTCTGGAGGGAGCGTTGATGGTGACCTGCATGGAAGAATGGAGATGTAGGTTTTGCCAGGACATTTAAGGTGGGATGACACCTCTTAGACTATCAGAGAGAGATCTGGCGTGCCACCCCACTGGCTTATGAGTTTCTGGGTTCTAATTGAGCTCCAGTGGTTCTGACTGAGCTCCAGTGGTTCTGACTGAGCTCCAGTGGTTCTGATTGAGGAATCTCTGACCTCCTTCAGCTTTAGACTCCAAACCCTCTATGCAATGCTGCTTTTAAGAGTGATCTTTCAGAACTCACATCCAAACTGTCTCCCTCTGCAGACGGTGGGCGGTTCCCACTGAATGTCTTTAGGGTAGATCTTTTTCCATGTCACATGGTCAGCTCTAGTCTAAAACTCCTAAGAATCCGTCCAGATGGGCCATCAGACCCATCTGACTGAAGGAACCATTGTCATTTTTGCAAGGCCAGGAGCAGGAAGTCACCTAGGTGGGCGTCAGATAAATGAAGCAAGTCCTGCTCCTGGTGGACTTGGATCTCTTTCCAACTTTGATAGTGTGTGCTGTTAATGTTTTCATCAATTGCACCTCTTACTGCCTGCCTTTAATAAAGAGGATTCCCGCCCCATTTATCAGGATCCCAACTGTACAGAAGGAACACATTCTCTGGGAAGTCCTTGATGTGGTTGGAATGCAGCAATTCAGCTGAAAAAAAAAATTATCCTAAGGGGCAGCCCCAGTGTGAAATCTTTATATGTGGCAAAGAGATCTTAATTTGAAATAAAATGAAAACAAATGCAATACTCAATCATGTTAGAAAACAGGTCCAAGGTCATAGGAAGACTTAGTCATATAACTGAAACCTTAAAGCTAGAAAGAGAAAAGTAAGTCAAGTTTTAGGTTTGGGCTAAGTTAATGCAAATAAGGTAGCTATCCCAAAATGCTCAGAAATCTCATTCTTTTCAGTTGCCCTACAAGTTTCCTATGATCATTCCCGTGAAGAATCTGGCTCATTGTTCATGTTCTTGGAATATGCTCAGTTTAACATAGTTTTAATGGGGGTCACTGGCCTTCTATTTGAGGGTACCTTGCAAAGCCTTTTAGGAACTGCCATGTAAGGATCTTACAATCTCAGCCAGTAGTAGTTCCCTAAAGCTGATGTGCGGGTGGATGACATCTGAGTCACCCAGAATGTTCTAAAACTACATATTCACAGACCCCATCCCATGCCAGCACCACCAGAAGTTTTAGGGGTAAGTTCAAGAATCTATTTTAAACACATTCATCAAATGAAACTGGCACAGGACAAACTCGGGTCCCACACAAGTCAGGAGCTCCGTTGCGAGTGGCAGACATCTCATTCCAGGTAGTTCGCACATTAAAGGAAATCAGTTGATTCCAGTCACTGAAAAATCCAGGGAGGTTGGCTTCAGGCCTGGGTAGATCCAGGGCTCCAGCAGTGACATTAGGAATCACAAAGCATCTCCGTTTGTCAGCTCCTCTTAGGTTCAAGAGAATGGCAGCCCAGAAATCTGTAGTTTGAAAGTCCCCCATTGACCTTATTTATACCCCCTAAAACTCCATGACTAGTGTTCCGTCACGACTCAGAGGAGATCTGCTGAAGGGTTTGCACCCCAGTTGCTGTCTTTCTTCAACCAGGAATGCTCGTGCGCATCTGTCCATTTCTTTTTCAGGTTTTCATGTATTTATTAGTTTGGGTCTTGGCATACCTGGTGATTTCTGCTAAGCAAACGGGAATTATTTTGGAAATTACTATTTCCAAATCTTTGTCATTACTATAGATAAAATAATGAAGACTGGCAGACAATCAGTAAAAGAGACACAATGTATAAGGGGGAAATGATAGAAAGCAACTACTACTAGGTGAATTGAAAATATTAGCGTTAAGTTCTGAGTGAATGAGGCCTTACTGCAACACTAAAACCTAAAACACCATTTAGTTTTCTCTTTCTAGCTTTAAGGTTTCGGTTAGAAGACTAAGTCATCCTATGACCTTAGACCTGTTTTCTAACATGATTGAGTACTGCTTTTGTTTTGTTTTTTTTTGAATCACCTCATCATCTATGAATAAGGATGAAGACGCTGAAGCACGTACCTGCACCTTTTACGCCCATCCTCCCCCAAAAGCAGCGGCATGTCAAGCTGACTGCTAAGACTCGACCTGTCTCAGTGCTCCCACTCTCCAGGGAGGGAGTCTGGTTTCCCATTCCCCAACCATCACTGGAACTTCAACAGCAAGAAGTCGCTCTCTTCTGATTGGTGACTGACAACCAGATTATGGCCTGTGATTCAGACACACACCCACCCAGCCCATGTGGGTGAGGAGCTGGATCTACAGACCTACCTCATTGGCTTCTTCCGGACTGCTGCATGGGAGCCTTCTTACTGCAGGCTGCAAATCCCTTTTCCTTGTCAAATTCTCAATGACAAACACACAAACAAAAATACCTAGAGTCCTTCCAAATGTCCACTGTTCCTGTCGTGCAGGAAGCAACTCTTTGCTCACATGAGCACAGAGCTAGGACAGTTCTGTTGCTCACAGAGCCCTCGCCCTGGGGTTCAGCATTGACAACGTGGCCACCTCATGAATAGTGACTGCTCTCTCATCTGGACAAACCGGTGGTGGAAGCAGAACTTTCCCCAGAGCCTGTCCTCCAGGTTGTCAGCCCTTCTGGCCTGTTTGGTCCTTGGCATTAGCACTTTTTGTTCACATGGAAGGGAGAGGAAGCTCTATCCAGGGTTGTTCCTTCTACCAATGGCTAATAGTGTTCGAAGGAAGAGAAGCAGCCTGTGTCTTGAGTTTTCAAAGTCAGCCCAATTCCCTGTGTCCAAGTGCACAGCTTTTTTGTGCTGACTTCTCACTGGTGCAGCAGAAGTTAAATAGCTCCCCAAAGTCACCAACAGCTTTTGCTCTCTGATGCTAGCCACCCAGCCACAACAAAGAGCCGCTTCAAAGTCACCAAAACTACAGAGTTCCCAAAGTTTAGTTAATAATACGGTTTCTGCCTAGCCTGGGTCCTCAGGGTACCAGAAAATTCTTTTGCAAATGAAAAAAAGGTATATATCACATTTTAAATACATGTTCTTCCCATGTCCCTCAAAATATAATTTACTTTCAAATATACTATTTAAAGAGAAAACAAAGATTGCCCCCAGACTGGATTGCTTTCCTTTTTTTTTTTTTTTTCCTACATAATGTTGGGAATTAGTATCTCAATTCGGAACAAGGGAATTTGTTGGGAGTTTTGCAATATAAGTCAGGTCATTGCCTCTTCTGGAACATTCTCCTCTGAGGCCACAGCTCTTGGTTTCAGAGGAAAGGATTGAGAAGAGGGGAAGTGTTCCTGAAATTGCTATTTGTTGTAACTTGGCTAAAGTTTAAAGCAGATCAAAAATAAAATAAAAACCTGAGTATACAAGGTGTTCCTGATGTAATGAATTACAAGTGTGAGGGCTTTGGATCATAATAGCAGAAGTAATTAAGTAGAAAGGCGTCCAACAAACAGAAAAGGGTCAGAGATAAGCAAGGAATAGTTCCCTCCATCCGCTGACCATAAAAATAGCAGATGCTATTTTTATCTCCAAAGGAAGTGCTTTCTTCTTCCTAAAGAGAAGGAAACATTTCTTTTCTTCTTTTTAAAAAATCCTAAATTGAGTACAATGGCTTTGAGGCAAAAAGAAAAAAAAATAGTAAACAAAAACATACCAGCTAATCTCACGTCTGTTTCCCTTTTAGGACCACTTGAAATTGGAGGTTTTCTTGTTTAGTTTTGTTTTGTTTTGTTTTGTTTTTGAGATGTCCAAAACCCAACCACTTTTCTGGAGCTAAAAAGCAAAGATAAGATTGTTGAGACACCCTTAGGTAGACAAGCATTCTGAGTTGTTTGGGAATGTGGTGTAGACATGTAAATGATGGCTGGGTCCCTTTTCCTTGGTTGGAAGCTGCCTGTTTCCACCCCCATCGTCCCCTGCTGCGGACACGGAGATGGGCGTCTGCTGCCGTCTGCCTGTGGCCACACAGAGCAGGCCCCGTGGAAAAATGTCAGGTCGTAGCTGGAGTCCCCGTTGGACTCCTCCTGGCTCTGCAAGGTGAGTCAGGTCATTTCCTGGGCCTCTGTTTACCTGGAAAATGTAGGTTCTCCCTTTGGGGGTTGTCATGAGATTCTATCATTGAATCAACATGAAGCTTCTGGCAGGAGCCTGCAGGGAGAAGGACAGAAGGCTGCTACTGGTGCTCATTCCCATCTGCTCGCACTTGGACCAGTTCTTCCAGCCCTGGAGTAGAGTCTAGGTGGAACATGGAAGAAAAGAAGGGAGAGGAAGCAGGAGGACCAGAGAGCAAAGGCGTGAACGCTGTCCGGGGCAGCAGGCCTTCAGCCCCGCTGGTGGGCCTCCTGTTGACAGTGGCACCCAGCAGCCGACGCCCTGAGTGCTAGCGTCAATGTGCTAGGTGCAGAATCGAGTTCAGCACGAGGGATCGTGGTGAAGTCATCACAGACCCTGGAGGTTTCCTGCAGTCTCGTTCTCACTTCGTTTCTGTCGAGTTTCTTCTCAGTTTAGACCCTGAATTTCTTAGGACACTTGCAAAGCGCAGCAGGCCCGGCATTGCTAGATTCAGATCCCAACAGTGCTCTGGTTACGGGGCCCCAGAAATGCCCCGCTTCCCGCCGCTCATGGGTTTATTGAGTGTGTCCTGGGCATGGTCATCGCGTCACCCATCCACAGCTCCTATTCTGAACACTCAGTTTCATCCTGATCCTAGTAGGTGGGTCCTTGGGGTCTCCCGGGCAATTTGGGGGCTGAATTCCACAGTATTTTCTCACTGTTTGCAGCAGTTGTCTGGGGGCTCCTGGAGACCAAGAGGTCCCCAGAGACGAAGAGGCCCCCTAGGAAGGATTAAGGCCCACAAGAAGCGCTGTGCAGGTGTTCCTTTCCCAGGGGGGAACACGGCTCTCAGCTGTCTTTGTCTCCTGGTCCAAATTGAGCCTCAGTGCCACATTAGGACAATTATGTAATCATAAACACTCAAAGGAAAAAAAAGTTGAATTTCTAAAGGGTCTCCTTGTTCCCTGGAGAGAGTTCACGTCCCCTCCCTCCCTGCCTCCCTCCTTTCCTTCCTTCCTTCCTTCCTTCTTTCCTTCCTTCCTTCTTTCCTTCCAGCTCTCCTTCTCACAGGGTGTCTCTGCCTCACTCTTCCCTGCTGGAGCCCCCCTGCCCTTCCCTGGCTTCCTTCCTGGGAGTCTCCTGCACTGACGGGGGGAAGACACAGTCCAGCTCCCCCTCTTAGGAAAGCTCAGCAGCTCTCTCTGCGTCCCCCTCTTTGCTCTCTGAACCATGCCCCTGCCCTGTGACCGCTGGTTTTCAAACTCCAGACTGATATTGATGTTAGGGATTTAGAAACAAGAGACCAGAATTGGCCAGAATACCCCGCTAAATCACCAATTGCTATTAAAATGCTTCTGACACTCTTCATATGCTTAACTCATTATTAGAGAGACAATAAATTGTATAATTAGTGAGATATGTATGTATGTTTGGTGCTGTTCAGAGAGAGCTGTAGCCTGGGTTGAAAATGCAAATGTAGGAACACACCTGCAGATATTGCCAGGTGGTTTTTTTAGCTAATGCAAGGTCTGCTCTTCTCAGGAGGCTAGCTCTGCACAGAACCCGGTGTAGAAATGCCAGATGAAGGGCTTGTTTTGCCTCAGAGCCTGTTATTTCTTGGAGCACCACATGGAGTGGAGGAGAGGGTGGCACGTGAGTAGCACGGCGCTGACTCTATAAGATGTCACCATTAGCAGCAGACAGGGCCACGGACATGTGTTCATCATGTGGCCACAGCTGCCCACAGCCTGGAAGACAGCGTGGCGGCCCCGCCCCTCCTGTCCTGGCTGGAGCCAGGACTCTGACCTCCAGTTCTGCACGTCAGCACCCCCTGCTGTCTCTTTCTTCTTACACCACTGGGTCCCTTGGAGGAGCGACATCTCTGTGGGGACTGGTGCTCTTTTGTTCTCAGTGGACAACTACAATCCTTTTTCCTCTTTCTCTGACTTCCAAAACTCAATTTCTCAGAATGTGGAATTCAGAAATATATATCTATATAATTGTCCCAAGAAATGCCGGAAGGGAATCCCCAGGTGGAAGCCATTATCGTAATAACTAGCTATTGTTTTGGCCTTGCTAGGAATGATCTTCCCTCCTTTCAGAAGGCAAACCACAGGTTTTGCTTGTGGAACTTTCCCTGTCCTGCTGGGCACCAGGGTCGGCCATGGTGCCTGCTTCCCCACATCCTCCTCCTGTCCTCCCGTCCCCCTGGCTGCATCCTGCTTCAGGGGTGTGTGAAAAAGCAAGCAATCACTAGGGATCAGTGACTGCTCCCTGCTCCCTGGGCCGTTAGGGGAGGGCTGGGAGACTGCAAGGCATTTCTCCTTGGAGACCACAGGCGCACACCCCAGCACCGCCTGGGACACCTGAAAACCTGGATATGCCCTCAGGGCCCCCTTTTAAACAGACCCCAACAGTGAAATCAAGGGGAAACCATCTCCCTCTCAGCTGTGGGCTAGACACCAAACTCTGGCTTTTAGCATCTATACCATACCCAGTGTTTTAGTCGGCTTTTGCATCACCATGACCAAAATTCCCAACGAGAACCACTTAGAGGAGGGACAGTTTATGGGAGCCCGTGGTTTCTGAGGTCTCAGTGCACAGGTGGCAGACTCCATTGCTCCAGGCCCTGGGTGAGGCAGGAAGGCATCGAGGGGGAAGGACCCCGGGGAGGAAAGCTGCTCCGTGCGTGGTGGGTCAGGAAGCAGAGAGAGGGAGGGGAAGAGGCTGCAGGAAGACCCCCTCCTCCAGCCACGCCCCGCCTGTCAACAGCGCCCACCCAGCCAGTCCATTCCAACGAGGAAGGACTGATGAGGTTCCAGGCTCACATCCAATCACCTCCCCTCTGAATGCTTCTGCACTGACACAGGAGATTTGGGGAGACACCTCACATCTGAACCGTAACACCCATCATGTCCTCCGGGCCGAGGGGAGAGAAGGGAGTGGCCACCTAGTGATCTCGCCCCCTTGGCTCCTCCAGATCTTGGATCAGAGGTGTCCAGAGCGCCTGCCACAGTGGCATCCCCACCCCGTGGGCTGCTGTGCCGCCGTCTGTCTTTACCGCTGCCCCCTGAGGCTTTAATTACATTTAAAGCCGATTTTAAAGTTTTATTTTATTATTTTTTCTCTATTCGTGTGGCGGTGCTGGGGACGGAAGCCAGGGCCTGGGGCACCCTGGACGAGCGTTCCACCTGAGCGCCTCCCTGCCCTGGAAGGTCCCCCTTTACTCCCCCAGGGAGCCTCCACTTTCACGCTTGGTCAAACGTGGTGCCAGTCCCACACATCTCCTTTCCAGAGCCCTCGAGTGGCAGACGCGGGTCCTGCTGCCCTGGAGAGCAGCCTGGAGCTCCAGCCACTGACCACCCTTGTCACCTGTGGCGAAAGTCCCTCCATCTCTGTGCACAGTCCCTGGTCACTCCTTGAGTGCTGAGAATCGCACTCTGGTGTCTCCTTGTTTGTGGCCTGAGGCTCTGGGGTAGGATAAAGAGAAAGAAACCACCAGAAATTGCGCAACTCCTCTCTGCCCTGCCAGTGCGTCTGGCTCTTTCTCTGCTGGCCCAGTACAGCAGCAGAGCCCGGCCACCCTGGGCAGGGCACGGGGGTTAAGAGAGTGGCCTAGTGCGTGGGGTTGCAAGCAGAGCCACTGGCCCGTGTGGTCATAGCTGTCCCCCACCCACCTACATGCCACGTTGGGATGTAGTGGGATTGTCGCCTCTTATTAAATAAGGGACACTGGGGCTGCCAAGCGTCCCTCCATAGAAGGCCATGCGCTGCTCTCTCTGCCAGGACCTGGGACTCAGTCTTTTGGTCTTCACCCTCAGCAGAGGTCTCTCTGAGCACCCTGTTTAAGTAGCGCCCGCCTTCCCCCTGGCCGTTCTCGCTTCCTGGCCTGCTTGGTTTCTGTCCACAGGCCTCGTCAACACCTGACGTCATGTATCTGTCATCTCTCTCCCCCACTAGGATGCAACCCCCTGGGAGCAGAGACTCGGTGTGATTTCACGTGTTGCTGTCTCCCCGGAGCCCAGGAGAGTTTCTGGCATGCAGTAGGTGGGCAATAAAAATAAATGAGCTGTTGAATGAATTATGAGATCGTTGTGAGAAAGAGGAGACGTGTCAAGGGTTTCACACGGTACCCGGCCTGTGGCAGGTCCTCGGCACAAATTAGCTTTTTGTACTGCTGTCATCAGACTCTCAGGGTAAGACTGAGCTGGTGACCTCACTCGTCCCATCGTAGCTCTGTAGGATGCCTCCCAGGTTACAGCAGAGATGCACACGCCACCCAAGGCATGTGCAGTGGGTGTCACACCTCTGTATTTCTAAGGTCAGCACATGGAGTGGAAAGCCAAACAGAGTTTGAATCACCCTTTGCAGTGGTTCCAATGTGTCCCCCAATTTTCATGTATAGGGAACCTGGTGCCCAATGCCACAGTGTTCAGAGGCGGGGCCTTTGGGAAACAGAGCCTTCACGGATGGATCAATCCATTCCTGAGTTAGTGGATTAATCCATTCCTGAATTAATGGAGTAATGGGTTAGCCTGGGAGTGAGCTCTTTCTAGCACCTGGCTCTGTCTTGCCTGGGAAGCCATCCACCATGTTGGGATGCAGCCAGAGATGCACCAGATACCACACCTTGGAGTTTCCAACCCCTAGAACTCTGAGGTCAATCAACCCCCGTTCTCTATAAAGTGCTCAGTGTGTGGTATTCAGTTATAGCAACAGAAAACTGACTAAGTCATGCTTGAAGAGTCTTTAAGAACAATTTACTGTGTAGACGCACCTGCCAGTTTTCTCTAATCCCAACCCAGGTGTTCCTCCATATCAAGAGACTGGTTGTTCTTCTGTTGAGTAGCAGATGGAATAGTTGGCCTGTGTTAGGGACACGGATGTACCAAAATTGGTGACACTTGTTGAAGCCGTTATCATGGTACTGCTGGTCTGTTGAAGCCCCAGTGTTTCTCAGTTGGGTGAAATGCCCATGCGTGGTCCAGGACCAACGTGGGAGGTGAGCAGTGTGTGCCTTCCAGGGCTCCCTGGTTGCTGCGCCCTCACAGACGTCAGGCCCAGTGGCCGTGGTGGCTCCGTCTATGCTCGTCCTGCCTGGCGTGTCCCTCTCCGCTCTCCCTACCCTATTTTCCACCACACACACGGTTAAAACGCTTGTGTTTGTGGAGTCGTCGCAGTGACAGAAGACTGTCCTGCCGAGAATGCCGTCCAGCTGGAGGGTCTTGAGAAGCCTTCCTATCCACCTTTCCATTCTGCACCGGCCTGTCAGGAAGGCGGAGGCGCCTGTCTCTTGTACACAGTTAGAAAGCTCCAGGACTAGAACCCAGCCGTGTGGCCCCCTGGCCCAGTGACTTTTCTGAGTCTTGCTCAGCTGCCTTCCCGTCTCCCGTTCCTGCTCCTAAAGCCAGAGGAGGAGGCTGTGTCCTTCAGTCCCCCTGCTCTGAGCGCAGGACACAAGTGTCCTCTGAGGAAGGCAGCGCTGTCCTTGGCTCTGGCCCTGCCCCGCCTCCCTGCCCGGCTGCTTCCCGGGAGCCAGCCGGGTTTCCTCGCGGCCCTGTCGCGGAAGCAGTGCCACCTTTCCCACCCTCTGGCAGCCGCGGTCGTGCTTGGTAGGAAACACCGCTCTGGAAGCCCCTGTCATGGGAACCAGGACAACACAGGCCACTGGAGTCTCCTATTCTCTTTCCAAGTGGGGCTGAGCAGGGGAGCTTCCTCAGAGACCAGGAGACACAGACAGACAGACAGCACAGGCCGGAACTGAGGACGACTCCCAGACTGCTGCCTGTAGACAGAAGTGCATTCTGAAACAGTGAGCACTCGCATGTCGTGGCAGATGGTGGCGGGAGATTAGACTGTGGCTGGGATGACCTCACGTCGCACAGGTGCCCCAGGGAGCCTGCTCCTGGGGCGAGACACAACACAGGGCAGCGTGTGCCGCTGGAGAGCCGGCGGAGTTCTAGGAAACGCCCGGCCACTGACGGATTCGGTCCTGGTTTTGCGTTTGGACTGGCGCCACTGGACTACTTTCCCGGTCGTTCAAGCACAAATCCACCACCACCACCACTGTCCACCTTGCTCCCCGCTTCACTCCTGAGCGTGCCAGCCACACTGTATACAATCACACACACATACACACAATCACACACACATACACACACAACCACACACGACAAATACAAGCACTTTCTTTCCTCCAGCTCTTGATGTGGCCTCTCCAGTATCCTCAGGGGTCCTGACCATGTAGGAAATGATAGCACCTAAGAAGGAGACTCTGAGAAGCAGCGGGGTTGGAGCAGGGCTGCCCGTGGACGTCCCCAGGGCCTTTGATGGTGCTGGGTGTTAGCTACCCAGCATCCTCTGCCCGCCCCCGACTTCTCTCTCCTGGGGATCCCATTGGACCTCCACATGTCACTTACAGCTTCCCGGGTTCTCCAGGAGAGTCACCCAAGGAGGAGAAGGAGGAGAAGCACAGGGGAACCTTACACAGTTTGCATCTGTCCGAGTCTTTGCAGTCTAAGGCCCGAGGTGGCAGTTCTCACAGACTTGAGGTGAAAATCGGAGCCAGTGGTCTCAGCAGGACCCTCCCCAGGGTGACTGACGATGACATTTCATGTTTTGAATGAATCTGGCTCCAGGGGTTCCTTCTCCAGCATGGGCTGGGGAGACCCTGATGATGAGGAGCAGGGACATGGACTGCTGTGGAACGCCCTGGGCGTGGCACCCTCAGAGCGTCCACAATGGGACTGTCTTAGAAGCATTTCTAAGTGTGAGGAGCTGAGGCTCCGCCATGATTCGCTGATGCCACAGGGGACACGTGTGACTTTCTAGTTTCCAAAGTGACATGACATAGGCACCCTTGCTTATTTCCTCCCTCTTTCATTTCTTACCAGATCACTGCACCAAACCCAGGGTCCACCATAAATTCTCCCTGGCACCCTGCTGTCCATGATCAAAGGCTCAGAGTCCGGGGTGTAGATGATGTATGCACCAAGGTGCTGTCCTAACAGACAAATTAGGTCCCAACATCTGAAAGTCATCATGTGCCTGCATCCGTGGCCATTTTGAGGAAAATCTACAAGAGGATCAAAAACAAGATTAAACCACATCTGTTTGGGTTTAAATGACATTGTCTGTGTAGTTCAAAGTTGTTTCCGTGTGTGTGTGTGTGTGTGTGTGTGTGTGTGTGTGTGTATAAAGAAACCTGCCCAGCTGTTTTTTTATCTTAAATCCTTAGCCTTTATCAAAGAAGTGTTTTCATTGGCTAGCCAGTGTTATTTCTAAAAGTTAAAGTATTTAGGAAAAGGGGCTAAGAAAAAAAAAAATACTGTTCTCATCTAAGTCCTATCCCCGGAGTCCTTTCTGGCTTCACAGAAAACCGATACAGAGGTTTCATTGAATTCTAAATAGAAAGGATTTTCTCTACCATGTGTCATCGGAGATAAATTAGGTCCTTCCATCCTTTTCTACAAGTAACTGATTACAGCTGACACTGATAAGAAACATGAAGCAAAAAAAAAAAAAAAAAAAAAGATTCCTAAAAGGCACACATGAAATAATAAACAAACAAACATTTATGTGACCAACGCTATGCACCACTGCATGGAAACAGGTTGCTTTTGAAAGCTGCCATCCATCAGTAGATAATCTCATTTAACAGGGTGGGGTGGAGTCTGAGTACCCCGCGTTGTGTTTCTTCTGGACATCTGACGCATCTATCTTCTAAGAAATCACATCTGATTACAAAATCCTCCTATTTCTTTGAAGAACACATCAGCCCCTCTCTGGAGCTGCACTAATTGGTTCATTAGACTGACACTCGAAAGCAAAACGGAAAGCATGAATCAAAGGAATTCGATGCAACAACCAAACTTTTCAAAGCCCGGGCTCAGCTGCTTCCTGGGAGGTGGCTGTTGGTGCGGTTTCCAGCTGTGTTTTGCAAAGTGACCAAACAGGTTTACACACACACTCTCACACACACACACGCACACACACAAACTCACACGCACAAACACAGGGATCAACTGTTGTTCTTGCCACGTATCAGCCAGCAACAGGCAACGGGAAAGCGGATGTTGTTTTCAAGAAGACGACTGTCCATCACAGCGCCTGCACTGGGCTCTCTGTGGGGCACCAGCGGGGGGTTCTCTGTCTCTTTCAGACAATGATGTCCTTGAGCTTTCAGTCCTCAGCTCATGTCCCAGAAGTGGCCCCACTCCTCCTGAATTTCCATGGCCATAAAACTCTGTGTTTGAAAATAAGTGACTATTAAGACCTAGGTCTCAATGCAAAGCCCATTGCACTTGTTGATTCACTGGATGTTTGTGTACTAATCACGTCCTTCGTATTTTCAGAAGGCTCCGCGTGGGCAGTGCTGGGCTCCGCCATCGTGCCTGCCTCACGTCCATGTGAGGAACGTGGCTGCCTTCAGCTCAGTTTTCCTGTTCGCAGGCAGGGGTCGAGCTGTGACGAACGTCACAATAGTACAGTAAGGCAGGGCATGGAACATGGCTCGCAGAGTGCCTACCACAGGAGAAGGGTTCAAGAGATATTTGTTATTGCTTTATTCGAATCTTGAGTGTACCCCCTGGTGTTGATAGCTTCATCCAGCCTAGGGGGCTATGAGAGGTGGTGAAAGGTAGGGCCTGCCAAGAGGCTTTAGGTCAATGGGGCAAGTCCTCAAAGAAGACTGTGGGGCGCTGCTGTCTTTCTCTCTGTGCTTCACCAGGAGGAGAATAGTTCTGCTCTGCTACACTCCTGCCATGATGTGCTATCCCCTGCTAGGGCCCTAAAAGCAATAGGTCCAACCAACAGCATCCTGAAACCTCTAAAACTCTGTGCTGAACTAGACCTTTCCTCTTTGTAAGTTGATTACCTCAGGTATTTTGTTACAGTAATGGACCATCAACTAACACAGTTAACATGATTCCTTGGAGACTGGGCTAAATCTGTCTGCTCCTTACCCGGCGCTGCTCCATTCTATCCTGTGTGCTCAGGTCAGAGGCCAGGTTTGTTTTATGAACAGGGAATTGAGAGTATCTGGCCTTTCCATCTTGAGACTGCTCACTCCATTCCCCTTCTCCTCTTCCTTAGCTCCCACTCCTGGAAAAGCCTTCTGAAACGATCTCCTCTGACTCTAGAGAAAGCACATGGGTGGTGACAAGTGCCAGTCAAAGGCAGTGGCCCTACAGGGCTCGCTCAGTGGGAAAGACTGCCATGGCCTGGTCATGCCGTCCACCCTGGCCCCGGGTAAAGCAGCAAGCGGGCTGGGCAGTGGATATATAACAAGTCCTGTGTCTTGGTGCTGGTCTCGCCAGCCTTCCTGAGCCTGCACTCCATCACTGTGATCCCTCTCAGTCGCCTTTGGGGGTGATTAAAATGCCCTCTTTCCTGGGCCTCCTAGCCACGGCCCCACCTCCTTGCATTCCCTCCCCAAAGTGCCCAGGTTACTCTTGCAATCACTCCTGTTCAGGAAACTTGGTGGCTCCTGTAACAGCTGGGTTATGGGGGCTTGGGGGAGTCCACTCTTCTTAAAGCAGAAAGAGAAGCTATCAGGGTGTTACTGTCTTTATCTAGGAAGAAAATTTTAAATTGTCTTTTAAAATGCAGATAAAATGTACAGAGCTTTCTGTATGCCAGACAGGGGGTTCAATGCTTTGTCCACCCCATCTCTCTCAGTCCTCCTGGGAATTCCATGAGGGGGGTCCTGCGCTCCCCACTTATGAATAAGGAGACAGCCTAGAGAAGTTGACCTTGCTAAGGACACGTGGGCTGGGGGCGTCCCACAGCCTTGTCATTTTGCTTGTGTGCCTCTCGCCTCCCCTCTGCCCCCTTGTCTCCCTGTGAGTCCGTTGGCACCAGGACAAGCACCCTAAATGCAGAGTAGGTTCCCTGCTAAACCCCGCTGGAAGCAAACTGGGCCACGCACTCATCAGGCCCAAAGTGCAGCCCCACGGCTCCTTGGCGGACCTCGGTTTTATAAGGCTTCCAATTACATGGGGCCTGTTCGTCCCCACAGCCTGTTCTTTGATCCCCAAAACCACCCTAGGTTCCACAACAGCTCAAGTCCCACGTTGCAGACGTGGAGTGAGCCGGGGTGCTGGAGCATCTGCCAAGGCCGGGGCCTGCGTGAGTGGCAGAAAGCAGACCCATGTTCCCCCAGCCAAACCGAAAGCTTTCTGAGCTCATGTTTCCAAAAGCCTGCAAGAGTCGCTCACAGGCTACGAAACACTGGAACATCACATTATTTTTTTTTTTTTTTTTCAGCACAAATAGCCGTTGAAGATCTCAATCCCGAGCTCACAATGGCCCAGTGTGAGCTCCACCTTTTGTTCCGTCTGCCCACATCTTGCCCAGGGGTGAGTTGAGGACAGAGTCGGGCTTAAGGGAGAATGTCTTGGTTTTCCTGAATTTATTGAACAACCACCCTGGATGTTATTTCAACACAGTTTCTCTTCCCGCGCCCTCATGTGTGCCTTTCTAATTTCCAGCAGACAGACGTGGACTGGGGCCTTTGAGGTTTCTGGAAAAAGGTGGCCCCAAGTCTGATTCAAAGGGTTTGAATTTCACGTGGACGGAGGAGGGCTTGGCCACGTGCCGGCCTGCAGCCATTGGGCAGAAGTGCCCGCAGAGGGTGGCTCCTGCCCCTGTGCTGGGCTGACCTGCAGCCAGGGAAAGAACAAGGGACGCTTCTCAGAGTGGATGAGGTCATGCAACGGCTTCTCAGAACATTGCGGTCTCTGGGTTCAGGAATGGTTTGGTTAAGTGGATTTTTAAAAGAGAAATCATGAAAGAGCCAGGCCTCAGGATGTAATCGGAAGCTTTGGAACAGGCATTGGAGGAATATTGCAATCCTGCACAGAAGATTCGCAGGGACTCAAACCTGTCCCATGCTGGTGAAGTCTCCTGTGGCTTCTGTATTCATGTTATCAATCTGGGGCAAGTGAACTCCTTTGCAGACTCAGCAGCAACCACTGTCATCTAAGGAAGAAGAAAATTTGGCACATCAAGATCAAAAGCATAGATTTGTTTGTCCCTTAGGAACAAATTTTACATAAGCTATTTTACAGGAAAAAAATCAGAATTGATTTTGAGGAATCCACTTTTTCCCTATAGCTCATAAACTTTTTTATTTGTTCAAAAATCGCGAACCTCAGGCATGGTGGTGCACACCTGTAATCCTAGCAGCTCAGGAGTCTGAGGCAGGAGGATCACAAGTTCAAGGCCAGCCTCAGCAACTGAGTGAGGCCCTTAAACAACTTAGTGAGATTCTTGTCTCAAAATAAAAAGGGCTGGGGATGTGGCTCAGTGTTTAGGTGCCCCGGGTTCAATCCCCACACCAAATAAATAAATAAATCGATAGATAAGTAAATAACAAAAACAAAATAAGTAAATAAATAAATTTTGTGTTGTGCTGTATAGCCCCGTGACTGCCTTGCTTCTTCACCCAGATGTCACCACAATGTGCATCTCCCCACAGGCCTTCCCTCAAACCTCCAAACCTGAAACATCACCCCATGTTAGGAAGTTATCTTTAGACGCGATCACAGCGGTGTGGTTTTGTATAATAAGAGGAAAAATAATGGCTCTTTATCCTTTGGAAATACTTAATGAAATACTTATAGATGAAATAATCAGAGCGGGTGGGCATCCAGAGAGAAGAAAATCGGCCATGGGTTGACACTGTTGAGGGGGATACGGTGACCGGGGTTTCATGTGACTCTTTTTCTGCATGTTTGAATTTTTCTATAGCAAAGAAAATTGTAGTCTTTAAATAACCACAAACACACCCTCCTCCACCCCGCAGCCTCCCTTGCTTTGTCCCATTTGATAGTTTTTGCGGCTCTGTCCGAGCAGCTTGGCCCCGTGTCTGCTCTTCTCCCTGTCCCTCCCCTGCTGTGGTCCCGACCTGGAGATGACCAGCGGCCCACAGTTAAAGACGGCCCTCAGCTGGGCACCGTGGGAGGGTGGTGGATCTTGAAGGGGCGGGGCCTAGCGGGAGTGCTGAGGTCACTGGGGCTGCTCCTCCAAAGGGGAGCGTGGGACATGGGTCTCTCTGCCTCGCTCCCTTCTGTTCCCAGCCATGAGCTGCACGGTCCACCTGCCCCGTGCTGCCCTCCATGAAGCCGCTTCACCACGGCCTAAGAGCAACAGGGCCACTGACCGCGGATGGCACCTCCAAGACTGCAAGCCAGAATAAACCCACCCGCATTTCATTACCCAGGGTTCTCTAGAGAGACAGACTCAACAGGAGGTGCGATGACAAGAAGGGGACTTGTTAGGTTGGCCTAGGCGACCAGAAGCTGAGAGCCCACAGTGGCGTCTGAGGCTGGAGAGCTGGAGGGACCAGCAGCTGCGCAGTCCAAGAGGCTGCAGCCCCAGGGCAAGAGGGGTCAAGGGGCTCCCCTAGTCCGAGACCAAAGGCTTCTGGAGAGTCACTGGCAGAGTCCACTTTGGAAGAGTGAAGAAGCCAGGGACCCATATCCTTAGAGGATCCCAGCAGCAATCAAGCACCTGTTCAAGAAGAATCTAGCTTGCATCCAGGGCTGCTTCCATGTTCTTCCAATTTTTATTCCATCCAAGCCATCATCCTATTGGATGCTGCTGCCCATGTTTAGAAAGGATTTTCACTCCGGTTGGCTATCCCACATGCCAATCATTCCTGGACACACCCTCACTGACCCACCCAGAAGCCTCTTAATCCTGGGCTTCTCTTAATCCAGTTAACAATTCAAATTAACCGTTACACTCTTTTTTTTTTTTTTTTTCACATAAAGAAAGTTTATTTTGACTTAAAAGTTAACAACTATCTAGGTGGAGAACAACAGGGGACATTGCTATAAAACCAAGTATAAGACAAAATTTTTCATTATCTCTACACCTACTTTTACATGTTATTTGTGATGTAAGTCAAAATAATTAGAAAAAAAATAAACATACTAGAGAAATGAGAATTGTACGTTAGGCTAATCATAAAAGTGACTCGTATAAAAAACAACATTCTTCATATACAAAAATAGTTATTGAAAGAGAAGTTTTCATTTAAAAAAGAAAATAAAATACTGAAGAAAAACTTAAGAAAGATATATAATTTATAGAAGTAAAATTCTGGAGGAATCAAAAGGAGACTTGAAAATGAAAATACTTTCAATGTTTTTAGATATGTTTTTTTAACTTATTTTTTATTCAAAGTTGTATTTATAATAGTAGTATGCATTATAATTCATAATAAACATATAGAGCATCTTTTTACAAAACACTGTTGGTAGACAATGTATATTCGTACCATTCAAATCTTCAATCATGCATTTAGGATAATGACATCCATCTTATTCAACCACCTTTTCTTTTTTCCCCTCCCCCACCCCTTGCTCCCTTCCTTCCCCTCCTTCCCCTTTGACCTCAGAGGAATGCTAGAAAGGTCCGTTACACTCTTTATTAGCTGATTACCTGAAGTATTTGCTGCAGAAACAGAAAAATGACACTTACTTCCACAGCATGAACATACCTGCCTCTGTGGTAGTCAGCCTCCTGGCACTGTGACCAGGACGTCCAACAAGAACAACTCGGGAGAAAAAGTTTATTTTGGGCTCACGGTTTCAGAGGTCTCAGTCCCTGCTCAGCCAACTCCATTGTTCCGGGCCCCAGGTGAGGCAGAGCGTCATGGTGGAAGGGTGTGGTGGAGGCAAGCTGTCCAGGTCATGACAGCCAGGAAGCAGAGGGGCCAGGAGGGGGGTTACAAGACACAATTCCCAAGGACAGGCCCCCAGTGACCAACTTGCTCCAGCTACACCCTGCCTGCCTACAGTGACCACCTAGTCATCCATTAAAATTATTAATCCATCCAATGAATTAATCCATTGATGAGGTGGCAGCTCTCACAATCTAATCATTTCACCTCTGAACATTGCTGCTTTAAAATGTGAGCTTCAGGGAGCACCTTACGTCCACACTGTGCCTGTCTTGGAGGACAAGAGATGGAACGTAAAGATGTGGGTTTATGTCGCAGCCTCGCTGTCTTCTAGCTGTAAGACCTGCAGGAAGCTGCCTCATCCCAGAGCCCGTTTCCTCACCTGCCACCAGGAAATAACCTCTCTTTGGCAGGAATGTTGTAAGCAGGAATAAAAACACCTACATGGGCCAATTATGGGACTTGTCACTTACCGGACATTTTTTTTAAGTTTCTTATTTGTTCTTTTTAGTTATACACGACAGTAGAATATCATACACACATGGAATAAACTTCCCATTCTTGTGGTGGTGCAGGATGTGGAGTTTCACTGGTCCTGTATTCATATATGAACACAGGGAAGTGACGTCCAAGTCATTCTACTGTCTTTCTTTTTTTTTTTTTTAATATTTACTTATTTACTTTAGTTGTACACAATGCAATGCATTTATGTTTACGTGGTGCTGAGGATTGAACCGGGTCGCGCACGTGGGAGGCGAGCGCTCTGCCGCTGAGCCACAACCCCAGCCCCTCTACTGTCTTTCTTATTCCCATATCCCGCCCTTCCCTTCATTCCCCTTTGTCTAATCCAATAAATTCTCCCCTCCCCGCCATTGTGAGTTAGCATCTACATATCAGAGAGAACATTCCACCTTTGGCTTTGGGGAAATTGGCTTATTTCACTTAGCCTGATGATCTTCAGTTCCATAAATTTACCAGCAAATGCCATAATTTTATTCTTCTTTATGACTGAGTAATATTCCATTGGGTATATATACCACATTTTTCTTTAACCATTCATCTGTTGAAGGGCACCTAAGTTGGTTCCATACCTTAGCTATTGTGAATTGAGCTGCTATAAACATTGAAGTGGTCACGTCACTATAATAAGATGATTTTAAGTCTTTGGGCATATATGAGTAGTGGGATAACAAATGGCAGTTCCATTCCAAGTTTTCTGAGGAATCTCTATGCTGCTTTCCAGAGTGGTTGCACCAATCTGCAGTCCCACCAGCAGTGTGTGAATATACCTCCACCCACCCCCCACCCTCGCCAATACTTATTACTTGTAGTCCTGATAATTGCCATTCTGACTGGAGCGAGATGAAATCTCAGCACAGTTTTGATTTGCATTTCTCTAATTGCTAGAGATGCTGAACATTTTTTTCATATATTTGTTGACCAATTGTATTTCTTCTTCTGTGAAGTGTCTGTTCAGTTCCTTTGCCCATTTATTGACCTTGGCATATATTTTTTGATATTAAGTTTTTTGAGTTTTTTATATCAATGCTCTATCTGACTTACTGAACTTTTAACACACCCTTTTAGCTCTTTCATTTTTGTGAAAATAGGATAATCATTAATTTTTGCATTTTAATTGTTAAGGACTTGGGAGGGCTTAGTGACTGAATGTGTTTCTCCTCACTTTATAAACACTGGTCTTAGAAAGCAGAGTTTATTTTTGGCTTTACCAGTTCTGACTTGATCTGCAAAATGGAAACTCAGGAGTAGGTACGTTGGGGAGATCATTAATAGGAGAGAGATAAAAACTCTCTGAACCCCATACAAATGCCAAGGCCAATTTTATAAAAATCCAAACTATATTTGAGATATTCAGCAGTTTTCTCCAGGCTTGATTATAGATGGGTTTGATGGCCTTAATATTTCTCTAATAAATAATCCTCTGTTACAGGATTCTACAAAATGCTGTGGCATATCATTAATGCTTACAAACTGTCATAAAAGTACATAGAGCAGAAAACCTCCCAGCTAGAGAAATTATACAATCTGAAGATAGAGGCAGTTAACTTTAATCTGAGGAGCTGGGAAATAACCACAGAATGGGTGGGTATCTTGCAGAGAATGTTCCGACTTGTTTTGAAGTAGGGGACCATATTTGGGAACTAACAGTGTTTTAACTAAAAAAAAAAAAAATGTTCAGAAAAATATCGAAAAATATTCATAGTGAAAGGAAAGAGAAATCGAATTGAGGGGGGGAAATTCTGAACCTAACAGGGCTGTCTATCAAAATTGAGCAAGGGATGAAACACATAATCCATCTGCAGGGAGATATTTTTTTTGAATTGTTTTTGTAGTTGTAGATGGACCAAATGCCTTTATTTTGTTTGTTTGTTTGTTTGTTTGTTTATTGGTACCAGGGATTGAACTCAGGGGCACTCAACCACTGGGCCACATCCCCAGCCCTTTTTTGTATTTTATTTAGAGACAGGGTCTCACTGAGTTGCTAAGTGCCTTGCCATTGCTGAGGCTGGCTTTGAACTCGCGATCCTCCTGCCTCAGCCTCCCAAGTGCTGGGATGACAGGCGTGTGCCACTGCGCCTGGCTGTTTATTTTTTATGTGGTACTGAGGATCGAACCCAGTGCCGCACACATGCAAAGCAAGTGCTCTGCCACTGAGCCCCAGCTCCAGCCCCAGAGAGATATTTTTAAAGGGTGATACTAAATCTGAAGTTGATGGAAATGAAAGACAAAATAGAATTATGGAAATCCAAGCTGTGCAGGGTCCCTCAGTAGCCTCAGGTGACTTGTCCGAGACTTTCTGACTACCTGTGTCTGGACTCCAAACTCCCGGATGCTCCCATCTCTGGTCTACTGTGGCACAGAATTCGCAGGTGATGAAGGCCCGCCCGCCTCTGCACACTGTAAATCATCCCATGCCTCACACGATGTACAGCCCATGCCAGGAGATGCTCTGCTAGTGTTCAGGGACTGATGACAGGAGTCTGTACACATTCAGTAGAGACACGATTTTCTTCCAAATTTTTAAAATTTGTTTTAATTAGTTATACGTGACAGTAGAATGCATTTATGCACTGTGATCTATCATACATAGATGGGATATAATTTCTCATTTTTCCAAGTGTACATGTTGCAGAATCATATTGGTCATGCAGTCACATATGTACATACAGTAGTAATGTCTGTTTCATTCCACTATCTTTCCCATCCCCACATCACCTCCCTCCCCTCCCTTCACTTCCCTCTACCTAATCTAAGGTGATGTTATTCTTCCCTAGTTTCCCCTGACTTATTGTGAATTAGCATCCGCATATTAGAGAAAACATTTGGCCTTTGGTTTTGTGGGATTGGCTTATTTCGCTTAGCATGATATTCTCCAACTCTAACCATTTACTGGCAAATTCCCTAATTTCACCCTTCTTTAAAGCTGAGCAATATTCCATGGCCCTTTTCTTGCTGCTGCATCTCAGGGTTGCTTCTTCCAAATATTTTTGATCCACAGTGAGTTGCATCTGAGGATATGGAACTGACACATAGGGAGGGCCAGCTATGTCACCTTGCTCACCAAGTGCACTGGCATACCAAGAAGATCAGTGCCTGGTTTTGCAGTTGCGGATAACCCAAGCCATTTCAAACCTAGGATGCTTCTTTCTAGAGTGAAAGAATAAGTGTATCCCAATTACTGATCAATGAGCTAATTCAAATACTATTTATTGAGCACTTGCTATATGCTAAGAACTAGTTAGGACCGGGAACATACAAAAGGGAATCGGGAATACACACCTCCTGCCTCCTAGCATTTACAATCCATTAGAGAGGACAAATAAGAAACAAATAGCTATAGATAATGAAGGAAAATTAGTAAAACCAGCATCAAGAATCCTCAGGAACATCTGGGCGCGGTGGCACACACCTGTAATCCCAGCACTTGGGAGGCTGAGGCAGGAGGATCACAAATTCAAAGCCAGCCTCAGCAATGGCGAGGCACTTTGCAACTCAGTGAGACCCTGTCTCTAATAAAATACCAAAAAAGATGGGGGGTGGGAATGTGGTCCAGTGGTCGAATGCCCATGAGTTCAATTCCCAGTACCAAAAAAAAAAAAAAAGATTCCTCAGGAGCACTTAATAAGGAGGGCTATCCAAATCCAGAGGTATGGGAAAGGGGTGGAGGAGATGTAGAAAAATATCCTTGAGGAAGTAGCACTTCTTGCAGCTTAATCCTGAGTAAGTGGTTCTTGGCAAGGTCACTGAGGGGAAAGGCTCTCTGCACACAGTGACTGGCTTGTGCTAGGGCCCTGAGGCAGGAGGAGGCAAGTCGAGACTATAAAACTGGGAGGAATTCAATACAGCTAAAGTCGAAAGAGAACAGGAAGAGAAGTTGAGACCAGATGTGACAGGGCCTCGTTATGGATTTAGGACATTATTGCAGGAGCACTAAAAAATTATAGGAGTCAGAGCCAAAGCAAACATCATGATTCTTCTTGTAAAAGTCATCCCCCAATGAAGCAGATTGTAACTGAAATGGGCTGAAGAACAGGCCATTGGTACCCGCTGGTCAGGACCCCGGGGGGCCTGGCGAGCCCGCTGACAGCCCACTCTGCTCCTGACGGACCCCGGTGCCCCCTGCTCCAGCAAAAGAGAACACGCAGTCCCCGAGCTCATCGCTGGAACGCAGACACAGTCCTTCCAAACCACATCTGAGGCTCGGGGACTTACGGAGAGATGTGGAGTGGGTGGTGTCGACCCGCCCCGGAGGCCAGCTGGGAAACCGGAGGGAATAGTGGGGGGGAGGGCAGCCCTGAGACTGTGGCGTCCTCAGAAGGTGCCACTGGCCACAAGTGGGAGCGGGACATTGCCATCCTGGTGCTGGCTCCTGGACTACCACCCAGGACTCTGCTCAGCGCACCTTGGGCAGGTTCCAACCATTTGCTCAAGACAAAACCTGGGACACATCCTTGATTTCTTCCTCATTTTCTTTTTTATTCCACACACTGAATCCATCAGCAAAGAACTTGGTGTTCTTGTTTCCAAAATGTATCTTGCATCCACTTTTAGGGCTGCTTCCCCCACCCCAGACCAAGCCCCAGCGTCTCTGGCTCTGACTGCTGATCGTGGCCCACTGACGGGACTTAACCCACAGCTCACACGGCTCCTCACTCCCTGCTCTGCGCGCCGCGTCGTCCATTCCTCTGTCTGGCCTGCAAAGCCCGTCCTAGGAGATCTGGGCCCTGCTGCCTCCCCATCCCTACCCCATGACACTCTTCTCTAACAGTCACCTGGATTCCGTTCCTTGAATGTGTGAGACACTTTTCTGCCTCAGATCCCCAGAACAGAGCTTCCCCAAGTGTGGACCAAGAGCCTCAGTCATCATCTCGGAGGTGGTAGGAATTGCAGCTTCTCAGGTTCTGCCCCTGACTGACCAAATCAGAACTTCTGATGGTGGATTCCTTAAGATTGGGGGTCTAACGAGCTCTCCAGGTGGAAACGCTTAAGTGCCAAGTTTTGAAAATCAGTCCTGTAGGAAATTCTGTTGCCTGGTCCTGGAACACGCGCTACGATATTCAGCTACAAGTTCACCTAAAGCCAAAATTATAATGGTGAAAGATCTAGAAATGTGTTTCTTTTCCCTGGAAAGGACTGGATAGAGAAGCCAGGGCTGGATTGGAATTTTGCTTTCCCTGTACATCAGATCCTACTACGCCAACGGTTTTCTGTTCACACCTGCTGTTCTCAGGTTCACAGGATGACCCAGGTGTCTGCTCTGGGTCCAGCTGTCCCTGCTTCATTCTAAGAAACTGGACAAAGGAATCCACTGTAGCTTCCACTTGACAACATTCCCCAGAAGTCGTACACACCCTCCTTTTAAGTACCTTGGACCAAAATTCTAGGCATGTGGACACACCAGCTGTGAGAGACCGTCAGATACAGGTGGCTGTTCTGACTCTTCTCCGCATCCAGCTAAAATTTGGGATTGTATTTCCAAGGAAGAAAGAAAAAGTATGTACAGGGAATAATTATCAGACTCCCTCATCTGAGGTCAGGGCTCCTCTTGTACCAGAAACACAAAGAACCAAGCACAAATCCTCCTCCTGTCATAAAGCAATATGCTCTCAAGCAGTCCAGTAGGATTCAGGAAATAAAAAAATCATAATCAAGAGAAAATCCAGAGAACATGATGGGCATGAATCCAAACACACTAGCAGCCACAGTAACGGAAATGGACAAAACTTTCCAGTTTCAGATTTTAAAAATAAAACCATAGTCGACCAGAGAAGCAGGTGAAGCTAATGGCATAGAAGGAAAGCCTGGTAGATAATGACACAAGGAAAATGTCACTGTTCTGAGCCTGTGTGCCCCTCACAGAATTTCAGAATAGGTAAGTCAATAATTGATAGAAAGAAATAAGCCGGGCGTGGTGGTGCACGCCTGTAATCCCAGCAGCTAGGGAGGCTGAGGCAGGAGGATCATGAGTTCAAAGCCAGCCTCAGCAAAGATGAGGCGCTAAGCAACTCAGTGAGACCCTGTCTCTAAATAAAATACAAAACAGGGCTGGGGATGTGGCCCAGTGGTCAAGTACCCCTGAGTTCAATCTTCAATACCCGTACCCAAAAAATTAAAAGAAATGATCCAATCTATAATCATTAGGGGGATTTAACATACCTGCCACAGCAAACATTAATGAGCCCAAAGTTAATAAGGCTATAAATGCTATGAACACAATTAACAAGGTTGATCTAAGCCCTGTTTGGAGCCCTGAACCCAACAGTATAATAGTTTCTAATCCTCTTCCAAAGTACATATGACACAGATTTTTGTAAAAAATCAGTATCGTGATGTATCAAAGCAGTCTCAAGAAATACCAGAGGATTTAGATCATACAGATGATGTTCTATGTCTAGAGTAAAATAAAAGTAGAATTCCATAAAAGAGGTGATCATACTCCGCAAATCTACAGGGAAATTTAAATCATGTTATTAGTCATTAGTAAAGGAAGAAAGCAGATGCAAACTACTTGGAAATGACTGACACACACAAAAAAAACACCCTTTTTTTAAGATAAGTAAAATCTCTAATTGGAAGAAATATAGCACCCCAAAAATCTATCAAACAAAAGGAAAATTGAAAGCCAATAAGCTAAGTGTTTAGCTTCAGGAGGCTGAAAAAAAAGAGTAACAGAGTAAAGTCCAGCCAGAGGAAAGAAGGAAATAATAAAGATAAGAGAAAAACTGAAGAAAATGTTCTAAAAATCAAACAGTAAATGAGTATCAACCCAGGCCTTTGAGAGGGTAATAAAATACACAAACTTACAGCAAAATTTATGGGAAAGGAAGGGGGAGAGGCCATTGACAAATGTGATAAATGAATAATGAAGCAACAGGTGACTTGACCTTAGTGATTATGAGGATAAAATGGGATTATGTAAGTGAAAAGTGTGGTCCACTGCCAGCAGCACCATAAAAACCTGTATTAGTCCATTTTATGTTGCTGTAACAAAATACCTGAGGTTGGTTGCTTCATAAGGAAGAGGGGTTTTTTTAGCTCACAGTTCTGGAGATCCACGACTGTCGCACCAACATCCTGTCCAGGGCCACATTGGCTGCACCACAGTGTGCAGAGAAATGGATCTGGTTGGCTGCAGAAGGAACCAAGTGCATATGTTGGCTGCATTTTACATCACCCTGCTCTCTTGAGAACTCAGTCATTTAGACGGGCCTTAGTCCCTTTGGACGGGTGGTGTCCCCAGTGTCCTAACTACCTTTCACTGTGCCAATCTCTTCAAGCCTCCACCACCTCCACACCACCCCTGGGGACCAGGTTTCTAGCTCATGATCCTTTGGGGCCACACTCGAACCTGTCAAACCATATCAGAACTCAGTGAGGATCCAATTCTTTCCTCTAAATGAAATAGTAGATGAATTAACAGGTTCACAGGCAGTGATGAGTTGGCATTGTAATTTTAAAAGGCCAAGCACTTTTTTAAAAAAGCAAATCTTAAGTCCCAGAATTATGAAACCCATAATAGCAGGATGTCTCTGAATCGTAATGCCAAAAAAAATTCCCCTTTCCTTACTGTCCCCCAAAGACCCCCTTACACACTTTCAGGGAATCCCTAGCACAGTGAGATCCCAGCTTCAAAATGAGTCATTTAATTTATCACCTAACTTCGGCATCTCTTTGGAAGGCCCAGGACCCCCAGAGCCTTCTGCTCTGCCGCGTCTCCATGTGCGACTCCAGGAGAGAAGCATGGGATGGAGATAGGAAATCAGCCGACGGCTGGGCCTCGGCTGGGCCTCGGCTGGGTCTGCACGAGTCTCTTGGCCTTGCTAAAAGCCCCCCAGATTCTGGGTCATTTTCTAAGTCTGGCCCCTGAACTTCCCACCGAGTCTGTAAGCCCCCGACATTCTCTAGCCAAACTCCCTCTTCCTTTCGGTGACCATAGCCAGTGCCTGTTGCTCACAAGCAGATTTCCGGCCAATACAAAGTGACTTTGTTCAAAGAGTTGTGGGTAGTTAATATCCGTATCGTTAGAGACACTGACACTGGAACAACAGGCTAGAATCCCATCAATCTGTTATGACTAAAGCCTAAAAGTAGTCGAGGTTATGGACTAAAATATCTAACCCCGTACAACCTTTCGCGAAACCCAAAAGCAGGGCTGTCGTTTCCGTTCCTGGTCGCCGCCCTGCGTGGGGACTCCCGTCTGTGGTCTGAGCACAGCACATGGCTTTCATTGGTTGCAATTGTCCTCTTGCCCCTGCTTATAAACTCTTGAAGTTCAAGCACAAGGGCCTGCCGTGCCCCCTTGTCCCTGCCAAAGTGAGTCTGTCAAAACAGCAGACAAATCAGACTCCATCTGACCATCCCAGGAGGATGGGACTTGGAACTCTTCTGCCAAAAAAATGACGCTCAGAGCAAACCTTCAATCAGAAGGTGGCTTTTATCTCTGGAGACATCAGTAAGCCGACCCCAAGGAAACAGAGCTGTGCTCTCTGCAGCCTTTAAATGTGTGGGAACCAGACTGAAGTCTCTCAGTGCCAAAATTTTTATTACAGAACTAACCCCAACTCCTCAAAGGGCATCGTAAATTCACAGTAACGCGTCCATCGAGACGTTTACCCAGTCAATGTGTGGGAAAATGCAGATCCTGCCCAAGCCAGTGTCCCCCCAACATCCCAGAGACCATTAGTGACCCCGCCGGTGGGTGCCAGAGGCCTTCCCCACGGTCTGGCCTTGACTCTGTCCGTTTATGGAACCAGCTCCACCTACGGAAAGTCTGCCCCAGGAGAGCCACTCCGTGAGGAAGAACAGAGCCCCACACAGCCAGAGGGTGTCTCTGCGTGATGAAAACCATGAACTTGGAGAATTGAAAGAAAAAAAAAGAGTTGGCTATCTTTGGAATCCAGATGCCTTCATCCTGAAGGTCCTCAACCCTGAGAGATACGCCAAGACGTGGCTGCCTGACAAACAGCACTGGGAACCTCGCCAGCTAACATACACGAGGTTGCTGAATCCCAGCAGCCATTGGGGTGATGCAATGAAAACCGCAGCAGGGTATAACCCCATGCCCACCGGGAAGCCGAAGTTAAGAAGGCTCACCTCACCAAGTGTCACAGAGGATGTGGGGAACTGGAACTTTCCTGAACCACAGGTGGAAACTTCAATGGGTACGATGATTTTGGAAAACTGTCGGCATTGTCTTCTTTCTACAGGTGGACACACACACCGTGTGGCTTAGCAGTTCTGCTCTAGGTCCCTGTCCCATGAGTTTATTCGCACATACCAGAAATGTGTGTGTGGATGTCCTTAGAGACAGAATTTCTTCTTGTCATAAACTGGAAGTAATGACATAGTCCATTAACTATAAGAGAGATAAATTAATGTGAGTAATTAATAGTACATAGCAATGCAAATGAGCCGCACACGAAGTACAAGAATCTTGCAAACTTAATGTTGCACTAAAGCCACACACGTGTGCGCAGGCACACACACAAACAGGGTGTTATTCCTTTTATAGCAAGATCAAAACCAGGTACAACAAAACTGTTAGAAGCTGGAGATCAGCCACCTCTGTCTGGGGACGGGGGTTCATTGGAAGGGGTCCCGGGGGGGTCTTCTGGAGGCGCCCAGAACATTCCGCATCTTTGACCTCACAGATGGTTAACTGCATACTCTTCTTTATAATAATGCAGTTTTGCTTTACATGTATGCATTGGGCACTTTTCTGTACAAGTGTACTTGAAGATAAAGAGTTTTTGAAAACAGAGCTGGAGACCTCTGGGATAAACCCCTTTCCAGGCCTCGGCTGGAAGAGAGGCACAGGGCTGAGCTCGGGGGCTGCATTAGCAGGGCTGAGGGGCTACTCCACGGCCGGCCGGGCTGCTAGCATTTCAAGGAAGCCTGATGACAGCACTAGGAACAAAAAAAGGATCCCAAATCATGCTCCTGAGAGATTTTGGTGAGAAAACTGCTATTCACGTATTCATGTCACAGACACCATCAGAAAAACCAAGGGCCTGGTCTCTTCCTGAGACACCAGAACCCCATGCAAGGTCTAGCAAAGCCCATGACGTTGCTGTCAGGGATGCTGAGAGAAAATACCCAGCGTTTTTAGCTTTGATAGCGGAAGGAGGTCTTTGCTCCATCTCAGACTGATAAGGAAGGGGATTTCTCAACACAAAGTGTGAATTAAATGTTGAGAAGCCGAAATGGATTGCAAGTTGGCTGTGCAAGTTGGCGGGGGTGCAGCTCAGTGGTGGAGCACTTGCCTGGCATGCACAGGCCCCGGGTTCAAGCCCCAGCACCACACATAATAACAATGATGATAGAGTTCAGCATGCCGTGTTGCAATCGCCCTCTTGTCTGTCTTCCCCGGCTGACAGCAGTGATGAGGAGACCAGGCATCATCTCCACCCCAGTACCGTTTCTTCCTGGCACTCAGCAAGATGCCTGACGCAGAGCAGGCGCTGAATAAATAGCACTGATGGAGGGAATGACTAATGCAATAGGATAAAACGTCCGGCATAGTGCCCGACACACAGAGTGTGCTCTGAAGATGTACGGTTTATGCAAGAGGAAGCAATGGAGCCCTTGCAGTCAGGAACCATCTCTCATTCTGTCCTGTGTCTAGCGACACAGCAGGTACTTGCAGATGCTCAAGAACACTTGTTGAGTGTTCGTGGAGTCCATGAATGAACGTGTGTGTGTCAATGCAGGAGCTGCATGGATCAGAGACTCAGGAGGGCCTGAAGGTTGAGCTGAGAGGTGGCAGGATCCTGCAAGGTGGGGGCATCAGGAGAAGAGAGGAGACAGGCTGGGCTCCTGCCACTTCTCACTAAAAGTCCACGGAAGCTCACATCTGCATGAGCTAAAACCAGTGTACGCACTTCCTTTCTCCTCCTTTCTCTTCTTCACCTCCTTCCCAAGGTATGTGCTTCCCTTGCTCCCAACTGTCTACACATACAGCAGCAGAGGATATACATGTGATTCTCACTTTAAAAATCACTGAAGTCAGCGGGGCACAGTGGTGTTCACCTGTAATCCCAGCTACTCACGAGGCTGAGGCAGGTAGAGTCTGAGTTTGAGGCCAGTCTGGGCTGCAGAGCAAGGCCCTGTCTCAAGAAAAATAAATTTTAAAAAGAGTCCATTCCTTGGGTGGAGAGCCTAACTAATAGGATAGCAAAATCTCTGTGTCCAGTATCTCCCATGGCTAAGCAAGATGGCAGCCCAACTTCTGACTTCTGGTAGATGGAATTGGTTCAGCTAACCCAGTTGGTTGGAACTGCGACTTTAAGATCCCTTGAGATTCAAAGTGTCTAACCCAGTGCAATGAGCGCATCCCAAAGTTTGGCCCACACACATGTTTCAGGTGTAGCCTTCAACACAGGTGTGGAAAGGGCTTTCATCCAGAGAGGAAGCAACTATGCAAGACCTGGTGGGGTCCGTGATGCCCAGGACCATCAGAAGACAGGCTACTGCAGGCAGCTGTCAGGAGATTCCAAGAGCATCAGAAGGAAATCGGCTAAAACTGTCACGGGATTGTTTCAGCAGCCCATCCAGCTAAATGAGGAGAAGGAGGAGGAGGAGGAGAAGTTGCAAAACTGCTTCAAAGTTAGAAAGTAATATATGAGCAATAGTTTTAATGCACATTATTTTTTAGGATTTCTGGACATCTTTATTTAGGTTGTTTTCTAAGTGATGATGAATTAAAAGGGAACAATGATAACCGCTGCTCTGGGCATTCTTGTGAGATCTAAAGTCCCCGCTGGCTGTGCGTGACCACCAGCAGGTGGCAGCAGCGCCCCCAATTTGTTACTTTCCTTTGCCAAACGCTGAGGCCAATTGACATTTGAAAGTTAATAATCGCAAATAGCGTACCAGATGCCCAATTTGTCGGCTGTTGTAATCTTTCTTTTACGATCCACTCCTTCTCTTTTAAAAGAGACCCATCTAGGCCCTTGACTGTGCGCACCATACTAAAAATCGTACAAGCAGCGTGCCAGCTCCCCTTAACATCCCCCCCCTTCTCCCTTCCTATTGACTTTAAGAGGAGCGAGTCTTTGCATGCCTGATTGTATGGAGACAATGATCTGGTCTGTAAGACGTTGCCTCTTCCCATCTTGTGTGTGCAACTACTCACATATGAACTTACTCAAAGGTACTGAGGCCACTGCCAGTGAACACAGAGAGGACAGGGAGTTATTTTAAACAGATTGTGGTCCACATGCTGGTCCCACCACCCTACTCCACAGACCCACACTGTGTGATGGTCGCTTTATTTAATTTGCTTTGTTTTAGTTTCGCATATAGAGACGTCATGACCCAAGTCAGTGATATCTGCCTGATAGCATTATTGTCTATACAACAGTTAAACTGAGTAAAATATTTGCCAAGCCCCCCTACTATGTGCCAGGCATTGTCCCAAGAGGCTCAAGGAGGGTATGGCCTAGAGACGTGCTGTGCCATGTGGTATCTGAATCCCACAAGTGCAGCTATCTGAATTGACGAGAATGAAAATTCAACAACAATAACAAAAAATTCAGTTCCTCCAGTGCAGTGGCCACATTTCTAGTGTCCAATGGCCAAAGTGGTTGGTGGCCGCCATATTGGATACTGCAGGTACAGAACACCTGCGTCATCGCAAAGAGCACTAGTGGACAGCCCTGGTCCAGAGGCTACCAGACGCGTGGGCAGCTGAGGATTCGTCTGGAAAGTGCCATCAGAGGCCCTTGTGTCAAACAGGAGGTGACATAAACAGAGGAGAGAGGAGCTCTTTCCAGGGGTGTTGGAGAAGACAAACACAGACCTAGAATTAGATATCAGTGGTACTGTTTTAGTGGAAATCTTTACACAAAAGAAGATTTTCAAGCAGCTTCTGAGGAGTTAGCTTCTGGAAGACTTGAGAGGAGGAAAAGGTCGTGAAGATGCCCATCATGCACAAGAGGATTGAGAAAGATGGAAAGTCCCAAGGTCTGCTCAGGGATTCACATTGTCTCTTCAGGGAAGGATCAAGGCTGAGGTGCAGGAAAGGTTATGTGGAGGGAGAACCCTGAACTAGCTGGGTCTGGAGCCTCTAGCACAAGCCCACCATGTGTGGTTGCTCTCGTAGCCAACAGCGTCAGGGGACGGAGAGTGGGGCTTTGTCTGAGCACAGGGAAAGGAAGCAGGGCCTCGTTCTTTCCACTGGAGCTGAAAATGAAACTAACTCCTTTTCCAGCCTGCGCCAAACCTCCCAGCACCAAGCTGCCTTCCCCACACCTCTCTCAGGCCTGGAGACAACCCACCGGCCACGTCACCAATAACACAGCTGCCCCCATCTGTCGCCACGGACACCCGCCTCCCGCCAGGGCCAAAACGAAGCCAAGCCTCGTGGATCCTGTGCTTTGAACCAATCTCCAACTTCCTGTGGTTAGAGTTCACAGTCGGCTGGCAAAATGTGACTTCCTGGTTCGAAGATAAAAGACTCCGGCAGGAGAGGGAGAAAACGACAAAACTCGTGGAACATCAAATGGCTCTTGCAAAATCCAGCTTTGATGAGCAAGGCACAGACCAATCCCAACCATCCCAGTTACCGTTTCTGAAAATGTACACGATTTCAAAATTCTGGAAGGAGGAGGCTTTGCCGGAAATGTGCTTGGGGCTCTCTGGCTTCAAGACACTTGGGAAGGAGTCGGGGCGTGTGTGATCGGGGCACACAGCTGGGAGTACAAGGGCTCCCCGCCCCCTCCAAGAGGGGATAAAGAAAGCAGGAAGAAGAAAAGAAAGAAAGAAAAAAACTCTGTTGTAATAGATGTTCCAAGAATCACTGGTCTTTCATAAGAGGTGAGGGAGGGGTGGGGGAGGGACGGGGGAGCTCTTCATAAGGTTTCATTTAAGCTTGAACAGAGATAATCAGGTCTGCTGTTTATTTCCATACCAAATGCTCGGGGGGCCAGGATTCTGTCACATTCCTAACCTGGATAATTTTAGCAAGTAATCTTTCTGAAATAGAAAACGCACCAAGGACACTTCCTGGTAAAGAGTGTACTAGGGGAATCCAGAAAAGCCCAACGTGACTCTGATAAGAAGCCAGTTCTAGCCCGGCGCCGTGGCGCAGCCTGTCATCCCAGCACTTGGGAGGCTGAGGCAGGAGGATCGCGAGTTCAAAGCCAGCCTCAGCCATGGCGAGGCACTTAGCAACTCGGTGAGACCCTGTCTCTAATAAAATACAAAACAGGGCTGGGAATGTGGTCCCGTGGTCGAGTGCCCCTGAGTTCAATCCCCGGTACAAAAAAAAAAAAAAAAAAAAGAAGCCAGCTCTCCTTCAGTCCCTGGTGGCTGAGTGCTCACGTCCCACGGGATACTGTCGGACAGAGGAGAACCCATGCCAGGCTGGAGGCTCCCCAGCCGGGCACTGGAGCCCTGTCCCTGGGTCACCCTAGTTTGAAGGTGGGCAGAGACGAGCTGGCAGCCAGGTCCACCGAAGGTGCTTGCTTGGGTGGTACTGACGGTGCTCTTGAGGGGACAGGGGCTGCCATTAGTTTGCTGCAGTGCCCTGACGTGGCACCTGGGTCACACTGCTTGACTCCTCTCAGCCTTATTTTCCTCTAAAATGGGCACTCTCTCATGTCCACCCCCCAGGGTCACTGTGACACTTTAGCCATGTCAGCCGGGTCCCGAGAACCAAGCTTGGCACACACGAGTGTTCGATCCGTGCTGGTGGTGGCATCTGTCGTTAGGGTGTCACACAAACTGATCAGCACATCCCAGCGCTGGGAGGGTGGCTGCTCTCACCGAGGGGTCTCTTGTCACTCTCCTGATGAACAAATGGGGCTTCCAGCCTCCGATATGTTTTTTCTCTTTTAACAAACACATAAAGCCCACGATCCATCATTGTCGACGACAGCACAGGGCTCCACAGCCGACCTCCAGGACGCCATCATTGTGCACGACTGAAGATTTAAGACTGTTGGAAAAACCCTCCGTTACCCTTTGCCCGGTCACTGCCGACCACCATTCCTGTTATGGTGTGGATGTGAGGGGTCCCCAGAGCTCCTGTGAATGCAGGGATGTCCAGAGGGGAGGCCATTGGGGAGGAGAGCTGGCACCTGATCGGTCCATCCTCGTTTGAGTGGGCTGACTGGGCGGTCACCGAGGCGGGTCACTGGGGCCTTCCCTTACTCTCTCTCTCTCTCTCTCTGCTTCCTGACCCCACCATGAGCTGAGCCCTTCTGCCATGATGTCCTGTCTCACCTCTGGCCCAGGGCAATGGAGTTGGCCATCTATGGAGTGGCCCCAGATGAACTTTCCCTTCTCTAAGTTGTTCTTGTCTGGTGTTTTGGTCACAGCAACTAAAATCCTAGTTAACCCAATTCCATTGTCTGCTTCCGTGTGCTTGACTATGTTGGAAACCTCATATAAGTGGGATTGTGCAGCATCTGCTTTGTTCCTGGGTTTTTAAACTGACCATAATGCCCTTGAGCTTCATCCACATGGTCACCGATGGCAGAATTTCTTTCTTTTTCAAGGCTACGTAATGTTCCACTATCTGTATTCCATGTTTTCTTTTTCCATCCATCTGTGGATTGGACATTTAAATTGTGTATTCATTTTAGCTACTGTGAATAGAGCAACAGTGAACACAGGAGTGCGAATCTCTTTTGAATTATCGATTTGAATTTTTTTTTTTTTTTGGAAAAACACCCAGAGGCAGGTGTTTTCAGGATCATATGGAGTTTCCACTATTAGTTTTTTTATTATTTTTATTATTTTCCACAGGGGCATGTCAATTTCACATTCCCACCAGCAAACGTCCCCAGATCCTCACCAACACCAGCTGTTTCATAGTAACCATCCTAACAGACATGTGGTGTCATCTCCTTGTGTTTTTGTTATTGCTGTTGTTATTTTGATACCGGAGATTAACCCCAGGGGCACTTAACCCCTGAGCCACATCCCCAGTATTTTTTATTATCATTTATTATTTTGAGACAGGGAATCAATAAGTTGCTTAGACTTGCTAAGTTGCTGAGGCTGGCCTTGAACTTGTGATCCTCCTGCCCCAGCCTCCCGAGTTGCTGGGATAACAGGCGTGCGCCACCTCGCCTGGCTTATCAAGGTTTTGATCTGCATTTCCCTGGTGACTACTGATGTCCAGCCTCTCAGCATGCACCTGTTCACCATTTTTGTCTTCTTGGGAGAAACTATCCAAGCCCTTTGACCATCTCTTCCTTGGGTGCTTTGCTATGGTTGCGTTGGTTGGTTTGCTCAGCTATGAGTTCAGGGGGTGCTTCGTGTATTTTGGAGGGGTTGCCCATGTCTCGCGGGTAGTTGGAGAATATTTTTTTCCATTCCACGATTCGCCTTTTCACCCTGATCACTTCCATGCAGCGCAGAAGTGTTTTAGTTCCACATCGTTCATTTTTACTTCGATTGTCTCTGCTTTGGGTATAAGCTCCAAGGAACCAAGGCCAAGACGATGCCAGGAGCCTTCCCCTGTGTTCTCCCGGGAGGGTCACAGCTCCAGGCCTGGCATTAAGCTTCCCTCCACTTTGAGGCCTCTGTGCGTGGTCTAAGAGTCCAAGGGCTTTCTCTGGCACGTGGACATCCGGTTTCACCGCGGCCATTTCTTGACGTTCTCCAGGCCCAGATCTGTTTCTCGGTGCTTAAGCACGGTGGCGGAGGGCAGGTCTGTGGCTGGTAACGACCTGAGGCTGAGGAAAGGCGGCCTGCCGTTCCCCAGCTCACCTGGAATGGTTCACCCAGCCTTCGACCTGGTCCAGCGTGTCACCTCAGGTGTCATCCCAGGGGTGCGTCACTTGTCATGAAGGGGCACTCCCTTTCCTCGGAATCAGGTGGTTCTCCTTAAGTGTGGGGGGCTCCCCCTGACGAAGGTGGCCAGGCCTGGGGAAGGAGGGCCCCTGGGTCCTGGCTCTGCCGTCCTCCCACGCTGCCCACCTGGACGGGGGCTTCCTGCTGCTGTTCTATTTTTTCCTCATCTGAGATGTTCCCCCAGATTTGTGGTCCGCCTTCCCTGCTCCAGACCAACCCCTGTTCTGTGAAAATGTGTCCTCTCGCACGCACGCACGCGTGACCAGGACTGTGTTCCTCGCCACAGGAGCTCCACCCTCTCCCTCCATCTCCCTCCCTCTGTAGCCCTCCACCAGGGGGCGCTGCAAGGAGCCGTCCTTCCCAGACGCAGTCGGTCCACTTGATCTTGGACTCCCGGCATCCAGAACTGGCAGGAATACGTTGCTGCTCATCAGACTTTGGTCGGCCTCAGGCACTCCGTCGGAGCAGCCCGGGACGCCTGGAGATGCTGGGAAGGGTCCTGGGAGGGGGAGAGGGAAAGGTCTCTTGAGAAGTAGGATCCGCGTTAAGGTGCAGAAGCCAGACACAGGAAGTATGGTGTTCTTCTGCATATGTGGAAACTATAGAAAAAGAGGACCTGGGAGCAGATGGGGAGGGGGCCTTGGAGGGGAAGAGAGACGGGAGGGACCCAGTAACTCTGTGTTCATGCATGGAAAGGTCTAGAAAGGTCACAGTGAACCCGGTTCACTGGTGTGACTAACGTGTGTCAGTAATTCTGCTTCGTTAAAAAGAAGTTGGGCCCTTTGCACCCCCTGCCCCATTGTCAGCGGGAGGCTGTCAGAGCTCCCTTCTCAGGAAGTGCTGGACGATGTGCTGGACGATTAGAAGTGACTTCCCTAGGGCTGTGTGGCGTCTGGTGCAGGTTCCTAAAGCCTCTGGAATTTCCTGCGTGGCAGGTGCACCTTTTGTTATTCCTAAGGAGCCTGGTTCCCTACCTGAGTTGATGCTAGTGGGGTGGCAGAGGGTGGGGCCTCTGAGAGCCTCAGTGGGGAGCAGGTGGGGACTTCCCGCCCCACCCACTTGGCTCCAGGAAGGAGAAGAGGACTGAGCAAGCTCTGAGAAAACTCTAGAAGGATGAGATTCGATGGGCGTCTAGATTCCTGGGCAGGTGGAGGTGCTGGCAGGAGGGGCACCCAGAAAGAGCCCGGAGGCTGCAGAGCCCCGGTATGGTTGTTCCTGGGCTTTCTGCCACTGCTGTCAAGGAGGAGAGGAGGATCGGGCCACCCCTGCCGCGGGGGTCCGGCATGCCCAGTGGCTTTCCGGGGCCTGCTGCCGGGGCCTGGTACACACAGAGCAGCCCCAGAGAGCCCTGGGCCTCTCACTCCCCGCCCACCCCTAAGACTGGCCTTCACTTGACTGTCCCCACACTGCCCTGTGGTCGCCCAGGGAGGACCAATGCTTGCTTCTCTGAGTCTTCCCTTCTGGAAATCCAGGTCGGGTGTTTCCCCTCACGGAGCTCAGAGCTGCCCACTGCGGCTAAGCTCAGGGGACAGGAAGGCCGCGTGGGAGAAAGAAGACAGTAGATCTGGAGTCCGATGCAACCCGGGGCAGACACCAGCAGCCTTGCCCCCTGAGCTGCTGTATTCTCTTTTAAGAAACAGCAGTGTGAACCCCCGTCCCCCCACCCCCCGCCGTTCCCCGAGGGGGTGAAATGCCTACAGTAAATGTCTAGCAGATCAGCGCTTCTTGAATTTTATTATGTGAGACTTTTCCTGGGGATCTTGTGAACATGCAGATTGTCACTCAGCCGGGTTGGGGTGAGATCTGAGTGTGCCACGCTCTCCAGTGTGCCACCTACACTTCTGGTCCCCGGACCGTACTTTGAGTAGCAAGTCGATAGAGTACTTGATCTGAGTACTTGTAGGTCTGAGGCCCTCTCTCCCACCGCCTGCAGAAGCGTGGGCTCTCAAGGAGTTCAAGTGGAAAGTCGGGGGGAGGGTAGCGAACGAAACTCACTGTTCATTTTGCAAGTGATTTCCAGTGAGTTCTGGGAAATTTGTCTCCTTTGTAATAGTGACAACAAACGCCAAGTCGTCAGCCATGATGACTTTCACATGCAGAGGCTGGGATCGATTTCCACCGGGGCGGCGTGTGCCACAGGGATCTGAATTAGGAAACGAGGCAAGAAGAGTTAAGCGTGCTTCTCTCTGGATTTCTTTGTTTCCTTGGGAGGACTACTGAAGTCCCTGGTTTGTTTTTTCATTCGAATGTTTTATTCCACGAATAGCCTAACAGTATAAATGTGTTTCAAGTACACGAATAAACAGCTCAATAATCAAAAGCACATGACTTTCCAAGAATGTCTCCCTGCAGTTCGGAGCAAAACAGAGAGACAGCGACTTTCACTCTGGGAACGGGGAAGGACAACAAAGTATCTGATGTGCTTAAGAGACTAAGAGAGGAGAGGAAGCAGGAGGGAGGGAAAGCAATATTGGCTTGGGCTCCGCAAATGTTCCCCAAAACTGTTTCGGTGGACCAGGGAGGGAGAGCAGTTTGGCCAAAAATAAATAAATAAATAAAAAGTTGCATCTGGTTTTGCACCAACTGGAGGCAGGAAGAGAAAATGCTTTGCTCAGGAGAAGAAGGAAAACCATGAGCTTTGAAGTCCGCACAGCCGGGTGCCAACTGGCCTGGTCCCAGGGCAACCGTGTGTGGGGTCTGAGTCCTGCAGCCTTCATCTGAAACCCTGGAAGAGAAGACCCACTCTGGTGAAGTGTTTGAAGAAGGCACAGAGTGAGTGTCCCCTACCCTTAGTGCCTTGGAGCAGAGGTGTTTTGGATTTCAGATTTTTTTTTTTCTTTTTTCAGATTTGGGAATATTTGCACGTAGGCCACAAGAGATCTCAGAGATGTGACTCGAGTCTAAACACAGGCATCTTTGCGTGGTGTGCATACTTCATGCACTCAGACTGAAGGTCACTGGACGCGGTGGTTTTAGCGTGTTTGGACTATAGACCATCACAGGAGGCCAGGTGTGGAATTTTCCATGAATCATGTGTCAACACTCACACAGTTTGACATTTTGGAGCATTTCAGGTTTCAGATTTTCAGGTCTGAGATGTTCAACGTGTACTAAAATCCCACGCAGGCAAGCGCCTGGTGTGCAGGCCACATAGCTTAATAGATGCTCAATAAAAGTGCTTCCTACCTGCCTTCTCTAAGGCTCACTGACCCTGAACCCAAAAAGAGCACCATATTCCAGTTCCCCGGATTCCTCTGTATCTCCCAGACTCCTCTCTGCTTGGTGGACGTCCTGCCCCCAGGGACAGACCCTGGGACATGCCCCGAGGTGCATGCCCGACGGCACTGGTCTTTCTGGATTTCCGGGATTAGCGTCCTGATGCCTTTTTCTCCTGTCACTCATCCCCCACCTCGGCACCTCCACGCACGCACCCCAGAGGTGCACTGCTTTGGTCAGTTGTTACTCTCTCCAGACAGCCAGTCAAGCGTCCTGTCTGAGGAGGGCAAGAGGAAGCCTCGTCGGCAGGAAGTTGCCGGATGTCCCTGCGTCCCCACATCTGCTGGGCCGACCATCCTTGTCATGCTCTGGGTATTTACTGGACACCTGGACCTGGACCCGCCAGGCCCCGTCCAGCTGGCTCACTGCCCCCGACCCAGCGCTCGGTGCTGGACCCTGGGGGCTCCCCATCCTCCTCTCTGTGCGTTAGTCCTGAGTGTCCACCGACTCCTTCAAACTTTTCCCCAGGGCGCCTCCACCTGCTCATGGAGTTCATTATGTGTGACTCTGCGTCACCTTTAAGGCTGGGTCTTGTGCCTCGATTTACATCTGTAGCAGGAAACTCTGCCGTTGTGACTGCCTGGCTCCCTGCTGACCTATGGAGCCGTGGAGCAGAGGTGACCTGGGTCAGGGGAGAGCAGGACTGAGCGGCCTCTGGTCTTGCCCCTCGGCTCTGCCTTGTGCCCTCGAGTTGCTCTGCAGCATCTTCCTCTTCTTCCTGGCCTCTACACGAGGGCTGCTCCTGGTCCCCTCTGTCAACACTCAGGCGCTCTCACCGGGGCCCAGCTTTGAGTGGCTTCTGTCCCTCCGCAGTGAGCCTGCGTGTGTCTCCGGCCCAGAGCTCTCCCGGGCCCTCGCGGCTCACCGCCCCCCGCGGGTCTCGGGAGGGCCTTACAGGCGTCACACCCCAGCAGGTCCTGAGGCCACGCTGTCTCGGGGTCGTCCCTGTCTCTGGTAGGTCAGCCCCGCCCTTCTGCTTGTCCCCTTTAGATCCATTCCCTTGCCTCCTTGGGTGACGCAGCCACGGTGTCAGCAGATCCTACAGGCACTGTCTTGAAAATACACCCAGAATCCAGGGTTGCTCCCAGTGTCTGCCAGGACTGTCGCAGTGGTGACGTGGTCTTCTCTTCTCAGCCCTGTCCCTCCGTTCCCCATGGAGCAGCCAACGTGAACCCACCAAGGCCGGTGCTGGTACTGACCCAGATGCCCAGGCCCCCACACGCCCTTCACACGGCCCCCGCGGGGTCGCCCTCATCTCCTTTCACCCCCCTCCTCTCTTGCTCCTCCCTGGCACACTCCGGCTGTCCCCAAACAAGCCAAGTAGTCATTCTGTCTCTGCTCACACCTGCTCTCCACGGCGGAGGCCTCTGCCGGCCTCAGTGTCTACCGCCATGCCCACGCGCCTCACCTCTCGACCCTCTCCGGCCTGCCTGCCCAGTCCCTCCAGGGGCCTACCCCACCACCTTACCTGCACCAAGGCTCAGTTAGCATCCGCCTCTCCACCTCCAGCTAGACCTCTGCACTCTGCGAGCGCCCCAAAAAGTTCCTGGAACCTAGGGGCCACTTAACACGGCTGTGCTGAATAAATCAGCACTGTTAACGTCCCGGCTCGCTCTCCACCTGAGCCAGGCGGACCGCAGAACGCATTTCAGCCATGACGCCCCCATTTATATCCAAGTTGTCTTCAGAGGTCTCGACAGAAATGCGCACGTGACCCTCTCTTCCTTGCTAATCCAGGCCTACCTCAAGTCCAGGTTCACAAGACAAGAGCTCTGTAAAACCCCCGCGCCTTTGCGTCATCTGAGTTGCACGGATCTGGCTGACTTCAGTCGTGTGTTACATAAGCTCAGCTCAAACAGGTGTAAGGTTTTTAAAAAAGGTGGGAGAGGGGAAGTAGAGAGAAGGAAGGTCCTTGGCGGATGGAACCGAAAGCCCCAGTTCAGGACCAGTTGGGGAGGAAACGATACAAAGATGCAGACAGGAGGAGCTCACAGAATGGGAGGGAGCTACCAAAGATGAGGACACTTGGAGTCCCCTGGGGAGAGTGCCCTGGTGTGTTTTCAAAGCAGTAACAATTCCAACAGCAATGGGCTACTGCAGGAGCCTGGTGTTGACAAGATCCTCAGGCCTCCTGGACTCACTGGGGAACAATGTCTTGATGGAGGAGGAGTGTCGGCAGCCATGTGATGCAAGAGCGGCAGCCTGAGCTCACAGCCCCTTTCCCAGCGCCGGAGCCCTCTGCCCAGGCCCAGCGAGCGTGAGAGCTTCCCCCGGTGGCATTCACCAGAGGAAGCGAGGCAGGGCCACACTCATACCTGGTAGCCACTTCTGAGCATGCTCTGTGCAGACGCCATGGCCTGAGGTGCTGTTGACCACTGGCACCTGGTTCTGTGGGCTTCTTAACACAGGCCCAAGCCACCCCGGAACCATTCTGTGCATCTGGGTCCAGCTTCCCACTACACCCACGCCGGAGAAACGCAGCAGGGTGCATTTGTTTGCTTGGTTTGGTTTCGGAGGTTGCGCGAAGGCAAGGCCCGAGTCTGCGCCTGGTCCTGAAACTGCATGGGGTCCCTGGTGGCAGATGCCCGCGACTCTCTGCTCTCAAAAACAGCCACAGCGAATCCTGGACCTGTCAGACAGAGTGGACTGACTCTGGTCCCACTGACCCCCTTCTCCTCCTTGAAAGAACTCACAGCGTGCTTGCTACATGGCAAAAAACAAGAGAAGCTCATGAAAAACTTATTTGCCGACGCCCCTTCTTTTTCACTTAAGCCAGAGAACAGAGCTGGCGTACTCTGGCTTCCTGCAGAGAAAGTGTGTTTGGAATAATGTCACAAGTGGAAAAGAACAGCAGGTATCCGCTGCCTTAGCACACCAGTGATGTGCCAGAAACAAAAACATTTCTTTACTCGTGAATGTTGGTGCAACGGGGTCATATTTCATGAACTTCTTAGAAGATCCATTATTTAACATGAGTTTTGTAGTTGTTTTTTGTTGTTGTTGTTGTTGTTTTTTTTTCCTAACCAGTCGCATTCAAGGTTTGAGAACTGACAGTGGCGTTTAAAAAGCATGGAATGAGAATCAAGACTAAAATAAGCAGCAAACATTCCTTCTTTGGAGTTTATTTTTGTGCCTTTTGTCTGGGTGGGTTTGTTAGCCACACGGGGACCATGGCCATCCTGAGATTACAATGCACTGGGAATGTGCCACCCATTCCCAGATTTGCCAGTGGCCTTCCAGCCGGCCGGCCTTCTGGTGGCCTGCGTGTGAGCATGGCCACAGGTCAAGCTCAGCCTGGTAGAAGGTCTTAGGACCCCGGGTCAGCGTCTCAGGAAGGAGGACCTGCGTCCTGTGACCACCCAGAGGCTGGTTCCTGGGTCATCTATTTGTCACTGGGTCTGCTGCGGGAGGGGTTCATTAGACGCCGGGCCAGTGCCCCTCCCCCGGGAAGCCTCCTCCCGCCTGCCCACGCTCACAGGCCAGCTCCCGGGCGCGGCAGCGCGAGGCTCAGCCTCAAAACCCGAGGCTCAAAGCGAATGTGCCAAAGCCCAAATGGACGTGGCCAGAATGCAGAAGGCTTGATGAAGTGTCACTTCTGAATAGGAAACAGGACAGAGGTGGCGAGCAGGGCGCCCACAGCTGACCGTAGGCACTCCAGCCTGCGCGGAGGCCGAGGCTGCCCGGGACCTCCAGCCTAGTCTTAAAGCCACGCCTGTCACAGCCCGCCGTGCGCATGCGCTAGGGCCACGCAAGCGCCCAAGCGAGGATGCAGGGAGAAGCCACACCCTTGCCCTCCCTCCGGGACTCCATGAAAACACGCCTCGCTGTCCCTTCTTGGACACTGCTGAGACACGGCCACGGAGGGCAGGTCCTCCACTGTCCACCGGCCTCTCCCGGAATGGAGGCTGCCGTAGACCTGGTGTCTTTCTGGGCCTGGCTCTTTGCCCCTCGGTTAGAACATTTCCATGACCCTTCAGGGTCACGCAGGGGAACTTTTGTCCTCCGCCTTCTCCGTATCCTGCAGCGTCAAGGTCACACGGGCTTGGGTGCCCGAGAGCCTCAGCGCTTGCCCTGTGCGGCCGGTCGGCCCAGCCTCCCTGCGGCCACCCGTGAAGGGCTCAGGCGCCGACGCAGGCGTAGGTCAGGCTCAGGGCCGTGCAGGGCCAGCCGGGCGTCCGCAGCCCGTGGGTGCGCGCGGCCGCTGTGCCGGTGGCCCCAGCCCCTCCCCATTCTCCGTGTGCCTCTTCGGTGCTGGGCTCTGTCCTGGGCACCGTGGTGACCAAGAGTGACAAGGTCTTTCCTCCCGCAGTGGTGCAGCCTCGTCAGAGGAAGCAGACGTCAGCAATAGATGGCTAAGTGAACAACTGGAGCAGGGACACTGACACGAAGGAGGGGACGGCGGTTCTCGTCCCAGAGGAAGGACTGGAGCTGAGAACGCCGCAAGAGGGGCTCCAGAAGCGCCCTAAGACAGGAGGCCTGGGCTAGGATGTGAATGACAGGGCCACCAGGCTTGGGGACATCTCCGGGCAGAATGTTCCAGAAGACAGGAGCACCAAGCGCGGGGGCCGAGTCAGGACCGCGATTGGCATTTATCATTTGCAGACAGAAAGAAGGGCGGAGGATTGAGCGCTTCAAGGAGGGCGGGGAAGGACTGGCAGAGGGTGACACAGTGGTGGCACCTCCGCCCCATGCAAGATCCAGGTTTCAGACACTGGAGGAATGTCTCTGCATCTCTCTGCTCCCTCCTTCTTGAATGTGCCAGTCCGTGGCACAAATCAGGGATGGTTAATTTATTCTCTCGTAGGCTTTTAGTAGGCTAAAAGCCCCTTCTTTCACTTATAAAGGCAGAGATTGTTCCCAGGAGAAACTTAGAACCTGTGAGCCACCTGTCACATACCTCTGCAGGAACCTCCACATGTTGTCGCCTGAAGCGATGGCCGCTTGGAGCAACGAAGCCGCGGGAAGAAGTTTAGAGGCGAACTAGAAACAAACAGCTTTTTATTTTGATAACTTTTCTCTCTGGCTCTAACAACGACTAACACACACCACACACTACCAAAAAATGGCGCTGACCCAATCAACAATCTCGGCTCAAGTCACTCGAGATCCCAGGCCAAGTCCTGCGAGATCCCGGGCCAAGTCCCGTGAGACTACAAAAGAGACAATGCCCAAATCTCCGTGGCCCATAGTCAACCACAATTTAAGCCACCTCCCCAAACAGGGCTCCTACATCCACACACACCCAGGCAGACAAACTGGAGCCTCTCCTTTTATCCATCCCCAGAGCAGAAATGGACAATGGAAGGCAACCAAGTGCAATCCCTCTGTTGTGACTATAAGAAGACAGTGTGACTAGTTTCTCTATCTAGTTCCATTTGTTTTTCATGTTGGGGACAAATAGTTGAGCATTCTTTGATTATCTACTGATGCTTCCGCGAGACAGAGTGTGTTGTGGCAGAACGTAGCTGTCTATACACCATTCCATGATCTGCTTCTTAGTCGCTGTATGACCTTGGCAATGTACTTACCACCTCTGAGAAGGGCTGCTACGTCTTCATTTGTAAATGGGAAGAATGCTGCTTATGCTATGATAATTGTTAAACAGGAGCAGCCGGCATGGTCCTAGCAGTGAGATGCTCACTGGATAGACGCTTCTGCAGCACCCGTGGTATTGCAAGTCTCTAGTTCAGATGTCAGCAAATTGCTTTCCGTGGGTCCAATCCAGGCTGCGACCTGTTCTTGTAAACACAGTTGTATTGGCCCCTGGCCATGCCCATCTGATTCCACACCAATCCTGGCGGCTTTCTCACTGCAAGAGCAGGGCTGCACCTCTGCCCCTCTGCCCATGCAACCCACAGAGCCTCCTGGCCTCACTGCCGGCCCCTCCCTGGAAGCGCACCTTCCTCCCCCACTCTTGAAGGCACATCCCATGCTCTTTCCCACGCTTCAGGATGCTGAAGTTTCCCTCCGTGGCATAAAATGCTCTCCTGTTCCCCACTGTGACTTGCATGTAGCGGGCAGTTACCACAGAGAGATTCAATTGCATTAAATGAAATTGAATTGAATTAAGTATATATTTAATATAAATTAGACCAGTTGTGGCTGGTGTTCAGCCTTTTAAAATTGTCCCCAAAGAGCCCTTCCCTTGTCTCGTATATACTTTCTCAGGTCTTTTTTGGCTCCTGTATCTGCGCACGGCTGGCAGACATTAGTGGTTGGCAGCCACCCAGGCAATCTTGGCCTTTGGCAGGATCCAGAGTTCAGGGTCCCGCAGACCCTGCTGGCAGCTGAGGTCGGAGCCCTCGGGGAACTCTGCTGCCCCTGAAGGTGGCGGACGCAGGAAGGGGAATGAGATGTTGTGAAGGTTCCCAGGAAGGTCTTGCAGATGACGGGCCAGGCTGCAGGGGGCGCCAGCTGGGGTCTGGGTGCAGCAGCCAGCTGGGCCGTCCTGCCACCTGCCCTCTGGTTTCATTTCCTGCTGCTCCGGCCTCTGCTGGGCCTGGCCCAGACACGCTGGTCTGCTTGCTGCTCCTCTGCCCCCAAGGGCCCTTGCGTTCACCCTCTCAGTGAGTCCCAGCCTGACCACCATGTGAGCACTGCCACCGGCCACCCCTGTGGACTTTGGGATCTGGCCCCATCGCCCTGCTGTCTCTCCATCATGTTGATGACCTTCTGCCACATGCCCCTATGTAATCATTATGCTCTTTTGTTTACTATCCGTTCCCTCTGTTCTGTGTAAGCATGATAAGAGCAAGGACCCAGGTGTCTCTGTCACAGACATGTTCCAGCCAAGCCGCGGACTTACAGAGTTCTTTATTTATCAAACACACACAGCGCAATTCTGCACCTGACATTGCTCAAGCCTCTTTAAACTTACTGACTCATTTCATGGTAGGCATGCAGTAAATATGTATAGAATGGGTTCTATAAATAGAACCCATTAGAAAGAAAATAAACCAATTAAAGAACAAAGGAATATATAGAAGGGCTCTGAGGTCAGACTGAGTGTTCCAGCCCTCACTCTTTGCCTCTTTGCCTTGTGACGTTGGGCAAGACACTTAACCTTTCTGAGACTCTTTTTCCTTTTCCGCTGAGAAAATAGAAAGGAGAATCATTCGTGAATTTCAGAAAAGATTAAATGAGATATTGTTTATAAGGTCTTTGTATAGTTTGCTGCACAGATAAAAAGTTAATGGAGGGGGCTGGGATTTTGGCTCAGCGGTAGAGCACTCACCTAGCATGTGCACGGCCCGGGTTTGATCCTCAGCACCACATAAAAATAAAGGCATTGTACATAACTAAAACAAATAAATAAATATTTTAAAAAAAAAACAACACTAGAGATGGACTTCTCTATTAAAAAAAAAAAAAAAAAAGTTAATGGAGGGTGATAAAGTGATCGCAATGTTGCCGTGACGTTCTGTAGAGTATTTACAGTAACAGGTTGGCCATGACAACTTTGGTCTCCCTGCTCCCCTCTCTCTCTTTACAGAGCACAAAAGGTCTATCAGAGTCATCACAAGGTATCACTTCTTGGAGACAAATTAAAGAAGGGATGGGCGGGGGCACATTTCCCTTAAAGATAGGAAATATGTAAAAATTTCAGTCCTTGTGACTTATTTTCATACCTTCAAGAATGGATGACTTCAGTATAAAAGTGAGTTTATTTAGCCCTTTGAGGAACAATTATTGTGTGTCCTGTGTGTTTGAGCCTCTGTACACATGAGGTCGGTGGAGCCGGGGTCACCAAGGTCCCAAGGCCCACCCAGCAGTGCGCACGGTGGGTTCACGATGCCCTAATGGTTGAGATGGGAGTCAGGCCACAGCGACCTGCAGACCCGCGTGAGGAAGACTCACTCCAGCACCCCACACCATGCTAACACTCCTGCACTTAAACTTGTCACTTGTTACTTCTGCCACGCTTGTGAGGGAACATCTATCCTTATCCGCTTTTTGCAGGGAGAAAATGAAATTGTAAGAAGTTACGTTTCCCCAGACCACAGGGCAGGGCAGGGCTGGAGGCAGAGTGACGTCCCCACCCCAGCTCGTCACCCCGAGTGGGGCTGTGCGTGGCCTCCGACGTGGCGCTCCTTGGCACTATCCAAGCTTCCTGACATTGGTTTTGCCACCTGGGGAGACAGCGTCTGCCAGGTTGCTGCTCTACCACGGGATTACGAGAGAATCAAACAAACAAGTGTCTGGAGGGGGACACTTCATATTTAAACTATGACCTACAATTTGTTTTTTTTTTTTTTTCTTTTCTTTTATTCTAAGTTGTTATATATGCCAGCAAAATGCATTACAATTCATATTACACTTATACAGCACATTTTTACATATCTCTGGTTGTATACAAAGTATATGCACACCATTTGTGTCTTCATACATGCACTTAGGGTAATGATATCCATCTCATTCTACCATCTTTTTTTTTTTTTAATTTACCCTTTTGCCCCCTCCCTTCCCCTCTCTCCCCATTGGCCTTTCTAATGTCCCTCTATTCCTCCTATGCTCCCTGTCCCAACCTCACTGTGAGTCAGCCTCCTTATATCAGAGAAAACATTCAGCATTTGGATTTTGGGGACTGGCTAACTTCACTTGGCATTATATTCTCCAACTTCCTCCATTTACTTGCGAATGCCATCAATTTATTCTCTTTTATTGCTGGGTAATATTCCACTGTGTATATATACCACAGCTTCTTTCTCCATTCATCTACTGAAGGGCATCGAGGTTGGTTCCGCAGTTTAGCTACTGTGAATTGTGCTGCTATAAACACTGATGTGGGTGTGTAGACTATGACATACAATTTATAGAAAATACTTTCTGTGTTTGCACAGAATTAGCGAGAGAAGACTTCAGGACAAGAGGGTGGGGGGAGGTATTTCTCCGTGCTCCTTTTGAAAGCTATGAAACAGCCCAGGACCCTGACACTCGGGTCTTACCTCTGGATGCTGCTCTGCAAAGGGACCGGGGCCTCTGCAGGCAGCAAAACGTCTGCTCACTCTCCTAATGAGTGGGATTTGTAGACTACGATTTCTACGCAGCTTCATGGCCAGGGCACGTTTGGACAGAAATACGCCAGCGATAAAGCAGGACAGGGCGTGCAGAGGGGGGTCGTAAAACTCAGGTCCCCCGTGCGTTGTGGGGCAGGACGCCAGCGGCCTTGTGCCCTCTGCCACCTGTGTGCGGTTCCAGCCCATCATCTGTGACTCACTGGAGGCTGATTACACTGTTTCTGTCCTCAGGCCATTTTATTATAACGTTGGTTGTGAATTTCATTAAGTTTTATGGCCCTCCACACATGCGTTTATAGCCAGAGCTGTCTCCCCTTGTGGGATGACTTTTGTTTTTATAAAGCAAAAATGAAATCACAATCTAAGCTTATGAAAAAAAAATGTAAGTGTGTGAAACAACAATAGGGAAAAAATAGTTGGCATGAATCACCGTGGAATGTAAATCAACACCCACCGGGGCTTGGAGAGCTATTTCTGGCATGACTCAAAATTCAATAGGAGACTGGAGAGATGGGGTGAAGACCCGCTGGGGAAACCATCGAGTAGCTGGACGTTTAGTTCTAGTGAGTGTTAAGACTCACTTTGGGAGCTGGTGTGGAATTTTACCTGGGCAGCGGGGCGTCTTTGTACCTTCTTACAGAAAATGGCGGCTCCAGGCTGCAGTCTGTAGAGTGTTCAAGGAGGTCAGGGGCCACACACCTGGGGTCCTCCTGCTTTCTCAGAAGGAAGCAGACACAGGAGGCATTGGACCCACCAAATATCCTGGTGACGTCTCCGTCTCATGGCGCAAAGGCGTGCACATCCAGACCTTTCAAGAACCTACAGAATTGTGGCATTTGATATCCACGTGGGTCAGGCAGGCCTCAAGTTGGAAAAGCAAAGAGACAGTGGATGTTTTTAGCCTTGTGGGCCATAGAGTCACTGTCGCAATCACTCAGTCCTGTGGCTGGAGCACCAAGGCAGACAGACAACAGGAGATGAGCCTGGCTGTGCCCCAGGAAAGATCTTTATGTCGCTGAAATTTGAATTTCATGTAATTTTCACGTGTCATAGAATATTTTCTCTTGGCTTTTGCAATCATGAAAAAATCTAAAAATCGTTTATTGCTCACAGATAGTGCGGGAACAGGCAGAGGATCAAAACATAGTTTGAGGGCTGGGGTTGTGGCTCAGTGGTAGAGCGCTCGTCCAGCATGTGTGAGGCCCTGGGGTCAATCCTCAGCACCACATAAAAGTAAATTAATCAATTAATTAGAAAAACATAGTTTGGCTGACATGTGATTTAGCCCATATACAAAGACCCCAAGGTAAGGGTGAGAGGTGGCCATGGGGAACCTGCCTAGCAGTGGAGCTATTTCTCAACAGGCTGGAATAGAAGATTCCAGAGGCTGGCAAGTAAGGGCCCTTTCTGACTGACACTCAGATGCCCATTAATATACTCAACCTGTTTTATGATTTTTAATGGAGATTAAGTTTATTTGACTTGGACTTTCACAAAGAGTACTTAATAGAACTACCTTGTAATGTAGCAGTCCCGCCACAGGGCAGTTGTCCACAGGCCACGGACATATGTAATTCCCGATTGGCTGCAGCGCTGGTCACAGTAGCCAAGAGATGGAGACCACCTCCATGTCCATCAGCAGATGGATGGACAAAGAAAATGTGGCACAAAGACCAGCTGGAATACTACTTAACCTTAAAAAAAAAAAAAAAAAAAAAAAAAAAAAAGGAAATCCTGTCTTCTGAGACAACATAGGGAAATTGCAGGTCATTGTGTTAAGTGAAATCATCCAGGTACAGAAAGGAAGGTACCATGTGTTCTTACTCAGAGGTGGAATCTAAAAAGGCTGACCTCTTTGTGCTGTGGTTTAGAGTTGACGTATCCCCCAAAGGCTCACGTGTGAGACAATGGAAGAAATCTTAGAGGTGAGAAGAGTTGGTGACGAGCCTTCACTGACGTGGATTAACTGGGTGGCAGCTGTAGCCAAGGTGGGGTGTGGCTGCAGCAGGTGGGTCACTGGTTTGTGCCTTTGGGATTTACATTTCGTACCTGGTGAGAGGAGTTCTCTCTCTCTCTGCCTCCTGCTTGCCGTGTCCTGAGCTCCTTTCCTCCTCCACTGGGCCCTTCCGCCATGATGTTCTACCTCACCTCAGACCCAGAGCAATGGAGCCAGCCATCTGTGGACTGAGGCCTCTGAAATCATGAGTGCTAAATAAACTTCCTCCTCCACGTTGTTCTTGTCAGGTCTTTGGTCGTGGAAAAGCTGACTGAAACACCTGGTAGCTGAGCGTAGAACCGTGGTTCCCAGGGGCTGGGAGAAGGAGGGACTGGAGAGGTGCTGATCAAAGGGTATGAAGTTCCAGCTATACAGAGGGGGCAGTTCAGATCCAGCGTACAACATTGTGGCTGCGGTCAATAGCAATGAATTTTGCTGAGAGTAGATTTTTTCAATTTGTCCTGATCAGTTACACATGCCATCAGAATGCACTTTGACACACTGTGCACAAACGGAGACAGCTTCTCATCCCTCTGGCTGCACGCGATGCAGAATCACACCAGTCGTGAAATCATACATGTACATCAGGTGATAATGTCCGACTCAGTCCACGATCCTTCCCACCCCCACCCCTCCCCTCCCCTCATTCCCCTCTGCCCTATCCAAAATTCCTCCATTCTCCCCTACCCACCCCCCCCCCCCCGCCATTATGGATCAGCATCCTCATATCAGAGAAAACATTTGGCCTTTGATTTTTAGAAGTGGCTTATTTCACTTAGGATAATATTCTCCAGCTCCATCCATTTACCTGCAAATGCCATCGTTTCGTTCTTCTTTAAGGCCGAGTGATATTCCATTGTGTATATGTACCACACAGCTAAACCATGGAACCAACCCAGGTGCCCTTCAACAGATGAATGGATAAAGAAAATTAGAGTAGATTTTAAATGTTCTCATTACACATGCACCAAAAAAATCCTGAGAAGTATGTAAGCCAATGGATATATCACTATCTTGATTTAGCCACTCCGCCTGGGTACCTATATCAAAACATCATGTTGTGCGCCATAAATATGTGAAATTTTCACTTGTCAAACAACAGACAAATAACGTAGTTACTAACCATCGTCTCTTGTTTCAAGCTGGATTTCTCTCTGCCTGTGTGATCCACGCCTTATTTTATAAAAATAAATAAATAAAAACAGAGATACAGTTATTGCAAGTTTAAGCAATTTTCTTTATTTTCCCTCCTCAGCCCTCATCCGGGGAGGACCGTCTGCCCCTCCGTCCCACCCTGTGATCTCAGGTGTGGCCCAGTTGGTTCGGTTTGGTCAACCAAGGCAGGAAGGCCACGGGGGACAAGTGACAGCGCTCAAGGCCTTAAGAGGAGTCGTGTTTCCGTTGCCCCGCCAGGAGTTCTGACCTCCTGTGACAAGAACACACACCGCTGGTGGCCTCTGCCCCTGCACTCCGGCCCCAGCATGATGCACCCTGCGCCCGACTGCCCTTGACTGACAACCTGAGGCCCAGCCAGCCCAGCTGACCACCATGAGCACAGCCCAGCCCGCCAGCCTACAGCCGGGGGAGTGAGGAAGAAACACTTATTGTCGTTTGCCACAAAAATTCCAGGTGCACTGTCCTGCAGCATGATCGCGATTTCCATCATATCACAGAGAGTTAGGACTTTGTGGGCTGCAAGGGTCTGCGAGCCCTAATTCTTGCGTGAACGCCGGCGCTACCCCATGAGCCACCCTCCCCGCCTCTGCCTCCCAGTTTGCTTCCTCCGTCCTTCCTCATCCTGCTTTGAAAAATAGTCGCTGTATTTATTTTTCTTCTGTTCTCTTTGTTTTCATTCCCAACAAAGCTTGGCACTTGGAGAGAGAAAGCTCGTTTTGTTTATCTTGAGAGCGGATTTGGGAGAAGAGATCATGTTTCCTCTAAGGGAGGGAAGCCAGAGCTAGAGAGACAGCAGCCATCTAAATGCAAAGAGCAAAGAGTGGTCCAAGGAGCAGCTAAGAATGCATGAGAAACCCTGGGTGGAATTCGTTTCCATGGAATTGTGAATGTCTGGAATTTTTTTTTGAGATCAGCTCCACACATTCTGAGGGAGAAGCACAAGCTTAGTTATCCTCGACAACTGCTAAAAATGTGGTGTTGCTCCCTACTTGATGGTCGGCCTAAGTAGGGCCTGGATTTGGCATACTGAACATATACTTTGGAAAGACAATTCAGGAACAGAAGAAAATTGATTCAATTGAGTGCCGTTATTTTCCTCTATCGCTGTTGATCATTTCTCCTTGGCTCAGCAGTTCGAGAGGCGTCCCTGCCTGGAAGACCATTTTGTTTATTTCCCCCTAAGCTCTTTAGTGTTTAAAACCACATTTTAAAAAAAAAAAGGTTCACTGATTTCGGTAACTAAGCCTGTGCCCTTCAAACTGCTGGGAGCTTGGTCTCTCTGAAAACATAAAGAACCACACATCTGGGTCCAGGAATAAAGAGAACAGAAAAAGCCAGAGAAGTGTTTGCAAAGGAGGCCTTCTGCACCCCTTGGTTCTGCACCCACAGATTCAATCAACCCCAGATTAAAAAAAATTAGAAAAAGTGGGGCACATATGTACTGAACACCTGTAGGCTTTTCTCTTTTTGTTATTCCCTTGACAACACACAACGGCAACTCTGTGCCTCTCGATGACGCTGCCTTAGGTACTCACGGAACCTAGAGATGAGTGGGAGCCCACGGGAGGGTGCACACAGGCTACCCACAGGCAGCGCGCGCTTTCTATGAGGGACCGGGAGTCTGCAGACGTGAGAGTCCCCAGGTTCCTGCAGTCACTGAGGGTGACTTGTGCTAGCGCGGCATAGCTGAACACCAGGCGAGAGTCGAGACCGAGAAGCAAACCGGGTCCTCAGTCACGAGCAGTCAGGGCCCAGTGTGCCAGCTTCCCTGTGGAAATGAGGCAGTGGCTGTGCCCGTGACCCAGCTGTCATCAGCATGAGAGGTAAGAGCAAGTGATGTATCGCAGAAATAATGGGAAAAGTGAATAAAAGGGGGGGGGTGGTTTTCATACCTTGCTTTTTATCATTATTATTGTTTTCATTTTTCCTATGGGAAAAAGTCAAGAAAAGGTTAAAAAAAAAAAAGGAAGAAAACAACTTAGTAGTCATGTCTTAGATCCAGTTGAACTCGAGGCAGATCAAGAGCTCTGGAAGGGCCCCGACCAGGGGCAGGCCAAGGTGGGGTGTCACCTGGATGACCTCTGTGGGGATCTGAGCAGGTTCTGTAGTTCCTGGTTCCGTCATCCAGTAAAATGGGGACATGAACAGTTTCTGTATGCTGAGGTCGTTGTCATTGGAAGAAATGCATGAGCTAATCTTCTCATGAGCTTAGCCTTTATAGCAGGACCTGGCGCGTCGCGGTGACTTCACAAGGGAAACGGATGGTCATTAAAACCAACAAATGTTAGCTCTTGCCATTGTTGACAAAGATGAAATGACTTCTGACTTCAGTAGTGCCTGGGAGCTGTGGGTGAAGGCTGGAGTGTACTGGAATTGGAGTGGTTGGAATTAGCTCCAGGAGTCATGCAACTCCCCACCCCCTGTCATGAACTAGGGTTTGCACTGGGTTGCTAGAAGCCCCTGAGCCTCAGAAAACAGGAGCCAGGACTCCTTAAGAAAAGGGGGTCCTGGTCTTTGTGACAGACCTGTTAACATGCTCTAAAATCCTGCCAAGAACTGGGGTTTTCAACTTGGAATGGAACCACCTTATGACCCAGCTATCCCACTCCTCGGTCTATACCCAAAGTACTTAAAATCAGCATCCTACAGGGACGCAGCCACATCAATGTTTATAGCAGCACAATTCACAGTAGCTAAACTGTGGAACCAACCTAGATGCCCTAGATGTAGATGAATGGATAAAGAGACTGGTATATATACACAATGAGATACCACTCAGCATTAATATGGAATAAAATTATGGCATTTGCAGGTAAATGGATGGAGTTCATGCTAAGTGAAGTAAGCCAATCCCAAAATCCAAAGGCCGAATGTTTTCTTTGATAAGTGGATGCTGATCCATAATGGGGCTGGGGCGTGGGAGGAATGGAGGAACTTTGGATAGGGAAAAGGGGAGTATCAGGAGGGGAGGGCAGGGAGGCAGGAAAGATGGTGGAATGGGATGGACATCATTACCCTAGGTACACATATGACTGCACATATGGTGCAACTCTACATTGTGTACAACCAGAGAAGTAAAAAGTTGTGCTCCATGTGTATACAATGAATTGAGATTCATTCTACTCTCATGTATAACTAATTAGAACAAATAAAAAAAAAAAAAAGAATTGGAGTTTTCAGCATCCTACCTATTTCAAGAACTTGAAAACCTGTGTCCACAGCCTAATGGGAAATCTGATAACCAGACCAATGTGCAGGGGAGGAGGTTCCCCAAAGATCAGGAAAAATCTCAGAGCAGGCTGTGGTGGCCACTTGTGTCCTCAATCAGAACGCTTCTACCTTCAAGGCTGGTGGCGGTCCTCACGCAGGACCCAGGGAGCATCATGTGGGAGGATGATAAATTGCACGTGAACTTTTTCATCTTTAGATAGTTAAGGTTTCATTTTTACTGTTCGCGTGCAAGAATATGGATGACATTGTGTCTTCTCCGCAGCTGGTTTGAGAATTTTTGCAATGGAGGCAGTGTGGCCTTTTTGTGGAGAAGTCATGTTCAGCCAGCTGTCGGGCAGGAGAAGGGCAGGGCTGAGACAAGTTTCATGCAGAAAAACGAAGGAGCTGGGATGGAGACCAGGGGCCCAGGGAGCCTGAGGGGAGGGAGGTGAGAGAGGGGCTGGAACCCACGAGGCACTAGGAAAGAGGTCCCTGGTGGAGAAGTCTGTCGTGGGGGGGATTTGTTTGTTTGTTTGTTTGTTCTGAGATAAACAGCGTGGGCTCGGAGATGAAAGCAAGGTCTCTGTCTTGCATGAAATGTCCACCAGGCCTCCATCACCCACCAAAGCTCACGCTTAGGGGAGATTCTCTCGGGAGCGTGCAGATGTGTCTGGTATCGGGGAAGCAGCCCGAGTGGGAGGAAGTGAGCATATGGCATGCACCAGCTAGCTGTGGGAAAATGAGAAAAATAGGAACAACTAAAGGGAAGCAGAGAATCCTCCCAGATCTCTGGCATCCCAGGATAGCCATTGCTACTGTGTTGACGTCCTCGGGTTCCTATGCTAGACTGTGGTGACTTCGTGTCAGTCTGTTACACTTTCCTCAAAAGAAAATGGGAGCCACGTGGTGCTCTCCGCTCCACAGCCCTGGTTATTTGTTCATCCGTGTGCTGCAGCAATGTCCCCACCGTGGGACATTGTTACTATTTGACTTTTGTTACTATAGTGACTGGTATGATAAATATCATGATAGCTGGATCTGACACACTTACCTGAGGGTTTCCTTCTGATAAATTGTCCCTCTTTCTTCTTCCCTCCTGCACATTCATCCACCTGTCTATCAACAGATAGTAGCTCTTTTGGTAGGCTTGGGATCCTGCCACAAAATGCCACAGACGGGGTGCATTAAACAGCACAGATTGACTTCTCTCAGCTCCGGAGGCTGGGAAGTCCACGGTCAAGGTGCCAACTGATGTATTTGCTGGTGAGGCCTCTCTTCCTGGCTTCCTGGGTCCTCTCTTCTCCATAAAAAAGGAAGAAATCACAAGTTCCGTGGTGGGGGACCTCCCCAGGGCTCCACTTTCACATGCTATCACATCTGGGTGTCGGGCTTCGTGGTATCTTTTCAGAAGGGCCCCATGTGTAGTCCAGAATGGTTGCTGAATGTTTCCTTGCTGTTGGGCCCCTGGGGGAGGTTCTGGGGATACAGATCTGTTCCTCTTAATGTGGAAGACACAGACACGAATCAGACAGCCACACAGAAAGAAAGTGGAGGCAACCATCATACACAAACCACACCGAGTGTGTTAGTGCATTTTTGTTCCTATGGTGACATACCTGAAGCTGGCTAACTTTATTCTAAAAAGAGGTTGATTTGGCTCACAGTTCTGGAGGTGTAAGCCCTGGTGCAGGTCAGATCGCTGCTCTGTTTGGGAGAGGACCTCGTGAGGGAGGAGGAGGGCATCTCTCAAGACCCAGGCACCTCCCACTAGGCCACACCTTCTCAAGGTTCCTTCACCTTCCACATTGCCACACGTGGATGGCACATGGATCCTTACGCAACACACCACATCCAGACTGCAGCACCCAGAAGACACGTGGTCCCATCAAGACCTAGAGTAGGGGATTTAGTTAAATTAGAGAAATTAGGGAAGACTTCACCAAGGAAGTACCACTTGAGCTGGGACGAGAGGGACGCATAGGAAGTAATCGGGTGAAGAAGCAAGAGGAGAGGGCCGCAGGGAGAGGAGCAGTGGGTACAAAGGCCGAGGGCAGGGAGCATGCAAGAGCAAAGGACCAAGGAAATGTTGGTCTTTGGGCAGTGGACGGAGTCGAGGTTGCAAGGAATGCTGGGGCAAAGGACAGAGTATTTCCAGCTCTTATTTTAAGTAAAATTGCCTTCAAGAAACGTATCATGGCCAGGCATGGTGTCACAGACCTGCAGTCCCAGAGACACGGGAGGCTGAGGCCGGAGGATGATTAGCTCAAGCCCAGCCTGGGCAACTTAGCAAGACCCTGTCTCAAAATAAGATATAAAAAAGGACTGTGGAAGTGACTCATGGGTAGAGGGCCCCCGGGTTCAATTCCCAATACCACACACACGAAAGCAATGCTTCACATTTAATTAAATGATGTTTTAAATACCCCCTTCAGTATGACACCGTTCTAATGAGCAAACAAGTGCTGGGTTGTGGAGAAGGTGTGCAGAAGGCTCACTTGAATGAATCTGCAAAAGTACATAAGTACCACTTTGTGTTCGTGACTCCTTTTGATACCCAAGAGCTCATCTGGGTGGGGCTTAAAGCAAACCCCTAGAGTCCCGGCTGAGTACATCAGCAGAGAAGCCTGATGCTGTCATATTCGGTAGGTTTTATCAAAGTGCCCTGTTGCCAGTCACTAAGCCTGGGGCTTGTCTTTTCTCAGCTAGCAAAAAAAAAGACAGTCTCACCAGGTGCGGTGGTGCACTCCTAAAATCCCAGCGACTCAGGAGGCTGAGGCAGGAGGATCATGAGTTCAAAGCCAGCCTCAGCAATTTAGCGAGGTTCTAACCAACTCAGTGAGACCCTATTTCCAAATAAAATACAAAATAGGGGTGGGGATGTGGCTCAGTGGTTGAGTGCCCCTGAGTTCAATCCCAGTTCCCAAAAAAAAGACGGTCTCTACAGATTGGAACAATGTGGACTAAAATCAAGAATGATCTGGCTTTGTTGGTAGAACTTTATGATATTCTCCAATGACGTATAAAATTGAAACATGTTTTTTTTTTTTTTTTTATGAAGACTCCCATATTTTTTGACATGGTTATTTGTTTACTATGCCAGTGAGGCTTCTAGGGAAAATATCATTTGCTAATCAAATGCAGCATGTGGCAGTCACTCTGCTGTGCCCCAGGGCTGCCACCGGCTTACGCTCAGACTGTTGTGTGAATTAGAAAACGGCAGTCCCGCGGCCAGTCCTGGGCTTGGTGGTCCCACTTGCTGTCTCTGTGACTTAGGAAAAGGTGGACTTCCTCCACCAACTCTGTAGGTACCACCGAGGCTTCTGACTCCCTGGGGGTACACGGGAAGTCCTCACTGACAACAGATCCATGCTCCTACAACCCCGGGGTGCTCCTGTTCTCCCTGTACATGTAACTGTCCTCTGCCTTCCTGTTAGCAGATAGCCGGGGAGCGGAGGGGGGGTGGGGGCGGACGGATATGTGACATCTTAACAGATGCAATAACAGTATATATTTTCAAAACAGGTTTCCTGTTATTTGGGCCTAATGAATTTTAAAAATCAGTCCCAGTGGTAGTTAAATGTCTGAGTTCCCAAATGGTTGGGGATTCACACCATCGTGTGGCTCACCCTTGACATGGTCACTGCTGCAAAGAAGTAGAGAAGAGAATTCCAGAATGGCTCTGATGGCGCACATCAATATCATGTCACTCCACACTTCTGGAGAGATTGACATGTGTGTAGACAGGAACCCAAAATGGCAATTGTCCTAAAACTTTATCAGAAAATATTTATTAGTATTTTGTCTTTTCTTAGCTGGATAAGCTCAAAGGTATATTAAAATTTATCTGTCCTTTAGAATTCATTGTTTTAAAAAAAGGGAAAATATGATTTGTTCTTCAAGGTAAATTTTTATGGACACAAAAATTCTCATCTTTCCAGGCAATCATGTGGAAATTTTCTTTGGGGTCCCATGCAATTAACCTTTCTCTTGCCTTCATACTAGAAGAGTTTGCAATTCAACAAAAACAAAATGAAAGCCCAAAGAAAGTGATCAGCTTTTTGGTTTTATTTTTTTCAAGTACCAAATCAAGGATAAAATTGAAAGCATATTCTGTTTACTATCCCTGAGTCTTGACATTTGCTATGTAACATTACATGGAGCAATTAATTGTGAGGAAAAAGTATTTTTAAAATTCTGTGTCTTAACTAGTCTCTTTTAACTTTATTATATCTGTTTTCATGGTGCCCCAAATCAGATGCCCAGGGTACTTGGGTAGGGAGCCCTGTTTCTTGTATTCTTAGTAGGAAGTTCTGCCGCCAAGCCAACCTAACTCCAGGCTCAGCTCTGCCATACCTTGGCTCAGTGACCTTGGGCCAGTTGCATAACCTCAGTTCCTGAGCTTGTGAAATAGGGATATTTATAAAGTGCAGCTCAAATGGGATGATGGCTGTGGAAGTCGAAAGCCCCGCACAGAGCCCAGCTCTCAGGGAGCCTGGGTATGTAATAGTTCTCCTGACAATTCCTGCCTCTCCTTCAAGAGAATGGAGTGCTAAAGTCCAGGGGCAGCTCCCCTGCCCTGACCCACACTAGGTTATGTCCTTTTATTTTTTTTTTTTTTTCAGAATATCTGAATCTTATATTTGTCTTTTTTTTTTAATAGCAATTGGTTTTATTAGAAAAACATACTAAGTTAACATGACCTCCGATTTTCTCTTTTTTTTTTTTTAGTATTTATTTATTTATTTTTTAGTTATAGGTGTATACAATATCTTTATTTTATTTTTACATGGTGCCAAGGATTGAAACCAGTGCCTTACACGTACGAGGTGAGCGTTCTCCCTCTGAGACACAATCCCAGCCCCCCAATTTTCTTATTGTATGGTTTAAAACAAATTTATGCTAGCTGAAAAATGGTGTTCTTAGTGTCTTTTGAAGTTAGCTAGTTTCTATCTTTTTAAAAATTTTTTAATTTTTTAAAAATTTTAATTTGTTATATATGACAACAGAATGCATTACAATTCATATTACACATATAGAGCACAATTTTTCATATCTATGGTTGTATACAAAGTAGAGTCACATCATTTGTGTCTTCATACATGTACTTAGGGGACTAAAAACAGCATACTACAGGGACACAACCACATCAATGTTTATAGCAGTTCAATCCACAATAGCTAAACTGCAGAACCAAACTACATGCCCTTCAGTAGATGAATGGATAAAGAAAATGTGGTATATACACAATGGAATATCACTCAGCATTAAAAGAGAATAAAATCATGGCATTAGCAGGTAAATGGATGGAGCTGGAGAATATAATGCTACCTGAAATTAGCCAATACCAAAAATCCAAATGCCGAATGATTTCCCTGATTTAAAGAAGCTGATTCATAACATGCTGTGTGTGGGGTGGGGAGGATTAGATGAACTCTAGATAGGGCAAAGGGGAAAGGGGGCATATGGGTAGGAAAGTCGGTGGAATGTGATGGTCAGGTTATGTTCCTAACAGCTGCGACCCCCTGCATGGTGGGGTTTAATGAGTCCCCGGGGTCCTCTCTGATACTCCACATCTCCCCCCATCTCGGTAACGCTGGGATGGAAGTGCTACTGTAGGAAGACCTCCGGCACCTGGAGACTGAGCCGGTGTTGTGCATTACCTAGCGATTGTGTGCAAAGCTTCCCCAGAAGGAGGAACAGGACAGATGGGTTCTGAGGAGGGGAAGAGACGGGAAAGTGCCAGGCACAGTGGTGACAAGAGTGAGCACACACCTGTGCGGTCCACATGCCGGTCATCCTACGGGCGGCAGCAGGAGACCTTGCTTCCACCTCATGCAGGCCCCAGCATCCCTGCCTTCACCTGTGGCCCTCCTCTCCACTCCGAACCCTTTGGACTGAGTCTGGTTCGTTCACCTCAAAACAACGGAGCTTAACAATATCTGCACCTTTCATTATGTGGCCCTCGAGGGTCAAACTTGGGGACCATTCCAGAGCATGCCCAAAGCCAGAGGACCTGGTTCCAATGCAGGCTCTGGTCTCTGGGCTGGGCCCTGAGAGACCACACCTCCAACCAGCTCTCGCCATCAGATCTGATGGCAGCATCTGTGGCTTGATCTTGAGAGTACAACAGGGCGTGGACAGGATGTGAGATGGAGGTGGAGGAGGAAGAGAAGGCTGGACAGACTCCAGGCAGGCTCAGTGGAGGGATCCGCCCAGAGCCCCGGCTGCCTCCTGTGCCTGCCATTGCTCATCAGCACAGGCCAGAGAAAGCTCAGCGCCTGGCCTCTAGGGTTCCAGCGGCAGGGTGCAGCGTGGGTCAGGTGCCCTTGAATGAACCTCTCCGAGTTCCCATATCCCTTCCTCCTGAGTCTGAGTGACCTTGGGGGAAAGATCACTTTTCAAGAAGGGACTCAGAGAGTCAGATAACACATCTCTCCTTGGTGAGTCATGTTCTCCTTGGCCATCCAAGAGCCTGGGGTATTTCCTTTCTAGCCTCCTTTCCATCCTGCTGGGTGGAAACCTGACCTGTGCTTTGCCTTGCTGGCCCCTCCGTCTCACCTGGATGGATCCCTGCTTCCGGGATTTCTTGCTCAAAACCAATCCTGTCTCTCCTAACCAAATCATCCAGGCTGCCTTCCTCCACCTGTGTGGTGCTAAGCACTAGCCAGATACTAAATCCTCATAAGACACCTTGTGCTAAGGGCGAGGCAGGCACAGAACTAAGCAAACACTTGGTGCTCAATAGATGTCTGCTATTGTTGTTCCTACCATTGTCTTGCATTACCAACTTGGCTTTGGGAAACCCCAGCCTGGGGTTCGTGGCTTTGCTGAACAATAGCCCCCTGTGAATTCCTCTTTATTACCTTCTATAAGATGGACTGTTTGCACAATATCTACTTTGTTGTTTTTTTTTTTTTTTTTTTACTTCAAAATCTTCAAGGTCCCTCCATCAATCACAACCAGAGAAGAAATGTTCAGTGATGACCAGCTGTATCTGATTCCAAAGAGAAGGCCCCAATACAAACCACCGTCTTTTTACCACCAGATGGAATTTTCCCAAGTCTCCATTTCTGACCAGTCATTACTTCTTCTATCTGGTTTCTCTTCTGTAAAGTTTCAAATTACAGATGGAATTTTCCCTCTATTTTCTTTTAAGTGTCTTCTATAACCATGGAGAACTTTATTTAAATATATGAATAGCCACCAGACTAAAAAGGAAAATTCTTTAAAATACTCCAAGCTGTGGAGAAAGATCTTCTGTTAAGTTCTCCTCTTTGACAGTGTTTTATAAGTTCCTTAAAAGAACAAAAAAAAAATCATTGCTACCAGCCCTAGAGCAAGGTCTTCCATTCACACAGAGAACATCTGCCCTATTACCAGATGCCACCTCCCCACCAGTCCAAGGGGTCTTCTGTTACTCACATTCTGAAGGAGGAGAACATCTGGCCTGCAGAATTTGTGTGGATGAGAGGGAGGCAGGTCTGAAATAGAGAAAACATGCCTTCAGGAAGTTTTAGCATCATCCTATTACTTTGAAATACTTGCAGTCAAAAAATAATTAAACAACTAATGTGTTGACAAGTTGTAGTTTATAATTAGCAGTCTAATTGGTCCTAGACTGAGGTCTCTCCAGTGTCCCATGCTCCAAGTCATTTTCTTCTTGAAGCAGTTTTTCTATTTTTTGATGAACAAATCCTTCCTTTGAAAACATAGCCCTTATTCAAATTAAAAACAATCTCAAATTAGAAGACATAAAAATTTAAAAAATGTTTCTTTCTCCTCAGAAGTATATTAATTGTAGACAAGTTGGAAAATCGACACATATTTACAGACTTAATGTTCAGGTCTTCCTTTAATAGACAGCCTTCATCAACATATTAGGGGCTCTGTTTAGTCCACTGAGTCCCTCGCTTGAGTAATCATCATGAAGATGGTAACTGAGTGGTGACTTTGTTTCCGTCAGTCCCTTTGCATCTATCAGATGGTGATGTCCTGCAGGGAGAAGCTTCCCTTTTCCTTAGTTAAATTATTTATTAATATCCATGTGAACTAGTGGTTTCTTGTTTCATTCAACAAATCATAATCTGTTACTTTCACTATTTTGAAGATCCAATGGTCCCAGATTTGGGCACTGGGCAGCCCTCCACGTTGCGGGTGGCCACTTCTGATGTGTCTCATCCTACTTGAGCATTTCCTACTCTCAGGCGCAATACGAAGTTCAAGGTTCCTTTTCAGTTTTGTTTATATTTTGTTCTGCCTCCCTGGAGTCAGCCATGTCCTCAAGGAATCCCAGTTGCTTTGGGGAAGAAATGGGACTTGGAACCTAAGGTACATGAGCTTGTGGCTGCTAGGGTGTTAGTGCTTCCAGATCCTCTTAGGCAAGAAAGCTAAGAAGTACAAATAAATATATGTGTGCATATATACAAATATATATATAATATATATATATGTATGCATATACACATATACACACATACCTACATATATACATGTACGTATAAGCATGTGTATATATGTAATATGCACAGTGTATATATATAATAAAGTATTTCTGTATAAATACAAATATACATATATACACATATGCATAAACATAAAATCATATATATTTATGTATGTATGTATATACATAGATTCATGTATATTTGTACATGTGCATACAATCATACACCCATGTGTGATTATGCATCTGTATCCATCTCTGTTTGCGTCCATATCTGTGTATATTAAAGACCAGGAGTACCTCCAGAGCTGGCTCAGCAGCACAGGGTTTGTCCCAGCTTCTTCCCCTTCCATAGCTGTAGCTTGTTGTTGCCTGAAGCGATGGCCGCTTGGAGCAATGAAGCCACGGGAAGAAGTTCAGAGGCAAACTGGAGACAAACAGCTTTTTATTCTGATAACTTTTCTCTCTGGCTCTAACAACGACTAACACGCGCCACACACACCACCAAAATGGCGCTGACCCGATCAGCAATCTTAGCCAAGTCACTCGAGATCTCGGGCCAAGTCCCGTGAGACTACAGAAGGGGACAATGCCCAAATCTCCGTGGCCCATAGTCAACCACAATTTAAGCCATCTCCCCAAACAAGGCTCCTACAGTAGCTCCTCACCCAAAGCTCTGAAACACAGCTATTACTATCCACAGTCTCTGTACTTACTTGCTCCTTCCTGCTTTCTGCATAGTTTCAAAACCACTACCTCATAACTCTGTGGGGAAAAGAAAGCCAGAGTTAAATAGGTGTTGATAATATTTTTGTACTCTACTCGAAGGTTAATAGTCCAAATATAGCTTTTTTAAAAATACAAATTTCTGAATTAAAAAAAAATTTTTGGTGACAACTTACCCACCATCAAATATGGCACTTAAAAAGTTTTGCTAATTTGGTTAATAAGAAATTATGACTACCGTCATCTCTATTTCTTTGATCACAAATGCAAGTTATTATTGGAGGAAAAATAATTTTTGAAGCTCCAGTATCTTTTGTGTGTATGATTACCATCTCAGCTCCTGAGCTGAAGCACGGAGACTGCGCCCAGTATTGGAAGAAAAGCAGTGGGTGGAGTCTGGGGGTGGTAGATGAAGTCAGCAGCAGTGGGTGGAGCCTGGGAGGGGAGATGACCTCAGCAGAAGTGGGTGGAGCCTAAGAGAGGGAGAAGCCTGCAATAGTGGGTGGAGCCTAGGAGGGGAAGATGAAGCCCGCAGCCATGAGTGGAGCCTGGAAGGGGGAGATGAAGTCAGCAGCAGTGGGTGGAGCCTGGGAGGAGGATATGACATCACAGCAGTGGGTGGAGCCTCGGAGGGGCACCAGTCAGTAGGGAACCCTTTGCCCCTTCTCTAGCCTGGGAGTTCTGTTTGGGGAACCTCCAAGTCACCGCAGCCTGACTGAATTGGAATGTCAGGTGTGAGGCCAGGCTGCACCCACCGCAGTGTGCCACTCATTCGAGTCCCCCTTCTGCAAGACTTATTTTATAACGCTGGTTTTCAGAGAATAACAATGTCGTTCAGAAGTCCTGCGGGTCTTATATGCTGATCATAGATATTAAATGAGTTTCTGCTCTATGAGAAGTAGCTGCAGCGTTCAATCAGAGGGAACTCATTCCAAGAAAGACATTGGCCTGAACCACGCCAGGACCTGTAGGAAATGTAGCGAGACCCTCCCAGTCCTCCTGCCTTAGCTTCTATGTGTGCATGCTGTGCTCATTAACAAGGCCTGCTGGCCCTTAAAATTTTAACTCAAAACTAAGGAGCCACCAAAATGAGCCCCCAAGACCAAAGGATTACGTGCAAACTTTAAAAGGGTGAATTCTATAGTATATGAATTATATCTCAATTAAAAACTAAACAAAACAAAAACCTACTACTCCCCAAAGCTATCCTAATGATTAAAATAAGAAAAAAAAAAAAAAAAGTAAGCTTTACAGCACGAAGCAGAGAGGCCAATCCCTGCCAGATGGGGCCTCTTATTTTTTCCATTTAACACAGTGGGAAACTGAGGCTTTAGGGTTTTTTAAAAAACACCCCGAAACATGTACTTCCTTAGTGAAAGAAACCAGGACTCCAGCCCAGCTCTCTTGCTTCCTGAGCCCTAGGTGTTCGCCAACACCATGACTTTAGAGAGGACAGACAGGCCAGGAGTCCTCATAGCTTCCCACAGAGCAAGGCCGCATAGGAGGCGTCCTACTCCACCCTGTAAAGAGCCATCGTCCTGGATGGTGGTGTGGGCATCTCGTAAGAGCCTCTTCCACCCACAAGACTGACCCCCAATATGAGGAGAATAGTTGTCTAAACTCATAAGGTTCTGGGTTGGGCATCCTGAAGTCACAGTTGCTGAAAAGAGATCAAAACATAAAGGAAAGGACATATTCCCTGCCAAATTTCAATGAAGTACAACAAAATGAACCAGAGGTATGGACTGGGTGGGGGGAACCCTCTTGTTTCTAACAAATGCAGTGGGTGGCCTGGGCCAGCCCTTCTCAGTCGTCCTGTGTAGAGCGTGTTCAGGTGCAGCCTGGGGTGCTTTGTGACTGCCCCCAGGCACAGCTGATGCTTCTGCTTCGTGGCCCTCCCTTTGAGCAGCACAGATCACTGGAGTTGTGTTCCCAGATTGTCCCACCTGAGAACCCTCTGAGGTACCCGCAAATAGAGATTGTCCCCAGGAAGCACCACATCCTGCCCAGATTCCGAATCCCTAAGGGAGGGGCCGGCAAAGCTGAATATTCATCATGTCTGCTAATGGGCTCCGATCACCAGCCCACTGGGAATCCTGGTCTAGAAGACCCTGAAAGCCCGTCCTTCCCCCGCTCGGCCACCATAAATACACAGGAACAACTACCCACTGCACAAATCCTTACGGCTTCCTTCAGTGTGTTCACTGACCCGTGCTCAGCAATTTATGGGAATCAGTTATCAGCCAACTATGTGTATCAGGCGGCCTGAGCAACACAAGCCCTGTCTGTCTCAAAGACCCAGCTATAAACCTTCGCTGAGAAACAGATTAAGGTTGACAAATACCATACATATGTATCTGGGTGTCGGTATGTATGGACGGCTGGGGGTTTGTTTATACAAGAGCGTTAATTGGTCAGTGGTTGAAGCTAGAGGGGGAGAAAGAAGAGAACAAGAGGAAACATTATAAAACCAGAACATGAATAAATGTGGCAATATTCAGCATAGTATTTTTAATCATAGGTTGACAGTTCTGTTTGAGATGTGCCAGGTTCTCTTGTTTTAATTAATGCATGTCAAAGTCCATTTTATAATTAGCAAACTGATGCATATGTATGTAGACATAAATACAAACATACATATTATATTTATATGTGTATGTGTGTATATGTGTGTATGCATATGTGTGTGTATAAAACATATATATACACATAATATATACATACATATGTACATATATATGTGTATATATATATATATATATATATTATATATATTTCCCCCCCCCAGAGTGGACAGGCAGAAGGTGTATTTTCCTAAATTGTCTTTAGGACTCCCCTGTTGAGCTCTGAACCCCTGTCCCACCCCCGCCACCCCATCCTTGTAGAATACAATTGTTGAAACTGCTAGAATTATCTGTCTGACACGACTTAAAGTATCCATGTACTATTATTAACTGTATTCTTCAGCTTTCTGGGACAAGGGGAAAAATGCTTTGTGGTATGTAAGTTGAAAGAGAACCCTCCAACCAGACGTGAGCAGTTGTCCTGGGAATGCAGATTTATGAAAACCGATAGCCTGACTTTGTCTGGCAAAACAAAGTTGCCTTTCTTTCCCATTTGGTTCTTTGCTGTTATAACAGAGACCAAAAAAAGAAAAATAGATTTTTTTTGAAGGGTGGGAGAAGTGGATTTTTAAATCCAACATGACTCTGAAGTCCATGGCCAGGAGACACCCTCGGGTCTCTGTCGACTTTCAAATCCCAGCAAACATGAAGCTAAACTAAGTTGGGGTAGATGGAGACAGATGTTCAGGTCATGTGTTTAAACTGATGGTAAGCACACAGGTTATTACCAACAAAGCCAGACAGCTGGATGTGGCTACAGCATTCTTATAAAGAAAAAAAAAGTAAAATAAATAAAAGTCTCCTTTAAAAAATGATAATGTAGTGCAATGTTAAAAGAAATTATTTTGGTTCTATTTTGATATCAGGGAGGTGGTACCAAGGGTTTCTTTTTTTTTTTTTTCAATTCCGTAAGTTGTGCTTATTAAACGGGTTGCACGTACCTACGCTGACTTAGCATTTGCTAAAAATAGTGAGGACTTCTCATCTCCTGGGAGATGTCACATGTTCCTCCAATTACCCTGTTTTCAGTTTCAGGGCAGCGAGCAGAGCTGCTAAAAAGGTAAATAAACAGCTGAGATAACACTACAGATTTCAAGTGTCACTTGAACATACTCATTCAGTAAGGAGACAAAGGGTCCAGGGTGGCCCCTGTTTTTTATTTTTTATTTTTATTTTTTTTTCGTTTTGTTTTGTTTTCCTGCCCTAAAAATCTGCAAAGCAACTGCATTTTCTGTCACACTTTGGGGGACTTGAACAGGATCCAGACATCTGTAAGATGTGTATTTTTAATCACATCTGACTTTCACTTCCAAGACTTGCGTATGAAGAGCTGGAGACTGCATGTGGCCTCCGAGCCCGTGCAGGCCGGCCCGCCCCAACTCCGGGAAGTGCCAAGAGATTTGTTCCCAATGTCCCCACTTGGAGCCTGAGCACATCCGGGGGCTGCTGACTTGGTAATCTGGAAACCTGGTTGGTCTGGCCAGGTTTCTGCTAGCTGCACCTCCCTAGGGGCTTGCCTTGCACCCCTCCTGACCCGAGAAAATCGTATTTCTTCCATTTGCCTGGCGTGATCTAATAATGTTACTACGAAGCGAAGAAAACATTCATGGAGCGCTTATTAGGTCAACACTGCACTCGTGTTGATGTGAGGGAGGGTCGCAGGTAGCGCGGGATCTGTGGCCCCAAGCTAGGCCTCGAGTTAAAAGGGGCACAGGAAGGCCAAAGGGTTCCTAACAGCAAAAGAAGTAAATTAGCATCTGGAAAAGAACAGGGAACAGAAGTGACGCTTGCAACCATTGCCAGACAACAATGTGCAGGAAGAGATTGAGTTCAGAATGGCAGAGAACGTTCCAGAGGAAGAGCTTGCTGACCGAGGGGCCCTAACTAGTCGAGCAGATGGGCCCATCTGACCGTGACAACGTGCACGTGTCCTCTTGACATGCGGTCAGTCCCTTCCGTTCTCAAAAGCGCCCCAGTTCACATGAAAAAATTCTGTGGCCATATTACTTATGGAAAAGTGAATTTAAGTACAAGGAATGGAGAGTGGGGAAATATATTCATTCTGGAAGATTTTATAAAGAGCAAAGAGAAAAGACGATATGAAGGACATATATATGAAGACTCAGTGACTAAACCAACGTGTTTAGCAGCAACACAGAAAGATGTACATAGTATGTGTGTGTACATGTAAATATAAATATGTATATATAAACATATATTTGGTAGTGTGGATTGAACCCCAGGGCACTTTAGCACTGAGCCACATCCCCAGCCCTTTTTGTTTTTGAGACGGGGTCTCACTAAATTGCTTAGGGTCTTGCTAAGTTGCTGAGGCTGGCTTTGAACTTGCAATCCTCCTGCCCCAGCCTCCTGAGTTGCTGGGATGATAGGCATGCACCACCATGCCCAGCTATAGTTTATATTTGAAGTTTCTCATTGTGAATTACCACCTACATTTAAGGAAGTGATTTTTAAATTAAATTCTTGAAATTACACAAAGTCGTACTTTTGTATACACTAAAATAAAAATGCAGATGATGAAAAAGTGGTCCACCCCCACCCATCATTTCTAGCACCTCATGTTCACCTTTATTAATATGTTGTCATATGTCATTTGAGAGATTTTTTTCTTTGCAAATGTCATCAACAAATGACAGTATATCTATATGGATCCCAAACATCTTTTATCTTTTTACTTAACAGTTGTGAATATCTTCTCATATCAGTGAGCTGGTTTACACCTTTGATGACTATTTCATGGCACTCCATCATGCAGTGAATTGTGTAAAGTCAAGAAGCTGGTGGATAAATACCGGGAGCATTCAGGGTGGAGGTGTTCTGCCGTTGTGAGCCATGTTGCAGTGAATCTTCTCAGGGGACATCTGTGTTCTTTTGTCCAGTGACTTCAACATACTCCATTTCTAAAGATGAAATTTCTAACTGGATTCTTTTTTTTTTTTTTTTTTTTTTGGTACCAGGGATTGAACTGAGGGGCCCTCGACCACTGGGCCACATCCCCAGCCCTTTTTTGTATTTTATTAGAGACAGGGTCTCACTGAGTTGCTAAGTGCCTCGCCATTGCTGAGGCTGGCTTTGAACTCGCGATCCTCCTGCCTCAGCCTCCCAAAGTGCTGGGATTATAGGCGTGCGCCACCGCACCCAGCTTCTAACTGGATTCTTGTTTGGAATTTTTAAACGGATGGTGGAGAAGTCGGGTCACTAGAGTCACGAACCTATTGTTAGTTTGTTGCCACAGGAGCAGAAAGAAGAGTCTGGGGAGATCTCTGACTGGGGACAGACAGGTCTGTGGCTGGGAACCCACAGGTCCATGCCCAGACAGTCCTTCCTCCTTCCTCCTTTGAGCCTGGTATTCTAACAGACCCAGGTGCCCACAGCGCGCCTGTGAGCGTGGTTGGTCAGATACAGAGGACTAAGGGGAGTGTGTGCAGGTGGACCAGGGTCATGTGCAACCCACCTGGAATCTGGCCCCTCAGGTGCCCCTTGGTCCTGCAAAGCTTGTTTGGCAGAGGGGGCCCCAGGCCGGGTGGACGCCCGCTGTTAGGGCGCTGCCTGCTGGCTCTCTGAGGAGGAAAGAGCCTCTGCAAGCAGCAGTCACCCCGAGTGGGGGTGAGTGACATGGCACAGCCGGCGTGAGGGTGGCCAGCAGGATTAGCGGGGTCAAGGCATCGGCAGGCAGAGCAGCACTGCGGGCCCAGCAGATGCCAGGGGCTGATCCGATGTCACCACGGCTCATCTCCATCTGTTTGCTCGGCTGACCCCGGAGCTCTCGGGCAGCTGGGACCCAAGGAGAGGAGGGTCGTGGCAACTGTGCGCCTGATGCGTGCTCGTAAGTCACGGACGTGGCCAGAGCAGGGTGTCTCCTTACAGCCTCTGCTGCTTCCCCTCCCGGGAGCGCCCCCTCTGCAGCAGACGGAGGCGAGGAGGAGGCGGGTGGCAGGAATCACCACAGGTAACGTGGGGGATAATCTATCTCAGGGAGACAGATGGCCAGAAGTCTGTCCAGGGCAGGGCCTCCAGTTCCCCTGTGTTCACCAGGCAGAGGGACCATCCTGAGCTCAGGGTGGCTGGGTTTTAAGGGCCAGCACCAGAATGACACTGAAGTTAAACTTCTGGCTCTTGGCCAGTTCCTAGCTCTGTGTCCTCAAGCAAGATCCCCAATTTCCCTGGGCCTCAATGGTCTCTTCCAGAAAATCACACTGAAGACACATCTTCATATAAAAATTTAACAAGATAATATTATCCAGGGTTTTAGCACAGGGCCTAGGATATGAAGTTGTCAACAAATGGCACCTGTTTTTATTAAAATGCACACATGGAGTATTCAGACACAAGGCGCCTTGCCCAAAGGCCTTAGGATCCTGGTTTTGTTTGGGTGGTACTGGGGAATTGAACCCAGGGCCTTGCACATGCTAGACAAGCACTCTACCACTGGGCTTCATTCCCAGCCCAGGCCTCAGAGTCTTCAAGAAAAGAAGGAATCCTGGCCTAGAGCTTTCACCCAACTCCCCCCAAAATCCACTCACTAGGAGGGCCCCAAATGCCCATCTTCAAATGCTGATCCCATAGTCATCAGGCAGAAGTTCATTGCAAGGGAAATGTCGCAATATTAGATGTGACACGCACGTGGTAAGAAAGTTTTCTGCCGTGTTACAGAATAAACTAGAATCTCAAAAATTTAGCTAATGAGGGTCTACAAAAAAATGGAGAAGAACATCTCTGTGTGAGGTGATTTTACAGTCTCTCTGAAGAAATAAATGAGTCATAAGGAATTAAAAACAGGATGAGGAGTCTGACAGGACTAGTCACTGGGTACTGTCAGGCACAGAGGAGGGACACCTGCACCACCCTTGAAAGGTGTGTACGTGTGTGTGTGTGTGTGTGTGTGTGTGTGTGCACACGCACATGTGATATTGCACCTTTTTGAGTACAGAGAACAGCATCTGGATACAGTTGGCAGTTAGACGGTAAATGTGATCTAAACGTCCCAGGGAGAATGTGAAAAATGAGAGAAAATGTAGTTAGAGGGAGGCAGTAAAATGGAGTCATGACGTTGGGTTTTGGTATCATAGCTGTGTGACCTTCAGCAAGTTACTTCATGTTTCTGAGCCTCAGTTTCCTCATCTATCAAATGGAAACACCAGCCACTCATGTCATGTGATGCTATGATACCACGTTACATGAAAATAGCTCAATACATGTACCTTGAAAGCATTTGATAAATACTAGGCCTTTTTATTACCAATAATGTAAATTACCCTAGGTTTCTCAGAGTCCTTAGAAAGGAATCAGAGACTCCCCCAGGTCTTGGAAAGTTTCGTGGCCATTTCTGTAGTGCTTGTGCCTGCATCTCCTCTGCTTGGAGACAGTGACTCAGGCTGGTGGAACCATTATGTCCCTTCTTCTGTCTCATCTTTAGTGTCACTGCCAATCCATTGCTCGTGGCTACCTAGAGTGAAGGGTGCTGTTATCCACTGGCAATGTCTGCCATGGATGTGGTGAGGAGGGCAATGATCCCTGTGTCTGGCATCTGCTCTGCAGGTAGAGCTGTCCCCATTTCTGTCACCAAGAGGGCCTGCTGTTCTTCTTGAAAACACCTCTGGCTTGGGCAGGGGCTCCTGTCTCTCTAGTCCTCCCTAATACCGCCGCGTGAGCTGTAATCCTTCCTCTTGGACTGCCCCTCCATTCCCAGAAAGAAAAAGGCAGAGCAGCCATCTGCTCCACACCTCCCCTTCTCCAGCCTCCCCTGACTCACTTCCAGGCATCCAGGCCTCCCGCCACGTCCATCCCAGCAACCTCAGCCAGCTGCGGTCTCCACAGCTCTTGAGCCTCTCCTGTCCTCGGGGCCTGCTTGCTGTCTGGCTCAGGGCACCTTGGGGGGTCGGGGAGGGCACCCCTTCTCTCTTTCAGGGCCTTCTTAAAGCCACATCAAAGTCCATTAGAAACAGAAACCTCCGCGAGGCAGGGGTGCGTCCACATGTAACACCCCTCAGCCTCTGCCCCGGGCATGTGTCCAGAGGAAGCCTCTGCCAGGGCGGCAGCGGCTCATTTCATGGGGCACCTGACGCGCACATGGCCCAGGACCCTGAGGCGTGACAGCAGGCGTTTGGTCCCACGGTGCAAACCCCCTCGTGACATCCACGTTGCAACTGGTGTGCTCCCAGGGCCTGAGGCCTGGTCCCTCACCGCACGCCTCCCAGTCCTGCTCGGGGAGACCCCACCGAGTAGCAACTCCTGCACGGCACAAAGCTGGCCGCGGGTTCTGCAGCCCAGGGGGTCCCGCTGTGGAGGAGGGAGCGAGGAGTGTCCCCCAGTGGGAAAGCCCAGCCGACACAGGGACCCTGCAGCAGGAAAGACCCGGCAGCCTCTGCCTCCCCAGCTCCCACCCAGCTCAGGAGAAAAGCCCAGGATCAGAGTTCCTGAAGCTTTAGTCAAAATCACCAGATCACCAAAATCAAATTGGGGAAAGGGGGAGGGGCGGGAGGAAAGGGGGAGAGGAAGCCTCCTGTTCAAAGTGCAGGTTCCCGGGCATCTACCAGGGGGGCTAAGCTGGCCCTCCCTAGGGCGGAACCTAGGTGTGAGGTTGCTCATTGCGCCCAATGCAGCGAGGTTCAAAGGTGGGGCTTTTAGCAGTGACGAGGGATCTGACCTCCTCAGTGAATTAATCTATGTGCTGGATTAATCCATTGATAGCTAAATGGACTGCTGTTTGGTAGCTGCAGGCAGGAAGGGCATAGCTAAAGGAAGTAGGTCACTGGGGCATGGTCACGTGGGAGACTATATCTTGTCCCTGGCTCTTTTCCCTCCCTCCCTCCCTCCCTCCCTCTATCTGCTTCCCAGCTACCATGAACTGAGCAGCTCTCCCCCCCACACCTTCCTGCCACGATGCTCTACCTCACCTTGGGCCCAGAGAAACGGAGTGGGCTGACCATGGATGGAGACTCCTGAAACCATGAGCCAGAACAACTCTTTTCACCTTGTCACAGCTCTGAAAAGCCAACATGCTAGAAATCTGGTTTTTACCCGCACGTGCATGCTCATGTGCCCAGGCATGCCAAGACGCTCATCCATGCAGAGGCTTGAACCTCTGCAAGAAGAAAAGTTAGCTGGTCCACAACAAAGTGCCCTCTTCAGAGTCCAGTGAAGAAACGCCCTGCTCCGTGGCTGAGCAGAGGGGACATGCACAGTGCCAGCTTCCCAGGGGCAGGAAATGTCCGCAGCTCTGGTTGGTCCCAGGGCACCTCTTCGGTTGCCCTCTCTGCTCTCCACATGGAAGCTCAGCACCCTGTCAATGTCAAGTTGAAGTATCTCCGTCTATAGTCATATTCTTAGATGGATAAATTCAACAGTAACATCTGCTGATAAAAGGCAATGAACAAAATAGACTGAAATCGTGTCCAGAATAGTCCTTTTTATACTTCCGAGAGTGCTGTGCTATATTTTCCTCACTTAACAGCTTTCTCCCACCTGCCTTTGTGTTACTTCTGGATATTTTTGGTGGCAAATATGGAATCTACTGAAATAAGTTGGCAGGGTCAGATAGGCCGCCAGGCTCCCTGGGAATTAAAAATCAGAATCTTGACAAACACTAGAATTTCTGGCAGAGAGCATTCCTCCTCCTGGTCTTGCTCAGCGCCCCTGTCCCCCTGTAGTGCCTGTCCCTCCCCTAGAGGGCCCAGTGGTCTCAGAGGAAGTGAGCCTCACCCACCTCCTAGGGTAGCACCCAAGAGGTCCAAACCATTGGCTCCCCATTCTAGCAGACTTAAATTAATTTGTAGCATCCCCTTTTTATCCTGAAATAAGACTCTGAAACTTATACTATGGATGGTATGAAATCCCTGACTACAATATAAAGTTTCACATAATAAAATTGCATGCATTTCCACCACAAAATACCCAGGTGCAACTCCACTGAAGCATATGGTAACTAGTAGGACGATGTTAGAAGAACCACTGGGAATGGACACCCGGTTTGCTCAGCTCTGTAAACAGCAGGGACTGTGTGACTCTGTGTTCTGGTGGGGGGAGGGATGGCCTGTAAATTGGGGGATGTCAAGCCACTTTCCTGGCCTCTGTTTACCGCATGCCCCCAGCACCTCCCCAGGAAGCTGAAAATGTCTACAGATGGTGCAGATGAACCCTGGGGGTCAGAGTCACCCCTGGCTGAGAACCACAGATAAAGACTGATACAAGGTATGCTTTGTTGGTAACTCAGATATAACCAACAGTGTGGTTGCCTGTGATGGGATTTTTCCAAAATGGAAAGGAATTCCTGGCAAAGTTGCAAACAAAGCATTCTGAAGTCTTCCCTTGGGTTAACTTGCATTCTTGGAAAATTGACTGTTCTACCTTGCCAAAGTGTGCTCTATGTGTTCATGCACATCAGGGTCACATAACGCACTCAAATAATTCTAAACAGAGATAGTCTCACCTGCAGGTGGGGTCAGGATTTAAGTTCGGGTGGCTGCTTTGAAAAATTGTCTAGCGGTTCCTCCAAAGTTTAAACAGAGTGACCATGTGACCAGAAATCCCACTCATAGGTAGATACCCAAGAGAAGGGGAAGCCTAGGTTCCTGCAAAATGTGTCTGTGAATACCCAAAGCAGCCACCGTCATAGCGAAAAAAGTGGGAACAGTCCAAATGTCCATCAACTGATGAATGAATAATAAAACATGACATCTGGGGCTGGGGCTGTAGCTCAGTGGTAGAGTGCTTGCCTTGCACGCGTGAGGCACTGGGTTGGATCCTCAGCACCACATAAAAATAAATATATATAATAAAAATAAAGATATTAAAAAACATGACATCTATACAATGAGATATTATTTACAGTGTCAAGGAATGACATACCAATGCATGCTTCAACATGGAAGAGGCTTGGAAATGTACTAAGTGACAGGTCACCAAAGGGCACATATTGTTCATTCCATTTATAGCCAATGTGCAAAATAAGCCAATCTATCAAGACAGAAGGTATATTAGTGGTTTCCTAAGGCTGAGGGTGGGAGGTCAAGTCATCACTGGGGGGTTATGTGTGGCAGAGAAGGGTTGATGAGAGTGACCTAAAGTTGTACCAATTCACACAGCATAAAAACAATCACAGAACCGTGCCCTTTAAACAGGTGGTATGCAAATTATGGCTCAGTAAAGTTGTTTTTTTTTTTTTAAAAAAAGCCCTGAAGATCAGAGGATGATTTCTTGTGCGAGACTGTATTGCAGTCTTCTTTACGCTTGGCGAAAGACCTAACTTCCCTTCCACTTGTTCCTCCAGATGGTTGTGACAATAACAGCCCCTTAAATTTACTCCCAGCCTGAATTTCATGGAGAACCATGAACCACCAGCTAAGCCATTTACATAAATCAGTACTTCCTTGACAGTGATTGGTTCAGGAATTCAGATTTAGACCAATCAGTGTAGTTTTAGACCAGAGTGGTCACATGACCTGTGTTGGCCCAATTGGAGTAAAAGGAACCGTTAGTCTTTTTTTCTCTCTCTGCCTTGGCTTAAACGGTAACACACGTGTTTCTAATTGCCCCTGACAGCCATTTGGCAGTGACGAATGGAACGAGCTGTAGAATGGGGACAGTGGTGTGGATGGGAAGGCAGAAAGAATCTGGGTCCACTGCTAAAACAGCTGAAGTAACCCACACTAAAGCCCAGCCTATCCTATTATGTAAAATTGAGAATTTTGTCATTGTTTTAGCAACTTGGAGGCCTGTTTTCTGTAAATTAGGCACCGAAGCGGTCAGAGGATAAGGGAGTGAAATTTACTACTAACCTAAGTGAAGCCAAGGCCTCAGAACATCTGTCCATTCCTGGACAGACAGCCAGCTCTGCCAAAGAAATGCAAGAAGTTGACTCAGTCCCCATCAAGGGAAGGTCAGTGCCAAAAAGCATTTATTAGGGCCCCAGATGTAGGATTAGGGCTCAAGCCAAGGCTCAGACCTAAGTGGAAAGTAGGGGCTAGTTAGAGGGCACAGGAGAAGAGAGTATAGAACAAAGACACCTGCCCCCCACAGCTGCCATTTTTATTTTCCTCTTGCTTGTAGCTCTTCTCAAGCTTGCCTTTTATTTAGGTAAAAATTCCAAATTCATCCTTTAACCATCTTTCATTGATAAACACAACGTCTGAAGTGTTTATAGTTTTGTTTTTGCTCTTTGGTGCTTCCGCTGGTTCTCACTCCTGATGCCTTTTTTCCTCATGTGCTTGATCATTTTTGACTACATATTGGTCATTGCCCTGAAAAAGCTTCTGTGTGGGGATTCTATGTGACTTAAGCTGAAGATGCCTGGATGTACCTTGAGTTGCCTCTGGCACAGGCCTAGACGCTTTGTCAGTCCAGGATAACATATCAAGTCACTAAGTACTAAGTCACTTAGTAGTAAGTACCAAGTACTTCAAGTCATTAAGTATTAAGTACTTCAAAAATGCGTGTTGATGATGTTCATTGCTGTAAAGTTCTTGTTCTTGTGAGACAAAAAGGAAATAGAAATCAAAGCACAAGTCAGCTGAATCTAGGTTTGGGGATGTAGTCCTTCAATCTTCATTTCTCGTCACTCTGTATGGTTGGCTTGAGTCCAATAGTGAACCAAGAAAGGTTTAAAGATGGAGCAAATGCTACCTACGCCCAGCACTATTGGTGCCTGAAGTGATTGCCACTTGGAGCAACGAAGCCACGGGAAGAAGTTCAGAGGCAAACTGGAAACCAACAGGCTTTTTATTCTGATAACTTTTCTCTCCGGCTCTAACAACGACTCTAACATGCACCACCAAAAAACCCACAAAACAAGATGGTGCCAACCCGATCCGATCTTGGCTCAAGTCTTGCGAGATCCCGGGCCAAGTCTCGCGAGATCCCAGGCCAAGTCCCGTGAGACCACGGAAGGCGGCAATGTCCGAATATCTCTATGGCCCGCAGCCAACTGCAATCTCAGCCATTTCCCCAATCAGGGCTCTTGCATTTCCCCCCTTTTGTGTTAAAAGAGGGGATGCTCTAGGACGTCTATGTGCAACCAACATTCTTACCCGTCATGGGATAATCAAGGCTGTGCCTTGACTCCTGTCTTAGGTTGATATGTCGGCCACATGAGACTGTCCCTGTGCCTGTCTTAGGTTGTCCCCCTTTGGGGATCTTACCCGTCATTGGCTAACCAGCCATCCAATGGAGCCCTTTAGGATTGACTGTGTATGATGACTAGCAGCCGTCCAATTGTGAGGAGATGGTGCGGCTTTAAGGTGACAAGCCTTATGCTGGCGAGCCAAGTTGCATAGCATATCAAATTTTTTAAACAAATCAGCTGCCCTAAGTTCTATCAAGTAACACACTGAGTTCTCTAGACAAATACCCGCAAGGCATTGTCCCATAAAGTCCCAAAAAATGAAAGATTAAAATGTCCACTTATTATAACACGTTGATATAGGAGGCCCCATGCATGCAGAGCAGAGGCCACACTGTTGGTGAGGTTGTTTGATGCTTGAGCAGCAGGGATGCTTGCAGCGACCGGGATCCCTGCAGCTGTAGCAGCAGTCGTCTTTTTTATGTCTAGACAAAGCCACCGGCAATTCTTCAGGGCCCGCTACCTAGAAACTCAAGCATCAATTATTAAAGGAAAGGCAGTGCTATTCCAGCACTGAGTCAAGAGGCGAGTTCTACTAAAAAATAGAATTATTAGATTAGAAAATTAAAGTTGATTTCTGCTCACACACATTGCTGCTTGAGCTCCCACAAACATAGCTGGCAAAATATCATATTCAGAACAAAACAAAGAAAGACTGAGGGTATTTACTGCATTAAAGATAGATTAAAGAAAAGCTAAAGGCACTTTGGAAAATTAATTTGTTAGCTGGAACCCTCGAGTCTCTGTAACCTTCTATGAGATTATCTGTTCAAATAACTCAAATTAATCAGCTATAAAACAAATAAAGTTAATTACAAATAAACATTATTATGTCAAAACACCAAAATATCAGGTTATACAGCACTAGTCATATTCTTCGCTAAAGAGAAATCTCTGGGACACCTATAAAACAAAATTGAAGGTACACTCACTTATTAAATTATTTACCCAAATTGAATACTCTTAAACTTAAATGAATTAGAGTTATTTGGATCCAAATATATATATGTAAACTTAAATGAATTAGAGTTATTTGGATCCAAATATATATATGTATATATATATTTTTTTATAAGTGCTTTGTTATTTTTGACGTCACACTGGACAGACGCACATACAAACATATATTTGTGAAGTCACATTAACATGAAATTTAGACAAATACACAGACATAAACACATATATAAAAAGAAAAAAAAATACAATTGTGTGCACACTAAAGAGAGATCTCCTTGTCCCGGCCGGGAGGAATGACACTTAAGTTGTGAAATATTTTGAAGGACTCTTTTAAGGGAATCATTCCATATCTTCATCTTGGTCCTCTTGATTTTGTACTTTTTTTATTAGTCTTGATTCCTCAACAACTTCATCTTGATCCTTTTGATTTGGTACCTGCTTTATTAATCTAGATGGTATCCATATTGGAGAGGATTCGTGCTTTGGAAAAACACAAACAGATCCTCTCCCCCAAATTAATACTGGATCTGGACCCTTCCATGTACCTGAAAGAACATCCTTCCAGTAAACCAATGGTTTATGTTGTTGGTGTGGGTTCCAATGTCTGTCTCCAGCAGAATAACCATTAGAGTCTAAAGTTAAAAAATTTAAGGTAAACAGGGCAACTGCCAATCTGTACCTAGGACTTTTCCAATTTCCTTCTTTTTGTTTTAATAACATAATTTTCAGTGTGCAGTGTGCTCTTTCAATAATTCCCTGACCCTGAGGATTGTATGGGATGCCTGTTTTATGGGATATATTGAATTTTGTGCAAAACTGTTTGAAAGATGAGAACGTATATGCAGGGCCATTATCTGTTTTAAGCATTTTGGGGTTGCCCAATGTAGCAAAAGCTTGCAAACAATGAGATGTAACATCTTTAACTTTTTCTCCAAAATGTAAGGAAGCAAAAATCATGCATGTATCTATGGTCACATGAATAAATCGCAATTTTCCGAAACTTGGTTCATGAGTAACATCCATCTGCCACAAATGATTGGGCATTAATCCTCTAGGGTTAACACCATAATGAGGATTGGGCAAATGTGTCATACAAGATTTACAATCTTTTACAATTGTTCTGGCTTGCTCCTTTGTGGTTTTAAACCTATGCTGCAAGTTGGTGCTATTGACGTGAAACTGGGAGTGAAATAAAGTAGCTTGCTGGAGGGCTGAAAGTATAAAGATTGTTTGGGTAAGAGCATCAGCCTTTTGATTACCTTCATGGAGGGGACCAGGCAAGTTGGTATGTGCTCTAATAGACCCTATGAATAGAGGTTCTTTTCTTGCCCACAAAAGTTTTTGTATTTGATAAAACAATTTAAAGGCTGGAGTATGAGGTGCTATTGGTCCTGCTAGCTCTAATTTTGGGATGGCATGTACAATACAGTGGCTATCTGAAAAAATGTTCATGGGCTGCTCTCTAAAATTTTCCAGAGCTCTTACCACAGCTTCCAGTTCCACTAATTGAGCTGATTTGTGTGCAGTTATGTAAGTCATATTTTCTTTTTTAGTGACTACTGCAGTAGTACCATTTGAGGACCCATCTGTAAATACATTTAATGCCTTAGGAATAGGTTGATTTTTTATTACCTGTGGAAATATAATAGGATGATTAATACAAAAAGATAATATAGGAGACTTAGGAAGATGATTATCAAAATTTGCAGAAGTAGAGCATTTAGCTATAGCCCAATCATTATCATTGAAGCATAAATATTCAATCTGTGATGATGAATAGGGAGTAATAATAGTAGCAGGGTGAATGCCAAATATTTTAGTAGAAGTCTTAAGTCCTTGAAGAATAAGTTTAGCCACCATGGAGGTGTAAGACTCAATTATACTTTTAGGAGAGATGGGCAAATATATCCATAATAAAGGCCCTTGTTGCCAAAATATTCCTATGGGTGTATATTGTGAAAAAATGATAATCAATATCAGTGGTTGAGTTAAATCAAATCTATCATGATGAGCTCCTTCGATGGCTTTTTCTACTAACTTTAAAGCTTTCCTAGCATCAGGAGTCAATGTTCATGGTGAAGATGGATCAGGGTGCCCGCAAAGGATGTCAAATAAAGGTTTTAGTTGGCCAGTAGTGAGGTTTAGTGTAGGGCGAAGCCAATTAATGTCTCCCAGTAGTTTTTGGAAATCATTGAGGGTGGTCAAATGTTCTTTATTTATTAAAATTTTGGGGGGTCTAACAAAGGTATCCATGATTTTAAATCCTAAATATAATATGGGTGATCTGGTTTGAACTTTTTCTTCTGCTATATACAATCCATATTTTTTAAAATTTTCTGCCACGTCACTGAATATATTAAATAAGATTTTTTGATTAGGGTGGGCCAGTAAAACATCATCCATGTAATGTAGACACATGAGGTTTGGATATTTATTTTTAATGGGTTGGATTGCTTTGTCCACATATATTTGGCATATGGTGGGGCTATTAGCCATTCCCTGTGGTAGCACTTTCCATTGATATCTTTTATCAGGGCCATTATTATTGATAGAAGGAACTGAAAAAGCAAACCTGGGGGCATCCAGAGGATGTAGGGGAATGGAAAAGAAACAATCCTTTATATAAAGAGTAATAAGATGGAAATTTTTTGGAATAGCTACAGGATTAGGAAGTCCAGGTTGAGTAGGGCCCATGATTTGCATGGTTTTATTAATTTCTCTAAGATCATGTAACAATCACCATTTTCCTGATTTTTTCTTGATCACAAATATGGGGGAATTCCAGGGAGAGGTGGAAGGTTCTGTATGTCCTGCTTCTAGTTGTTCCTGAACTAGTAGATGGGCCACTTATAATTTCTCTTTAGATAGGGGCCACTGAGGGACCCACACTGGCTTATCAGAAAGCCATGGTATTTTCAAAATTATTTTCTCAGTGGCCCTGAAAAAAAATATCTTTTTACTTTATGATAATGATTACTTTCAGGGTTAAGATTACTCTGTACTTTTTGATAATGATTTCTTTTAGGGTTAAGATTACCCTGTAGATTTTCACATTTAACACCTGTAGGCTTGGTTGCCAGGTGTACTCCCATTTGTTGTAAAATATCTCTTCCCCATAAAGTAACCGGTAGGTTAGGTAAAACATAAGGCTGAAATGTTCCTTTATGCCCTTCATCATCCTCCCATTTTGAAATTACCGCACTTTTCTCTGGGAGGTTATTATATCCCAAGCCTCTTAAACTGGTTGAAGCTTTTTACAGAGGCCAGTGCTTGGGCCATTGCTGTAGATTAATGATGGAAGAGTCAGCTCCAGTATCTATCAGTCCTTCCATCTCTATTACTTGGATTTTTATTTTACACATAGGCCTCCTTGAACAATCCCGAACCCAGCAAGCCATAGGTCCCGAGTCAGTGGAACAAAATCCTCTATTGTTCCTTTTTTGAGGCATACTCATTTTAAATGAATTATGTAAATTGGGAAGGAGAAGAAACTGAGCAATTCTATCTCCTTGATTAACAGAACTTATACTTTGGGGTGAGCTAAGCATAATTTTTATTTCCCCTTTGTAGTCTGAGTTTATTACACCTGGGGTCACTTGCAAACCTAATAAGCTTTTAGGACTTCTCCCAAGAATAAGTCCTACAGTCCCTGAGGGAAGAGGTTCTCTGACTCCTGTGGGAATCAGTTGAACCCCCATTTCAGGTGTTAACACTATTCGGGCAGTGGAACAGAAGTCTAATCCTGCATTTCCTCCTGTTCCTCTGGCAAGGGAGTGGATGGGTAATAGGGATTGTGTCGGGGAAGCATCTGAGTGGATGCTTGAGGATACTCCTCCTCCAATGCCTTGTACATTTGTGGGCCCCAGGGCATTGGGCCCCAGGGCATTGGGCCCCATGACCCGTTTTTTGAATTCCTGAACAAATGATTTCCATAGATGTCAAATTTTGAATGGCATTTATTGGCCCAATGATTTCCCTTTTTACACCTGGGGCAGCAGCCTGGGGCACGGTATGAGCTTGGTCTTATTTCTCTTTTGGGATTTTGCCTAGAATAGCCTGATGGATTATGATAATTTTGCCTGGAATATCCTGATTAATTATAATGTCTAGGTTGAGCCCTTGTGAAATTTTGAGGGGAAGCACCTCTCATTGTGGCTGCAATCACATTTCCTGTGACAAAGGCATCATTTATATCTTTACATAGTTGTATATATACGGAAAGATCCTTTTTATTTCTCCATGGCCCGATGGCTTCCTGGCAGTATTTATTAGCATTTACGTATGCTAACTGAACAACTAATGGCATAGCTTGATCAACATCTGCAAACACTCTACCTGCAGTTCTCAAAAGTCGATCAGCAAAGTCAGCATATGGCTCATTAGGTCCTTGAATCACTTTTGACAAGCTACCTTGTAGATCCCCAGGTCCTTGTACAGTTTTCCATGCCTCTAAGGCAGCTGCGTTTATCTCAGCATATACACCTGGGTCATAATTTTTTTGAGTCTGTAAGTCTGTGAATTGCTCTTCTCCTGTGAGCATTTCTATATTATGGTCTCCAAACTCTGCAGCTGCGTTTCTTTTAGCTGTTTCTATACAAAGTTCTTGAAATTGCGATCGCCAAACCAAGTATTGCCCCCCCGCTAAATGCTGCTTTGCATAGACTTTTCCAGTTTGAGGGAGTTAAACTAAAGGTGTTAAGGGACTCCAGCATACTCAACATGAAAGGAGCTTGGGGTCCATACGTCATTACTGCCTCTTTGAGATTTTTTATTGTTTTGAAATCTACTGACTGGTGGACCCTCTGTCCATTTTTCTTTTCAAATACTGGCAGTTCCCAATGTATCTGTGAGTTACCCTCGAGCACGCAAAAGCGCTCAGAAAGACTTTTTATTTCTGTTTCTAGGGTATGCAAATGCCTAGTAATACCCTTCATATTTTTGTAATGGATTCCACCCATGGGGGAGTAGAGGACACAAGTGGTTCCTCTACTTGATGGTCCTTTTTCTTGGTCTTTTTTAGTTTCTTTTTCCTCATTTTCTCAGGATCACTTTTACTAGATTCCTCACTACTGCTAACTTCACTGACAGCAATATCCTGAGTCCCAGATTCCATGAAGAGCAAGTATTCTTCAGCTATCTCCAATAACTCCCGAATAGCTCTAACAGCTTGGATTTTTGTCATTTTGGGGACTCTTCTAATACTCTCTTTACTGGTCTTAGTTGACCCAGTGGAAGCTACGCTTTCTTGATCACTTTCACTTTTTTCTAAATCCTCCTCACTGACAACGGAGTCAGGTATATCAAGGATTCTTTCCATAACCTCTATCATTTGGGATTTAGTTATATTTGAACCCATCTTTAGAGACCTTTCAGTTCTTACCTGTCCGCTCCAAAGTCCCCGTACGGGCCGCCACCTGTTGCCGCCTGAAGCGATTGCCGCTTGGAGCAATGAAGCCGCGGGAAGAAGTTCAGAGGCAAACTGGAAACCAACAGGCTTTTTATTCTGATAACTTTTCTCTCCAGCTCTAACAACGACTCTAACACAGCACACAAGACCTTGGGCAAACCCTGGAAAGACTAGACCTCTGAGTACCACAAATACTACTGAACTTGCAGTGAAATGTCAAATTATTTTTCAGGAAAAGAGAAAGTTTTGCAGAAGTACCAGCAATAACAGACTCAGTTATCTGGGCTCAAAAAATGTTACAGAGAAACTTCCAGACGTTTCCTGCTAACATTAAGTCCAAGAGTCATTATGAATGGAATGTTCCCCAAATGCAACCTCCCAAAGGATCTGAGAACCACCATCCTCCTCTACCAACCAGATTACCAATGTGTGGGCACCATGCCCAATCGCTGAGGCCCATCAGGGGAGGTGATTGGGCCACACACCAGGTGAGACTGTGTATGTCACACCGCCTTACGTGGGCGGGTCCCCATTCACCTGTACAAAGTTGAGTCCAGCCTGGACTCTGACCTTTAGGTGGCTGAGCTCCTTCAGAGCAGGGAGTTTTGATCTTTTAAATTCATGCTCATCACAGCAGAGCACCGAGGAGCATACAGATGCCAAATAATAAAAGCCAAGTGCGTAGTTACAAACGCTGATAAAAGTGTTTAAGGAAAGGAACTCGGGACATGGAGAGTCTGACCTATTCTGGGGTCTCAGGGAAAACTCTAGCAGGAAATGAGATTTGAGTTTGGATCTGAAGGGTATGGTTTAATCAAGTAAAGAGGAGAACATTCCGGCAAAGCCAACTCTGGTCACAGAGTCAAGGAACTGTGGCACGGAATAGTCAATTGATAAAAACTGGATTTATGAGTGAATGACTGAGTGATTCAGAATAACAACTAACGTCTCTGTGCCTCGTAGAAATTCCTGGCCTGATTCCAAGAATATCCTACGTGCTTAATTTTTATCAACTCGGTTAACCTTCACACCCACCTATGTAATGGGTATTGTTATTGTTATTTTCATTTCCCAAATAAGGAAACCAAATTATAGAGAAAATATGCAACTTACCCAAAGCTTAGCAATTAATCAACTGTGAAACTGGGATGTAGACTCGAGAAGCTAGGCCAAAGCAGAAAGCCAGGTGATGTGTGCCATCCTGGGAATAGTATATTATCATGAAAGATGGGCTAAGAAGTGAGCACCAGTTTTGAACTTGAGTCTGTTGAGATCTGGGAGCAAAGCCCTTTAAAAGACATTGACTACTTGAGGAATATAAGTATAAGGAACAGTAATAAAATCAAACAAGTATTTACATTTTTAAAACTCAGTTAAAAATACCATTGTAAGGACTGCTTTGGCGATTCTGGGCTTCTTATTTTCCCAAATGAATTTCATGGCTGCCTTTTATATCTCTATGAAGAACGTCATTGGAATTTAAATAGGAATTGCATTAAATCTGCATAGCGCTTTTGGTAGTATGGCCATTTTGACAATATTAATTCTGCCTTTCCAAGGACTTGGGAGATCTTTCCATCTTCTAGGGTCTTCTTCAATTTCTTTCTTGAAAGTTCTGTAGTTTTCACAACTTTCCCTTGTTCACGTATGAATACACGACCAGTGAAACTCCACATCATGTACAGCCACAAGAATGGGATCCCTGGCGCTGGGTTGTGGCTCAGCGGTAGAGTGCTTGCCTAGCGTGTGTGAGGCAGTGGGTTTGATCCTGAGCACCACATAGAAATAAATGAATAAAATAAAGGTCCATCAACATCTTTTAAAAAAATTTTTAAAAAAGAATGGGATCCTAATTAGAATAAGTTATACTCCATGCGTGTATAATATGTCAAAATTCACTCTCCTGCCATGTCTATCTAAAAGAACAAAAACAGGTTTTTTAAAAAAAAATTGACCATTAAACTTTATAAATTTGGAGTGAAAATGAAGAATAACAAAAATACTAATAACTAAATCAAAAGCGAGCTTAATTAAAACGTTAACACCGTCAGCATTCTCTTGAATGTCTTTCTCTCTTGGGGGGTCGACTCTCATTGCCGTGAACCTCGTTTCTTCTCGAACTCTCTCCCTCTGCTGTGTGTGAGGGGACCCTCCCTGCAAGTTCAAGGCACACTTAAGAATCGGGAAACCCAGGGTCTCTTTGCCATAATCAGAGACTGCAGAACCCCACTGGTTCTCAGTCTGTCTCCCTCTGACGCCTTCTTTGCATGAACCCCACATTCGGGGAAAGGGCTGGGTCCTAAGGCTGCACAGGCGGGCGCGGGCACTAGCTGTCTTCCTCCACGCAGGGCGTCTCTCATTACCCCAGGATCCTCCAAGTGCAGCTTGCCCTGGAGTCCCTGATGGTTTTAGCAGGTTGAACATTCTAGGCTACTCGAGCTGCGTGCACGCTTTAAAATCTCTCTCCTTCTCCCTTGGCCTCGCCCCTCCCGGCCTCCCCCTTTCTCTCTTCTCTTCTGTTTTCTCCAACCCCCACCCAGCTCCCTGCTCCTCCTGGCCACCCTTAAGAGCGAGCACCAGCAGGCCATGAATCAAAGTGGGCTATTTTTGCTCTCACCGTGAGAATGTTTACAACATACTGAGAACCCGGCCTGTGGCTTAACGTTGTGTATATTTTCAGAAAAATGGACTAGTTTCCAAATTCGGTGGTTGACTGTGAAAGCCGCAGGCTTCACGTACGTGGTTGATACCTTAGGGGCGGCGCTGAGCCTGGCATGGCCTGGCCCCCGGCCCCGACGTGGTCAGCAGGAACCGTGGGGCTGCTGACCAGCTCTCTTTGTGACACCGGTTTATGACCGGGGGCTCTGAGCTCTGCGAGAATCAATTCAAAACTGGCTCCTGGGGACAAGGGGTTCTGTGTACACTCTCTGTGGCCTGATGGCATATCTTTCCTCCCCGCCCAGCCCAGCTGCCCTCAATGGTTTTGGATACACGCACCACTCTATGAGAACACAGTTAATCTTGAATATATTTTACCATGAAATATGAACACAGTAATTACAGAATTTTCCATTCAGATTCCCCTATCACATTCTGAACATATTAGATTCTTTTTCGAACAGCATTTAACCGTTTTCATATGGGCTTTAGCAGACGTCCTGAAAGATCTGAAATAGCCAATATATGCCTGAGCCACCTCCCCACCGCACCCCCTGCCTTTTTTTGTTTGTTTGTTTTTCCTTTTCTTTTTTTGCTATGACTCCAAGTTTTCAAATAAGATCAAGGTCAGTCCAATTTCCTAAGAGCCTCCTGCTGATTTATCAGCTGATAGCAAGGCTCAGGTATTCAGGCCAATTAAACTGGTTCACAAGTCTTGCTCATCGGAGAACTATGAGCTGGCGAGGGCCGGGGGTGGAGAGGGCCAGAGGTAGTCTTTTATCTGTGGCTGGAATCGGAGGTGCTGGCCAGACCGGTGTGAGTCAGGGTGGTGGGACAGCAGCCCCCGGGTCTGCTAGGAGCAGTGGGGGCAGCCGCTCTGTGAGCAGGCCCAGCCGCTCCCACGTGGTCACTGCAGAGGGCCGGGGCTCCTCCCTGCCTGCTCTCCTGAACACGGGTTTCCACCCCCGTCTCGGCGCTGCACTAAGTCCCCGCAGGAGTGACCCTTGTCGTCCAGGTGCCCCTCTGGCTCTCGCCCAGCAACACTGGACCTGCTGTGCCGATCCGCCTTGAAAGCCTGCCCTCTCTGGGGCACAGAGCGTGGGCCAGTCCCAGGAACCCCCACCTTGTCCTGCAGGATTCAGAAAACTGGTTAAACCAGGCTGCAGCTCCCTGGCTCTGGGACCCGCTGTTTTTGTTTTTATTTTTGTTTATCCTTCTCTTTTGTTGAGAACACAACTTCACTCACTTTATACCATTGAAAACCAGCAGAGAATGGAATAGGACACAGGGGTCGGGGGCCTTCATGGTGCTGGCCCAGCGTCTTACCTTGAATGAAGAGTTTCTTTTCTTTTTTTTTTTCTTTTTTCCCCCTCCCTCCCCCCTTGCTCCCTCCCTTCCCTTTGACCATTCTAGTGTTCCTCTAATCCTCCTATGTACCCCCATCCAACCACACTGTGAACTAGCCTCCTTATATCAGAGAAAACATTTGGTATTCGGATTTTTGAGATTGACTAATTTCACTTAGCATTATATATGTGCACTGTGAACTGTAACACATACTACTATTATAAATAAAAAATAAATAAATAAATAAATAAAAACTCAAATGGTATGAAAATACTTTGTGTAAAACCAATGACTTGGAAAACTGTGCTCTTTATATGTAATATGAAAGGAATTGCACTCTAAAAGCATGTATAACAAATTAAATGAAAAAAAAAAATATATATATATATATATATATTTGGTACCCGGGATTTAACTCAGAGGTACTGGACCACTGGGCCACACTTTTTTGTATTTTATTAGAGACAGGGTCTCACTGAGTTGCTAAGTGCCTCACCATTACTGAGGCTGGCTTTGAACTCGCGATCCTCCTGCCTCAGCCTCCCAAGTGCTGGGATGACAGGCGTGCGCCACCGCGCCCGGCAATAAATTTTTTTTTAAAAAAAGAGTTTCTTGAAGGCCCAGCATTGGCTGGTGGCACTGGCTGTACCTGCTTGTGGGGCTCCATCTGCCCCCACCCCAGCGGTGGTTCCCAAACCCCCCCATCGTCAGGACTGCCAGGCGGCTTGTTAAAGCACGGCTGCTGCCCATCCCTGCGGCTCATCCACTGGGGCCGGGTGGGGCCGAGGCTCCGGGTGATGCCCGAGCTGCTGGTCCAGGCAGGACACCGAGCGTGACTCCACAGGACCATGAGGTCCTGGGGCGGGGACAGACTCTCTCATCCCCGGATCCGCAGCACCTCGTCCTGTGTCTGCTGTAGATACTTCTTCCAATAAATGACTAACTCCGGCTGTTCATGCCATTAGCATTTATTTCGTAATCTGCAGTGCGCCAGGAACTGCTCTCCACCCCAGACACTCCACAGTGTGCGAGGCAGAGAGGCTCCCGGGCTCAGAGAACCTCCACTCCAGCAGGGCAGCCAGGGAGGAAGCGGAAGGCCGTGTGGACAGGGGTACATTTCGCAAGTGAGCACTGATGAAAACAGAGCAGGACAAGAGGGCAGAGGGAGCAGCAGGGCTCACGGTCGATGAGGAGTCAGGGAAGCCTGCCTAAGGAGAGCACCTCTGCAGAAAAGGGAAAGGCTGAAGTGAGCAAGTGGCCTAGAGATCCGCTGGAGAAGGACTTAAGGGGCGGTGACGGCAGGTGCAAAGGCCCTGCGGCAGGAACAGGCTTGGCATTGTCAAGATTCCTCAAGAAGGCCAGGGCTGCTGCAGCAAGGCGACAAGATAATCAGAGACAGCAGGGAGCCTCCTAGATAGCAATGGCAGGGAATTTGGATTTTATTCTGAGAGAGAAGGTAGGATAACGGAGGCTTTGCTTGGGTAAGCAATGCGACGGGATCGTGTCGTAAAGCCCACATTGGAGGACATAATATAAGCAGGGAACCCAAGCCGAGGCCACCGCCATGATCCAGACGCTCACGGGAGTTCAGCCTCCAGCATGGGTGGAGGACGGTAAGTGGGAGACTGAAGATACATCTGGAAGGAGGACGGGGCGGTTTCCGGGGGATTGCACATGGGGTGCACAGGATGACTCAGACTGCACGATCCTGTAGTTGAATGGAGGGACATTCGCCAACGCAGGAGAGGAGCCAAACAGGATGATTTCTGTTTGGGATAAGTCACAAGCTGCGGCCATGGACACCCACATGGAGGTTGAGTGGCGTTTGAGTCTGGAGGTCCGGGGTGAGGCCCACGTCGGAATATCCACTTGGGAATCAGCAGCCGCAAGACGGTCCCAAAGTCACCACGTTGGCAAGATCCCCCAGGGCGTGTGTGCAGAGAGGAAGGGGCAGAAGGTCCAGGCTGCGGGCCGTGGGCACGCCGGTAATCCCAGGACTCTGGAGGCTGAGTCAGGAGGATTGCAAGTTTAAACCCAGCCTCAGCAACTTAGAGAGGCCCTAAGCAATGGTCTCAAATTAAAAAAAAAAAAAAAAAAAAATGAAAAAGACAGGCTCAGTGGCTAAGCGCCCCTAGTCCAGGGTGTGGGGGGTGGATCAAGGGCTGAGCCCGGGGGTCCACATTTTGCTGGGAAGGGAAGGAGGAGCCACGCCCAGCTGCTGCAGGAGGCGCGGTGTCCTGAGGGACCATGGACTCCTCGGTGACTGAGTTAGAGGAGGACCAAGAGCTGGCCACAGGGCCTGGCACACCTCAGCCACCTTGACACTCTCAGGCACCTTAACGAAGCCACGCTCAGGGACGCGGTGGCACGGGACGCGCTCCTCCGGGGACTGTGCTCAGAAGGACCAGCACACAAAGGAGGGACGGGGCCGTTGAGCACAAGCGACTCTAAATAAGAGCCCCGAGAAATGAGGCGGGGACTGGAAATGGAAATTTGGGTTTAGCGATGCGGGTGTCCGAGAGGGGCCTGCGGACCCCAATCAAGTGGGCAGAGGGGCTCCGGGGAAAGGCAGCGATGGGTTACTGGGGGTGCCGCGGGGCGCTGAGTGGGCGAGAAAGGCAGGCGAGGGGTGGGGACGGGCACAGGGGAGGGAGGGGAGGAGGACGTGGGTGCCCTCCAAGGTCGGCGGGGGTGGGGCGCGGGCTTCTTACCCCCCCACCCCCCGGCCCTGGGATCACGCCTTCTAATGGGGCTGGGGTGCATCCCAGTGGTAGGGTGCTCGCCTGGCGTGCCCGGAGCCCTGGTCCCACGCCCAGCACTGAAAAAGAAAAGAGAAAGAATTTTTAAGAAGCGCAGGAGAGTAGCCAAAATGGGTTAAGAGGGGGAAAAAAGCCAGCCAGGGGACTGCGGTCCAGGTGCCCGCTGCCCTGCGCCCTGCCCGGCATTGCTGGCTTGAAATACAGTCTGGAGCCCCTCAGCCTGTCCACGGGGTGCCTGCGTGTGCCGTAGGGCCATGCTCCCCTGCTGGGGACCAAGCGGGTGCAGACAGAGGTTGGTCTGAATCTATAGCCAGGGGAGAGATGGGCCACCATAGGGGCAGGGGGTGTGGGGTGTGTGGGAGTGGACGCTTTGTGGCTGTCAACAAAATACCTGGCGACCACGTAGAGGAGGAAAGGCTTGTTTGGGCTCAGAGTTTTCAGACTTCTCAGCGCATGGTGGGCCAACGCCAGGGCTCTGAGCCACAGTGAGACAGAACGACATGGCGGAAGGAAGGACGGGGAGGGGCAGGGCTGCTCTCTCGTGGCAGCCAGGAAGGAGGGAGAGAAAGACATAAAGAGAGGGGGTGAAGGGGCCAGAGACGGATGGAGTCCCCACGGCCTCACCCACAGTGGCCCCCTCCTCCAAACATGCCCCTCCTGCCTATAGTCGCCCCCAGCCATCCATTCACATCATCCGTCCATCAAAAGGATGGGTCCACTGACAGCCCGAGCACTTCCTAAAGTCCCCACCTCCGTGCCTTGCTGCATCGGGGACCGTGCTTTCAGCCCATGAGCTTTTGGGGGACCATCAGATCCCAGCCATAACCGGAGCAATAGCGATGATGGACTTTGGACTCTCGCCCAGGGAACCAGGGGCAGGAGGGTCGGAGAGATTTCTCAGCAGAAGAGAAAGTGGCAGGATCCGTGGTCAGGGGTCTTGAAGGAATGGATGGTGTTAGTAAGAGTGCCCGGAAGCGATGGGAAGGGCGGGGGGAAGTATCTGCCGTTCTTGGTTATAAAGACACATTCTGACACTGAGTCCCGAGCCCCAGCTGACGGAGATGAGATGGAAGAGATTGCAGAGAGCAAAGGAGGTCAAGGACAGAGAGGACACCGGGGGTGGGAGTGATGCTGGCCAGATCACAGCACCGAGACAGCAAAACCCCCAAAGCCACAAGAAGTTACCGTTCTGCGCACAACCGCGAACCACCTACGATCTGAGTCTTGTACAAGACAGCAACACAAGCACAGTTCATCTTTTGGCCTCTGGGAGTTTATAAACATTAAACATAAAAAAAAAAAAAAAAAAAAAAACAGGGCTGGGGTTGTGGCTCAGCAGCAGAGCGCTCGCCTCGCACGTGTGCGGCCTGGGTTCGATCCTCAGCACCACGTAAACATAATGCATTGCATTGTGTACAACTAGAGTAAATAAATAAATATTTAAAAAAAAAAAAAAAAACAGCTCGTGATACAATCTGCTCTATACACAGTACACAGTTTGCACAAAACAAAGTAGACCCGTACACTGAAAAATTGGAGATCTATTTTTTTTTATTATTTTTCTTCAAGTCAAAAAACACTTCCACAGATATTTGTGAGTTTAGACGGAGCACACGCTCAGGGGGCCTGGATGAGTGAGTTCTGGGCCTTTGAATCATCCTGCCATACCAAGCTTTGGAGAACTCGTCGCGGGTCACTCCCTGCGGCCGTAGCAGCCGGGGCAGCTGGCAGTCTCTACACGATCTGTTGGCATTCATCTTTTCAATCCTTCCAATAAACCTATGGAATTCCAGAAACAAGCAAAAAATAAGACCAGTCCCTCTACTCTGCCACTTCACGCTCAAGTCTCTCATCTTACACGTCTACAGTGACTCCTGCAACCGACTTTGTTGCACTTTTGACCTTGAATCTTGAATGATCAGAGCTCAATGTGTGGCGCAGGACCGCCTGGCAGAAGCTCTGTGGGCTCATATTTCTTCCTCTCCTTCTCGTTTGGTTCTTTTTTCTTATTTTCCTCAACCATTGTTTAACTGTTTTGACGTACAATGGTATATACCTTCGTGAGCTTCTTTTAAGTCCTATATGAAACAAGATTGGATTAAATAAATAGCATAAGGCACTGTACAATGGACTTGGGTAAAACTGGCGTTTGTAAAAACAAAACAACATTTTGGCCCAGGTTACTGGAAAGTCTAGGGCTAGGCTTCAGGTATAGCTGGATCTAGGCGCTGAGGCGATGGTGTCACAAGTCTCCACGCTCCATCATCTCAGGGCTCTCCTCCCCTCCATTAAGGCTTGAATTCCAGACAGGAACGTAGCAGGTGGTGTGTGTGTGTGTGTGTGTGTGTGTGTGTGTGTGTGATGAAATACCCAAGGCACACAACTTCTAGGAGGAAATGATGATGTGGACTCATGGCTTTAGAAGTTTTGGTCCATGGTTACTTGGCCCTTTGTCTCTGGGCCTGTGATGGGCACAGGGTATCACAGGGGGCACATGGCAGAACAGACCTGTTCACCTCACTATGGCAAAGAGAGAGGAAAGGCTGGGCACAGCCCCGGTGACTGACTTCCTTCCTCTAGACCTGCTTCCCCAAGGTCCCATCACCTCCCGACAGAAACAGGCCTTTAGTCTGTAGGCCTGGGGAACAGCCAAGACCCAAGATGCACAAGATTCACTCTGACAGAGAGAGGGACCAGAAACGTCTCACAATCTCACCGGGACAAGTGCTCCTTTTTTCCACTGGAACCTTGCTTTGGTCTAGGTACAACAGATCGATCCGTGTTGTCAAGGTGATGCCGTGCCCTAGGTCTGGCCCTGGGGTACGGTGCAATGTCAGCCTGATCAGAACCACGTTGACTGAGAGCTGGCAAAAGAATAGCTTTCGCATATGGAAATCAGAATGGGGACTGTATCACTGGCAGCCGTCACCTCTCCAAATCTGCAGGCTAGTTAGAGAGACAGGTCCTGGGTACAAGAAATGAAGAAAGGCATTACATACAGGATCGGTGACCAAAGAATGCATAACACATGCTCTGTATGAAGGCGTGACACATTTTGAACAAGATCCTGCAGTCATTCAGCAATAATTTCCTGGGGACCTTCTGTGTACCAGGCTCTGTCCCTGATGCCTGGGGTATATCAGTGAACAAAACAGACAAGGGTTCTTGCTCTCCTGGTCTGTTTTCCATTGCTATCACAAAGTAGCTGAGGCAAGGTACTTTTTAGAGAAAAGAGGTTTATTTAGTTCACAGTTCCAGAGGTTCAAGGGCATTGACTTAGCATTGGTGAGGACCTCATGACAGATGGCACCACAGGGAGAATGTGTGTCAGAAGAGAAGATCACATGGAAAGATAGGAAACCAGAGTCGAACTCCCACCAAGCCCAGCCTCTTCGCCTTGTTACGCTAAGGACGAAGCTCCCAACACGTGAACCCTGTGGGGACCTGTTCATACCACACCCAAACCGCGACACTGACGTTCAGACAGAGAATAAACTACCTGCCTGCACACGGCCGCTTGGAAACGGAGCCGCGGGAAGAAGTTCAGAGGCACACTGGACGTTTTTATTCTGAGGCTCTAACAACGACTAACACGTACACACCACCAAAATGACCTGATCAGTCTGGAGGCCAAGGGAAGGCGACAATGCCCAAATCTCCACAGCTCATAGTCAACGGCCATCTCCCCAAACAGGGCTCCTGCAGGAGTGTATGGAGAGGTGATGGACACTGGAACAGGAAAATGGACCTGGTCGGGGGGAGCGGAGGGCCCGGCTGGGTGGGGGACGCTGAGAAGCTGGGGTCTGAGGTGCCCTTGGGAGGAGCCGGCGCAGGCGCCAGGCGAGCACCAGAGGAAGAGCCTCCCTCGCAGAGGGGCAGGGAGGCAGAGGCCTGCGGCCCAGGGTGCCGGAAGGTTCTAGCAGCAGCACCAAGGCCCGCGGAGGGCGAACACAGGAGGAGGAGGAGGCCAAGGTTGGAGGCTGCTGCCTCTCCACCCCCTCCCGCTGCGGGGTCTGGTGGGGGAGCCTCCTCGAGGCCCACTGTTGAAGGGTCCCCGTGGCTGCGGGGTGGAGGACGGGCACAGGCCCTGGGACGCGGGCAGGACTGGCGAGGACAGGGACAGAAGGACACTGCAGACTGGAGGAAGCAGGCCGGCACCGCGGGGGCGACACAGTGGACGGAGCAGCCACTGCGAGGGGAGGCTGGTCAGAGCAGAGGCTGAAGGACCCGGAGGTGGGTCTGGACGCTCTCAGTGTGGGCGGAGACGTTCAGACCCCGTCCTGCCTTAGCGGGGTCCTGGACGCATTCCCAGGGGAACCTTAGGCTAGAGCAAAGCAGCAGGCCCCAGGGGCCTGGGCGGGGACTCGGCGGCCAGGAGCGCCCCCGCAGAACTGAGGCTGAAGGTGACCCACGGGACGCGGGGATCCAGAGGACAGGCCTGAGCATCAGACCCACGTGCGGGAGGCCAACTCCCTCCTGCCGGCCAGCGGAGTCCGCCAGCCTCTCTGCGCCTCCCTTGGCTGAGCTGTAGGACAGGGGATGGCTCGCCTAAGCCCCAGGGTTGCCACGGCAACCAGGCAATGCCGCGAGGGCTTCCTGCTCAGGCCCAGGCCTAGCCCAGCCTGGGTGCCCAAAGGCCGCTGTGGCTAAGTGACACGTTAAATGGGGATGGAGTGGACAGAGCTAGGCCACGTCAAGGAAGGACGGCAACTGAAAATCCCCACGGGCTGTCACGGTGACGGTCATGGCAGCAACGACACCCGCTGATGAGCACTGAAATGGGTGTGCACAGAGTGAAGGAGGACTGGCACATGTGTAGTGACAGACGCAAGACCTGTCTCATGTGACACATGACACGTATCCATGCCATGCAGTAGAACACGTATTCTCTGTGTTCTATCGACACGTGTCACATAGTGCATAGACATACATGTGCGTCTCCGCACCTGTAGACCAAAGTGCCTCCCCAAGGGACTTATCGGTGACCCCGGGGCGGCATCAAAATCGAGTGGAGAGACCTGGCAGTCACCGCATTAGCCACGTGGTCAAGATGACCGGCACCCTCGTCCTGGACCGGAAGGGACTGGGGAGATGTGACGGTGAAATGCACTTGGGACCCCAGAAGGGAAACAGGGCCTTGGGAGGAAAGCGAAAATCCGAATCAAGACGGTGGTCCGTCAACACGGCACTGACAGCGAACCCTGCGCCCTGACGGCTGTCCGCAGAAGCGCTGGCCAGTCCCGGGAGGACCGGGCGACGGACGGGCGGGTCGTCTGCTCCCCTTCACTTTCCTGCAGGGCTCACGCTATTCTTCTCAGGTGCATTTAAGAAAGTCTCTTCGGAGGCGCTGCCGCGGAGGCCCCAGCCTGTCAAGGGCGGGTGGCGTTGCCGAGTGCAGTGGGCCGGCCACGGGGAGATCCGGGTGCAGGACCCAGAGTCAGGGAGCCATTGGGGCCGAGCGCCGTGTGCAAGTGTGACCGCGCGTGCAGGGGTGAATGCAGGTGTGAGTGTGAGCACGTGTGTGTGTGTGGTGTGTGACAGGGGCCGGGTGTCACTCCCAACACAGACACGCATGCACAAGCCCCCTGGCTGCTCGCAGACAAGCCGTCGGCGGGGGTCAGATGAGGTGCGGATGGCAGAGAGTGAGACCTGGGAGGCGGAGGCGGGAGGTCCTCAAGGCAGGACCTGGCGAGGAGGCTCAGGGGGCACCTGAGCGCGAGGACGTGCCCAGGAATGGGAGGGAAGGCTCAGGCGTCAGGGAGGGAGGAAGGAAAGAGGCCAGGGAGCAGGAGAGGGGTCAGAGGCCAAGCCAGCTTCGGTCAACGCCACTGTCCCGCCAGGTGCCGGGGACTGAGAGGAGTCAGAGGAGGGGATGGGCCACGAGGAGGGATTCCCTGTCAAGAAGAGCATCCCCCAGACCCAGGCGGACAGAGGCGGCGATCAGCGGGGCGAGGAAAAGCACAAGAGGGGGCAGGTGGCTGCAGGAAGCCCCCGCGCGGCCCTCGTCAGTGCCCCGAGGTCGCCAGGGGCTGGGGAACCCGACGTTCTACTCTCCCTGCTCGGGTCTGAGCACGGGCTGTCTCCTCCGGAGGCTCTCGTGTTGGTGGCTAGGTCCCCAGTGTGGCAGTATTGGGGGGAGGGCTGAGTGGGGGGTCCCGAGGTCACCTGAGGGTAGGGACTCAGTATTTCTCATGGGACTCCTGGGTAGTCCCCATGGAGGGACTCAAGTGACCCCCAGCTGTCACTGCTCCCGTATGGAAGGGTGACTGCTCACTCTGTAAGTGTCCCTGCAGCATCCTTGGGCCCTCTCATGCAGCTCTGAAAGCCCTCACCAGTACCAGGCTGGTGTCAGTGCCAACCCCTTGAGCCTACAAAACTGTAAACTATGTAAACCTTTTTCTTCATGGGCTGCCTGCCTCAGGTATTTTGTCTTAGCAATGAAAAGCTAATCCACTCACTCACTGAATAAATATGTGAGTGCCCAGTGTGTGCTTGGCATAGCGAAATACAGAGGTCGCTGCCTTTGGAAAGCTTCATTGCCATTAGCTCGGCACAGTGCCATTTGGACTCTCGAAGATGTGCTAACACAGCGAGATGTGAATTTTCTTTGGGGGAAGAGACCAAGAAAAACCTGGATGAGTTAGCAGTAACACGTCTTTTTAACTCACCATCAGGAATGTGGTTGAGATGACGGTGACTTCCGTTTTGTGATCCTGGCTTGGAGCACCTGATCCACAGTGTGAGCTCCTAGGTGCAACTTGTTTTGTTCTTGGGTTTGAGGAAATCCCCTTTTGTTCTCCGTGAAGCACAAGGTCCATGACACGGTGCTTAGCTGGCTGGGCCACCACATTTCCCATCAGGAACTTCATGAGTGATATGCTTTCTCTGAAAACCCCCTTCACAAATTGCTGAGTTTCACTGTGTAGAGGGGGGAAAAAAAAAAAGACCCAGCATCTTAAGACAATGAAACTGCAGTTTCCTTTTCTAAGAGTCGACTCACAAACATCTGTGGAATGAAAATCATACCTGGTTTACCTAGAACAGCTGGTACTCCTCGGGCCGAGATGGCAAAATGCATGAACAGAGCCAGGGACACCAGGTGTGAGGGGCATCTTGATTGACACAAGCAAATCACAGCTCCCGGGAGCACATCCGGTCCTTCGTAGGGCCTTAGGAAACGGGCAGCTCGACATCGGGGCATGGAGGAGACCTGGACGTGGTCTGTCACTTGCCTACCTTGTCCAACCGCTTCCAAGTGCTGCTTTGCCTGCGTTCAAGGTTATTAATAAAGAGCAGGGGAAATTCACATTCAAGTTCAAGTTGGTCTGCAAGAATTCTAACTTAACCGGGCACAGTGGCGCTCGCCTGTCATCCCAGCACTTGGGAGGCTGAGGCAGGAGGATCATGAGTTCAAAGCCAGCCTCAGCCATGGTGAGGCACTTAGCAACTCAGTGAGACCCTGTCTCTAATAAGATAGAAAAAAGGGCTGGGGATGTGGCCCAGTGGTTGAGTGCCCCTGAGTTCAATCCCCGGTACCAAAAAAAAAAAAAAAAAAAAAAAAAAAAAAAGAAATTCTAACTTACTTGTGAGTAATGAGAAACTAGAGAGGTTATCAAGAAGGAATCTCTTGCCCTTCAGTAGATGAATGGATAAAGAAAAATGTGGTATATATACACAATGGACTATCGCTCAGCATTAAAAGAGAATAAAATCATGGCATTTTCAGGTAAATGGATGGAGTTGGAGAATATAATGCTAAATGAAGTTAGCCAATCCCAAAAAACCAAATGCCAAATGATTTCTCTGATTTAAGGAGGCTGATTCACAGTGGGGTTGAGGGGTGGTGATGGGAGGATTAGATGATCTCTAGATAGGGCAAAGGGGAGGGAGGAGAGGGAGGGGGCATGGGGGTAGGAAAGACGGTGGGATGAGGTGGACGTCACTACCCTAGGTACTTGTATGGAGACACAAGTGGTGTGACTCTATTTTGTGTACAACCAGAGACAGGAAAAATTGTGCTCCATACGTGTGATATGAATTATAATGCATTCTGCTGTCATATATAACAAATTAGAATAAAAAAATAAAAGAAGGAATCTCTTGTCTTTCGTAAATTCACGGACAAGCAGCAGCTTCTGGAAACACTGGCCCACTCGCTAATCACGTGGCCTCCGCCAAGTTACCTAACCTCTCCGAGCCTCAGTTTCCTTGTGGATGACCCAGAAATCACAGCTACTGATCTCATCTGCTTACCCTGACCGTGTCATGGAAGGGTTTATTTAAATGGGTCATAAATAACAATCACTCTTTTCCCCTAAGTAGATCTGACAGAGCTTCTTGTATTCGGTCATCTACTGGTCCTTGGTGCCTGAACCCTAATCAGTGTGTCCAGCTGAGAAAACACTGTTTCTACTCGACACGGAGGGCTGGCCTGCGGCAGGAATGTGAGGCAGGAGCGTCCAGGAGGGCCGTGGCCCTTGCTGTCCTCCCTCCTGCCCGTCAAGCAGAGAGGGTGGGAACTCCGGCAGCCAGCTCAGGGAGGAGGCCAGGCACCGAGGCTGGCGGAGGAGGGGACTGCGGGAGGCTGGACCATTGTGGGCCTGTGGAGCCCCCCGCCCGCCCTGGTGCACGGTCCCCAGTGTTCTCCTAAGTGCGAGAGAGAGGGACTCCCTAACCGCTCTGAGCCACCACAGAGGTCAGTTATTGAGAAAGGAAAGTAGTTCCTGACTACTGACACCAGAAGCAAGCTTGGGGATCTGAGGTGCCACCCCCCTTCCTGGCGACCGCCCGCACACACGGCACAGCGCAGCTGGTTTGTCCCTTGCTGGCCATTGCTCACCTCCTGGTGATGAGCGGGCCCTCCGCGTCCACCGGGCCTCACCTGGCCTCGGGGAGATTAGCGTCCTCCTACTTTCTCCCGTAGGTCCTGCACACGGGGACGGTCGCCCTCCAACCTGCACTTTCCGGGGTGTCCGCAGTAGGGAGCTGAGGGGAAAGTGGAGAACGGTTTCCAACCACGGAAGCCAAGTCTCCATGGAATGGATTTCTGGAACAGACCGAATGATTGACATGCGTGGATCAAGGGTTCCCTTGGTGGCTTTTGTCCTCTCCACAATCATAGAAAGTCTCCCCTGTAGTGAGGCACCAACTTCACTCCCCAGTTTAAACCTGGATTGGAAAGAAAAATCAAAGATAAAGATCCAGGAGACCACCGGGCATGATGGCGCACGCCTATAATCCCAGCACTTGGGAGGCTGAGGCAGGAGGATCGTGAGTTCAAAGCCAGCCTCAGCCATGGCGAGGCACTTAGCATCTCAGTGAGACCCTGTCTCTAATAAAATACAAAAAAGGGCTGGGGATGTTGCCCAGTGGTCAAGTGCCCCTGAGTTCAATCCCCAGTACAAAAAAAAAAAAAAAAAAAAGATCCAGGAGACCTGCTGAAAAATTACAGCACAATTTCATCACCTTGAGCTTGGGAACGCAGGCCACAAATCACTAACTCTGCTGCCCACGTCTGCTGGAGAGACCCAGAAAAGTCACATGTCTGGCTTTTCCAGCCTCAGTGGGACACAGGTGGTAGGGAGAGTTCTGTACTTGAAGAAAAATAACATTGTAGGCACAGTGAGCGTCAGCTTTCCAGTGCTGTGACAAAACCCCTGAGATCAACAACTTAAGGGAGGAGAAATTTATTTTGGCTCATGTTTCAGAAGTCCCAGGCCACAGGTGTTTGGCTCCGTGGCTGTGGGCTTGGGGTGGGGCAGAACGTCATGGTGCAGAGGGCGTGGCAGGCAGAGAGAGCTGCTCTCTCATGGGGGTTGGGAAGGGCAAGGAAGGCAGGGCCCAGACAAGACACCAGCCATGACCAGCTCTTCCAGCTCGGCCGCCCTCCCAAGTGCAGCCCCCGCTGGGAACCAAGCCTTCCACAGGGGGCCTTCCAGGGACATCCCAGCCCCGAACAACAACATCCAGAAATGGCCAGCCTGTTGAGGTGGCCTGTGTGTGTGCCGGGGACAGGGCTGAGACTAGATCTGAATGAAAACCCATGACAAGAATTAGGAGATGATCAGAGATCGTCCAACCCCACGGAGAAATGTCATCACCAAGAAGGAAGATTCAAAAAAATGTTTTTTTCAAAAGGAAATCTCAAAACTGTGATGTTATTTTTTCTTTCCTTTTTTTTCTTGTGAGGCTGAAATATACCAGAAACTCAATTTACTCTCTTTTTTGCAGTTCTGATGTTTTAGCGACAGATGATGACGGTGGAGGAGGATGAAGAAAGACTGATTCACTTTTCACCTTTTTAAACTAGGTTCGTCGTACACCTAAATTCTGTGTATTCAAAACATTTCAAGGAAGAGAAAGCACATGCTTGAGAGATGAAGCCAATAAGTAAGGACAAATGTATTTGAATAGAAATAAAAGTTTCTTCAGGAAAATGACCCTCCTTGATCCTTCTGAGCTGCAGACACAGAGCTCCTGCCTATGCAGAGCCTCCAGCCTCCTGAGGTGAGGTGGCTCCCGTCTGCTCCATGCTCATTACCCCAGAGAGTCAACTGCAGCAGCAGCTTCTATCCATGAAGGCACAAAGTCTCCGAGCCTTGGTGTTCTCATTTAGAGCAGAAATTCATTTAAAAAATAAAAAAATAAACATGCACGTCAGGAGGGGTGGTTCGTGCCTGTAATCCCAGCGGCTCGGGAGGCTGAGGCAGGAGGATCACAAATTTGAGGCCAGCCTCAACAACTTAGCAAGGTCCTAAGTAACTGAGTGAGACAAAGTCTCAATATCATATGTATATATATAAAGGAAGGACTGAGGATGTGGCTTGGTGATTAAATGCCCTGAATTCCATCTCCAGTATCAAAAGCAATCTATAAATAACAAGTACACTGGAAGTAAAGTAAACCAACTTCAGTGGCATAGCATATTTTTTTGTTGTTTCCAAGTTAATGGTGCATGTCACACACCCAGTATGCAGGCCACGTCCTTGGGATCAGCCACAAGCCAGCACCTGCGAGGATCAGGTGGTTCTTACCCAACACTGGCAAGACCGCCCCAGTCACCATGGTGCGTTCTCTAGGTGTGTGGGCAGCCCCTGGAGCGACTCTCCTGCCTCCTCTCCAGGGATCAGCTCACTCTTAAAATGAAGAACCACACTCCCCTCGGAGTAGGGCGAAGGTGGGTCGAACCGCGTTGAGCTAGTTAATAAACAAACGTGAGCCACAAACCCTTCTCTCTTTTCCTAAATCTGCTTATTTTCTTTTGTTCTCAGTACAGTCAGGTTTTTTGTTGGTTTTTTTGTTGTTGTTGTTGTTGTTGTTGTTTGTTTGTTTGTTTGCTTTTATCGGTTTCTTAACTGGTAGCACCACACATCAGACCTCCTTTCCTTACCCTTCTGCTCATCCTGGTCTTCTCTGCCGTCACTCTCTTTCCTCAAGAACCTGCACTGGCTCCCTCTGGCCACCCTCATGAATGTGGAACACTGTGATCTCCTTTCTGCCCCAGTCTTCCACAGCGACAGAGTCCCCACCTGCCACAGTGGATGTGTTCCAAGACCCCCTGTGGGTTCCTGAAACGGAAGACAGTGCCAACCCCTAAATACACGGTGTCTTTTCCTTGTGCCTACATACCCGTGGATGAAGCTGAATTTTTAAATTTGACAAGTGAAAGCTTGGCCGCCGTACAGTGACGCATTGTGACAGTTCACAGGGTGGGCCTCGCGTGAACGTGGCCTCTCTGTCCCTCTTCCCCAGCTGTCTTGGCCTGGTGCCTGGTAGGAGGGCGAGGAGGATGGGACAGGCCTGGGGAAGAGTGTCCGGCTGTCACATGCTGCACGTGACCGTGAGCACCGCAGTTTGGTGACACCGTGCCACCCCAGGCTGGGCAGAGGCGGTGGTCAGGTGCTGCGCTGGCCCTCGATGCGGAGGGTGAGGGGACGGCAGCTGTTCCAGGGAGATGGAGCAGGGCAAGCCGACATCTCAGCACGCAGCTCAGAGGCGTCCCCAGTTGACAACTCGAGAGTTGTCTCCTTCTGGAATCTTCCATCTGGTACTTTGGGGGCCGCAGCGGATCGCAGGCCGCGGAGGCCTCGGGTAACTGGAGCCACAGAGAAGGGACTGTGGACAAGGGGGTTGAGGCTGGCTTCCCGGGTGCTCCTCAGGTGCTCCTCAAGCCTGAAGGGACCTGCCAGCGCTCCCCACACCTCCTTCCCCCTCGGACATCGCCGCCGTCCCTCTGAGGAGGCCGCAGCTCCCCACGAGACCGCCCTCGGCTCCCGGCCTCCTGGCTCTCCACCGCGTCCAGCTCCCTCCGCACGGGGACAGATGCCCCCTGGGCCAGGCTGCTGGGTCGTGTGTCTGCTGGGCCCGGGGTCTCAGTCCCCCTCTGAACCCGCCCTCCACCCTGCCCCACGCTGTCCTGCGCCCCCGGGGAGACCCACTCAGTGGACCTCAGCGGTTGCGGGAGTGGAACCCCAGATACAGCCCCGGGATGACCTGGGAACTGGTGAAAACGCGAGAGGTGTTGTCCCCCCCCCACTGTCCCCAAAGACCCCCGTGTGCCCCCAAACACCCCAGGCGTTTCTGATGCACACCCCCTGGAGAACCTCTAGTCGCCACGCGGGGTCCTCCGCCTTCTGCTTGGTGGCTGGGGTCAGCCTCCCGGAAGCCGGGCAGGCCACGTGGAGAAGTGGAACCCGGGGCTACTGCCCTGGCCCTGGCCCACACCTGTGAGAGGCTGCCTTCTTTATTCAGCCCTGTGCCACCTCTTCACCTGGACCGTACACCAGCGGTGCTGACTACTGACTGGAGGGCTGCGACTGTCTACCTCAGTGCCTGGGCTCCCTGCTCTCTCCAGAGCCCCAGGGTGCAGGCCAGCCTCAACTGGCTTCTCCAAACCCTGGGCATCTTGGCGGGGTGTCAGGCAGAGTCATGGGACACCCCACGTCCTGCCCCAGAGGCGTCCAGGCCTAATTCCCAGGACTGTGAATACGCCGGCCTTACATGGGAAGGGGGTCACTGCTGGTGGGTTAGGTTATCAGTGGGGACGTGGGACATTAGTTGGAGTTTGAGGGCCCATGTAATCACAGGGCCCGAGTCGGTGCAGGTGGTGTGCCGGAGAGGGCGGGAGTGGGGGAGGGACACCACAGGGCGGGGTCTCATGGAAACAGGGCCCCCGCGCCAAGAATTGCAGGAAGAGCAAGGAAAGGGGTTTCCCACAGGTCCTCCCCAGAAGCCCGGCACTGCCAAGACCTTGATTTCAGCCTCTAAGACTCATCACAGACTCCCGGCCTCGGGGAACACCTTTGAGCTTCCTTGAGCCGTTAAGTATGTGGTAGGAGAGCTCCCCACGCCCCGAGTTTCCACAAAACTGTAATCAACTGCAGTCCCAGCGTCAAGTGAAAAATTCCAGAAATGAAAAATGGCCAGTTGTAAATAGCTCTCATTACAGTAGATTGCTGTAATTGCTCTGTTTGATTATTACTGTGATTAATCCCTTACGGTGTCTAATTCATAAGTTCGCCCTTGTCCTTGATGGGCACATGGGGGGACACAGCCCATACAGGCCCAGGGCTTCAGGCACCCCTGGGGGTCTCAGAGTATCAGGGGGCACTACTGCAATCTGTCTATCAGCAATAGGAGACTAATCCAGGTAGCTTATGGAAAATGGCCCTCTGGATCCAATATATTCTGAAATCCCCTCCAGTCAGAGATTTGAAGTATAAACTGCTGTAAGAACCATAACCCTAAAGAGCCTTTTCTACTGGCTTGGAAGCCACTACTTCCCCAACTTTTTTTCTGGAAGACCTATTAGCATCCCACAGGCTAACAGCAATAGTCACGACAATTGACATTTACAAAGTGCTAACGACATTCCAGATACTAGATCACATGCTTAAATGTTTTTTAGTTTTCCCAATAACCTTAGGAGGTAGTTATTACTTTTTTTTTCTCATTTTGCAAAGTGGTAAACTGAGGCTCAGAAAGTTTACTTAATTGGGTTCCCGGCTACACCTCTAGTTCAGGTCGAGCGGTTCACGTAACTCCAACATTCAAACTCTCTCCGCCGGTCAACACTCTTGACCTATTCTCTGTTCTTGAGAAACATTGAGAAACACCAAATGGATCCGAGTTATTCCATGACTAAAATGACAATATTAACCCTTACTGTCCAACACCTTTACAAATACCAAATGGTACCAAACGTATCTCTTACCATAGCTTAAAATGATCTGTGTTGACTCCACGCCTAGATTCACAGCCAAGAGCAGAATGAAAACCCATCGCTGTCATTTGGGAAGCAGTTGCCTCTGCCATTTGGAGTATTTGCAAGGGAAGGGAGCTTAGCTTACCTTTCGGGCGGAATCAGCTCACCAATTGTGTTCCTCAGCTATTCGTCAATGTGACAGAATACCTGAGATAATCACCTTATAAGAAAGAAAGCTGGAAAAGTAAAAAGGAATTTATCTGGGGGCTCACAGATTCTGAAGCTTCAGCCCATGGTGATTCAGCTACATTGCTTTTGGGCCTGCAGCGAGTCAGTACCTCATAGTAGAGAATGTAGTGTTAAAAACCCGCTCATCTCATGGTGACCCGGAAGCAAAAAGAGAAAGAAGAGGAGGCTGGGGCCCCAACATGCCTTTTAAGGGAATGACCCCATGACCTCACTTCCTCCCACTAGACCCACCTCCTCATGGTTCTACTCCTCCCAGCAGTGCCCAGGACTGGGGACCAAGCCCTCAGCACTCAGTCCGAGCTCTAGCACAGATCTCAAATAGCTGAGGTGGGGCTGGGGTGTGGCTGTGTGGTGGAGCCCTTGCTTAGCGTGCATGAGGCCCTGGGTTCCACCCCAGGGTGGCAAAACTCCATAAAGTAGCTGAGCAACGAGACCTGACGTGGAGGGGTCCCTGTCCTTCTAATGTGGGAAGCTCCAATACATTCATTCTTTTATTGACCAAATTTTGTTGGAGTTCCAGGGATTCGGTATTAATGAATAAGACAGAAAGGCTGCCCTCGGGGCCTGGAGCACTAGCAGAGGAGACAGGAAGTCAATGAAAGCATAAACTCGTGATTCCGGGAGAATGCTCCTCCCAGGCCAGGCCAGGCCAGGGACAGCCACAGCTGGAGAGAGCCCTCCTGAGCAACTCAGGCCTAAGCCGGGCTGTTCTGAGTGTCCCGTGGAATCCACAGGAAGCTCTGTACAAATCTAGAATGTTCTTAGGAAAGCACAGAGGGTGCCCGGCTTAGGATGGTCCAACCTATGATCTTCCAGCCTGACTAGTATTGCAGAGGCGGTACTCCCGATCAGTAGAAACCAGACTTCAGATTCTGAATTTTGACTCTTTCCTGGGCCGGCCATCTGTGGTTCTGTCCTCTTTGCAGTGTTGAGCAGGGCAGCGAGCACTGGCTTCTGGTCGACCAGGAGCTCACGAGGGCCAACAGCCAACATTCCCAGGGTGCAGAGCGGCGGAGCCGGGTCACTCCATAGGTGAGAAGTGTCAGGTGCACTTTCAACTGATGATATTTCTAATTCATGATGTTGGGATGTCACCCCCTCATAAGTTAGGAGCATCTGTGTAAGCGTACAGTGCAGCCACTCCTGTCAGTGTGTCCACATGCATTCATTTATCATACCTTCCTGGACACCTAGTGTGTGCCAGACATGTAGAGAGAAATAAAGATAAAGGAAGCCGGGCGCGGTGGCGCACGCCTGTCATCCCAGCACTTGGGAGGCCGAGGCAGGAGGATCGCGAGTTCACAGCCAGCCTCAGCAATGGTGAGGTACTTAGCAACTCAGTGAGGCCCTGTCTCTAATAAAATACAAAAAAGGGCTGGGGATGTGGCCCAGTGGTCGAGTGCGCCTGAGTTCAATCCCCAGCACCAAAAAAAAAAAAAAAAAAAAAGATAAAGGAAGAGGCAGGCACTACTCTCAAAGAGATCAGCATATTGGTTCTGGCCAATATGCTATAAGCAAACTTCTACTAGAAGTTCCTGGTAAGAACCTGGGGCCATCCGTTCCTTCTCACACTCAGACATGATGTCTAGGACTGTAGCAGCCTTCTTGTGCCAAGAGACAAGCAGAAGGGACTGGGGTTGTGGTTCTTGGTAAAGCACTTGCCTAGCATGTATGAGGCACTGGGTTCGGTCCTCAGCATCACATAAAAATGAATAAATGAAATAAAGGTATAAAAAAAAGACAAGGAGGATAAAAAGTATCTGGGGGATCAATAGACGCACCAGCTCTTAGACCACTGAGTTTCTGAGCCATTTCCAACAGTAGCCTCTCTGGAAGCCATTACTTACTCAGTAGGTGAGTTTAATAGCATTTTCTGTTACTGCTGGCTGAAGGCAGTTGGGGTGAAGTTTAGTGACGTATTTAGGACCCCACAGAGACACTGGTGTAACTGGGGTGAGGAAAGACCTTTCCCAGTCCCCGACTCTTTCTTAGCAGCATGTCATTAATACCACCATCAATAACACCATCCCTAATGTTGATTGAGCATTTATAAGCATTACCTGATTTTCTATCTAATTATCTATTTATCAATATTACTTGATTTATTATTAATTATTATCTAACAATCTAAATGATGGCCCAGTTGTTATCTGATCATCAGCCCTCTGTTGTCCCATATGACAATGATTCTATTGTGCTAAGCAGCCTCTGCTGGCCCTGACCGTGGGGGAGCAGGGAATCTGGGGGACAACTCCTCCCAAATCCTGTGGAGAGCCAGTGGGGAGCGGGATCTGACCCCAATGCTCTGACTCCCTCCTGAGGCTTTGACCTTGACCTTGTTCCCACCCTCTCAACTTCACACACTGGTCGACACAAATCAGAAGGGTTCAGCTTAAATTCTGCCATCTGCCACCTCCACGGGCACTTTTGGCCTCAGGGACCTTGATTCTCAGACACATCCCGGGGATAAGCGCAGCATCTGAGATGAGCAAACTCAGACAGACCCTTCACGTGGTTTTCTTCTTCCCCTCGGCGTGAGAATCCCTGTGGATGGGAATACACACTTCCCCAAGTTGGCAGTTCCACTAGCTGAGCTTCTGGTTTTTAAATCACTTTTTAAATTACTTTTAACGTGAGCCATTTTGTACAGCCTAATGGCTTTTTCACGAATGATGGGATGGTAGAACGCCGTCGTTTTTCAAAGTCCTTCCTGGGTCTATCAGTGGTGGGATACCTGATGGTCTTTTGAAGTTAGTACTGGGAAAAAAAAAAAAAAAAATAAAAAACCTCGATTTGATCTTCCTGCATCTCTGCTTCCTTGATTTGAAGGCTGCAAGGTTGGTTATGGAGATAGAAAGAAATAGAACGTCATTAATATTCATTTCTTTTTGACATTAAAAGAATCGGCACCGTGAAGAGTCTGGCAGGTGGGCTAGGCTGAGCGCCTGATGTTCTGTTTAACGCTGGGCTTTTCTTCTCCCTGTCGCGGGGAGACAGAACGTGAACGTGAGTTCACACAGTGTTCCCCAGGGCCGGGGCCCAGGCAGAGGTGCTGCTGAACGACGATTAGGATGATCACCACCAGCGCCCTCGTCACCATCCCAGCAATCCTGCCTCCCGAGCACCAAGCCACACGCTGGGCATTGGGCACCAGTGAGCTCTTTCTTATTGTGGCCACATAAAAGTAACATAAAACCTACCCTCTCGCCCGTGTTTAAGTGTCGATGTCAACGTCATCAACCGCGTTCACATCATTTGCAGCCGACACCACCACCCTCCTCTGGGAGGCTTCCATCTTGCAAACCGGAAGCTGTGTGCCCATCAGGACACCTTCCTGCTCCTCCTGCCCCTGGCCCAGGGTGGCCGCCATTCCACCTCTGTCTCCATGAACACACTTGCTCTTGGTGCCTCATATTTAAAATATATTTGTCTCTTTGCGATGACTTATTCCACTCAGTGTAGCATCCCCGGGGTCATCCATGTTATGGTGCATGTCAGAACGCCCTTGCTTTGTAAGGCTGCGTCCTATTCCACTTAGATATATGCAGCACATTTTCCTTGTCTGGTCATCCACCAGTGGGTACGGGGGTGCTTTCATCGGTGGGCCATGTTGTGAACCGTGCTGCTACGAACATAGCGTCGATATTCCTCTAGTCCTTGATTTCGATTGCATTGGGCAGAACCACAGGGTGGTGTGGGCATTCCATGGGTAGATGGGAAGCCCCACCATATTGTTTTCCGCCATATTGTTTTCCTCTACTCTACTGTTCTCCCTTATATTATTTTATTATTTAACTTAGTGTATTATAATTATGTATAGGAGCTGTATTCATTGTGCTGTACTTGTACATGGACAGAACATAATTTGGTAGATTCATTCCCCAGGCCTTCCCTTCCTCCTCTCTCTTGACCCCCTTCCTCTACTCTACTGGTCTCCCTTCTATGTTCATGAGATCCCTTTTTTATTCCTTTCTCCCCCTCTAGTTTCCACATAAGAGAGGAAATATTTGGAGTCTGACTTACTTCAGTTAGCATCATTTTCTCCCTTTCCAGCCATTTTCGTGCACATGACATGATTTTGTTCTTCTTTATGACCTAGTAAAACCCCATTGTGTATGGATTCCACACTTTCTTTATGCATTTATCTGTTGACAGGCACCCGGACTGGTTCCAAGTCTTGGTTATTGTGAGTTGCCCTGCCACAAACATCGATGGGGCTGTGTCACTGGAGTGTGATGATTTGAGTTCTCTGGGATAAATATTAAGGAGTGGAATAGGTGGCCCAGATGGTGGTTCTATTCCTAGTCTTTGAAGGAATCTCCATATCACTTTCCAAAGGAGATGCACTGATTTGCAGTCTCACCAGCAATGTGTAAGTGTATGTTTTCCCCCACATTCTTGCTAGCCAGTATTGTTACCTTTATTGATGATTGCTGATAGATAGGCTTGGGCCGATGGGCCACCTCCCCCATGGGAATTTCCATGAGGAGCAACCTGGTTTCATTTTCCCCAGGCAGGAGCCAATCAGCTTAAAGGTCGCCCTGTTCACTGGGCAAAGAGCCAATAGTGTTAAAGATCGCTCAGGCACACCCCCCACCAGAAATCCCTACTTAAAGCTCCTGCCTGCCCGGAGCTCAGACACAACAGCTCCTCCCTGCTGAGAGGAAGCAGCCACTGTGACAGCTCCAGACCCACCATCTCCAGCATGACAGCAGCTGCCCCAGCCAACAGCTCCAGAGACCACAGCCAGCACCACCAAGCACCCGCCCTCCATCCAGAGCTCACACACTCCCCTCTCCATGACTCCTCTCTCCCCATACTTCTTCTTCCCCATACTACTTCTCCGACCAGCCATAAAAGCTGCTGAATGAATCTCTCGGCTGCACGGTGGTCTCCGGTGTGAGTTTTGCCCTCCAGCTGCCATTCTGACTGGAGTGAGAGGAAATCTCTGTAGTTTTGACGCGCACTTCCTGATGGCTAAGAATATTGAACTTTTTTTTTTCATATACTTGTTGACCATTTTTATTTCTTCGTTTGAGTTCATTTGCCCATTTATTGATTATGCTTTTTGATGTTAAGTTTTTCAAGTTCTTTAAATATTCTGGATATTCATGTCCTGCCAGAAGAGTGGCAGGCAAGTGTTCTCTCCCTCTTGGAGAGATCACTTATCATTGCATTTGGAAAGTGAGGACTCTGAGCACAGAGAGGCAGAACGACCTGCCCGGAATCACACTGTCCCCAACTAGCAGCAGCCGTGTTGAGTTCTGTGGTCCACGTGGTCCTCCGTGACCTTCTGATCCATGCTCCAGGCCAGCACTCGACATTTACATGGATTGTTTCATCGACAGCTCGCGGCTCACCTGCGAGACAGTTCTTATTGTCTCGCTTCTCGGATCAAGAAGTCAGAAAGAAGTTAAGTATATTGTCCAGGGTAGCTTAGCATGTCAAGGCCGAGCTGGGATTCGACTCCAGGTCTTGGAGTGCAGGCCTTCCGTGATCCATCGCTCTCCCGTGCCGAGTCTAAGACAAATACCCACCCCATGACGCTCTTTATCCTGCTGTGCAGCCTCAGTGGAGATATTGCCCTCTCCCTGTAGCTAATCCAAGCCTTCCGGTCGCATGGCGCATGGCACGGTGACCTGGGTCTGCGCCTGTCTCCGGGAGGCTGGTGCTGGCGTCTGCATGCAGTTCCTGGAGGCCTTCGGATGAGCCCAGAGGTTGGAACGTGTGCCCCGCGCTCCGCATTCCTTCCCAGGAGAGGGCGTCAGCGGGACCAGCGCTGCCCAGGGCGGGGCTGCAACCAGCCCAGGAACCTCTGGCTGACCCTCCCCCTCCCCAGGCACCCACCTGCTCCTACGTCTCCCCCACAGGTAGTGTCGGAAGGCCTCTCTCCTCCTCGCATTCCACATCCGTGGACTGACAACCCGGTTTTATCACCCTCACTCTGCTGTGCCCCAAAGACCAACGTCCTGGTGTCCTTCAGAAGCCCGGGAAAGCATCCCGACTGCCTTACGAGTTGGCCTCCTCCACCACGAGTCCCCCAGAAGTGGGAAAGCCCTTCGGTGTAATGTAAGCCCTAGGGAGTGGCTGCCAGTGTAGACTCTGCCAGTGTAGACTCCTGGTTCTCCAGGCCTTGCGTGGGATCCACACTCCACCACATCTTGGATGTTTCCCTTGGAGCAAGCTGTGTCCCTCCCTGAGCCTCAGTTTCCTCACAAGATGGAGATAAAAAACCACCCCTTACACCTCTGTGCAGCATATGTTAAAAAGGGTTTCATCAGGATTTCAAAGGGTACGGTGAGATCGTGTTGGTATCGGGCAGGGTGACACCTCCATGAATGCTGGCTCTTCCATTAGAGCTCCGCGTTCCAAGGGCCCAGAGCCATCCCATTGTCCTGTCCGTCACTGAGCCTCGTAGATCAAGAAATCTTTCGGGACGCTGACTGCCCAGTATTTCGGTGGGAAAGACAGTCTGTTTTCAACACAGTGACTACTCACGCCAAAGCACAAGCTTGGAGCCAGGGCAGGGAGGATAAGGAGCGGAGGGCGGGAGGTTGCAGAAGCAGGCGCCCACAGGAGTCGGAGAGGCCATCACCCCCTGGAACGCAGCCTGGAAGATTCCGCACACTGCAGGCCAGAAGCAGTTGGCTGGAGTCTGGGCGGCGAGCAGCTACAGGGCATGGGCGTGCATGTCTCAACCACCGCAGCCTCTTGCCCACCAGAGGAGCTGTCCTGACACTTCCAGCCGCGATCATCCTGCATTTCCACACCCACGCACTGGGAGATTGCCCTCCCCACGGAGTCCTGGGCCAGATGGGCCCGTTTACTCCTTTCAGTGCAGTTGGGCCTGGGAGCGGTTAGCTGGCCGTCGGAAGGCCTCGGCTTGGTGGTACTAGAGAGCCCGCCTGCCTGGCCTTCGCTCACGCTGGAACCCACCTCCAGCCCTTCGCCTCTTGTTCTGGGACAGAGCTGCCGGCAGAGAAGGCACTGCGCCCGTTTAAATCTAGATGGTGGGAGCTGGCTTCACATCCGTCCTTCCTCCTCGCAGCCGTGTTGTGAGTGCCCGGTGGCCTCACGCACAGGAACCCCACAGGCCGGTGGCGTAGCCGTCGTCACAGAGGACCCTCTGGGCGGCCTTGCCCTGGAGAAGAAGTTCAAGACTCGTGGACCAAAAACTTCACAGGACACAGAGGGTGGCAGCTAGATGAGGCCAGGGGGACCCTGCCGGTCCTCTGCCTGCCGCCGCAGTTGACGCATCTCCCGGGAGAACGTGGAAGCTAATTCCCCTGGTCCCGAATACGGCCCAGACGTGGGGTCTCGCCTCTGAGGCACAGACTGAGGTGGCAGGGATGCTCCAGGACCTGGGAGGCAGTTGGACAAGACAGCGGAGCTTCAGCTTGCCTGCCTGTTGTCTGTCTGTCTCTCCACCTGATATCTGTCTGTCTGCCTCTGATGTCTGTCTGTGTCTCTTCCAGAGCCAGGACATCCTTTTGCTCCTGGCCCTGAGAACAAGGAGCCAGGTCTCTGGCTGGGACATCAGTGCTGTTTTTGCCAAGTTCTCAGGCCTGGGGCCTCCAAGGACACCATACTGTGTCTGCTGTTGCTCCCCAGCTTAGGGATGGACAGACAGCAGATTCTGTGACTTCTCAGCCTCCAGAGTTGCAGGCCAGCCCCGAAGACATCTCCTCTCTTGCTCTCCCCACCCCCCACCGCTCTCCTGCTGGCTCTAATGCCACCCCTTGTCTCTGGCGGCCCTGAGCTGGGTGGCCTGCCTGCTGGAGTCACCAGAGCCTCACCCTCAGGGCCTCTGAGCCACAGCCCCTTGCCCTGGTAGGAATGAGGTTGTTGTCCCTCCCACAGGCCTGGAAAAACAAAGGGACACCCGAGGACTGCCTGGCTCTCGGGCGTGGCCCTGGCCGCCCCACCACGTAGCAGGGCCTCGAGCTTCTCTGGGTGGTGAGAGCCAGCTCCACGCACAGTGACGTGGCCCAGTGGTCTATGATCATGAGAAACTGCAAGTAACCCAGCCCCAGGTAGGCAGCCGAGTCACTTGGACACGCCTCAGCTAACCGATCCTTTTAGAAAACCACCCTTTTGTCAGGCTTAATTTGCAAAAGAAACATAAAAAATAAATTGTATCCTTGTACACAATTCAGGAGATGAGATGAGAGAAGGGTGTTCAGACACTCCTGCTAATTTCTCAAGACTCAAACGAGAAATGCGTCTTCTTCTACGTGCGGTGCCACCCGTGTGCTTGTGTGTGTTTGTGCGCGTGCACACGTGTGTGTGTGTGTGTGTGTGTGTGTGTGTGTGTTTCCAACACTTCGCCTGGGCACAGCCATCTAAGGGGACCCAGCAGCCAGGGGACCTGACTGGCAGCCGGAGATTGTGGCAAACACACTGACTTTACCTAGCGTGCTGACGTGGGGTGGCCGTGAGCATGGTGAAGGTGGTCCGCCCTGGTCCCACCCGGGCAGGAACATGGACTGGCGTCTCTTACAAGCCTAAAGGTGGCAACAGGAACTATCTTTGCGATTTTTCTTCCATTAAACCTGAAACTGCTTTAAAATGAACTTTGCTTTAAAAAAAAAAAAAAAAAAAAAAAAAACACATTTCTTTCTTTCTTTTTTTTTGTTTTTTGTTTTTGTTTTTGTTTTTTTTTTTTTTTGGTACCAGGGATTGAACTCAGGGGCACTGGACCACTGGGCCACATCCCCAGCCCTTTTTTGTATTTTATTAGAGACAGGGTCTCACTGAGTTGCTAAGTGCCTCGCCATTGCTGAGGCTGGCTTTGAACTCGCGATCCTCCTGCCTCAGCCTCCCAAGTGCTGGGATGACCGGCGTGCGCTGCCGCGCCCGGCTAAATGCATACATTTCTTAGGAAAGAAAATCGAGGGCGGCAAAGAGTGGACAGATGGAGGGCAGGGAAGGAGCTGGAGTGGCTCCTCAGACCCTGCCCCTTTGCTAGCTGGTGCAATGACAGCCTCTTCGCACCCCAGTTCTCCACATTCACTATCGTGCAGCTAGCATTTCAGTCACGTTCATGAGGTGGGGAACGGGGACTGCCTCACCACCGCATCCGCGGGGTCCGGAGCAGCTGACGCACAGCATGAACATCAGTGACTTAAGTGAATGCAGGAGGGACGGCAGGCGGGCAGGAAGGCTCTCAGGCTGCAAGTTTGGGGCTTCCGGCGCTCTAGGGAACCCAGACAACAACACGGGACCCAGAGACCTTCCCCTCTCGCAGCTGGGCCGCCGCGGCTGAGGGTAGTCACGTTCCCCGCCCACATGCACCCAGAACGCCGCTGGGCAGGGCGCAAACCAAGCAGAGCCCAGAGACCACGCGCCATCCCGTGCCCCCAGCTGCCCCCAAGCTCTGCCTAGAACGACAGCGTGGAGGGAGTCTGCACGCTCTCAGATATCCCACATGGCACCGCATCTGCCCCTGGCGGAGTCCCTTCTAAGGTGCCGGCGCCAGGACGCACAGCGGGTCTTCTCCGCCAAGACCCCCGAGTGCAGCTCTGGTTCTACGTGCCCCCCACCCTGCACCCAAACCGCTTATCTCCGTCCCAACTTTGATTGGATAAAAGCACCTCATTTATAATTTGTCTTTCTCCAGACCCTGCAGGGGACACAGAGACAAAGATAAATGCGTGGCCTCAGTGTGCATTTTTAGGCTAGCAGTGTCTTGTCCTGACACACACAGGCCTGGAACTACTCAAGTGGTTCAAGAGGAAGGAGTGACAAGGCGGGGGAGGGGCGGGGGGAGCAGAGAGGAGTGATGTGCCAGCAAACAGAGACCTTGCCCTTTAAACGCCCTGGGGACTGTACCAAGCAGCTCAGCCCAGCATCCGAAAAGCCTAAGTGAGTTCCCTGGTTGCAGTTGCTGGACTTAGTTGCTGTTTCACCGCCAAGTTCAGACCTAATTGTAAGATAATGACTTAAGGGTAGCATAAAACTCTAAAAGAAGAACAGACAGCAGAGGAGAAAGCTTTTATTCAAATGAAACATCTTTGATGCTAAGGGCAAAAAAAATCCAGAGGGCAGATGTCAATTGCTATTTTACAGTAATCATCTAATTGCTAAATTCTTCCTTATGCATGGAGCAATTTCTTTTTTTCCCCCAAGAGAAGAGAGCAAAATCAAGTTCTCTGCAGTGACTCTAGGCCTAAGTAATCTCTTGCGTTTTGAAACAAGCCAACATTTTAGTACAAAATTGGGCTTTAAATATGGTCCTCGAGATAAAAGCTCACGTTCCCTACTGCGTACTCTGCGACTGCCATTTGAGGTTTTTTCTAATGCTTTTGCAATTTCTAGAGCCATTGTGAGCCCCACGTGTGTTTTTGTTTTTTGTTTTTGTTTTTGTTTTGCCCCTAATAAAAGTGGGGGAGATGTTTGCAAGTCGGGATATTTCTAGAAATGGCTCCAAATTTATGGTTGCATTATAAACTCGACAAGGAGATCCAAAAGCTGGCTTCTTTCGTCCGTGATTTCAGAATCCATAAATCAGAGAGTTCAGCCATGGTAAACAGTCAACGGACAGTCACGGAATTGCTTGGGACAAGATGCACACATGAACTTTCCAGAATAGCTCAGGGCTCTTTGCGTCCAGGGACTTTAAAATAAATCATCGGTGGAAGGAAGTCAAGACCCTGCTGCCGAGAAGGCAGGCGAGTGGACTCTGATGCCACATTCCAACCAAGTGACAATGACAACCGCGGAGACCCATGTGGTGGAGGAGGTTTGTCACGCGACAGCTGCATTGTCCCTAAGAGAGCACCCTGCCTTTCCAGGAGAACTCTTCCCCGGGACCCAAGGCCGCCTCGTGGAAATAGCTGGGCAGTGTAATAATACGTGGTTTCTGCTGCTGCTGTTCTTTATTACTGAGACCTTAAGGGTCCAGAAACTGTGCTAAGCACTGAAGACACATCATCCTCCTTTCACACAGCCCCGCGAGGGTCATTGCACGGGGAAACTGAGGCTCAGAGAGGTTAGCTTCCAGAATCACCTGGTCCCAGATAAAATAGCTCCGTTTTTTCTGCACCCAAAGCCCAGCCATTGCCCACTCTATAAAGTTTAATCTCTAGACAGAACATAATCCCTCTAGACCTAAGCAGATAGTAAAAGGTCTCGAATCACCTTTATGCGTTTTCTCACTATGAATTCAATTCAGCCAACATCAGAGCAGTAATAAGGAGGAGGACCCGGAGGTGCAGACACCAGTTAATTGAGTGCATACTACATGCCAGACTCCACGCTAAGGCACTGCACACTGAAGATTGCATGTGCTTCCTGTCCAACCCTCAGAGGTAGATCCCCCAGCCCTGCATTTTACAGATGAGAAATCCCATGATTAGGATGGAGAGGATTTCCTGGATGGCATGACCAGTAGGTGACAGGACCGTGACTTGAGCCCACGTCAGACTGACCATGAGACCCTCTTGGTGGCATCAGGCTGGCCGTGCCAGCTTCACACACAACAGGATCAGGAGCTGAAACCTTGCTCCGGTGAACTCTGAACCTAAGCCCCATTGAGCTCTCAAACACGCTGCGCGTGGTACTGCAGGACCAGGGAGCCCCGCTGGTCTGGGCAAACCTTTGCCATCCTGGTGGACCGTTCCCGCTGCCCAAACCACCAGGAGGATGGTCTAAGCCCAAGTTTGGGGCAGATCTGCCCTTTTCACTTAGACTCCATTGCCTAGTTATTTGTTCGTTGCTTTAAATGCTGATCAAAATCTCATCTTCCAAACAGCCTGTGATAAAAATGTCCCTCGCCGTTTCTCTCTCATCCCACTGGGCACACATCTGTCACCTCCGGCTCTCCGTCATCCCTTCCCCCTAGTTTGGTAACTCTTGCAGAAAAACCCTGGCCCTCATCTCAGTCCATGTCTCAGGAAACTAAAGAGAAGTCCCACAGCTTCCTTCTAGAACGCGCAAGCCGCCTCGCTTGGAACAAATTGCCCAACTTTTCTGCTACGGGAGCCCACAAGCCCCCTTTCTTTGGCCTGGGCCAGTCTGGTGTGGGGTTTGCTGCTTGCGAGCACCTTGGTCTCGAGGCCTCCCAAGCCACCATTTCAACTGGAAGCTTGAAATAACTCTAGGTCTGCCCACACCGTGGGACAGGGTCCTCCCCAGCATTTCCCAGCAGTGAGCACGAGAGCGCGCGTGTTGCTCCAGGGACTCCCGTGCAGGACCACAGCCGCAGCACGCTGCCGCAGCCACGCAGAGACCCCGTCGCCCCCACTGCTCTTGCTCTTCCTGGTGGTGGGGACCAGCTCCACTGCGCCCGGAGGCCCCTCGGAGCCCCTGTTGTTTGAGGATGAAGGGTTGGTGTGTGCAGCATATTCAGTCTTGGTGACCGTGATTATGACCAGTGCCGTGCTCGAACGTCGGAAGGACTGCCAAGGAAGAGGGCGGGACAGTAGCTTCGCTCTGCAAACCCAAGACTAATAGAGGAAAGTCAGAAAACAGGTAGAACTGTCTAATAAACACAGCACAGCACTTGTGTTTTTAATAAACTCCAGGTGATTTTGAAGTCTAGAAAACCGTGCAATGTATAAGACCCAAGAATGGCCTGTCTGAGGGAAGGAGTCGTGAGGAAACCTCGTGCCGGAGGGAATCAGCGCTAAAGACTATCATGGAGCCCGACGTGGCGATGCACACCTGCGACCCCCCGGAACCTGGGAGGCTGAAGCAGGAGGATCGCAAGTTTGAGGCCAGTCTCCACAACTTAGGCCCTCAGCAATTTTGCAAGATCCTGTGTCAAAAGAAAAATAAATAAATAAAAAGGGCTGGGCCTGGAGCTCAGTGGTAGAGCACCCCTGGGTTCAGTCCCCAGTCACAAATAAGAAAAGGAAAAAGAATATTATGGAGTCTGAACCGCCTCCTCCAGGCCAATGCCTCCCAAGTTACGTCACCAGGCCGAAATTCTCCTGCTCCCAATTGCCTAATTGGCAGTTCAATGAGCATCAAACAGAAATCTTGACCGTTTATCCACACCCCGTTGTCTTCCCCAGATGGCACAAAGATCACCTGTGTGCTCAGGCCCAACTCTTAAAGCCAAGATGTTTGGCTCTGCCCTTTCCCTCACACCTGCGGGCAGCCCTGCACTGCGTCCTCCACGGTACATCTGAAGCCTCTGCCTCACCAGGACGCACCTCACCCACGTTCTCACAGCTACTCTAGTCCAAAACACCCTCCTGTCTCACAGTCTCCTAAACATTCTCCTTCCATCTCCCGCCTCCTAAAATCCGCCCTGCACCCAGAAAGCCAAGTTACCTATGCAAAACGCCAATGCAATTATTTCTCTCCGGCTTGTAACTTTTTATTGGCTTTTGCTCACATGCCCAGAATGAAATCCAAAGTCCTTAACTTGGGCTACGTAGACATAACGTGTCCCGCCTGCTTCTCCTCCTGAGCTCATCGTCCACCTACCACACAACCTGTGCTGTGGACCTGCAGGGGTCTTGTCCTGCCTCAAGAAATTCATTCCTGCCTCAGGGCCTTTGCACGTGCTCCTCTATCTTCCTGGAAACCAACTCCCCACTTCCTCGTGTGGTTGACACGTTACCCCATCCATACTACTGAGACAGCCCCCAGAGCCTCCACCTGTGACACACAAACCTGACCATTCTCTGTCCCCAATCTTACTTTGACTCTCTGCTCTTCACGGCAGATGCTATATTCAGTATTTACTTTTGAGATCTAATTATCTACTCCCCTTGCTAGAATGCAAATTCCATGAGAGCGGGACCCTTGCTTCATTCACCACAGAATCTCCCATGCCTCCTACGATCTCCCCACAGCAGGAACCCACAGACATTTGTTGAAATAATTAACAGGCCAGTACCCCTGCCAGCTTCTGCTACTGCAGCCTTGGGCCGCCATTCCTGCGCCCGCCACGCTTCTAGGGAAACGGGTCGTCCCCTGACATCTACCCAAGGACAGGTACGTGCATCCTGATTAAGGAGAGAATAATTAGGGCTCAGCGTGCCTGGGGAGTTATCAGGCCAAGCCCTGTCCCTGTAGGACCTCAGGGACTCTGAAGCAGGCACGGCAGGACGGATCCTAATGGTCCCGTTTTAGTGATGAGGAAACCAAGATTCCAAAGGGCACCTTGTCCAAGGCCTAGGGGTGAGGGTCAGAGCTGGCTCCCAGTGTCCCAGCCAAGCTGCCCGGCTCTCTCTCTTTGCTGCCCCTTGGCCCTAATATGCTCACTAGACAACCCACCCAACCAAACAGCCCATTATTCCCCATTTCTTTGAAGCTCCGGACCTGTTTTATCAGCTTTCTGATGAAGACATGCCAAAACAGAGTGAAAAGGTTGTGGACTATGTCACCGTCAACGTCCGCTAGCTCAGAGTCACCCCTCCAACGTGAGCCACAGAGAGACCACAGCCAGCCCTCCCAGCCCCATTTACAAGGTGACAATAGGATCGTTAAAAAGAAAGTGGTGATCAGCAAAGGTAGGGAGGGAGAATCAGTTATGAGAACAAGAAGTGTCACCTTTCTTAATCTGGGGGCTCTGGGATTGTGGCTCGGTGGCCATGATCTGAGCTGCCTGGCCACCGGAAGTCCCAGCTACACAGTCCTCCTATCATGGGCCCCTCAACTTGTGATAGGCCCTGACGTGTGTGTGTGTGTGTGTGTGTGTGTGTGTGTGTGTGTGTTCATACACCACGTTCTCTTTATTCCCTCATCTACTGAAGGGCACCGGGGCTGGCTCCATATCTTGGCTACTGTGAATCGCGTGGCATAAGCATCGATGTGCCTGTACCACCACAGCATGGTGATCTTGGATCTTTTGGATACATACCCGGGAGTGGGATAGCTGGGTCTGGTGGTGGCTCCACTCCTACTACATGAAATAAGGCAGACCCGGAAAACCAAGGATCAAGTGTTCTCCATCATGTGCAGGAGCCGGAGCACAGTAGGGAACACCAAGGGGGGCGTCAGACCCTAAAGGCAGGAGGAAGATCAGCAGCGGAGAAGACTGACAGGGAGGGGGAGGGAATGGGGAAGGAAGGAAATGCAGAACGAATCTGACAAATTGCTCCACGGGCGTGTATAAATACACCACAGAGTCCACCTTGTCTACGTCCATCTCTAAGGTGCCAGTTAATAACATATGAATGAGGGGCTGGGGCTGGGGCTCAGCGGGAGAGCACGTGCCTAGCAAGCGAGACGTCCTGGGTTCGATCCTCAGCACCACATGAAAATAAATGAGTGAAATGAAGGTATTGCGTCCAATTACAACTAAAAAATAAATATTCAAAAAATAATATATGAATGAAAGAAAGGAAGGCAAACTAGTAAAGTAGAAGAAGAGGAAAGTAGGGAGGGAGCAGGGAAGAGAGGGGAAGGGGGTTAGGGAAGGAAACGGAGCAAATGACTTTTCCTGGGTGTGTCATGGTCTCAGAACGAACCCAGCTGTGCCACTCTGACACCAACCATTGCACCTGACGGGGGACCAGAAAGGCTCAAGCCAGAACCAGCCACCAGTTCAGAAGCCCCTTCCCTGGGCCTCCGGCATCGGGGTACTTGCACAGAACACATCTGGGGACAGACACCATGACAAAGGAGTTCATTTTTCCGAGGTCACGCTTGCCAACCACGTTGCCACGCCCCAGCGACCACAGCTGATTCAGACTTTGGCCGCACCCAGGCTCTCTGAACTTGGGGGACTGCTAAGAGAGGGAGGTTTTAAGGTTTTCCTTCAGGATGACTCATGACAATTCCTAGGAGTGTCCCTGTCAGACCACAGTGGGGCTCAGCCACTCTGGTTAAAGTGCTTTGATGTCCTTTAAGCAGTGGCAGTGCTTTTTGTTTGTTTTGGATTTGCATATACAGAAGGAAACCTCTACTTCTTTCCAACAGTTGTTTGAGGGTGCAATAGAATAATGGAGGTAAGCGTGTGTCTCCTGAGTTGTGAAGTCAGTCGGAGAGTGTGTGACTGGGGAGGGACAGAGGGCTTGTTACAAATGCCTTTCCTAAGGGCTGGGGTTGTGGCTCAGCGGTGGAGCGCTCGACTGGCACACATGCCTTTCCTCCTTAATCCATTTCCTGCTGAAGAATCATGCCTATTCAGACTACAGACAAACCCAGAGAACTGACAGTCATTCTTACCTCACCCACCTCAGAAAAACAGATGCTAGATAAAATAATAAAATTGAAAAGCCATCTTAGCGGTGGCTGTACAAACAGATGTTTGAAAGGCAAACTCTGAACTCCAAAGCACTGTGGAGCAGGCAAGTCCCCGCCCCCATCTGAAGTGAATCTAGAATCTTAATCAAGAAGATGTCTCTTTCAATCAGATGGTTACAGTAAAATAGAGGTTGTTTTCAGAATGCATCTGATGAAATGGATATACTACTAATCAGGAGAAAAAGGAAATAGCCAAGCAAAGCAGACATGCCCTCTTACCCCAAGCAAGACCTGCCCGCAAGCCAGCGTAGAGTCCCGCCAGCAAACCCGACGTTATCCCCAGGGGAGTAACAATGTCTTGATCCACGTTTGACTCTCCTCGTAGAAGAAGAACAGCAAGCTGCATGCACCCAGGAAATGGATCGGACGCAAAGCTTTGGCCATCTGCTTGATTTGGGGGAATCTAACTGCTCTACACTAACGTGGAGAAAATCACATTTTGGGTTGCTGTCACTTAGTATTTTCAATTAGTGGGAGAGTAGACAATTTCAGCTGCTTAGAGTTCCCTGCTCAATAAAAGCAATTCACAGTTACATTATTTTTTTAATTGATCTTCATTCATTAGTGCCAAATGAGAGAAATAATTGGGCTCTAATTACTCTGGCATCTGAGTAAGTAGTAGTATAATTTTCCATTTGGCTCCAAAGTAGTCTCAATAATTAAGTCACGTCTCTCCTGCTATCTAATTTAAGAACCAGAAAGAAATGAAAGTGAAAAAAAATTTTTTTTTTTTTTTTACAGAACTTAATCACAAGCTTTATTGATATGCAACTTGTATCTGCGGCGTCGTTTTGGTTTCTATCAGCACAGAGGCAGCGTGCCAAGTTCAAGGGAACTGGGAGCAGAGGGTATCACATACACAAAGAAGGCTCCTCCGTGGCTCCTCTGAGATGGAAATTCAAAGCTAGCAAGTGTTTATTGCAAAGATGGACAGAAAAATAGATACCAGCCCACGGCATGCCCGAGTGTTTTCATTTTGATTAACATCAATTTGATCGCAATCCAATCCCTTCATCAACCTGGATGAAGATGTAACAGGAATAATTACAATAGTTATTAACTTATATTTATATAACCCTTTCTACTTGGCAAAACACTTTAATATACATTAGCTCACAGGAGCCAGAGAGGAAGGCCAACGTCGTCTTGAGATGCCATCCCTGGGGTGGGACGGTCCGGGTTCTGAACAGGACACCACCAGTTACTAGCTCAGTACAACCATGGTAATGGGGTTCCCCGCTGCAGGGCTCATTTTCCTCTGTAAAATGCATATGGCGCCTGTACCTCCCTCATGGGCATCTGTGAAGTTCTTCTCCAGCAGCTAATATACATAATAATGTTCAGAACTTAGAGTAAACTTGCCATTGAGGGCAGCCAATGACTGAGACTTTCAGAAAAATTATAAACCAGAAGTTAAATAATGTGGTATAGAACAAGGATTGGCACACCACAGCCCAACGGCCTATTTTGGCCCTCTGCCTGTTTCCATATGGCTCAGGAGCTTAGAATGGGTTTACGTGTGTTTAATGGCTGGAAAATCCAAAAGAATAAGAATAATTAGTGACATGTGAACATTATATAAAATTCAAATTTCTACATCCATAAATAAGGTGCTGTTGGAACATTGGTGTGCCCGGCACTTACGTATTGTTGAAGGCCACTTTCATGCCACAATGGGACAGCAAAATAGTTGTGACAGAGACTGTATATCCTGAAAGGCCTAAAATATTCACTACCTGGCCCTTTGCAGAAAGGCCTCACTGATTCCAGGCACAGATGCCAAAGTCAGTTGTGAGAAGAGCACACCCAAGGTCGTACAAGTGAGAGATGCAGGCACCAAAGTCAATTCCCAGTCATTGGAAGGAGAAACCATGCTGGGGAGCCAAACACACCTGCTTGGAATTCTGACTCCAAACATATACAGTCCATACAACTTTGGACAAGTTCACTAGATCTATTCACCCAGCCTCCTCATCTGGAAAATAATAATAGCAAATCACAAGACTGCATTAAGAGCTACACCAGATAACACACTAAAGGATGGTCTTACCAGGCTAAGGACAGGCATCCTGGACAGGATGACAGACAACCAGGAAACAAAGACCACATTCAGGGCCAGGCACATTGGCACACGCCTGTCATCCCCGTGGCTCGGGAGGCTGAGGCAGGAGGATCTCGAGTTCAAAGCCAGCCTTAGCAAAAGCAAGGTGCTAAGGAACTCAGTGAGATCCTGTCTCTAAATAAAATACAAAATAGGGCTGGGGATGTGGCTCAGGGGTCGAGTGTCCCTGAGTTCAATCCCTGGTACTGAGAAAAAAAAAAAAAAAGACTAAGTTCAGAAATGCAGGTCTAAGAACCAGAAAACCAAGTGAAGGAGAGACAGAGGTCAGAGTTAGGAGGGACAGGAAGGGCCTGTCCTTGAAATCATAAAGTGAGCTACATGAAGGACAGAGAGTGAGTACTTTCTCCCTGTGTTTTTTATAGGTGCATCATGGTGTACATAATGGTGGGATTTTTTTGTTACATAATCATACCTGGTGGAAAAATATAATCTGGCCAATTTCATTCCCCAGTATATCCCCTTTCCCTCCAGTGCATCCCTTTCCCTCTCCTCTACTGATCTCCCTTTGATTTTCCTGAGATCTCCACCTTTCTTTTTCTTTTTCTTCTCTAGTTTCCACGTGTAAGAGAAAACACGCTAACCTTGATCTTCTGAGTTTGGCTTATTTTGCTTAACATGAGGGTCCTAGTTCCGTCCATTTTCCTGAAAATGCCATAATTTCATTCTTCTTTGTGGCTAAATAAAACCCGTGGTGTCTCTCTCCCACAATTCCTTTATCCCTTCATCCGTTGAAGGACACCTAGGCTGGTTCCATAGTTTGGCTAAAGTGAATTATGCCGCTGTAAACACGGGTATGCCTGTGTCACTGTCAGAGGATGACTTTAATTCTTCAGGATAAATACCGAGGCGTGGTCTAGCTGGGTCGTGCCTGGTCTTTTGAAGAACCTCCATACTGATCTCCAAGCTGGCTGCACTGATCTACCACACCGCCAGCAGTGTACAAGCGGCCCTTGTTCTCCTGAATGCTGTGGCACCGTGGTCCACACCTAACCCTGCAGCTGTTTTCATGCTTGGGTGTGACAGGTGGAGCTGTCAGCTGTCTCTGTCACTGTGTTTGCCTCCCAGGGCGCAGTTGAGATGGGGAGCAAGGACAGGGGGACACAAGAAGTGGACATGTTCTCTTGGGGAACTTTTGGGTTTGGGGACCCAATGGGATGTTCAGGAGCAAGTACCAGAGCTGAGGCATTGAGGCAGAGGTATGATCAAGATCTCTGGGAAAGGGGCCGGGCGCGGTGGCGCACACCTGTAATCCAGCAGTTTGGAGGCTGAGGCAGGAGGATCGCGAGTTCAAAGCCAGCCTCAGCAATGGAGAGGCACTTAGCAACTCAGTGAGACCCTGTCTCTAATAAAATACAAAAAAGGGCTGGGGATGTGGCCCGGGGGTCCAGTGCCCCTGAGTTCAATCCCTGATACAAAAAAAAAAAAAAAAAATCTCTGGGGAGGACTAGGGTTGTGGCCCAGTGGTAGAGCACTTGCCTAGCATGTGTGAGGCGGCACTGGGTTCGATTCTCAGCACCGCATATGAATAAATGAATAGAATAAAGGTCCATCAACAATTCAAAAAAATATTTTTAAAAAATATCTCTGGGGAAGCCACAGCCAAGTCCTCGAAGATGAGCTCAGAAAGAAGAGACAGGGACGTGAAGGAGCAGGACCAGAACGGGGGCCACGTGGTCGGTGACAACACAGCCATTCCAGCTTCTCCTTTGTGGCGTCCCCACCATCAAGCCTGGGAGGCCCGGGAAGCCCGGTGATGACACGGTGGACCTAGTCTCAGGACTCCAAGTTTTGGGGTAGGTCTGAGGAACACAAACCCACTCAAACTAGTTTCCTCTGTTAAGGAGGCATAGAGCGTCAGGCGCAGCACCATTTCCAGAAGGAGCCAGACCTAACTGGGCACTCTGCTGGGAGGTTGATGGAGCCCAATGAATACAACTCTTGCTCATTCCCTGGACTCCGGGCCAACTGAGAAATAAGCCAGAGAGTCGGCAAACGGAAGCCCAGCTACCAGCTGTTTTCTCTCCTGCCTCCTCTGAGCCTGACAGTGTCCAGCTTTGGGGGAAATTCCGTCCGTGTTCATTGAACTTGAATGAATACAATTTTTGTCATCCAAATCACAAATGAATAAGGCCCAAATGATTGAAATTCAAGAACCAGTGACAAGTGAGAAGCCCAGTAAAGTCCACTGTCCTCTCTGCTGTCCTACTTCATAGTGTGTGTCACCGTTCTTAATAACATCCTGGTCACTGGATCGATGTCTCTCTCACGAGACTCTAAACTTCACCAGGGCAGAGGTTGCATCTGGTTTGATTGTTACCAAGCATGGGGCCAGCACATTTTTCTTTAAAGGAAAAGATGGTAAATACTTGCATCTTTGGATTTGCATCTTTGGAGCTGTGGTGTCTCTGTTAATCAGGGTTGATACTGTGGACTAAAACAGCCATACATCATCATACGTAGTGAATGGATGTGGCTGTGTTCCAATAAAACTTTATTGACAGAAAGAGGAGGTGGGACACATCTTGTGTGTGGAATGCAGACTGCTGGCCCCTGACACATCCTGCAGCTGGAGGTCGGTAAACACCACCTGGATGGGCGTCCAGGGTCAGCTTCACGTCAGCTCAGGAAGATGTCCCACAGACAGCACCCTAGGAAAGGTCTCTGTCTCTTCCTTCTCCTCTGCAAATTCCCTCGGCACCTGGGGTCTATTACCAAATCTAGTGGTCAGTTAAGAGCCACCAAAATGAGCAAGTTGGATAGACAAGATGGGGAAAAACGTTTATTAAAAAAAGAAGTTAAGCCGGGCACAGTGGCACACGCCTGTAATCCCAGCACTTGGGAGGCTGAGGCAGGAGGATCTTGAGTTCAAAGCCAGCCTCAGCAATGGTGAGGCACTTAGCAACTCAGTGAGACCCTGTCTCTAACAAAATACAAAAAAGGGCTGGGGATGTGGCCCAGTGGTCAAGTGCCACTGAGTTCAATCCCTGGTACCACCAAAACAAACAAACAAACAAAAAAAGAAGTTGGGGGTTCAAGTTCTAGATCTAGAGTTAAAATGAAATCAACTCGTCTGAATTTGTGCAGCTCCAGTGTGAGAAAGTTACTGAGGCGATTTCATGGGAAGGCCACTGGGCTTTGAGGTTTGCAGGCTGGAGTTGAAGTCCCTTAGTGTCACTTCCTAGCTGTGCAAGTGGCTTTCTATGCAAAGTGCGGGTAAGGAGTCCCTCCTTGCAGGTGCCTGGGAGGAGGTGACAAGGCTTGGAGGTGCTTCACTCCCAACTCAACCAACCAGACTCAGCCGTCTTATCTTCATTGGCCCTTTTATGATTGTCGCTTTTATTCAGTTCTGAAACCCATTTTTTTTTTAATTGATTTGTTCTTCTTTCAAAAGATCTGCAAAATGCCATTTGGCCCCAACCAACTTTCATGAAAAATGCAAGACTTTTCTAGGCGCACACTTCCCTGCCGTCCCCACAATGCAGAACATGTGTGCAGTTACAAAGGCGAAAACAAAGCATGGAGGCATAAATTATTGATATGTTTTGGAGCATATGCAAAACGAGGCATGGGGGATTGAAATGAAGTGAATAAAGAGATGAATTTAGGGGGGAAAAAAAACTCGATTTACAAGCACAATTAAATCCCCATGAACTGATCCTGGCCCAAATAACAATAATTTAAACAGGCTGACTATAAATTAGGGAAAATTGAGTTCACTCAACTTGTTTATTGGCAGGGGTGGGTGGGGTGAATATTCCAGAGCCATAGACCTCCTGCTCCCCTCAGCGAACAACTGGGCTTATCTTGAACATGGAAATCATGTTGATGTAATTCGGCGTATCTTATTGGAGAAGGGAAAGGATATTCGCCTTTGGGGTGTTTTGTAGAAGCAAGCCAAGCTGCAAATTATAAGAAAACAAGCCATCCTTTGGTGAGTCCCCTCCCCCACGCACACATGCACACATTTTGTTGGTGTAACAAACAAGTGTTATTCTCTGGAGTGTCTCTAGCTGTCGAGTTGCTCAATTAATGCTGGCGCTGGTCAAGCGGGGTGATGCGTGTCCTCCTCTGAGCTCAGTAGCCCTCAGCAAGCTCCCCCTTCCCAGCCACGCGTACATGTCATCGATCCTCCAAAACAAATTTCAAACAGGAGCCACTGAAATTGCTTCTCCTAAGGCAGAGGCCGCTTCCAAGTTCTGCACAGGTGAATTTCACCAGCACAAATGGGTCCTCAGATAAAATCCGAATTACCAGTCTTGCAGAATTTGTACTCTCGTTCATCTTCCTTTGGCTTTCACGTTTGGTTTATTTGTTTGTTTGTTTTTTCCCCTGATTTCCTAATGTGCTTGGAATCTGGGTGACTACAGTCGTGTGCTCCTGTCATATTTTTAACCTGAAATTCTGAGAAACAAGATTGCTTGCAAGAAGAGAATGCGAGAGAAACTGGTAGAAGCAACAAAAGCAGGTCCCTTTCTCTTACAATTCAAATCGCTCAGAACTAGTGCACAGGAAACAGTATCACAACCATTTTGATAGCTGTTAAGTTCCACCCGGACTTTAAAAAATATTTCCACAGACATTTTAAATATGCAGTTTTTTTTTTTTTTTTTTTTGGTACCAGGGATTGAACTCAGGGGCACTCAACCACTGAGCCCTACTTTGTATTTTATTTAGAGACAGGGTCTCACTGAGTTGCTTAGCACCTTGATTTTGCTGAGGTTGGCTTTGAACTCGCGATCCTCCTGCCTCAGCCTCCCAAGCCACTGGGGTGACAGGTGCGCGCCACCGTGCCTGGCCTCTGCAGAGTTTCTACGAACAGCAAGTCCTTGACTCCGGAACTTGTCTTCTTCTATCTTGCCGTTTACTGAGGGACCGTCCTGCTCGTAGAGATAGGACCCCAGCTCTCTAATGCCCAGGAGGGTGGGCAGAATGTGGAAGAGGCAGGGGTCTGGTCAGCTGTGTCCATGCTCAACACAGAGAAGTAGTTGGCCTACCAAGGAACATGCCCTTTCCCACTTGCCTGAGAGGTAGGGCACCTGTGCTTTGTAGTGACACTTGTGAGTCATAGATTCAGAGAAATGTTTGCGGACAAATGGTGGCCACAGTGCAGTGTGGGAAAGGCAGTGGCCAGTGGGAGGCTGGGGTGAGGCCAGGAGGGCAGCAGCCTCGCCCAGGGCAGACACTGGCCACCCAGCAACTGGCAAATTAGGAAACCGGGAGGTTTGCGCAAGGGATGACGAATGGTTACCTAGTTAGAGCTGTCCCTGGCACCAAGCAATGGCTCAGCAAATACCAGCTGTCATTATTATTGTTATTGCTGCCATTGTCATGGGTTTTGCCTGGGTGGGTTGGAAGGAGAACGGAGTTAGGTGGAGACTGTGACCGATTTCCATCACAGAAACAGGCGACTCACTATTTCCACTCACGCCCGCGTGTTTTTTTGTCTCCACTTCCTTCACCTGGTTTTCTTTCTTGGGAATATTCCTCACCCTCCACCCTGAGGTCCGGAGGCTACACCCAGGCTCACCTGCAACTCCAGGGCTTCCTTCTGATCCACCCCGCCTCAGCTCAGAGCCAAGTCCTCGGGGCTCTCAGACAGCAGGGAGCAGGTCGGTGGCAGCTCTGGGGGAGCAGCTGTTCAATTTCAAAGGCAGTTGTTAAATGCGCTATTAAAAGTCAAATTACATAAACTCAGAATTCAATGACTTATATTAAAAAACAAAGACAAGTTATTTTGTACCCTTGGTTATTTTGTACCATTTTACTACTCATCTATGTTCTCAAGATTATGAAGATGAACTCCATGTGTGCAGAAGAAATACCGGATCTTGGGGGGCCACCACGAGTCTCTCCCAACACTGCCTGCGCTCTGTAATTTCAGATTGGTAGCTTCAAGGTAGTCGCGGTGGGCACATTCACAGCACAAAAATCACAGCACAACAACCCCTACAAATCACCTCAGAGCTGTGTGTTCAGTATGGAGTCGACTCGCATGGATTTTGATCTTTAGTTTAATACTCACAGATATATTTAAAAGTCCATCCCTGTCTTAGGATATCTTACACTCCTTTGTGTTACAGATCGTGAGTGATGCATCACAAATGTTCCTCTCAGACTGGACATTTCTTGAAGGCAGGGTGGATATCTTGTTTGTGTGTTTATTCTCCACAGCACCTAGCACAGCATAATTCAATATTTAGTCATCAAATGGAATTGATTAGATGTCTCGTTGGCCAGCTCTGGGAAGTGGGTTAAAGCATCATATTTAACTAAAATACTTGGGGAATACTTCCAATACTGAGCCATGTTTTTTTTTTTTTTAATTTTTTTATTTGTTGAGGACCTTTATTTTTATTTATTTATTCGTATGCGGTGCTGAGGATCCAACCCGGTGCCTCACACATGCTAGGCAAGCGCTCTACCACTGAGCCCCAGCCCCAGCCCCTAAGCCACGTTTTAGAACGGACTTCCTGACATCATGCACATAAAAATAACAGGATCTGGGGGTGTGGTTCCAGGACCCCTCCTCAGATGCCAAAATCCGCAGATGCTCAAATCTCGTCTATAAGATGGCCCAGCATTTGCATATAATCTATGCACATGTCTGGAAACTTTAAATAATCTCTGCATCACTTTTAACACCTCATAACAAAGTGACTGCAATGCGTGCAGTTGTTCTATAGTACTTAGGGGATAATGACAAGGGGGAATAAAACACTTCTGTGCATGGTCAGTGCAGGCAAAATTTTTTTTAACTAATGTTTTCCATCCACCATTGATTGACTCTGCAGACGCAGAGCCCACAGACCCGGAGGGCCACGTGGGCTGCATCCTGCCCCTGTGCGTGGAGCCTGCCGGGAGGCCAGCCGGAGGCCTGTCGCCAGAGAAGGGTCTGTGTGGGAGAAGCCAAAGGGTGGTGTGTTCTGCAGCGTTTATGAATGGAAACATGGCAGAAGGGGGAGGCCTACTTTGGACGTAATTAGGTCGAGGGGCACTGACAAAACTGAAGCCTTTCTTTTCTTCTTTTTTAAAAATATTTATTTATTTGTTTTAGTTGTACACGATGCCTTTATTTATTTATTGATCTATGTATTTATTTAATTATTTATTGGTACTGGGGATTGAACTCAGGGGCACTTGACCACTGGGCCTCATCCCCAGCCCTTTTTTGTATTTTATTTAGAGACAGGGTCTCACTGAATTGCTAAGTGCCTCGCCATTGCTGAGGCTGGCTTTGAACTCGCGATCCTCCTGCCTCAGCCTTCCAAGTGCTGGATTACAGGCATGCGCCACCAGTGCTGAGGATCGAACCCAGGCCACGCTTGTGCTAGGAGAGCATTCTACCACTGAACCACAACCCCAGCCCTGGAGCTTTTGTTCTCTTTTTCTCTTACATTGGGATAAAGAAGGCACCTTCACAGGATGCTGCATGGTAGCTCAGTGGCAGGATGTGGACTGAGCATGGTCTTGGCCCCAGGCACTGGCGCAGGGATGAATATGCTACCCAACGTGCCAGCCGAGAAAGAACAGAGCTGACCGATCCCGCCATTGCTCTTTGGCATTCCACCTGGGAGATCTGCAGAGCTGGAGCCAGTCGGGACTGGCAGGAGGAGCCCAGGGTGCCACCAAGATGCGTCACCTTAGAAGCAGCACCACAGCACCCAGGCCAGGTCGCAAAGCAGCAGAATGTTTGCAAAGGCAGAAAAGGCAGTGAGTGGATAAAGGAATTTGCAGCGCGCAGAGAAAGACAGACTATGAGATGGTGTGGGGACCTGGGTTAGCAGATATGTCACACAGTTTTAGGCAAAGGGAACCTGAGCGCTTTACCCAGTGGCACAGATGGCGAGCAGTTAGCTTTCTCAGTCCCAGATGGGCCATGTTTCCAAAATAGTTCCGTGGTATATTCGCTACCTCTCCCACTCCATGCCCAAGATAGACACGGCGAAGGAAACCAGGAACGTTATCATGAAAGTTGAATTTAGCCTCCAAACTTCGCTCACACTGAGCCCTCTGAAGCCACTCTCTGTGACTCGGAGTTGAGAATGGGAGAGTCTGCTACGTTTGGGTGCATTCTGTCATGAAGTCCCTTATAAAAGTCCCTCAGTAACATGGGTGGGTAAGTTTCCTTTCAAGACTCAAATGGGAATCAATGAATTTAGTCATCTAAAATCCAAATGAAGCATCCCATAAACAAACTTGAAGCGTTGGTTTTTTTTTAAAATTAAAAAAAAAAAAAAAAAAAAGATCTTGTCTTGTAATTTTGGCCAGCTACCAACAGCCTGCACTCCAGCATTTTTAAATGAAAAGAATTTTTTTTTTTTAATTTTAGTTGGAGCTGTGGTAAGGAAATTGAAATCCTTTATGAAAATTGTGCTAGAAAGTCATGGGAAAAGGCAAAATGTGAATAAAATGAAACTTCAATTAACCTTGCGATGGATTACCCATAGAATGCAGGACTTCTCTAACTGTATCAAAGAGTAGAGGATTCAAAATATTTTTTAAAAATTGTGAATATTTTAGCTTTAAATGAGTTATATGCAATACATGCAATTAGTACTATCTTTTGTCTTAAAGAAATTCTACTTTTATTAAATTTGTTAGATATTCTCAACTTTTTGTATCTGCCAAGGAAGAATTTCAGCTAGTTGTAAAACATTTATTTCTGTTTTGATGGATGGTATTTATCAAAAATCCCAAGTTAACGCAACTTTAAAGCAAGATAGGAATGATACCTTTATTGTTTTGCTTCACCATAAAATTCATATTGAAAATATCTGTGATTAGGTTTGATAGAAAATATCATGGGTGCCGTTGATAAAAATCATTCAACAGGGCATGGGAGTGCACACCTGTAATCCTAGTGCTTGGGAGGCTGAGGCAGGAGAATTGCAAGTTCAAAGTCAGCCTCAGCAATTTAGCAAGGCCCTAAGAAACTTAGCGAGACTCTGTCTCAAAATAAAACATACAGCCAGGCGCGGTGGCGCACGCCTGTAATCCCAGCACTTTGGGAGGCTGAGGCAGGAGGATCGCAAGTTCAAAGCCAGCCTCTGCAATGGCGAGGCACTTAGCAACTCAGTGAGACCCTGTCTCTAAATAAAATACAAAAAAAGGGCTGGGGATGTGGCCCAGTGGTCGAGTGTCCCTGAGTTCAATCCCCGGTACCACAAAAATAAAATAAAACATACAAATGGGCTGGGGATGTGACTCAGTGCTTAAATGCCCCTGGGTTCAATCCCTGGTACCCACCCCCCCCCCCAAAAAAAAGAAAAGAAAATTCAGTCTGTGTGTAAATGCTAAGAGTCATTGCCAGTTTATGGAACTGCTGACAGGAATAGAAGACAATGTATTTCAAGATCTTGTGTGCCTTACCAACTCTTTCATTGATTACGGGAGATGTATGCAAAGACTTTAGTTTGAGATTTTCTTGAGACAAAATGAATGCTTTCCCAATATTTAGAAATCAAAAACAAAATATGCAGAACAATTTCTGTTTTACACCAATATTGTAGCATATGTGAATAAACTAAATCTGGAGCTTCAAAAAACTTACTTGTGACCTTAGTTGACAAGTACGAGAATTTATGTTAAAATGTAACCTATAGAACAAATCACTACTGCTGATTTTCTAATAGGAGTCAATATGCAGAAAATATCTAATTGCTAGAATTGAATAAATTGGTTGTAGAAACAAGAAAAACTTGAGGAATACTTTGTTAATATTAGAAAACTTTAGAGTTGCTTTTCAATATATGTTACACAATTTTAATTTGATTTTAACAATCCTGAATTGACCCAAGATTGGTGAATTTATTTAATTTTGACCTACACCGATATGAAACTGATAGAATTAGCTCCAAAGTCAAATCAATTCTGTTGAAAGAAATGAACCATTTTTGTTAATACAGACACAAAACTAAAAGGGATTATTTTTCCTGTTATTTAATTCAATTATTAGAAAACTTTTAGGTATATTCAGAACTTGGGTATATGAATCTGTTTTTTTAACTACAAATTTCAAGAAATCTAAACACATACAAAGAATTTCCATGAGGTCAGGGATACAGCTCAGTGGTACGATGCTTGCCAACCATGTACAAGGCCCTGGGTTCCATCTCTGGCACTGCAAAATTAAAAAAGAAAAAAAGAAAAATTTTAATTTACAAAAAGAATTTTCAAAAATTTGGCATTAAATTGAAATGCACTTTTAATACTGAAAATACACACCAAATTTCAAAAAAATATAAAAAAAAGAACATAAATATCTAATTAATAATTTTGTATTACTTTCATATTGATATGATCATAGTATAGATATGCATGATTAAACAAAATGTATTACTGAAATTAATTTCACCTACTTCTCTTTGCTCTTTTAAACATAGCTCCTGGAAAGTTTGAATCTGAGTATGTGACTGACACTGTATTCTGAGACAGTGCTACTCTAGAGAAATGACAGCTCCATGTCAAGATTTATTGTGGCTTAGACTTTCTCAGTTATTATGAAAGTACTAAGATCCTCAAAATCTGTCCTGTGATTTCTACTTTGTGCTGAGAGGCTCTGTCACACCTCAACTCGAATATCTGGTATATTACTTTTGCAATCTGACCAGTGAAACCAACATTTTGAACTAGCCATACAGGAATAGCCCATAGCTAAAAAATAAATGGGGGTGGGGTGTCAGAATATTTTGAATATTTCTGTTTTCTTTTAATTGTTTAAAAATATAAGTAGCCTAAAAAAGGCACTGCCTGAACCATTTTTAAGTGTGTGGTTCTGTCGCATTAAATGCATTCATACTGTTGCGGCAATACCAACACTATCCATCTCTGGAACTTTCTCATCTTCTCAAACTAAAATACTGACACCTTAAACACTAACTCCCACTGTCCCCTGACTCCAGCCCCTGACAACCACCCTTCCAATTTCTTTCTGCAGGAATTCACTACTCCTGGTAATTCATATAAGTAGAATCATACAACGGACACCATTTTGTCTTGAAAGCTCTGTATCTCCCCAGAATGTGTTTCTGAGTTTGATCACAAATCCCATTTCCAATGGAACATTGGCTATTTAGAAGGAAGGAGAAAAACCATATGTGAGCAAATACTTTGCAGTACTCAACTTGTGTGAAGATTCTTTTTGACCTTTTTAATTAAGGGAAAAGTGAGTTTGAAGTCAGAAAAATGCTAGCAACACTGCAAAAATACCATAAGGTAGCATTAGAATAATCCACATGGGTCTCGAATTTGTTCCTGAGAGCTGATAACTCTGCAAACTCTGTAGCTCATCAGGCCTTTCGTAATTGTGTCTTAATGCTTGGAATACATGTGCCGGAAAGAGTAGCATTACTCCGCAAAAACTGAAATTACATGGGCGCTCTAAGAGTGACCGTATTACAACTCAAATAATTCTCAAAAGTAGCGGATGTTGCCACTACACCACACCCATCAATGTTTTCTGTTAGGGAGAAACATGAGTGGACAAATAGGAGGGTTAGAGTTGACTTGTCTACACGTGTGTAGGTTGTAGACGGTGTTCCCGTGTCTTTGCCCTTTTCCCACCAAAGTCAAATATCTTTAAAAGTATCAACAACCAACTCATCTGTGATTATATATTTTCTTGACTCTACAATAATTGTTTATATAATCTGTGCCTGTAAACACTTAAACACAAGTTTGTACGTTTATAAACAACCCAAAGACAGAAGGACAATGGACCAATGTGAGGAAAATCAATAAGCCTCTAATTAAATTCCTCTGCACAAACATTTAGATTTGCCCTGAAGGTTCACCAGAGGGTAAAAGAAGAAAAAAAAATATATGGGGGAGAAATTGAGATGATTTGGGAAAAAATCCTGAACCATGTTTTAAGTTAGAACGCAAATCCTGTTAAATTAGTGAAAACATAAGAAAGGAAAGAAAAGAAATGGTCCCTCCAAGTGACAAATGGCACAGCGACGAGAAACTTCGGCCTCCGCTTCACTGTTGGGTGATGGTCCAGAGATGCCACTGAGCCTGCGGAGCAGTGTGCCGCCCCCCAGGGTCACGGCTGGTGCTGGTCCAGAGCCCACCCCACAAGGGCCATTCGTCATTCGCTCCACCCCACGTGCTATCCCGTCCACGTTTGGACGCACGGAGCAAACAGAGCTGTCGTTTATTTTTTTCTTTTTCCCTTCATAAATGCAGGAAGTATTTGCATTTCCAAAGAAAATATTTATCTGTTTTTAAAGTGGATCGTAAGACCAATTAAATCCACAAATCGAAACAAATGCATTTGCCTTTCTGAGGCTCCGGCTTGAATTTCCACGGGAAAGCAGACCGAAAGGTTTAATTCTGAAGAAAGATGGTTTTGTTTGAATTTTGTTATCTTCTTTTTGTAAGGGACTCTCTGCTTTCTCTTGCTTTGGGGTTCGCTCCATCAAATGATGAGCCCCCGTGGGCAAAACCACTCCGAAAAGCACAAGAGGCTGGCAAACCCGAAAGTTGTATTTCAGTTGTTTCTAGAGGAAAACAGCTGGGTGGATGGTGAGCCTCTCAGGATTCCATTTTCATTTCAACACAGATCGCAGACTCCCAAACCCAAGGTGACAGCCGAGATTTGGAGGACCATTTCTCATTTCAGAATGGCCAACATAGCTTTTTCCATTTTAATGGATCCATTACAAAAGCCCATCACGGGGCCACCGCAGAAGCAGCTCCTTATGGCCACACCGTGTGACACCCTCTGCTCAGTAACCGGAATTGTCTCAAGAAATTAAAGAAAAATAACAGCACCCACTTTGCCGCATAAACATGATTGAAGTCAGTGTGGGTGGGGATAAAATAAGCTTGAGTCAGGTCTCTGCATTTGAATGTTGACTTGTGGCTCTGAGAACTCAAAGCCCACAGTCACGTTGATTAATTGGCCAATGTAAATTCCGCGACGTCTCATTAGTTAGATTAAAGAAATAGCAGTGGGTCATGTTCAGTTTAAAATTAATCATGGAACTTAATCTTCAGTAACAACTGTGACGTTCATCTTTGTACTATTTTTCAAGGACCAAAAAAAACAAAAAAAAAAAAAAACAAATGAATAAAATGCAATAAAGGAGAAACCATTATGAAGAGTTAAATGCTGCCCATCCTAATCTAGATAATAATGGCGTCTAAAAATAACCATTTGAGCTATTTTCTTGTGCTGTTTTCTTGCAACCAGCCTGTATTCACAGTCCTGCTCTATGGTGGCCTCTTTGCTCTGCAGATATTCATTATCATCTGCCTGCCCCTAAGTCAGGACAAAGGACACCATCAATAATAGCTGTCCTTGGAGGCTTGGGGCCACAGCTGCAAGCTAGGCTCTTCCTCTGACCCCGTGAGCAAGGATGGCCTTGGTCAGTCTGAAACCTGGGCATGGCCATGAGACCCCAGGCCTGTAAGCTGCCAGGGTCAGGGCCAAGAACTTTACATACGACCTTCTGCTCCCAGCAGCACGGGTCCTTAGCCATTCTGTGGCTTGACAAGAAGCCATCTTGCAGATGAAGAAGTCCATGACATTGACACTGTCTTGTTGCTGCTGTTAAATTTCATCTCACTGGCTCTGCCTTCAAAATGATACCCAGCTCTGTTCCTCCTGGGGCCCAGAGGATTCCGTTGCCGCGGGCTATTCCAATCTGCCACCGTCTGTCACCTAGATACTAAAATGACCTCTTTTCTTACCGGAATATCTCACCCACCCTTCATTCCATTTACCTGTAACTTATCCTTAACCAGCAGGACAACTAATATAGAAATGAAAACAGCCTTTGGGGTGTCAGTCATTGCAAACATGTGTTCAAACCCCTCCCATGGCCTCTCCAGCCACCACCCACGATGTCCCTCCTAACGCCCGCCCTTATTTATGCCGAGGACTAGTTCAAGAACCCATGGGGCCTGCTGCGAAATTAAAATGTGGGATCCCTTGTTCAAAACCCACTACAACCACTGCCCGCAGTGGCGCACGCCTGTCATCCCAGCGGCTCAGGAGGCTGAGGCAGGCGGATTGCAAGTTCAAAGCCAGCCTCAGCAAAAGGGAGGCACTAAGCAACTCAGGGAGACCCTGTCTCTAAATACAATAGAAAATAGGGTTGGTGATGTGGCTCTGTGGTCGAGTGCCCCTGAGTTTAATCCCTGGTGCAAATAATAATAACAACAACAACAATAATAATAACTCATTACAAATCTTGAGGTGGTGACAGAAGGTTATTTTTAGAAAGCATAGGCCCCTTCTAAGCTCAGGCCCCCTGCAGCTTCCCAGGTCACAGCCCTTTTCCCCACGTCACCAGCCCTCTGCTCCATGGCACCCTTCTGCACTAGAACTTTGGGGCGTGGGATCTTGCTTTGGGAAACGGAGCTGTGCACATACTCCGTTCTGGTCACTGTGGACCAGGAGAATTTAGGGCGCCTCTTTCTGGCATTTCCCCTTCCCGGTGGTCCCTGGCTTCCGTCACCTCTTTGGAACACACAGCCTCCCCAGTGCTGTGGCTTTGTACAGGCATCAGCAAATGCCAAGCACTCCTCTCCCACCAGCAAATAAAGCTTTGGGTGTCAAAAGAAGTTCTGAGGACATACTGCAAGATTTTCAAAGAGGATAATGTCACAAAGAATGAGAGCATCGAAGCTGCCGGTGGGAAGGCGTGAAACGGTTGTCTCGCCGTTGGTATCGGTCTGTCTGCGGCCCCTGAACCCCTTTGCTGGCGTGGCCCGACCGCCCTGTTTCTTTCGCATGAGTTTGTCCAGCCTTTAAGTCGCATTAGCACTACTTTGAATGTAAGTTTTAAGAGTGGTTCAGAAGCAGCCGCGATCGCCAGGACTGCGCTGCCCTGAGCTCCCGGCGCTGACCCGACGGGGCACCAGGGTGGGACCTCCACCAGCTCGTGTCTAGGGCATGCACTGATGATGTGACACACGAGCAAGTTCAAGGGGATGATGACACCTGTCCAGTGCCCAGTGCTGCGGTCAAAGCCAGGCTCCCGTGTCTGAGTTCCCTCCTACCTCAGGCAGCAGTTTCCATCGGTATTTCTGACAGGATGGCGCCTGGTGCACCTGCTTCCAAACCACCTGGGAGCTTGCTAGGAGCTCAGGAGTCTTGCCGTGCCAGAGAGAGTCAGGTTCTCCCCGTCAGCGCCTGGGAGTCTGCGCGTGAGACCATGCACGGGTGTGGTCTAGCAATTCCAGGGTGAATCTTATGCAAAATAAATTTAAATTTCTCCTCCGCGTATTCCTTTTTCCTCACCCATCTGTTTTCTTGAGGAATCTTCCCCATGTCTGGTTCTCCCTGGAGGCATTTGAGTTCCTTTGTGGTGTCAGACAGCTTTCCGTTACTCTAGTAATATGGCGGAGATAATCCGATTATGAAGAGAAAGGGGTTATTTGGGCTGCCAGTTGGGGAGGTTTGGCTCCCGTTGTTCTGGGGCCTGGGGTGAGGCAGCACATTGCAGAGGGTGTGTGTGGCGGAGCGAGCTGCCCGGCTCATGGTGTCCTTTTCCAGGGCATAATCCCTCTGGGGAAGTTGAAGATCTGAACTATAGTCCTTGCCCTTCCACCTTAGCTGAATGGTGGGACACAACTTAGCATATACAGCGAGTTTCCAATGCCAGCAGGATGTTAATCCAACCCAACACACAGGGAACCACGTTAACTCATCTCACGGGACTGGCCTCCAACAGGTCGTTGGCCCACACGTGCTGTGAGAGGAGGCATGCCCAGCAAGGCCTCAATGCCACCATACGCCCTTTGCACCTGCCTGCATGCATGGAAAGTCATCGGTTAGAACACACGTGACATTCCGCAGTGCATTCTGGGACACTGAATAAACCGAGTATTGATGCAAAATAGCCGCGTCTGACCTCAGGACCGTTCACCAAATCCATCAGCACCAAATCCCTTCAGTTAGGCCAGGCTTACAGACACCCCAAGGTCCTGCCTCCCGCACACCACGGAAGCCAGCCCACAGCATAGGTCCCCCTCCACCCCATTCATACCTGTCCTTAAATTCCAGCCCACGCGCACTTTCCAAATACCGCATCACGGCACTGTGTTCTGGAAACCGCACTGTGTTTTAATCAACTGCACATCATGTGCATTTCACTGCCAAGGTTGACCAGGATCTTTCAGGGAAACACATGCAGGTGCTGACTACCTCTCACCAGTAAAAGGCGGGAGGGAGGGAGGGGGGGGAGGCACCAGCTCCCCAGAAGAATCATCTGCCTCGTGATGTCAGAAGGGAAAGAAGCAGTAATGGAATCTGGCCTGGGGTGTTTAAAATGTAGCATATACAGGAAATTAAAACATTGCCCAAATAAAGAGTCTGACGCCATCACGAGGAGCATGCCCATGAGGTCAGATCCACCCAAGCACAAATGACAAACCGATGGGAGAGACGTGACATAGCAGGCTGACCTTTCTACTAAGCATTCAGGACACCCAAGTTCTGACAGGACGAGGAATCATTTCTAGCCTGAGCTGAGCATGGGTTGCACGTTCGAGGCCCGCAAGTTAGCATGACCCCCCTAGGGGACGGAGGTGGGGTCGTTACAGCTCTCACAGGAAAACTCTCACTTTCAAAGGCCTCTGTTCAGTAACCCTCTTGCACAGCTCAGGACTGCACAGCCCTGGTCCCCAACCTCCCAGGGTGCAATGCTGGAGGACACAGGCTCCATCCTAAAACTACCTCCGTCACAACTGAGCATTTCTTATCTGAAGGATTGAAACCAGAGCATCCTTGAAGGGCCCAGGGACGGTGAAAGAACGGGAGAAGTGTCACTTGATCAGACCTCAGGAATGCAGAATTAATTCTCCAAGGGAGGAAGAAAGTCTCTACTAATGATCAGCATCTGCGCGCACTCACTCTCTCTCTCTCTCTCTCTATTTCTCTCTCTCTCTCTCTCTGCTAGGGTTGGAAGCCAGGGCTTCATGCTCACTAGACAAGTGCTCTATCCTAAGCTATCTCCCCAGCCCATTTTAAAAATTTTATTTTGAGACAGGGTCATGCTAAGTTGCCCAGACTGGCCTTGAACTTGCAACCCATCCCTCTCCCTTGCATTCAGCCATTTACTCTGCCTTGTTCCACTAAGCTCCATGATGGCTATAATCATTTTGTTTTGAGGAACAAAGGCTAGTTTAGGGAACAGTGGTCTTCAATCACTTCTCCAAGGCCTCCTTGCCTCCTCCAAGGACACCTGAGTTTGGTAAGCCAAAAAAATTAAAATCCAATGAGTTTATTAGCCCCGGGATGATTCTTTCTTGAACAAGAAGGCGTTTACCTTCTTCAAATGTAAAAATGTAATAAGTGTCCATATGAACAATTAATGGGAATGATATGAGCATTTATAGTGGCATAGGAAATAGAAATATGAAAAGACACTGGCAGTATCAGTCTGTTAGCACCTGGGTTTCTCATTCACAGCTTATATGCAGACGTATGTGTTGGTATGCTAAGACATATATATATTTTTTGCTTTAAAATAATGAAGTGTGGCCGGGCGCGGTGGCGCACGCCTGTAATCCCAGCACTTTGGGAGGCTGAGGCAGGAGGATCGCGAGTTCAAAGCCAGCCTAACTCAGTGAGACCCTGCTTCTAATAAAAATACAAAAAAGGGCTGGGGATGTGGCCCAGTGGTCAAGTGCCCCTGAGTTCAATCCCCGGTACCAAAAAAAAAAAAAAAAAAAAAAAAAATAATGAAGTGAATCTAATTCAAGTACAAAGAACGTCTTGTTAAGGAGTTGTGTTTGTCGCCTATGTAAACATGTAAAATGGTGAAGGTCAAACTCCAGCGGCATTCATCCTCAGCAGAGCCTTCCCCAAACGTCAGTGCTCTGAATGGTTTCTGCAGAAAATGCTGAACTTATGTAAATACCAGTGTCCTAAATACCTAAGCAGAGCTGTTCACATAAATTCATTACTGCGGCTATCTCCACGGGCATGACTGTGTGGAATAGAGAGATATTGCGTTGTTGACAATCAGATAATGTAAATTGCATTTGCTCTGAAATAGCACTGGTGGTTGCCTTTGAAGCCAGGCAAGGTCAAATTTGCAAGATGGGGACCATGTGCCCATATGGCTTCAGCTCTAGATGAATGTCTCTTTAAAACCTCAAAGCCTTGAAACTATCAAGAAGACTGATGATCATGGGCAAACCTCCATACTTTGAAAGTACTTAGATCTGCCTGCTCTGGGAAGGAATACAACATTATCTACCCTAGTGAAGTGAAATCAGGAAAAGAGGGCTTTGGCGCACGCCAGGAAAATGGACTCTACGCTAAGACACTTCCGCGCATCCCTGGATGGGTGATAACCAAAACACCTTTTATTTCCTCGTGTTTCCTAGCTGCAAGCACGCCCCTGGGCTTTCTCTGGTCATCTCAGTTAATCTGGGCATCACCTGTGTCCAGGTGACACCATGCTACAAGTTTTTGTTAGAAGACAGAATCCAGATTTCAGGCTCTGGCCAGCAACCGCGGGTCGTGTCAAACAAGATTCAGTGTGGTAGGGTGTGTGTAGGGACCCGTGGACTGTGCCAGGGTGGGGAGGGGGTCAAGAGCCAACTACCATGACGCCCCCACACACAGGAGCAGATGCCCTGGGCATCTGCCCACCGCCCTGTCCAGTACCGGCACCACGGTTCTTTCTCTGGGGTAACTACCTCTCTACCATCATGCGCAGTCTCAGTTGAACATCAGTCAAAGTCCAGGCCAAAGTTGAACGTCAAAGTCCAGCCCAGAGGGTACAAATGTGAGTTAAACCCAACCCAGAGCATTGCCTTCCCAATGGAAGGACCTCCATCGTGGATGGAACTGTAACCCCAAGATCCGTGCTCTGGAGGTGCGCACTTCGCCATCTGACTCTCCAGGGCCCACGTTGCTCCGTCGTGTCTCCTCACTGGTCCGATAAATTCCTGTGATGATCCCTGAGTTTAGTCAGTCCCTCTTGTCCCCCAGGAACATCAAGGGCCTTGTGTCGTGGTCCACAAGTGTCGGAAACTGGAGCCACATTTGCAGGTGACTTTATAACCCTCACACCTAACAGCAGCACGGGCCCAGCACCAGCCCTATGGGAAGGCGCTTGGCAAACTGAATTGAAATTGTCACTACATGGAATTTTCTAACATGCGGAAATATTTCCATATCCTAGAAATATCTGGACTGGGGAAAATTCAGGTTAGAGCTTGGGGACTAAAGCAGCAGGGCCACCTCTCTACAACACAACTGCTGGGGTGTCACCAGCTCCATTATTTTTTTTTAATTAGAGCATTATACTTATACATAATATTTGGGTTCATGTTGATAAAATAATACATGTAAGAATTTGATGACAATCCCTACTCCTTCCCCTTCCCCCTCCCTCCCCAATTTTTCCCTTCTTTACTGTGCTGATCTTCCTTTCACTCCTTTATTTATTCATTTTTGATTAGCATTTTTCTTCATATACATAAAGGCAAAATTCCCTTGGGTACATTGATAGACATATAGAACAAGATTTTGTGGAGTGCATTCCATGTTTCTTCCCCTTTCCATTCTTCCTTCTCTTTCTCCTCCTTCCACTCCAAGCATCTTCCCTACATCTTTGTGATATCTGATTCCCCTCACCCCACTCCCGCTTTCTTCCCTTATTTCTCTCTAGCTTCCACATATGAGAGAGAGCATTCAATTCTTGACTCTAAGACTGGCTTATTTCACTTAGCTTGACTTTCTCCATTTTTATCTATCTCCAGGCAAATGCCATTTTTTAAAATTCTTTACGGCTGAGTAGAACTCCATTGTGCATCTACAGCACAATTTCTTGATCCATGCATCTGTTGAGGGGCTTCTGGGTTGATGCCATAATTTGGCTATTGTGGATTGAGCTGCTGTAAGCATTCAGGTGTATTGCTGTAGTATGCAGGCTTGAGATCTATTGGGTAAATACCAAGGAGTGTGTTCTAGTCATCTTTTTTGCTGCTGTGACAAAAAGACCCAAAAAAGAACAACTGTAGAGGAGGAAACGTTTATTTGGGGGCTCACGGTTTCAGAGGTCTCGGTCCATGGACAGCTGGCTCCATTCCTTGGGCTCGAGGTGAAGCAGAACATCATGGCAGAACAGCGTGGCAGAGGGAAGCAGATCACATGGTGGTCAGGAAGCAGAAAGAGGCTCCACTGGCCAGATACAGAATACACACCCCAAAGTCATGCCCCACAATGCCCCACCTGCTCCAGCCACACCCTACCTGCCTTCAGTTACCACTCAGTTAATCCCATCAGGGAGCTAATTCACTGATTGGGTTAAGACTCTCACAACCCAATCATTTCTTCTCTGAATTTTCTTGCATTGTCTCCCTCCCACATGAGCTTTTGCGGGACACCTCACATCCACACCACAACAGAGTGGGATAGCTAGGTCATGTGGTGGTTCCACCCCTAGTTTTTCGAGGAAATCTATGCGCTGCTTTCCAGAATGGTTGTACTAATTTGCAGTATGTGTGTGACTTTCTCCCCACATCCTCACCAGCATTTATTATTATTTGTCTTCTAGATAATTGCCATTATGACTGGAGGGAGATAAAATCTTAGTTTAGTTTTAATGTGCATTTCCCTGATTGCTAGAGATGTTGAACATTTTTTTAAAATATTTATTTATTTGCTTTAGTTGTACACGATGAGTTTATTTGTATGTGGTGCTGAGGATTGAACCCTGGCCGCGCATGTGCGAGGCGAGTGCTCTACCGCTGAGCCACAACCCCAACCCTTTTGAACACTTTTTCATATATTTCTTGGCCATTACTATATCTTCATTTGTGGAATTTCTATTTAGTTCTTTTGCCTATTTATTGATCATGCTATTTTTTTTTTTTTTTTTTTTTTTTTTTTTTTTTTTTTTTTTTTTGGTTACCGGGGATTGAACTCAGGGGCACTCGACCACTGGGTCACATCCCCAGACCTTTTTTGTATCTCATTTAGAGACAGGGTTTCACTGAGTTGCTAAGTGCCTCACCATTGCTGAGGCTGGCTTTGAACTTGCGATGCTCCTATGCTCCTGCCTCAGCCTCCCAAAGTGCTGGGATTACAGGCGTGCGCCACCACGCCCGGCTTCTTTTTTTTTTTTTTGTATTGAGATTTTTTAGTTCTTTATATATTCTGGATATTAATCCCCTGTCAGAGGAGTAGGTAGCAAAGATTTTTTCCCATTCCATGGACTCTCTCTTCACTCCTTTACTCAGTTCCTTTGCTGTGCAGAGCTTCGTAATTTGCTAGCAACCCACTTATTGGTTGTTGGTTTTATTTCTTGAGCTTTAGGGATTTTGTTTAGAAAGATGGTCCCCACACCTATATGATGGAGTGTTGACCTATCTTTTTTGGTACCACTTGCAAGTCCTATGTCTTTGATCCATTTTTATTTGATTTTTGTGCAAGGTGAAAGATAGGCATTTAATTTCATTCCTCTAAATATTGATATCCATTTTTCCCAGCATCATGTGTTAGAAAGGTTGTATTTTTCTCCAACATACATTTTTTGGCACCTGATATAAGAGCATCCTATGCAGAAGGAATAGCAGGTACAAAGGCCTGGGTGTTTTCAAGGAATGATTAGAGAATAGTAAGAAGGAAAGAGACAAGGGGTTGGTTAGAGGAAGAGCCAGGGGTCAGAGAACATCATACACCCTTGCATGGCTACAATAGGAGTATGCCTAGAAGCCACTGACAAATGTTGACCATGAGGATAACCTGATAGAATCTATTTTTAAAGGAATCTCCTTGGCTATATAGACAACAGAGGCAAAGAAAGACGGAAGCATGGACCCTGGTTAGGGAATTACTGCAGTGGTCCAAGCTTGAGAATAATGGCGGCTCATATAGAGGGCTAGACACCAAGGAAATGTGATAAGCTTGGTAGAAAGGCTGAGGGTAGATCTGATGGTGTCTGTGGATGGATTGGAAAGAGGGGCTAAGAGACAGAGGAGAGTAAAGAATGATTCCCAGATTTTTGAACTGAGCAACTTAGTGAATGAAGATTCCATTTCCAGGGTATAATTAAGACTGATTGTGGATGAACTGGGATATTATGTAAATAAAATCTTCCCAAGTCACATCTGGCCAAAGAGGTGATGAAGTATGCCTAAAGATGATGAGTTAGCCACCTGGGGTGGCACGTGGAAGCTTATTTGGTAGGGACTTTGTAAAGGGGTTTGCATGCCAGGAAGGGGTGGAACCATGTGATCTGAAAGGGGGCTCCCGATCATGAGATTCTGCCAACTCTGGGGTTCACGGAGTTGATGGGTAATTACTATCCATTACAGTTAATACCTAAAAGGGAGAATAAACATGTTACCCAGATTCTACTTTGCTTGCTCCCCACTTGGGTAAGTTGGGGAGAGTGAGTCTTGGTGTCATGATTACTTCAGCGTGAGTCAACACTTTGCAAACTGAGAGCATCCCCGGGAGACCACGGGGCATGGTTTGTTACTGGGTCCCTGTCCTCTGTTTTCCTCGGTGTACAGCTGGATGTGACCTGATGTGTCACCAGACTATAAAAAACCAATGGCTGGGACCTGATATGTTTGTCCCCACATAAGCCATGCTTGGAACTGGCAGGGATGATGAAGGGTACTTGACAAACCAAAGGGAAGAAAGAAGAGCTAGCCTTGTGCGCTTATTTTTTGGAAGAGAAATAATTCCTATAGACTTGACCAAAAGCAACTAGGCGCCCAAAAGACACATTTAATGTGGATTCCACATGACCACAGAATCTATGGGTCCAAATTCTTTATTTCCTGTGATTCAATCAGATTGTCCAAGTTCACAGTTCCCTTTCTAGTGATCCACATGCCTCACTTTCTGGGGGCAAACCTCAAGGTAGTGGATTCTCCCCGATCCTACCCCACCCCTTAATATCTTGGTACAGGAGAAATCTAGGGGAATCACATACCATGATTCTGTTTGATTTTTGATCTTCACTGTCCTCTCTTTCTTTGCTGGTTTCTGAGAAAGACTGGCCCTTTTTCTCGCCAAGACTTACCCACAAGCCCAAATCCATCTTTCTTGACTCCCTGGGAGCTTCCTCACCAATCACCCACTCTTTCTGTCTCCCTCACCTTTCCGCTCATGCTGTTCCAAAAAGTTTTAAAGTCTCTATCCATGTCCTACTCTGTGCTAAGGTGCCAGGAAAGATATTTCTGCACACTCACCCCAACCTCCTTGCTCTAGTGGTTGAAGAAGGGGTTGCACCCTAATCAGGAGATCCCTAAAGATGCAGCCCCAAGTTCTTTGTCCCGCCAAGGCTGGACACCCAGCGTCCAGGGTCCTCTCCTAGAACACCCTCGGATGTGCAAAAGGACGTCTAGACGTGAGTTATCAGCAAGGGCAGGAGTTCAACCACAAGACATGAATAAAATGACCAGATTGAGGGAGCAGCTGGGCACTGGGGGAGGGGCAGCTGTTATGACCAGGCAGGACATTGCCTGGAGTGAAGAGTGGTCAGCAGGATTGGTCTGTGAGCACCCCAAAATTCTGCAAAACGTCTGCTCCCAGAGCACTTCTGCGTACAGTTCCTTCGGGAAAGACTAGCCCCGGGCCCCAACCCAGGACAGAGAGGGTGAGAGGACGGGAGTGCCAAAAGAGAGGACCCTAGTGGAGCCTGCCCGGCACTGCCACAGCTTCCCTTCCCATAAACACACATACGAGGGTGGAGTCGGAGGTGGCAGGGAGATTTCATTACATGGGGGAATGTGAAAAATAAAAAGATATTGGACCTGACCTTCCTAAGTAGACTGGGATTCTCCCTCTCGGGTACCCACCCGACTTCATCTTCTCTCTTCTTTCACAACACCCATCTATCTGCTCAGCAGCCTTGATACCTGTTCACATTTGCCTGTGCCACTAACCCGCAAAATCTCTGAGAGCGGAATTATTCATTCATTCAGCAAGTGTTTACTGAGCACCTACTGTATGCCAAGCACAGGGGTAGGCTCTGGCCAGGCAGCGATGAAGAAAACAGTTTTTCTCTGTATTTGCTCTGGGGAAGTCCCAGTCTGCAAACACGGAAGTATCTCTTCATGTCTCTCTGTGCCTGGAAGAAGGTGGGCTCACAATAAACATTCCAATAAATATCTGGGTTGAAAATGGGCATGGACTAAGTGATAAATATATCCAAAAAGAGGGATCACTGGAAAGAAAGAAAATGAAGTTATCGGACGACACTGGGACACACTTGTTTCTGGCCTTTGGAATTCCACTGTTAGTGGTGACAGCCTTGTATGAGGATGGTGATCTTTGTATGTTTTACATTCTCTCTTTTTTTGGGGGGAGGGGTACCGGGGATTGAACTCAGGGGCACTGACCACTGGGTCACATCCCCAGCCCTTTTTTGTATTTTATTAGAGACAGGGTCTCCCTGAGTTGCTCAGTGCCTCGCCATTGCTGAGGCTGGCTTTGAACTCGCGATCCTCCTGCCTCAGCCTCCCAAGTGCTGGGATCACAGGCGTGCGCCACCGCACCCAGCTTGTTTCACATTCTCTTAATGTTGCTTTGGTAATTCATGAGACAAGGGTGCATCTTCATTTCTTCTCTAAATACCACCCTCAAGTGCCCAAAATGATATGCTTGGTGCACATAATTAAAAAAAAAAAAAAAAAAAAGAAGAAGAAGAAGAAGACCCAAGACAACAGTGAAAATTAAAAGTTGAAAACCATGCATGGAATAGATGACACAGTGCTACCAAGTCACTGAAAATTCAATAAAGAAAACGGGACAGACTTCTTTCCCAATTATGGATACTTGGCTTCATCTGAACAAGTTTTACTTAGGTTTTTTGTTCTTAATGGAAGTTTTTCTCTGCTCTTGTTGGTTCGATCCCAAGCTTCAGTGTTTTTAGATATTATAAACCAGATGGAGGTTGTATAGTCAGAAAGGAATGAGTAAAGCAAGAAAAGCAGATTATTAACATTTAACGACGCCTTTGTCTTTGTTCCCCGGGGGGCATCCTGGTATAGATTCTGGCTCAGGGGAGGGAGGCCCATCGGCCAGGGTTGAATGGAAATGGACTATGTCGCCACGATCCACACGTGAGAAATTCCCAGCCCTGGTTCACTTCTCGGGGGGTCTTGGTTATGAACAGCAGAACCCTCTCTGTTAGCTGATTCAGAGAAGTGTGTGGGAAGGACACCAGGTAGCACGGAGGATCAAGAAGGCAGAGCCGTGCCTCCTCCTCTTAGCCTTTGCAGTCAGAGGCGGGTCTTGCTTCGCTCTTTTCTTGGAGATCCTCGCCTGACAACTCTCCAGGTGCCAAGCATGAGAATTTCAGAGGTCCCTTCTCTTGGGCTAGCAGGCCAGGTCCCCAGGATCATGTCTGAGTCTTTTGGACACAGTGGCAAAATTTGAGCCAGAGAGGCTTCCCCAGAAAGTGGGTTGGAGCAACGCTGACAGTAGCTGATAAATGAAAGCAACGGTGTCTCGTAGCCAAGATCACATGACCAAGAAGGTCAGCCAGACCAGTGGGTCCCACAGTGATTGGGATGTTCTGGAGGGCCCAAACCTAGAGGCAGGTCGTTGGTGGTCACTCTTAGTGTTTCTCCCATAGCCAGGCATTGGGGGTAGGTCCTGACTGGACTGTAGAGACCAGCTACAGCCCATCTGAGTCCTCTACCCTTCAACAACAAGTGCTACCCCCTGTCAGCAGAGCACCTTCCCCAAGGTCGCCACGGTCCCCCAGAGTGGTACACACAGCAGCGGTGTTATGAGTAGTGATTTGGGCATGGTTGTTGGGGAGAATTTTTTTTTTTTTTTTCATAGCCGTGCATTTATTTTAATGGCATTCAGAACTGTTGTAATGGAAAGTAACTTAGTCAGTGCTGGGCACCACGCCAAGTCTTTACATACCTCCAGATTCATTTAAACCTCACAATAGTCCAAAGAGGACGTCGTTATTATTACTACCCACATTTTACAGACAATCAAACCAAGGCCTAGAGAGAAAAGTCACATGGTCAAGGCCCCAGGGTAGAGAGGGAGGGGACCAGGATCCACACGTGGGAAATTCAGCTGCAGACCCCTCGCCTTTTTTACACCATGGTGAGGGTCTTTGCTGGGATATGAGCAGCTGCTGGTGCATGATAAGAAAACACCATGATTTCACCTTTTCTTTTTTTCTTTGTTAATAAACACTCACATAGCACTTAGTGCAGCCAGGGACCGTCCAAGTGGGTCACATGTAAGAAACTATTAACTCCAAGCAGAGCCTCTCTTGAACCCCTTTCACAAGCAAAATCTGAGCTTCTGAGAAATTGAGTTGCGTGCCTGAAGTAACCCAGGTAGCAATGGCAGAGCCAGAGCCAGAATCCTGATCGTCCGGCCCCAGAGTCTGAGTCCTTCCCAGGTAGTATGTTGTCTTACAAAGTTGTCTTCCTGGGAAGGTGGGTGCCACTATCACCCCATCTTGCAGTGGGTTAAGAAAGAGGTAGATTGCCCTGGGTCACGACTCAGGCAGCTTCTCCTGTAAAGGACAAAAGAGTCAATATTTTGGGCTATGTGGGCCTTAAGTCTCTGTCCCAACTATGTCACTATGCCATTGCCACACCAAAGTAGACACAGACAAAACCCATGCAACCATGACACGGAGCAGGTTTCAATTCCTCCTCTGACTTCTTTGCCATCATTTAGACGTGTGAAAACCTGCTCCCAGCAGAAGAGCTCTACGGGCAGGAGGTGGCTGGAGCAGTCCACAAGTCACTGCAGTCCCCTGAGCTTCGTCACACTGCTGAATTGTGGCTGCGTCCAAACCTGGGCGTTTTTAACGTAGCCCTTGAGCTTCCACACAGAGAGGGAGAGGCAACCGGGACAGCACGGTGACAGCCCCTTCCTCACCTGCAATGTCCTCGGGGGCAGCCGTAGACAACCACAGAGGTCAGAGAATTTGTGGATGGAAAGAAAAACACGCCAGCTCCCCCAGACCTGCCAAGAGCCCTGAAGTTTCCAGCTAGACAGAGGCAATGGTGAACAGCAACACTTAAATTCCAAAAGTCAGTGATATTTCTGGAGCAGGTTCTCCCCTCTCAGAAATACTGCCCATGATTTTCAGAGTCGTGTTGAAATGGATAGTTTTGAACCGCGGTTTGCGTTTTCCCTTTCACCCCAAAGAAAATCAAACTGTAAAAGCACAAATGTCCCCCGAGAGGGCTCCCTGCCCATTCAGCCATGTCTTCTAAGGGGCTTATTGAAAAATAGAAACCACTCGTGGCTGTAAAACCAGTGAACCTCTTTCCTTTGTTTAACCTATTGCCCTTGAAAACTTACTTTTTTATGGCTTGCACGTGATGCAGCCAGGCCTGTTCTCAGCTACCCTGATGCAGGAGTTTTAAATAGACGCACTTCAAAGAGAAAGGAGAAATACTCCATGCAAACAAGGTGGAAGTGGGGGCCGATCCAACCTTCACTCCTGATGGTGAACTCCACGGCCAAGAGCAATCATCTGTTATCGAGAGGGGAATTTCTCGGTGCCTATTCTATCCATCTTTCCTCTTCCCTTAATCCCTTTTCCATATTTGTGTGTGCTCGTTCTTAGATTACCATCATGCCTAATGCCAGACCCTGTAGCTGTTTAGCGATGAGTGCCCTTGGCCAACTTGAGAGGGTTCTGCCTAAACTACCAAAGAACTGAAGTAGAAATACGTGGGAGTCCATGCACCCCCATTCCCAAGACAGCTGTTCACCCATGGCTGTGGGTCTGGGGCTATGAACACCCCAGCTCTCTCGACCCTGGTTGGTAGAGCCCTGAGGTATGAGGTACAATGTATCCAGAGCCCCACGCCTCCTGGATTGAGCTGCTCTTGACAGGATTCACATAAACATGGCCTTTTTGTGAGACACCTGATTTCAGGCCCCCACTCCACTGGTTTTTCCTTGGAACATTTCCCAATAATTTGCTTTCACACAAATCCTCATAGAAAGTTCCAGTTCTGGAGATCAACCTGAGCCATGGGGTTGCAACAAACATCTCAAAGTTATGTCTTCTAATATGCAATATATTGAAACCAAAACCCGTTGTTTTTGCAGACTCTCACGCATTTTCCAAATGCTTCTAGTGCATGACCTATTTGTCTTCCCAAGTAACACTGTGATCTCCATGACAAAGGTGAGAAATAGAGTAAAAGACTTGCCCAGGGTCACACTGCTAGGAGGCAGCAGAGGTAGGGGTTCCTGGAAGCAGCGCAGGGCGACACCACCAGGTGATCACTGCTGGGTCTATGACCACCCTCCAAAACTCAGTTGTACTAGGTTAATTTCTCAGATAAAAATACAGTTGCTCTTTTAAGGCAAAGGAAGAGGAATACTGTGTGTTAGAAGCATTCATCCATGCCATAAGTACTTATTGAGTACCCACCACATTTCAGGCAGTGGGCTAAAGGAAATGGACGTGACTGTGAGCTCTCGTGGAGCGGAACCTCTAGCAGGAGGGTGGACAAAATGAAGGAACTCAATTGCAATGTCAGCAACGGCTATGAATGGAATACCCAAGCAAGTGGGGAAAGCCTGTCTTGAGATAAAGACTAGAAAGGCCTCTCTGAAGAGCTAGCATTTAAATCTAGAATTAAATGTGAGCAGGGGCGGTGAGGCAAAGGGTTGAAGAAAATGCATCCAAGGAAAGAGAGACTGTTGACTCTTCATTTAGGAAGGTGGAATTCAGGCACCTGGTCTTGCTGTTCGGTTTGGGGTCAAACGTCTCTGTAAGCAGAGCAGAGAGGATGATGATGTCTGTGGTAGGATTTCAAGGCCACCTATAGGGACTGAGCTGAAACACCTGTCACTCCCGTGGCCTGACTCTTGGCCGCACACAGCCTTTCTCCTACTCTTTGTAGAATGGAGAAGCTCAGTGGGTTTACTTTGGCCCTGCGTCTGCTGTTAACTGGGAGAGGAGCATGTTAATTAGGTATGCTCAGCCAACTTTTCAGACTGACCCTTGATAAATGATTCCCAGCATTTGTGAATGGTCCAAAGCCTAACATCTTAGAGGCGGTCGTGAGTGGGAAAGGCCGTGAAGGGAGACCTGGGCTTGAGTCTCTGATTTTCTATTTATTTCCGGTGCGACTTATCACTTGCCTCTCTGAACTTCTCTTTCCTCCTCTGTAAATGGTGAGAGAAACAAAATGGTCTTAGTCTCTTCAGGATGCTATAACAAAAATCTCACTGAGCACGTGGCTTCTAAACCACAGAAACTTATTTCTCATAATTCTGGAGCCTGGAACAACCAAGATGAAGGTCCTGGCAGATTTGGTAATGAGTCGTGGCCTGTCTCCTGGTTCCTACATGGAGTTTTCTTTTGCAATTTCACATGGTGGAAGGGACTAGCTATCTCTATGGGGCCTTGTCGATAATGCCACTAATCCCATTCCTGGGGGCTCCACCTTCATGACCTAATCACCCCTGAAGGCGAACTTCCTAGTGCCGTCACCTTGGGGATTAGGAACTCGGCATTGACTTTGAGGGGACACAAATGTGGAGACCACAGCACATTTGCAGGTGGCTTGTAGGGATCTGAAGTAATGTGTGTACAAAAGGACCTGGCTCTGTATCTGGAACTCTGAGGGTTTGGGGTTTGCTGGTTGTGGTCACAGCACCAAAAACTGCACAGATGGCACGGTTGTAATAAACAGCATCGCTGTGGAACTGATAATCAGGCTACTGAGCATGGATATTATTATCAGTGACACAGCCCCACCTGCACCTCAACCACTCTGGTGATGATACATCAGGCCCTGAAGGGCGGACAGTAACTCTCACATCACCTAAAATTCTGGTTGCCACCTATTGCTCTTGGGAAGTAACTTGAGATTTCAAACATTTCCACTGTCCCATGGAACAAGAATGCAAGACACAGAGGCAAGACACAATTCTCTAGGAGTCATATTTTAAAAGCAAATAAAATTGAAATTCATTTCTTTTGCACGTATGCTAGCTTGTTTCAGCTATACATGATATTAGTCTTCATGTTGACATAATGACAGAAGCATGGAATATAATTTGCTCCAATTCAGTCCCCAAGTAGTTAGGGGAAATTCATTTTGACAATATGTTTTCTTCACCCTAATGCATTTTAAAATATTATGATTTTTGAAATGCAATCAGGATAAGAAATTACTGGCAAAATATTTTACTTTTTTTCACACTATGTCTTCAAAGTGCAGTGTACAATTCATACTTAGTGAAAAATCTAATTTCAGGCCAGACCCATTTGGAGCACTCAGCAGACACGTGTGGATACTGGTCCCCATTTTAGGCAACATAGTGCTAGATAATAACAATATGTCTCTTAAAATTAAGCATCAGGAGAGTTCATTGGGCAGAATTTACATTGGGTAGAAATTCCATAGCATAAAAAAATTGCAATTACTTGAAACATAACAAAATGACCAAGACAACATAAAACTAGCCATATCAACTGTGATCATAAGAAGCAATTCTATTTGTTCTTTAATAGTGGGAAAGTTTGCATTTCTTTCCCCACTGAGATATACAAACAAAAACTCTGAGCCCTTTGGAATACCTTAACGAAATGTAGTCTTACACCTCTCTTCTTCACCCCATTCAAGTGTCCCCTCCCACGTCACCTCCCCCGAGGCCATTCACGGACACACCTCTGTGTGGCTTGGAGCACAGAGGTCTGCTCTGTCGTTTGTGATTCCAGCCAGGTGGTCTTTTTCTTGGTGCCTGGCCAACTGAAGACACACAACTCCCATTCACAGGTCCCTGCTTTTTCTCTCCAGCAATGTGTCAAGGGCCAGGCGTCACCACCACGTGAGCATCTAGGTAAGTCCTGTTCCAGTTCCTGTCCACGCCTTTTCTCACCAGACTCAGAATTCTTAGAAGAATCTGGGGCCAGAATCACCTTGTCTCAAGGTGTGGGGGCAGAGCCACGTCTGGGGCGTTACTGGGGGTTCTGCATCATGAAGCCGCACGGGGACTCCCTCTCTCCCTCCCTGTGGTGCCCACTGCTGCATGCTGGGGCTCAGCTCTGGAGGACAGCGACGGACTGAGCTGCTGCCTCTCCATATTTGTGATCATGGGGACCCAACCCACATTTAAAAAACAATAATTTTGAGGTACATACACTCAATTTAGTTATATAAAAATGTTAATTTATTTTTATGTATTTTTGATTTATTTTTAAACTCGTTTTTAATATAATTTTCATTTTATTTTGTTTTATCTATTTTATATAAAAATGTATAGAATATAAATATTTCTATATAATATGAATATTGTAAATATTTATATTTCTTATATTTTATTTATACATTTTAATATATTTTTCATATATTATATATTTTTATATAATAGAAAGCTTTCATTATTTCCAGAAATAACTGTTTTACACCCAACTACATTTTTTTAATTTTTAAAGTTGCTTTAATTAGTTATACATGACAGTAGAATACATTTGTGCACTGTGATATATCATACATAGATGGGATATAATTTCTCATTTTTCTAAGTGTACATGTTGCAGAATCATATTGGTCATGCAGTCACATATGCACATAGAGTAGTAATGTCTGTTTCATTCCACTATCTTTCCCATCCCCACATCCCCTCCCTCCCCTCCCTTCACTTCCCTCTACCTAATCTAAGGTAACACTATTCTTCCCTAGTGCCCCCCGCCTTATTGTGAATTAGCATCTGCATATTAGAGAAAACACTCAGTCTTTGGTTTTTGGGGATTAGCTTATTTCGCTTAGCATGATATTCTCCAACTCCAACCATTTACTGGAAAATGCCATAATTTCGCTCTTCTTTAAAGCTGAGTAATATTCCATGGAGTGTATACACCACATTTTCTTTATCCATTCATCTATTGAGGGACACCTAGGTTGGTTCCATAGTCTACCTATTGTGAATTGAGCTGCTATAACCATTGATGTGGCTGTGTCACTAGAGTATGCTGATTTTAAGTCCTTTGGGTATAAACCAAGGAGTGGGATAGCTGGGCCAAATGGGGGTTCCATTCCCAGTTTTCTGAGGAATCTCTATACTGCTTTTCATAGTGGTTGCACCAATCTGCAGTCCCACCAGCAATGTGTGAGTGTGCCTTTTCCCCACATCATCGCCAACATTTATTGTTGCCTGTATTCTTGATGATTGCCATTCTGACGGGAGTGAGATGAAATCTTAGAGTAGTTTTGATTTGCATTTCTCTAATTGCTAGAGATGTTGAACACTTTTTCATATGAAATTAAACTTCTATCTCACCCTGCACAAAAATCAATTCAAAGTGGATCAAAGACTTAGCCACTAGAACAGAGACCCCGCGCCTAATAGAAGAAAAAATAGGCCCAAATCTGCTCCATATCAGCCTAGGTTCTGACTTCCTTAACAAGACTCCTAAAGCGCAAGAAGTAAAATCAAGAATCAATAAATTGGATGAATTCAAATTAAAAAGCTTCTTCCCAGCAAAGGAAAAAATTAATAACGTGAGGAGAGGGCCTACAGGTTGGGAGAAAATCTTTACCGCATGCACCTCCGATAAAGCATTAATCTCTAGCTTATATAAAGAACTTAAAAAACTTAACACCAAAATAATTAATAATAATAATAGTAACCCAATCAAAAAATGGGCTAAGGAACTGAACAGACACTTCCCACTTACAATTTTATGTAATATTTCTCTACGTGTATAAGAAGAAAAGAAAAGCCGGAAAAATAGAGAAAATGAGAGAAGGAAGTGGGAGGAAGGGACAGAGAGAAAAAGGAAGGAAGAAAGTGTACTATGAATCACAAGGCCTGTCCTGACGGTGTCAGAGAGAGCGACGGAAGAAGCTGGATCCACCGTGACACCATGAACTGAGGGACGCGCCAACCCTGGGATCCCACTTGCTCCTAATGCAGAAGGTCTCCTGGTCGAGCAGGTGGAGAGCAGGTGCTGAAAGCAGCCCCTCGGGCCTGGGAGCCAGGGCTTCCCACAGGCCAGTGCGCACGGAACCAGCAGGAGACCCCAACAAGAGTTCTGATGCGGTAGATCTGGGGTAAGGCCTGAGACCCTGAGTTCCTAGCAAGCTCCCCGGTGAGGCTGAGGCTGCTCCTCAGGGGTCACCCTGAAGGAGTGAGGTTGGGAGTCCACGTGGTCCCGGGCAAGGTCACGGGCATCCCCGAAGACACTCTCGTTGCCTTGCGTGTCATGGTTTTTCTGCCCAGAGTGTCCCGCTTTTCTTATTTAAAATAATGATAATAATAATAATAAATCACATTAATTTCTCCCAGAAGATACCTTTTGTTCATCGTGTCATTTTTCCAAGAATGTGGTGTGGCCTTTTGTCTCCAAATGACAATGTGTATTTCCTAAGTCTCTTCTACCTCACCTCTGAGCTGTGGGGTCTTTGCGTTGGTTCCGGCTCCCCCTGGGCAGCCCGTTATGCATATTTCCCAAATCCTCTGTCTGTCTTCCACCTCTGTCACCTTTTCTATGATGGCTCGACGTCATCGCTGTCCTTCATTCATTGTGCAGGATTTCTTCAAACCCACCGTCGGCTGAGAGTGACCAACTTCTCGTTCCACCTGATACCGTTGACGTTACTGCTTTTTTTTTTCCCATTTTTCCCCCCACAGTTGCTAACTCACGTTTCCTCTTCTGCAGTTGCCCAATGGCCCCTTCATGGAATCTTTTGAGATATTTTCTTTAATAAGGTCACGTTCCATGTGATGCCTTTGAAATGGTTACAGTGTCTGTATTCCCATGTTGTCTCTATGTAAGCATATCTACGATAGACAGATATGTCATATATATTATTTTTCTCGCTTTATTTTTTTCACTTAATGCGCAGTGGCTCCATGTTGATTCATTTCTTAGCGTTCCTCTTTGAAAAGACATACGACCCGCTAAAGGCAGTGAGGAGGTTTGGAAATGGAAGTAGCACCCCTGAGCTTTCTGGTCTATTTGATTCCTTCTGATCCAATCTAGAATCTATAACTTCCTTGAGACAATCTCTTTTATTTTTGAAAACCTCAAAATGAGAATGTCTCAGTGGGAAGGTCCTAATGAGAACCAAAGTTTACCACTTAAAAGGAGGAGGTGGTACGAGAGAGAAGGGCTTGTACAAATTACCAGGGCCTGGTGGGCAGGAAGTAAAACCAGGGAGAATCTCATGTTAAAAAAAAATAAATAAATAAGAAGAAACCTTTGGAGTGAAGAAATACCCAACACAAAAGCCAATTCATTAACGGAGCAGATGAACTTGTGCTTGGTGCGCACACCAGCATCTGCGGGCGCTCGGCCGGGCCCACGTGTGTGCAGCACATGCTATTTATTTGGTCTGGAGATGCGGCCTTGTCTGCAGCTGGAGACGTAGATCTCTTCCTTCTTCCTTGGTGCCCACCAGGTGCTCCCCACATGCTCTCGTGGAGTTTGGAGGAGTGGGGAGACAGACAGCAAATGCCGAGGCAATAAATAAGTTGTTCTAGGACACAGAGGTACATGATGGAAACGGATGGGGTGTTGGGAGGAAGAATGGCCGGGCTCAGAGAAGGCCTTGTATTCAAGCTGCATCTGAAGGACACGTGGCAAGTCCTGTGAAGAGCTGGCAAGAGGGTTGAGCATGCTACGCGGTGGGGGGGGGGGGGGGGGGGGGGGGGGGGGGGGGGGGGGGGGGGGGGGGGGGGGGGGGGGGGGGGGGGGGGGGGGGGGGGGGGGGGGGGGGGGGGTGCCACCAGGAACTTGCCCTAAAGCAGCCTACGCGTGTCCTGGAAACAATCAAGCCCAAAAGCTTATGCGACTGGATTCATGGAAGATGGTTTGGTGCAGAATCACGTTAGAGATGCAGGTAGGAGCTGGGTCATGCAGAGCCCCCTACGCCCCGGGGACGAGTTGGTTCTGCACCCTGTGGGATGCGGAGCAGTTCCCTGGCCACAGTGCAGAGAATGGATTAAAAAGCCACTTTAAACGATGAAGGGTTCCACTAATGCTGGAGGGGGTGGGTGAGCCTGAACTTGGGGTGAAGGCAGTAGTGATGGAGAGAAGTTGGCAGAGTTGAGACACATCCCAGAGCCCAAGCAGACAGGACATTCTTGTGGCTTGAGTGTGGGAGGTGGAGGAGAAGGAGCAAGGAAAACTGCCTCTCGGGTTTCTGGGGCGAACAATTGAAAAGGTGGCCATCGCCCTTCTAACATGACAGGGACCAAGGAAAGGATGAGTCTGCAGGGAGACGTCAGGAGTTTGGTTTTGGAAGTGGAACTTTTGAGATGTTTCTGGGTACCGTGATGTGATGGTGAACTTTAGGTGTTCACGTGACTGGGTTAGGGGGGTACCCAGATAGCTGGTGAACACTCTGTCACTGTAGTGAGTCTGAGCAGTGTCTCTCCAGGGCCCAGTGTTGAAAATCACAGAGGAGGGATCCATTAGGCTTATTTTAATCAACTCTCGTTCACCCCACTATTGAGATTCTACTTAAGTTACATAAAGCCAAAAAAAAGAAGGAAAAAAAACCCAGACTTATTAGTTCACACAAAGTTAATACCAAAAGTTCATACGCCTTCAAGCACAGATGGTTCCAGGATATTATATATGTCACCAGAACTCTGTCATTCATCATTTCTTGGCTCTTTTTCTTTGCCTTGGCTTCATTTCAGGCAAGCTCACCCTCTTGGTGCCCATTAGAGTCAGACGTACTTTCTTCTATTAATAAACTCAGTATTACCAAGAGTTTCTCCATTCCAATAGTTCTAGAAGATTTTGTGGATTTCTTCCGATCACACTCTCTTGAGTCGTGTATCCAATCTTATACTAATCCTAAGCCCAGAGTCTGCGAATGATAGGCTAGGCCTGGGTCCCCTGCCCATCTAAGACGTGGTCTGAAAAACAGCCCATAATGCCTCAAAGGAAGCATCAGAGTTCCTTCCAGAGGAGGTGAATATAGATGCCAAGCTAGAAAAAGCAATAGCCATGCAGAGAGGTCACTTTTGACTCTAAAATATGCCCACTCATTTAAGCATCTGAAATTCCCATTTGTTCCACCAGCCAACATGAAAGTTGCTGTCCTTCAGTGGGCGGCTAATGGTGCCAACTCTGGACATGGCCACAAGTAGGGGTGTGGGTGGAGCTGCTACAGGATGACCCCCTAAATTAAGAATTCAACATCAAGAGGTCAAATATCCACCTTCAAAAAAGTGGGAACATAGCTGGGCACGGTGGCGCACGCCTGTGATCCCAGCACTTGGAGGCTGAGGCAGGAGGATCGCGGGTTCAAAGCCAGCCTCAGCAATGGCGAGGCATTTAGCAACTCAGTGAGACCCTGTCTCTAATAAAATACTAAAAAGGGCTGGGGATGTGACCCAGTGGTCGAGTGCCCCTGAGTTCAATCCCCAGTACCAAAAAAAATAAAGATAAAAAAAGTAGGAACACCAGTGGCCAGATGCAGGGGACAACAGAGAAACAGGGTGGCTGTTCACAGAAGGGGCTGTTCTCAGCATTCAAGGGGTGACACTGTGGTGACCTTGATGTCTAAACGCTACCTGGACAGCACCTTTTTACCCTAGGCCAACTGCTGAGGATTCTGTCAGGTTCAGGGACCTGGGCACTCATAAGACAACATGGAGATAAGTTTCCAACATAAATCTAACAACCCACTTCTAAGCTTGGCAAGGAAGAACGAACATTGGGCGAAATATTTGTAGATTTTACAAATGGAGCCTGGCCCGTCGGTTCTGCATGGGCAGGGTAGCTGGAAACCGCAAATGTATGACCAATCATGACGGTCCCCGCCGCTGCCTGCAGAAACACTAAATCAGACCCAGGTCTAGACCGCAGCCTGTGTGGGGCACAGAGAATTAGGCTAAGATCCCAGCTCTGGTCTCTGAGCTGAGTCTGTCACACGGAAGCATGAAGCCAGGGGCCCAGGACGCAGGGACTCTCTCCTCCAGCACACAGAGCAGGAGGTGAGGGTTTGTTTCTCACCCTCTGAGAATCCACATGGGCCCCAGTTGCGGTAAAGGTGATTCTTCAATTTCATGCATTTGCAATTTAGCAGATTGAGCGTGGACTCCTAAACTTTTAAACAGTGATGGTTCAGGAAGGGTCAATAGGTACATTGATTTTAAGGTTCAGAGTGTTTCCAATGCACGTTCCCTAACAATTCCACCTCCCAGGTTTTGCTCCTGGGCGGGAAGGAGGCAGTGCAGAGGAATGAGGCTCAAGATGCAGGGGACCGACCTGCTAGACGTGACGGCTTTTTGTCACCCTACAGATGCCACTCAGTGACTCTGGGTTTCCAAACACCTGGAAAAGCTATAAAAGTCAAGCTGGCTCAGAAAGCCAGATACTGTGTAGAATAAAGTGGCTGAAGAAAATAAGAAGGGATTCCAGGCCACAGGAAAAAGAAGTTCACGACTGTTTTTGAAAAGCACGGTCTTTATTCTCCCCTCCGATTATTAGTTAGGAATAGCATAATTGGAATAGCGTAATAGTCAGGAACGCTTCAGAATCTGAAATAGGACCAGACTCGTGTGCTGCTGTCTTTTTACATTTTCCCTGTCCAATAGCCATTTTGCTTTATTTGAAGGAAAGGGGATAGGACACGAATGGTTTGCAATAATAACCATGTCTAACAAGTCACATTTGAATTAATTCTGCCTCAGAATCATGGAGAAGTTTGTTCTAAGGAACTGTGGGATTCATTTTCCACTTATGGGGGCCGTCTGGGGACTTCTTGCCGGTTGGACCAGCCAGGGGGAGTTTTTGTTCCTTAAAGCAAAGAAAAGACGTTGCATCCGTTAAGACAGCTGAACCCCTGTAACAAATAGGGTTGCAAATTAGGATGGCAAAATCACAGTAAAAGAGCATTTCTTACTCGGGGAAGTCTCCGGAGGGAATGTCACCCATTGGTCTCGCTCTTCCTTGTGGCCCTTCAGAGAGCCGGGCTCCCTCCCACTCCATCCTCAGCCATCTTTACTGGGTGATGTTTCGTGATTCTAGCGGGTGGAAGAGGAAGGAAGAGGGGAGAGGCCTGCCTGCCCCATAAAAGATGGTCAGGCCTCCACTGGAACACACACTTCGAGTCACACTCCGTCAGTGAGGTGAGTTATGTGGCGCACAGTAACGCAGAGCATTGCAGGAGTGAGCCCCGGATGGACCGTCGATCACAGCGGGAACGCCATGCCCTGTGTGGGGAGATGGGCTGGCATCCTGCAGGCCGTGCCTCTTCAATCTCTGCACCGCGGGGAATTCTTGGGACCCACCCCATGCACGGTGAGTGCAGGGTGCGACATCAGATGCACATGAGTTTGAAATTCTGCTTGATCACTCGAAGGTCCCCAGGAAGTCTTGGGCACGCATGGGCCTTATTTCCCTCATCTGTCAAATAGGGGTCTTGCTATCTGCCACTTAAGGGTTGTGAGGATGAAATGAAGAGATTTGCACTTCCTTTGCTAAGCATCTGGCCTAAAGTAGACTGTAAGTAGCAGGAATCATGATTGTCATGATCCAGCTGTGGGTGAAATGAGTGAATGCATATTTCCTGGAGATTTGTGGACACCTTCCTCTTATTTCTGTTTTTCCAGCCCCACCCTCACTCAGATGTGACATACAATCTGTCCATGCCCTCCTGTAAGCTACCTGTCGTGGCTAGCCACAACGCCACGGGAGGAAAACTCTCGGAGGCAGAGTAAAAAATACTACTACTTTTACTTCTACTTTCTTAGAGAGAGCTTAGAGAGAGAAAGAAAGATTTTTCTTCTTCTTAGAAAGAGCTTAGAGAGAAAGATTAGAGATAGCTTTTTCTTCTTCTTCTTAGAGCTTAGAGAGAAAGATAGAGAGCTTGAAGAGAGAGATTTCTTCTTTAGAGAGAGAGAGAGCTTAGCTTTTAGAGCTTCTTTCTTCTTTGTTCTTTCTTCTTTCTTCCTCGGGAGCCTTGGCCTGACTCTGACCAGGAATTACTTCTTCTATCTGGTTTCTCTTCTGTAACTGCTCTGCCTACGTTCTGGCCGCTCTGATTCTTTTCTTCTTCTCCGACCCGAACTCTTCTTCCGACCGAGCGACTGCATGACTGACTGAATGAATTCATTCTTCTCCTGACTCCGACTGCTTTCACCCGGTTATATACCTTTAGCTTTGCGGGTGCCTCACGTGCATTTACAGGTGCGTCACATACATACTTATTATCAGGTGGAACTTATGGCTTCCAGCTGACCGCAATAGCCATCTCCCTAATTGGGACTCCTTCACCCTCCCCTGCTTCTTCCCCCTTCTAAGGCTTCCTTAAGCCATTAGTGCACCTTCCTCCATGACTCCACGCTAGCAGAGGCTGGGCGTGGAGGAGGCACAGCCGTGGAGCTGGGCAAATGTTGTTGTTTCTGCTGGAAACTTAACAGAACTTATCACAGTGCTTTCCATGGAAAACTCAAAAGGAAAAAAACATCTTGGGGAGGGTACAAAGGGTGTGCGCACACGCGTGTGATCATACATGCATGTGATTTTTCTGTGCATATGTGCATTGGGCTCAAGCCTCTATGCATGTGCTCCTGGATCAACACGTGTGTTCTGTGAAGCTCGGTAGAAGCACTACTGTCAAGAGGCCAAGCTGACCAGGCACGGCGGCACACGCCTGCAATCCCACTGGCTAGGGAGGCTGAGGCAGGAGGATCACGAGTTCAAAGCCAGCCTCAGCAAAAACGAGGCACTGAGCAACTCAGTGAGACCCTATCTCTAAATTAAATACAAAATAGGGCTGGGGATGTGGCCCAGTGGTCGAGTGCCCCAGTACCAAAAAAAAAAAAAAAAAAAAAAAAAAAAAAAACAAGATACAGAGCTGCTCACCTCACATGCTTCTAAAATTAGAGAAATTTATTCAGTCCCTTGCAATGCCTTCTGGGGGGCTGCCACAGTAACTGGGTGGAGATAAGGTGGCAAAGTCCCATGTGGTCCAGTTAACAGAGCACAGCCACTGTCTACCCCCTGGATTAGTGGATCATCTCAAGAATGTCTGTGACCTCACTCAGGTCCCAGGAAAGTTCAGGTGACCAGATCAGCAGGATACTAGTATTCACCAAGTGCAAAATGTGTGCATGGAGCCATGTGATTGAGTCCACATGGCACCTTAGGGCCCCCCTTAAAAGAAACTAAGGCTCAGAGAGAGATTCTGTGACTTCTTACACTTCCCCTAGCATCCTCATAAGTAGTGGGAAATAAGTTTTGAAAATAGGTCCGATTCCAAAATACATGCTCTCGGTATGTTGGCAAAACATCCTCTGCAGCCATTTAGCATGCACACACAAGTGTGGGCACGCACACAGGCACACCTAGGGTGTGTTCTGTTAAGAGTGGGCCAGGAGAGCCCATTCGTCCCAAATGGTATGTGGGTTCACTTAGAGGATTCTGAAGGTTTTGAGGGGAAAAGTTCTGGTTTTACAGGCTCAGAAATTGAAAGAGAAGAATTAAGACAGAAGTCAAAATCTAATCAACTGGAGAGAAAGAGAAATATGGAGGATTAAGCAGAGGCCCGTGGATCCTTAGTACCTTGTGCTACAGAAGCATGGAGACCTCTCTAGTTAGCCTCTTATTTCTTATGATGGGAGTTGGAGAAGGTAGAAGACACATAATTATCTGCCTGTAACCCTAAAATGTGGTCACAGATGCCTAGAATCCCAGTGACTCTGGAGGCTGAGGCAGGAGGATCACAAATGACAGGTCAGCCTAGACAACAAGATACTATCTCAGAATACAAAATTGGAAGTGCTGGGGATGTAGCTCAGCAGCAGAGTACCCTGGGTTCAATCCCCAGTACCACAAAATTAATGAATGAAGAATGAATGAACTGTGGCCCTGGGAATTATTTTTAATTTGCCTTGGAAGAGGGCAGGCAGCATTAGTAAATCACATCATGCACAACTTAGTCTGAAAAGCACAGAGTTAAAAACCAAACGCTCTCAAAACCAAAGACAAAGTACAAATCCATGTGTTCCCCTCAAATACAGAAAGGCACCGGCTTCAGCAGCTGTCTGGCCGCTGTGGAGGGAGGCAGCCCCTTGGTCCATAGGAAGTCTGAGAAGAGGAAGCCATTTCTCCCTCGCTGCTTCCGCTCCCTTCTCTAACCCGCCCCGCTCTCTGGACCACAGTAAGACCCATGTTTGTTTTCCGTGCAGCCACTAGTTATGGATTAGATATGGAATGTCCTCAGAGGTGCACGTGCTGAAGGCGTGGTCCCCAATGCAGCAGTGGTCACAGGTGGGGCTTTGGGGAGGTGACCGGATCTTGAGGGTCGTGACCTCATCAGTGCATTAATCCATCGATGGGTTCGTGATTGAATAGACTATCAGGACAGGTGCAAACCATAGCAGGTGGGACCAAGTTGGAGGAGTGGGTCCTTGGGGGGGCATGTCCTGTCCCCGGCCTCTCTCTCTCCCCACTCAGCCACCACGAGGTGAGCGACTCTATTCCATCATGCCCCCCGACATGATGTTCTGCCCAGCCAAAGGTCCACAGCGATGTGGCCAAGTGGCCATGAACTGAAAGTAACCTTTGAGACCATGGGCCAAAGGAAACCTTTCCTGTTTTAAGTTGATTTTTCTCAGGTATTTTGTCACAGCAATATCCCACGCTAAGCCAGTCACTGATTATTTACTCAGTGACTTTGTGTGCCTATGGATGGTGTAAGAGTGAGTGGGTCCGACTGCCCAGCGATGCCAAAGTCAAGGGACCCCGCAACATAAGCCCACAGACAGAGGCTTCACCACCAGTTGAAAGTGGGCTGGTTTCCCGTGCGTACCCCGTACTGGGCTGCTTTGGCGGAGCCAGCACTCCCTGGAGTGCCTGAGTCCCTGCTGCTTCTGTCTGTCTCCTAGGACAGGGGCCGGACACCCTTCCACAGAGGAGCAGACGGGGAGTGTCTGCTTCCTAGGTCACAGGTCGCTGCTGCAACCTCTCTGTTCCAACATGCAGTGCGAAGGCAGCGTGGACAGTGCCTACGTGGAAAGGCAGGACTGTGTCCCCACAACACTTTATTTACATAAACAGGGGGTGGTCGGGGCCTGGCCCCGGGGCCACAGCTGGATCCCTGCCTGGTCACACGCCCCTGGTGTGCGTGTGGGCCACCGAGAGAGGGAGGGGGACAGGAGGGCAGCCCTGTTTCCTTCGAAGGGAAGACGTGGAAGTTGCGTGCGTTACGTCTGCCTGTGTCCTGTGGGCCAGAACTCGAAAGGCTAGAAATCTGGGGACAGGCATCGTGAGCCCAGAGGAGACTCAGCTGCTATTTTTGTATTTTTAATCCAAAAAAAGAAGCGTTCCTGGGGCAATCGGGAGGGTTGTCAGTCTCTGGAGGGTGGAGGAGGAGGACGGAATGAGCCTGGCAGAGGGCAGAGGGCAGCAGCCCAGCCCGGGAGGTGACAGCAGGGTCGGGGCCTTCTCTGAAGAGCGATGGGAAGCTGTTGAGCCATCCCTAGCAGGGGTGGCCAGGACCACTTTTCCTCTGGAAGAAGGCTGTGCTGGCGGCAGTGTGCAGACACAACGGGGCGGTCGTGCCGGGATGTGGTGGCGACTCATCTGGAGAAGACTGGCATCCTCGGGGCGGGGGCGGGGGGCGATGGTGGCTTGGGTGACCATGGTGGCAAAGACGTGGGGCAGACAGGAGGGAGACACAGAAGGCAGAGGCTGCAGCTCCGTGGGTCCAACGCCCTTTCCAAGAATCTGGAAAAAGCAGCTTTAATTAATAATAACGTTTTCAACACCCGAAGACAAACTGGGCAGCCCTTGCCATCTCCATTGCCCACACGGGGGCTGGAGGGTGGCCCAGCTGCAGCCTTCCTCTCTCCTTGGGCTTGGAGTGCCCAGGGCGCGCCCCATCCTTGAGGAACATCCCCCCCCCCACTCCCCGGTTCTCCCGAGTGTGGCTCCGAGGGCTTGTATGACGAGGACGTGGGGACAGAGTTTACAAGCCCCGCACGGCATGCCCGGAGCGGGCAGCCCCGCTGCTGCTCGGCGTGAGCCAAGCGAGGAAGTGGCATGCGTTTGCAGACTGGCTGGCACCGGGCAGACAGCAGCCCGCGGGGTAATTACGCCAGGCTGACACCGTGATGCAATCGCTGCTGTGCGAGGGCCTCAGTAATAAAACGCTGCGGAGCTGTCGGTGCCACCAGGAGCCTGAGAAAACCGAGGCTCATCGCTGTCGGGGGCGGTGCCGAGCATCTGCTGCGTGCCCGGCCACACTCCGGGGCGAGGCTGCGGAGGTGGATAAGAGGCGAACTCGGACCTTCTCAGACCTTCGCTCTCCAGCGGCTGCCACAGGTCCCCATGAAACACAGCTTGAAAAGGTCTCCCTCGCTGGTTAAAAATGGGTGTCCAGCAACCGGGGCATCTCCACCAGCAGTCTCAGGGCTTCTGTGGACTTCTTTGGCTTTACTATTTGTCAGGGTGGATGTTTTTGTTTGTTTGCTTGTTTTGGTACCAGGGTTGAACCCAGGGGCCCTCAACCCCTGAGCCACATCCTCAGCCCTATTTTGTATTTTATTTAGAGACAGGGCCTCCCTGAGTTGCTTAGCGCCTCGCTGCTGCTGAGGCTGGCTTTGAACCCGCGATCCTCCTGTCTCAGCCTCCCAAGCTGCTGGGAGCACCAGCAGGCGCGTGCCACTGTGCCGGGCTATGGTGGATGTTTCTTTTTTGATCTTGCAATCTGGCAATCCGCTTGCAGGGAAGAGCCCGAAAGACCATGGCACCACTGTTTCCTGAAGAGTCAACCTCACAGTCTTTATGTCTTCGTTTCCTGTTTTGTCAAAATCGTTACAGTGACCGGCCGATCCACAGAGTCCTAATAGCTCAGGTGACTCACAGGCCCTTGCTGATCTCTGTCTTCTCATTTCTTTCTGGAAAAGTTCATCAGCAAACTATTTTCTGGCATGGCTCCCTCTGCCCCTGTATCCACACAGTGCCTGGATTCCCCGGTTTCAGGACCGAGAACCAGCGCAGGCCCGTGGACCGCATGGGCCATGCTGGTCACCGTGGGACCTCGGCTCTCAGTGGCCATTCACTCAGTCCTGGTGGGTTTGGCGCAGTCTTCCCTGGAACAGTCACTTCTCGATCATCTATTAAATACAAAACCCATATGTGTCACTGTGTCACTGTGTCACTGTGAAGGCCCCTGTGGTCCCCAGGACAGCTCATTTCATCTTGCCAAAAAAAAAAAAAAAAAAAAGCCGTGCATTCTCAGCTAGCAGGTTTTGGCAACCTGGGGCCGGTAGCCAGATACAGCTCTTCTGACAATAAAGTTTTATTGGGACGCAGTCAGACATCCGTTTATATACCGTCTCTGGCTGTGTCTGTGCTGCAGTCAGAGCTGTCCTATGACAGAGACCGCGTGGCCCACGGGGACAGAAATATTTACTCTCTGGCTCTGTGCAGACCAAGTTTGCTGGCCCCTGCTTCGGACAGAGCACAATCCTGTGTATTGTTTCTTTCATGAAGTTCTTTCTAAAGAGCACACTGGTGCCGTTCAGCGACTCGGATCTGTTTGACTGTAAGATGAATATGTGCACATTATCTCTTCAATATGTTGTTGTCAAATGCCAAAAAAGCAATGTCAGGAGTCCACCCACGGGTTGATTTTTGCACAGAGACGCGCAAAATGTGAAACTTGACTTTCAAGTCACCCCAAAAAGCGCTCGCAGGTTTCTGCCAGCCTCTGCAGTGGGGTGCGACCCTCAGGCCATGACCCCCACACCCGCCTCGTCCCCTATTCCATGGACAGACCTGACATGGCTTGTCAGTTACTTCCCTCCCAAGAAGAAAAACAAACCAACATTTTACAAATCAGAAATATCCTTTCACTTATCGCCCCTAGTTTAAAGAACAATCAGAAACTTTGTAGTTGGGGATGAGAGAGTGCCAGGGTGAGCTCTCTGGTTTATCTTCATCTTGAAACTTACACAACCCGCAAATAAATTATAAGTTACTCCAAAGATTCCCACCAATGACAAACTGACTCACTGTCCTCCGAGGCCTTTCATCTTTCTGGACTCTACTTCTAAGGCTCTTTCTCTTCTGTGGAGACGGAGCGTGCTACTTGCCAACATCACAGCGAGTGTGCCAACGTCTGGACACGGTTTCCATCTTACCTGTGTAGAAAAATACGACCGTAGCTTCAGGTTTTTCCACGATTGCTTCTTTGCCCCCCTGCAAGGGAGTTCACGGCCAGCTTCACGAAGGCCTTCGTGTCTGCTCTTGTGCAGCAACAAAAATAGAATGAAAGGTTGAAGCGGCTCTTGTTCATCAAAATATAACAAACGATTATCCCAGAGACACCAGACCATTGTAGGAAGAGTTTGGTGAATGTTTTGTTTTGGCTTTTGCACTGCCAAGTGCCTGCTGATCTGGAGACCAAAACCACAGTTTCGGGACAAGATTTCAAAGAATAAACCATGTCACATTTCTCCTGGTTGGCTGACATTTCAAAAAAATCTTCTGCCTGCAGCCCTCCCGGGAGAAGAGAAGCTATTCTTTCATTGTTAAAAAAAAAAAAAGATAGAAAGAAATGGCAAGAAATAAAACAAAAAGAAAGTCTCTGTCTTGGTAAGACCAAATACCATTTGGATGAAAGCAGTCGTGTGTTATTAGACCCAGGACGGGAGGCTTTCTGAAGTCACTGATTTAGAGAACTATGACTCTAAATCTTTGATGCTAACACTAAAGCAGTGTGTATTTTGCTATAAAGAGACCCCCCATGCATGAAATACTGACCCCCAACTCTGGTTATTCCAGGCTCTGGGTATCAAGAGACGTGCCACCACCCTGCAGGTCCTGGCTTGTCAAATCATTCAGCACCAGGCTGACAGACGGGACTGGTTCGGGACTGTCCGTTCCCATAGAGAGGGCCACACGGCAGAGACACCCATCTCCCCGAAAACAGAAAGTCGGGCTCTCCACCACCATGTCATAATACTGCCACACACTACTTAGCACTTCTGTAATATCTTCACAGGTTTCTACATATAAAAATTAGTTAATTAGCAATTATTACCACACGCTAGGTAAGCATGGATTATTATTATCATAATTTTACAGACTGGGTAAACGAGAGCAGAGGAGAAGATGCCAGGAGAAAAATTAAAATTAATAAGTTCCTAGATCACAGGCTTTGAGAGGCAGGAAGTTTAAGGGCTTGTTTATGTTAAAGTGCACGCGGAGCAGTGATCCTTGAATGTCAAAAAAGTCAAATTTTCCAAAATTAAATTTTTTTTAAATCAAATTAAATTTTTCTTATTAAATCGGTGCTGGGATTCTGTCCTTTGTTTTTTTTTTTTTTTTTTAAAATAATGTTATACCATCCCATGCATCTGAGATGACTGAGTCATTGAATTTGTTGAAAGGGAACCTGTGTAAGCATAGACCTCACTCTTTAAACCTCAATCCTTGATTTTTTTTCCCCCACTTATGGAATATTCTAGTGTCTGTGAGTTTTAGAAGCCTGAAAGCTGGGTTTGGATCAGTATTTAGGTAACTGCACAGCAGATCTTGGTGCCGTCTATTGAGCGCCCAGTGTGTGCTAGACACCATCCTGGCCCTAGGGGGCAGCACTGAGGAAGGCACCTTGACACAGTAGAAACTGTAGCTTCACGTTTGAAGGAGGAGGGTCTGTCATAGTGGGAGTCGCTCTGTACTAGAAGGGATATTGCACTGACTCACTTGGTGCATCGCCCCCTACCAACCACCGATTCCTGCTTCGAGTGTAGCTGGTACTGCTTTGGGGGCCTGAGTGTGCTTTTCAGATTTATTCCAAGATGGTGGGTACACCTGTGGTGTACAGGTGAGGCCTCCTTCCCCTTCAGGATTAGCGATGAATTCTGCAATAAGACCGCAGTGGGCATGGATATTTCACCTCTCCGGCATCTCAGGGGAACCCACCTCTGCTCTCCTCCATTCTTGAAGTCTGAGTGAGACGGACCCTAGTGTTTGGTCTAGAAATAGGCAGACGATCTGAGGCTGGCCAGGACTCATGCCTTGGACATTCGTTGGTGCTCTTAGGAATATGATGCCCTTCAGCCTGGGGTCAATACGCTGGTAAGACGGAAGCATGGATGGGGGGGGAGCTGTCTGCCTCAGCTTGAAGCTAACCCAGGGGAAAAGAGAGCAGATTCTCCATGTATTCATATGAGCACCTGAATTCAGCCACACCTGAAGCCTTTTTACCTCCTGGACTTTTCAATGTTGTCAAAATCCTTTTCTTTAAAACAAAATTAAGAATAATAATAAAAATAATATATATATATTATATATATATATATATATATATGACTCACTCTGAATTGAATTTCAGAAACTTGCAGGCAAAAAGAGTCCCTATGCACTTCAATTCAGTCATCTTTCAAAATACAGCCTTTAGCATAAACAGGAAAATAAAACAAGTTTAATAGACACAATTTAAAATATAGCTTATGCATGTATGAAGACTCCTGCAGAGTGATACTTGTGTATCTACCATTCCCTTCTTCCCTTCTTCCTAGTAACAGAACCCTAATAATACTGGGGTTGTTGTTTGTTTGGGTACCAGGGATTGAGGCCAGGGGCACTTAACCACTGAGCCACATCCCAGGCCCTTTTTATTTTTTGAGATAGGGTCTCACTAAGTTGCTGAGGTTGGCTTTGAACTCATGATCCTCCTGCCTCAGCCTCCTGAGCCGCTGAGATTACAGGCGTGTGCTACCATACTCGGGAATACTGTTTTTACAGTAGCTTTATTGAGATGTAATTCACACGTGATAAAGAGTGGACTTGTACCCATCAGCAGAATTCCTTTTAAAACATGTTTGTCACCTACAAAAAGAAAACCCTACCCATTAGCAGTCTCCATTGGCCCCTTCTCTCAGCTTCTTCAATGTCTGTTTATCCCCTACAAATGGAACATGCGCTCTCTGGCTCCTTAGAATAAACATTTGCAGTGTACATCCATGCTGCAGTTGGATCGGTACTTCATCCCTTCTTATGGCAAATGATATTGCGTTACATGAGCACACTGCATGTCACTTACCGTTTCATCAGTTGATACATATTTGGGTTGGCCAACTTTGGGGCTATTTAGAATAACACCATTATGAACCCTCACGTACGAATTATTGAGTAGGCATGTGTTGTTGGTGTCTCAGGAATGTATCTAGGAGTAGAATCCATGGGTCAGAGGGTCAATATTTAACTTTCTGAAAAGTTGCTAAATAGTTTTCCAAAGCGCCCGACTCATTTTACAGTCCCCCAGCAACACTGGAGGGGTCCAATTTCACCACAACCTTGCCAACACTTGTTATTGTCTGTCTTTTTTTATTTTAGCCATCCTCCGGAGGTATGAAGTGGTGTACCATTAATATGCACAGAGTCTTTTCTGTGTATTTAGGGTCTGCTGTTGAGATATAAGAGAGGTGGTAGAGGAGCTTCCAGGAAAGCTCATTAAAGAAGGCTGCGTTAGGGGAATTCATTGGGGGCCTTTCCTCCTTTCCCTTTTTCTCCACCTGGAATGGTTGGCTCTGCTGCGGTTAGCTCTCAGTCCGGGAAGTAAGAATAGAGACCAGGACCTTTCAAAGATTGGTAAAGCAAGGTCTGGGGCTATAGCTCAGTTAGTAGAGTGCTTGCCTTGCCTGCACAAGGCCCTGGGTTCAATCCCAGGCACCACACACACACACACACACACACACACAACACACACACACAAAGATTGGCAGAGCTGGAGGAAAGTCTGAGGCTCTCAGGACTTGGAAGCCACTAAGGCATACAGATCCTAGTTTTCTTATTTGACAGAGACATTTCTGCCTTAGTTATTCCATGATTATTTGGATGTGCTGTTCTGTTGAGCTGAACTTAATTTTTTGCCCTCTGTGCGAACGCGTGTGTGTGTGTTTTGGTGGCACAGGTTAAAATGTGCATGTGTGTGTACACAGGGTAGGCCCGTGCTCCTAGCCCCAGGACCCCTAGTGTAGCGTCGCATTAGGGAACTCATCACATTTCATAATCATCTCGCAGTGTGTATTGATATTTGCTTCTTTACTCTGGATTGAGGGCTCCCTGGGACATCTTGTTCACCCCGCACAAAAGACAGCCCCTAGCTGTCTTCCCAGCCCAGGAAGCTACTAAATAATGAGTAGGTAAAGGAAGACCTCTAGGTGTGGTCAGTGTCATGCAGGTGTGCGCTTGGGCCCCTGGGAGCTGCTCTCTTCTGGCAGGTAGAGAAGGCGGCCTTGCCAACGTGCACAATGTGGAGGAAGCATTTTCCAGTTCTTCGTGTTCTTCTGCCCGTTGTCCATATTGTGGTCTTGGCTGATTCCCCCATGTTGAGAAGTCTCCAGGATTGACATTACCTTCTCCTCTTCCCACCCTCCAACCCAAGGCCAAACAAATCTCCCCGGTACCCAGCGTGGCTGCCATGGGCTACACCAGGGCCAAGCCCCCCCAGTGGAAGTGGCTCACACTAGCTGGTGGATGACTGCTACAAGTTACTCCTCTCTGCTGCTACTTCCATTTGGTAAAAAGACTTCTGTCTAGCCGGGCGCGGTGGCGCACGCCTGTGATCCCAGCACTGGGGAGGCTGAGGCAGGAGGATCGCAAGCTCAAAGCCAGCCTCAGCCATGGTGAGGGACTTAGCAACTCAGTGAGACCCTGTCTCTAATAAAATATAAAAAAGGGCTGGGGATGTGGCCCAGTGGTCGAGTGCCCCTGAGTTCAATCCCTGGTACCAAAAAAAAAAAAAAAAAAAAAAAAAAAAAAAAAAAAAAAGACTTCTAATTGTACAGTGCTATTTTAGTTAAGGAGCATAAATGTTAGGCCTGGTGAAGGCCACCAGAGAATCCGACCATCCCTGACTTTTTTGTCTCACCTAACTAGGCTGACTTCCACTAGTTATGCGGACTTAGCAGCAACTGAAGTTGACACAGAGATTGCTGACAAGTTGACAACTGAGACTGACACCGGGAGAACAGATGGACAAAGATGGCGGGGTGTCTGGGCGCGGTGGCACACGCCTGTCATCCCAGCAGCTCGGGAGGAGGCTGAGGCAGGAGGATCGCAAGTTCAAAGCCAGCCTCAGCAACTTAGTGAGGCCCTAAGCAACTCAGTGAGACCCTGTCTCTAAATAAAATACAAAATAGAGCTGGCGATGTGGCTCAGTGGTCAAGTGTCCCTGAGTTCTATCCCTAGTACCAAAAAAAAAAAAAAAAAAAAAAAAAAAAATCATTGGGCAACGGACCAGTGCAGCTGTCTGCAAGGAATTCAGCCACGTATAAACACTTCAAAGCCTCCGAGATGGCTGAGAAAGTCTCTAGCCTATGTCAGAAAAGCCAGCTCCTCCTGCAGGAGGCTGGCCAGGCCAACCCCTGCCTGCGGCTTCCCCCTTTCCTGCAACCCCCTTCTCTCTGTGCTGTGCTCAAACCGGGTGACTCTGCAGCAAGCAAACTTCCTTTACCAAGCAACGCAGCCTTGCCCTACAAACTGTGGTTCTCAATCTGGGACCAGTTTTGCTCCCAGTGGACACTGGTAGTGTCCGGATGTCACAACAGGGGGTTGGAGTATGTCTGGGGGTTGCCACTACACCTAGTGGGTAGTGATCAGAGAGGCTGCTAAGCCTCCTACAACACACAGGACAAACCTCCACAACAAAGGATTACTGGATTTAAGTGCCAAAATTGAGAAATGTTGTGTTTTGGCTCCCAGTTCCCCTCCCTGTGCATTACATTTGGTGACAGAATAATGTGCACAGTCAACCCCTACCCCAGCTCTGAGATTCTAGAAGTTTACTTTTTCTCTCTCTCTCTCTTTTTTTTTTTTTTTTTAGCCTTGTTTTTGCTGACCTCTGTGAATTTTCATACTGTAACTAATGAGCAGTGGCTGAGAAGACTCCTCTTGCCTAAAGAGGCCAGTTGACAACAGGCAGTGGCTGCTCGGTGGCCTCAGCTGTAGAGGTCATCAACAGCCTCTCAGCGTCTCATCTGGGGGCCCTGAGAGGGGCACGGGGCAGCTCTGGAGTATGCACCCCAAGTAAGCACAGGTTCCCATTCCCAGAGCTCTCCCTGCTGCTCAAAACCAGTTTGGTTTGAAGATTACCACCCTGTTGACACTAGCCCACTCTGTGAAACTGACAAGCCCACACACCTTTGTTGAAAGCGTCTGCTTCTCACCCATTCCCTGAGAACCTGCGAGGAGTTTGATAAATAGATTGATGGGGGGAAGATTCTCTGGCACAGGCTTATCTTAGCAGAGGCCAATAATATCTCCCTCCCCCAACCCCCACACACGGGAATCCTCTCAAAGAAATGCATTAGTTGATTAAAGCAATTAAAAGAAAGTTTCTATCGGGAGCAGACCACAAATCCCACCAACTCGGATTAAAGAGCACTCTCCTGCAATCTAAGCATGCACTGGAAAACCTAGTGAGTGACAACTTTTCAAAGGTTAGTTCAAAACAAGTAATCCTCACGCACATCAAGGCAATTCTTTCACTCCAGTGAAGCGGTTCAATGGTGAAGGTCATGGGTCTTCAGCAAGCCCAGAGAGAAGTAAAAGCAATTAGGCAAAATGGAAGCTGGGCTTCCACAGCCCGGCTAAACACAGAGATCCTAACTTGCAGCTCTGCTGTTGAGAATCTGGCAGCAGATTCCAAACAAGGATTCCGTAACCTGATTTCGCCCTCACCCACGCTGACTGCGTGTTTCTTAGGAATGTCTACAGCCTTAGGAGGTTAAAAAAAAAATTCACCCAAAGCACAGACGATGTTATGAACTTTCCACTGGGGTGGGAATCCTGAAAGTATTGTTTCAACAGTCCCGAGTGACACAGAAGCCAGCACAGTCAGTACTGCTTGAAAAGCCAACTCAGAGGAGAAGAAAAAAGCCCAGAAGACCAGGGCTTCCGAATCAGGTGCAAATCCACACACCGGCTTGGGCAAGCAACTTCAGCATCCCAAGGAGGTTCCTTCCAGGGCCCGATTCTCAGGCTCTGCCCCAGACTCATTAAAATCAGAGAAACAGCTACAAAGGGACAATATCTTGTTTTTTTTTTTTTTGTTTTTTTTTTTTCTCTTTCTTTCTTCCTCCCTCCTTCCTTCCTTCCTTCCCACAACCTGAGTTTCCCCAATGGGAAGATGGGGCCCAACAAAGTGCACATAATGGAAAAAAACAAACAAAAACAAAAAATAAAAAAAAAAAAAAAAAAAAAAAAAAAAAACGAAACAGAACCACAGAAATGCAGTCCAGCATGGGGCTGGGAATTGGTAGGACGACTTCCAGTCTGCACTTCCCAGTGCCCCTTGTAAGGCCAGAGTCACTCCTTTTGTCACGGGGAAACTTTTCAAATGGAGCTGACGCTCTTGGAACCGCACAAGGACGGTTTTTGAGGGACCAAATTAGAAGCGTCCAGCACAACGTTGGCCACTCTAGTGCAGACTCTGCGGGGGTGTGGGTGGGGTGGGCGCAGGAAGCACGCCCACCCTCCACGGGTGGACTGGTGAGCAGCACTGGTCCCCACAAGGTCGCCCTGTAAATCCGCCCCCGGTCCTGGAAGCCTCCGCCTGCTAAAAACCCCGGGGTTCGCAGAACCTTCGGTTGATCTGAAGTTTGAGCTGCAACTTTCCCTGGAATGAAATAAATAAATAAAGAAGACCGTAAGTGCTGAGATAGCGGCCCCGCCATATTTTCTGCCCTCTGCAATCGGCGGAGAGAGGAAGGGGAGTGAACGCCCGGGATCGGCTCCGGAAGGGGCTCCGCTGGGGCGAGAGTTGCAGCCTCTGCTCCAAAATCAGGGCGAGATTCTGTGCCGGCGTTTGGTCCCCTAGAGCGAAACCTCGGAGAGAGCCGCGACGCGCCCCGAGAGGGTTCGGGCTGGCGCCCCGGGCGGATCAGCCCTGCCCCGAGAGCCTCAGGGTGTCCCCAACGTCCTCTGCCTCGCAACCTACTCCCTGTCGCAGGGGGCGCACGGTAGGCCGCGGAGGCGGGATGTGCGTGCGCTCACGCTCTGGCAAATACGGCCGGAGGAGTCCTGTTCCTCGGGCATTTTCCGAGGAAGTCTGGAGCAATTAGGCTCAGTCCGGGGAGAGCTAGCGAGCGGCGCGGCCGGCGTGTCTGGGCCGCCTCGCTGGGAGGGAGGGGCGGCCGGCCGCCCGGCGGCGACCCCGGGCCCGGCCGCCACCATGGGTTTCGAGCTGGACCGCTTCGATGGCGACGTGGACCCGGACCTGAAGTGCGCGCTGTGCCACAAAGTCCTGGAGGACCCTCTGACCACGCCGTGCGGCCACGTCTTCTGCGCCGGCTGCGTGCTGCCCTGGGTGGTGCAGGAGGGCAGCTGCCCCGCGCGCTGCCGCGGTCGCCTGTCGGCCAAGGAGCTCAACCACGTCCTGCCGCTCAAGCGCCTCATCCTCAAGCTGGACATTAAGTGCGCCCACGCGGCGCGCGGCTGCGGCCGGGTGGTCAAGCTGCAGGCGCTGCCCGAGCATCTGGAGCGCTGCGACTTTGCGCCCGCGCGCTGTCGCCACGCGGGCTGCGGCCAGATGCTGCTGCGGCGCGACTTGGAGGCTCATATGCGCGACGCGTGCGACGCGCGGCCGGTGGGCCGCTGCCAGGAGGGCTGCGGGCTGCCCCTGACGCACGGCGAGCAGCGCGCGGGAGGCCACTGCTGCGCCCGGGCGCTGCGGGCGCACAACAGCGCGCTGCAGGCCCGTCTGGGCGCGCTACACAAGGCGCTCAAGAAGGAGGCGCTGCGCGCTGGCAAGCGGGAGAAGTCGCTGGTGGCGCAGCTGGCCGCTGCGCAGCTCGAGCTGCAGATGACCGCGCTGCGCTACCAGAAGAAGTTCACCGAGTACAGCGCGCGCCTCGACTCGCTCAGCCGCTGCGTGGCCGCGCCGCCAGGCGGCAAGGTAGGAGTCCGCGGCCCACCGCTCCCCTTCCCCAGGTCCCGGGTCACCGGGGCCCCGCCCCTCCCCTCCCCAGGAGTGCCGGGATGCCTGGAGCTGCCTAGATGAATCGTTGCCTCCCTCGTCTGCAGTGCTCAACAGCTGTATCAGCGGGGTCAGGTCGCTTACCTAAGCTCAGAGGCCAAAGGCCATGGTCCCTGCAGGCTGGCGGGTCGCACGGGGCCCAGTATAGCTACAGCTGCAGAGGATCTGGAAAGGCTGAAAGGAACCCCCAACCAAGTGTAGGGCATGAGTGGGGAATGGACTCCAGCGCCAGAGCTTTGCCGCTCAAAACAGCTAGGCAGAGAGGTCGCCTGCCCCCCTCTTAGGGTGGGAAGTCTTGGGTCTCACAACTGTGATCCATAGAAGGCAGTATGATACACAGGGCCAACTGTGCCCGTGACCCCACCAGGATTCCAGAAAAAATAAAGGGAGCTGGGCACGGCGGCGGACGCCTGTATTTCCAGGGACTAGGAAGGTGGATTTGCAAGTTCAAAGCCAGCCTCTGCAGCTTAGTGAGACCCTAAGCAACTCGGTTAGGTCCTGTCTCAAAATACAAAACTTAAAAAAACAGACTGGTGATGTGACTTAGTGGTTTATCGTTTCTGGGTTCAGTCCCTGGTACCTAAACAAAAAGCAAAGGGAACCCAGAGTCAGCTTAGGGTAGGTTGAGATGGGTGCTAGGCACAGGGGTCTCCGGGCACCAGTGGGGTTCAGAGGTGGGCTTTGTGGCCACCTCCAGGTTGGTCTTGAGCGGAGTGTGTAACCTCTCCAGAGTTGGAAACTCTGGTTCCCGGAGATGTGAAACAGTAAAACGCAGCGGGGTACTTTCTGAGGGATGCATCAGGCCATTTCAGGAAGAATCACAGGGCCTCCCTCCCCAGCAAGAGAGAAGGGTGGGTCTGGTGGACCTGGGACTCTTTTTTAAAACCTGGGCTTTCTGTAAGCCTGCTGAGTGGCCTTCACAGGTGTTTCAGTTTCTGTCAGTGAGAAAGGATGGCGTTTTCTTTGGGGCGAGAACAAGTGGGAAGGCCTGGCCGAGCCTGGCAGAGAGTAAATGCTCAACACCTGCTACCTGCAGTTCCTTTCGGCATCTCCCCAGCCCACCTGGGGCTGCTGATTGGCTTACAAGAGCAGCCAGAGCGAGGGCACATTCTGCTCCAGACTCGGGGCTCTTGCGGTGGTCGTTTCGTTCCTCGTGGACGAGGAGGGTGGGATGTTTCCCATTTTGTGGATGAAGACACTGGGGTTCCGGGGGTGGCTCTTGTCCTGGGCAGCAGCTGTCAGGAGCCAGGGCTGGGCTGAGACCCCCATGTGTCCGACTCTCTTAGCCCAAGCTCTCAACCAGTGTTGTGTTGTCTCTCAACAGAGCCACGAGTACCACTCAGCGTCAAGTGCCAGCAACTGTGGGAAGCACTTTACGTGCATTATCCATTTAATCCTTTGGGATGAGGAAACTGACTCAGAGAAGTTATGTAACTTGTCCAAACTCAAACGGTGACTCAGGGGAAGGAGCTGGATTCAGTTTCTTCGGCCGAGTTCTCAGTCTCAGAGTTCGTTGGCATGGGGGGCTGGAGCGCTTGTGGGGGGCTGTCCCGGGCGCTGCTGGACGTTTAGCCACTCTCCTGGCCTCTCGTCGATGCCAGTCTGTAGACCTTTCTCCCAAATCGCAGCTGTCAAAAATGCCTCTAAATATTGTCAGATGGCCTCTGAGCCACATTTTCGCCAGCTGGGTGCTTTTGCTGGCCTGGAGAGGGGCACGGGCTGCCACTCTGGTTGCCAACTCCAGATGGCCCCGTAGAGAGGGGAAGAGACCTGTCTAAGGGGGCCCGGGGCCCTGTCTGCTCTGCCTCTCCCCCACCTCCTCCTGCCTCTTCTACACATCCAGGCCAGGCCTGCCGAGTTTCCAGCTCCCCTCCCCCTTCCTGGCCCCCGCCTGTCTGTCAGCTGCAGCCTCCGCAGCTGGCTAGCTCTGGGTGAAGGGCAAATATTTACAGCTCCGTGGCTCACCCAGGACCGCACAGGCGCATAAAGGCCTGGTGTGAGTCACTCCGACCCAGGGCACAGCTTGGTTTCCATTCAGGAGCCTGGTTGGGGCGAAGGAGTGTCTGAGCTTCTCCTGTCCCTGTTGTCACGTAGACTTCCTGCGTCATTTTAAAAGTGACACTTGTTTATAAATAAGCCGTTTTCTCCCCCCAGCCCCCAGCGTACACTTCGTTCATTGTTGAGATAGTTTATTATTATTTCTTTTTGCCTTTCTGTTTTCTTTCTGGAGTGTTTGGAGAAACGGTCTCAGAATTAAAAATATGATACTTGAATCAAAACCGTGGATGCTTTGGAGGCTCTGCTGGGCTGGGAGAGGAAGTCAAGGGTACTAAGTTCGGGGACAAGTTTAAGCACACAGCGGTGCCTTGTTCTGGAGCTAGGGCCTGCTTGGCACGTCACGGGTCTCAGTGCCAGCCTTGGGGACCATCAGTGGCCTGCTTGGAACGCTGGCCTCAGACCCTGATGGGACACAGACCCTGGCCCACTTCAGCTGAGGTCTCGGGAAGCTTGTTCCTCTAGTCCCAAAGTTAATCCTGGGTGGCCCTCGCCTAGAGCTGTCCCTGCTCCTACATCAGCCATAGAGGGCCTGGCTCTGGAAACTGGCTAAGGACTTGTTTATTTCCTCAGGCCTCCTCTGGTCTCGCTGGGCAATGTGTATTCACCTCCCAAAGGCAAAAGGTTGGATATCGCCTGAAACCGCTCATGTACAACACTTATATTCCTTTTTCTCCCTCCCTCCCTCCCTCTCCCTCTCTCTCCTCTCTCTCTCTCTCTCTCTCTTTCTCTCTCTCTCTCTGTCTCTCTCTGTCTCTTATTAACAAGTCCTAATGTTTGCTTCTCTGTTACAAGCTGAAATAGATAAAGAACACTCAGAAGATGTTCAGTATGGGCTCCAGAGCCTAACACCCATTCCGTAAGTGATCTGGCTTTCTTGAAGTGATCTTGGATTTCAATTTTTGGACCTGCGCTGAGCCCTTGGAGTTGGGCGGTGCTGTGCCCGCACAGACGTTGTTCCCCATCTATGACATGAGCTAGGTCAGTGCTTCTCAAACTTAGCATGGCGGGAATCACGAGAGGGCTTGTTAAACCTACCCGCGTCCCATCCCTAGAGATTCTGACCCCTGGACGGGCTGGCCTGGGGCCTGAGGCTCTGCATTTCCATGAGCGCCGTGGGGATGCTGGGCCTTTGAATAGCTGCTGAGTGCGTAGAGCGACGTGGTCGCTCTTCTCCATATCTCGATGGTTTTACTGACGTTGTGGGTTAGTGACTTGGCAGTGCTGGGGATCAAACTCAGGTCCTTACACGCGCGTTCCAAGGCCCTCTGAGCATCACCTAAAGCCCCCTCCCTGATCATTTTAGAACCAGGATAATGTTTTAAAACCCACATCACCAGCAGTTAATTGCAAGGTCACCATGGCCTAGAAAGACATGGTTAACAGAAGATCTGGTGACGACACGGTTTTGCTCCCGGCCTGTTTTCCATCCTAACGTACCTGACTGTAAGAGCAAAATCACTTTAGAACACAAGTTGCTTCTGCTTCCTGCAAAAGGGAATATCCTGGGTGAAGCTTTCTTTGGGATCATGAGAAGCTTGAAGCTTGAGGCTCATCTTACACCTCCTGCTCATGGAGACCCACATCCAGTCTTCCAATATATCCCGTGGATCTTAGCTCCTGAATATCCCGTGAGCCTCTATGCTGCTCTCCAGCTCGTTCAAGTGATCTCTCAGTCTAAGCCAAGGTTTCTCCTGCCCGCCCATTAACACCTTGGACTGGGTGACTCCCGGTGGCGTGTGCATTCACGGTGGTGATTCAGAGGGGTGGTTTGTGCGTTGTAGGGCGTCCAGCACCATCCCTGGCATCTACCTACCCTGGGGAGCCAAAAATATCTCCAACCCTGGCTAAATTGTGGAGCAAAGTTGGCCTTTGTCTCCACCCCCGCTGTCTCTGCCTGGACCACAGCTGCGCGTCTTTTTCACCTCCCGATTCATTCTTTGCTTGGCGCCAGGAATCATCTCTTGGAGAAGTGAATCTGGCCACGCCTCCGGGCCTGGAACCGCCTTCCCAAGTTCTCTGCACTACGTCATCTGCAAGTTTTCCACCTCTCCCCTCCCCCCAGCCCTTCTGCCACCACGCAGGGTTTGCTCCTCGGTAGATGACCTCGCGTGTCACCAGACTTCTCTCACCCCACAGCGTCTGGTGCCCCACCCCTCTCCCTGGCACTCCTCTTCATGGCCTTTACCGCCGCTGTGACTGAATGATTGACGGGCTCTGCCTTGCTCAGGGCTGGGTCCCTGCACACGAGATCCTTCGCCACGTGCACAGTGAGCTCCTGGTGTATTCGTTTGGTGGACACCTTCAAGACCCAAAGGGCTGTCCTGCCAGCCATCACACTTTGCAGGTTGCTAACCCCACGTGGGTTGGCATTAAACAAGAATGAGATTTTTCTGTGACCTGCTCCCTGCTGGTGAACAAAATTGTTTCCAGGTCTTTGGGCGGCCTAATTTTTCTACCATTGGATACACCCAGATCAAGTTGTATCAAGCCCCAAATCCCAGAAACTTTTTTATTTATTTTTTTTCCATTTCAGAACTGGAGATAAGTGACTCTAATAAACACTTGTATCAAAAGGTGTTCCAGATGTTGGGGGTCTTTGAAACCTACCTAAGTATGTGTGCCCCGTGCTACCTTTTGACTCAGGCACCATCCCCTAGCATATCTAGCCAAGCAATGGACGTGAGCTAGAAGAATCAAAGGCTTTTCCCTCTATCCCATTCCGGTGGTTTGTAAAGAAAGTTAGGGTTCAGCTTATAAATGTGTCCCCAACCACACCGGGTTAAATGAGCTTTACCTGAGTCATGTGACCTGGGGATGCTGTCAAGATTCATCTATTCGTGGTTCTTTGTTCAGAAACGACGCTTGCCTCTCTGTAAGAGCATTTGAGTCAGTATCTTTCTGAAGCATCTACGCATTGGACTGTAGACCAAAGAGCATAAAATGAAATAAAAGTGTTTTTTTTGGGTCCCACTGGGTACCATACTTTCAGAGACGGGAGCGTGTGCACACAGGATCTTCATCATCTTCTCTTTGCTTCTTCTTTCTCTCTTTTTAGGAGAGACGGACAATAGCACATTACAAAGCAGATGGGCTAAATAAAGTCTGAGTGTGAACCCAAAGTTCAAGTCAGAACTCGAGAACCCAAATCAGCACAGTATTCATCCGTTCCTGAAGCCAAACCTTCTCAGGGCTCACGCAGGCTTCCAGAGGACTGTGACTCTCTGAGCCAGGCCCCACGTGGGTTGGGGCTGTGCATGTGTTCCTCTACTTCATGCTCAGAAAGATCCTGTAGACCTCTCTCTTAACCTGATTGTTACCTTGCACATGGCTGATGGGCACAGAGACTTCCAGAAGGTTTGGTAACATGCCCGGTGTGTTTCCCCAGGCTCTTTTGTTGGCTTCCGGTCCACAGTGACAAAATGGGCTTGTCCCTTGAAGCAGATTGGCTAAAGTAAGGTCCTGTTTTCATTGGTCCAGTAGAGAAAGTGAGGCATGGAAACCGATCCTAGCTGTCAAAGAGATTTCAACTAACTAAATAAGAAGGAACACAGAGATGGTATTCTACATGGGCTAGTGCCTCGTGTCTTTAATTTTTATCTTTATTGTTTTTAGAGTGGTTAATGGTAGGAACCAAGTGAAATCCTTCCAGACATACTGTTGTGTTGCGTGCGGTTGGTCACCTTATGTCCTACAGTGGCTCCTTGGGATACAAAAATGAAATTGAGGAGCTTCACTCCACAGGACCAAACACCCACTCGCGCCTCTGAGAACACAATCCAAGTCTTTCCCTTCTTTGCTCACCCAAGCTTTCTGAGCTGTGCGATACTCACTGCTTCCCCGTGAGTAATGGTGTCCTAATAAGCCGGTTCCAATAAGAAGGGGAAGTGGTGTAACATAATCATTACTCTTGTAAAGAAAATAACTACCAGATGGAGCCGGGCGGCCATCTTTCTCACCCGCTCCATGTGCATAATTACAGGGAATCGCACACCCTCAGGAGAGCAGCCCCGCAGCACCCCGACCCCAGGAGGGGACGTGTGTGCAGCCAGGAGTCCCAGGCAGAGAGGTTGCCCTGGAATTTCACCCAGATGTGCTTCTAGGTGCCCTGTGCATTTTGCTGTGGGGGGATCAAGAGAGGGACAGAGTCCCATCAGCCTGCGGTCAGGGTTGGGTGCGGGCAGTGGGTGGAGCTGCGGACTCCAGGGTGTCCTGAACTGAGCTAGCGTGCGTGGTTGTCGCCCGGACCCCGGGATTGGTGGTACTGGAGCCCACGTGCTCCTCCTGCCCCGTTGTCAGGGTATCTTGGAGGGTCGCATCTGCAAGATGGGAGACCACCAGGGCTGCTCTTCCTTGAGGCGATGGCATGTAGGGCACAGGAAGCCGCACCGAGCCCTATGGAGCATGTGCCAAGTCTTTGACACCACAGGTAACTATTACAAAAGTAATAGCTGGAGAAATGTTAGAAAACAGGATTACTGTAGAGAGGAAGGGAGGGGGTTCCCTTGGACCGTGAGCCTCCCGTGGGCCTGAGCAGCGCAGACTCAGGATTTCTCTTGTTTTCCCATGGTGGGAAGCAGGTGGAAGAGGGGCCTCTGGCCCTGTGCCACTGCCTCAGGGAGGCGGCCCAGCCCCTCTAAGAGGTCCAGGAGGAGCCCACGGCGTGGGAATGCCACAGGGCTGGGGCGTGTTTTTCTATCTGCCCCATTCAGATGAAAGCCTGGCCAGCCTCCCAACTTCTTATAAGCAAGGACTGATGGTTTCTGAGCAGCCTTCGCTTTCTTTGTAATTTGGGGAAGAAAATCAGGTTGGGTAATTGAATGTTTAAATTTCAGCAACTCCAACCAGCCTGTCTTGGTCTGTTGGGACTGCTGTAGCTAAAATACCCCCAGACAGGGCCGTTTATAAACAACAGAAATTCATCTCTCCTAGTTCTGGGGGCTGCGAAGCCCAAGGTCAAGGTGCTGGAGGATTCAGAGTTGGGCGAGGACCTCCTGGTTCGCAGGGGGCATCTTTTCTCAAAGGAGAAGGCTCAGGGGTCTCTCCAGGGCTTTTTTTTAAAAGGTACTAATTTCTGATCACAGCTCAAGGGCCCCCTCTGTTAATACTGCTGTCTTGGAGGTAGGATCTCAGCATGTGAATTTGGGGGGATGAGGACATTCACACCACAGCACCTCCCCCCTTAGTCCATCCACTGGGCATGTTAAGACCCAGCACCACTTTAAACAAGGCCTGTGGAGGGGGTGTTGCCACTGGAGTCCATGTTTTGGGTCATTTTGGTGAATAGCCACCCAAAAAGCAGATGGATCAATGACAGAAATCAGAGGTACGAATTTAAAAACAAGGTGTTGGAACTAGAAAATCGCACATTTAGGGGTCTCTCGGTTTTGTTTTTCTCTTGGAAAGTGTTGGAAACTTTTCATGTATTTCTCTTACATTATTTTCCAAAACTATCTTGTTTGACTTATGCATGTGCCTACACTCTCTGGCAGATATTGTGACTCTGGGTAAGCTGTGTGTGTGTGTGTGTGTGTGTCCTGTCCCTGTTTCCCCAGGCATGCCCTTTGTCTGGGATCAGATCAGCCTTTCCACCTTGTTTTGGTGGCTGCTAATCCTCCCCTTGACCGTCTCATCCATTTTCAACTTTCAGCCTCACTGCTGTGACCAAGGTCAGCCCCAGGCGTGAGCTGCTTCCTCGGGCTCTTCCTGCAAGAGGCTGGCCGGAGGCCTGGAGTTTGGATTACAGGGAGGACTTTGTGCCGCTTCATTCAAAATCACACAGTTTGCATTATGAAGGGAACAGAAGCGTGTGTGGCGGGGGGACACCCCGGCTCCACAGTGCAGACCTCTGCCTCCTGGCCCCCCAGCCCCACCTCTGCACATTTTTGCCTGGAGGTTGCTAAACAAGCAGTGCCTTCTTGTCACTAGTCAAGAAGCGGAGCCGCCCCGAGCTGTGTGCTTGTCAGGGAGCTTTGTGTGATCTGGAGCTGAGAGGAGCCCTGTCACCCCAGACACAGGCCAGCGGTCACTGGGAGGTTTTCCTCTGAACCCGCGGGGCGGCTTGCCAGCCAGCCCAGCCTGCCGTCCACCCTGAGTTTGTAGCAGTGGCCAGGAAACACCCGTCACTGTGCAAGAAGGGAGTTTCAGGGAGAGCCCACAGTGACAGTGGCCTGGATGGACTCCATGAGCCACCGCACTGATTAGGGGATGGCGCGCACCCAGGCTGCCGAGGCCAGGCTGTCTGGAGGAGGTGGTGACAGTGACACTGAAATGGAAAGGGGCTTTGCCCGTGGAGGACAGCTCACATTCTTGGATGCTTAGAAAAGGCCCTCGTAAGGTGTCTTGTGACCGTCCGAGTACAGTCATGGGTCACTTAACAGCTTTCGTACATTCGGAGAGCTGTCTCCTTGGGTGACTTTATCACAGGGCAAACACCACGACGTGTATTTGCATGGATTCAGATGGCGGCAATGACGCGGAGCCACAAGGTCTTGGGGGGAATGGCGCTGGTGTGTTGATGGCAGCTCACGGTTGAACGGTCTTGGACTTTGCACTGTGACGTTTCTCCCCGACCCCCAGATTCTGAAACCGTCAGACCCTGAGTCGAGAGCTGGCCAGGTGATGTTTTAGGGGACTTTAACGTCGTGTGTGTGTTCGACTACTACGATCACAGAGCTTATTTTAAGTATCGTCATGTTCTAACACGTGACCTTTGATCTCTGCTTGTGACTTGCTGGCTTAGGTGACTTGGGGCTTTATGTCACAGTTCAGGTCTTGATACAGCCCCTTCTCCAAAGTTCATCTGTCTGTGCTGTGTTTTTGGTCAGCTTTTTCACTGCCGTGACAGAAAGACCTGATAAGAACAAATTTAGAGGAGAAGTTGATTTGGGGACTCGTGGTCTCAGAGGTCTCAGTCCATAGATGGCTGACTCCATTCCTTGGGGCCTGACATGAGGCAGGACAGACACCAGGGAGGAAGGATGTGGTGGGGGAAGGCAGCGGGGGGGGCATAGCACTGGGAAAATGAGAGAGAGCGCCTCCCTCAGTGAGGACAGATGTGACCCCCACAGGCACGCCCCCCAGGGACCCGCCTCCTCCAGCCACGCCCCACCTGCCTACAGCAGTTAATCCCTGTGAGGGGACGAATACCCTGATTAGCTTAAGGCTGACGTAACCCAATCATCTCACCTCTAAGCCTTCTTGCATGGTCTCACACGTGAGCTTTGGGGGTCACCTCGTCGTTAAGCTATACCGCCTGTGTCCATCCTAGATCCCTAAGCCACACCTGAGGGGACCTGCATTCCACTAGGGCCCCGCTGACCCCTCGGTCAAGTCCCAAGGGGCTTTCAGAACTCCCTCCCAGCTGTAAGGAGGTAGTGATGTCCTGGACACCAGGATAGGACTGCCCTTCCTCCTGGCACCCTCACCCGAGGAGGCGGGCTCACTCCCCCTTGGCACTGCGGTTCCTCCTCTGCTCTTCGCCTGTTTTCTTCCCAGCCCATCCAGACCTGCTGATCTGGTGGAACTTGGAGCCGCCCAGAGTGTTGGGCCGGGCCAGGACCCTGTGCTCCCAGGCTTGCTGGCTGTCTTCCGCGTCTGCTGTCCACATACAAGTCCACAGTTGTTCTTTTTCTTTCTTCTCTCTCTCTCTCTCTCTCTTTTTTTTTTTACTGGGGATTGAACCCAGCGGCACTTAACCACTGAGCCATATCCCCAATCCTTTTTTTTTTTTTTTTTTTTTATTTAAAGACAGGGGTCTCACTGAGTTGCCCAGAGCCTTGCTAAGTTTCTGAGGTTGGCTCTGAACTCTCAATCCTCCTGCCTCAGCCTCCTGAGCCTCTGGGATTACAGGCCTGTGCCACCACGCCCAGCCCCAGGTTCTTGAACTTGATGTTTCTCTGTCCTGTCGTGGGCCATCACCTGTCAGCCATCCTGGGCTCGCTGACCCATGTACTTCCAGGCCGGGGGATGCAGTCTGTCCGACGGCGCCTGTGCTGGCCCACAGCCCACGTGGTCAGCACCACCTGCAGGGCCAGGCTGAGCTGCTCCCTGGGTCTTTTCATCGTGTCTTCCTCCACCTCCAGAATAAAAAATAAATAAAACCGTCCTCCAGGCCCTTCCTGCAGCTGGCTCCTGGGGTAAGAGGGCAAAGAGAGACGTAAGGAAGAACACAGAAGAGTGTTTCTTCTCTTCACTTCGGACCGCAGATCTCCTGGGCTTGCGTTAGATAGATTGAGCTCACTTGGGGATAGCCATTGTCCATTGCTTGGACTTTGCAGAAGGGTGATTCATGGGGTTGAAGAGCAAGTGTCCTCCGGGCTGAGATGAGACCAACTCGAGGCCGCACCTCGATTATCTTCTGGGCACTCCCTCTCGGCCAGCATTCCAAGCATCTATGTACACGTATGAGTTCTAAGCTATCATTCTCTGTCCACACCCATTCTACAGATGAGGAGACTGATGGATCCTGACCACAGTCCCCAGTCTCAACCATTATGCCGTTCCCACCGGGGCATCGTACTCTCAGGGTGCTCTTGGGACTCCCAAAGACTCTCTTCGTCTTTGCACCGATTGTTGTCATAATCCCACATGCATGTGTCAACCCTTAACGACACAGCTGTTCTGCTGGCTAATCCTTCCTGCCAGGATCAGCCCTTTGAGGCTGATAGGATGCAGACATCTACCATCATTGTGCAGAGAGCAGGGACCTGGGTTCCAATCCCAGACCTCCCACTTTGCCACTATGTGACACTGAGTAAGTCTGTGATCGTCCTGAGCCTTGGTCTTCTCCAGGCATGGAGAGTTGATTTAATGCGTACCTCAAAAGCCAGCTGGGTTGCTTTATCTGTTGCCCACCTGAAGGGGGCTCTTGCCCCTCTTTGTTTTCCTGCGTTGGGTCATGGAGAAAATTGCAAAGATGGGTTATGACAAACCACCCAAACATACCAGTAATGGGTGAGTTTTCCTTTAAATGAAGGACACCACCACCAAGACAATATGAACAGCAGGAAGGCAGCACCCAGACCCCCTCGGCCCTCACCCCATCTATGCCTCTCTTCAGTTGGCAGCATATAATTGACCCGGGGATCATTTTAATATTAACATCCTCTCTCCTGAAGTATTTGGAGCCCAGAAACAGGTTACATGGCTGATCAAAGCTTCGTGTTAGCATGTAAATGCGTTGTGTGAGATTTAGTGCTTATAATGTCTATTAATAATACTTCTGACCATTAAAAATCGTCAAGGTTATTAGCAGGAAGGGGAATAGGAAGGAGAAACCAGAATCAAGGTTGGGGTCTGGTAATCAGATGGAGAAATGCAAAGAATCCAGCCCGGTGGGCCTCCATTGTGGCCTCCCTGTGAGTCTTCTGCACGTCGACTTGCTACTGTCACCCCTGAAGTAGAAGCTGCACCCTAAAGCCGTGTCTAAACCTCCTGGATAGCACGGGAGTTCAAGGTGCTGTAGAAAATAAGAGCCCCCTTCTTTCTTCCCAGAAATGGCACCTGGCAAGCCCCTGTCTGCCCGCTGGATTATTTGCATGCAGCTATTTGAAGAATACATTTTGGTCTTTGTCTCATTTGTCCCTCCAGAGATCCCTTAGGCCAGGGCCAGATTCAGATGTCCCTGGGCACCTCAGATAACATCTATTGCAGATAGAGCATTTAACAAAGTCAGCCTGTAATTTTGTTCTACCACAGGTCTCTGCGCAAGCCCCCCTATAAATGAGTTCCTGTTTTGCACCTTCTACAACTGAAACACCTGGGGTAGGACCTAAGGTGACATTGGCCTACATGGCGGTGTCTTCTGCATCCCACCCCAAAACTGGGTAGTGCAGAAGAGTGAGTGAGGTCTAGACTGGAGGCCATGGAGTTAAGTGCCGGCTTGACACCTGACTAGCTCCAAGATATGGGACAGCACCCTCTTCCACCTTGTCTTGTCTTCCACCTTGTGACACGAGGATGGTAATACTGTCACTTTCTAAGGTTGGCTCAATAAGGAAATGAAATAAAGCATTTAGGTGTTCAATATAGTTTCTGGCACATGTCAGTAGCCAATAAATGTTAGCCGTTACCACTGGCAACACAATTTAATACGATAATCTTTCCCCTGCCTCCCCACCCCCCAGCGTGCTTGCTTTCAAGTGGTTATCACACAGTAGATTTTAAACTAATCTTCGTTGTCATCTGATTGTGAGTTCTTCTTTGTACCTCCTTTGAGGTTGTCAGACTAAAGCCATCTGCCTCGGATTAGTGGGTAGCTGCAGTATCTATCATTGATTAGTTTTGAAACTCAGGCATGTCAGATATGTAAGATAACTTGCTTGAGTTCCCCATTGTTTCTGACTACTTCTCCCCTCTAGGAGGACAAGGCAAGAAATGGACTTGGGAAGACTTTTTTAGCATCCAGGGCAGAAAAGCAGCTTGGATTTGGGGAGTCGTGTTGACGTCTCAGAAGCATTAGGTTGATTCTGAAGTCTTGCTCTCTAATAGCAGCGGAAGTCATTGCCTTTGTAACTGCTCCCATGAGTTACAGAGATGACTGGCAGGAGAGAGACTGGGTGCTAGTGCTGTGGGTTGGATTTCTTTTCGATGCAGTGAAATAGGCTGTTACCAAGAAGATTCAGCTGGTTTTTGTTAGGGACTGCGGCTTGATGGAGACTAACTTCTCTTTTATATCAAAATTCTCTTAACTGTGTCAAGGAAGCCATCCTTCCAAAATGAATGTTATGTTGTTCATATAGGACATCCAGTTCTTAGACCAGAAAAGGAATTTTTTTTTTTTTTTTGTATTGATAAATGGTCATTTTTGATTTTAGGGGATTTTTGTAGTGAATGGTTAGGCTCATTTTTTTTGCGGGGGGGGGGAGTGGGGATTGAACTCGGGGGCACTCGACTACTGAGCCACATCCCCAGCCCTATTTTATATTTTATTTAGAGACAGGGTCCTGCTGAGTCACTTAGCACCTCACTTTTGCTGAGGCTGGCTTTGAACTTGTGATCCTCCTGCCTCAGCCTCCTGAGCTGCTGGGATTACAGGCGTGCGCCACCACACCTGGCTTCTCATGAAATTTTTAAACAGGTTTTATTCTTCTGTGTGTGAACTAGTCATAAGGACATGAGGACCTGTGATTACTAAGAACTATAGTCAATAAGAATAATAATGTATTACAGTTTGGGAGGGAATTGATCCTGAAGGCACCTTACCACTGAACCATGTCCCCAGCCCTTTCTTTTCTTTTTTAATTTTTTATTTTCAGACAGACCCTCACAAAATTGCTGAGACTGGCTTTGAACTTGGGACCCTCCTGGCTCTGCCTCACAATTCACTGGGCTTACAGGCTTGTGACGTCCTTTCCTGCTTTAATAATCTGGTTTTAAAGAACTGAGGAGGGTTCTGTTGGCAGCTCATGGCAACATAGTTGCACATTGAGCCTAAGGCCATAAATGACCCCTTCTCCAGAAACCCCCCCCCCCCCCCCGGGGGGCACTACAGGGGCAGACACAGGTTTCCTTTGCCTGCAAGTGTGGGGGCCTCTCGTAATTGTCCCCGAGCCATTCAAATGTTGCCCATGTTGTCCCAGAAAAGACAGAAGACAAAAATCTTCATTAGGAAGCAGTAGCTATCAGAATCAAATCTCTTGTCGCAAGCTTCCAGTGTTATTTTTAACCAGTTTATGATGAAACACTTCATCTTTTGCTAAGTGTTTCAATGGTACCTTGCTGCAGCAGAAAACATGAGTGAAGCCAAGGCCAGCTGGTCCTCAGTTCTCGAGAGGTTTCTTATCTCCTCCGTAGAACTGGAGATATTTCATGGGTATGTTAGTCCCTGCTGCTCTCAGAGGCTGTAAGGCAATAGTTTGTTAAAAAGGTTGACTCTGATTTTTTTTTAACTTTGTTTTATTCATTTATTTTTTTATGTGCTGCTGAGAATGGAACCCAGTGCCTCACACGTGCTAGGCAAGCGCTCTGCCACTGAGCCCCAGCCCCACTCTGCGTTTAATCCTCTGTTGCTTGGGTGTTTTTTTTGGCTGTTGGAGCTTGTGCCCGGGCCACCTCTGCTAGCTTGATTTAAAGGCTTTCGCGCTGACCAGTCTTCAACAGACTGTTTTGTGTTAAAAAGCTCTTTATTGCAGGCCTACTGGATAGTAATGACTTTGTGAAAAATGTCCCCTCCCCCTTTTCCGTAAGATTCAGGATTTTCTGTTTTCCCTCCATGTCTGCATCTGACTTTTCCTGCACCACCCCCAAGTCTCCCAACAGAGATGACCATTGATGGGCCATGCATGTGCCCCAGCTTCTGCAGGGGGCTGCCCCTTGAAAAGGGGGCATTGCAGAGTGGCTCATCCTTGATAGGAGATGTTCAGTGGGCCATTTTATGGGGTCATTCCAGGGCCGGGAGGTGTCTGGACATGGTTGGAACCTTCAAAAAACAGGGCAAGGGCTTTAGATTGGGTTCCAGGAATTTCCTGGCTTAAACTTCCCAACAGATAAAGTATTTCTAAACTGATTAGATTGGTTGTCCCAAGTCCACTTCTAAAGAAAATCTCTGTTGTCTGCTTCCTGTTTGTAAATAACCACGTGGACTCATTTGCCCCCTGTAGGGTGAAGAAACCAGAAGTCTCACTCTTGTCTTGCACCGGGACTCCGGCTCCCTGGGATTCAATATCATCGGTGGCCGGCCGTGTGTGGTATGTCAATTGCTAAAATGCGCTTTCCCGTCCTGTCCCTGGGGTAGCTGGAGGAGAGGTCAAGTCTGAGGTGGGCGGGGGTAAGGATTGAAACCCTGGTCACTTCTCTCTGCTGTCCGTGATTAGAGTTCCCTGGGTGTCAGCGTCTTCACGCAGGGGTTTTTCTTTTCTCGGGTCTCCTGCAAGACGGCAGCTAATTTGCTGTTTTGCATTTGGGGTGCATTTTGGTTGAGTTGGATGAAGGTGTTGCGGGGGTGTTGCAGATGGAACGGGGTACCCAGACACCCTCCTAAATCATCTGGAGGGGGGACTGCGGAGCAGAAGTCTGACCTTGGGTTCCACTCTGTCCGCTCCTGCTAGGTCAGGGACAGTCCCCCACCCCTGGGTCTTCGCCTCCCTCAACCTGCTCGGCCCATTCATCCCCAGCCTCTCCCCTAGAAAGAGGAGGCCAAAGTCACATCTGTCTGTCTTTTTTTCCTGGAGGAAAATGTCCCATAGAGGGACCCCAGGAGCAGCAAGGGACGTGTTTCAGGGTCTCACCTGTCGAGGGGGATGATCTCACAGTGAACCGTCTCTTGCTCTTCTCTTCTGGTAACTGTTTCCTCATTTGTCAGCTCGAATTAATTGAAAGAAAGGAAAAGAAAATAAAGTTTGATGGCCAGGCGTGGTGGTGCATGCCTGTAATCCCAGCAGCTTGGGAGGCCGAGGCAGGAGGATTGCGAGTTCAAAGCCAGCCTCAGCAATGGCGAGGTGCTAGGGCTGGGGCTGTAGCTCAGCGGCAGAGCGCTTGCCTAGCATGTGTAAGTCACTGGGTTTGATCCTCAGCACCACATAAAAATAAACAAAATAAAGGCATTCTGTCCATCTATAATTACAAAAAACATAAAAAAAAAAAAAAAAAAAAAAAAAAAAACGAGGCGCTAAGCAACTCAGTGAGACCCCGTCTCTAAATAAAATACAAAATAGGGCTGGGGATGCGGCTCAGTGGTTGAGTGCCCCTGAGTTCAATCCCTGGTACCAAGAAGAAAAAAAAGAAAGAAAAGAAAATTAAGTTTGATATTCAGAAACAAATATTGACTGCGGGTTGTGTGCGAGGGCTGGAGGTCCGGTGAGACCAGGGAGAAGGTGTCCCTGCGGACATGGAGTCTATACCAGGCAAGAAGCAGGCCGACGTGGTCAGTCTGGACCAGAGAAATGCAAGGAGGGCGGGGAGGGCGGGGAGGGCAGCGTATGGGGGGTTTCCAGGAGTAGTGGGCATCATCAGCTAGGGTAGGAAAGATCGTGACCAGGAACCTAAAGGATGAGAAGATGGCAGCACGCAGCCGTGGGGGCGCACCCCCTGCCCTCACAGGACTCTCCCCAGGTGGGGACTCAGGTCCACGGTGCGGTCCACTGCCCCGTTCTTGCTGTAGGTTCTGCTGGGACTAGCTAGGCAAGCGTGGGGGCCACTTACGCCCAGAGGAGGAGGCGCCCTTCAAAGCTGAGCTTTGCAGGATGTGTAGGAGTTCTCTAGGTCAGAGGATCATAGTCTTCGTGTGTGTACAGTTGAACCCTGTTAACTATAAAATGAATTGAGTGCATTTAGTTAGCTATAAAATGTATCTATACTATTGAACCGGTGTTTTAGGTTCCTTTAAGAATTATACGCACAAGAGAGAATTCTAAACAACAAAATCAAAATATGACTGTGAAGCCACATCCCCAGCCCTTTTAATGTTTTTATTTAGGGACAGGGTCTCACTGAGTTGCTTAGGCCTCACCAAGTTGCTGAGGCTGGCTTTGAACTCACGTCCTCCTGCCTCAGCCTCTGGAGTCGCTGGGATTGCAGGGGTGTGCCGCCACGCATGGCTCACATACCCATTTTTGGAGACCACTGAACTTGAAAATGGTGACCGGCCCCACAGTGGGGGCTTGGCGTCTCACCTGAGGTCTAGGGCAGGGACAGCACTGCGAGTTAGGGAGTTGTGGGGAGTGGGTGGAGGTTGATTAGGGCAGCGTCAGAAAGAGGCCTGGAGAAGAAAACTGGCCTGATCCCCAACGGCCTGGTAAGTCCCGTGGTCTGGGGCTTGAGTTAGCTAAGGCAGCGGGGTCCAAACCGTCCAAACCACGGCCGCAATCCAGGGAGTGACATGAAGAGATTTATGCTTCAATATGCTTAGCTTTTGGCCAAAGCCATAGTTTCAAAAACAAAAAAATATTTTATTATGAAAAATGACAGTTTAGTTGTAAGTGATGTGCTCATTAAAATGATGAACATTAGCTGTGGAGGACACAGTGTTCGTGCTGGCGGTGTGACAGACATAGGAAGGTGAGCAGGGCCAGAGGGCACTCCCCTTGCCCAAGCCCGGGACATGCGGGCAGGTTGTGTGTTTCCCTCTTGTCTCTGTGGCACTCTTAAGAAACTGCAGAGTGCCAGGCGCGGTGGCGCACGCCTGTCATCCCAGTACTTGGGAGGCTGAGGCAGGAGGATCGCGAGTTCAAAGCCAGCCTCAGCAAAAGCAAGGCGCTAAGCAACCCAGTGAGACCCTGTCTCTAAATAAAATACAAAATAGGGCTGGGGATGGGGCCCAGTGGTCAAGTGTCCCTGAGTTCAATCCTGGGTATCTCCCCCCCCCCCCCCCCCCCAAAAAAAAATAGCTGTAGACTCATGCAGGGTTGGCATGTTCTTGTTTTGACTCTTTACAGTTGGTTAAAATCCACGCTGCACGTCCTTGTGCAATCCGGTCTAGTCCTTGCAGCCAGCGGTCAGCCCTCCTGAGCTGTAGCTGTGGGAGGCCAGGGAGCACGCCGGGACCCTCTGTCCAAGCAGGTGGCCCCAGGAAACCAGACAGGGGTCTTGCACCCACATTCTCCAGCTGACAGGAAATGGGCAGGCCACTGAGCAGGGACCATAGTCTTCCTGGCTCTTTGCCTGCACCCATTGTGCCCAGTTTTAAGTCAATAACGTAAGAGTCACTTTTGTTAGATGTCCGTCTTTTGTAGCCAAAAGAGCCCCCCCTCTCTGCACCTCTGATTAAGTGCCCGGGAGGAAAACTCTCGGAGTTTTTAAGAGACAAAAAAGTCAATTAACGTAAAAAGAGTCACTTGCTCGTTCTTCTTTCTTCTTTCTTTCTTCTTTCTTCCTCTCTTTCTTCCTCAGATGTCGTTCGTTTCTTTCTGTAACCGCTCTGGCAGCCAAAAGAGCCGAACTAAATGAGGAGGACCCAATCTCTGCCTCCGAGCTCTGACCACACGGGTGCCTCAGAGCATTTACGTGTGTCTGCGGGTCGCACCGGGTCAGAGGCGCGAGTCTCGGGTTAGCTCTCGTCATTGGGAGACCTACTGCACTTACCGATGCCAGCGGGGTGGCTGGTTTCCGAGCCTGGCCCAGTGACAAGCCCCTTCTCACCGGAACACTTTTCTCCCTTTGCCTAACAAAGGGCATTTTTCACATTCTTTTCTCTTTCCTATACAAAGGTGACATAGGACAAGCCAGACCTGGTCTCGAGGGTTGCCTGAGTGCTGTCCACTTACGTGGTCTTTTTGCAAGAACTGCACGCATGTCCTGCAGGGCAGCGTTTGCCATGGTGGTTTTAAAAGCTTGTCCAGATTTGCAAAAACAGCACGATGAACTCTAAATGTGCTCCACGCTGGTGCCTGGAAACCCCAGCAGGTTGCTGGTACCTAGTAAAGAGCCTAGATGAGCCACGGTGCTCACGCGTGCCACAGAGGTTCCCCCAGGACTTGCTCCCGGGGGGCTTGGTTGGGCTGAGACACGGCCGGGTCCCAGGGCGCTGCGAAGGTTTGTCATTACGCGCTCCCTGTGTGCGGTGCTCTGAGCCAATCGCATGGGTCCTTCCTGAGGTCTCACAGCCCCCCCCCCCCCCCCCGAGCGGCAGCTGCTAGCCTGGGGGACCTGACCCCTGGCTCAAGCCTGGGCAGCTGTTTTATGTGCGGTACCCGGATGAGCGCGATCCCGATCAGCTTTCTTTCAGCAAGACACATCCCCAGGCCAGCTGGTTCACCTTGATGAATAGCTCGGACTTACAATGTGGTAGGCAAGGGCCCAAACAAACCAAGAATAAAGAGATGCCTTTTTAAGAGACAAATCTATCAAAAATGGGCCTGGTCAGGTTTTCTTCGATTCTGTGCCGTTTGTATCATATCCTTACCGGCCTCCCCCGGCCACCCCCCGCAGGGTTCATTGAGCCTGAATTCTGGTGCTTGGTTTTGCTTTTTTCCTCTCTGATTTTGGTTGGATCTTTCTAGCCTCTCTTTTGGAATCGTTGTGTGCGCAGCGTGGCATTTTGTAAAACAAACCAAAGCCAAACTTTCATCCCCCTGTCTGTCTGTTGTTGCAGCCAAGAAATGTAAAATAGTCCCATCAAAGGAAACAGAAGATTCCTTTTCATTTGATATAGTGACATCAGCTCTTGGGGGACACGGCCATCCTTATAAATTCTTGGTGGTCCAATAGGCTGTTCAGGTTCCTGTGTTGGAATATCGCACACACTGAAGTGTAGGAATTCTGAATTCTTGTGTATTTTGAGTTTTCTCAATTAGTCTGGCATGTGCAAAAGAATTATCCTAGCCTCGGCATAAAATCAAGCTATGCTATTTTATAGCTGTGTGTCCTTGGATAAGTAACTTAACCTCTCTGAGTCTCGAGTTTTTCATCTGTGGAGTGGATGTACTGGGATTTACTGCCTGTGGTTATTGGGAAGACTAAATGACACCCAAGGAGGGCTCACTGCATAGTCGGTGCCTAGTGTTTCTCAGTAGATAGAAGTTGTTGTGCAGCTCTGTCTTACGCTTGAGACACGCATACAGGGGCAACCAGATGCACTGGGCCTAGTGCAGTAGTTAGGCTGCCAGGAGAGGGAAGGGGCTGTAGAGACTCAGGCGGTAGAGGGTTAGCACTCGGGGACCATGCGGAGCGCTGTGCAGCTTGAAGGATGCCTTCCAGATAGCTGATCCAACACAGCACCCACAGTAATCCTGTGGCCCTTCTCTCCAAAGAATGCTGATGGGATCCAGATGGAGTTAGAAACGTAGCTTTGTCATGTGGGATAAATGTTGGGAAGAACACTTAATGCTCATTTTAGGTTGTGATTTGGGTTTCTTCTGATGAATCATATAACATTTGAGAGAGAGAGAGAGAAGGGGGGGGGAGGGAGAGAGGACATGTACTTGCATGAGTTGCTAGGGACTTGTGGGGGGCGGGGGCTGAGGAAGGTATTTTCCCAGCCTTGGTTATTGCTGTTGGATTTGAAGGGTAGATTTAACCACATAATCATCTCCTCCCCTCTTTAGAATATATGTTTTTTTTTTTTCTGTTTAAATAGGAAAATGTTGTATTTTCATAGTTATTTTTTGACCGTGGCATTTTCACATGTTTATATGCAGAGTAAGTATTATTAAAATAGATCTTCTTGTGCTGTTGTGGGAAGGAATGTGCCATGAGGAGAGCTGCCCGAGCGCTCGCAGAGCATCCTGAGCTTGCTTTTCAAACGATCTTGTTTGGAAACAATACCTGCTCCTACCATTTAATTCATAAATCCATCCGTTAATCACTAGAAATGTAATCCACACATGTGGAGGGAACTCACTGCAGTGCTGTTTGGAAAGGAGTTCGAGAAGGCGTCGGGAGGGTTTTAAAAGCCTGTTGGAGCCCTTTGGTGGTAAGCAGAAGGAGGGGTCTGAGCAGGGAGCCGTCGTCTTTCCCAGAAGGCTCCAGTCCTGAGGTCTCACTCCAAGGTCTGAAGGGATTGGAGGAGGCTGCGGATGAGAACTGCCTCGGATTGGACGGCCTGGTGGTGGAGTTCTCTGATGCAAATCAGAGAGAAGCCCAAGTACCTGTCTTCTCAATGAGGTTATTAGATCTCAACAAGCTCAGTGATTCTCGGTACTGGGGAGGATGTGGAAAACCAGGAATGAATTATCAGTGCACACTCAGCCACGTCCATCAGGTACACACGTTTGACCAACAATTTCTGTTGCTAGGTTCATATCAGCAACAGTGTTTCAGAATCTAGGTTGGTGCTATTGCTTTGGCTAGTAACAACTGGAGCAGCGCTCAGGAGTCACATTCTGGGACACCGTGTAGCCGTTTCAAGGAGCAGAGTAGGGGCTGGGGGTGTAGCTAACTCAATTCCCAGTGCCACCATAAAAAAGTAGGGCAGATATGTATGTGACTGATGGCGGAAGAGTTCTAGGAGTTCTAGAATTACGTGAGAGAAGGGCGTAAGAATGGGAATGGCGCGATCCCAGTTGCATGCACGACAAAGAAACATGTATTTAAGAAGGTGGTGTGTTAAAATATTGTGGAAAAGATCATAAAATGAAGCAGCCACTGCATGGGGAAGGAGGACCATGGGTCGGAAGTGGCAGGACTTTTGCCGTGACTTGAAATGGCTCACCGGGCCTGTGGGTTCATTTCGGTCTGAAACAAATCAGGCGAAACAAGCTTTTACCCGATGGCCACTTTAGAGATCGAGGGTCAACGATGGTCTTTAGGGTGTGCATTTTTTTTTTTTTTGTCCCCAATACCCAACTTCACGCCTCCGCATTCACGCTTATGTTTTCTTAACCCAAAGGACAACCAAGATGGCTCGTCCAGCGAGGGAATCTTTGTGTCCAGAATCGCGGAGAGCGGCCCGGCGGCCAAGGAAGGAGGCTTGCAGATTCACGACAGGATCATCGAGGTACGTCCTGCTGGCCGGTGTCTGCGACTAGGCCGAGGCCCCTGCCTGGTGCGTCTGGCTCGCAGCAAGATGCTTGGTCGCGGCGGGGGACGGCCAGGCAGGAGGCGCTGCTCCTGAGGGCCGCGCCGGGGCCGCTGGCCCGTTGAGTGCCTTGGTGTGGAGTTTTTGTTAAATACGGACAAGCGGACGGTGAGTGGTGTGTCCTCGCCGCGCGTCTGTCTCATCTGCTCCGTGTGCTGCAGCGACAGCTCTGTGCAGACCGGATGGGTGGTCCTGCTGCACCCGTAGTGGCTGCGCTCAGATAGGTCACGGGGCCTGATGGTGATGGCTCTGGAGTTGGAGCCCACGGTGCACCATAGCTTCTGTGCACTCGTTGCTGTCCTGTCTGCTGTCTACCTGTTGTCACCAATGCAGCTCGGTCACCTAGGGCTGTGCGCGGGTGAGGGGTGAGGGTAGGGTCCCCTCACATCCTGGCCAGGTTTCCCTCCGTCTGCACTTCAGACTTGGGCATGGCAGGCTGTGGGCCTGCGCTGGGAGAGGTGGGGGGGGGCTCTCTCGGCCCTCCCACGCAGGCCTTTGGGATAGACCTGGGCAGCGTCCCAGGGTGCTGTGGGTGGCAGAAGGAAGAACATCACTTACTGCATTGTTTGGGCTCCATTTATAAAGCTGGAGGTATGTGGCTACCCTTTTTGCTGTTTCTTTTTGTTGTTGTTGTTGTTGTTTGGTTTCGTTTTGATTTCTCTCAACGGGTACACCCACGGGATAAATTTGTTGAACCTTCTATCAGGGAAAGAGCCAATGAGAGTGTTGAAGATGATACCTTGGATCGCACAAGAAACTCGCCCACGGGCCGTGGTCATAATACTGTGCATCCAACAGGAAGCCAGACAAACACCCTGAGACGGGGGCGTCTGTTGTTCCAGACACACTTGTGGGTCGTCTGCACTTCCTGAGTGCTTTCATGGCTCCTTCCAGAACGTTGGGTCGGACCGAGTGGGAGCTTGACCATGAGCTAAGCCGTCAGTGAGGTTGCGTCACCCCTGGCGGGTGGCCATGAGCCTCTTTGGGGAGAGGAACTTCTGGAAGACAGAACGCTCTGCACCAGTTCTGCCAAGTGCACTGCAGCGAGCTGGAGGTGATTCATATCCTCAGCAAAACACCGTTAAATCTCACAGGGAAAGGACCCGGATGGTTGAGGCTCAAGGATCTCTCCCGCCAGGGGGTGGCTGCAGGCTGTCCCTTAGGTAGTCAGAGGGCACTTGAGTTTGTCTTGAGGACAGTGCTAATATTGTTGCATGCTCTTTGACCTTCAGTGAGAGTCCTTAAACTTGGAACCGTTCTTGCCTCCAGCTTCAGGGTTACTCTTTGTACTTCCCAGGTCAAGGGAATGGATTTTCCCTAACAGGAATTTGCTTGGGCAAGAGCCGGTTCCTAAGAGCTCAGATGCATCACATGACTGTCTTTCTGAGAGCGAACGCATTTTCTGAGACTCTTGTTCAAAAAGATAAGTGCAACCTCTGTTGCCAAGGGTTTGCTGGAACAGCCGGTCTCTCTAAGTGATGGAATGTCATTGCTCTTGTGTTCTGCAAATGAGAACGCTACAGCTGGGCAGGATTTTCTCTTGGCAAAGGGATGATCCATATTTGAAATGTTCAGTACGGTTTCTGGTAAGTCACACTCCCCTCTTGGACGGTATGTAAAATATCAATCATGTCCCAGCGTTGAGATGGGAAGAGAGGTGCTCACAAGAGAGACCATCTCTGCGTAATTGCAGTTGACACGCCGTGCCCTTCCCAGTCGAGTTCTAATCTCTTTTGACATGATACAGTGATTCCCACGACTGAAAATACGTTCTTTGGTTCACCTCATCTGTGTCTGAGTTTATTACCAGGGGCCGTGAATTCCATTATTTTATGTGCACGCGCATGTGTGTGTGTGTCTGAGTGTGTGAGTGGGGTGTGGTCCAGCACTGACGAGTCAGAGGTGCTCTTGTTTTCTAGCACATACTTCGGGGAGCCGCCAGATCTCCCCCGTATGAACGTTAATCCTTGCAAGAGCATGCTTTTATTAACTCCAGAGGGGCAGATGGGTGTCGTCCCGGGCTCTGACGGGGCTCTGTCTCGTGAACCAGAACACGGGGCCTCAGCCACATCAAAGCCAGTCCCGCCGTCCCCCTCCCCACCGTGTTTGTAGAACAAATATTTCTAAATGCCCCCAAAGCCATCATGAAAAGAAACCCACAAATAACACACACACACACATCTGTAAAAATGTTGCCTGTCATGTAGTAGAAACATAAAAGGAGGTGGTTTATGATAGAGTCGGACAGTGTGGAAGCACTGGGCACCGTGGCTTGAGAAGTCGCGGGGACGCTGGCAGACGCTGTGCCTCCTCTGCGTGGGGACGTGGCAAGAGGCCCGGTGCAGGGTGCAGGAGGCCGGTGCTGGCGGCTCAGGCACCCCGAGTGGCCACCCAGGTTGCACGGTTCCGCGGTGGTGAGCTGGTTGTGGTTGAGTTCTGGCCCAACCAAGGACAGTCTTCTTTGATTTATAGAGGAACCACATTTCTAGGACTTCTCTCTCTCTCTCTCTCTCTCTCTCTCTCTCTCTCTCTCTCTCTCTCTCTGTGTGTGTGTGTGTGTGATAAAATACACATTATATGCAGTTGGCTATTTTAGCCATTTTCAAGTGACAGTTCCTTGGCGTCAGGTGCATTCCGATGTGGTGCGACCAATGCCACCATCCACATCTAGAGCGCTTCATCTTCCCCCAGATGACACTGTGCACCCAGGAAGTATTAACTCGCCCCCTGCCAGCTCCTAGAGACCACCATGCTGCTTCCTGTCCCCATCAGTTTGCCGGGTACTTGGAGTCGGGCCGCGTTTGCTGTTTCATGTCTGGCTCATGTCACTCAGTGCAGGGTCCTCGAGGTTCCTCCCTGGTGACTGTGTCAGGCTTTCTTTCCTCTTCAAGGCTGAGTAATGTTTCATTGTCTGTATATATTTTGCCTATCTGTTCGTTCATGGACGGGCACTCGGGTTGATTCCACTTTGACTGTTGTGGGACACCTGGCTTTGAACCCGAGTGTATGGTCTGCGTGCATGTAAGCTGAGGAAAAGCCCTTTATGTTGACGTGTGAGACAGACCCTGCTCTTTTCTTCCCAGATGCCTCCTTGGATTTGAAGTGGTGCTGAAAGCACAGCCGTGCCTTGTGGCAGGGGGTCTGTGTGCCCTTGAGGAGTTCTGTCACCCCTGGTGCGCGCCCCACCCATCACTGTGATGGTGGAAAGCCCCCGCCCCTAGATTTCCAAAGCTTCCACCGACAACACTGCGGGTAGAACCAGGGGGTATGGATTTGCCTTGCTCCAAACCTCAGAGCAGCAGCTGAATCCTTCAGGGACAGAGTTGTCCCCTTCCTGTCTTCTGAGACTGCGACGACTGGGTCACCTGCCTGGACTCCTGAGGTCTGGGAGGGAGCCCTGAGCTGGCCTGTCCTGGATCTAGGGCTGGGCGTGTCAGGCCCCTGAGATCAAGTGCCTTCCAGACCACGTGGCTGCAGGGACACAAGGTGCCGGTGGCCAGCCCGGGCTCCCATCTGCCCTGGTCCCACGGGCGTACTCTCCTGCTGCCTCAGCTCTGGCTGTTGGCGGACGGCAAGTTCCCACTTACGTCTGCTCTCAGGTTCTGTTCGGGGTCTTCCCTGTCCCCCCATACGTCTTAGCTGCCCCTGGCCTTTTCCACAGCTTCTGACCCTGCCTCGGATTGTGTATACTCAGTGGCTATCTTTTATTTTTTATTATTATTATTATTTTTTCATCTATTTTGCTTTTTGCAATACTGAAGATTGAACCCAGAGATTCTTTACCACTGAGCTACACCACAACCCTCTTCTTCTTCTTCTTCTTTTTTTTTTTTTTACTTTGAGACAGGGTCTCTTACTAAGCTGCCCAGGTTGGCTTCAAACTTTCGAAGGCTGGCCTTGAACTTGGTGATCCTCCTGCCTCCCCACTCCCCCAGCATCCCTGGGATGACAGGTGTGCACCACCGTACCTGGCTCCACAGCGTCTTTTAGGTCTCCTGTGAGATGATAACTACCCCAGTGGTTTTAGTTTTTCTGCTTCTGAGCCTGCTTTCTGAACTCTCTTTTTTAAAGATCTCAGTGCCCCGCGGAGCAATTAAAGGAGCTGTGCTTTTATTCTTTCAAGTAGTTTGAGCCCTTTTGCTTTGGAAGAATCCTCCCAGTGCCCAAAGCGTGGCTAACCCATCAAAGCAGATTCCTTCACCACGGTGACCCACTGTGACACCTTTCTCTGTGGCACAGCCGGCCACTCTAGCCAGTCACATTCCACCGTTGGCATTGCCCTAGGAACTCCCTTGGGGAGGTGGCGTGTGGGGAACACCGCATCTCCTGGCCGGTCCAGCCGGCTGGTCCCAGCCTGGCTCAGTGGCTGCCTCTGCAGTTGACTTCCACGGGGGGCTGTCACTGTTGTGACCACCTCATTTGGCAACATCCCAGGAAAGCGGAGACCTGCAAAGAGACAGAAAACTCGCTGGGATGCCGAGATGTCTCCGTCCTCTCTCCAGGCAGTCCTTGTTTGGCCTGGCCGGCCGGGAAGTCAACCGCCCTTGCGCCCCTGAGCTGCCATCCACAACTGCATTGTTTTGCTGCTCTTCAGGCTGTGTGAGGTAGAGAGTGGAGCTGCTCCCCGTGTCGGGCTGGCCTTGCCTTCGGTGGTAAATGACTCTCCTTAGCAGATGTAGTGTTGTTCTGCTCCGAGGCAGCGAACTGCATTCTCCGGGTGCTGCAACAGAAGCAAGACACAAGCCTTGGTTCCCAGGAAACTGTCCCCCCTCCCAGCTTCTCTAAACGCACATTCATCTCCAAATCACTGTGATTGGAAAACCCGAGGATATGGTTGTGAAAGCCGTGGCACCTCCGAGGCTGGGCTATAAACAGTCGCTCTCTTCTGCAAGCTCTTTGTTTAGCTGCTCTGTCATTGCTAACAAGGTCCCCTTGCAGGGCCCAGGAGAAAAGGATTAGCCTCCCCTCCCTCCCAGAGCCAGGCTGCCCTTAGCAGACTGAGCCCCCCACTTGTTATTGTTAGGTGGGAGAGCAAGGTGGGCCTTTCATTGATTTATTTAAAGACTGGAGGGCCATGCTTTTTCCTTTTAATTTATTTTGACATAACTTCACACGGGCGTGGACGCCGGTCCACTCTTGACCCAGATATGAGCATCTACTCCGTTTGTCCTTCTCTCTCTATTCCCCCTTCATCCTTAAATACAGCAGCATGTATTTTTTGTTTTTGTTTTTGTTTTTTTAAGAGACACAGCATTATCCTGCATGAGTACAGGATAGTTATCTAAACCACCTAATCTACAGAATATATTCATATTTCACTGGTGATCCCCATAACGTCCTTTGGGGCCAAGGAAAATTCACTGCCATGACTTTTACTCAGCTTTCACATTTCTTTGGGCTCCTTTTCCTTAGAACGATTTCTCGGTTTTTGTCTTCTGTGCCTCTGATCATTTTATTTATTTAGCGCTGCTGGGGACTAAACCCAGGGGTGCTCTACCACTGAGCTGCGTCTCAGCCCGTGCTGGCTTTTATGTCGAGACAGGGTTTCCCTAAGTTGCTCAGGCTGGCCTCGAACTTGAGGTCCTCCTGCCCCAGCCTCCCTAGTAGCTGGCTTCACAGGCCTGTGTCGCGGTGCCCGGTGCCTCTGATATTTTTAGGCTGCACCCCGATCTTTTGCGGAACATCCCTTTGATTGAGTTTGTCAGAGGTTTTCCCGCCCCCGTTCTGCAGTGAGCCTTTTTTTCAGGGAGCTGCAGCTCCTGGCACGCGCACTGGTGTGGAAGGGTCGGGGCATCTGTCTCTCACTGAGACGCTGCGTCCAGAGCCTCTCGCCAGCAGAGCGCCTCCCATTCCTGCCCCCTAGAGCTTGCATGGCGTCCACGCCGACTGCAGAGAAGTGCCACAGGTACCCTCATGATCTTTCCTTCCTGCGAGTCCGTTAGATAAGAAAGCATTTCAAAATCAAGAATGCCTCTGAAGGGACTGGTGTCCCATGGATTTTCTGGGGTGTAGTAGATTATTAGGTCAAAATGTTAAATCCTGGATGAATTTTTTTTGAGTTCAACAAAGCACAGCAAATCCTTGACAACAGGAGAGAGAAAATACCTTTTCTGTTAAGTCTTCTTGATACTCCGTGTCTTTGTGCCTGTCTTTGTGTTCAGAGTTTGGGGAACGGTAACCTTTATTCCTTTTTTGAGAAGTGGAGTTTCTGTCTTTCCCTCTGGTGCTGGAAGACAGAGTTAGGTGCATTTTTTTTCACATTTGGAAGGAGTGTTTGGGGTGGTCTGACTTCCCGGATGCTGGGAAGTGCATGTCAAATCAGTTTTTGTGGGAGAGGCTTTGCCGGGGGGGGGGGGGGCTTGCACACAGGGGGCCGTGGTGTGTTCTAGATGAGGATGCTGTGGGGGGTGAGGGCGGGGAGTGCTGGCAGTCAGAATTGGGGCTGGGAATTACACAGGGGAGGGCTCGAGGGCAGAGGAGCGGCCACGGGCATTGATTGGCAGTGATGCCACTTTGCCTGGGCGCTGGGAGCACGTGCCCCAGGCTGGGCAGCTGCAGCCCCGGGGAAGGCCTCTAATGAGGGTTAACGTCCCCTCTCGAGCCACAGAGAGGGCAGCTGGTGTGGGTCAGTGCCAGGCCGAGGGCGACCGCTCTGTGGAGGCCTCCAGCTTTTGCCGGCCTTTGTCTTCTTGGCAGTACGTTGAACAGCGTGGAGTCGGGATCCCACCCTGCACCCCTGAGTTTGGCACGCCCCGCTGCCTGCTGCCCCTCTGGATTCTCTTCATTTCTTTCACTGCTTCTTGCGGTGCTGATGGGTCATTGGACAGCTTGCAGGAATCGGCAGGGCCAAACCTCACGGGGAGTTTCCTTTTGTGACCACACCTCTGCCGTCTCAGAGAAAAATCCCAGTCAATTTTTAAAATGAGCTAAATGGTTTTTTTTCTTTAATTTTCATATTTGGCAGAATGCTGGTGTGGGACAAATTGATGCTAATGATTATTGATCAGAAAATAGTCTTTTATTATTTTGGAGGGTTATCAGGGATTGAACTCAGGGGCACTCGACCACTGGGCCACTTCCCCAGCCCTATTTTGTATTTTATTTAGAGACAGGGTCTCACTGAGTTGCTTAGCACCTCGCTTTTGCTGAGGCTGGCTTTGAACTTGTGATCCTCCTGCCTCACATAGAATGCTCTTTGCTAGGAAATGTGTGTTTTCAGACCTGTTGATGTGAGAACTCATGAGCCAGCTACATGCAACCTGTTTGTCCCCCAAATGATTAGGTGTTGATTTAAAAACAGAGAGAGGTGAATTGTTTAGAGTGATCCCCGGGGGGTAACTTGTCGTAAAATCTTCACGATTCCCGAGTTCTTACGATAACGGTGAAAACCAACCGGGAGCAAGCGCACATTCACCTTTGGGGCGTGCATTGACTTTTCCCCATCCACAGGAGATGACTGGCTCATGGTTAATGTGAGAGGCACTTCGTGTCTCCAGTGGTCCAGCAGCGTGGACTCTGGGGTTAGATGGCTTTTGAAACCTGCTTCTAACATTGCTGGCTTCGTGCCCTTGGGAAAGCATTTTCCCCTCCAAGCATCGCTTTCTTCTGCAAACCTGGGCTGGGTGGCCTGTCCCACAGAGTTGCCATCATGGAACGTCGCAAGCCTCTGGATACTGTAAATCTGGCCCCAGAAAAGTTGCCCACAGGGGATGAGCTCTGCCCTCGTCCCTGCGGGCCTCCAGGGGCGGGGCCCCGGAGGTCTTCCAAGGAGCCCGCACTGGGGTGCCCGAGTAGTGGCGTGGTTCCATAAAACTGAAATTACAGTTGCGAACAGACCATTTTAATGTGTTTTGAGACTTCTTTTTGAAATTAGTGACCCTTTGAGTCTGATTGGGTGAGGGCTGCCACTTCCCGAGGCCATATAAATCATGATAATTGATCAATCAGGAGTAATTCTGAATTTACGTCCTGGTGTGAACAGCATGGTAATTGATCGCATGTGTGCTGACTTAAGCCTTCTAAAAATAAAGCCAAACAAGTGTGTGTTCAATATCGGCTATTTTTAAAGTGCCAGAACAGATTAGGGTTCCCCTTGTCACAAGGACTTCAAGGAATATTGAGATGTGAAGAACTGGTGTTCCTTGAAGAAAGTCTTTCTTTAAGGTTGCAAGTTTCATTGCATTTCCTTTTAGGGTAGCGTTTTCATACATTGGCAATGATGTAGTTACAGCAATGTAGAAACATTGAAAACTACGATGAAGATGCAGATAGAAACACTGCTACTGAGCATTATCTTGACAAAAATTATCAGTTTGATCATTTAGCAATGGACACAGTGGCTTCTATGCTGGAATACAATGGGGCGTGGAAACTACATGTGTAATACATAATATTTCCATTACTTCTTTGAAACTTTAGCTTACATGACATGGGGGGAGCTCAACTGAAATAGGATTAAGCAAGCTTTTGTTGCAGCATTATTAGATTTCTGATGCTTTGTGTCATTCTTTGAAACGTCTGATGAGTCCTGTGTGCTTATAATATAACATAGGCACTGGGCCAGAATCTCTGAGGGTCAAAGAAATAGAGAAGGGAAGAAACGGAGCAAAGAATTTTATTATTATTATTCTTATTGAAATCTTAAAATTTCTTAACATTCTCAGTGGAGCAACATCTTAATTTTTTGTTGTTGTTTAAAGGTAAGTTGGAGAACTAGAATAAAAACTCTTGCTATCCCCTTTCCTTTTTTTTTTTTTTTTTTTTTTTTTCTTGTACTGGGGATTGAACCCAGCGGTGTTTAATCACTGAGCCACACCCCCAGCCCTGTTTATGTTTGATTTTAGGGTCTTGCTAAGTCGCTGACTTTGAACTTGGCAATCCTCCTGCCTCCGCCTCTTGAGCTGCTGAGAGGACAGGCTTGCTCCACCGTTGTCTGGCTCCCTTTTCCTTTTCGAGGTCTGATGATGATGGTAACAATGTTGTCTAAGTTACAGTGTCTCCTCTCAAAGGCTCTAGCCCGCACCTTGGTGCCTAGATGCCTGGAGGACCCGTCCGCTTTGGGTGTGTGACGTGCTGGAGAAACCTGATCGCCGGGAGCGAGGATGCTGGACGCTGAGCTTGATGGAGCTACATTCAGAGAGTCCTCATGTTGTCGCCTGAAGTGATGGCCGCTTGGAGCAAAGAAGTTGCCCGTAGTCAACCACAATTTAAGCCATCTCCCCAAACAGGGCTCCTACATCCTCACCTTGACCTTCATATTTGCATCAGTCCTGCTACTCCTTAGCATTCATTCGCCAGTCTTAGTGGGCTGTGTTTTGACAAAAAGATTTCTCCAATTACTTTGCGTTAAAGAGCTTGTACTGATGTACCTACGTATGAAGGGAGCTGTGTGGAATCTGGAGGGACGTGCGTGCCTGGGCACGTTCGCACTGTTTTGACTGCAGGTCAGCAGCTTGCGCCCTCTTACCTTTGTTTTGTATGAGACCCAGACAAATTATTGGAGCCCCAGACAAATTGCATGATGTTTTAAGCTGCTTTGAACATGGTCTGCATTTACCAAACTGTTTATAAGAAATGAAAGAAGAATCTTTGGGGCAGGTAGCATTACGTAAGGAGGCGGCAAGGAAGTCTTTGTTTTGACAGCGGGGTTTAGTTACCTGGGATGCCCGCCCTAGGTAGGCTTAGGTTCATTTGTCTGGTACATTACGGCCCTCAAGTGAGATGCAGAGGGTCTCCTCCATTCGATTATAAGCATGACACAACTTACGTGGAATTACCCTGATTCAGAGAGAAGAGGATGGGAAGGAGGTTGTGTTTGGTACTTTTGCCACGATTAGCATTTTAAAGGTGTTTAAAATATTTGAACTGTTTAAAGGCCATAAAATATTTGAGCTGTTTGTGACCTTTGTTATAAAGGATCCCAGGTCTCAGTGGGCTTTTAGAACTTGACAGAGATGCAACAGGAGAGACAAATCAGACACATCAGGTGTGCCTCCTTTCATACTGAATCATCTCCTTGCAGCCTTTTTTTTTCTTTTAAGTTATTATATATGACAGCAGAATGCATTACAATTCATATTACACATATAGAACACATTTTTACATATCTCTGGTTGTACACAAAGTATATTCACACCATGTGTTTCTTCATACATGCATTCAGGGCAATGATATCCATCTCATTCTACCATCTTTTTTTTTTTTTTTTTTTAACTCTCTTGCCCCCTCCCTTCCCCTCCCTCCCCATTGGCCTTTCTAGTGTTCCTTACAGTCTTGATTAGCATGATGCATGTAAGAAATATAAGCCAGAAGTGTATGAAAATACCGTCACGTGTCTTCTGACAGAATCGATCCTTATACTGCTGAAGACTATACAGGAGGGTCATGTGTGCAGCTCAGCTGTAGAGCACTTGCCTAGCTCATGGGAGGCCCTGGGCTATCATGATCCCAAGCACAGGGGGAAAAAAATCATGCAAGAGAGAAAATTAGTCCTTCTGCTGTGTCATGGGGCAAGGGAAAAAAAGTCCCCCTTCATCCAGGGAGATTCCCAGATTGAGAAGTAGCCAGTCAAGCTAGTTAGCATTTCCTATGGAAGAGTAATCCTTGTAATCCTTAGTTACCTGGTCACTTTTGCCATATATACACCACCTGTTTGGCTATATGGTTAACGTTTTCCTTTATACAACATTCTGTCAAATTTAAAGGGAAAAAAAAAAAGGAAGTTGTCAGTGTAGATGAGAAGCCACGCTCTAAATAGAAGATCACAGTAAAAATAAACATAAGGAAAACAGTAGATTCCAATTTGATGCTTTGCTTACCAGGAACTGGGATCCTTGAGCGCTGCTTTCTTTTAGGAGCAAAAATTATTCCATGGGGTTAGAAATCGGGATGGGGACTGGGAGCAGCCCCGGGGATGGCATTTGGAGTGAGGGTCCATTCTGTTCTCCATCTGGGAAACGGGTGGAGTGTGTCCGCTGTGGAAAGGCATTGGGATGTCCACTTGGGGTGCGTTTTCTGCAGGTGTGTTACACTTAGACTTTAATTTTTAAAAATGGTGCAGTGGGCACTTAGCCTCACGTGGAGTCTGTCCACTGGATGTAGCCAGCTGGTTTGAGGGACAGCAAAATGGCCTGCTCACAGTGGCACCGAGGCTCCTCACAGCCCAGCCCAGAGCCACCTGAAATGATGTCCCTGGGAGCCACCGAGAGTAAGGCAGGTGCTCCCCGACAGTGCTCCCTGACTCCGGCGTGGAGGTCACCAGGCGCCAGTCTGAGCTCAATGGTTTGCTTGGTGGAGGGACCAGGGGCTTTTGGAAACAGGAGTCCACTACAGAGAGGAAGAATCCCATCACTGCCCAAGGATTTCAGAGGCCAAATATCAGTGTCATAGGCCAGAAATGGGGAAAGAAATTCCTCTTTCATCGACAAAGTTTTGTGTTTATGGCTTTTTGGAAAAACTAGAACATCTCCCTGCATTCCTGTTGTAGGTATAGCCCACGTGTGCGTTCGCCAGTTGATGCGGCCCAAAGCTAGGACAGGCTCCTCGCGCTAGACTGCTCCCCAACAGAGCATTTTGCAGACTTTGGGGTGCTGACCAATGGCAGGAAATATGTCTTTTATATGATCCAATGCAGCACTCACAGATGGGAGTGAGTCTCTTGCACTGTATAAAAATGGAAAAAAGTTTTATGAGAGATATTTATCCTTACTCCATCCATGCAATCTGATAGTTCTCTTTTATCCTGTTCCTTTTAATGTTCTTGGCCACCTACTAAGTTGACTGCAGCAGCCCACAGTTTGAAAACGTTCTGCTTTGGAAGCTGGAGCTACATTCTAGGGTGCCAGCCAATGCCTTTTTCTGATGCTGTACTCTGGAGTCTGTCCGATCTGCTGATAGCAACTCGGAGTCTCAGCCTGTTGCCAAAAGAATGCAGTCAGATCTGACATTAGAATCTGTGACTGCGTTTGCAAAATAAAAGCTCCTCTACCTGTCAGCCTTGGACTTACGCACTTCCCGCCTGAGGCCAAGTTCAGGGACTCTGCATGCCTCCAACAGATGGAAGGTGTCAGCCACCGGGCGGTGGCATCATGACATCCTTACCACAGAGGAGCCAGGCGTAGCCTTGGGAAGCCCCGGTTGTTTGAGGAGGTTTTTTTTTTTTCTTTTTTCTTTTCTTTTTTTTTTTTTTTCAGGGGGGGGACCAGGGATTGAACTCAGGGACACTCGACCCCTGAGCCACATCCACAGCTCTATTTTGTATCTTATTGAGAGAGGGTCTCACTGAGTTGCTTAGCACCTCGCATTTTGCTGAGGCTGGCTTTGAACTCAATCCTCCTGCCTCGGCCTCCCAAGCCACTGGGATTACAGGCGTGCGCCACCGCGCCCAGTGGGTGTGGAGCTTGGTGTGCAAGGTAGCATCCACTGTCACTGAGGAGATCTGGGCCAGCCTGACGTTTCATGTGGATGCTTTCCGTGGCACATGCCGTGACTGCGTTCTGGGTGCTCTCCAGAAGTTTGTGAGTTACACACACACAGACCTCGGAGTCCACCACCAGTTGGGCTGTCCGGTGAGGTCGCTCACAGAGCTTGCAGTTTGGTAGGGAAGGACCAACGCAGAGCCTGCTGGGCTGTGCGCTGCAGGCAGGAGGACACGTGGCCGAGCTCAGCGCGTCCCCAGTCCCCAGAGCCTAGCAACATGATTGGTGCAGGGTCCCCTTGGTAGAGTTGCTGCCCGACTCCAGAATAGGTCTCTAAGTCACATGATCAACTTCTGAGGGTAAAACAGCAGGCAGGCTAACATTAGAAGCATTCAAGGCAGGTGACACTGTGTCATGAGGTCTGGGGGACATCCGATCCGTCGACAACACCTCCCGCAGACAGGTGGAATCTGCCAGCTGTCCATCCAGGAATAGCAGCAGGTTAAAATAGCCCTCTCCCCAGCGCCAGGAGGAATTCAGGAACAGAGAGCGCCTTTATTTGGAAACACGGGAGAGGACGGCCTTGCCAGAGCAAGCCCTGATTTTGCTTTAAAAAAAAAAAAAAAAAAAAAGATAAATGGCATCGCAAGAACATCAGAAGTTCATTTTCAGGGACTTACAAACTAAATGTTTTAAAAAGAAGCCTGCCACATTTACGAATTCGAGTCTTTATCTTTTACACAAACATTTTTCTTGGTCCCGTTCAGCCCTAAGTTTTGGGAAATCGTGTTATTTCTGGTTCACTTGCTCGCTGTGAGACGGGGTGTGGGTTCCCCTTAGCAGTTGTGCTTTGTGCCCACGGAGCCGGGAGCTTTGCCACCATATTTGGGAAACATTTAACACCGGCCACCTCGGTCCCTTTCCTCACTGACCTGGATCTGGACTGCTAGGACGGTTGAAAGGACGTCAGATCCATAGCAGCCAAGTGCCAGGGGCGCCCGCACGCACCTCTGCACGCAGCACCCCGATTTCTTCCATGGACCTTTAGCCACTGTGGTCGCGGTGGGATTTTCGTACACGTTCCAGGAAGTGATTCCTTTGCCACCGTGGCTTCATTAAACCGAGTTCTCAGTGAAGCGATAAACCACGTGGAACTCTCCGCGGGCTTCTCTGAGGCGAAGGAGAGCGTTAATCCAAGGCCTCGGGGACGGTCTCCGGGGCCACCTGTTCCTAGACGGCACCGGAGGGTTGGGATGAGCAGGACCATGGCCGAGGCCTGTTGTCTGCCTGCCGAGGGGTTGGAGATGTGTGTCCTCTGCTGAGAGTGGACAGAGGTTCTCGTGGAGCGGACGCTGAGCTGAGCACAACGCGAGTCTTCATATTTAACAGAAAGACCAAAGCGAAGGACTCTAGTAGAAAATTCCCGGCGTGTTTTCTAATAGCATTGGCTGACGGAAACTTTAAAACCTGAATCCCAGCACCACGTAAAAGTAAAATTTAAAAAATACATTATGTACAAACTAAAACCTGAATCCCGCCGGGTGCGTTGGTGCACGCCTGTAATCCCAGCACTTGGGAGGCTGAGGCAGGAGGATCGCGAGTTCAGAGCCAGCTTCAGCAAAAGCAAAAGTGAGGCACTTGGCGACTCAGTGAGACTCTGTCTCTAAATAAAATAGAAAAAAGGGCTGGGGATGTGGCCCAGTGGTCGAGTGCCCCTGAGTTCAATCCCCGGTACCAAAAAAAAAAAAAAAAAAAAAAAAAAACTGAATCCCTAAGGTCAGGATGGTCAGTTCTGTGGGGAGCTTCGTGACCTCAACTCTCCGTGGGGCCCTGTGGGGGCCCTCCTGTGGGATTCTGAGCGGGCAAGCTTGCAGCTGCAGGGGTCCCTGGACTCGCCTGAAAATGCCTTATTTTGCAGGGTAATAAAAAGGATTTTGGGCTAAAGATTTCAGGAAGGAAACGATAAATAAAAACAGTGCTGGTTTCTCTGTCCCTTGGGGCAGGGCAGTGAGTGACCCCCCAGACACTGAGGCTGCAAGGAGAGGTGAGGCTCCGCAGCATCAGCGGCTCTTGTGACACATGTGGGACTTTCAGGGGCATTCAGTGCAGCATTTCCACCTAACTCCTAACAAGGATGAGCACGTTCATGACAGGACGCAGCTGTCCCTCCCTCCCTCCCTCCCTCCCTCTGTCCCTGAAGTCCAGCAGTGACCGTGGAAGACGCTCCTGACCCGAGGAGGCCAGGCTCCACTCATGAAGTGTTCTGAAGCCAAACCCTGGCCTTACGGATGGACGTTTTCTCCCCACTCCCCCGCGCATGAGCCTCACCAGACGGAGGGCCCGCCCTGGCCTCCTCCGGGCTGAAAGGGCAGCGGTGCTGGGCGTGGAGGCACAGGCCGGTTGTTGGTGGTCCTCTGTTGCTGACCACCAGCGCGACAGAGCCGCAGCTTGAGACCTCTCCGAGGTGTAAGGAACCCTGAATGGCATTTGGGCCTAGAGGACTGAGGGGCTGGTGCCCGTCTGCTAGCGGTCTTTGGTTTCTGCAGACTGGTGTGTGCCTGTTCTGTGACCACAGGTCCCCTGTGTGCCCCGTGAGCTGGTCGTGGGTTCCCAGTGTGGGTGCCTTTGCTCCGTCCTGGTGAACGAGGGGCTCTCTGTCGTGCGCTGGCCTCTTGGGGCTTCAGACTCCTGCCGTGACCTAGGAAGGGAGGTGGCCTCAGACGGGTGCAGGCTGGGACGGGTCCCTGTCCTGTTGCCTGGGTGGAGGGTCCTCCCTTCCTGTGGGCAGCTTTGCTTGGGTGCTGGTTTGGGACACTTGGGGATGGGAGGAGGCAAGTTCCTGCTGAGTCCCCTCAGCCGAGTGTGGCTTGGTGGGCCTACAGGGGCGGAGGGGAGTCTTGAGCGTCACATGTGGGCCAGGTTGGGGTCCACGCGTGTGTCCCAGTGCTGAGGACAGGGCTCCTACCAGAGGCTCTTGTGGCTAGTGTGGTTCCTCGGTGACAGGTCACCCAGGTAGAGGGACTTCCTTCCTCGGGTGCCTTCCCCGTGGCCGGGTGGCGCACAGGACAAGCCGGCGGCTTGGTTCAGACTGCAGCTCGCCTGCGGCTCCCCTGTGCAGCGCGGGGCCCCTCGGGACTTCCACCCTAGTGCTGAAAAAACTGAGGCCGACAGCCCCGTCTCACCTGTTAGGTGTTAACACCTGGCAAGATCTTAGTGGCTCTGAGAGGAGTTCTGAGGCCCGGCGAGGCTGCGATCGTGCCATCTCTGTCACTGATTGTTTGTTTGTGAGCGTCCACAGGGAGCTTGGCGGTCCTAGTGGTACCTGGTGTCCCCCTCCCTGTGACAGCAGGCAGCCTGTCCTCATTTCACAAGGGACACCACTGATATGACCCTGAGTCGCACATCAATGCGGGTCCTCAGAGGTGGGCCTGCTCCTTCTGAGGGAGAGAGGGCCTCTCCTGCCACCGCGTCTCCTCCGCCCTCACACGCCCGCGGTGGCTTCCGCGGACTCGCCGACGCTCCCGTTAGTCCATGGGCTGTTGGTGGGGACCTAGACCAGGCTGTGAAAATCAGTACCCTCCCTCGGTCCAGACCAGCTGTGTCCTCACCTGGGCCGGATTAACGAGCACCCACAGGGCCCTTCACAGAAGAGAAGAGTCAAGGTCATGAGGTAGGTGCCCAAGGACATGGTGGGTGGTGGCCTAGGGACATGGAAAGGGCCTTCCTGTCATGGGCCGAGGTCACGGGGGTCATTACTGCTTTGCCAGGTTGGAAACGTAACTTTTCCTGCATCATCAGAAGGCGCGTAGGGTAATACTACGACGTAGCCGTGGCCACGCACGGGCTCTGTGGCTGGCAGGAGTGACCCGTGAGCAGTCAGCCTGTCCATTTAGGGCTGGGCCTGCGTTCATGGCTCTGAGCCACTGGGCGCTCTGAGAACAGTAGTTCAGTGTTGCTGAGATGATCCCGAGAGGCACGTCATTGCAGGCGCTCAGTGGGGGCCTGCTCCTTCTGTAGGGGTGAAGGCCGTAGCTGCCCAGGGGCCTTCTCAGTGCCCACACTAGGAAAAGCTGGTTGGAGGGCCGGCCCTGGTCAGTTACACAGTGGGGCTAATTGTTAACACACATTCACTTCCAAGGTCTCAGCCCCAAAATGGAAATCATTACTAGTACTTAAAACGAGTTGGTTGGAATCTGCAAGTTTTAAAAAAATAAAAACTTTTTAAAAAGTTTTTGTTTGTCCAGGCCTTGGCATACCTAATGTGTTAATGAAATGATAGCTTAAATTAATTTCTATTCATCACCTACCAGGAGCTATTTTTTTTTTTTTTTTGTATGTTATAACCCACAGAGTAAGACTTAGTTCATCTGTGCTGCTATAACAAAATACCCACTACTAGGTGATTAATAAACAACAGGAACTTCCTGCTTACAGTCTGGAAGCGGCGAAGTACAAGATCAAGGTGCCGGTGGAGTTGGTGTCTGGTGAGGGCTCTCTCTCTGCTTCAGAGGTGGTTCCTGTTGCTGTGTCCCCGTGTGGTGCAGGGACGAGGGACCCTCTTTCCTAAAGGCACTGGCCCCATTTGTGAGGGTGGAGCCTTGAGACTTGATTACCTCTGAAAGACCTCACCTCTTAGTACCACGGCCTTGTATGCGTTTGGGGGACACTTTGTCAGGTTGGCATCAGCAGGACAATCCCTGAGGAAAACAGCCTGGGGGGGCTCACAGTGTCAGAGGTGCCAGCGCAGGGTCGGCTGACTGGGCTGCTGTGGGTCTGAGGTGGGAAAGAACAGCGTGGAGCAGCTGGTGGGGTTCAGGGGAGAGAGCAGGCCCAGACGCTTAGACCGTGGCCTGGGACAGTCTCTGCGTTCTAGGTGTGACGTTCGTTCCATCTGCGGTCCCTTCTTCTCTGAGGCAGTCTCATCTTCCCTGGTGAGTGACATCTCACTACGAAGGTTAAAGGCAGTGGGGACCCGTGTTGGTGGGTGGAGCCTCGGGGAAAGCCCTTCTCTGGACCCAGGACAGGGCTGGAGGCCGGGGAGACCCTGAGGCTGCAATGTGGCACATGTGGCCTGTCACCGCACAGGCTCTGAGGGGTCATTTTCTGGGCCCCAACGCTGGCCTGAAAACTGAGACCTGCCCTCCCTCATGGACAAGGACAGTGTCACAGGACACTCGGCTACCAGAGATGGCTTTTCCAGGCCGCACGCCCCTTTGAGCTCTGCAGACAGGGCGTCGTCCCTGAGCCACCTCGAGGACCAGCCGTGGAGCCACAGATGCTGGCTGAGCTCCCCCGAGGGCGGGGTCGGATGGCGCGGCACGGTAAGAGGTGTGTGGCAGCAGAGCCACGTGACGTTCACGTTTTGTTTAAAACATAGTCAGTAAGGTGATGTGGCAGAGAATCTCTAAGCTCGAAGGATGTCATCGCCTTCACAAGAGCCGTGAGTGTCGGCAGCACGAGATGGCACGCGGGTCCCTCCCTTTTTTAACGGGTGTCTCTTGGGCTGAATCAATGCCAGCCGTTAGACTGGATTCCTCCGGGTCGGGTCACTTCTGGTTTCCAAGGGACAGGGAGGGACTTCTGGGCCACCCCCTTCATTCACTCTGCCTCCCCCCTCTGCTGTGTGACGCTTTATAGGGCCCCAGCCAGGGCACTTCTGTCCTGGGGCAGGCTCTCCGGTGGCAGGAGATTAGCAGTCAGGAGGCTCTGAGAGGGGTCAGAGTGCACTGGCAGGGCAGCCTGTCGCCCAGGAGGTGATCACCGTCCCACAGTGTCCCCTTCACAGGCTGCGTGTCTAATACCGGGCAGGGCTGGAGCAGGCCCTTAATCCCTGCAACTGCTGGTTCTCTGGGATGGTCCTCGGAGGGAGGGGACTGGTCCCTTATATTTCAGGCCTTCCTGCCTCCTGCAGAGCACGCAGGGTGTGCCCTCCCAGGGGCCCAGAGCCCGCAGCTGGGCGGGCAGAAGCAGAGGCCTGTCTCAAGGAAGGTGGAGACACCCTTCTGTGTTTTTGGTGGAATTTTTTAAAGACATGTTCCAACGTGGGCTCCTGCGTGGAGCTGAGCGTAGTGACCCTACGGGGAGGCTGGTTACACACATGCGTATGGATCCACACACACACACACACACACACACACACACACACACACACACACACGTGTGTGCTTGCATGTTAAAGCATTAGAGGGTGTGTCTGGAGGGCTGGTTTCACTTAGAAGATGAGAAGTCACCTCTGACGTTGACTGTGGCCAAGAGGAAGGGGCTGGCAGGCTTCTGCTGTGAAAGGCCGGTGGTGTGTGTTGGCTCTGGGGCCATGAGGTCACTGCTGCCGTGACCTGCCTCAGCCACTGTGGTATGGAAACAGCCACAGCCAGTTTCTAAACCCATGAGCACAGCCGGGTGTTCTAATAAAACTTTATTTAAAAAAAAAAAAAATGGCAGCGGGCCAAAGTGGTCTGTAGGTGGAAGCTTGCTGACTTTTGCGAGAAAGTTCCACTTCTGAAATGCAGCCTTGGCTGTGCGGCTGCATATCCTCTCAGAGGACAGTTTCTCCTTGATTTTGCTTCTCGGCCTCCTAACTTGCCTAGATTCCACCTTGTCACATGCTGCTCCTCCAATAAAAGCTCATGATCCTTGAGTTTTCTGTTCTTTCTTTCTTTTTTTTTTTTTTTTTTTTTTTGGTACCAGGGGCTGAACTCAAGAGCACTTAACCTCAGAGCCCCAGCCCCAGCCCTTTTTATATTTTGAGATAGGGTCTCACTGAGTGAGAATTTGTGGTCATCCTGCCTCAGCCTCCTGAGCCCCTGGGAACACAGGCATGCACCCCTGTGCCTGGTGATCCTGGGGTTTTCTGCAAACTCCCTGTCTTCCCTGGCAACCGAAGGCCTGCAACTCTCGCCTAGCTGTCGATCTGCAGGGGGTCAGTTCCATCCTGCCAGAGAGACTCGCCTTAGGACCTCAGAGAGGCCTTTGGGACAGGGAAGAGTGACCAGAACCTTGGTGAGCCCCACTGGTTTCTAGCCGACTAGAACAGCCAACCCCTGTCCTGCTGTGGGCTCGGAGGGACCCGGGGCCTGGACACGCTGTGGGACCCTGGTGGACTGGACCCTGCCTTTGCTGGCGAGCCATGTGGTCCTTTTTTACATCATCTCCAGTCTCCGGCCCTTAAGATCTGGGGACCACCTTTTCAGCACTCCAGGAGTCTTTCAGGTGTTCCATTGAGCTGTTGCGATCCGCATGATACCAAGGCACAGTTTCTTCAAACGTGGGCCTGACTCTGGTTTTTATTAGCGGTTGGGGGTGGGGGATGGAACATTACACTGCTCTGCAGTTGATGTGATCATTGCCACTTGGACTTGTTAGTTGCTCTTAGGGGACTGCTGTCCTGCTGTTCACAGTGACTCGGTGCTCTAGGATCCAGGATGCACTTTGACAGAGTGCAGTGTGATTCATGTGAGTCACTTGTGGAGATCACCAGGTGGCTTGGTTCCGTGATGTCCACAGGTGGTTTTTAATTTGTTCTTTCTAGTCATACTCAACAGTAGACTATATTTTGACACATCATACACACATGGGGTGTAACTTCCCATTCTTGTGGTTGTGCATGATGCAGAATTTCACTGGTCAGGTATTCGTCTATGAACGTAAGAAAGTTCTGTCCAATTAATTCTACTGTCTTTGATTCCCATCCTCCCTGCCTTCCCTTCATTCCCCTTTGTTTAGTCCAATGAACTTCTGTTCTTCCCTCTACCCCTCTTATTGTGTGTCAGTATCCACATATCAGAGAGAACATTTTGGCCTTTGGTTTTTAGGGATTGGCTTAGTTCACTTAGCATGATAGACTCTGATTCCAGCCATTTACTGGCAAATGCCATAATTTGATTCTTCTTCATGGCTGAGTAATGTTTCATTGTGCACATATACATCTTCTTTATCCATTTCATCTGTTAAAGGACCTCCATGTTTATAGCAGCTCGATACACAGGAAGTTTTGAGGCCGTAGAAGAGGAATGTATTCCAAGAAACCGGTGCAGTGGGTTGAGTCGTGATCACCTTTTTTTCTTTTCTGTAAGTCAGTTTGAATCTACTGGAGAAGAGCGTGGGGTCCGGTTTCCACCCAGCAGGGGTATCAGCTGGCAATTTAACCACAAGAACTTTGATAATTTGAAAGTGCTTGTTAAAATCTTTCAAGCAGGGATAAGAGACACAGAAGATCAATCAGTGTGGCCGCACATTAAAAGATCAAACTTGGTAAACGCGGTAGCTGAGAACAGATTGGATTTTCTTGTTTTTTTGTTATAGATTTTGAAAAGACGGTGACTCTGAACCTCCGAATCCTAGCTGTTCACTCCAACCTGCTCATCTGTTTGTAGAAGCTGGGTGCCATTAAATGAAGTGGTTTTTGAGATCTTTTTGGGAGTCAAAATCCTCAGGCCATGAACTTAATATCCTGAAAGCTATCAAGTATTGTCCCTTGCCTGTGTTAAGCACAAAATGGCCCGGGATGGTTTTGCCAAACCTCGCGGCCTCCTTCCATTCTTCACCCTGCCTGCCCTGTCCCGGCCTGAGACTCTGAGAGGAAGGGACGGAGCTGTGTGTAGGCAGAACCCGGGACACACTGGTGGCGCCTCTTCCGTGCCCTGGGCTGCTGTGTTCCCAGCAGGGGAACTCTCGGGGGAGGCCACCTGCTCACGACAGACCGGGGTGCAGGGAGGCCTCTCCAGGCAGGGCCCTGGTCCTGGCAGCTGCAGCTTTGATTGAAAAGGTATGTGGCCCTGCGGAGCCGGCTCCCACCAAATGGCACTGGTCTTTGAAAAATGTCCTTCAGCAGGGCCCCCCCGGGGGACATGTTGACTTAGGGATCGCGCCCTCGCTTAGAAGCCAGAGGGCTGCCACAGCAGAATTGCCCCTCACCCAAGGCATGCGCTACAAAAGTATCTTCTGCTAATATGTTTAAGGATTTATAACGAAAACAGCGCCGTCCTAAAATAAAAGGTCATCGACACAAGAAGCGGCGATGGACGATGTGATCCGTTCTCTCAGATAAGAGCCTTGTCGCAAAGGCACGATTTATGGTGGTCACACTGAGTAGCGGGACCCCGGCAGGTGATAAATCACTTTTCTCCACAGTAGAGATTGTGTAAAAAGGAGATACAGAGACCTTTTAAAAACAGGAAAAGCAGGATCACTCCGGAGCACTTAGTTTGTAGAAAACATAGTACAGGACGCAGCTAAAGGCCTGAGACCGTGTGTGCTGTTGAATGTGACACGTTCGTCTCATTATGGGGGGATCATGGTTAAGACTTAACTTTCATCAAACCGAATCTTGGAAAACTTAGTCCACACATTGGACAGCTCGTACTGACGCTCTCCAGTGTAGACATGTCATGCGTGTTAAACAGGTAGCTGTGATGACGGTAAAAATCAGCATCTCGTGGGCAGCATCTGTAGCTCAGTTGGTAGGTGCTTGCCTCGCAGGCACAAGGCCCTGGGTTCAATCCCCAGCACTGCACAATCACACACACACACACACACACACACACACACACACACAGCATTGGCATCTCTGCCTTCTCGTGTCTTCTGCACATGGTTCTTCCTCATTTCCACCACAGCCAGAGCCGGGTGTGGTGGCGCACGCCTGTCATCCCAGCACTTGGGAGGCTGAGGCAGGAGGATGGCGAGTTCAAAGCCAGCCTCAGCCATGGCGAGGCACTTAGCAACTCAGTGAGACCCTGTCTCTAATAAAATACAAAAAGGGCTGGGGATGTGGCCCAGTGGTCGAGTGACCCTGAGTTCAATCCCTGTACCAAAAAAAAAAAAAAAAAAAAAAAAAAAAAAAAAAAACCTGCCCACAGCCAGGAAGAGGAGCAGACAGAAGCAGCCCGAGTCCGTCTGTAGGGTGAGAACAAGCTTGTACTGCGAGAGGCCTTTCAGGAGCTCCTGGGCAGCTGGGGGGACTCCAGGGAGGGGCAGGGAGCCCGAGTCCCCCTCCCAGGTGGCTTCCTCCTCCTGGTGGAAATTGGAGGCAGGGGCCACCAGTGTACCCCTGGGAGATGGGAAAGGCCCCGCCCCACATCAGTCAAAGGCTCGCTTTCCAGGAAGCCTGACCCTAGGCAGCTGGTCACGTGGAGAGGTGGGGACTCATCACGGCACATCCGTGAGTGCCTTTGGACGGGCCGTCACCTCAGGGGAGTCTGCAGCCACGCCAGGTGACTGGGAGGCCCCGCGCCCCCAGCGTGAGGGCCCATCAGTTCATTTTCAAGAATCTCCCTCACGGGCGGCTCTTCCCTTGTGACCAGCACAGAGAATGGAGCGTTCCCGAGACCAGGAAAAGAGCGGGCAGTCCGCGCTCATCCAGTCCCTGGGTGCGGGTGGCGGGGCCTGCGTGCTCCTTGGCTTGGTCGTCCTGAGCTGCTCCTCCGCTGCCTCGTCCCCGTGGGGAGACCTTCTGCGCCCCAGCCGCTGTCCGGGGCGTGCGGGTGCAGCAGAGAGGACACCTGCTCACGTCTCGGGCGCAGAGCCGGCCGCGGCCCCAACCAGTGTGCGCTGTGTCCACCAGGGCTGAGAAGAAGACTGGAGCTGGGGAGGGGACAGAAAGCGGGAGGTCCAGGTGACGGCACTTTCTCAGCCACCTGAGGTGGCCTCGCCCTGGCCCTCTGCACGTCCTGACTTTCATCTTCAGAGGAGCTCAGGACTGCCACCCCCTCTTACAGGCCAGGAATCAAGGCCTGGTGTCTAGTGACTCTAGGCAGATGGCGGGTCAGTGTCACCCACCCGGAGCCCCTGCCCTGAGCACCGCTCCCTGCCTGCACAGCAGCCTCAGCCTCGCCCTGTCCAGGCCAGCGGCCCCTCGGGACAGGGGACAGGGAGCTCCCTGCTCCTGAGCACCAGCGGGAGAGAAGCTCCGCCTCAGGCGCAGCTGGAGAAGCCCCAGACTTGGGGACAGGCCCCTGGGAGCACCAGGCCACGGTGCTGAGGGCGTGGAGCCCTGGAACTCCCAGGTGGCCTTGGCGTCTGTCCACAGGCTGAGTGTGACCCCTGCCAGGGCGGGGGCTCCCAGCGCCCTCCCCCCCGAGCAGCTGGGCAGGCGGGTAGCGGGAGGGGAGGGAGGGCTTTGGGCAGGGCAGGGTGTTCTGCAGAGGCCTGGGGGCCTGACAGAGGTGACATCCAAGAGGCAGGAAATGCGCACTGTCCTAGAGGGACACGCAGGTGTGCGGCCCCCCACTGTGCCCCTCCTAGAGATCATTAACACCCCCCACCCCCCCCACCCCCCACCCCGGTCCCCTGGGGGTTTGAGAAACCCAGTCTTCCTGGCACGTGCCAGTCTTCAGCCCCCTCTTGCTCCTCTCTAGGGACTGAACTTTTTTAAAAAATTAATTTATCTATTTTAATGAGGTCTGTGTGACAGCAGAATGCATTTTGATTCGTGGTATACAATTGCAGCACGACTTTTCATTTCTCCGGCTGTGCGCGGTGTCAGTCGTACGTGTACCTAGGGTAACGACATCTAGGGACTGAAATTTTTATGCAGGACTTTCCAGAATATGATTCCTTCTGATTAATTAAAAAAAAAAAAAAAAATTGAACACGACTAATCAGGGGCTGCAGTGTGACAAAGAGGTGCCCATGGTGTGGAACCAGGTGAACTTGGACCCGCTTTTAGCTGTAGCATGTCATTTGGGCACTCCTTTTGCTTTCTAGGACGTAAACTGATTTTTGTGTTCGTTTTTGTTTGTTTTTCCCCCACCTGGAAGTGAGGCTGATGGTATCTACAGACGGGGAGATCAGGGCTGACCAGGAATCGCAGCCAGGCTCTATCATTTCGGTTTCCCCTGCCCTGCGGGTGCCAACCTCTCTTAAAAACTGCAGATGCTGCTCACCCTCATCAAGGGGAAACCGTGTCTGCATAAATGTGGGGCTTGCTCCACAACCTGCGTGTCACTGGTAGTCCCCGTCACAGGATTCCAGCTGCCGCTGAGTGCCATGGCTGAGAACTTCGTTTTGATGTCATTGTGCTGTGAAGAGAGTGTGCCGCGGGTGGGGCTCGGCGGGCGGCAGCGGGGGTTCGGACCCGCGCTTGCTGCCTCTGCAGCGGCTCTGGGCTCTGCGGCCTGCCACGGGCCCCTCTCACTCGGGGACCGTGCCGAGGTCATTCGGGGTTCCTTCAGCAACGGCATGTGCTTACCACGGTTCTGTCGGGGAGTGGTCCTCAGCCCGGGGTTTGCAGAGACGGCCCATCAGATCTCCAGGTAGCTCAGAGAGGCCGGACTCCTCAAGTCAGGACCGGTCGGGGTTTCCTGCTTCCAGGATGCAGAAGGAAGCACAAGCCAGCGACGAGTGTCTATTTTTGGAATAACTACGACCTCTTGATTTTCGCAGAGAAGACTAACAGTAAAGGCACTAAGGGCTTTATGGGGCTTTTGACCTTGAATTTTAGAAAGAGGGTGCCTTTCCTGTGGGTAATCCTACGGCGCTCCCTGGAGGTGGGGAGGTGCGTGGGGGCGTGCACCTGTTACAGGTGAGATCACCGCGGTGGTTTGTGGCTTTGGTTTCCGCAGCCGTTCCTTCTTGCCGCCAGCCTCCCGTGGCTGTTTGCTGGGCTGGCTGCTCTTTATCCCAGAGCTCTGACAGCTCGTGCACGACCCGGCAGCCGGGCCCGCCTCCCTCCCGTGTTGGAGGTGAGACTGCCTTTCTCACCTGCGGTTTGCCCACTGCCCCTCCCTGCCCGCCTTCGCTTAGTCACTCACCCTGTTTCTTTTGTGCACCGGGTTTCTGGGTTGGTCATTGCTATTGAACTTGATCGATTGCTGTGTCCCCGCCACGTGGGCACGTGTTAGTTGGTTTGTCTGTTGACAACAACACAGCACCACAGCCTGGGTGAGTTGATAAAGTCGGGAGGTTTGTGTTGCTCTAGAAATCCAGGTTCCAGGGGCCATATCTGCAGTGGCCTTCTTGCTGGCAGAGTCCTGCAGTGACCCAGGGCATCCCATGGCAAGAGACAAGGTGCACGGGGGTGTGTGTCTGTGTTATTCTGGTGTCTTTCCCTCTTCTTCGTTTTTTTTTTTTTTTTTTTTAAATATTTATTTTTTTGGTTGTAGTTGGACATAATACCTTTATTTTATTTATTCATTTTTATGTGGTGATAAGGATCGAAACCAGGGCCTTGCACGTGCTGGGGAGTGCTCTACCGCTGAGCCCCAGCCCCAGCCCTCTTCCCCCTTCTTGTAAAGCCACTAGTAATTCAGACCCAGGGGCTGCACCCTGGTGGCTTGTTGGACCCTAATCACCTGCCCAAGACCCTACCTCTAAGCGTCACAGTCAGGTAGACTAATGATCATGGTGGGGGTGACATTTCAACATGTGAACGCGTGGTCTGGGTTGTGTGCCCCAGCCTCGTACAAGTTGTGCAGAGGGTGAGCAGACACGCCCCTCAGGGCAGAGGGCATAGCCCGGCCCCGAGTTCCTGTTTTAGGAAGGACAGAAGCTGGCGTCTTACCGGCCACGCTGCTGAGGTTGAAAGGCAGAAAACGGGGGGGGGGGGGGGGGGGGGGCAGGAGAGCTTTGACAAGTGAGAGTTGTCAAACACGCCCTCACACGGGAGTCCCATGCGTGCCGATTGCGTGTCGAGTTCTCTGAGTGACGTGGGGCCCGTGCGTAAGACTCCGGGGATCCCCTCCCCGCCACAGTGGACTTTGAATGAGAAGGAATTTCGCTGCTTGTTCTGCTTGAGCAAAATTGATAAAATCTATTAATCATCAGTTTTACTTGAAACCCCAGAGAAATTTTTAGACTTTGGAAACGCAGCCCGTGAAGTTGAGCTTTTCTTTCTAATGATACTACCTGGCCTTTGTGTGCAGGTTTTGTAGTTGCTCTTTTTTAAAAATCGTTACATTGTATCCATATGTAGTTGAATGGCGGTGGCTCAACCTGTCTTGCACACTGCAGGGCCTGGCGCCTGGGGATGATGTAGGTGTGGTCTGCCTCACGCGGAGGTACCCAGGTGCGCTGTGCAAAGCTCCCGCCCCAGTGACACATGTCCCTGTGATTCTTAAAATGTGTTCCCTTTATGTCTTCCCCGTGGGTGGGCCTGAGCATTCTGGTTCCGGACGACCCTTTGTGTCAAGCATGCCTAATGAACAATTCCAGTTTTCTCTTCTGTTTTCCACCAGTCCAACTCTTTAGGTATTTCGACTTACAAGAAATAGAAATTTTAAATCTCAACAGCTTAAACGTGTCACCTTGTGGGTTACCTTAGGTGCAAGGGTTGGGAGAGCCCCAGGTTGGGGAGTGGAGTGGATCAAGCGTCCAAGGTCTTTGCGGCCATCCTTAGCATGGCAGTGTGGTTTTCTCATGGTCAAAGCGTGGCCGCCATAGGTCCAGGCATTGCACCTAGACACCACAATCTCCAGAGACACCACCAGCAAGACATCACTTCCTTGTCTCTACAAGTGTAAAGGAAGCCCCCATTGGGGTTTATTCACTTTTCTGCCATCAAAGTAAAGGAATGAAAGAGGAGAGTAAGGGATAAGTAGTCATTGCATCGTCAAGTTTATCCTGTTGGAAGTCCCCTTCACGGGTGTGGTTGGTTTTTTGATTTTGTTTTTGTTCTCAGATAATAAATTTCATCCAAAATCAGAACAAAGTGATGGTTCTTTTTTTATTATAAAGTTGTTTATTATACACAATCGAGTGAAAAACACAGGTTACACATGCACATACATGCAAATTTTTGTATACTTATGTATTCATACACACATACTAGAAGGGTACAAACTAAAGTGTTGATTATAATTTTTATTTTTAATTTAAAAATTATAATACAATTGTTCATAGTAATTTTTCTTTCAAATTGAGAAGGTGTTATTTTGATTTTTTTTCTATGTTTGGTGGTGTCCAGAATTGAATTACACCATAGATTCTAATTCTGTTTCAAATATAGACTAAATATCAAGCAAAGGAATTTTGATGGGGTGAAAGCACACCTGGACTTTGGGGTGTCTTATATTCTCCTTCAGAGCAATGGTTCTCTTGGTGGTGAGTTCCCACCATCAACTCAGGTCCCCCCACACCCCCTGAGAATTTTATGGGTACAGTTGCTCTGTAAGTATTCATGGTGAATGTCACACTCACAGGCCGTGGGAGCGCTTCAATAGGATTTGGGTAGGGGTAACCAGGGATTGAACTCAGGGGCCCTTGACCACTGGGCCACATCCCCAGCCCTGTTTTGTATTTTATTTGGAGACAGGGTCTCACTGAGTTGCTAAGTGCCTCATTTTTGCTGAGGCTGGCTTTGAACTCGCGATCCTCCCGCCTCAGCCTCCCCAGCTGCTGGGATTACAGGCGTGCGACACTGCACTTGTCTGGGTAGGATTTTAAAGTTGCATTTTAATCCAGAGATTGGTGAGCCCGCCTGGTGGTTGGCTGAGGTTCTCTGCATTCCTTGTTCTAGAAGAGGCGTCTTTTGTGGACACCAGGGAGGGCACGTAGTTTGCAGAAGTCTAATCGTGAAGTTGCATAATTCAACTCACCTCCCCCCTCTCTCTCTGAATCCACACAAACAGTCAGATGTGACGGCATCCCTGGCAACTCCTCCTGTCCTTTGTGGAAATCGCAGCCGCACACTCCTGGCCTTTTCTCCTAATGACGTCATCCTCTGCACTCTCGGGACTTCCACTGTTTGATTTTTCTGCAGTTGAGAAGAGGATGAAGTTTATTTGTACTTCCTTTTAGATGTCACTCATTCCTTTGACATAGAAATCCTTATCTCCCAGGTTAAGCCTCGGAGCATGGTTTGAGGAATGTAGACAAACCTGGCTTTTATTGGAACAAGTTTTTTTTTTTAAAGTAAACATGGTTTCAACACAGAGTTGGTTTAGAAGCCTGTGGCCTCGCCCATCTGCCCAGGAGCTGGTGGAAGTTCAAAATAGCCTCCAGGTTTTTCCGCACTGCTCTTGGGCAGGCAGGAGAGGCAGGCATTAGCTGGGGGCTCATCCGGTCCTCCCCCTCCCCTTTCGTGTGGGAAGCTATGTCTGGAGATCGACTTCTGCTTCTGTTTGCTGGATGTGGCATTTCCCAACAGCCCGAGGGGCAGGCGCTGTATACAGTGGAGCATAATGCGATATTGTCTGATACTGTGCATACACGGGTGACTTTGATATCGTCAAGCAGTGGCGGTAACAATGACGATGAAGAAGGTGATGATAAAAATGCGAAGGTGTTTATTGAGCACTTACTGTATGCAGGGCAGCCGGCTGCTGGTTGTCCTGGCAACAGTAGTTCTTGCATTGTCCCGTTTTGCAGATGGAGAAAAAGACTCTTAAAGGTGAGACTCGCCCGGCTCTCAGGCTGAAGAGCGGCCGGGAGGCGTCCAGCCCCTTGGCTGGCCTCACACCTGGCTCCCTCCACGCCACCTTCCCCAGCTGTGGCACGTGGAGAAGGGACGTGACCAGGAAGAGTAAGGAGCCGTAGGGGTCTGGACCCTCCGGTGGGCCGAGGGCCTTGTCTATCTAGAGCAGGTAAAAATGAGAATCCCTGCTCTGTCCACCGGAGAGGGCCTGGCCGAGGAGAAGCCTGGGTGTGGGCGTGGGCCAGGAGCTGCGGGAGGCAGGACGGGGCAGAGGCACAGACTCCAGACCGCTGGACACCCTCCGGGCTGCCGCAAGCCCAGGGAGAAGGGGCGTGTTCAGGTCACCGCGCGTTGATGACCATATTACAATGGTTCCTTCTGGTTGTGAGCCCGGGCTCTGGAGCCAGCCTCCCTGGGGTCCTCGCTCTGCCTCTCCTTGCTGTGTTACTTCAAGCAGATTGCTTTCCTTCTCTGGGCCTCGGTTACCTCCTTGTAAAATTGGGATACTGATGATACCTCGTAGGATGTTGTAAGTACTCCATAGCATTTAGAGCAGGGCTCAGAAGCCATGTCTAGTAAGGGCCCGACTGATGATAAGTGCCTGGTGCACGTATGGTCACACCATCTACCTCTGTCGCGACTGCTCCGCATCCGCTGGACGCTGATGGAATACTTGGGACTTTGAAAAAAGTCTCTTATTTGTGCTAGAACGTTTGAAGAAACCCACAACAGGCAAATGTGGCCTGGTTTGTAAATGAAATCGAGTAAAACAGGAGCCACAGAGTTAGACTTCAGACTCTAAATGGCCAGCGACAATCAGACCCAGAAAACAGGTAATTCTTTAAAATTAACACAAGGTTTCTGGTCTGTGTGAATATGACGTAGAGGTACGTCCTTTCTGAACGTCTGCTTACATTTCTCCCAGACGCTGCTTTTGATTTATCCAGTTCATTCACCTTTTTTTGTGTTTTTTTTTTTTTTTTTTAAGAGTGTGTGTGTGTGTGTGTGTGCGCACGTGCGCACACACAGCCTTGGGGACGCCAGGGCCTTACACATGCTGGGCAAGTGCTCTACCACTGAGCTACATCCCCAACCCCTTTTCCTTTTAATTTTGAGACAGGGTCTTGCTAAATTGCTGGAGGCTGGCCTCCAACTTGTGATCCTCCCACCTTGGCCTCCCTAGTTGCTGAGATGATGTTGTGGCATCACCGCACCCAGCTCATCCACATTTTTAAAATAAGAGCATACAATGTAGCAAGTTGTCTCCCGTGGTTCGATAAATACCACCAGAAAGTCTGAGAGCATTGTCTCCCTTTTTAGAAAAAGGGTGAAGATGTCCTGGAAGTGTGTGTTGACATTGCGCTTTGGAGCAGGTAGAATTCTTCCTAAGGTCAGATGTGGTCGAGAGGCGTCTGTGACCCCGAGGCGCAGTGGCCCTGAAGGAAGTCCTGGAGGAGGAGACCGTGGGCTGCACCAGGCTGACCTCGGCAAATACGGTCTGCGGGGCGGGAGGAGGGTGTCACACGGTTTCTCTGAGAGCAAGCTGAGGACTGAAGAAGGACATATCTTGTCTGCAGTTCACAGGCAACGGGGCCCTTTTGTTTGTTGTTTTAGAGGGACTCTGAAGCCCTGTTCAACTTCAGCCTAATGAAACACTCCTAGTGCCCGGGCTTTCTTGAGTCAGATTTCTTCCTTCCTTCCTTCCTCCCTCCCTCCCTCCCTCCCTCCCTCCCTCCCTCCCTCCCTCCCTCCCTTCCTCCCTTCCTCCCTTCCTCCCTTCCTTCCTTCCTTCCTTCCTTCCTTCCTTCCTTCCTTCTTTTTTTTAAATAGGACACGCATCCCGTGCTGTCTTACAGAGGCTGCCCTTTCTGAACACACGCTGCCTGCGTGACGGCCCTGACGGGGTGTTTGTCATCGCATTTGACCTGGTGGGTCTCGCCAGGCGCCCTCAGCTGCCCGTCTATCTGCTTGACATCCACATATATTAAGCATCTCCGCCTGCTTTGAGCAGCATAGAAAGGCCCAGAAGGGATACTGAGCCGTCCCTGTGAGGCTTTAGAGATCAGAAATCAGCTCAGATCATAAGGGGGCTTTTGTCCAGCCTCTATCCATCCCCAGAGCGAGCGTGTCGGCTGTGGTGTCGGGGAAGCCAGTTAGATTCTTGAGATTTGGCAAGCTCACATAAATTCCTTGTGGAAAATAAACAAATGCCACATCCAGTGTAAAGGACGATTTGGTTTCTCTGTGATGACACTGGTACCAAGTTGTAAGAAGTGAGGAAAGAGGATTTTTTGTTTTGGGTTTTGTTTTCTTGGTACCTGAGATTAAACTCAGGCGTGCTTCACCACTGATCCACATCTCCAGCCTTTTTAAAAATTTTTCATTTTGCGGGTCTTGTTATGCAGGGTCTTACTATGTTATGAGGCTGGCCTCAAACTTGCAATTCTCCTGCCTCAGCCTCCCGAGCCTCTGGGATGACAGGGGTGCACCACTGCACCCAACCCTCCCGTGTTCATTTCCGTTTTCTTTCCTGGGAGTAGACACAGGGGGGCAGGAGCCCTGGCTGATGTGCCCACCCACCTGCCTCAGTTGCCCAAGCCCCTCCGTGTGAAGGCTGAGCATAGCTGCTCCTCCTGCCTTCAGCCCGTGACTGACATCGTGTTGCAACCTCGGTTCGGTATTCCTCAGAAAATATCACCCTTCTTGCAAAAGAATGGACTGAAAGCTCTGGTGTTGGGAACCAGCGAGAGCGTCCACTCGGCGCCCACATTTAAAGATGCCTGGAGGTGTTTTCCCGAGTGCCGAGAAGCCACGCCCCTCGCCAGGGGAGCTCTGGGACTCGGCCCCCAGCTTGATGGCGCTCCCTGTCCCCTCACTCCGTCTCTAGCCTCTGTCTCTTCCATCAGTGACCTGGTGACCCTGTCTGCACCACCGAGTGACAAGATTCTTATGCTGATCGCATCTTATGCTTCTTGGCTCTGCAGGAGAAGGCAGCCTGCAGGGTGGTTGCTTTGGGGGTTTAAAGGGAAGCGTTTGGGGAAGGTTCTGACCTCATCAGATTCCAGTCTCATTCATACCCACAAGTTGTTGGTTACCTCGAGGTGTGGGCACAGACTCGGGGACGTGTCCCTGCAGAGGCATTTGGGTTTTTTAAATTGATTTTTTGTTCATATTGGTTACATATGACAGCAGAATGCATTACAATTCATATCACATATATAGAGCGCGATTTTCATGTCTCTGGTTGTACACAAAGTAGAGTCACACCATTCGTGTCTTCGTACATGTACCTAGGGTAGTGATGTCCACCTCATTCCAACGTCTTTCCTACCCCAGGCCCCCCTCCCTTCCCCGCCCTCCCCTTTGCCCTATCTAGAGTTCCTCTAATCCTCCCATGCTCCCCCTCACCCCATTATGAGTCAGCCTCCATAAATCAGAGAAAGCATTTGGCTTTTGGGGATTGGCTAACTTCACTTAGCATTATATTCTCCAACTCCATCCATTTACCTGTGAATGCCATGATTTTATTCTCTCTTATTGCTGAGTAATACTCCATTGTGTATATACCACATTTTCTTTATCCATTCATCTACTGAGGGGCATCTGGGTTGGTTCCACAGTTTAGCTATTGTGAATTGAGCTGCTATAAACATTGATGTGGCTGTGTCCCTGTAGGATGCTGGTTTTCAGTCCTTTTGGTATAGACTGAGGAGTGGGATAGCTGGGTCATAAGGTGGCTCCATTCCCAGTTTTCTGAGGAATCTCCACACTGCTTTCCCTGTTGGCTGCACCCGGCTATGTGCAAGTGTATTTTTAAAGCAATCTCTTCTGTAAATAAGTGGGAAACGAGTGTGAGGGTCACTAATGAGAAGGTCCTTTCATGGGTGCTGATTGCAGAGGGTCTTTGGGCCAGCGGAAGGCCCCAGCTCTGAGGCCTTTAATGTTCTAAAACTCAGACTTATGGAATTGAATGCTTCAAAATAATGTTCTAAAACCTTGCCAAATTGCGCTCCTTTTGGAGTCACTGTGACGTCATCTCCCATATCTTTAAGCATCCCATCAATAAAATGCTGGTCACTAGACATAGCTATGATATTTCAGTATGAATGCAAGAAAATAGCCATTGAGGTTAGTTGGTTAAAAAGGGCGCAGTTCCTTCCAGATCTGCAATTCCTGTTGTGTCATTCACCACACACCAACTGTGCGACCACGGTGTGATTGTACCCTTTCTAACACAAGGCCTTGGGTTTAAAATGTGTCATCATTAACCTAAATTGGGAGTGAAAAAGCAGCCGCACGGTCAATTCCATTATGGCCACAGAAGGACAAACTCAAATGCCCGGACAAAGGTCGCCGAGCTCCAGCTCCCCCACCTAAAACTAGCGATGGGGTCCATGCAGGGATCGTGCAGGTTTTATTGACTTGAAGCTGCTGTTGTGTCTAGAATGTTGTGTCCCCTGGAGGTGGAAAAGGTCTTAGAAAATAGAGCATGCTGCGCTCCAGCACGGGCTGTTTGGGGAGGCAGGAGCGGGTGCAACAGAGCTCCCTGTGAAAGGAGAAGCTGGGGGTCTGGAAGGTTCCCCGGAGGGAGGAGGGGGCGGCATGACGGAGGCCAGCTTCTCTGCAGGGGTGGGTCAGACCCTCCCTGCATCTGCCGGCGCCAATCCTGCTGCAGGGAGTCTCACCATCCTGAACCCTCAGGCACAAGGAGGCTCTGGGCAGAGGACAGACCCAGAGGCTCCTTGGAGCAGAGGGAGGAGGCGCCCAGGCAGATTGCAAGGGGCATCCAGGGCGGGAAGACTGACTCCTAACCCAGGGAGTCCAGGCGTGCGTGGGCATTTCTGCACTCTGGAAAGGGGCGAGTGGGGAAGGGATTTGTGTTCCTGGCCTGCAGATATCAACATGCTGCCTGGCCTCGGTGACCCTGGAGAGCGGCTCAGATTTCATTCCTTGGGGCTGCCTTTGATTCTTGGTGTGAAGTCATCTCCAACCACTGGGTGGTTGTCCGGATCACGGTTTCTGGTTGTGTGTTCGTACAGTAGTCCCTCATCTGAGGTTACACTTTTTGCTCTTTCAGCTACCTGTGGTCAATTGGAGTCTAAAAATATTTCATTGAAAGTTTCCAGAAATAAACAATTCTTAAGTTTGTAAATGGGTGCCTGTCTGAATAGAGTGATAAAATTGTGCACTGTTCTACTCCATCCTGCCTTAGATTTGAATCATCCCTTTGTGCAGTGTATCCGCACTGCGTATGCTACCCTCTCATCAGTCAATTAGCGGCCGTCTTGGCAATCAGATTGACTGTCACAGTATTGCAGTGCTTGTGTTCAAGCAGCCCTTACCTAGTAGCTCAATTCTGTATCACAACTTCTTGCCTTTGTCCTTACTTCATGTCCTCACATGGGCCTGATGTCATCTCACATCATCACTGTAAGGGAAAGGGTGAATATAGTAGAGTAAGATGTTTTGAGAGAAAGGGAGACCACATTCATGTAACTTTTATTGCAGAGTGTTCCCATAGCTGTTCTGTTTTCTTATTAGTCATTGTTGTGAATCGATTCTCGTGCATAATTTATAACTCTGCCATAGGTTTGGGGTGTGGTAATATCTGCAGTCAGTTTCAGATATCCATGAGGGGTCTTGGAGTATATCCCCTGGACAAGGGGGAACGTTGATTGATGACTTCCTCCCATTTTATCCACCATTCTGTCCCAGCATCCGACCCCACATCTGGTGTCGCCAGTGAACATTTGTCTCAGAAAAAATTGCCCTAGCGACAGGTCGTTTTACTTTTCTGTTTTATGTGGGTATCTGAAATTTCTTGATTCACATATTTACGTAAATTTTGATAGTTCATTCTTTTTTGAGGGAGACAGCATTACATCTTGCCAATGTGAAAAGGGCAAAAATCTATTAGTCTTTATATTATTGTATTTCAATACAATGTTTGTATCGTTACAAAACAGCAGTGGAAATGTTTGCATGAGTTTTGTGTTATTAGTGGATTTTGGCGCAATCTTAACTTTCTATCCTATTTATTTTTCTTAAATGAAATCCTTGGGTCAATTAGGATTGATGCTTATTAGATCTCCTTGGCATTTAAGCCACCCTAAAAATTTCAAAGAGGAGTTTGCAATTGTCATGTGGGTTGTAAAGATGAGGTTATTGAAAGTTAGGATTTCTGAGTAAATGTCAAATTTAGGAGAGAGAATCGGGAAGTGGGGAGGACCCCAAGAATTCTCTCTCATGCATCCTTAAGCACATTTTCTAACTATCATCTTTTCTGCGTCACCCTCTTCAGGGATCACAGTACATGCATGTGTTGAGTGTTGGACATACATTTGAATTTATGGAGTATTCATTATGTATAAAGGGAAGGAAGGCCTAAATCCACCCACAGACTGTCTCACATTTAAGGCTGTGCTTTTCAATCTTGTACTTTTTTGTTTTTTATGGTACCGGGGATTGAACCCAGAGATGCTTAACCACAGAGCCACATCCCAGCCCATTTTTAATACTTTATTTAGAGACAGGGTCTCACTGAGTTGCTTAGGGCCTTGCTCAGTTGCTGAGGCTGGCCTCCAACTCACAATCCTCCTGCCTCAGCCTCCTGAGCTGCTGGGATGACAGGCATGTGCCACCCCGATCAGCCATTTTTGCCCATTTTAAACCACAGTTGCTCTACGGCCATCACCAAAGGCTTCTCCCTGTCGCCTCTCCAGACTCGAGGTCCTGAACGGTGGTCTTTTTGTGGCTTCCCCTTTCGCTGCCGGTGTTCCCTGCGTACGTTGGCTGCTGGTGTGAGACTCGGGCCGCGCGGCTGCAGGTCGTGGTGCTGGAGCCAGTCGGAGCCTGCGCTTGTCTGTCACAGGAAGGGCTGTGCCAGGGAGCCCCACGCTCTCCAGAAGATGTCAGTGGGGACGCGGGGCTTGCTCCAGGGAGCTGGACTCTTTCTAAACATCCTGGCCTGCAGGAGTCTCTGCAAAGTGGGGGTGTCCCTGAGGGTGGGCGGATTCCGAGTCTGGCTCTCATCTCGATGACCACAGCAGCTGTCCTGCTGTGAGGACACAGTGTCCTGTGAGAGCTTCCCCAGGGCTGCCTCCTAAGGAGGGGCTAGTGTCGGGAAGAAAGCGTGGCTCCAGAAGGTTCCTTAGAACTGTCAGCAGTTATGGTAGGATCATCTTCTCTGAAAGAAAATCATAATGACTGACTCCAAAAATAGTAACACTTGAGCTATAAATTCATAATTGCCTCTGATACGCAGAAGCAGACGTATTTAATTTTTCTCTCCCCTCTGCAACCTATCTTCTCAGTCTGGTGATTAAAATAGGCGACAGCCAGTCAGGGCTGTTGGAATCTGGTCCTTTGCCTGCCGCCGGGGACTTTGGCTGAGACCTTGCTTGGCCCTGCTAAACACACTGGTTTAGTGCACTGCTTCCCCTACCGAGGGGCCTGCGGAGAGTCTTCTAAGTTTCCAAGACTTTGAAAATGTTTATATGAAACACATTCTGGCCGCTGCCTTGTCATGGTTTTTGGGTATGGATGAGAGTTCTGGCATTTGGCTTAGACTTCTAGACTGCTAGAAGGCTTTTTTTCCAGGTTGAGCTATGCAGCAAGTTTTCTGTTACTATAATGAAGTACTTGAGGTTGGGTATTTTATAAAGAAAAGAGGTTTGCTTTGCTCACCACTTTGGAGAAAGAAAATCTGAACAACATGTCGTTGGTCTGGCGAAGGCCCCTGGGCTGCATCCCGTGGCAGAGGGTCCTGGTGGGCGTGCAAACAGGGGGAAGGGATCACGTGGAGGACAAGATTCCAGAGTACAGGAGGGGCCGGGCCTGTCTATTATAACCGTTCTTGTTAGAACTGACTGAGCGGTTTCAAGAATGGCGCCAATTCCTGCTAGTGCAGTGGCCCCAGAGACCTGATTCCTCCCACAAGCCTCCTTCCCCTACAGATTCCCCCACCACCACCACCGGGAACCTGGAGGCGGCATGCCCAGACCACGCCTGGCACACACCAGCACGCGCAGGACTCCACCCCGGTTTTAAAACTGCTGCGTGATGTTCCATGACACGGGTGCTGACTGAGCCGTTTCCCTGAGGATGGGCATCGTGCTTTGTCTCTGACTTTTCCGTTTTTACAACCGGTGGTGCAGACAGTGGTTTGATGAATGGCGATGATGATGGTAATAGCCGCAGCAAACTGACACAAACTTACCCGGTGCCGGGCGTTGTTTTGTTGTTTTGTTTTGTTTTGTTACTGGGGACTGAACCCAGATGCATTCTACCACTGAGCCACATCCCCAGCCCTTTTCATTTTTTATTTTGAGAGGGGATCTCAATAAGTCCCTTAGGGCCTCACTAAGTTGCTGAGGCTGGCTTTGAGCCTCCTGCCTCGGCCTCCCCAGTTGCTGGGATCACAGGTGCGCGCCAGGGCTCCCGGCTGCAGGCACCGTTCCTGCTGTGTGCCGAGGCTGGCCTCCCAGCGGTCCTGGGAGGCAGGCGTTCTTACTCCCCTTCTCACCCCGATTCACCTGGCTCACCCGAGATGTGGAGGAGCTGGCGGCTCGGCCAGTGCACAGGGCCACTGCATGTCACAGCCGCAGCTGGGCTCTACGTAGGCCCTCGGGAGCAGAAATGCTCTCCGCACCAGTTCTTTCTGCTGCCCCAAGTGGTGGCCGCTCTACAGCGTCCAGTGGGGCCCAAGGCTTCCATCGGGAGCTGCAGGTCGCCTGCAGGCAGAGCTCTGTGCCCAGATGCCCGACCCCCAGGCTCCCTCGGCCCCCACTGTGCGCCTCGCGGGGCCGGGAGGGATTTGGCGGGCTGCCTGTCCCCAGCCCCCTCTTTCTCCTCCAGGCCTCTGGCTCTGGCACGTGGACGCCTCGGCCTCTCCTGCACCGCCCACGGCCGCCCCGCCCGTACAGGTCCTCCCGCCCTCTGCCAGCGCTCAGCGGCCCTCCCTGGCACCCTCACCAGCCGCTCAGCCTATCCTGGCCTTTCTCCCAAGTCTCCCCCAGGAACGAGGACGTGGTGCCGGAGACCTGAACCCGGGCCTGGGTGGCTCTGCTGACCTGACGTTCCTCCACAGCAGGTGACAGTCCTGCCCCCTGGAGTCGGGGGCAGGGGACCTTGAACAAGCTCCAGGGACTCTCCTTCTAGTGCTGTGCCTCTCTGTCCCCTTCTGGTCGCTCTCTGCTTTCGCCCTTGGTGACGCCATTTCACGGGTTGGTTTCCCCTCTTTAAGTCACGGGCCCGGGCCGCATGGTACTTCTCCACCCAGAAGGGAACCAAGCTGGTGTGGCTGGCGCATAGTAGGTCTTGCTTATTTCTCTGTGGTTCCCATGGGACTCAGTAGGCCGAGCATGCATGAGTCATCCCCAGCTCCGAGTCTGCTGGTCACCCTCTAGGAGAACCATGACCTTGGACGTGAGGACCTGTCGTCCCCGTCCTCTTTGGGCTGTCCGGGTGTCTGCACAGTTGACACCTGTGCGTCTTCCACACAACAGCGCCTCCTGTCTTCTCGGGCAAAGAATCTGCACACGGTCATTGAGGTAGAGCCAGCCCCACCGACTCACAAAAACAGGAATGTCACCCTCAGTCGCGTCTGACGCCGTCTTCCTTGTGTTCTTTAGAGTCCAGTTGGTAAGAAGGAGCCGAGCTTTGGAAGCTGTCGTGGACACGGACGCAGGCGCACCCTCTCTGCCGTTTGAAATTTCCATTTTTCCCAGGAAAGAGAATACTCCTGATTCTGTGAGGTCATGGGGGGAAAAAATACCTGAGACAGTTGTGCAGACCTCTTTGTGCGTCTGCTACCTAGAATCAATGATTAATCCAGTTAAAGTCGGTCCTTAAGACGCACCAAGAGGGGAAAAGCTTTAAGTGGTGAGGAAATTAGTAGGGCGGGGAGCCGGCATGATTGCTTCTGCGCCTCGCCCTGCGCGGGGCGGCGGGTTCCGAGACATGCAGGTGTGTGGGTCTGGGCGCAGCCACACGCTCACCCCTTCAGTTCCCTGGGGAGCTGGGAGGCCACCCTCCTGGGAAGTGAGGTGGGGCCCAAGGAGATGAGTCGCTGTGGGGACGGAGAGGCTCAAGGAGGTGAGAGGGGGGAGGTGGCGGGTGCTGCCTTTGCAGACAGAGCGGGAGGACCGTCCACTGGCAGGAGAGGCGGTGGGAGCTCTGGGTGGTCACTGACTCCTCAGTGGACGTCGGCTCTGTCGCTTCCTGCCTGTGTGACCTTAAGAGTCGGCCATCTCAGCCAGGCGCGGTGGCGCACGCCTGTGATCCCAGCACTGGGGAGGCCGAGGCAGGAGGATCGTGAGTTCAAAGCCAGCCTCCGCAGTGGCGAGGCACTGAACAGCTCAGTGAGACCCTGTCTCTAATAAAATACAAAAAAGGTCTGGGAGTGTGGCCCAGTGGTCGAGTGCCCCGAGTTCAATCCCTGGTACCAAAAATTAAAAAAAAAAAAAAAAAAAAAGAAAGAGTGGACCATCTCTGGGCCTCAGGTTCCTCCTGGGTCCGGTAGGGGAAGGAGAATGGCCTGTGCTGCTGTGCAGCCGGCTGCTCAGGTGGCAGCGCTCAAGATCAGGGCATGCCCCGACCCCCGGGCGCGCTCTGTGGGCTTCTGACATTAAAGGAAAGTGATGGCTGAAGTTCCAATCACAGCCCGAGGAATGCGCAGCAGCCACAGCCGGCCAAGGGGCACGGTGTGAGCTGTGGCCTCCGCCCCTCCCTCTCCTCTTTCTAGACTGAAGTATATTTCCAGGTCCATCCGAGGCGGTCTGTAGTGTGACCCTGACATATTTCAGTGTCCCTCTCTGAAATATGCAAACGCTTTCTTCATTAGCCACGGCAGACGTGCCAAAATTAAATCTAAGCTGGGAATCAGTGGGGACCTGCTTTGGGAAAATGATTCCACAGTGTCTGTATAGTGGGAGATCTTGTGTTCCTTTTGTGCGAACGTGGATAATCACACCCACAGGGCGTGGGTCTGCCTTTTGTGTCGTTGTGCTTCCGTGGGTTCATTCATTTCTCGTCAGATATTTAAAATAGAATCAAGTTCAGGGAATAGTGATGAAAAAGGAAAGGTGGGCATGTTCTACCCAGTGTGGACGTTTCCTCCTGATGGTGGGGGTGTTTTCTAAGAGAATACTACAGCTGGGCGCCGTGGTGCGCACCTGGCGTCCCAGCAGCTCGGGAGGCTGAGGCAGGAGGATGGCGAGTTCAGAGCCAGCCTCAGCAAAAGCGAGGTGCTAAGCAACTCAGGGAGACCCTGTCTCTAAATAAAATACAAAATAGGGCCGGGGATGTGGCCCAGTGGTCGAGTGCCCCTGAGTTCAATCCCTGGTACCCAAAACAAAACAAAACGACTGTAGAGGACAGAGGCCTTGCATTTCCAGCTGTGGTCCTTCCCCTTCCCTCAGCTTCCCTCCCCAGAGGTGTAAGGACTGCTCTAAAGTTGTTGCATGAACTTCCTCCTTGTGCATTGATTAATTAATTAATTAATATTGCAGTACTGGTGATTGAACCCAGGGATGCTCTACCACTGAGGTACACCCCCAACCCTTTCTATTTTATCTTAAGGCAGGATCTCACCAAGTTGCTGAGGATGGCCTCCAACTTGCAATCCTCCTGCCTCAGCCTCCCAAGTCAGTGGGATCACAAGCATGGGCCCTTTTGCCTGGTCTCTCTGTGCATTCTTGAAGACTGTTCCTGGAATTAAGATCGATTTTGTGTTGAGTCAAATATGAAATACAGTATTCTTTTGTTCCTTACAATAACCCTCAACTAGGATGCCACAGTCTCTGTTTTATAGAAGCAAGAACTAAGGTGTTCGGAAGTCCACAAGGTCTCCCTGAGGTTACGTCACTGGTAGGTGGAGCAGCCAGCTGTGAGGCCCTGCTGGTCTGCCTTCAAGGTCTCTGCCCCCTGTCCAGTGCCGTATTCTCTCTCCCTTGTGAACTACGAGGTCAAGATGAAAACAAGCCATTCTTTGTATTGGAAGGAGTAATGTGGTCACAGCTTGATCCACAGCAGAGAACTTTTTTTTTTTTGTTTTTGTTTTTTGGTACCGGGGATTGAACTCAGGGGCACTCGACCACGGGGCCACACCCCCAGCCCTTTTTAGTATTTTATTAGAGACAGGGTCTCACTGGTGCCTCGCCATGGCTGAGGCTGGCTTTGAACTCTCAATCCTCCTGCCTCAGCCTCCCAATTGGTTGCTTTTAAATTCCCCAGTGTTTACACTCTGCAGGTGGGACTGAGAACCAGTCCCCCAGAGCAGTCGTCCTCGAGGTTGGTCCTGTACCAGAGTCACCTGTGAAGACACGGGGCGCCTGGCGCACCCCTGGACTTTATGCTTCAGTAGGTCTGGAGCAGGGGCCTGGCATGCTTTCTTTATAATGAGAGCCTGGGTGATGCTACTGCTCCCAGTTCCAGAACCTTCTTTGAGAACCCCTGGCCTAGAGGGACCTTTCCAGTAGGTGTATATGATTTTATAACAAGAAAAAAAGAAATCACGTCAACACAGTTAGATACCCCATGTTGCTGTTGGTAAAACACCAGCCGCAGGCCCGGAAATTAAAACACGACGCTTCCCTGTTCACGTGTTACTTGGCCTTTTTTTGTAAGGTCACATCCTCACTAAGTGGCAGGCAGAGGGGACCAAGATGGCAGGAACTGGATCAGAGGTGAGTTGGGCTTTGTCGTCGTTGACGCTGGGTCGTCACCCCAAGGCCCAGAGTCACCGTTGTTCAATAGGAAAAGCTACGGGGGTCCAGAGACCTGTCACTCAGGCCAGAAGATGACCTGCGTGTTGGGGGGCGTCACCGAGACGTGCAGCTTGGGGCTCGGTGGATGGTAGCATGTCACGCTTCAGGAAGCTTCGGTGTGGTGCAGCACTGCTAAGGTGACAGGTGACTCAGACATGGTCCCTGCCTCTGGAGAGCGCGTCCGAGTGGCAGAGGATGCAGCCTGTGGCTGTGTGTGCCTATTTTATATTTAAAAGGACACCTGAACGTCTCTGTGCGCAGTGCTGGGGTTTCTGGGCGCGTGTCCCTCCCTCGGTCTTGAAGGGGACTAGGCAGCATCTGGAGCTGGAGGTGACGTCCCTGCCAAGTGCCAGGTGACTGCTTGCCGCATGGCTCACCTGTCCTCACCTGGCCACGGTGAACCTGTAGCGGCGGCCATTCTGTGTCCTGAGGCCTGGGCTTGCGGTGTGCCGAACAGGACTTTGAGCCTGAGGCAGCACAGCCACCGCCTTATGCCGCCTTCCTGCCACCGGCTGCTCTCGGGAAAGTGCTGGCTGAGGGGGAAGAAAAGAGCCCGTCTGTGCATATGACAGGCCCCTAATTATAGCAATCACGGCAACTGACGTGGGCTGCCGCCACGTGCACCACTGTCATAGGAGCCATCCTGGGCGTCACAGACAGGGCACCCCTTCTTGTGCAATTAGATGAAAAATAGGGGCATGGCTTTTCCTTTGAGGAAGGCAGTGTTCAAGGGCGACCTCCGTATAATTAGCTTAACGTCGTTATCAACAGCAAGTGACGGCAGTTGTGCTCGGAGGCGAGAAGAGATACGCCACCAGCCGTTGGGCTTGTCACAAGAAAAGGGTTCCTGTGACGTTTGATGTCCCCGACAGCCAGCTCTGCTTTGCTCGGGGCAGGTGTCGCTTTCCAGACCGTTTTCTGTCTTTCCTGGCTTTCAAAGTCCCTCCTCCTGCGTCCTCGTGACTCCTGTTCCGGAAGGGTCTCCTCGTGTCCGCCTCACCAGAAGGCTCTCCTGCTTTTGGAGGTTTGATTTCTTCTTCTTTCTTGGTCTTTGGGAGGAGTCGCTGTTCTTGGCTGGGACATGTTGGCTGTTGGACCTGTGACATTCCAACAGTCCATTTAATTTTCAGCCAAAACAGGTGTTGAATGATTGACCCCCATTGAGAGACTCGATCCAGAAACCTCATTGGCTCCGGCTTCTTTACTGCCCCTTATAATTCATTAGCTTAATAAAACTCTTGTGTGAAAGGACAGAGGCCAACGTCCCCAGCGTACCCTGTGGCTGTCTGCCTACTCCCTCCCCAGCCGGCGTCCCAGGGACTTAAGTGACACTGAGCCCCCAGGCTGCAGGACAAGGAGCCCAGGGGTCCTCGGAGAAGCGCACGTTCAAAAGCGGGGCTGCGGTTTTGCTTTGGCACCTCTTGGGGAGACACCACCTACGTTTCCTTTAGTGGAATCTTGGGGACAAAAAGCGTTTATATATTCTGCCTTATGCCTCCCACCAGCCAGCGTGACAGCCTTTATTTTGGAGTAGGTTCCAGACAACTTCCAAGTCCCCCGGCTTCCTGAGAGGAAGCCACCGTGGTCCAGGTCAAGGGGTGGCCGGGGTGGGCGCGCACCAGGGCTGCCTCTCTCTCCCTGGCCCCCAGGTTGGCTGGTGAGTGGGAAATGCCCCTAGAGAAGCCAGGGCAGGCTGGTGGCCTCGTGACCTGGTCTCCGTCGCGGGTCAGCAAGTGTCTGAAGCTGTCCCTGCTGCGCCCCCCCAGCCCGGGCTCATCCCCGCCGCCCCCTGCACCTCTGTGCTCCCAGACCCCCGTGCGTTAGGGAGGAAACGAAGCCCATGTGTTTCTGATTCATTTACGTGTAGCTCATCAAAATGTAGCTCTGGAAGAGCTCGTTGGTGTCCAAAAAGCCTTCGGAGCCCTTTTTATGAGACTTTTAGCCCTCCCCGCCCCCCACGCTCCCCTTAGAAGCAGGAAGTCGGGACCTGCCAAAAGTAAATAAAAGCAAGCTTTGGGCTGCCCGGGCCACCTCTGGTCTGCGTCTGCAGGAAAGGGTCCCTCTCCCTTTCCCTGGTGCTGGGGACAGGCACAGGGTCCCTCAGAGTCCTCATGGCGGAGAGACTGCTCCCGATCTCAGCCCCTGGAGGAGGGGGTGGCATTGTCCCCCAGCAGTGTCCCCAGCTGTGCCTCTTCCCTCTGGCCTGAGAGCAGAGAGCAGCTAGAGCCAGATGGCAGGGCGCTCAGAGGAGGTGACCCTTGAAGGTCCCTGAGCCACCCTGCAGGCCCCGGTGGGCACCTCCAAGACTTCAGGTCACAGAGTCCGTCCAGGGGCTTTCTTTCCTTTGTCCCAACGACTTCTGATTTTTTGTTGTTGTTGGGACAGTGACAAGGACACCCACAACTATAGCCCCGACTTCAGGGTGGCATTGTTGGCACTGCCGTCACCTAATGACGTTTTCCTGTGTTCAGTTTCTTCGTCAGGAAAGGCTTATGAGCTTTAAGGAAAGAAACTACCTACTTCCATTAAGACTCGGAGGTTTCGCTCTGCAAAACCACAGACACCGGGTGAGTCAGCTGGCTTCCCGGGCTGGGTGAAGGAGCGGCTGGGGGTATTTCCTCCTCTCTCCTGGCATGATGAGTTATGGAAAGCCAGCCGGGAGCTTCGGGTTCCTCACTCGGGCCATTGTCTTGAGCGAGCAGAAGGAATTCTGGCCTCGTTTTCGCACGCACTGGCTTGTTTCCTGATTCAGGATGCCGCTGAGCCTCCCGGAGGCCCAGAACCGGGGTGTGGAAGTACCTGGGCCTGTTGTGGGGAGCAAAGGCAGGCCTGGGGCACCCACCCCGTCCCCCAGCTGCTGGCCCAGCTCTTTCCAGATAGGTGTGTTTCTTCATGTGAATGCACGCCGGGGTTGAGACAGCCACCCGCTCCCTCTGAATTCACACCAACCCGAGTACGCATCCCGCCAAGCACACTTCACCTCCTGGGTGCACAGGTGTGCACAGTGACGATGGTGCTACGCGGGCGTGTCGGCTGGGCACAGCTGGTGGTCGGGGTAGCAGTGGGTGTGGGAATGCGAAAGCCTCCTCGGCAGGTGTAAAGAGGAATGCTTCACTACAGCTGGAAGAATATCCTGGAAAGGTCTAGCAGCCGTCCAAATCACATCTCATGAAACCTCGACCTCTGCAATCTCACGGCGGGAAGGAACGTCACCAAAGAGCTTGTAGCGAGGCCAGTTTCTCCCTGGTGACCCGGTGTGTCACGCCGGCACTGCATTGCCTTGGTTCCGGGTATTTCTCAAAGTGAAGCCAGCATTTGACAGTCCGAGGGCTGAGAGCTGTTGGCCCGTCAACAGAGGACCTCGAACTCCGCGTCACTGTCCCTGAGCATCACTGGAGACCGTGGGGGAGGGGACTTTTGTTGACTTTGTGCCGCGTCCAGTTGCCCACACTCTCCAGTCATTTGGGTTTGTGGATCCTGAAGCTCGACGCACCTGGTCCACTGAGTTCTGGGTCTTCTCGCCCCACTAGGTGGAGAGACGAAAGCAGAGGTCCATCCCGCGCACTTTGCCTGGTGGCGTTCATTCATCCACACGCTCGTGTACTCAGCGGGTCTGGAGGGCCTTCCACGCGTTAGGTCTTATTCTAGGTGCTTGGAGCTTATATGTGATTCTACTGGGCGAGGGGGTAGGACAGCCAAGTGAACTTGGGCCTTTGCTCTTGTGTTAGTTTTTCAGGACTGTAACAAAATACCTGAAATAATTGTCCTGAGAAGAAAAAAGGTTTATTTTGGCTCATGCCTCACATGTTTTAATGGTTGTTAGACCCCGTTGCCTTGGGCCTGTGGTGAGGCAGCGCATCCCAGTGAGTGTGGTGGAGCAAGATGTTTGATTCACAATGGCCAAGAAGCAGAAAGAGAAAGGGGCGGGGTCTCAATTTCTTCTGCAGGAATACGCCCCCCATGCCCTAACTTCCTCCCACTTCTTCTGAAGGTTGCACCACCCCCCAGTGGCCCCACAGGCTGGGAGCCAAGCCTTCAGTCCCTGGCCTTGGAGGATACTCAGGCAAACGATGGCAAGCCTTGTTTAGAAAGTCCTGGCTTTCCTTCTCCCAAACACAGTAGCTGTCGTCTTTCACAACAGACCTCTTACTGCAGGTAGAAGAAACTCCACGTGGAACCCACAGAGGAAAGCTCACCTTGAGAGCTGTGTTCTCATCAGAATGCTGCAGTGGCCCAGAAGTCTGAGGACGCAGGGTTTTCCCCACATGTCCCGACTGGTTCCCAGTTGGTGGCATCTCAAGCACTAGACCCCCTAGAGGGCCCCTTACCAAATTGCCTTTGCTTCATGGGTCGGAAAAATCAAGTGTTGCCCATTCCTGGTGGTTAAGACTGACCCACTTCCTTCCTCTTTGTATCTGGTATGCAGTAAGTGCTCAATAAATGTATGCAGAACTTCTGAGTGTGTCCTAGGCGCTCAGTTGTGTTGGAGCAGTCCAAAACATCTGCCTTCTGTCCCCTTGCATTTCTCCTTTGACAGCTGAGGTTGCGGAGCCCAGTAGTAAAACTCGGTTCCCACGACTTTCCCAGCAGGAGCTACAAGATTGCTCACGGCGTGGCCTCTTCCTGGGGGGCTTCTTGAGCCCACTGATGCTCCAGTTGGGGCCTTGAAAAGAAGTTGCCTTGTTATCCCCTCTTGAGGCTGTAGGGACAGGACCCTTGAAAGAGCAGGAGGCCGAGCACAGTCGGGGCCCCTGTCTTTCTGGGGCTCATAGCCCCCTCCCCAGGCCTGCCAGGGGGCCCAGGTGCTTGGCAGCCAGTAGGGCTCAGCAGAGGCTGGCAAATGGCAACTGTGTCTTTCGCTGCTGCTGAAGCCAGTGTAGGGAGGCAGGCTGCACAGTGAACGGGCTTTTTTTTTTTTTTTTTTTTTTAATTATTATTTTGCTTCTATTTCTTACCTTGCAGATTGTTTTTGTGGCCGTGGTTATCTGTAATATTATATGTATATCCCTGTGCAATGTGGGGGGCGGAGCTAGTGCAGCCAGGGAGACTCCGAGGAGGTGTGATGGGGTGGGTACAGTTTTGGGTTCTGTGTTCGAATCGGACCTCACACACAGTCTGCAATCCCTGAAGAAGTGTCCCTGGGGACGGTGCCTGGCACTTCCCTTATAACTCCAACAGCTAGCCTTCCCTCTCAAAAGCAGAAGTACCCAAGCTCTTAGCCTTTTCCTTACACTCTTTAAAATGCTGAGGCATCTCACGAATGCAGTGTTTCCAGTTACAGCAACGAAGTTAATAACGAGAAAAGGTGGTAGAGAATCAAGGTAGTCGGGAAAACTTCTGAAACACTGAGATCGTTGGCACCGAGGAGCCAGGGCGCCCAGGGACTGGTGCGATTCAATTGCATAGACCACCGCCATCACCACAAAGAGAATAGGGCTTGGGGGAGCCGCTGAGCAGAAAAGCATTTGCCTGGCGTGAGCCCAGGCCTGCGTCCATCCCAGCATCACAAAAGGAAGGAAGGAAGACCCAGAGGAGTAGCCAGGGAGGCGATGGGTATGCTAATTAGCTCGGTGGTGAGTTCGCATCTTACACCCGTAGCGCATCAAGTGGCGGGTGGTAAGTGTGCCCAGTTCCTGCTTGTCATTTATAGTGTTGCAGCCTCCATGCACACACAGACAGGCGCCTGCTTCAACAGGAAGCAGTGTTCATTTGCGTCAGCACGGGACCAAGGCCGAGCCTGGCCTGCAGTGGGGCTTCCCCTTATACAGCCCCCGCTAGTCCTCTTTGCCCTGCACCCTGTTACCCATTAGCCCTTTGTCTCCCCTATGTGGAAAAACACGTGCGTGTGGGCATCCTATACTGTAGAATCATAAGGACGTTCCGACAGAGCTGGCAGGTGCGCTGCGCAGGCGGCCAGGTTGCTCATGCACCCTGAGTGTGCGCCTCGGTCTGGGGAACGCACAGCTACACGGTTAGTGAAGGCCCAAGTTGTCCCACAGAGTCACACTGCACACACACAGCCTGGTCACGCTGCGCCAGCCTGCCTTTGCATTTGGAGAAGACTCCCACCACAATACCTTTTTTTTTTCTTTAGATATTTATTTATTTGTTCTAGTTGTACACAATGCCTTTATTTTTACGTGGTGCTGAGCATCGAATCCTGGCCGCGCACGTGCTAGGCGAGCGCTCTACCGCTGAGCCACAACCCCAGCCCCTACAATACCTTCTTAAATTGAGGGAAAAAATGCACTCTTTAAAGGTTTACTAGGAACCACCTCCCCGAACATACACACTAAAAACTACGTAGCAGTTCAAAATACATTAAGAATTTTAAAAAGAGTGAATTTAAATATGCAGCGTGTCTTGTGGTCTTGTCTGTGTAAAGTGATGAAAACGCAGGTGGAGGGAGTACAGAGAAGCACAATAAAAAGACCCGGGTGTCTCCCAGCCCCCAGGATGGCCTTTCTAAGTTGAACAGTGGCCAAGCTTTGTAGAACATCACTGTGGCGTCCATCGGGGCCAGCTGTGTTTAGAAATCTCCCTGGCAGTGGCCTGTGGGAGCAGCGACAGGCTGGAAGGAAATACTGGATCAGGATCTGTTAGAAGTGCCGGTCAGGACTGAAACACGTTCACCTGCAGGGCTGACTTCTCCTAGGCGATGCCGCCTCTGGGGAGATGCTGCTACCTGGGTGCCCACACCCTGGCCCTGGCTTCACTACCCTGATGGAATTGGATCCTTGGTCCCATCTCTGCTCTGGGTGCTGTTTGTCATAGCATCCAAGAGATACTGAGAAATCAAAGGAAGCATGAGACCGTGGGCATTTCTTCTGGGTATCCTCTGGACCCCCTTGGGTCATGAATATGAGCCCCACGTATTTGCACGGGTCCAGTAAAATAGGAATCCTGAGATTGAGCCTGGAGTCTGCAGCAGTGCCAGTCATCCGCGGTGCACGTGAGAACGTGTCACTGCTTTGGCGCGCTGGGGTTCTGGAAGTGCCCGCACCAAGTACCAACCTTGACGACATTTCACAGAAGTGCATAAAGGTGCGTGTGTTCCGTAGAGTGATCTTCAGCCAAGAGTCTTAGGATGCTTTTGTACATGTCTTGGTTCACATGAGAGATTCATTCACATCTACTTCATGAATCTCCTGGAAAGGTCAGGTCCACTGAGATGAGGGGTGGGCCTGCATTGACACCCTGGGGTGGTGGCAAGGCTGTGGCTCATAGCAACCATATCAACACACACACACTGTGAGTTCTTGCTCAGGTGCTGGGGACCTGCTGTTTTCTGGTCATCGGTGAGACCTGTTAACTATCTGTCGATTTTTATTTTCTATTACTGTGTCATAATGGCTTCATACTATCAGTGTGAGAACAGCCAATTTTTTTCTCAGGTCATTTATAAAACTGAAGACCTGTCTCGACCTTGATCAGCGTTTCCTTGAGAGGAAAAAAAAAAAAAAAAAAAAAAAAGCCCCTCCACGTTATTCTCATCTTGTGTTTTCCTCTGTAACCGTGGTTTCTGGTGACATCTCTCCAATCAGTAACTCAGTATCTAAAATATTCCCAAAGGGTGATTGAAAATTAATTACTCCAGCACTACCTTTTAGCTTACCACTCTGCTGAAAAGTTTGTTAAGCCCTCACATGCCTCTGTCATTTACAAAAAATGGCAATGGGACCAGGAAGCTGGGAGATGAACGTACAGTAGGATGTGTTCCTGTCACTCAGCAACCCGCGACAGGCATTGAGCTCATCCCACAGTGTGAGTGTGGAAGTCGCTACGCTAGCCACCTGGGAATCAGCGTGGATGTGGAGACACCCAGAAAGACTTTGGGGCAAAGGTGAGATCTGGGTGTCTGGTTATCCGACGCCTTTGAAAAGCTGCAGCGGAAGTCTAGCACGTGTGCATGGGTGATGATGTGGAGCCAAGACTGGAAGGAAGCCGCGGAGGGCCAGCCACGTGGCCACGGGACACGTCGCAACTCAGCACTTACCATCTGAAGCCAGGAAGGCCAGCTCCTCCCTTCTAGCTGTTGGACCTCGGAACTAGAAGTCGCCTCCCCTCGCTCTGCCTCCACTTCCTCGCTTGTGAACAGGAGCTCGTCTGGTGCATAGATCTTTGGCTTAGGGGAGAGAAAAGAATGAATCTACGTAAAGAATCTAGGCCATGGTTTGACCTACTCCACGACCGACCGTTCTCTTTATGGAACGTATTTAAACGGTGAGATTTGGAGGGGGGATTATGTTTTTCTTCGCAGGCTTAAGTTTTCTGTAATTTCTACGATGAACATGTGATTTTGATAGAAGAAAAAGAAATGTTTTCCAAGTCAGGTTTTCAAAATTCGTACACCCCGAATGAGTGGTGTTTAGAGGACTGAAAAGCCTCGTGGAACATACTTCCTTCAAGCTAGGCAGCGTGCTCGCTCACGCTGGACTCCTGTTCCTTGTCATTGCCCTCAAGTGGACTTAAGAGGTCTCCGCAGGGTCCCAGAGCTCTTTGCCTCTGAAGATGTTTCCACGTGCGTTAGACGATCTCATTCCCTCCGTCGGGGAACGCTCAGAGATATTTGGGGAATCGGATAAACAGCCTTCTCCACAGGTAACTTAATTAGCTGAAATCATTTTTCGGAAAAATCAAAGATTTTATACATCCTCTGGGGAGGCCAAATCGCAGTTCCTGATCCTCTGTTACCATGTCGGGTTTTGTCATTGGTAGGATGCCCCCGGGCCCAGATGTGTGGGCTCTTCCCTCACTTCCCTGAAAAGAAGATCCAAAAACCAAGTTCTGGGGTTGGTTGGCTCATGCTGAAAGGGGAAATCTGAATATGGGAACTTTTACCGTTGCAGATGAGATGACCACATGTCAACTCCTAAAAGGTGTCAGATCCATTAGGACGGCAGAGCAGCCGCGTCTACCATAGTATGCCGAATGAGGAATGTGGCCTCTTAGTCACATGTCATAAAGTGGGAGTATTAGAACTTCCACGTGCTGAGCAGGGCGCTCTCCCCAGCCCACGAGGGCTGCTTTTTTCGTCCAGGGCTCACTCTCGTCTTTGTTGCTTGAAGCATGGTGCCTCACGAATCACGCGTGTCACGGGAAGTTCACCCTGAGCCACGGACCCTCGGCCACTGCACGGAGCATGTCAACAGAGTGTTCATTCATCCTGTAAAACTCCACCTGTGCTCCCCTCCAGTAGCCCCTCACGGACTTGCTCTTAAAATCCATCTTTAAAAGACTCATTTGCAGTGGTCCCTGGCACGTGGGATTGCGTAGATATGTTTATCAGGAATCATTCTGTGTCCGTTTTCACCCCAGCCCCCCGTTTGTCTATTTTGCCGTGTAGCCAACGAGCCCCAACTTTGTCACTTGAAACCCCGGGCGGTGTGCAGGGTACGATGGCACACACCTGTAATGTCCAGTGATTCAGGAGGCTGAGGCAGGAGGATCGCAAGTTTGAGGCCAGCCTCAGCAACTTAGGGAGACCCTGTCTCAAAAATGCAGCTCAGTGGTAGAGCGCCCCTGGGTTCAAATCCTAGTACTGCAAAAACAAACAAATAAACCACTATGATTTTTTTTCCTCACGAACCTGTAGGTTAACTAGGCTGTTCCTCTGCTGGTCTAGCTTGGACTCAGCCACCGGACTTCTGGGCCTACATCATCCACAGTGGCCGCACTCACCTGTCCGGCGGGGTGTTGGGAGGCGAGGCTGCAGAGGGCCTCTGCGTGGCATCCTGTGTGGTTTCAGAGCATCAAGAGGTCCTTGAGGCCTTACTCCGAGGCCACCCCGTCATATCGCCAGCATTCTGCTGGCCACCGGTAGTTGGGGGGCTGGCCCAGATTCACGGCAAGGAAGCAGATTCCACCTCTCCCTGAGGAGAACAGCAGGGAGCCCGTGGCCATTTCCAGCCCCCCGCAGACTCATTTCCGGCGGATTCTCTGGTGACTTCTGTAAGCCTCGAACACATCCCTGCGTTGAAGATGCTTTAAGTTGAGATGTGGTCGCTCAGCGCTTCTTCATGATTCAAAACCAAGTACGCATGTGGCTTGCACCGTGAAGGCCCGGCGAGGGCCTCCCAGTGAGGCGAGGGGTCGCCGACCTGGCCCGATATCTTAGCAAGACCCACGGAGAAGCAGGTCTGTCATCTGTCCTGCTGGACACGGGCAGAGGTCGTGGCGTCCCCAGTTGAGGGGGAGCAGTGCTAAATACTGTTCCTGCCAAAGCCCACAGGGCTATTTTCTGACATGAACATTACTGTAAGGATACGTACTTGGTCACAGAGGCGGCCGTTCCGTCATTGTCTCTCTTTTGTAATCAACTAGAGGAAGGCACAGAAGAGGGACCCCTTAAGGACAGCCACCCTTCCGAGAAGGAGCCGCAGCACGTCTCTCTAATTAGCAAACATCTCGTGCGTCCGTCGCTCTGCCAGGAGGGCCTAATTACCAGGCCCTGGAGTTCGCCGGTACCTACATCGTCGTGCACGATTGAAACCAGATGAGAAATCAACTGTTCCCTGCAGGAGGAGACTGGATGCGAGCAAGGCCTGCAGACCCTGAGTGCCCTGGATTGCGCAGGGTGCGCTGCGCTGCCTCTCATGAGGAAAGGCCCGGAAAGGGCTCTGAATGAGGAGTCGCTCCAAGAAACCACAAAAGAAAGGGCTCGACATAATAAATACAATTTTTTTTTTAAATGCCTAGTACGCGGCATAGAAGGCCGCGTGCAATTTGCGAATGAGGTGCCCTGCCAGACCGCGCCAGGTAGATAGGTGTAATGGAAGCCCCTGGTGCCCTGGTGAAACTCGATTCTCCAGCCTTCAGGAAATGATGTTGCCTCTTTAAGGAGTATTATTTTAATTTGAAAAGGCTCTCTTTGCCAACAAGAGAGAGGGGGGAAGAAAAGTGCAGTATTTACAGAAAATGAGAAGACCACATTGTCCCCAAGTGTGTGTCGTGTGTGCATGTTCTGTGCCAGAGAATTAAAAGTCTCTGCTTCCCATCCAGAAGCAATCAGAGCACGCCTTTCATGGCGGCTGGGAAACAGATGCAGGACTCCTAGAAGTCTGGCGTGTAGAACGAAGGTGGAGACCAGAGGAAAAGGCGTCTCTAGGTGTCTTGGATCTTCAGGTGGCTCCCAGGCCTGGGACCAGCGGACACGCTCGCCTTTCCGGTTGGTGTAAGTGTGCTCTGGGAGTCCCGAGGCCAGGCCCACTGGGGAACTGATCGAACACTGAAGCGTCCTTTGGTCCAGGAATGTCCCTTAGAACAGAAGATGGGGTGCTGACCGTGCCTGGCTCCTACCTGGAGGAAGGGCAGTGACGGCAGGTCTCACTGACCACTCGTGAACTGGCACAGTCCACGGTTCCAGAGCACTCTGTAGAGGCTGGTAAGCGGAGGCCATTGCCCGAGGTTTGTTGATGCCAAGTATCAACCCATGGCACAGGTGTGAGCCATCTGGTCGACCAAAGCAAATATATCCGTGTGTTGGAGTGAGCTGAGTGCTTTCACAAACAACCCTAAAACTCCAGAGGCTTAGCGTGATACTTGTCCATTACGTTTTGAAGGCAAGGACCAAGTGGGTTTCAGCTGGGCCATGGGCCGTGCTCTGTGCACCTGTTCAGGGACCTGGGCTTCTCCCAGTTGGGGGCCCCATGTCGCTGGGACCTCTGCATCTCCCCACTTGGATGGAAACTGAGGATCAGCGCGGGGGCGGGGGCTGGCCCAGGTTCAGGAGAGGGTCCACTTCACCGCCGAGCCCCTGCTGTTGGCCAGACCTCTCTCACATCAAGCCACTAACAGGAGGAGGCTGGGGAGCAGGTGAGCTCAGAGGCCAGAGCCACCTCGTGAGCGGTGGCCGTCTCTGCCTGTCCTATTCTGCTGAGGACCGGGAAAGGTCATCTTGGCCGGACAGGGAGGTAGTCATCGAGCTGAGAACTGCGAAGGAAGCCTCTCCGGTGGCCCTAGGTGGCCTCCAGTGGAAGTGACTCGTGCCACACAGGAGAGGTTCTCAGCAAACAGAACATCCTCCCAAGTGCCCAGTGCCCACTTCTGCCACCCTGCCACCTTGCCGAGGAAGAGCCGCTGGGCCAACCTCCCTGGCTGTCCCCGCCTTCCCCCTCATGTCTGATGACGTGGTTCCTGCGTGTGGAAAACCTGCTCCCCTTGTGGTGGGACCTGCCACTGTGGGAGACTGAAGGACGGGGACAGCTGAAGAACATGTGTGGCATTCTAGACGCAGGGCCCTCCTTCCAGTCTGTAAATCATGGATATTGGTTTAAAGAAGTCTTTGTCTCTTAAAATAAGTCCTCGATGCCTGGGATTAGAAGCAGCTGGAGAGCCCTGCCGTGGGCAGAGGGCTCAGATGTGCGTCTGCGTGTCTGCTCAGTAGGCAGGACAGATGCCGAGGGATGACATGCATACCTGTCGTGCCAGCAAAGCCACATCCTCGGGCTGCCTGCCCTGGTAGCATGATGCTGGTCACCGGGTGGGCCCTGGACCGCCACCCCCACCAAGGTTTCCTGCCAAGGAGCCCCTGATGGGGACCGTCCCTGCATCTCCACCCTGGCTCTTCTGCTTACAGGGAGGCCCCAAGAACCCCGGGAGCATGGGAAGTGGAGCCCCAGAATCCAAAGGCTTGTTCTTGATATTTTTCTTTTTCTTTCTTTCTTTTTTTATTTTAATTCAATTAAATGAAACTTTGAACCTCTCTAGGATGCAGAGTTGGTAATGATTCACTGTGGAGTGGAGTGGTATAGACATTTGTGTTTATTACCATCACAGCAAGTTGTGAGCCCCCCACCAAAAAGAAATTAGTTCTAGCCAGGCTTGGTGGCACACGCCTGTAATCCCAGCACTTTGGGAGGCTGAGGCAGGAGGATCGCGAGTTCAAAGCCAGCCTCAGCAATGGTGAGGCACTTAGCAACTCAGTGAGACCCTGTCTCTAAAAAAATACAAAAAAGGGCTGGGGATGTGGCCCAGTGGTCGAGTGCCCCTGAGTTCAATCCTGGTACCACAAAAAAAAGAAGAAAAAAAAAGAAAAAGAAATTAGTTATATTTCTTAGGACTATTGTTGTTTATCTCAATCACATTTATCAAGCATGTGTGTGTGTGCGCGCACGTAGGGACCTGGAGTTACATAATATGTAATTATAGAGAAACCCCAAATTCTTAGCCTTGTAAGCGCTCTCTTTACCTGCAGTGACATGTGACCTGTGTTCCTCGGGGCACAGCTGGAGTCTGCGTGGCTTGTGGGTGCACCATAAATACTAGGATCACCTGCAAGGTATGCGTCCTGTGCCACAGCATGTGTGACCACAGAGGCTGGCGAGTGGCCTCTGGGGAAATAAAGGGCATGGGCCATGCACTCCTTCGGATTAACTATGGGCCTGTGTGGAACTGAGCGCCTGTTTTCACAGTGCCCCTGTGAATCCTCGGGCGAGACTGTGGCAGGGTGTTCTCGCCCTAGGAGACCAGCTGTGTAGATGGGTTTCTGACATCCCCAGGGCCTTGGCTTTCACTTTGGATCCACCTGAAGCTTCGGGACTGGATCCAGGGGTGCCCAGAGTTCAGGACTTGGGTGGGACCGGGTGTTTGGACCACTGACGTGGCCCTAGGTCTTCATTCCTTTGAGAGAGAGGAGCCGGGGTCAGCACAGCCCAAGTCCTTGTTTCCAAGGGTTGAACCTGTGTCCAACGTAGGAACCTTGACGCAGGATTGACCTTGAGTTAGGCAATAAACGATCAGCGCAGAACTAATGTCAGCGTGGCTCTCTACTGAGCCGACGTCCTGCTGCCACACCAGCCACTTTTGCAAGCCTCAGCATTTGCTACCCTCCTCCGCTTCTTGCTCCTGTATTTCTCTCCCTCTTGGATGAGCAGCAGCTCTCTTGTGCACCCTCAGCCTCCCAGAGCCTGTCACCTGGGACCTGGCGGTCTCTAAGCAGAAGGACAAGACACCTGGAGGCGAGGGTGTCACTTCTTGACCTCGTGCTCAGGAGGGGCTCACCTCCCCCCAGGCACGCTTCTTTGGCAAGTTCAGGCCCAGGTCTGCCATCGCCAGGGCAGGGAGACGCGGTCTTCCCACAGACAGGGGAAGCCAAGATCCTCATTAACACTGTGCTCCGCTCGGACTCTGCGGAGGTCCCCTGGGAACCGGAAGTGGTTGGCTGCGGCCGAGTGGTGTGCCGTTAGACAGGAGTGGCAGGTTCCCTCCTTCCTGGTCCCCGCTGCCGCGGAGCAGGACAGGAATCACGGGTGTCAGGATACCTCCGAGAGAGGAAGCGGAAAAGAAGCTGTGTGGAAAGCGCAGCAAAGCATGAATTTGCAGGACCTGGGGCTCCTGCTTCCGTGGTTACTCCCACAACGCCGGGACCCTGGTTTTCGGAACCTGGGCTGCCTGTCCTTGGTTCCCATGAGCTTTCCTTCCCACAGACATTTCCTTCCAGGACCAGACGGGAAGGCGTCTGCTCCCTTCTCCAGAACCCCAAGAGTTAAGATGGTAACATCAACTGGTAAAAGACGAGGCCAGCTAGCTTCAAAGACATGGGGGTGTCCCCCGCCCGAAACACAGAGAAGCACAATTTCACTTCTACCAGAACCTTGCTAAACGTCTTCCATTAACAGATTATAATTGCACACGTCCGTGGGCTCAGTGCGATGTTTTGATGTTTGTATACAATGTGACATGATTGAATCAACTAATTAACGCAGCCATCGACTTCCTTCCCTGTCACCACAGGGAGGTGCTTTGACACCCTCTTGGGTATTTTGAAATGCGTAACACATTATTATTGACTGCCGTCACCCTTCTTAAAACCGTTTTCCCTGTCTTCCTGAAACTTTGATCCCTCCCTCCCCGCCCACTTCCTGTCCCCAGTCACGGTTGTCTAGCCCCTTCTACCATGCTCTCCACTGTTAGACCCCACGTGTAAGAGAGATCAAGCCACGTTTGTCTTCTGTGTCTTTCACTTGGCATAATGTCCTCCAGTTTGAGCCAGGTTGTCACCAGTAACCCTCCTTTTAAGGCTGGAGAGTTTTCCGTTATGGCTACGTCTCCATTGCACTCTGGGCTCAACCTGGAGGAGAGTGTTGCCGTGCCAACGGGATCGGCACAGCTGAAGAATAAGCCAGAGGGTGTCATTCATGCACCCACTGCCTCTGTCACCTGTTGCTGTGTGACAGACATCATTAGGGTCCTAGGTTCCGTCAGGGAGACCAGGACAAGCAGTAGCTCTGCTTTGGAAGCATTGATATTCAAATGGGCGACAGAGTTGATACGCTTGTCATCTTTTCCCTCGTGTGTTAGGCTTCGTTTTAAATATCTCTTGATTGATTACTACATGCCGGAGACTCGGCAGTAACCAGAGGATGCAGGTGCAGCCTTGATGGACGTGCAGTTTGGGTGGGGTGGAAATAGAACGTACGCTGAGAAAATCCATCTCTAAGTTGGGTGGTGCCGGGCGCCGTGAGCAAAAGCAATGGTGGGTGGGTAGAGCTTGGGTGGGTGGCGAGGTTAGCACCGTGCAGGGGACTTGCATATAGGAGGAGGGAGGGTGGCATTGGGCAGAGGTTTTCCAAGGCTGAAGGAACTGGACAAACAGCAAAACACCTAGAAATACCATTTTTAAAGATCCACAGCTGATATTTTGTGTACTGTACCTTCCTCAGCGGAGGCAGCTGATGGCTTAGCTTAAAGGTGCTGGTGACTATGGGCAGGGGGTGGGTGTTCCGTCTGCTGTGTGGAACGGTCACCTGGACTCTTCCAGAAGGCCACCCAAGCTACAGAAGGCAGTGGGTGGGGACACACCCCCATGGTATTCCTTGCTGTCGGTTTTGGGTATTTTTTTTTTTAAATATAATTTAAATTCGTAATATGCAAGGGGCAGATGTTTTCTCGATTTAGCTATTGCATTTGGAGTTGACAATAAGGAATAAATTGATACAGAATTTAAAACTTCTGTGGTTCTGCCGCTCTATAAATACGTGAGGTTTGTTTTTGAAAAGATGGGGGAGCAGGGGGTGGAGGCGGAAGTCCCAGGAGGCAGCAGACTTCTGCACAGTGGCGCCATTGTCTTGTGAAATGAAGGCAAGTGAAATTTTCAGTTGGCCTCTGTGCTGATCTTGGATTCAGTTGCTTTTTTTTTTTTTTTAATTCCTCCTGGTGTTGGGGGGAAAGCAGAAAAGCAGTAAAGAATATGGAAACTTGATTAAGTCAACTTAATCACGAGAGATTACGATGGGGTTATTAAACTTTTTTCGTCAAATATTTCATTTCTGATCCATTTGATGTGTAGAACCTTTTTTTTTTCTTTTTCCTTTTCCTCTTTGAAGTTGGAACAATCAAACTAATTCAATTTGTTCTATGTGAAACCCAGGGACAGAAGAACGTTCCAAAGCTTCTACAAGTTTCCGCTTTTGCTTTGTAAAATTAGTAAGCTTTATGAGAGCAGTTTTGCTCACAAGTGCAGTGAGTGGCCAGATTTCTAGATTCTTCTTTGCATTGGAACTGTGGTCAAACGTAGTGTTTTCCCTTACTACTTAAATGTCTATCTTGGACCGTCGACCTTCAGCACAACGGAGCATGGCAGTGGAGACCCCAACACAGAACCTCGTTTCTTCCCCGACACCCAACAGGCCCTCCTTCGAGGTCTGCTGTGTTCCCTCTTGCTGCCAGATACCAGTCCTGCAATAAAGCAGGCGGAATCGACAGTCACGCAGACCCAAGTTCAAGTTCTGCTACGGCCCAGCTGTGAGAACTTCCTCAAGTTCTTTGCTAAGTGCCTCCTTCATCTCTTCACCAGGGTCACAGCCTCCTAGTAAGAAGACTCAGCGTGAAATGACTCATGCAAGGCAGCCAGCACAGCGCCCCGCGCCTGGTGGATACCCATTCTCTCTTGTCCCTTTGCAAATCCTTTGTCCTGGGTATGTTACTCATGCCTCCCTGACCTTTCTGGGGACCCATCTCTACAGAGGGCAGCCTGAGGGCTGGCTGTGGCCAAGAGAAGCGTTTGGTTGGACCAACACTAGGCTTACAAATGTTTGGAATTTGTTGCAAGCACTCAAAAATCAGATTTTTATAGGAGAGTCTGGATTTCTGGCTTGATTTGAAAATCGAGACTGTCTGCCGGTGCCGCACCTCCCCCTCTCTCCAGCAGCCAGCAGGAGCTGAGAAGTGGCTGCCTGCCTTAGGTAGGGATGGGTCCCCAGCTTCCCTTCCCGCCTCTCTGCTCCTGCCTGGACCGTCCGGGCACTTCCAGTCTAGTCATGAGAGTGGACACTGTGAGCAAATGTGTGTATGTTGTTGAACGTGCCTGGAGATGTGATCAGCTCTGACCCAGGAGGGCAGTGCCTTTGTCCCTCTGCATGACCCACAGGTGCCTGCCTGAAGGAGGGCTATCTCTCTGAACAAGAATGCAGCTTTGGCAGCGACTCCTCAAAGTGCCTTCTGGGCCGGGAGTTGGGACACCACGTCAGGAAGGAAGCTCAGCCCCAGCCACCACATAGGGTGATGGACGCAGATTGAAGTCACCCTCCAGTGTAACAGGGGTGAGCTCGTTAATGGCTCAGAGCATCAAAGGGGCGATTACAGCAGAAGCATTGAGAGGGATGATTGGAAGCCAGGAGAAAGGACAGGGTTTGCTGGATCCCAAACCAATAAGACAGTTCATTACCAGACATCTTTGGGGAAAGAATTAACACTCTTGGTCGAGTTAAGGGACTTAAAGATGAAGTCCGGCAATAATCCATTTCCCTGGCTTTCTCGTCTTCAGAGCTTTATCTCTTACCCAGTCTTCATCGTCACCTGCTAAACTTGTCCCAGCAGTGACAGGAGAATTACCCATGGATACAGCAGTCTGTCCTGTGAATTAGTCCTATCGCTTCCTTAAAATGCAAGGTTCACGTTGATTATGGTTTTGAGATACTTAAGAAAATGGATGTAAAAGATTTCCCAGATTTTCTTCCTAAGAGATACATTCAAGACTGCTGGTTCAGATTCACTCAAGAAAGCAAAAAAGAAAAAAAAAAAAAATAACAACTTTTGATCTGTATTGTTTTCACCATGCTTTAAGAGTCTACATTCAGCTACAAATGACATTTTACCATTTTATAGGCCGTTTGGTTCTTTTATTTGACTCAGATTTAGCTTAGTCAGGTACATCAGGACTTTTTACAAGACCACGTTAGTGGTTACTTGTTTTTTTTTTTTTTTTTTTTTTTTTTTTTTAATTCTTAAGGCATCGAGTTTTGCTTGGTTTTCATGAAAACATGAGCACATTGTTGGTGATGTAGAGGCTGCGTGTTCAAACCCAGTTCTCAGCCAGCCTGCTCGCTCTGGGTTCGGGGGTTTGGTCGTACGTAATCGTGGCCTTGTCACGGGGCCGTGCTCTTATGTAACCACTTAATTTTTACTGCAGGAGTGTTAAGTCATAAAAAGTGTCCGCACCGTGCTCAGTAACAGAACCAGCCCCCTCCAGACGTCCCTGTGGCCGTCACTGCAGCAGGCCAGAGGTGACTTCAGGCTGAGGGGAGACTCGGTTGCACGGAGCCGCGTGGCCAGGACAGAGCTGGACCCGCAGCCTGGGAAGGGAATGTGCGCTCAGGGTCTTTGCATGAGGCTTTTGGTGCGTCTGTCACGAGCTTAAGGAAGTCCACTGGGCCAGAGGTAAGAGCTGCCGACAGTGATGGTCGCGTGACGGCCAAGCTTCGTGGCATGTCCTGGGCCAGGCCTGGTCCCAGCGTGCAGGCCGTGCACGGCAGGCAGCGAGGGCGGTGCTGTGCCCCTGGCTTACAGAGGAGGTGTCTGAGGCCCCGGGAGACTGCATGGCAGCCTCACCTTCGTGCACTCAGCGACGTGACAGAGCGCACAGTCACCCCATCCTGGTGGACAGTCCGCACCCCTGTATCTCAGGGTCTTCTGTTTGTTTGTATGTTTGCTGTTTGTTCTGGGTGGTGTGGGTGTGGTGCTGGAGATGGAACCCAGGGCCTCACGCACGCCCGGCAAGCGCCCTACCACCGAGCCACATCCCCAGTGCCCTGTCTCTGCTTTGAAGAGCAGATGGGAAAAATGGCACCCCTTTTCTTCCCTCACCCAGTGGCCTGCAGGGCTTTGAGGTGGGGCAGCAATTTTGGGGAAATGAATTGAAACCTCGTCTTGTAATTGAATAGTAACGGTTTTATGAAATAAACTTCCTAAATGGGTCATGCTTCCCTCTTGTCCAGAAGAATGTGTTATTTAGTTATTTATTCATTCATTCATATGGAGGGTTGAACTCAGGGGCGCGTTTCCACAGAGCCCTTTTCATTTTACTTTGAGACAGGATCTCACTCAGTGGCTGAGGCTGGCCTTGAACTTGTGATCCTCCTGCCTCAGCCTCTGGAGTCACTGGGAAGACAGGTATGCGCCTCCATGCCAGGCAATGATTTTAGCATCTTCAGGCTATGTTGCCGCCTCCAGGAAGGACAGCAACTGTCCTGGTCCTCCAAAGGAGTTACTGGGTCACCTCTCTTTCACCCTCTGTCTAGAGCCTGGGGCTGTCCTTGGGGTTCACAGATCTAGAGTTTGTGTTTGGATGTTTTTCTAGTCTCCTGCCTGCCAAGGGTCCGTTAGCCGCTGTTGGTTGTTGGGACAGCTCCCTGTGCCCTTGTCTTCCTCTGATGCTTGGACCTTGGTACCTGTGGTGTCACATCCATGGCTTCAACCAACCGATGATGGAATTCATTCAGAACAGAGTGGTGCTGCCGAGGGACCAGACCCACGGCGGCTGCCCGCTGCCCGCTGCCCGCTGCCCGCGCTGAGCCTGCGCAGACTTGTCCGCACGACTCCCTAAGCTGCTCGCTCTCACGACGGTTTCCGTAGACTTGAGAGCGTACAAGGTGTCGGGGTGTCATTAGTGACCTGGACGTGGTTTAAAGGACGCTGGGGGTTGTGTGTAGGTCACATGCGAATGCCATTCCATGGTGACGAGGTCTTGGCATCCTCGGATTTGGGCATTTGCCCGGATTTGGAACCAGTCCTCTGGGGACGCTGAGGGGTTTCTGACTTCTGCTCTGTAACCTGTTGGGAGACAGGGACCCAGGTGACCTGGCTTGCCGAAGGACAAATAGAGTCAGAAACAAGAGCCTGGGTCCCCAGAAGGAAGACGAAGCCAGGGCCGCGCGTGCCATCGCTCACGCTGTGCCTCTGTCCCCCCACCTCAAGCTTCTGCTTTGGTTTGTGTTCTTCTTTTTGAGGGAATGAATGAGCAAATCCATCAAGATGAGGCCCTTGGACTCTGGCATTTTGAAAAACACCTTATTTCCTGCCCAGCCCCAGGCCACCCCTGGGGGACAAGCTGTGTCTTCCTGTTTCTGTGTCTTCCCTCCCCTCCCCCCACCCTGAGGCCCTTCGCTTAATGGAGCACTTTCTGGAAGATGGTTGAGTGGGCGTGGGCCATCTGGGCAGTCTTGGGGTGCAGCGAGGCAGAAGGGGCCCCAGAGGTGGCCGTGCACGTATTCTAGTGTGTGTGTGTTGGGGGACGGGGTGGGGGCACAGCAGCCCTGGGGCCCCCTGCTGGCAGCCCTGGGGACAGGCAGGCCTTTGCCATGGCCTGGGTTCTGTGTTGTCTCAAGTCTTCCCTGAGCACGGACTCCCGTGGTCTCCGCCCTCCAGGTGCTGACGGAGGCCTGGCCCCCAGCCCGGGAGGCGTCCTTGTCTGTGTCTAGAAGCTAATGAAGGAAACCAGCCCCGGCTAAGATTCTTGCCAGCAGAGGTGCTTAACCTCTGTTTGCTCCCAGGACTCCAGTTCAGCATGCTTCCTCCACACCCCTCGCCAGGGTCAGCGGACAAAGGGAAATACTAACTCTTCATGTTGGATCCAATAGCCACAGGCACACGCGGTCTTGTCAGAGTCTCTGGTAGAACCTCCGCTGGGCAGCCAGCTCCCTGTCCCTGTGGGAGCCATTTCTTGCAGGGTTTTGAAGCAAATCCACGGTAACTGCTGTCCTTTCTTCTTCTTCCCAAAAGATTCTCAGGCCTCTCTTTTTTCTCCTGGTTTCTCCCCACAACCCACCCCCCGACGCACACTGCAAAAGACATCAATACTAGACATTGGCGCCGGATTCTGTGCAAGAGATGCAGTTCTTTATCAAGAACACCCGATTCTCATTGGCTTGTTTCACCAGCCTTTCAAAATGGTTGATTTTAATGTTTGTTTCTTTCCTTTCCAAAGCCACGGACACTATTAAGAATGCAGCCAGAGATAGAGCCCAGGATGGTATGGAATGTTGAAGTTACCAGAATTTTTTTTTTATTTTTTTTTTTTTTTTTTTTTTAATGGTGCCAGGGATTGAACCCAGGGGCACTTAACCCCTGAGCTACATCCCCAGCCCTTTTTTTTTTTTTTTTTTTTTAGAGACAGATTATCATGAGTTGCTTAGCACCTCACTAAGTTGCTGAGGCTGGCTTTGAACTCGCGATCCTCCTGCCTCAGCCTCCCGAGCCGCTGGGATGACAGGCGCGCGCCACCACATCTGGCTGAAGTCAGCAGAATTTGAAACCATCCCCCATACTTCATAATCACACGTTAAGTAGGATCCAAAAGCTGAGTAATCCTGAGTCATTTGCTGGGTCTTGACAGCTTCTCCCAGGAGACTCTGTTCTTTCTTGGGCAGAAACTGGGTCATGTTGTCTTTTTTAGCCCTGATTGACTTTTCATAGAGCACCACCGTGCGCTGCGTGCTTCATCTAATCCTTGGGGCGACTGCTTGCAACCTGCGCCCTTCTCCCCACCTGGCCCCGACATCCCTGTGGCCATTATTCCCATGGAAAGGTTTTCTCTGCGGTGTAATCTCTAGACTCGGCAGGAGGCTTCCCTCCCCTTGCAAGGGGACACCAGGTAGCTGAGCGTTCCCTCCCAGAGCACTGGATGAAAGCAAGACAGGGCATTTGAAGGATTAGGCAGCGTGTGTTTTCACCCAGGTGCTCGGATGCCAGTCTGTCTGCAGGTCTAAGCCAGGAGGAAGCCAGGGCGGCCCCATCAGTAATCCGCAGTAATCTTGCCTGTAGCCTCTGTACTCTCCGCCCTTGGCCTCAGAGCCTGCCGCCCTTTGACCTTGACCTCTACGAGGGCAATTTGTCTGGGTTGATGGTGTGTGGACATAAGCCCAGGGGCTTTTGCTGTGCCTGCAAAAAGACCTCAGGAATGGAACTCTGCATGTCGGCTCTCTGTGGGAGAAGCTTCTTTGTTGATGATAAGTAAATGGGAGTTTATTTCCGTCATCGAGTTTTTAGGTCACACCGTCTCTCTGGGTGGCCCGGGACCTGACACAGGGGAAGTGGTCCTGCAGAACTCCTCAGGTCCTTCTGAGGCTCTTTAACTCGAGTTTGGGCAGATAGATCTTTCTGCAATTCGGAAGGGACGCGTTCTTTTCACAATTGGTTAAAGAGCCCAGAGGGAAAGACAGCCGCTTCCCTGGAGCGAATTGTTTCAGCCATCTGATTCCTAAGGCCGGCTCAGAATGTGGTAAATCTGTGTCCTAGATTTGGGAATTGGAGGTGGCCCGGCTGATGCTGAGTCTAGTGCAGACGGAACGTCTGACTCCTGGGGTTGCGTCACAGGAGAATTTGGAAACTCTTAGGAATTGCCGACGTGGCGTCCACTGCGGATCAAGGGACCTCCGCGCTCCGGCTGCCTGGTGCTCTGAAACCAAGAAATCTGTTCCAGTGGGTCGTCCATGAGGGCCGAGGAGGTCCAGGAGGGAGGTGTCCCTGGTGGTCGTCAAACCCATGAGCTGTTCCTGTCTTCTGGGGTGTAAGGGACAGTGAGCTGGCGACGCCGGGCACCTGTGTCTTCATGCCCACCTGGGGGGCTTTTTATTGCTCATCAGAGGGCTCCAGGTGGTGTGTTGCCCCCACTGCACAGAAGGTGAAAACTGAGGCAGGACTGGAGGCCGTGTGTGCGCGTGGCCCTCAGCTCATTGTTGGAGGGACAGTGTCCCGTGGCCGTGGCTGGTTTTCCGTAGGTGCCCCAGGGCTCCATTCCTGCCTGCTCCTGGCTCCCGCAAGGCAGCGTGGAACAGGACAGGGGAGTGGAAGGGCAATAGCGTGCTCAGCGATGCTGGTGGGACCAGGGCTCAGGACACTGCGGCTTCCCCCTGGTCACCTTCCTCTCCCTTATCTGTGAAATGGGCACAGGGCGGCTTCCCGGGTTCCTGCAGAACTCTGGTGCAATCATATTCGAGTACACTGATCTCACAGGGGGTCATCCGCCATCGTTTTGGCTGTGCTTGGCATGAGATATGCACTGGTGAATGGTCGGGCTCAGTTTATAAAATTCTTGTTGTCTGCCAGGGTTCATAGTCAGTGCTAGGTTTGGTTTCCTTCATCATATTTGATTTTTTTTAATGTTGATGGGCCTTTATTTTATTCATTTATTTATACATGGTGCTGAGAATCAAACCCAGGGCCTCACATGTTAGATGAATTCGGCCAACACGCCACACCTCCCAGGTGCCTTAAACTGGCCACACCTCCCAGGTGCCTTAAACTGGCCACACCTCCCAGGTGCCTTAAACTGGCCACACCTCCCAGGTGCCTTAAACTGGCCACACCTCCCAGGTGCCTTAAACTGGCCACACCTCCCAGGTGCCTTAAACTGGTCACACCTCCCAGGTGCCTTAAACTGGCCACACCTCCCAGGTGCCTTAAACTGGCCACACTCCCAGGTGCCTTAAACTGGCCACACTCCCAGGTGCCTTAAACTGGCCACACCTCCCAGGTGCCTTAAACTGGCCACACCTCCCAGGTGCCTTAAACTGGCCACACCTCCCAGGTGCCTTAAACTGGCCACACCTCCCAGGTGCCTTAAACTGGCCACACTCCCAGGTGCCTTAAACTGGCCACAACTCCCAGGTACCTTAAACTGGCCACACCTCCCAGGTGCCTTAAACAGGCCACACCTCCCAGGTGCCTTAAAAAGGCCACACCTCAGGTGCCTTACTGAGCCAATCATGGCACAGGGGTCACTCTTCAGACCCCTGGCAGCTTATGGAGTCGGGGGTCCCTCGGACCACTGGAGTCGCTACTTAAACCCCCACTGGGCTGGAACTCGTCCCTTCATCACACATGCTAGGCAAGTGCTCTACCCTGAGCCCCATGAAGCCTAGGAGAACATGAGGTAGGTACAGTCAACCTGCCTCCACAGAAAATGTAGAAACCCGTTGCCCAGAGAGGTTTAGTCACTTACTGAGGTCACACAGCCCATATACATGGTGGAGCCAGCACGGAGACCCAGCAGGGTCCTTCTCTCACCCTGCATTGTCACCATGGTATCATGGAATCTCTTGCCCTCCTGACTCACCTGCTCTCCAGATCTCACAGTCCAGTGGGAAAGGACAGAAGTCAAGCCACCGCAGTGCCCCGTGCTGAGCACTGTGGAGGAAAGAGACCACATGAGCTTGGCCTATGGAATCTGGGAAGGAAGACCCCTCTAAGGGCAGGAGATCTAGAAGGCACAGCCACAGGACAAGTGGGTAGCAGCCTGCCCCAGCACAGGGGAACCCCGTGTGGGGAAATCCGGGTACTGGCAGCTCCCACGGGTGAGCGGTCTCGTTGGTGAAGAAGCTTCCAGCCTAGAGCACATTCCCAGCCTGCCACACAGTGAATCTGCAGCTGCCCAGCGGGAGCTGGTGTTTTCTCTGTTTTATTGGAGATGTGCACATTTGCGAGCATGACAGAGACTCGCCCTTCTCATGGATGCTTCAACAAACACATTTCCCAAGACCTTCCCCACTCCCAAATCTGGGAAAACAGAAGGAAGGGGAATTTTTGAAGTCCTGCCTTCCCATAGTGCCTTAGTGGTCTTTTATAGACTTGGTTCCTTAGAACCTGATCTGTGTTCCAAAAAACATGGTCCTCTGCCTTTCTCTACTCTTAAAAAAAAAAAAAAAAAAAAAAAAAAAAAAAGAGAGAGAGAGAGAGAGAGAGACTTTTATTCATAACTCTAAGCAAGGAAGCCCTCAAATAACCTAGCCATTACACCCGCCAAACATGCTAGGCATCAAATTAATGAATGCTAATTTATTTTGCCCTGTTTCTATCAGAGCAAGATCTTGCAGCCCTCCAAAAGAGTTCCATGAAAAAACCATTCTTCTAGTTCTTCCCCATCATTTTTGATTCTATCATATGAGGAATTATTTTTTAAAAAAAATATTGAAAATCATTGCTCTTAGATTATAGCAGTACTACCCCCTGCCCCTCTCCGTGGCTCATGTCACCTCCAGAGAGACACTGGCTGTTTTCCCAAAGTGTAAACCAGGATCATGCCTGGTTAGCAATGTCACTTACCCTGCCGTTCCTTTGTAAATGGAAATTAATTAAACTGGAGCTTGCCGGCGAAAACATACACTTCTAAATATAGATTTCTGTTCTGCAGGCCTGTCTAGGAAAAAAGAAAAAAAAAAACCCTTTTATTAGACATTGCTGATCTCACATCAAAGCAGAAGAAGAAGGCCAAGTTCTCTTTCATTTTTCATAACGCGGCTTTCTGATCTCGGGGGCACACACCTGACCGTGTTGCTGGCCGCACACGCAGCCTGGGAGGGGTGGCCGCAGGGGTCAAAGCCTGCTTTCAAGGTCACTGCATTCTCTGAGCCCGATCTGTTTAGAGGGGCTCAATTGTTAATCCGAGGGAATTCGAAATCTCTCTCTGGTTTCCTCCGATGACGGCGGGTGGGAATTCGCATCACGACTTCTTAAGCTTTTTAAAAGGCTGCTTTCTAATGCTGTCAGGAGAGAGGAGTTTTGTGTTTCCTACTTAAACTAAACCAGCAGAATTCTAGGCTCTGAAATTCATTGACACTTGATAACCTGGACTATTAAAAAAAAGATGATGGTGTCTTGCCCCTGTCTTAGTTTTTTGCAGTGTTATTTGTCGAGGTAAAGCCCTGGCATTGCAGATGCTTCCCACACACCCAGAACACAAGCTCCTGGCGAAAGAGCGGTCCCGGGGCAGTGGAAGCCAGCCCTCTGCTGTCTGCTGGCAGGAAACAGTTCGCAGTATTGGAGCTCTCCATCAGCAATTTATAAATTCTGTAAATGAACTCCCAGGCCTTAGACTGGCCTCACAGAAGGCCCTGGGTCCCCTGCCGGGTCTCAGGGAATGTGTTCCCTCCTTGTTCATTTCCTGCTGCTTTTCCAAAAGCCTCTGCTTCCTTTCCACCAGTGGCATCTGTTTGCTCCTAAATGAAAGCAGCTTCCAGAAAGCACCGGCCAGCAACATCTGAGCGACTGGAGGGTGGGCTTCATCCTGCCGGCGGAGGTGGCTCCAAGCCCTTCGGTCAACACAAAGCCACCGCATGGGGCTGGAGTCCTAGGAAAAGAGGGACGACATGACTTTAGGGAGTCCTGAGACACCAGGCCTCACCGCTAGCCCCAAAGATAACGCACAGAAAAACTAATAGTCAAGAAAGAAAGAGATGAATTTAATGTTGAGTGTGGCCACACTGGAGATGAAGTGGGGACAAGCATCGACAGACACACCTTGCGTTATTTATTTTCAGGCCTACGTGCAAAGCTGAGAAGGGGTTGGACCCAAAGTTTAAAGGAGCAGAGGGAGCCAGATGTAAAATAAAGGTTGAGGAAACCAAGTTTTTATCCTGGTTTTAATGAGCCCTTGGGTGTCTGCAGGGCCAAGTGAAGAGTTAACCACTCTAAGTCCCTGTTGTAATTGGATCTTTAACCCACTCTTCGGTGTTTTGGGGTGATATTTTGAAGAGTTAGGATCCATATCCTTTTATAACATACCTGTGTTCCTCAGGAAAACATTCTTTTTTTCTTTTTTCCTTCAGAGAATCACTACATATTTCAATTGCTGTTGGATATTTTTTGTTTATATACAGGTATGCATGTATACATTTACATTTGCACATGTATATGTGCACAGACATCTAGCTATTGTAAATGATAACTAAGTATATAGTTTTATTGTTCATGCTAAGCTTTTTTAAGGTAACCTACCACATCATCTCTAAATAATGAAAATTATCTCTTTCCAATATCTCTGCCCTTTACTGTTTTTTTTTTTTCTTGTCATATTTCATGGGATGGAACATCTAGCTGTATCATAAGCACCTAACTTTTCATTTAGACACAGATAATTGGGGTCTGGATGAATTCATAGTTAATAATTATGTCCTGGAGTAGTAAGCATTACACATACAAGCTGAAGCCTGATATAAGTAATTCATCTTAGATACCAAATTTCAAAGAGCCCATCTTCCACAAAGTGCTCCCACATTCCTCCAGAGACGGTGAGGTCAGTTGTTATAGTTCATCTGTCAAATGATTACTAGATATGAGAAACGAGGTGAAGAGGTAAAAATTCTCTGTATTCTTCAATTCCCACAACTCTTTTCCACAACCTATCCAGCGTTCTCATAGGCTGGTGATGAGTGCAGGCTCTGTACCCTGGACTGTGGAACCTGCTCCCTCACATCTCCACAAAGTTTCCCTATCTGTGTCCCAAGCTGAGTCAAAATCTCTCTTGTTTTCATGTCAGCAGCTGGATTAGGAAGATCTCTGCTTGTGAGGAAGGGCCTTCTCTGTTGCATGGCCAGAGAATAAACATTTGAGGCTTGGTGGGATGTGCTATGTCTGTCACAATCTCTCAGTTCTGTTGTAGCATAAAAGCAGACACTACCGATAGGAGAGTGAGTGGGTGTGGCTATATTCCAATAAAAGCCCTATTTATGCAATTTGAAATGTGAATTTCATAGGGATACTTTGTGAAAATCCTATGATTTCAGTCATTTAGAAGCTCACGAGCCTTACGGGGATGGCCTGTGGACCAGATTGGGCTCCCTGGCCGTGGTTTGTGAAGCACGGAGTCTGAGAACTCTGGGACATCACGGAGCGGGCCACGGGGCCAGCAGCTCTGCAAGCGATGAAAATTCCAGAGGACCTGCTCCTGCCGCACCCCCCACACATACACACTGGGAAGGACGGATCCAGAGATGCCGGGACAGCCTTGGTTTCTGGAGTTCCGGGTCCAGTTGGAGAGGAGGACCAGGGAGGAAGTGGCAGAACACTTGGGTGTCACACAGGGTGAGCACGTGTGTGCCGTCCAGCTCCGAGTCTCACACCTTTGGGGGCTGCCTGGCTCTGTCCCCGGGTCTTGCAGAGGGCCCCCGAGGCTTCTCTGAGCGACTCCTCAGCCTGCGGGTCAGATGACGGAGTTCCTGGTTCCACACTGCGGTGCTGGAGGCGGTTCAGAGGCCGCAGAGCAGCAGCTAGCCCAGCGGCTTTGTAATCCGGCGCCATCTGCCCGCCTGCCCCTGCCAAGCGCACATTTTGATCCTCTGGAGCTTGGCTAAGCTCTCCCCAGCTGATCTCAGCTCCTCAAAGATGAGAATCGCCAGGAACCGAGGGCCATGAGCAGGACGGCCTCCTGGCGGCTGAGTGCTGGCCTGCTGGGTCCCAAGCGGCCAGACACCCCCGAGGGGGCAGACAGTGAGTGACGGTGACAGCGCGGCCCTGACTCTCCTGCCCACACACCCAGCTGGAGGGACGCTCTCGACTGGGCCCTGCCGGGGGCTCTTTGGTTGTATTCTGAGCCTCCCTCCAGCTCCCTGGCCTCCACACCAGAGGCCACGTGTGCCTTTCCTGGCCCTGCTCTTGGGAAGTCCTCCAGGGCTCTGTCCCCAGCCCACTGGGTGTCCTGCTGTTCGCAGGCGCAGCCCAGCGGTCCTGTCTTTGCTTACAGTCCCTTCACCATCTGGGTGCTGGTGGCCTTTGAATCAGTGTCCCCAGCCACACCCGCCCTGTAGCCCCAGGCTTCCTCCTCCCACTGCCCACTGGGGGGCCCCGCTCTCCCTGAGTGTGCGCCCTGCTGGGTCAGAACCAGCCAGTCCTTCGCGGCCTCTCTTTTCCCTTCCTCGTCCCCTGCTCATCCAGACCCACGCGTCTGGATCCAGGGTGTGGCCGAGAGGGGCAGCTCGCGTTCCAGTCGCGGCTGCTTTCACGTGGGCTCCCGGTGGGCCTGAGGGTGGGCAGGAGGCCGAGCGGCTGCACGGGCTCCCCACTAAGCCGGGAGTGCCCCGGTGTCTTCCATGTCATTGCCCAGCCTCAAGGCCCTCCTATGCATTTCCCACTTGAGGACCGCCAGGTGCAGGATTCAGGGGCGTGCCCTGCACGACTCTCGGGGACGCTTCTCATGGTGGCCTGGGTCAACAGCACCTCCTTCGTGTGTACGCAGTACAGCCTGTCCCCGAGAGGCGGCAGCTCGGGCCTACAGGATCCAGCGCCACCTGGCCCCGCTCTCCTGTCCCACCACATCACCTACGACTCTCTCCAGGGCCCCAGGTCCAGGGCGTCTGGTTCCATAGTTCTGAGATCAGGCCTGGCAGTCTGCATCGCCGTCAAGTTCACTGGTGAAGGGACACCGGCAATCCCAGGAGCACACTTTGGGGAGCACAGATCCAGAGAAGTCCACATAGCACGCTGCTCTCCCTAGGACAGCGCTTGGCCGAGGGCTTCTAGGACGTGCCCGGGTGCTGGCTACCTGCTCCTAGTTTGCAAAAACAAAACACAGAAATCTCCATTTCATCGAAGCAAACACATTTGCTGTCTTTCTTCTTTTTTTTTTTTTCCTTGTTGATGGGCACAATATCTTTATTTTTATGTGGTGCCGAGGATCAAACCCAGTGCCTCACGCGTGCGAGAGGCAAGCGCTCTGCCACTGAGCCCCAGCCCTGTTTTTCTTATTCTCCATATTAAAGCGTACATGAAGCTCATTCCTCTTGGAAAACGTCAAAACATTGTCGTCCCATCTAGAGTCCCCGCAAGCCGGCCCTCTTACCGTTGGTGCAGATCCCTTTTAGACTATATTCTGCGTTCCTGGTAGGAAACGCCCTCTTGGCAGGTGCCCCCCTCTGCTCTGATCATGGACCCTTTTGTGCAGGGCTCTCTGCCCACCGCTGGGTCTGCTGTCCATCACGCCCCCCAGTGCTACCTTGCAAGTCCACCGGATTGCTCTTGGAGATGTCACCTGTTTCCTGACGGAACCCCTGCTGCACAGATGCTGTGTTAAAATACGTGTGTTCCCACAGTGTCTGTGTGTTGAAACCTGGGAGGAGGGGAGGAGAGTGGAGCCCTCAGGAGTGGCATTACTGTCCTTATGAAAGAGGTTCCCACTTTGTGCTCTCTACCACGGGAGGCCAGAGATGAGGCTCCTTCTACAACCAGGAAGCCATCTTCCCCGGGCACCCAACCTGCCGGCACCTTGATCTTGAACCTTCCTGCTTTCCAGACCTGTGAGAAACAAATGTCTGTTGTTTATAAGCTACCCACACTCTGGCAATTTGTTATAGTAGCCTGAGTGGACTGAGAGAGTAGGTATACCTCACTTTTCTTTTTAAGCGTTTAAAATTGTGGTAAAATATCCATAACATAAAATGACCATCTTGACCATCTTTTAAGCATTCAACTTGGTGACATTAAGTCTTTGTGCAGCTTCCACCAGTGCCCATTTCTGGAACCTTCCATCACCTCACACTATGCCTGTTACATGACAGTTCCCTATTCCACCCTTCCCCAGCCCCCGCCGAGCCCTATCCCTTTCTCTCTCTGAATGTGACCCTCCAGCTCTCTCTAAAGTGGCCTCTCAGCGTCTGCCCTTTGGTGACTGGCTTATTCCCTCAGCATGATGTCCTCTAAGCTCCCCTGGGTGGTGCTCTGGGTGAAGGTCCCCTTTCTCCTTAAGGCTGAATCATATCCCGATGTACGCTGGGTCACATTCTGTTGATGCATTTGTCCCCCGATGGACACTTGGTTGTTTCCGCTGTTAACAGTGGTGATCTGTGCTTCTCTGAATGGGGGTACACAAATCTCTCCAAGACCCTACTTTTAATGTGAGGGGTGTATACCCAGGAGTGCAGGAGATTGGAGCGATCATACGGAAATTCTACATTTAATGTTTTCAGGATATAATATACTCTTGTCACCTCCTGATGTTTAATTTGCGTGTTGTTTATCTTGACCAAAAAGGCTAATGCTCGTGGTTCCTCCCTCTGTATGGTCTCCTACATCTGAGAAGTGTATTTTTGTCCTGCGTGTGAGGTCAGCTGGTTCTGTCTGAACTCATTTATAATTTTAACCTTGGCAAACACGTCGGGCCACAGACAGCATGAGCCAAAGTGCATTGCAGAAGCTCGACATCATCTTGCTTGTGAAATCTGAAGCCACTCTCAAAGCAGATGTGTAAGGCACAGATGTGGCTCCAGTTAAACCACACACTGAATATTATGATCACCATAGCGACTGATGCTGCAGATATCCTCTGTTTCCTGCTGATGTCTTGGGGATGACCTCTCGGTTACACCTCGATGGTCTCGTTTCTCAGGCTCGTATTGTGTCTAAACCTAGGTGTGACATTAGGTCTGATGGTTAGGGGTTGCTTATCTCACGTCCGCCCTTCTACAAGACTATTGATAATTGAGCGTGTTACCCATACCATGTAGGAAGACCTGTTTGGGGAATCCTTGGTAAACCAAGCCCATAAACGTATAAGACACTGTAATTGGTTTGGAATTGTAATAGAACTTTCTCAAAATGCACACATTTGAATGATCTCGCATAGCCACGAGAACTGGCACTTATTAAGCACTTACTATAGCCCAAGTGCTTAGTTCTTAGATCTACCTGCCTGATCTTATGGCCTCCGTAGCCCTGGAAGATGATAGAATGACAGTCTTCACTTACCAGGTGAGGAAACCGAGATTCACAGGGAAATGGAGGATCTGGATGTGAGCCTGGGTCTTCCCATGGCCTCCCCCTCTCCCACATGTGGCCGCCATGATGGGGCCCCCCCCCAAACTCACACACACACACACACACACACACACACACACACACACACACTCCCCTCCCTCCCGATGTTGGGACTGCTCCAGCCTGTCCTTGGTGGTAGCCAATAAATGGCCCCCTCAGATATGAAACAAAGCAGCACTGACTGTTCCCCTGGGACAGTGGGAGGAACCAGGACGGATGGCAGAGCCACCACAGCTTCGGCAGGGTGGTGGGGACAGCTCGGCACAGCACCTTGACCTTGGCCTTCTGTTGTTTGTAGCTTTTGCTTTGACTTGAAGGAAGCCTCACAGCCGGGATCTGTAGGGGATGAGCACAGCCCGTACCAGGCCCCAGATCAAGACCATACATGGATTTGTAGGATTCGGCTCTGGGCGGTTTGGGCAGGTGTCCAGAACTCTTTGTCCTGTAGTAAGTGTGGACCTTTCCTGAAGGGCTTGTTTAAATGTCAGAACTTGAGGGTAATTTTGGCCAGAGTCGATTTCACATTTTTCATGGGTACCTATTTATAGATCTGAATCTGAACCCATTTAAAAAAAAAAAAAAAAATCCAGCCTGCTTATACTCTTAAAGACCAAGATTGATCATTTGACTCCCCAGAACTTAAAACCTCCATGTGGCAAAAAAAATATATATATATAAAAAGTGGGGGAAAAAAACCTGGCAGGAATCAAGGAAGGGCTGGTTTTCTGTTTTGTTAACGTGCTTCCACACGTCAGGGAGAAAGATCAACTTCCCAGTGAGCCAAGGGTGTGATCAATGAGCTTATGGAAAGGTGGTCAGCTTCGTTAATAATTAAGAACATGCAGAACGAAATGATGTTTGCGAAGATGTCATCGTGCGGTGACACGCAGCGTGAATGAGTGTGCTGATAGAAGCATCTCGTAAACTGTTGGTGGGAGTTTAAACTGCTGCAGGTTTTGGCAATATCTGTTGAAACTAAAATGTGCATTTGGCCCGGCTCATAAATTCCATAATCCGCATTGTGGATGCAATCACACGAGAGTGTGCCAAGATGCGTATATACACACTCACGCACACACGCACGGGCACGCAGGCTGCTTGTGCCCTTACGCAATGGAAAAACACACACCCGCTGCGTCCTTTCTCCCAAACTAGAACAAGCTAAATGACAAATAAGTGACAGCAATCTAAACAACGAGGAGACTTATTAAAAAGAGCAAAGCAGATCTCCAGGAGTCAGCTGGAGACAACTTCCGGTTTTGCTGCAAGGATTTGTATCAGTCATTACCTAACATGGAATCTACACACAAGTATATGCTCTTAAATTATTATTATTATTTTCAGTGCTGGGTACTAAACCATAGGCCTCATGCATCCCAGGCAAATGCTCTACCACTGAGCCACATCCTCAGTCCTGGATATGCATTTATCTAGAAGGGTGCATGAGCCCTTAATTGTGATTAAAGGGGTGTGCATAGGCTGGGGGTGTGTTTCGTTTTATACTTTATTAGAAAAATGTTTTCTCTCAGCCAGGGAGGGTGGTGCACGCCTGTAATCCCAGCACTCGGGAGGCTGAGGCAGGAGGATCGCCAGTTCAAAGCCAGCCTCAGCAATGGCGAGGCACTTAACAACTCAGTGAGACCCTGTCTCTAAATAAAATACATAAAAGGGTTGGGGATATGGCCCAGTGGTCGAGTGCCCTGAGTTCAATCCCCTGTACCAAGAAAAGAAAAATAAAAAATGTTTTCCCTCAGCCTTCTATTAAAAAAAAAAAAAAAAAAAAAAAAAAAAACTTGATTGGAATCCGTGTGGCAATTGTCCTAACCATTACAGATAACTAAAGTCGACTTGGCTGAACCTGAGTCATACAATTGCTCAGAGCTATGCTCTTGACCCATTTGGGGCTAATGGCTGATTTCCAAAGGAGACTCTGATCTGGATAAGTCCTAGACTCTGATTCTCTGTGGAAACTCATCTCTTAGAGGTCTGGGGTGGAGTCACATTCCAAACAGAAATTCAGGGATGTAGGTGTGGTCATTTCCATGCAGGCTCACTTTGGCCATGGGGACAGGCACATTCATTTCGAGGCGTTGCAGGTTTATTTATTCATTCATTTTCCTTTTGCAGCACTGGGCGCTGGACCGGCATCCCCCAGCCCTTCGTATTTATTGGTTTGAAGCAGGATCTCACTCGATTGCTCAGGAACTTGCGATCCTCCTGCCTCCACCTCCTCTGTGGCTCAGATCACAGGCTTCTGCCATCATCTCGTACACACAGGGCTGATTTTTGGTGAAAAAAGGAATTTCTCCCAATTGCCTAGTCCAAACAGGACACCCAGGCTTTTGTCTCCTTGGAGCCCTGTGATGAATCATGGAGTGAACTCTTTTCTGGGGGGTTGGTTTTGATGATGGGAAGGGGATAGGGACTTTCTGCTTTGCAACCACGTGTGCTGGATGTAGATATTCCCATCGTTTTCCCACTTTGCCATCTAGCTGGGCTGGATTCTGCATCTGTGAGTTGGGGTTTTTCTTGTTTGCTTGTTTGTTTTTGGTACTGGGAATTGAACTTGGGGGCACTCGACCACTGGGCCACATCCCCAGCCCCCTTTTTTATGTATTTTATTAGAGACAGGGTCTCACTGAGTTGCTCAGTGCCTCACCATTGCTGAGGCTGGCTCTGAACGCGCGATCCTCCTGCCTCATCCTCCCAAGTGCTGGGATGACAGGCGTGCGCCACCGCACCCTGCCATGAAATGGGTTTATGAATAAGGTTTCCTTTGCAGAGTTAAGGGTTGGAAGAGATCATGCAGGTGACACGTTCACCTTTGTACCTGGAGCGTGACAAACCTCTGTGGGGACTTGTCCTCAGTGAACTGCAGCTGTGCCATCTCAGGGCCAGAGTGTGTGCACTTCTGCCAGCTTGTACCCAGCAAGCTCAGTGTCCCTTTACTTGAGATCCTGATAGGAAGTTACCCAGGTGACAGACCCAGGAAAGCAGGGCCAACAACCTGTTGTCTAGGTCTCTGAGGTCAAGTGCAAAATACAGAAGATCGACACCTGCTGGTTGGAAAGTTCTAGGTCAGCTATTTCCTAGAAACACAGGACTTCAAGTGTATTTGTGCATTGGTGGCCCTGATGGCCCAAATCAAGACCAGAGATTCCATCTGCACAGGGCCCTAGTGGACCCTATGTGCCGCTTCCACTTGGCCTCTGTCCCCAACTCGGCCCTGTTCCTGGTCCCTTTTTTTTAACCCCGGCCCTGACAGAACCATGTTTATCGGTCCACACTTGCCCCAATTACACATTTATAGTTCATTTTCCTGCTTTGACCATTAGCCTCGAGCCCGCCCCAACAAAAGCGTAATCGGGGCCATCCCAAACACTCACAGGCATTGATTCCAGCTTGAGCTAAGCAGAGCAAACAGAGCCCAGGCCTCCTACCATGGCGACCCTGCTTGCCAATCTCTCTTTCAATCTGCCTTTCAAGGTGATCAAAGCAGCCTCCCCTAATCCCGAAGGCAACACAAGTACTTCTAAGAAGGCTTTGTTTGTCCGGCTTATCCCAGCCAAAGGTGACTTCACATCTGCGTCACTAATCACCCTCTTCTAATGCATGCTTCCTAAAAGTAGATTAAACGTCCCTAAATGGTTCTTTTGTGTTTGGCAGGGGTAGCCTGACCCTAACCTATCTGGTTGGGCCTGCCAGGGCATAAACTGGAAGGTCCTAGAAGGTTTGTCTACAGAAACACAAGGACTTCTTCTCTTGGGTGCTACCTTTTAAATATGATCTCACCCATATGCCGTGTCTACTTTCAAGAGCAGCTTTTACACGTGCATTCAGGAACAGCTTTGACCCAGGACTGTTCCACTGGGGGTTTCCTGTTTGGCAGGGTGGGGTGCGATACTTTGTTTCTTTCCAGGTTGGAGAATCCTAGCAATGGCACCAGCTCAGACAGTCGAATGCCCTGGCCCCGGGCACAGCAGGGTAAGAACTGGCATATGCTTCAGCTCCTGAGGCTGCAGGAGAGGCAGCGGCATTTGGGGACGTGGATGGCAACAGGTTTCTTCTCGGGAGCCTGGTTAAACAGCTTCTCAGCTGGCCAGAGTCCAGCATGTTAATCGTTAACCCAGGGCTGAGCATCTGCTGCCTGCGTTCAGAATTAGTTTATCATTACCTCCGACTCCTACCTTTTATGGCTCCGGAAAGCTCGTCGGAAACCTCTTATCGCCGCCAAGCTTCATCTCCGCGATCTGGGGGCAGCGCGCTGGGGGTTCGCAGTTGGACCAGAGCAAGTTGTTCATAGGCAATGGAAGAATTTTTAATTGCAACAGTTTTCAAAAAGAAAAGAAAGAAGAAAACAGGGCAGCCCACTCAGGGTGCTTCTGGACGTGCTTGGAGAGTCCATGCTCCTGGCCCACCCTGCCCTTGAGCCCTGGGCCACCCCACGTCATGCACTTTCTGCTTGGCGTTAGAGGGCCCTGGGCGGAGTCAGGGTGCCTTGGCAGGCTGGCGGTGTGGGAGGCTCTGGCCAGTGCCTCCTGATGCCCACTCCATGTCTGGGAGCCCACCGTGGCAAGTTTTGGAAATGCCTTCAAGGACCCCCAGTTTCTCCATTTCTGTGAAGGTGGTAGAATATCTGGATGATTCGAAAACTAGGGAGAAAGTGGCTTTTAAAATTTGCGTGTTCAACATATAAACTGAGCTAATTTTCATTTTAGCATCTAAAAATAGCTTTCAGGACCAGCATAAAGGGCTCAGTCTGTTCAGAGCTGAGGGGCTTCGTGGCCCCCTCCGGTAGCTGGAGGGTTAATAATCAGCTACAGTAAAATCTTTCGAAGCCTCCAGGAGGTTTTAATGGATCTTATTTACTATAATAGGCAAGTTAGGGAAACTTGAGTTTCATTTATATTTCTTTTTTTTTTTTTTTTTTTTTTTTAAGATAATAAGTATGATTTGGACTTTATGGATGGAAGGAGAAAGTCACCCTCCCAGCCCCCACCCCCACCCCAAAATAATTGCAATTCCCTTATGACACTATTAAATGCCCATGTTGGGGTTTTATGTTTCCAGAATACCGTGCACATAAATGCATGCAACGTTCAAAGAATGTGGACGACTGGTAGCGTGGATGACGTAGCCTCCTGAACCGAGGGTTTATGGAACTGGTCAAAAAGTGTTTTATTGAAACAAGACAAATATTTATGAACAATTCGGAATCATCTGTTTTGAAATGTAAAGTGTGTTCTGAGCGGGGCCCCGAGTTCCAGGTGTTTCCTGTCTGCACTTGGAAGGGTCCCTGGGGCCTGCAGGGTTTGGCTCTCCTAAGAAAGAAGCTGAGCATCACGCATTTTCCCTGCTCCTGCCCGCAAGGCCAAGGGCACCCCGGGAGCACCCTGGATTCAAGGAGGAGACCTGTATGTGTGGATTCTGATTTACTGCATCTGTCACTTGATTAAAACCCACACCTTGTTTACCGAGGGGGCGTGTGAACTGTAGCAAGCCTACAGGATCTGGGTACGCGAGCAGGTTCCTGCTGACCAGAGATTTGCTTTGTCGTGTCCCCAGCTTCTGCCTTGTCACCGTCCCTGGTTCCTGGGGGAGACATATCCTGCATGCACCCAGGCGGCTAGACGCTATTCTGGTCAACAGGGGCCCGTGATCTAACCGGCGGCCTCCGCAGGGCTCCCTGCACGCGGAGCACAAAGAGGCCTCTGTTTTCCGCGTGGCCCACAAGCCCCGGTCCAAAGGCCTGGACTCATTTTCTGTTTGCCCGCGCAGCTGTTTCCCAGGACGCCCTGCTTTGTCCGCTGCTGCTCTTGGAGGGTCCTTCAGGGCAGGGAGAAGTGTGGCTCCTGTCTCCCTCCATCCCTGGATCTTCCCGGGAGCCCACTGTCCCGAGAATGGGCCTTCAGGAGGGGACGTGTGGTAGAAAGGGGAATCCAGGAACAAGTGGCAACGAAGAAGGGCGTGGGGGCCACAGGGAGTGCCCAGTGCGGGAGCAAGGCCACCCCCAGGCTCGCCCACCGGCAGCCAGCACTGGGGCGCAGGCTCTGGGGTCCCCTGGCTGTGGAGGGCGGTCCTGGGGGTCTCCAGAGCTGGGGTGGGGGCAGTTTGGTGGGAGGTCCAGTTGTCCAGCACGGACAAGCCTGGCCTGAGGAACAGCCCCTGTTTTGTGCTCATTTCCTTCTTTTTCTGGGTTGGCTAGAGGTTTTCTTCAGTAAACTTCATTCTGCCGAGTGGTGGGAGTCCAGACCACGTAGATACAGGCTTGCTTGTTGGCTTTTTATGGGGCATGGGCAGGGGCTTAAGATAGAGAAAAGCACACGGGAGAAACCAAGTCACCCCTGCTGCTGCCACCACTGGTGACGCTTGGCTCCACCTATCTTCTGGGTTTTGCTTCCCCTCCAATCACTGTCTATGTTGAAAAGTGAGATGGAGCTGTGTTCTTGTGTTTCAGTGTTAGAATTGCAGCGGACACATATGTAATTAAAACCTTCCCCGGGGCTGGGCGTGGTGGCGCACACCTGTCATCCCAGCAGCTCAGGAGGCTGAGGCAGGAGGATCGTGAGTTCAAGACCAGCCTCAGCAGCTTAGCAAGGCCCTAAGCAACTCAGCAAGACCCTGTCTCTAAATAAAATACAAAAAAAAAGGGGGGGGGGGTCTGGGGATGTGTCTCAGTGGTAGAGTGCCCTGGGCTCAATCTCCGATAGCCCTGGAAAAAAAGAAAAGAAACAGCCCCCACCCCCACCCCAAAATAATTGCAATTCCCTTATGACACTATTAAATGCCCATGTTGGGGTTTTATGTTTCCAGAATACCGTGCACATAAATGCATGCAACGTTCAAAGAATGTGGACGACTGGTAGCGTGGATGACGTAGCCTCCTGAACCGAGGGTTTATGGAACTGGTCAAAAAGTGTTTTATTGAAACAAGACAAATATTTATGAACAATTCGGAATCATCTGTTTTGAAATGTAAAGTGTGTTCTGAGCGGGGCCCCGAGTTCCAGGTGTTTCCTGTCTGCACTTGGAAGGGTCCCTGGGGCCTGCAGGGTTTGGCTCTCCTAAGAAAGAAGCTGAGCATCACGCATTTTCCCTGCTCCTGCCCGCAAGGCCAAGGGCACCCCGGGAGCACCCTGGATTCAAGGAGGAGACCTGTATGTGTGGATTCTGATTTACTGCATCTGTCACTTGATTAAAACCCAACACCTTGTTTACCGAGGGGGCGTGTGAACTGTAGCAAGCCTACAGGATCTGGGTACGCGAGCAGGTTCCTGCTGACCAGAGATTTGCTTTGTCGTGTCCCCAGCTTCTGCCTTGTCACCGTCCCTGGTTCCTGGGGGAGACATATCCTGCATGCACCCAGGCGGCTAGACGCTATTCTGGTCAACAGGGGCCCGTGATCTAACCGCGGCCTCCGCAGGGCTCCCTGCACGCGGAGCACAAAGAGGCCTCTGTTTTCCGCGTGGCCCACAAGCCCCGGTCCAAAGGCCTGGACTCATTTTCTGTTTGCCCGCGCAGCTGTTTCCCAGGACGCCCTGCTTTGTCCGCTGCTGCTCTTGGAGGGTCCTTCAGGGCAGGGAGAAGTGTGGCTCCTGTCTCCCTCCATCCCTGGATCTTCCCGGGAGCCCACTGTCCCGAGAATGGGCCTTCAGGAGGGGACGTGTGGTAGAAAGGGGAATCCAGGAACAAGTGGCAACGAAGAAGGGCGTGGGGGCCACAGGGAGTGCCCAGTGCGGGAGCAAGGCCACCCCCAGGCTCGCCCACCGGCAGCCAGCACTGGGGCGCAGGCTCTGGGGTCCCCTGGCTGTGGAGGGCGGTCCTGGGGGTCTCCAGAGCTGGGGTGGGGGCAGTTTGGTGGGAGGTCCAGTTGTCCAGCACGGACAAGCCTGGCCTGAGGAACAGCCCCTGTTTTGTGCTCATTTCCTTCTTTTTCTGGGTTGGCTAGAGGTTTTCTTCAGTAAACTTCATTCTGCCGAGTGGTGGGAGTCCAGACCACGTAGATACAGGCTTGCTTGTTGGCTTTTTATGGGGCATGGGCAGGGGCTTAAGATAGAGAAAAGCACACGGGAGAAACCAAGTCACCCCTGCTGCTGCCACCACTGGTGACGCTTGGCTCCACCTATCTTCTGGGTTTTGCTTCCCCTCCAATCACTGTCTATGTTGAAAAGTGAGATGGAGCTGTGTTCTTGTGTTTCAGTGTTAGAATTGCAGCGGACACATATGTAATTAAAACCTTCCCCGGGGCTGGGCGTGGTGGCGCACACCTGTCATCCCAGCAGCTCAGGAGGCTGAGGCAGGAGGATCGTGAGTTCAAGACCAGCCTCAGCAGCTTAGCAAGGCCCTAAGCAACTCAGCAAGACCCTGTCTCTAAATAAAATACAAAAAAAAAAGGGGGGGGGGTCTGGGGATGTGTCTCAGTGGTAGAGTGCCCTGGGCTCAATCTCCGATAGCCCTGGAAAAAAAGAAAAGAAAACCTCCATGAATCTATCCAGTGCACTCCACTCCAATGCAGAGGTAAATCCCTGCTGTGAATTTGATATATGTTATTTTCGTCAGTATTTTTATTCTTAATGTGATCTTATTAATTTCCCTCTGGTTCAGGTATCTTTACTACCACAAAGAACACTTTGTTTATTTGTCGTGCAGTGCTGGGGATTGAACCCAAGGTGCTCTACCACCATACTCTATCCCCAGCGCTTTTGCTATTCTTTTTTATTTTGAGACGGGTCTCCCTAAGTTGCTGAGGCTGGCCTCCGACTTCTGTCCTCCTGCCTCAGCCTCCCGAGTTGTGGGGATTCTAGGCACATGCCGCTGTGCCTGGCTCTCAATGTAATCTTGATCTGCATCTCCCAGATTGCTAAGGAGGTTGAACGTTTTTCATATATTTGTCGGCCATTTGTATTTCTTCTTTGGAGAAATGTCTCTTTAGGTTTTTCACTCATTGAGTGGGTTATTATTATTATTTTGGTGGTAAGTTTTTGGAGTCCTTTACACATTCTGGTTATTAATGCCCTGTCAGGAGAATGGCTGGCAAAGCTTCTCTTCCAATTCTCAGGGCTCTCTCTTCACACCCTTAATCATTCCCTTTTCTGTTCAGAAGATGTTCAGTTTTATTGTATTCCACGCATCAACTCCTGCTTTTATTTCTGAAGCTTTTAGGGGCCTTGTTGAGGAAGCAGGTGCCCACACCAGTGTGTTGGGCCGTGGAACCAGCGTTGTCTTCTAGCAGTTACATAGTTCCCGGTGTGATTCTTAGGACATCGATCCTCCTTGATTTGGCTTTTGTGCAGGAGGTATGAATCCAGTTTCATTCTTCCACATATAGGAAAAAAAAAAGTTTTTTCCCAACACCATTTGTTAGAAAGGGCATCTTTTCTTCAGTCTGTGCTTTGAGCACTTTCACCAAGGATCAGATGACAGTGCTTCTGTAGGTCTGTCTCGGTGTCTTCTAGTCTATTCCATTGGTCTTCCTGTCTGCCTGTATGCCAATGCCACACTGCTCTTGTTACCGGAGCTCTGTGGTGTAATCTGAGGTCAGGGACCGTGATGCCTCCAGCCTCATTCCTCTTGCTCACGATTACTTTTGCTATTCTGTGTCTCTTATTCTTCCATATAAATTTAAGTGCTTTTCCCCCCACCCCAGTTCTGTGAAGAATGTCATTGGTATTTTGATGGGGATTGCATTGGATCTGTAGATTGCATTTGGTAATATGACGTTTGGATGATATTAATTCTTGGATGCCCAAGAGCACAATCTTTAAAATTAATTAATCAATCTGTTAATTAATTAATTAATTAATTTGGTCCTGGGGATCGAACCCATGGGTGCTCTACCACTGAGCCACATCCCCAGCCCTTTTTAATTTTGAAATAGGGTCTCACTACGTTTCTGAGGATGGTCTGGAACTTGCCATCCTCCTGCCTCAGCCTCCCAAGTGGCTGGGATTGTAGGCATGTGCCACCACTCCCAGACCAGGACGGTATTATCCGAGAGGGGCTGGGAGCCGCCTGCAACTTTTCCCTGGGCATGTAATCCGGTGCTGTCCCAGGCAGAGACCTTGGATCCGAGGTGCAGGGCTCTGGGGAAGGTCACACTGTAACCTTAATGTGCAAGGGACACTCACTTTAACTACCCACAGGCTATCTTTATGCAGTTGTGCTTGATCTCTGTTGGGGAATTGCTCACAGGAGAAAGGGACAGGAAGAGTCTGGTGGGGGCCCCTGGACCCCTGGAGCCGAGTTTACCAAGCTGGTGGCAAATCTGTGAGTCCTTTCCTGATTACCAAACTAGGAGCCTTTGACAGGGAACAGTTGCTCCTGGGCCTTCTGCAGCCCAGACCCCAGTGTCCAACAAATGAAATCGGTCATGGTGGAAGAAACAAATGGCTTTCTGTTGTTGCTCCTTCTTTCAAGATAATCTGTTGTTTTGAAAACATTTGCTACTATTGCTTTCAAGGAAAGGGTGGCGGGAGGCCCTGGCTCTGTTCCCCAGGTGGAACCCTCTGCAGAGACGTCGCAGAGCCGCGCCTGGATTCCAAGCCAGAGCTGTCTGTCTGGTCTTTACTGAGACGTCTTTGGCAAGAATTGGTTCAAGCAAAGCCAAAAGCCTCGGTGATAAGAGAAGAGGCCCTTTCTGTGGGGAGGCCGAGGTGTCTCAGATGGGACCCTTCTGCCCGCCCTAAGTCGGGAAACGCTGACCGTCCCTCGTCAGCTGTAGCACCCGGGGACCTGAGGCCCCCTGGCTGCCAAGTTCAGTGCGTTGGTTTCCACAGACAGGAAACTGAGGCAGGTGGCATGTGGTGATTGACTTAGATCACACAGATCAGAGAAATTAGGGGACAAAGACTGCAGAAGTCCAGGTCACCCACCTTAATGTGACAGACACACGTGGGCCTGTGAGCTTCCGGGCTGAGGCCCAGGTCCTTTCCAGGGCCTGTCAGGAGCGAAGCGCTCCTTGAGGGTGCTGTCCTGAGGCCGGGTCGGCCCAGGCCGCTGGTGTCCAGACAAGACCAGGCCACTTCTCCACGGGGCTCCAAAAGTAAAGAAGTCAGAGAATGAGAAATGTTAGTGGAGTAATCCTGTGCATTTTCAAAATGATTATTTATGCCTCTCTCCGTCCACGAGGATTTGAGGCAGCTTATGACAGCTGCACGTCACCCCCGGTGCCCTGGCCATGCAGTGAGGACCAAATGCTACCCAAGGCTTACACACAGCCGTGCTGAGAGGCCCGGGGGCGAGATTGCTTTAGCTGATGTAGAAAGTCCCTAGGTGTGTCTGTGTAAACCACAGTCATAACACAAAGCTAGAACCTCAGAGGGACACTAGGGACTCTGTTGCCAGAGGTTTATTTATTTAAGTAAACTTTTGGAGGCAGCGGCCTCGGTTCTGGCTGGGGAAGTGGTCAGGGGAGAGAAGAAGTATTTGTTTCCCTGCTGATCAATTTTATGTGCCATGTCCGCCCCTCTTTTCACAAATCTCTGATAGAAAGCCCTTTATGCTGAGGTGTCCGGAGAAGTATAACAGGAAGACCCTGTTGATGTAGATCCTTGAGATTGAAAGCAGCCCCACCTGAGGGCCCTGCCTTGGCCTGCAGGCCTGAGCGTGGAAATCCGCCCGCTCCTCGGGCGCCCCCTAGTGGTCGCCATCGGCTCCCGCAAGGGGACTGCAGAGCTGGTCCCTGTGGGAAGGACCACCTCAGCCAGTGGCACTGCTCCAGGTGACACTGATGGGATTCTGCACCAGGACGCTTTCACTAGCTTTTCTTTCATTCGCTTGGTTCCATTACGTCTGTGTGGCTGTCCCCAGATTTCTGGGAAGCCATACAAGACTTACAGTGCACGTAGGAAACTGGGAGGGAGGCCTGCCTTGGAAATGGCTCTGTCCAGCCCTGGTTACTGTTCAAGGACGCGTGATGGAGGGCTTGGTTGGAGGTGGCTGCAGTGTGGGGGGGGGGGGGAGGAGGGATACTTTTTAAAGCAATTTTTTTTTCTTTTATTGCACCAGGGATTGAACTCAGGGGCACTCCACCACTGAGTCACATCCTCAGCTCTATTTTGTATTTTATTTAGAGACAGGCTCTCACTGAGTTGCTTAGTGCCTTGCTTTTTCTGAGGCTGGCTTTGAACTAGAGTTCCTCCTGCCTCAGCCTCCCAAGCAGCTGGGATTACAGGCATGTGTCACCATACCCAGTGAAACTCTGTCTCAAAAATTGTGCTGACTTTACTGCCTGTTTGAAAAAATAGACATAATAATTAAAGCCACACGTAAGCTTAATCACTACAAAAATAATGTATGCCTGTTCTGATACCCAGTAAACATCTGATAATGAAAATAACCTTTTAAATAAGCAAATTACTTAATATTCGTACTGTATAAATAATATAAGCTTTCAAACTTCAAGGAATAAGTTCAGTTGAATATCTTTCACAAGATTTGAAAGTCATGATTTGGGGGGTGATAGGTCTACTGGTTTGTCCAGTAGAATTGTTTTTTTTTCCTAATTTGATTCACCAGTGTTCTACAGTTTGGGGAAAGTTTTTTTGTTTTGTTTTTGTTTTTGTTTTTTAATCGCTTTCCCTACCCCTTGTCTTTTAAGTTGGTTCTGTTAAAATAGCGGCAAATGGCACAGTACAGGAAGTTGCATAAATTAAATTCTGTGACTTTTCATTCTGAGCCAAAATCTGTGCCTTGAATGACGAATCAAAGTCTGTAACTTAAAAGGACTTGGGCTTGTTTGAAGGGTTCTGTCAGAGGGGCCCTTCATATCAAAAGTGCCCCGGATGAGCGTTCATGGGAAACCAGTCTCATAAAATGGTATGCGTGTGTAGAAGTATAGCTTATTTCTTAATTAAAAGAACAAAAATCTTTGCCTTCAGCGCCGTAATCTCATACTCTGACATTCCCAACCGCCTCCCTGGGGTGCCCTGCTCTCAGAACAGGAATGGGATTTGGCTATAAATCAAAAAAAAAAAAAAAAAAAAAAACCTTGATAGAATATCATTTCCAAAGAGCCAGGAGCACTTGCTAGCCTTGCTGGCAAAACTATCTTTTTCACATCACATGCACATTTGCATAAGGACATGGTTGTTCTCGTCTTTCCCCCTGCTTGTTTTTAGGGAATTTTCCAATCCCCCCCACATCAGTCAGCCATTGTTAGTACTTAATATAAAAATTAAGTCACAGGCATGCTTTTAAGTGATTTTGAAATGGCTATCAGTTAGCTTTTTCTGTGAAATCTCGTGACATAAGTGGGTGTAAGATCTGCTTAATAAAAGGTGGTGTAGGCCCGGGATGTGGCTCAGCTGGTCGAGTGCTTGCCTAGCAGGCACAAGGCCCAGGGTTCAATCCCCAGCACTGCAAAGAAAAAAAAAATATATAGTGGATGGGAAAAGTGGTTTGCAGTTACAGGGAGTCCTTGAGTCAGAGCCTTACTTCATTTCTTAAGAATGCAGCACCCAGAAGATGGCGTCATTGCAAACTACATCAGATCCGCGGCCACCAGCCAGCAGTGACTTGGCAGAAGCAGCCCTGGTGCCTAATGTCTGTCCAAGACTTGGCCGTTCACGTGCTGGTCAGGCCCAAAACGAGTCTGATGCAGTGGCGGCCGAGATGTTGACTCCACAGACACAACATCCTCTGTTGGGAGCCGGAAAGGTTGCCATGGAGACGGACAATCTTCCCAGCACCATGAAAACCCCGCTTGTCCTCGACCTCAGCCCCGTGTTTGCACAGGTGGCTGTCCTGCCCGGGAAGGGCTCAGGGAAAACAAATCTATTCTTCCTGAATGGCGCCTTTATGTGTCGCAAAGAATACGGTTTCCTTTCTTGCACTCCTCCATTAAGGGCCCATTATCGGCTAATTAAATCACATGTAAATTTTATGTGAGTTAATTGGGTAAAGCACGCTTGCTACCTAACCCCGTGTCCTGCATGGTCACCACATAACGGTTTTAATTGTGAAGACGAGGTGCATTGGGGGGGTCATCTGGGGACAGTAATGAGGTACCCAGGTGACAGACACACATACACAGCCAATAGTGTGACAGTAATTTCCATTTCATAAAAGAAGGCCCAAGTATGACTCGCTGAGCGTCCAGCACATCCTGTGACTTCAGGGTCACTCGTGCACATCTGTATTCTCCGTGGAAAAGCCATCACGTGCTGGGATTCCCGTTTCACGGAGTCAGGTTTCCGATGCAGAAGGGTCGCCTACGTAATACAAAAACACATCTGTCCACGTCCTCCCCCTCCCCCTCCTGCCTTCTTGCCTGTGTGTCAGAGCCGAACTTGATCTGTGTATGAATTTGGTATAAAAGCTCTAATTGTAGGGGTTTTATTTCAGCCTGTGATGCCTTTCTGCCCCCAAGAAGTTCAAAGCTTTTACCAAGTTTCTTGAGCCATGCTCACGGTTGCAGAGAGAGACTCGAGTTCACACACAATAAACGCTGTGTCTTATTTTTGGAAACGTGCTCGTACTCTGTCATTCAAAACTTTGCAAAGTGCACGGAGGGGGCTTGGGGGGAGCTTGAGATGATGTCCTCTATAATCAAAAGCTATCACGCTAAGCCAAAGAAAGCTTTCTCGAGGTCATTGGATCAGGCTGGGTAGAGAGCTGTGGGAATAAAATTCTGAATAAAGCATTACAGATAAAGGATTGGTTTAGAATTAAGAAATGGCTTTTTTATTTTCATTTTTTTCGAAGCCTGTTGCTTTAAGAATGATATCACACTTCCTTGAGGTTTAAAAATAAAGAATTGTTCGTGTGTGATGTTAGACTTGTTATACGTCCCTGCTGGCTAAGCCACATGTCACTTGTACACGGTGCTCAGGACAGATTGATGACCTCTGTGGATCTTCAGGTAAATGAAGGGACACGCACACATTTGCTTGTAAAGACGATACCTAGTTAGAAGGAAACTTGAAGAAACCATTAAAATAAGCTTAGATTTAGTTCATAGGAAACACAGGTGACTAAAACTGCTAAAACTAGTTCAGTTTCTTTTTAAAAGACTGGGTTACTGTGACTTCTTGTTGTTTGTGTATGTATCTATGTGGTCCTTGGGATTGAACCCAGGAGTGTACTTCCTCTGAGCTACATCCCTAGCCTATTTTTAAAACTCTTTTTAAATTTTGAAACAAGGACTCACTAAATTGCCCGGGCTGGCCTTGAACTTTCGATCCTCCTGCCTCAGCCTCCTGAGTAGCTGGGATCACAGGTGTGCACCGCCATGCCCAGCCCGAGTTTTCCATGCTGACATTTTATGTTTATAATAACATGTTAAAGTTTTAAATTTGAGATCAAGAAACCATTGAGATGAAATGGCTTTATTTTAACCAACACTACTGGCTGTGTTCGTATAGGATTCCCCGCCCAGCTGTGTACCTGGCCGCGATAGTGCAAAGCACAACTAGGCTTGTGCGCCTGCCCCTTTGCACATAAAAAGAATGCTGATTCTTCTTAGTTCTTTAAAACTGCATCAAAATTGCCATCCTGAAGAACGTGCTATTTGCAAAATGTTGGCACAACTGAGCCAGGAGGTGGCACTCCGATACCGTATGTGTTCCCATTCTTTGCAGCTGAAGTGCTTTGGGCTGCAGTCTCACTCGGTCACAAGGTGAGATGCCACACAGCTGATCTTCAGAAGCGCCCAGCCTCCCGAGGGCTTCGCTGCCCTCCAACCAAGCTTGGCCATTTCTCGAAGTTGCCTGACTTTGTGACACCAGTTCTGAAACACAGCCTCCCACCCAACAGAAAGGCCGTCGGTGCAGCCTTCCTCACAGGGAGAGCCTCAGTCAAAGAAAACTCAGAAAGATGCTATTAAATAGAATTAAGACAGAAGAAAATAATCTTAGTTGTCAGTGGCCTTGACTTTTGGAGAACAAGGGTCTTTCCTCAGATCCGCTTGCTAAGTCCCTTCTTATGGGAAGCCGTTTACTTAGACACCAAGGAACGCCATTATGGAAATGGAATCTTTATCTTTTTTTGTTTTAACCTATCATTTGGCTACAACCAAGTTATTGTTTTGACTGGAGGCATCATAATTATCCCAGACAAAGGGCTTCGCACGTGATTCTTTGCCACGGCTGTGCATCAGGATCTGCACCCGATTCTCCTCCAGACCAAAACAAAACAACCAAGATGGCGCGAGTAGCGCCTCACGTTCTCGTGCTGCCTGCCGTGGTGTCTCTTTCTGCCTAGTGCCACTGCTGCAGGGGAGAAGTTGCGTGCAATCTACAAGCTGGAGACCGTTCAGGGGGCTTGGTTTTCTGATGGGTGACATTACCACCCACCTTGTTCTCGACGCCCAGGAGCCCGACTGAGGGCCAACCCCAGCAGGGCTACCCTCAGAGGTCCTGGGCGCCCAGCCTCGTGTCCACGCCTTCCAATGTGGTTCCTGCTTTTTACACCAGGTGCACTCGGTAGACACGTGTCTAACGAACCCTTGCTTCATTAACAGTGGGGGCGCCTGGGGACACGGGCTACAGGGGCCCTTGCTGTCCCTGGTCTCTGTTCTCAGATTCAACCAATGGTGATGGGAAAATATTCACCAGAAAGAGTGGCATCTACGCTGAGCATCTCCCCACCAAGTCCCACGTTTTCAATTCTGTGAACATTTCAATGAACTTGACAGGGGCCAGGTAGGCTGGAAATCATAATCTACAGCTTTTATATCCTACATACATACATATTTTTACACAGATTGTGTATATGTGTATACTTAATTTACAATATACTAACATATCATTTCAAATCTATAAACGTGTATATTTGTAAATTTCCAAATATATATATTCCTAATATTTTTTTCACATACTCTCGTCACTCACCTACCGCTTTTCTTAAAACCACAAAACTCTATAATACTTATTTCCAGAAATCGCCCCGAGAAGTGTGCGCGCTGGTTGCCCACGGTCAGGTTTTCTGTGTCGTGCACGGGAGGCGGGGGCTGGGTGGTCAGCGCCCGGGGCGGCAGCCCTTCCTTCCATGCCCGTCATGTTCGTAGGCGGGGTGTGGAGGGGTTCAAGGCACCCGCAGGGTGTGCGGCAGCTCTGGGCTGGTGCTTTGCCATGTCACTTGAAGGACGTGAGCATCCCTGGATTTGGGCATCCTTGGGGGTCCGGGAGCAGACACCAGGCACATCTGGAGCCAGGCGTCTTCTGGGATGGCCGTGGAGGGTGACAGTTGGGGTCTGTGTCGAGGAATGGTGGGGTGCCCCGTTTGGGATGCAGACTCCGCAGAACCTGCTGGGACCCTGAGGCCAGGGCATTGGCCCTGAAGCCTCTGCCCCACTTGGCAGTGGAAAGGTCTTAGACACCTTCAACTTGGGACGGGCGTTGGAACCATCCTAATGAGTCCAGCAGGAAGCTGAGACGGTGTCACGAGCCCCGCGGTGAACCCGGACAGCTGTGTTTTCCTGAGATTTTGCAACTTTGCTTGGGTTCATGAAGCCGTGACCAGATTTCTACAGCAGTACGGAATGCTGAGCTGCCCAGAGCTCCAAAGACTCCAGGTCTTTCTGAACTGCCTACCTGGACTGCAGTAAGGAAGGGGGAAAAGGGCATTATAAAAAGAACACGTGGCACTGACCTTGCCCTTGAGAAATTTAGCGTCTTTCTGGGGAGAACAGACTTGCATATATAAAAGGCAAAACTCAAGAAGAAAAATGAAGTGGTCTGGCTCCGAAGCAACAGTCAGTGGGTAGATTGACACGGCTACGGTGGGGAGGTTGGTCTTCCAGAGGAATGGAAGTGTTGAGAATTTTAGAGAGAGAGGTTTATTTAGGGGCATGGCCGTGGGCGATAAAGAAGTGTCCTGGGACATATCCAGAGGTGGTTCCAAGGGGGTCCCCCAGCTGGGCGGAGGTGACAGTGGGCAGATGGCCGCGACAGGTTAGCAGGGTGCCAGCTTTGTGGGGAGAAGAGCTTGCCCTTCACCGGGTCGACGGGAGCCATGGTGGGGTGGGGAAGAGCAGGTGACAGCTGTGTTTTGGGGGGATTACTCGAGTAATGACACGGATCCACACACCAGAGCCACAGCAATTAACTTCTGCAGTCTCAGTACCTCAGTGTGGAGACCCAGGGCCCAAAGTCAAAGGCGGCTCTGCTGTCCTGGAAATGGGGCCGGGTGGGGCACGAGAAAGAGGTTTAAAAGCTCACGCTCAACCTTCATAGTAGGCATCTGGGGAGGAAGTTGCTGTCCCCCGCTTTCCTGATGACCCCCGTTCCTCTGATGACTGTGCTTCCTAGACAGCAGAGAAACCTCTACCCCTTAATCCCAGCCACGACAGCAGCATTAGCCAGCGTCCTCTGGGCTTTTCTATGCACCTGGCTCTGGTCCGGGCACGAGGGTGAATTAACTCGCCTGGTCATCGCAGCCCCTAACAGAGGTGGGCGCTGTCACTGCCACTGTCTCACAGGGTAAGCAGCTTGCCCCGTGGAGAGGCCACATAACTGTGCACAGCGAGGAGGAGGCGCTGAGCGTTCTAGAAGACGCCGTCTGAATGCCGTTGTGGCGACACACGTCTGCAGTTTCTTCACCTCTAGGGGGTGGGGTCGTTTCAGAATGAGGATATTTGCAGGAAATCCAGGACTTGTGCTTATTTGTGTCTGGAGCACCTGCCCGGGCAGTCACTGGTGCTCCTGCAGTGGGTCAGGTGACAAGCTCCTGTTGGGACTCCCAGGGAGGCGAGGGCTGGGTCTGGCCTCAGAGCCTGGCAGCTCGGCCTCCAGGAAGGATTGGAAACCGTGGCTCATGCCCGAGAGCAGAGGGGCCCTTGGCCGGTTGCTGAGGGGATCCAGGGAACTCGGTCAGTTTCTTCAGGAGCCTGGGACCAGCCGTGAGGTCACCGGGCCCACCTGCTCGTGCCGGGACGGAGCGTGTCCTGCCCACGCCGGGGTGGTCACCCTCGGCTTTGATGTATGAGGCGGCGGCAGAGCCCCGCCTCCTGTGTGTGGTCAGAGTTCACGCAGGAGGTGCTGCAGGGTTAGGGGTGTCTTGTCCCCTCTCTTCCTATCCTGGTATGGGGTGCTCCTCGTTTCGGGTGCAGCCACGAGAGGAAACCCCGCTTGCTGCGACAGGTCCTGAGCGTGTGTGACTGTGACGGCGCCCGCAGCCCTGGGTCCTCTTAACATGTGGATGGCAGCAGGACCCTTGGTGCCATCTGTGCCACCAGCTGCCCTCACAAGGCTGGCCACCCTGCTCTCCCAGCTCTGGGGACAGCGCCTTGTCCACTTGCTCCGGACGCAAAGTGTCCACGGATCAACCTAAACGGAGAGAGTGGTGTCCTGAGGCAGGGAGGGGGGACCAGGCCAGGGGTATCCTGCAGTGACCCACCACTTCTGGGAACAGGGCGTCTGCAGGTGACAGAAGGGACCCCCGCTCCCCGTGGCCTTGCCGCCTAACCGCAGGAACAGCTGACCTCGGCCTGGATAGGGGGAAGGGGACCTTGCAGGCTCTGCTGGCATCCCTCTCTCCAGGCCCCTCCCCTTGGGGTCCCACTCCACCGCAGCTGGGAGCTGGGGGAGGGAGGGGGCTCCTGTGTGTGGGCGTGGTCCACGGTGCAGCCCAAGACCTGTGAGCCAGGCCTGCCTCAGCCCGGGGCAGCCAGGAGGGGCCTTGCCAAGGTGTCCTGGAAAGGTCTTGTTGAAGCCAGAGAGTCATACCTGGTGCCTGTTTAGCTGGCCGGGTTGGGCGAGGTGGTGGGGACTACCTTCACCATCTCCTTTACTTCTATGACTATTTGAAGTTTCCCATGATCAAAACATACCACAGTGGGACCCGGAGTCACCCTTTAACTCTTGAGAGAACTCTTGGGGATTTCCTAAAATCAGGATGCACTTATGATGCCAGCACTGATAATGAGGAATTTTTGTTTTTTAAATGCAGCTAAGTTCATAAAAACCTGATCATTCAGCCTAAAGATGAATTTTTGTATTTCCTGGCAATTAATCAATACCCTAACAAAGCAGGACCAAACCCTACAGAAGCCTCATATTTACTTAGCAGTCTCCCTGTCATGTGCACATGGGTACCGCTGCTTTATAAACATGCTTTTTTTTTTTTTTTTTTATTTTCCCTGAGTATCCAGAGCAAACAGACCAGGGAAGCAAATGTTCCTAAATGGCTACATTTAAAATAATCATATGCTTCCTCAAAGGAAGCAAAACCAACAGCTCCAGGTACATTATTGTGTTTACCCAATTATTTTTAAGCTTGGAAAATAACGTCCAAAGTGTCTATTAGTCACGCTGTGACATGGCAGTCATATAATTTAGTTCATTTGTTCCCTGCATCAATACGCTGGTGAATCTTAAAACCCTGCCAGGGGCTGTGCCTGGCCCCTAATGAGTCTGTGGTCACTGTGATGAATGGGGGCGGGGTCCTCCCTGGCTTCCTCCTGTGCAGTCGGGAATATCTGGGGAGCCAGCACCCCAGCATGCTCTTGTGAGGGAAAGATAGGCTGCTTGGTATTTTACTTAAAAGTAAAGTGTTTTAAAATATAATACAAAAGATGTTGGTTTTTTTCCTCCTATTCTAGTATAAGTCTTTTACTTTTTAAATAACTGTAAAAGGACTTCTGTGTGCATGCAGGAAATATGAATGTGGGTGGATGTTAGATAAAATGAAGGGATTACTGAGAGTCTGTGGGCTATTGGCATGGTAGTTGTGTCCTCTGTACGTAGAGACGGTGCTGGCAGGTACCTGGGGGTGGTTAAGCTATTCTCTCTTCTTTTGTCTACGAAAATTTCCATAATAAAATAATAACTTTGAAAAATCAAAGGAAAAAAAACGACCATAAAGATCAGAATAATATTTACCCCTATGCAACTGGCCTCCCAGCCACCAGCAACTTGGAGAAGGCTCTGGAGCCGATTGGCAGGAGCAGGCTGTTGGATCTCCTTTGTACATTTCTGCGGTGCGCGTGCATTATTTTGTAAGTAGCGTGCAATTCTGTTTTTTAAATGAAGCTCATCCCTATAGGAGTGCTCTTGTTTTCTCAAATACATATCTTGACTTTGAATGTGGTGAAAGTCTTCAAGATTGTACTTTGATAGAAATGCTCCTTACAGTTAATACATTGGTTCTATGCAAATTTACACGTGCTGAAATTCTTGGCAGGGGGTTTGGAGGGATGGGTGAGGGTGGGGAATTAGGTCAAATGGAAGATGCCTGTTGAGTACCAGCTACGGTTTTGATATTAATTTGTCGCTGCCTGAAGCGGAAGTCGCTTGGAGCAGCGAACGCCACAGGAAAATTCGGAGGCAGGATGAAAATGAAAAAAGGTCTTTTATTCTTCTTCTCTCTCCAGCTCCAGCAATCACTCCAAATGCTCTAACTCCAACCACCACCTTCTTCTTCCCACACACACTAATGAACTTCACCCAGTTATATACATATCGCTTTAACAAGGACACAACGTGCTTACAGCTCGAGCTTACAGGTGCGTCACGCAGTGTTCACGTGCATACAGAGATTCTTTGGATAATGTATTACTATCAGGTGGAAACTAGAACATCTTTTTTTTTTTTTTTTTTTTTTTTTTTTTTTTTTTGTACTGGGGATTGAACTCAGTGGCACTCAACCACTGAGCCACATCCCCAGCCCTTTTTTTTTTTTTTTTTTTTTTTTTTTGTGGTACCGGGGATTGAACTCAGGGGCACTTGACCACTGGGTCACATCCCCAGCCCTTTTTATGTATTTTATTAGAGACAGGGTCTCACTGAGTTGCTAAGTGCCTCGCCATTGCTGAGGCTGGCTTTGAACTCGAGATCCTCCTGCCTCAGCCTCCCAAAGTGCTGGGATTACAGGCGTGCGCCACCGCGCCCGGCACTAGAACATCTTTTATGGCTCTCCGCTAACCGCAATCTTTAGCTATCTCCTTGATTATAGGCTCCTTCATTAATTAAGCAGCTTCCTTGAAGACGCAGCCATTCTTGCTAAGAGGGAAAAGTGATCAGGCCTTAAAAAGTGGAGAAAGAAGCAATTCTACTTCATCTAACTTTCTTTGGAGCTCTATTTTTACTAGTTGCTGCTATCCTAAAAGTCTACCTTGTTTTGCAGCTGTCTGCCTCAAAAAGTGAGCATTGCAGAGCGTGGGGGCATACGCCACTCATCTCAGCAGCTCAGGAGGCTGAGGCAGGAGGATTCCAAGTTCGAGGCCAGCCTAGGCAACTTAGTAAGGCCCTAAGCAGCTTAGCGAGACCCTGGGCCCAGGATGTGGCTCAGTGGAAAAGCACCTCTATGTTCAATCCCCACTACCTCCTTCCCTCCAAAAAAAAGAGCATAGCAAGAAAAAAGAAAATCTGAGTGTTCTGTGTGTCCCTAGACTGTCTGAATAATGTATAAACCTAAAAATACCAAGACAAATATATGTGTGCTAACAAGGAAAGAGCTCTGGCCCACTTGTTTAGAGAGGGGGGGAAAAAAGCAAGTGACAATAATACATCATTTGGTAGCATTTATGGAAAGACCCAGTCATACCAAATGGTACAGGTGAAGGAGTAAGAAGGTCTGTGCAAACATGCCCCAGACAGGGACAGGGGTCCCTTTAGGGACGGCAGATGATGGGAGGAATTTGAGCATGTTTTTACCTTTTTTTTTTTTTAACATGCAAAATAGGTTCATGTATCACTTCTATAATTAAAATGTGTTTCAAAAAACCAGCCACTTGCTAAGTGGTTCTTGCTGTGGAAATGAGTTATTCAGTAAATCATTTCTTAAGGTCACTGTTTTTTAATTTACTTTTTTTTTTTAATAAAATACTAGACTTTTGTCTATTTCACTTTGAAAAGTAAATTAGATGATCTGTGTTGTGAGAAGTTAGGGAAGCTAGAAATCCTATTCTGCACTCTTAAAAAATGGGGTGTCCTCTTTCGATCTCATCTCTGGGCCCTGAAGGATGCGAGGAGCTAAATAAACCAGGCTGCATAAGTGTCTGTCAAACAATGCAGAAGAAACGAAGACTACAGATGTCAGAAACTAGTTTACAAATTAAGCTTCTTCAGGAAGCTAAGGAATTACATTCCAAACCAACAACTCTTAAACATGAGAAAATTAAAACATGTAACTATAATATTTGTTATTATAAACATGTAGTAAATATTAGCTGTAATTTGACAAAAGCAATTCAGAGTTGCCGTGAAGCTGTTCTCATAAATACCATTCTGCAAGCACAGGCGTTTCCCTCAGTGAATGTTCTGTGAGGTGCTTGAGGTCCTTGCTGCTTCGGGTGACATCCGATGACCTCACATAGACGGGGATCTCACTGCACACCTTCACGGGAGTCGCTGTAGTAGACCCGTCAGGACTGCCCTGGTCTGAGCTTCATGGTTCACCAGGGAAAGGGGCTGTTTCAGGGAATGGTTAGATTGGGACGTCGGGTCACAGTTCATTTTCTACCAAGCCAGATTGAAGATGCCTAACAGCTAAGACATTGGTAATGAAAATAGCCTTTTATTTTTTAATGCACTGAGGTTGATCTTCCTGGTTTTGTAGGCCTTCCAGTCTCGTCGTTTGACTCCAGTCTCTTTCCATTTCTCAGCTCTGCTAACTCCAAGGGCTTGGTTCTGGGGGTGTGTTCCTTCCACAGAGTGCTACAGTTGGCCCCCAACACCCCCGAGATCAGCCCTGTCCATGCAGCAACCCCAGTTGTGAAAGCAAGCTTTTCTCTTGCTCATTCCAGCAGAATTCTCATGGCAGTCATCCATTGGCCCAGCCTAGGCCACGCCCCATCTCCTGCACCAATCACTGTCGCCAGAGGTGGGCAGCAAGCTGAGTGGCCAGGCCTGAGGCACAGGCTCATCATCCTGTGGACCCAAGTTCAGCTCGGCCTTCGGAGGAGGAGGAGGGATGCAGGAGCCCTGTTTGGGGAGATAGCTAAGATTGCGGTTGACTACAGGCCATGGACATTTTTGGGCATTGCCGCCTTCCGTAGTCTCACGGGACTTGGCCCAGGATCTCGAGAGACTTGAGCCGTGACTCAGCATATCGGGCTAGCGCCATTCCTGCTTGGGCGCGTGAGATGAGACCTGAGAGAGAACTGATGGGGTTAACGCTATTGTGTATATATATTGTAGTTTCTTGTAAGAGTACGTGCCTTGGTTTCTTGTGAGAGTGTGTATGTGGTGTTAGAAATTACAAGAGACAGAAAGAGAAAGATAAAAGAATTTTTTCATTGCCATCCTGTCTCCGGGCTCCTTCCCGCGGCGCCGCCGTTCCGGGCTGCAAATCCCTTTCCGGTGACTACAGTTGGTGGCCCGTTCAGGGCATTCAGCACAGCAGGTAAGAACTGAGAAACCTCGCAGGAGTCTCTAGTCAGAGCAGTTAAAATGGGTTCGAAAATAACTAAGACCCAAGTGTACAAGGCTCTTGATGAATTCTTTGATATAGCTGAGTCTGTCGTTAGTGAGGAGGATTTAGAAAACAGTGAAGGCGATCATGAAAGCGTAGCTTCCACTGAGTCAACTAAGACCAGTAAAGAGAGTATTAGAAGCGTCCCCAAAATGACAAAGATCCAAGCTGCTAAAGCTATTCAAGATTTATTAGAGATACTTCAAGGATACATGGTCTCAATTGAACCTGGGACTCAGGATGTTACTGAGTCAGTTAGGACCAATGAGAGTAGTAGTAGTGGTGGGGCGGAGCAGGGGTCATGTGCACACCTGAATCCACACCCACTTCCTCCTCTTCCTCCCCACCTTCTAGGGTGCAGAATCACCCAGGTGTGAAGCCGCTTCTGGGATGATACTTAGAACCTTCCATGTCAGTGTCAAGGCCACATGCTGCAGTAGGTGAGGTGGGACCATTTCAGTCCCTCCTCCCGGTTGTCTCTCTGGTTAGATACTAGGGAATTCTGTTTTGCCTACCGTGTCACACCTGCCTGCCCCTTCCCGTGGGGCTTTTTGGAAGACATGGGAAGCTGGACCTCAGGCATCCCCGGCTGTGGAGCCTCCTCTGGGAACTCCAGGGAGCCTTGAGTTAGCGGGGACTGTCCAAGGCCCAGCAGACACGGGCCTGGACACGGCCTCCTCCCACCCCGTCAGATTTCATTCAGTCTAAAAATTTTCCATGAGAGATGAGGCTATAAGATTTAAGGAAGGAAAGAAGGGCCAGAAACCTCCCGTCTGGTCTAACCCACAAGTAAGCGCTCGTTTTTAATGGGGCCCAGGAAGGCCAGGGGCTGTCCAGTATGGACTTATGGACGCCTGGGGACCACGCTGCCCCGGTGTTCCTCTCCTCCTAAGTGCACCTCACTTTGTGCCTTGCTCTAAGCCCCCGTGCAGAGGGGCACCTAGCTCTGACACCTCTGTAGCCCCAGGTCACTGGAAACCGCACCCAGCCCCCAGGCCTTGGAGGACTAGCCCTTGCTTGTGCTTCAATAAGTGGCAAATCTGAGACTTTCCAGGTCACAGTTGGAGCAAGGGTCGCAACCCGTGAAGTGGCTGCTGAAGCCTGGAGGCCAAGCACAGAGGGAGGGAGACGGGGGCAGGCTGGGGGGGCACAGCCTAGGTGGTGACAGCGGCCCCCACTCGCGGCCAGCCAGTTAGCTCCCGCCTTGAGGCCCCCCAAGAGCCCACAGCTGCTGCCCTTCCACAGGACTGCAGGGAAGACAGAAACCTGGGCTTTCCTGTGAAATACTCCGCATATTTGTGCCAGAGACCAGTTTAGAAGGTTCAGAGGTCCCTTGCAATCTGCATGGGGCCCGAAGCAGCCCGATTCCAGAGCAGAGGACGTGAGAAACACGGAGGGCGAGTGGGTTCGCGGCCGGCTCTCGGGGTCTTTTCAGTTGCTCTTTTGAGTGGTTTGCTGTTGAGAGCCGATGTCCCCAGGTCCGTTTGCTGCGAGACTGCAGAGCATCTTGAGTGACAGTGATGGCGCTGGGTCTCCGGCCCAACCAGGCCCCTCCACGCCAGCCTGTCTCAGCAACTGGAAAACCTCTTGACCCGAGTCAACAAGCGCTCTCCTCCCACGACCTCATGCTCACAGTTTAAAATCTGCAACGGAACAAGGGGTGCAGACCCATCCGGCAGCCCGGGTCTGCCTTCTCTCAAACGGCTCCAAGAAGCCAGTTTGTGGCCAGGGTCCAGAAGAGCCGCAGACAGCCTCAGACTTCTAGATTCCCCTCCAGGGTACATGCTCCACCCGGGAGGCTGGGAAAGGGGCCCCTGGTGCACCGTTGAGTCATTTATAGGCTAATCTTGGTGCAGTCCCCGAAGGCAGGCACAGCGCGGGCTGCGAGAATTCCTCCTGAGCACCCCAGAGAGAATTGCCACCATTTAAAATATGAGTGTCTGAAACCTGAGCGGGAACCCGCGGGGCAGGGGCTCCGCAGCCTGCCTGCAGGAGGCCAGGGGTCACGCTCGCGATCTGAGCCAACGGGGCTGCTGGGAATCGCAGCCACCTCCCCGGCTATCCTGGGGCAAGCTGAACTGACCCTGAACTTGGAGCGCTTGCTGGCAGGATTTGGCCGGCTCCTGCTGCTGTTGCCTCAGCCAGAGGAATGCAGGAAGGAGAGGCCCCGTGCACCCAAGGACCGCCGTGCCCGCACTCACCTCCGGCCCGGGAGGCCTTGGAGGCCGCGTGTCTTGGCAGCCAACCCGGCTGAGTTGCTCGGATTCCTTTTGAAGTTCAGGGGTCCGGGGCGCAGTAGCCCCTGCCCACATTCCTCGCTGCAGAAGCAGGCATGGGGGTCGGGGCCCTTGGTGCCACAGCCCTCGGTGTGGGCTGGTCCTGTGGGAAGGACAGGATTGCAACAGGAATGCCATGGCTCTTTCCCGAGGTGGCCCTGCAGGGGCTGAGGTCCCACGCGCACGGTGGCAGGCAGTCACCGTGATAGAATGGTCCGCCCGGCTCCAGCCCTGCAGAGCGTCCTGTAGGACAGCAGGCTGTGCTGCGAGGGCCGCCCACTGGGGCAGCAGGTGCACCAGGGTGTGAGGCTGAAATCATGTTTGGAAAAAAAAAAAATGTCTTCAGGTTCAGGAGGCAGAGTGCCAATTGAAATCAGCTTATCCGGGTTTTTAGTCCATTTCCACGAATAAAGAGATGCGGCTGTACGTGGCTGATTCCGTGAGTTACTCGTGAAGTTTGATCTTTATTCTGTGATCACATTCCGGGGCCTGAGAAGTTTCCTGGACCATCGCTCCCTTGGGTACCTGCGGGGAGACTGGAGGCTCACCATCAGCTCGGCTATGCCAATCTGAGCACCATGTTTAGGCTTCTAGAAAGTTCCCCCACTAACTCCTCCTCCTACCTCACTGCCTTACACTATTTCTGACGGGCAACTGAGGCAAGAGGGATTTTCGTCAACAGAGTTTGAGCATCTGCACTGGGCAGGGCGCCAAGATGCGGTGTGGAGCAAGACTGGCCCAGTGCGGAATGAGGAGATCAGGCCCCGCTGTTCCAGGAGCAGGAGAAAGAACTCCTAAAGGTGCTGAAACACGAAGCTTCCTCTTTTCTTGCGCGGCCACTCTGCAGGCCCTCGCGAGGTTCCTGCTGGTCAGTGTCCTGCGTCCCGGGGCTCCAGGTGCCCCCAGGACAGCTCCGGCTCCACCCTGCAGCTCGGGACCTGCACAGCCCCGGTTGCTCCTGTCCGGCACGCCGTGCCTTGGCCAGCTGGGGATGGCCAGCCAGGAGTCTCCCCATCCCAGGGGTCTTGGACCTAACGCACGGCTGGCGGGGGACCTCTGAGGGTGTTGCACCATGTGGCAGGATGCGGAAGGCACATGGGACACTGTGACGCGGCCACGACCCACACCAAGGTGCCACAGGCACACCCCTGACTCCAGCCCCTCCCCTGCCCCATCCCCACCAAGCGTGGAGGTCAGCTGCGGAGGTGGGAGGGAGGAGGCCAGGCAGGGCTCCAGGAGACCAAGCCGGGTCCCCAAGTCCGTGGTGCCACCACATTTCAATCACAGAACACAAATCCAAAGATGACGGTTTTAAGAATTTCAAGGCGGTGACCCCAGAGCATTTAGCCCTAAGCCCAAGGTCCTTTTGAGTGTGTGAGCCAGTCCTGCTGGCACAGAGAAGAGAACAGGGAAGACACCCCCACGCCATGAACAGAAGGTGTGACCTACTGAGTTCTAGGTAGGGAATAAACACGGAGGACAGGGCCAAGAACAAGGAAGTGAGAGGCTTCTAGAGGTGGCAGGCCAGCTGGCGTCTTGAATGACAAGTCATTTAGAGCTCCAGCTATGAAAGGAGTTGAAGGAGTTGGAAAGAAGGTGCTTGTAGGCAACGAAAACAGGTTGTGCAAAGGCCCTGCGGTAGCAAGAGCTTGGCTCACCCAAGGAACTGAAAGGAGATATAAGGTGGCAGCTTGACTTGAGGAGGAGAATGGAATTAAGAAGGGGGGAACTTGATAGAAAGCAGGCTGATGCCTGGAGACCGGGTAAGTCTTATTCACCAGCTCTTAGTTTTCCACAATGGAAAAGTAAGTGTCTTTCTAGCCTTTTCCTGTTGGGGTTAATTCCTTCTTGAAAGGCACACCTTTCCATCATGAGGAAACCTTCAATGGAAACTTTTAGATTTTATTCGTTTGTTTCCTTCTCAGAGGGCTTCCTGTGGCACCTGGGGGACCCCCCCAAGCATGTCTCTTGGCAGTTAATCTAAAACCCCAACATGCTCCGCGCCTTCCCTTGGCCTCCTGGTGTCTCCACCGCAGCCTACTGAGAAGAGCCCGTGCAATCCCGGGGAACTCAGCCCGCGGTAGCTACACGGCCCCGGGTTGGCCTTTTCCTCCCCCCTCCGCCCTGCTGGGAGATGAGAGAGCCCGTTCTAGGCATCCCGGAAGGTGGCGTCCTTAGGAGGCCTGGTGTGCCCGTTCTTTCCACAGGGAAATGCTGTCAGGAACCCGTAATGAAAGGTCCCACTTCTGGCTTTCAGAGAGATCACCGGGGCCGTTGTGGGGGGTGACCCAGAGTGTGTGTGCCCTCGATGACCTTGGTGGCCCAGAAGTGACTCAGCCCATGTGCAAGAGCTGCATTTTAGGTGACTGGAGAAAGTGAGCTTTGTACCAGTTTTGGCTCTTGAATAGAGTATATTTGTCCTGGATTTGGGGGGAAAAAAAAAAAAAACACTTGGTATCACGTGACAACAGAGTGCCGCAAAGGCCTGGGCAGTCTCTGCAGTAATTAGCCCAGATCAAGTAATTGTGACATCTTCATCCTGTGCGCTGTAATGAGCTGACTAGCACACTTCTCCGAAAACAGAACGGAAGGCCACCTTCTCCTGGGACCTGTAAAGAGGGAACGTATCAAATGGCCAGGTCGGTCCCTCCGCGCCAGTTTACTGTTTAAGTGCCACTTGTACAGACGGCTCTTCTTCCATCCAAGACGAGTCCTTTGTCCTTCTGTTACAGAAGGGCATGACCCTCAAATAAGACAGAATTAGATGCTATTTAAATTCAGCTAGAAAAAAATGAGTTTTTTTCTTTTTTTAAGAGAAATCCCCTTGAATTTTGGAAACGGCGACTGTTCTTTAGTATTTCCAGATTTATGGAGGTATTTCCTAAAGTTATTTTTTTAAAAAAACAGAGCAAGCTCACGTTTAGGTCCCCCTATCAGAAGTCAATAAATATGGTGAGATTTTTTTTAAATATCATATTCATCATGAAAACCCATTTGAGTTCCCCGTCGATGGGGAAATCTTGAACATGTATAAGCTCTCGCCAGTTTATTAGAAAGACTTGGTACGTACGTTGGGCTCCGGCTTTGGGGCGGAAGACATTTTAACTGGATGAAGGAGATTTAGTCCTTCATCAGCTGTTGCTTTAAGGCTGTTTCGTAGATTGATTTCTTCATGTCTTCCCAATCCCTTCAAAACCACGGGTCTTCCTGCTGTTGGATGAGACGCCTGACCTGTGGCGTGCCTGACGGTGGCGTTTGGGTGTTGTCTGGTGGTGGCTTCACAAGCCATCAGAAAGCACCCCAGCTCTGCCTCCCAGCTGAACCACGGCTGAGACGTTCGTGGGTCTGACAAATTAAGTGCATGGCTTTGTCTCTGCCTTTTCCCTAACAGTGGTAAAATGTCACGGGCACTTGCCACTCCGGCCATTGTTAAATGCGTCCTTCCATGGCGTGCCTGACCTTCGCGACGTGTGCCACCGTCTGCACTGTCTCTTTCCTCCACTCTTCTGTCACCCCAGAGTCACTCGATGCGCACTGGGCAGGTACGCGGGGATGCCCTGGGCTGGCTCAGCGGGGCTGGCTTTTTTCTAAGAGTCGTGCTGTGGGTGGCATGGCGCTCCCCGCCCCCCGACTCTCTGCAGTCCACGGGTGCCCTCAGCTCCAGTACCCGGCAAATTCCCCGCGCCGTCCACTTGTGCCAGGACTGGACTCCCACCCTCCCGTGGTGGGCTCTCGCGCAGCCCACAGGACCTGCGGTCGGCGCTCACGGCTCTCAGAGTCAAGCTGTGACCTAAAAGCAAGCGGTTCCTGGACGCAGGCCCCTCCCGGCCTGTCTGCCCGTGGGCTCGTTGTTGTCCGTTTCCTTCGCCACACAGTCCCCCCCTGCCATGTGTGGCAGCTCCCAGCTTCCCTGGGCACTGGCCAGGGCAGCCGTAACCACTTGGAGAAACTGGAAACAGTGTGTCCCGAGCGACCACTGCCCGACGCGTTGCTAGGGAGTTACTTGATAGGGACGGTGTGTGGCCTGCCCTTGGTGGTCATCAGAGGTTTTCGGTATCCTGCCTTGTCTATCGGTGTTTCCAGACTTCTCTCTGAACATTACATCTGGAGTCAGATCCGCTGATTTCCCCACATTGACTTAATGTCTGTGAGGTTGTACACGCCCCTGCTCCAGAACCCACGCGTGTATTTCTTTGTCTGCATTTAATAAATGCCGCCTGTCTTAATCGTTGTCACCTACCAGCCTGGGGGCCGCAGTGAGGCTTTGAGTTCCTCCTTCCCAGGGTCCTTCCTCCCCTTGGAGGTCCTGTCGCTCCTCTCACCTGTCCTTCGCCACCGGCCAGCGGTGGAGGGCCGTCCGCCCCTGCCTGCCCTGCTTTTCTGTGCTTATGGGACAGACAGGACCTTTCTGCGGCCATGTCCAGCAGGTACCCTCGGCCTTTGGGGCACTCGACCAACCATCCCCCCTCAGGGGACAGTATGTCTCTGGCCTCACACTCCTGCGTGCTCGGGGTCATCTTCCACCATCAACAACTCCCATCTTGGCCATGCCCCTGCTCCAGAACCCACAGGTGTATTTTCCCCTGCGTCTGGGAGGCCTCTGCTCTAGCGTGAAGCCACTCCAAGCTCAGGTGCACAAGCCCAGCCTCCTGCTGCTCCCCCCCCTCCCCGGCCGCTGCATTCCCGGTCTTCTCTAAAGGAAGACTTGTTGCAGATGTTCCAGATTCTTCCACTCCCCCACCCGACAGCTCTTGCCCTTTCTGACATCACGGTCTCCCTGTCCTCCTCCTACTCCCCCCTCCAACTCTTGCTCTGCAACACTGCAAAGCATCGAGAGTTCTCCAAATCTCTGATTTCGTGTCTTTTCCTTGGGAGAAGTTCTGACGGCTCCCTGTTAGAGAACACGATTCCAGTTCCTTCCTGCGACCTCCATTCACGCCCCCACCCCTCACTTGCGGCTCTAGTCTGCGCTGCCCGGCTCTGGCCTTAGAAACCAGCCCCCTGTCTCTCTGCTGCGCAGAATGGGCCGCCTGTGCGCCTTGGCTTCCGCCCGGTCCTCACCTGGCCACCTGTCCTGAGCTGTCATCAGGCCCAACCCAGGCTTGCACTGATTCGTTCGCAAGCCTCCTTTCTAGTAAAGGGACTAAGAGAATTGACTTTCTGTCTGTCCCCCAAAACCAATCAGAGAGAAGCAGAGGGCCAGCCACCAGCTCTGCAGCGTGGGTGGGTCACGCACAGGTCACGGGTATCGTTAGCAGCCACCTTCCCACCGACTTACTAGCCCGTGGTTCCAAATGGCTGGTGGGGCACAGACGTGTTTGGCAGGATCCTGAATCCTTGCACGTGGTTCCTCTGCAGGACTCTGCAGCGAGTCACGTGACCAGCCAGATTGTTTATGTGGCTTACAGCACACGTGACTATTTGATGTCACCTCTCCTATGCATGTGCCTGGTGACATGACAGGCCACGTCCCTTCAACAAGAGGGACCGGCGGGACCCTTGAGGTGGCGTTGTGATGGCAGGCACGGTGCCCCTGCAGAACGCAGACCTCCATGCCTCCTCCCGCGTAGACACCGCAGCCTTGGTGAGCCCAGGCTCAGCTCATCCCTGGGACAGCTGAAGGTGTGGCTGGCCGAGCCTGCTGCCTGCTCTCGGGGGTCTGAGCTGTGTCCTGTGAACTGTCCCCACTCACCTCCTCAGGCCGCAGCCTTTACCAGCAGGAGAAGAGCGCGCTGGGGGCGGGACATCTGTGTGGGTCCTTAGGGACACCCCAACGCGCAGCTCTTGCTTGGTCCTGGCAGACTCCTAGGTGACGCTGTCCCCTCTGAGCGCCTTGATCAGCCACTGGGATGCCTGGCGTCTGTGTGACGTCCCGGTTATCTTCTCTCCTCTAGTTGACCTCCTCTGAAGTGCAGAGAAAGTTCCATCGTCTCCTCTGGCTGGGAAGCCTGGGCCAGGCAGGCCCTCTAGTGGGCCAAGTGCAATCTACTATGAAATGAGTTCCACCGAGAGGGACTCCCGGAGCCCTGTGGTGTGCAAAGGAAAATCACACGTGTCTCAGGACGCGTGGGCTGGCATGAGGGAGACCCTGGCAGTCAGTTCTCACCACATGCTGCCTCCACCCCTTGGAGAAGCTGATGACAGAGGCAGCACTTACTTTGAATTGTAGGGTGGCTTTGTGGACCCGCCCTGGGAGCGACAAGGTGTGGCCTCTGCTCTGAAGCAGAGCACGCTCAGGTTTCCTAGTGCTCTCCCCAGGAGACCCTAACTGCTGCTGTTGAGAAGCCCCCACCCCCCGAGCCACCCTGCACCCCACTCCACGGGGGGTGTTTAGGTATTTAATTGAGCTTGCCCTGGGGAATCCTGAAATAGGGGAGATTTCTCCAAGTACGTCCCCTGGGTATGGAACTTCCACCTGGGGAACATGATGTTTAAAACACAGCATTGAAGACTGTCCAGGGTATATAAAAATTTTCAAATATCTTAAGCCAGACAGTAAGTGGGTGACCTGTCCCTTTTACAATGGCCCAGATGAATGACAGTCACTGTGAACAAATAGGAGCTTTCACTAATCTTTTTCTAAAGGAAGAGTTAAGACTCTCTAGTGGATTTGTTTTCATTGAACTCTGACTGTGTCTCCTTTTTTCCACTCTTTATCCTCTAAGGATAAAGAGAGCCTTCTGGAATCCTGTGTTACACATCAAAGCGTGTTTTCTCTTAGAAACGGGGCTGTGACAACCTAATGAGCTAGACTTGAGGTGGTATTAATATAAGTGCTCTTGAGATAAATCACGAATTCAGTTACACAGACTTGGCCCCTGCTGTCTGCCCCCATTCCCATACCTGCACCAGACATGGCGAGTCGATCACCCATTCTTATCCTCAGAGCCCACTCCCAGCTACACAGTCTTCTCCATGCGTCACTCCCGGCAGCTACTGGGAGACACTCAGAGGTGCCCTCAATATTGAAAACCACTGGGCATCGTCACATCAGGGAAAGAACACCAGCTGCCAACCTGAGCACTCTTGCTTAGTCCCAAGAAGTCCACCAGCTCTCCCCTTTGTGTGTGGGGGGGTGAGGTGTGTGGGTCCTTTGTAGGGTGTTTGGTGTTTGTCACTCTTCCGGTCCTTTCCATCCTCCTCTGTAGAGTGGTGGAGTCATCGCTGGCGTCCCTTGTACTGTGGGGAGCACGCTCTGAGTTCCACGGACGCCCTGTTCCCACGGCGGAGTGCCGAGTTCCCTGTGTGCAGGGTGAGACGCGAGGGGGAGGCCAGCTCCTGGGGACGCCCCGGATGTCCCTGTGTCTGGCTCTTTGTCCTGCAGGAAGCAGACTCCTGTCACCAGAGCTTTTCCTCAAGATTCTAAGTTGTATTCTCCCGTTCTTTGTCGTTCTGAGGCGAGGAGAGGGTGACCCTGTGAAGCAGCGCCCCGCGTGGCTCTGTGGCCGCGCCCTGGGCTCCGGTCCCTGCATCCTGGGGGGTGGGGGTCAGCACCAGGCAGGGACCACCTGGGGGCAGGGTGGTGAGGGAGCGGGTCTCCAGCTCTGCCACTTGGGAGACTGCCAGGGGCCTGGGCCGGCCACTCCACGCGGCCGATTCCCTGGGTGGGAACTAGGACGTCTGTGAGGGCCTCTCGCCTGGGCTGGGGGGTTAAACGAGAGCGCGCGTGTGGACGGTGACCGTGACCCCAAGGAAGGGCAGGACAGAGTGGGGAGAAGCTCCATGCTCTGGTGACGGAGGTTCTGTCCACGGGGCACCCAGAGTCCTGTGGGACAACTCCTCACCCCCAGGCACACGCGTGGGGGAGGGAGAAGGAAGGCCCGCGCCCCGCCCTTCTCTGGCTCAGCCTCCAGAGGGCTGCAGGGTAGCAGGGAGGGCGGGGCAGTGCAGGGCGGCCCGGGAGAGCGGGCACTTGCGTGTGGCGAGGTTTGGAAGAGAGCTAGACTGCACGGGGAGGCAGTCCAAGCACAGAGACCCCCGCGTGCTGAGGACCGGGGCCCGAGGCCCCCTGCCTGGCTGCGGGGCGGAGACCCTTTCAACACAGGCAGCACATGGGGGAGGGCCGGGGAGGTGGGCACCCCCAGACCACAGGGTGGATTCTCAGCGCTGCGGGGGCTTGACCCTCCCCGGCCCTGAGAGCCTGTAGGACAGTTTTGATGACAGTGGCTTCAGCCAGGGCAGCCTTCACACCCCACTGGCTCGAGGATGGCGCGCCCTCTGACAGGCAGGCGTGATGGACAAGGCAGGCACAGGGAGTCTGGTGAGGGAGGGTGATCAGCACCGTTATTAATAGTGAGACCCCGGCCTCCGGTCCTACCCCGAGGGTGGTGCTCGGAACTTCTCCGTAATTGGATTGCCCCCAGTAAAACCGCATCACGGACGAAAGGGTTTATTGGAACACCTGGTGCCCGCGTCTGCATGGGATGCGTATTCCAGGGCACCCCACTGTCCCCCGCACCTAACTTGGTTTCCTTCCCTTCCGCCTGCTGGCTCCCCTCCCGCTCAGCCGTACATCCAGTTTTGCCAGATACTGCCACAACCACACGGGAACCGTCCTTTCCCTTTTTTATCGATACATGAGACCCCCACACACACGCCATTGTGGAGACTGAGCCAGGCCTCCCATGTTCTCATTGGGAGCAGGGGCCAAGGGTGGGGAGGACAGGGGCCACATGTATCTGTTTTTTTGGAGGGCGTGAGGGGGTGCCGGGGATTAAACTCGGAGGCACTCGACCACTGGGCCACATCCCCAGCCCTATTTTGCATTTTATTTAGAGACAGGGTCTCACTGAGTTGCTTGGGCCCTCGCTTTTTGCTGAGGCTGGCTTTGAACTCGCGATCCTCCTGCCTCAGCCTCCCAAGCTGCTGGGATGACAGGCGCGCGCCACCGCGCCTGGCGACATATCTTAATGTCGCTCCATCCACCTGGTTGTGACACTTGAGGAAGCTGGCAAGAAGGGAGATGGGGAAGGCTAGGACCAGTTGGTCCAAGTTCTCATCACTGAGAACATGGGAGGTACTCGCTGACGGCCCCACGGAGTGTGACCCATTTCTCAGGGGGAGCCGACGGGGAGATCTCGGTTTTGTCGTTTCCGTGGAAAGCTGTCAGGGCCACAGCACGCAGGTGGGTGCCTCCTCCTGGGTGCTTTTGGAGAGCTACCTGAAGGTGGTGGGGTGGCGGAATAACCACGGGAGCTGCACGCGCGTGGCCGGCTGGGGGGACGCGTGGGCTTGCCTGAAGGAGAGAGTCTGGCGGTCAGTCTTCGCCAGATGCTGCCTCCACCACTTGCAAAAGGTGGCAACAGACGGCACTTGCCTTTTCCTCCTTGGTAGCCAAAACGTGGGACTCCTCTGGGCGTCCGCTGCGTTTGGAGTTGCTGGGTTATATTCTGATACTGCAATAGTGTAATAAAAAAACTAGATCTTTAAAAACGCCAGGGTCTTCCTAACGCTGCCAAAGCTCAAAGTTGCTGAGAACTCTCTGAGTGGAACAGGAGTCGGCCACGTGCTGGTGGGCGTCTCCACAGCGAGCAGAGGCTCCTTCAGAGGCTCATCACGTGGGGCTCAGGTTCTGCTTGGAGGATTGGAGCTGTGTGTGGGTTGACCAGTTCTCTGAGACTTGGCCAAAATGTGGGTTTTTTGCTGTTGTTGTTGTTTAAACACCAATGTGCAGCTTCCGCAGATCTCGTAGGGCTTTGTAACCCACCCAGGTTGGACTACAGAAAAAAGCAACATGGGTCAAAGAACCGGACCTTCCCTTGGATCGATTCAAATCCCACAACTGCTTCTGAGTTCACTGCCAACCACCCTCGAGTCTGTTGCTGTGCAGGTTCAGGATTTGGCCAGAGTTCTGCACGTTCACCCCGGGGCCGGGGTTTCCTCTCAGAGACTGTCCTGATCTAGGGCCCCGTGACCTGTCCGTGCTCTGTCATTGATGTTCAGTGCTCTTTTTACACCAGACACAGCTCTTGACTTGTCGTGGGCTTTTTTTGTGTGTGTGCTAGTGAATCATTGCCCGCATTATTTGTGAATGTTGGAGATCGCTTTTTGACATTAGGAAATACCACTGGCTCAGTTCATAGCCCGCACCAAGAAGATTCTAATGTTTAATCTAAGACTCCGGCCGTCGATGCCAGAGTGTGGACAATTGCTTTTAGCATGGGTTTTTGTTTGCTTATTGAAGAGGTCAAGGTCAGAGAATGCATCCTGGTTTAAGAACGTAGACCCGAGAATCGAGAGGCCCAGAACCTGTATTGGTGGCTTTCTGACTGCATAGCCTGGAGGTGGGCAGTGCTGTTGCTAAGCCCTGGTCTCTTCTTCTGCCCGTGGGGTAGTAATGGTAGTCCCCATGGCTGACAGTGGCGAAGGCTCACTCAGGGCCAGACACTGCTCTAAGTGCTGCGCATGTCACCTGATCCTGGTTACGCCCCCCCCCCCAGGTGTGTCTACAATAACAATCACGTCGCTGTGACAGGGCGATGACAGAGAGTTCACATGCTATCTGGTGTGTTACCTAGAGCTACACATGTGGTGTCAACTGTGGTCGGGACAATCTTCCAGACTATGTGACTAATTACACTGAAACTTAGTACTCTAAAAAGCAAATGCTGATGATCTCACACGCCTGCTGAGGGTCAGAAATCTGGGGGCAGCTTAGCTGGGTGGATGGGGGCCTCTCATGAGGTTGCACTCAAGCTGTCAATCCGGGCTGCAAGCCATGCTGGTTCCCGTACAGGAGTGTTGTCAGAGCCTGGGGTCTCTGCTGGCTCTCGGTGGGGGGCCTCAGCTCCTCCCCACATGCACCTGTCCAGAGCACTGCTGGAGCTAAGCCCCCGGCCTCCCTCACAGAGGAAGCTCCCAGGGAAAGACAGAGGCTGCAGTGTCTTCTCACACCTCACTCGGAAGTGGCAGAGTCTCCACATTCTCTTGGTTGCACAGAGCATCCTTGCGGCCACAGAGGAGAGGGCACTTCACAAGCCACGAAAGCCAGGAGGCAGGGTTATCAGAGGCCACCTTGGTGGCTGACTGCCTCTGTGGTGTTTGTGTATTGTGTTCTGAAAATTTTGCAAAACCGTGAAGGCAAGAAGCTGACCAGAGACCTTAGTTCCCTGAAATGAAGGAATCGCTAGCAAAAAGCCACGGGGCCTCAGCAGTCGGCATTGGTATGTTTTGCAGGTCAAGTGCAACCACCGAGCTGGCTGGAAGGGTGTCCTCTGGGGCATTGCTTGTATATCCAGAGAGGGTGCCAGGCCGCTGCTGTTTGCCCAACTTTTATTTTAATATTCCGGTACATATTTTTGATTTTTCCTCCACTGTGGACACAACTCTTCTCACCGTCGGTTTTCAAAGTATATAGTCACCCCTGGCTGAGGGTTCATTTCATTACAAACTGGCTGAAGGCAGTGAATTTATATTCAGTCATCAGTCTGCGTGTTTCCCCCGCCCCCCCAATTTTCTGGGGATGGATTCACTGCAGTATTCCCTTAAGTGGCTTTTTTGGCCTTTCTCTCGGGCCTGCATTTGACATTTTCTCGAGAATGTTTGTTTTTTAATTCACAACTTGGAGACGTTTGTTTTATGAGATGGGTTTTTATGCAACAAAATGTAATAGGTTCAGCGTTCGCGGGGGGGGGGGGCTGTGAATTTGAAGCTGACTGCCACGAGGAGGAATTTAGTCATTTCATTTGTGGGAGAGGAAAATGCCAGCCAGCATGAAAGTAGAGAAGTTTGGGGTCTCGACTCACAGGTGGCGCACGTCGCCGCTCTCCACTGAGCGGGTCGCGTCTGCCATCAGCATCTATTTGTGAGGTTCCTGGGAGGGTGTGATGGGGTGTGATCTCTCGCTGGGCGATTTTACAGGGTCCCCTCGGTAAACAAGGCCTTCCGAACTAAAAGAAAAATGAAGACCCACGCCTCGACGGAACATCGGAGCGGGATCCAATGGGCACGTCTTCCTTCTCTTTCTTCTCCCACGCCTTCTGGTCCCTTCTATTGTTTGTGTTTTGTTTTGGTACCGGGGATTGAACTCAGGAGCACTCGACCTCTGGGCCACATCCCCAGCCCTTTTTTGTATTTTATTAGAGACAGGGTCTCACTGAGTTGCTAAGTGCCTCCCCATGGCTGAGGCTGGCTTTGAACTCGTGATCCTCCTGCCTCAGCCTCCTGAGTGCTGGGATGACAGGCGTGCACCACGGCGCCCAACTTGGTCCCTTCTACTGTCACCAAAGGAAGCCACGTGGACACCTGGTACCTTGGCTTGCTCGTGCTGATCACATGATGGTGGAGTATTAACTTATGAACGTGTCGGGAGCTTTAATAACCGTGCTGCTTGACTCTTGGAGCAGAAAGGACTGTGGCAGAGCCCCTCTGTCCCCGTTTTCACCCTGACACGCCACACCAGTCCATTAATTTCCAGGCATGGCCCTTCATTAGCAACCCGGGGCTGAAGGGCAGCGTTAGGAGGCTGCAGGGTCACGAAGCCCCCTCCGCCCCTTGGTTCATTTTGCAGCGGGCGCCTTTCTTGACACCTTACTGCTCATTTGCCACCCTCACTAGGCAAGAGGGACCTGAGACGAATGGGCTTCCTGCCATCCCTTTGTGTCATACCGCCCTGTTCTCCAGGACGGAGCGCATACACCGTTGCCGTGACGATAGCCCTCGCCATGAATGACGTTTGGATTGCGAGGAAACGAGGGGCCTGCAGTGTCCTCCCCCACGCCTCCTCCTCACCAAGTCGCTTTTTTTAAATGAAGGTGGAGCCCAGCCGAAGAGCTTATTACTCAGCAAATCTACTCTAATATGTAACCCCCAGGTGGAAGGTGGTATTTGGTGCATTGAATCTGCTCCACCTTTTTGAACACCTCAGGTCATTAGGAGATGGGATTGTTTTCTATTTGCTCATTGAACACCGTGGAGAGCAGTCTGCTTTGGAAACACAGCGTGCAGGGGACAAACCTCCTCGGCTGAGAGCCGGGCCGGGCGCACCTGCCGGGCGCGGGGACCGCTCCCATCTGTCCAGCCCACAAGCTGGGCTGCTTGGACGCGTTTCTCTGGTGATTGACAGGCGGGTGAGGAACGCAGCTACTTCTGAGGTGGTCACGGGAGCAGGATTAGAGTCTGCTTGCCCTTAGAGAGCAGGTGCTCACTGCATGTGGGAGGATTCGGGGACATGAAGGAGGCCGAGCAGTAGGGGCCACCATCGTGGCTTCTAAAGCCGGCCAGGTGGATTGAGTCCAGGTTCCAGCCGTCCGTGGATGTGTGACCAGGACACGAGTGATCCGTTGCTGCCTGATGAGTGACCCCACACCCCGTGGCTTCAAAGGACAGCTCTTTCTTCTGTCACACAGTTGCTGGACGCCGGGCCTCGGGTGGTGACCTGCTTGAGCTTCTGTTGACATCTCTATCCCTCACCACGAGGGGGGCTCTGGACACGACAGCCACTGCCTAGGACATCCGTCAGCTTCTTGTCACTGGGACCGAAATACCTGACAGGAACACCCTAGCAGAGGAATAGGAGTTTATTTGGGGCTCGTGGTTTCAGAGATTTAGTGCACGGTGGCCGACACCACTGGGCAGCCTGAGGCTGAGCGTGACGGGGCAGAACACCCCGGCTCAGGGGCGTGGGGAGCACTTCCTCACTCGTGGCTTCTGGGAAGCAGAGAGGGAGGCGTCAAGGGGCCACAGGGCAGGCACACCAGTGACCGGCCTCCTCCAGCCACGCCCCCGCTGCCTCAGTGACCACCCAGTCGGGCCACTCCAACTGCGCGGGACTGATGAGGTCACAGCCCTCACGGCCCAGCCACACCCCTCTGGATATTCCTCTGTTGTCTTGGGAGTGTCTGGGGACACCTTGTCTCCGCACCGTCACGCCCACCTTCCCTGGGCCTCCATTCCTCCACCTGAAAAGTCCAGAAATAATGATCCTTCAGAAGGTTCCGGGGAAGAATGGGTTCTCCTGGGAGTGCGCAGCACATCCTCTGACCCACGATAAGCGCTGTCACTCACCACCTTCGTCACCGTCCTCATCACTCACGTGTGACTCCACAGGTCTTCAAGGGGCTTGCCATCTCCAATTTCTGTGTGTTTCTTTCTCTTTCCTTCTCATTGCCACCAACCATTCTCCCAGTCCCTCGAGCTCCGCGCTCTTTTGTGGTGGCCCACAGTTAGCACCCATCAGAATGCCCGTACCCAAAGGCAGATGGGGCAGAAACCCTGTCAGGTCTCTGTCAAGGATATGGTTAACTGTAGGATTTGCAGGAAAGCTGCATAAAATATGGGCTAGGTCATTAAGGCAATGAGAAAAAATATATCTACTCCTGCCAAGTGAGTTTTTGGCCTAAGAACTAATACTGGAGTTTGAGAAAGAGACAAGGTGCATGGGCAAAGGGGAAGGGGAGGAAGTCTTATCTGGTAGAGAGCCCTCCAGCTGTTACCTGGGGTCTGTGGGGTCTTCTGACCACCGTCTTCCAGGAATCGGGCTCGTGTGCACACATCCAGATGTGCCCAGGGTTTAGAGAGCTCTCTGTTCCCTCTACATGCCCTCTGAGTTATTCCACACCATCGATGGGAGTGGAGCAAGAATGCAGAAAAGGCCAACCTGCTAGGTCAAGTTCCAGTGTACGTTTTTATTCGGGGGTGAAGAGCTGCTTGGGTTTCCTTTGAGCATCTCAGACAATCAGTTACACACCCGCACGTCTTAAATTTCTGGTGCTTATGACAGTGTCCTCACTACCCCAGCTTTCTGAACGCTACCAGCTACCCATAATTTGTTTTGCTCAGCCATGATGTAATCATTAAGTTGCCGTAATGAAGATGGAAGGTTTAATAATGGAAAGTGTTACAAATTTCAATTTAATCATTCCTAAATTGATTAGAGACTTTCCCCAAATGCCTGGCCATGGAAAAACAGAGGGCTAAGAGAGACGAAGTCCTAGGGTCCGAGTTTGATAAATGGTGCTTTGGTGGAGCTGTAATTGAGTTATTGAATTTACTCATCTTCCAAATGATGTTTGCATTGTCTCAGCCATATGTGTTGAGGGCCAGAGAAAGGTCATTAGAAGCTTCAGACCGAGGGCATGTGTGGGTTACGCTGGTTGTAAGCAGCGACATGGAGGTTAGTCAATTAAAAGAAACACCCAGCAAGGTGCAGGGAGCCTCTCACTGCCGAATGGCCTGTGGCGAACTCCCAAAGGCCTATTTAAAAGAGTCTGAGGGTTCTGTAAGTAAATGTCTACTGCTGGCCTCGGGCTATTTAGCCCCTGACAAATGACAGGCGTGAGCCCCTGTAGGCAGATTGGAAGGAAAGGACACCTATAAACAAAGCCAGCCTGGCAGCTCTAACAAAGCCAGGATTGAAATAATTAAATAAGGGCCCGGTCTCGCTCCTTGCCCTAACGATGCTGCTGCTACTGTGATCTTTTCCACTTCCCACTTGGATTGTCCTCCAGAGCAGGGCCTTAAAGACGGTAAGCCAGTGTGGCTCTCCAGTCGGGAAAATACCGAGAGACGTCTTGATCGTTTTTGTCTGTGTTTTTCCTGCCACCCCTACCTTTCCCCCACGTGGCCCAGGCTGAGGCGGTGCCACCGGATGTCAGCGTCTTGTAACTCGTCTTCCTGTGTTGTCCAGACGCGATTTACATGAGAGATGGAGTTTTAACATGTGGCTGGTTCACATCCATTGGAATAAGACGAGTAAACGTCCCAAATCTGAAGGACTAAAGCGGGAGGCCCGCGGGCCTCTGACCTAGAGAAAGATACTCTTGGAAAACGTGGACAGAAGCGGCCAAGCAGCAGGGAGAGGACAGTGACAGACAGCCAGGGAGTCCCAGCCCTCCTGGAGGAGGGCTGATGGTGCCCAGCTGCCAGTTGGCATGGGCGAGGTCCAGGGGCTGCAGGGCTGTGTGCCAGAGCCTGCATATGGCGGGCACGGCTCCTCGAGAAGCCCCCTCAGGAAGCGCAGCGTGCTTTACACACTCAGATCACGCACACGTACAGCAGCCTCTCCTCATCCTTGCGACCTCCAGTGGATCTGAAACCACGGATCACACCCACCCTGGGGTGTCCGCCATGATTTTTTCCTGTTTGTGCACACGCAGATTCAGTGCCTTTTCCATCTTAGCTAAGCACTTGCAGCCATGTCCCAAGCCACCGCTTTTGCAGTGTGAGGTGTGACAGCAAAGCTCACAGGAATGTCTTCTTCCTCCTTCACAGCCTCACAGACCTCTGTCCATAGATCTTAGCAACCTACACGTGGAAATCTTTTTTTCTTTCCCAAAATCGGGAGCTTCTGCCCTTTCACCCAAAAGGAACATTTGACAACTTTTTTTTTTTTTTTTTTTTTTTTTTTGGGTTGGGGGGACTCTCTGAATTGCCAGCACCAATCCTCTTGTACTTTGGGGCCATTGTTAAGTAAAATAGGGTCCTTAATCCCCAGCACCATAGCACTGTAACAGTAGGTCTGATAACCTGGAAGGCTACAAAAATGTAGCAGGAACAGCTGTATAGGAGGGACGATTAACACCCCTCCGGGACAGAGTGGTGGGGGATGGGTAGGGGTCCATCCTGCAGGAGCCCACCTCCAAACATCCGCTGTCTTTGGACGATGGTTGATCATAGGTAACAAACTGTGGAAAGCAAAATTTGGGTGGACGGGGCACTCCTGTGCTCTGAAAACCCTGGACAGATGTTTCACAGATGAGATTTTTAAGGCTGCCGTAGCCTAATGGCACAAAGTGGGTGGCTGGAAAAGGTGGCATTTGTTGTCTCAAGGTTCTGAAGGGTAGAAATCCAAACTCAAGGTGCTGTGGGGTCTGTGCTCCCGCTGAAACCTGCAGGGAGCCTCCTTCCCTCTTCCTCGTTGCTGGTGGTCTGCTGCCACCTGTGGTGCTCCTGAGCTCGGAGGTGCGTCACGCCAAGCCATCTCCACGGGACGACCTCTTCCCTGTGTGCCTGACTCTGTGTCCAAAAGTCCCCTTTTATAAGGACACCAGACTGGATTAGGACCACCCAGTTGACCTCATTTTTACTTGACTCCCTTTGTGAAGACCCTCTTTCCAATTAGGGTCTCATTGTGGCAATTTCAACTGTCACAAATTTTGTGGTGCAAGAAAAACACATTGCAGGTACTAAAGTTTGAAAAGAGCAAGACAGAACCTGAATTCTTCTTTTCTCTTTTTTTTCTTGCTATCTGGGTCAATTTGGAATATGGTTTTCCAAGATGTTTCCATGAGAACTTTGTTTTCTAGGTACTTAAGGGAGGAAAAAAAGAATAGCAAATACTAACACTGGATCCCAGGTGATCGGTTTGTGTCTTGGTCAGCCTTTGCGCTGCTGCGACTGAAAGACGTGACCAGAACAACTGTACAAGGGGAAAGGTTTATTTGAGGGCTCACAGTTTCAGAGGTCTTGCTTGGTCCATAAGAGGCTGGCTCCATTCCTCGGGGATCAAAGTGAGGCAGATTATCATGGTGGAAGAGTGTGGTGGAGGGAAGCAGCTCATATGATGATCAGCCAGCAGAGAGAAAGTCTATAAAATATATACCCCAGAGCCACGCCCCATGCCCGCCTCCCCCAGCCACACCCCATCCGCCTTCAGTTACCACTCAATTAATCCCATCAGGTGATTGATTCACTGATTGGGTTCAGGCTCTCCTAACCCAATCATTTCTTCTCTGAACCTTCTTGCATCGTCCCAGAGGTGAGCTTTTGGGGGACACCTCACATCTAAACTATAACAGTTTGTGACCAGTCGGTTTGGCTAATTGGTTCAGTGGACCTTCGGGTCCTAACTGCTGGCTTGAGTTGACCATTTCCGACGGCTCCAGCTCCGGGTGGTAGCAGTCACACCAACCTGGCCGGCTTCTCTCTATCTACGCACAGTATTTCCATAGCATGTGGTGGCCGTGGTTGGGACGGGGGCGTGCAGGCTTTGGAGAGTCGTAGCCCTGCCTTTAGATCCTGTCCCCCCCTCAGCCGCTGAGTGACCTTGGTCACATTGCTGCTGAATAGCTGGATCACAGTCCTTGCCTTCCCTGAGCCCTCACTTGTCCTCCATAAAGTAGAGAATGAAGCCCAAAGGAGGTGGTGGGAGCTAAGTACTTGGCACATGGCGCAGGCTTAATAAAAAGTTGATTCCTCCAGCAGCCCATCCTTCCCCCAGTCCCAGAGCACGCCGGGATCATTTCAACACTCATTACCACTAGACTTTATAGTTTACAAAGCAGTTTCACTTATTAGTACATTTAATTTATATTTATTGATTGAGGGACACTATTAAAAATACAAAAATGCTTCTTTTAAATTATTCACAACTGGTGGTCATAACCATGAATCTTCCCGTGTTCAATGTTTTAATTATTTTTTTTTTTTAGCCAACCGTCACAGTGAGTTATCTCAGAGCTGACATCACAACCCAGTGCTGTAGTGATCATCTGGAGGGGATTTTACTGCTGGGGACATTTGGCAAGAGCTAAAGACATTTTGGGTGGTCGCAGCTGGAGTGCGGGTGCTCCGGAGCCAAGCCAGGGGGGCTGCTGGTTGTCCCACCATGCACAGCACAGCTACCACCCCCAGCTAGGACGACCTGGACCAGGAGGTCAGCAGAACTGAGGTCCAGAAAGCCTGACTTCAGGACCGAGTGCCCACCCTCCCTGAGTACATCTGATCAGAAAACAAACACCTTGTAAAAGGCCCTTTGCTTTGTATTTCTTTTCTCCCGAGAAAACTATTTAAATCAGAAGTAATATTTTCTAATGTTGTAAAAGAAAAAAAAACAACAACCCTGCAGCTTAAGTCAATAAGCATTTGAGGAATACACACCCCTGGGGTACTGTTCTGCTGGTCAGTGGCAGCTGAGGACAGACCTGGCTCTCCTGCCAGGCTTTCCATATGGCATGGCTAAGGCTCGTGGGCTGCCCTACGTGCACATCACGCAGAGAGTGCGCCCAGAGCATCGTGAGGGCCCCGGAGCCCACCGAGGGCCCAGAGGGCCCCTGCCCCAGCTCTGTGGAAGGCTCAGCCCACAAGAGCTCGGAAGATGCTGCCTTCAAGACGCCGGTGACTGGAGTCCCTCGGGTCTCATTCATGTGAACAGGATGGACGCATAGTTGAGAAAACGGGCACTTGGCATCTAGCAACACGGGAACACCGCACGGGGCCAGGCCCGCGGCACGAGCTGTCGTGCATCTTGTTTGATTCTCGGAGTGGCTCTTGAGGAAGGTGTTGACCTTGCCATCTCACAGATGCAGAAGCTGATGCTCAGGGGTTAGGTGACAAGCCTGGTGCTTTCACGGGCTCAGTGGCAGAACCGGGGTTGAACCCAGGTGACGCCTCCAGGTCCTAAGTGAACTTCTGCTGTGCTCCTGCCCCAGACCACGCACCGAGAGGGCCGGGAGGGCCACTTCTACAATCTGAAGGACGCGGCCTGAGGCTGAGTCTGTGTGACGCATATTGAACGCCTGCGCGGCGCAGCTTCCTGTCACGGAGCCTCTTGTGAGCAGTCAGGCCTGGGACGCTCGCCTTGCCTCTCAGAGCCCTGCAGAGAGGCTGGGGGTTTGCTGGACATCCTCTGTGGCTTTTCCACAGAGTGTGCCTGCCCCCAGGCCAGCCCTCCCAAAGGTGCTTTAATTGACTGAAGGAGAAGATGGAGTAACACGTTTGCTGGGGAGGGGACGGGGTCGAAGGTGCTTAACACAAATTGCTTTCTGTTAGTTCCAGAAGCCAAGAGTCGGGTCATGTTTCCTGGCTGGTGGAGATGTCAGGGGCTGTGTCCTTTTCTGGAGCTTCTAGGGGACAGTTTCTCTCCTCGTCTTTTCCAGCTCTTAGATTCTGTCCTCAGTCCACGGCTTGTCCCCGCCTGGTGTCTCTGGAGCCAGCAGTTTACCTCCCTCTGACCCTGCTGCTGTCGTCGTAGCTGCTGGCTTCTCGTCTCCGCCCTCCTTCCTTCCCTTTGGTAAAACACACACTAAAAATTCCCATCTTGGGGTTGGGGGTTGAGCTCGGTGGCAGAGCGCTGGCCTAGCACGCACAAGGCCCTGAGTTCAGTCCTCGGTCCTGGGGGGAAAAAACATCCCCGCCTTCAACCATTTGAAGCGTGCAGTTTGACCGTGATACACACACTCACGTTGTTGTACAGCCCGACTCCAGAACTCTCTCATCCTGGGGAAGAAAATGAAAAGTCACACCCAATAACCACCAATTCCCGATCCCTCTCCTCCCTGACCCATGGCAGCCTGAGCTCTGCTTTCTGTCTCTGTGAACTTGACGACTCTAGGGATCTCACCAAGGTGTCCTTGTGTGGTCCTTGTGTTTGTGTGACTGGCTTCCGTCCCTTAACTTGGGTCACCGTATGTTCCACAACAACACTCCCTCACCTCTGCAAGTGGGAATTCAGGAAGGCATGCCACCCAGGGAGGGAGCCACCATAAAAATGCGTGTGACGACGACAGCCCAGCATTAGATGCCGGTGGCTGTCATTAGATGCTGCAGTCCCGGCATCCCTCTGTAGCTCCCTTTGGGATTGGCAGGATTCAGCAAGGCACAGAGGACCTCTCTCCGCCTGAGACTCCTCCGTGGTCTGGGGGACAGCAGGACAGGGGAGAATGCAGAACTCTCCACCTGCAGGGGTCCAGGCTCGTTCAGACCCGTCTGTCCCCGTGCGAGCCCAGCCGTGGGTGGAAATTGCCCTGCAGACCTGTAGGTAGGACAGGAGGCAGGCACAGAGAGGGAGGGCCAGGAACCGATGGAAGGGGAGAGCGGCGCCCCAGTCTTGTCCTGTGTGTGTGTGCGCGTGTTTTTCATGGAGTTGCTGAAACAAACCAACAAGAGCGGCTCTGCCATCCTCCCCGTACCTGGGCAGATTCCAGGCGATTGTCAATTATCTGTCACCAGGTGGTATCTAAGGCAGTTTAATTCCCCATGAAAATCAGGACTTAACCTGACTCTCTGCCTTTATTGCCAGTACCTGGTGCTTAGAAGCTGCTCGTTAATCTCTCCCTACAATGCCCTTGAGATCACCAACCTTGACGTGGATCTACATTTCCGGCTGTCTCTGCAGCTGGGGTCAGACAGAACGTCAGATGGGGCCCAGCACAAGTCCCTGGGTGATGACTTCGGGCCATAAACGGTGGGTATCTTAGCAGCGGATCCAGGAAAAATTCCTGGGGACCCATTTTTGTCCTTCTTTAGAATCTACCTAAATGGCCTTCCAAGGAAGAATGAAATTGTGTGTCACTTAACTTCCCTCAAGAGGAGAAGGGACAGAAGTTATTGTTCTTTTTGGCCTGGAAAATTTACCAACCTTCCTGCTTGGTAGTTTATGTGGGAAAAAAAAAAAAAAAAAAATTCTCTCCTCCATTCCTTTGCTAGTTAGAACAGAATCCAGAGAGTTCACTGGGGTGTGGGGGTGGCCGTAAGCAAGAATTATGGTGAAGTAGCCCCTTTTAGACTCCTGGCAAAGCTATTTGATACTCCTTTAAAGATCCTTCTGGAGTTCTGCTGTGCGTGGGGGAAGGTGGTAAACACAAACCCAGGACTGTTGCTACGAGATTCACCAGCCCCACCCTAAGCTAATGGACTCGATGACAATTCTGTGCTGGGTCTGAGCGCCACTTTCCGGAAGCCCTAGGCGTGATCCGCTGACGTGAACGGAGCTCGGAGCTCGGCATTCTGGGTGAGGTCTGCAGGTCTGTGTTGTCCTGTCCCCACCAACTCTCAGAGACACATCCGTCCCCAGGGCTTTACTTTTGTTGCTGTTAATTGGCTTTTCATTGTGACCACAGATTTAAGAGTCCCTACAAGAACTCGAGGGGCCGCTGGCTCCTGTCAGGGGTCTCTTCAGCCTGCTCAGTGACAACTGTGTTTTCTTGGGGGAGAGAAGGAACTTTCGTTGGCCACTGCAGACAGGATGTAGGACACCATATGTCAAATTTGTAAAATCTTGTTAACATTGTGTTTTCTGCCCTGGAGAGCTGTCCTGTGCTGTGGAGGGGGTGGGGGAACGGAGCCGCCAATTACAGCAGGTGCCCGCTGGGAAGGGCTGGTGGGATCCTCCCGGGCACCGGGCGCGGGAGCCCCAACCGCCTTTTGCTTCCTTGTCTGATGGCCAGACCTTTATAGTGAAGCATAATTAGCTTGACTGACAATCAGGAAAATACCGTCTTAGGATTTCTGTCTTTATTTGAAGGTCTTCCTGTTTGGGAGATGTAAGCTGCCTGTCACGGCCAGCCACGGCGCCGCCACGGGAGGAAAATTCTCGGAGGCAGAGTATAGCTTTTACTACTTTTACTTCTACTTTCTTAGAGCTTAGAGAGGGAAAGAAAGATTTTTAGAGAGAAAGATTAGAGCGAGCTTTTCTTCTTGTCTTCTTAGCTTAGAGTAGAGTAGAGTCTTAGTTAGAAAGATAGAAAGATAGAGCTTAGCTTAGAGAAAGATTAGAGCTTCTTTCTTCTCTCTTCTTTCTTCCTTCTTCTTTCTTCTGTCTTCTGTCTTCCTCAGGAGTCTCGGCCTAACTCTGACCAGTCATTACTTCTTCTATCTGGTTTCTCTTCTGTGACCGCTCTGCCTACGTTCTGGCCGCTCTGATTCTTCTGACCGACCGAGTGACTGCCCGGCTGACTGAATTCTCCGTTCTCCTAACTCGGACCGCTTTCACCCGGTTATATACCTTCAGGTTTGCGGGTGCCTACAGGTGTGTCACATACATATCAGGTGGAACCCATGGCTTCCAGCTAGCTACAACAGCCCTTCCTAATTAGGGCTCCTTCAGGGAGACATATCCCAAACCCATCCAGCGTTTCAACCTCGACGTGGAAAATTCCATCCATTGAAGACATTTGATCACATTTTGCTTAAAACTGCCATCGCATGTCTCAAAAGAGAGAGAAGTGGATCTAGCAAGTGGCGGAAGAGACTTAACGGTCTATCAGACAGTGACTATTAAAAAAGAAAACCATGAATGGCCGTGGCAGTAGAGCTAATACGTTCTTTTAAGCTGGGTCCTTTGGGGGGAGTTTGGATTCTGCGCTAAGTTCTTGATTTTATGGGGGCTGAGATATTGCAAAAAGAAAATCGTTTCCTCAGCCGAACACAAATAATGTATGACAATAATCCTGATCCCCCAGTAGCCATTTCCTGAAGCTCAGACAGGGTTCGCATTGGGATTTTACGATGGCGGGGGTCCGGTTCCTCGACTCCTGTCCCTTCCGAGTTTCCCTTAGCAAATGAGAAAGGGCGGGATTTTTTTTTTTTTTTTTATATTGTTGTCATGTTTTGTTTTTTCTGTTTGGGGATTTGTTCTCCAGATCCCCTCCTTGAACACTGCAGATGGGTGGACGGGTGATGGGGTAGGTACCAGGCCACGGCCTCTCCCACTGCCCCATCTAAGGAGCACACTTGGTTTTAGAAGAAGGTTGGTGTGGCAGAAGGAGTTGGACATCAGTACACTAAGTGCATGTATAAAAACTCAAATGGTATGAAAATACTTTGTGTAAAACCAATGACTTGGAAAACTGTGCTCTTTTTATGTAATATGAAAGGAATTGCACTCTAAAAGCATGTATAACAAATTAAATTAAATTTAAGAATTTTTTAAAAAAAGAAGGTTGGTGTGATGGGAAAGGAAGGAAAAAAAATGCAGAAAGAGGCCGGGCGCGGTGGCGCAGGCCTGTAATCCCAGCACTTTGGGAGGCTGAGGCAGGAGGATCGCGAGTTCAAAGCCAGCCTCAGCAATGGCGAGGCACTTCGCAACTCAGTGAGACCCTGTCTCTAAATAAAATACAAAAAAGGGCTGGGGATGTGGCCCAGTGGTCGAGTGCCCCTGAGTTCAATCCCCGGTAACCACAAAAAAAAAAAAAAAAAAAAAAACAGAAAGAAGAAGAGCGTCTGAGGTTCAGAATGCAAAAAGTAGAGACCACAAAAGCTGAAGGCATGCCGTCCATCCATCACTCACCGACTTGGGCGGGAACCTCTCACGTGCCAGGCTCCTGGCTGAGTCTGGGGGGTCAGCGGGTAGGGAAACTGAGTGCAGGCCGTATTCCAGGGTAACTCGGGCTGGTGGTGTAGCCACGGGTCCCCCCAGGGGAACTGGAGTTTAAGAGGAGCCAGGATATGCAGAAATTTAGCAGAGCAGAATCGGGGTTCCTGATGGGGCAGGGGAGTACCGATGACTATCTGTGATAAGTGGCCCCATGTTTATGATAAAATGACTTTGGGTGCTATTAGTCCTTGGGGACAAAAACCTCTCGATACCAAGGAACTAGGCAGCTCCTAATGGCAGTGTCGGTAGAATCAGCCCCCCCCCCCCCCCCCCCACAGTGCGCCCCCGTGCGCCGCACTGTCCTAGCCCTTCCCTTCCCGTGTCTGCCTTGCAGGGTGACCTGCTTGAGCTCACCAGGCGGCCCACCCCCAGACAGCCCACATTCCGCCGTCCCTGCCCCGTAGGAGACCCCCTCCCTCTGAGGGCTCTCACACGTGGGCCAGCCTTCCCTGCCCGTCTCTCTCCTCTTACTTCTACTAGCCGTGGTCCTGATGGCGAGCAGGCACAAAACAAGCAGGGACACTCATTTCAGAGTAAGTACCATTATTTTGTCACAAACGTGAGCTTGGAGGTGAGGCTGGCCTGGGGTGCGTCGTCACATTGGGCATCATGGCCCCACTAAGACCCTTACTCGATTGTAAAAGCATGGCCAAGGCCACGGCCAATGGTTGTGCAGGACGTTAATGGGACAGCAGGTGCCCATGTGTCAGCAGGTGGCCTTGGCAGCTGTCGACTAAGAGGATGGGGACCTCCACCTCACAGCTCGCTCGTAGCCAGCTGAGCCACGCAGAAGGCTTGGGCTTTCTCTTGACCTACGTACTCCGGACTGCCTCCTCGCTGCATGAAAACAACTTCCTGACCTGAAAGGGAATCAAGGGCTTCTTCCAAGTTGCCCAGACGGTGTGGCCCCTTAGTGACTGGATGAGGCTTCCACCCCTCCAGGGTAAGACCCCCGTCCGGTGGTTCTGAGCTAGTCGCCCTTGCCTCCGATGGCAAACCTCCACGATCACAAGTCTGAGCCCAGAGACGAGCTTCCTTGCCAACACAGCCCATTTGACATCTTGCTTTTTATGTAATTGAAACCGTGCAACAGGCCAGTTCCACACTCAGGCAAACATGATAGACGGTATCGACGTGGAACTTGAACGCTGATCTCGAATTTTTTTTTTCTCGGTTAATGAATATTGAGCAAATGCAGCATTTCGAGATGGAGGGACGCATGAGGCCCAGTGCATTTATTTTCTTCATTACTCCAGCCACAACATCACCCAGGAGTATGTGGGAGATGACAGCCGGGCCATTAAAGGCAGCCGTGTCCAGGCCCTGGCCCTGCCGGCGTGAATCATGACCCTTTCTCAGGCCGCCCCATGGCTACACCCCTGTCCATGGGGAACCTTGGGCCATGGGTGAGTTGGCAGTTGCTGTGATGTGCTTTATCATGGCCGTGTCACGTCTGTGATAGGCTATGTCTGCCGTCCCCAGAACCATCCAAATGGCTTTCGTGGTCTCTATTTCTTGCTTTAAAAGATGAAATCAATAATCTACATGAAGGGTTTTATTCTTCGTGTCCAAGTGATGGTGAGAACCGTTCTGTGGGAGGTGCAGGAAGGGAGAAGGTGTCTCTAAATAAACAGAGGAATGAAGTGGGGCGGCTGTTTCTACCACAAGGGCATTTGTGGAGATGGACGCCACGTGAGCTGGTTCCACCAGCTCCATCTCGCTAGTATTTATCTAATTACGAGAGAGAAGTGTCCAGTTGATTCCTTTGAAGACTTCTGAGGCCTCCAAGTGTGCTCCCTCTCCTGGGTTTAAGTAGCTCCCTGAATTCTCTGCAAAATTGACTAAGAATATCCGTGACATGCTAAAAATCAAAACATGTGCATGAGCCCAACTAGGAGTGAGCTCTTTTCAAGTCTGGCTGTTTTCACTGGAAAAAAAAAAAAAAGGCTGTAGATTTTTCAGCCAGTTCTGAGCATGGTGGGCTGAGGTGGCCTGGTGCTAGTGTCTGTTGACTCTTTCATTCCGAGACTGACTGACACACGCCGTAATGAGGAACAGTGAAAATAAAACGAAGCTTTGTGTTCGCTAAACAAGGCCGTGTTAAATTCGTTTACCAGATGAAAATGAGGGCTGTTAATTTGTTTCCTCATTCTTGATCAATTTCTTATTAAATAAAATGGCTGGACTACATTTGCCAGATATCCAATGTGCTCCCTGTGGGGAAAAGAAAAATTCTTTAGCCATAAGAAGCCTGAAGTTTCCAGTGGATGATTGAAATGAGTCAGGGTTCAAGGCCTCGGGTGGTTGGTCCCATTTATTTCGGTCTTAATGAACTCTGGTAGTCGAGGGGCTGGTTGGCTTGCTGGTTGGCCCTGTGGTGACCTCTGGCCATCATGGTGGGTCAGTGTGGGGTGGGACCCTCATGGCAGCGTTAGGGACCTTATGCAGAAGGGCAGGACGAATTGTTACCTGCCCAGCCGCTGTCCTCTCCCCTGTCAATGATTTTTTTCAGTGACAGATTTCTTTTGCTCAGACTTTTTCCTTTGGTGTTAGTTCTCACAGCCAATAAAGTTGTAGTTACATAAAACCAGAAAAATGCCGGCACCTCGCGTACAGCAGAGTTCTAACAGCAGTGTGTTCCAGCACCTTCCATAAATATCATCCGTCTTTTCACTCGAAAGAGGATGTGCAGTGAGTTCTAGCAGAAAGACCTAAGTAGGCCCCCATAGACAGATATCCAATGTGGCTCCACCCAGGCCCTCAGGGTGACCTTGGCCTTCCTGCTGTGAGTCCCAGGTTTCCTTCTGTAACATGGAAATAAAAAAAAAAAAAAAAAAAAAGAGCATTGGACTCACAAAATGGCTTTGAGATCTATGAGATCATGCAGGCAGATCGTCTAGCATTGTGTCTAGGCTACAAGAGGTCTTCAATAAATGCTGGTTTTCCATTGAAAGTTCAAATAAGCACAGAAGTTGGAGAAATTTATCTTTAAATGAAACAGCAAGATCAAAACATATTTGCACTTAGGCCTAGGACCCATTCGCGGGGATCTAATGAACTCATTTGGCGTTTTTCAAAGCCGTCGGAAGAAGCCAGTTCTCAGAGATGGCCAGTCTGAAAGAGAAGTGTTGTCGTCAGATTCGGGAACTGTCGGGTCACAACTGTCACAGGCACCTGCTGGGCACCAGAGCAGAATCTACCCGAGAGGATGCTGCTGGCGCCTCCTGTTTGCAAAGCCGCCCAAGGCAAACTGTCAGCGATTGAACAGGGCCACAATTAGAGGGTCCACGGGGTTCAGAGTCCTTCCTGGGAAAAAGAGGGACAGAAACTAAGAACAGACCACGTTTTCCACCACTGGTAACCAAAGCCTGGGTCCTGGACGAAAGGTGCTTCTCCAGTTTCCAGGGCTAGTTACACAGTTGCCCGTCTGTCTTGATGCACTTAGGCTGCTATGACAAAATACCTGAGCCTGGTAACTGGGGATGAGCAAAAATTGAATTAGCACTGTTAGGCAGGCTAGGAAGCTCAAGATGAAGGTCCTCGCAGATTTGGCATCTGGCCTTAGGGGAGGAAGCTGTGTGGGGCCTTTTTTATCATCCCATCCCAAAGGGCCTACTTCCTAACACCATCACATTGGTGACTAGGTTGCAAAGCATGAATTTTGTGGGGACGCAAACATTGAGACAACAGTGACATCCCTCTGGTGGCAGGCACTGGTAGCAGAATGAGGAGAGACACTGTCTCCCCAGGACAGAGCTTCAGTGTGGAAGAAGAGGTCAGCCGGAGCCCACAGAGCCCATGGGCACACCAGGCCCTCCAGCAAGATGGCGGCCCCCTCATCTTCTGCATCCCTTGAGTTGGTTCCCTCTAGAATCAGCCAAAAACATACAGAGGCTGTTCTTCACTCAACACGTACCATTTCTCCACTTCTGAGCCTCGATCATTCTCATGCTGAAGCTACAGCGGAAGGTTCCAGAACCACCCACCATGGTCCAGGCTCACTGATTTTTTTTATTTTTAAAGCAAACATTTTGTTTTAACGTACGCATGTGAGGAGACATCCTCTGAAAGTCCGCAGAAGAAACGCATGGTATAGAAATCAAGTCCTTCATAATATTACTTATTTCTCTGGCTAAACTTTTGTCAAGTGGGGCACTACTGGTGCCTTTGGTATGATTATAGCTGCCTTTTAAGCCGTTGGCCTCTCGACTGTATTGCCTGACCTTCCGATGGAGAGATACCTGAGGCCCCTCACCTTCTCTTCGTTTGGATTTGACAGTGTTATTTTGGCGGGAGACGTGGACCTATGTGCCATTCTATCCATCATAAAATTGTGAACATCATCTGGCTTCAAATTCAAAAATGGCGACCACTTATTTAGAATGTTAGCTGTACTCGAGGCGAGAGCTCATAACAAAGAATCATTTTTTTTTCTTTTTTGTGCCAGTAGGTATTACTTTGCTTTATGTGTCAGTCAGCTTTTCATCAGTGTAGCTGAAATACCTTACAGGACTTTTTACAGAAGGGAAAGTTTATCTTGGATCATGGTTTCAGAGATTTCAGTCCATGGCCAGCTGACTCCATTGCTCTGGGCCCAGGTTGAGGCGGAGCATCGTGGCGGAAGGGTGGAGGAAGGCTTCTCAGCTCATGGTGACTGGGCAGCAGAGAGGGAGAGGGGGGCCAGCGGCACACCTCAGTGACCTCCTTCCTCCAGCCGTGCCCACCTGCCAACGGTCACCACCCAGTCATCCATTCAGAGTATGAATCTACCAAATGGATCAATCCACCGATGAGATCACAGCTCTCGTGGCGTGATCAGTTCACTCCCCGCCTTAACATGGGAGCGTTAGGTATACCTCACATCTAAACCAGAATACTCCTGTCAAATATTTTGTGACCGTGATATAAATCTCGATCGCATCTTAGAAGAATAAGATCGGCTCACTTGGGACTTTGCTTCGCATGAGCAAGGCTAAAGTGACAGCTACTCTGATCTCAGGGGTCAGTGGGTGTTTGCCACCTCTAGGCCAGTCTCACCATCTGACCTTACTTACTCCACCAATGGGGGGGGATCATGTTGAAGACGGGGGAATCACACACACACACACACACACACACACACACACACACACACACACACACAATCTTTCTTCCTCGTAAACATCCAAGAAGTCAACATTGACACTTGGACTAAAGGGGTAAACTGTTAGATTTCTACTATGACACCATTCTGAGAAAGCAAGGACCTTCTCCTGGGGCCTATCAATCACCTTACCACCATGACCACTGTGTTTTAAGACTCTCAGAAGGGGTGCTTATTATTTATGCAGGGTTTGTGCTCCCCCTGCTGGCTTTGTAATTAACTAATCAGTCTAATTCCCCTAACTACGCTGATGTCATTAACTGTTTGGGGGGTGCATGGTCATGGAATTACCCAAATTGGCCTGTTCTGTTCAAACGTCCTCAGGACCATTAGCAGGGGTCAGAAGAGGGCACTTGGCCCTGAAGAAAGTGGAGAAAAGGCACCTTTGACTTGTCTGAGTCTATGTTCTGAGAAGTTAATACAGTCTTAGATTTTTATTTGCCGGATGCAGGAGATGAACCATCTGTTGTCCTTTGAGCCGGCAGGTCCATCCCACGGCCTCCTTAGCTGTGAGGTCACTGTAAGGACTAAGTGACATTGCTCACGGGTAGCGCTGGGAACAGCTCCAGGCTCGTGATCGGTCGCTGTTCATGGTGGTTCCTTTTCCAACATGAAACCCACTTCCTTTCCAAATAATACAGACCTCAACTCCCTGTGAAAAGTAGGAGCGCAACTCCCAAAGGAGAAGGGTCCAGTTCCCCCCAGGCACAGCAGGTGATGGCCTGCCAGGAGAGATGCAGGCCAGGAGCAATCGGCTAAGCGAACACAGAAACCCAAAGCACATCTCCAAGAGCTGAAAACGCAACCCAAATATCAAAGCAATAAATAAATGAATAAACGACAGCTCAACCACCATAATGGAGAGACTTCAAATGGGTTCATATCCCAGGAAGCTAGAGATGAGATCTCAGTGACCACATCGAGGACTCATGTGTTCTCTGATTCGTGCCCTTTAGAAACCTTCTTTAGTTGTCTGTAAAGTAATGCCGGGCTTCTCAGGCTGGTTCTGGAACCTTCTTTCTGACAGTCAGCAGCCGCTCTGGCCCTCTCTCCAGGGTAGTCGATGCGGATCGTCGGGATGAGGGCGATATTGTGCTTGGCCTGCGTGCATCGTTCCTCTGAGCAGGAACAGATACTCCTCCGCCCAGCTCGAACACCCTGTTCCTAGAGATGCACGTCACCTTCAGTAACAGCCCAGCGGGGCCAAGAGAGGAGGTCAGTCTGGATCAGCAGAGACCATGCGCCATTCCTCCAAAAGCCAGTCCTCAGTAACCCTGGGACAGTTCCCCATCAGCTGCCGCTCCATTACCTCCTGCAAAGGAAGCTCTTGGAGGCACTGGACATTACATTGTCCCCACCGCTGACGGGCTTCAGGCAGAGGGGTGTCACTTCCTCCCCCTGCTCAGGGTTCCTCCCTACGTCTCTGGCTCTCGTAGCATTAGTGAGGCTCCTTGGGTTTGTATACGTGGTGCCCGTTTCAGCCCTGTGTAAGAAACTCGTGAAGCAGGCATCGTGGTGCCAGGCCCAGGCTCCCCTCCTGCCCGCGGGCCGCTTCCATTCTGTTTTCCAGCTGGTTTTAAAATGGGGGAGCCTCACGCGGGACTCACTTTCTGCAAGCTGATTTTTGACTATGATTTTTACCTGTACCTTACACAGGCCTCGCCTTCCCTCGCCTGCCATAAAAATATTTGGGATTTAGACTTGAAACAGCCTCGGCCACTTTGGTTGTTGATTTAAAACATGCTAGAGGTTTTATAATGGTTATTTATATTGGCCAACGCTGACCCCTCTGCGAATGACCTGTTGATGTTGGACGGGGATAAGAGGCCCTGAACACAATGCAGGAAATGGAAAGAGATCAAAAAGAGGGAGCATGTTAGCTTAGGGACCGTGCTTCCTGGCTCTCCACGGAGCGGCCGTGTGCACAGGAGGTTTTCACAGTTGCATTATTTGGCCCTCTTACAGGAACGGGCCTTCCTCTTCAGGGAGACCAAAGAGAGTTTTCCAACTATGTTTTGCATTACAATACATCAACGTTGTGGATGCTTGAAGGTCACTGTGGATTATATAAAATTGCATGCCGGTTTAAACATACTTGAAGCAGGAAGGGGCAATTGTGTTTTTTATAAAAGAAAGCGTAGCCACCACGGTGAGAAGCCTGTTTCTGTGAAGTCAGTCCATGGCTGAGGAATTTTCTAGAAGGACCAGTGAGTTCACTCCCGGGCCTGCCGGCTGGGAGAGGGCAGTGGGCTGCACTCTGGAGGCACCCCGCCCACCCTCGGGCTCCTTGTCTTTCATGTATTCGACAGCCCAGTGCCAGTTTGCTCATAGCTCACTCCTTGTGTCATTTATCAGCATCCGCACGTCAGATACGCACGTGTCTGACCATGATTGACAGCTGACCAGTCAATCATGCCGAAGGACAAGTTCAGGGCAAATGCAGAGGACCCTGGGAAACACAGATCTGTGGCCGGTTCAAGAGTTTCCTCAACGCTTGGCACAGTCATTACCCCGTGAATATCTTTATAAAACACAGCTCTTCAACCGTCTCCACTTAGTAAAGTATGAGTGTGGTTTGGGGATAGCATCAGAGTAACTCAAAATTGGAACCAAGTAAAACTTGGGGCCCCTCAGAGCACAAAGGAAGTGGAGTGCTTTGGAATTCCAAGTATTGAGTCGGTGCATGAATAACAGCACCTGTGATGCTGGGCTGGGGTGATCCCAGGGGCCTGGCCCAATGTGGCTGTACGTGCTGTTCTTTGAGAGCATAGAGTTCCCGGTCCCAGCCTCTGCCTCTGGTGAAATTGCAGAGAGGCAGGTTTAAATACAACTGCCTTTGCAAAGTTAAGGTCCGCATTCCCATGTCCATTCATTTCAGAGTGCTCTAAGAAGCGGCCATTGTGTAGTTTCTTGGAGCAAATAGCAAATGACTATCGCCATGCTGGTGGTAGAGAAAAGAAATGTGTTTGGTGCTCAAGTTGAAGTTCACACACAGTGCCCATCTGCGTCTGTGGATGCAACCCACCAGCGAATAAAATGTATGTTTTAATGCAGCTGGGGCTGGGGGTAGGGCTCAGTGGTAGAGTGTTTGCCTAGCATGCGCAGTGCCCTGGATTCCACCCCAGCTACACACACACAATGCATCCGTGCTGAACTTGTACAGATTTTTTTCATCATTGTTCCCTAAATAATACCATATGACAACTGTTTACACAGCATTTACACCGCGGGAGGTATCGTAAGTCATCTAGAGATAAAGTTTACTGGGAATGTGTGTAGGTTATATGTAGCTACAACACCAGTTCACTAAGCAGGCTTGAGAATCCATGGATTCTGGTATATGTGGAGGGCCTTAGAACCAAGCCCCCTCGGACATCGAGGGAGGACCATGCTTGCGGGCTAATGGCTGGAGGTGAAGGACTCATTGTAGAGCCACCACGAAGGCTTAAAATGGGAGCGAGACCGTCCCTGTGGCTGGCTCCTTTCTGTGGCCTGGTGGCCTGGTTAGAAGCATGGCGGGTCATTTGGTGTGTACGCTACACTGGTGAGGGTTTGTATCTCTCTGGCTTTTACAGTTTTCTCTGTCTGCTGTTCATCCTGGTGTTGGATTCCTGCGCCTTCAGAGGACGGACTTCCTAGGAAAGAGCAGCAGCACTTTTACCTTTAAATCTACATTTTCACGGGGCTGGGGTTGTGGCTCAGAGGTGGAGCGCTCGCCTAGCATGCATGAGGCACCGGGTTCCATCCTCAGCACCACATAAAAATGTTGTGTCCACCTATAACTAAAAAATAAATATAAAAAAATACTACATTTTCAGGGCTGAGCATCTCTGGGATTCAGCTCAGAGGAGGCTTGAGGACCAAATATGTACCATGATTATGGGGTGAGGGCGGGGCCTGGCGTCTTCGTGCAGGTAGGTAAAGAACAGGGAGCCGTGTTTGGGCACCAGGGGGCAGAGGTGCTAGGGAGGGGGGAGACATCTACCTGAGCACGCAGCACTTAGACAGGTAGTGGGCGGCTCAGCCCCTCTCTGAAACCAATTTCTCTTTGCTGCTTTTCTTTCCCGCATTTCCTGCCTTAGTAACCCTGTTTGGAGCATCTCTGCACCATGACCAAAGTGACAGCCCCGAGTCTCTGTTGGATTAATCAGTGTGCCCTTTGATCCGTGGCTCGCATTCCCCCTGGACCTTGCGAGTCCACACGTTCGGCGTTTGTGGTCTGCCGGCTCAGAGTTGTTAACCGGGCTGATGGGCTGGTTTGAGAATCTGCATCCCCCCGCCCGTCCGTCCACACATCCACTCCCAACAACACAAATATTGACTGTCCCAATCGTTCATTAGCAGTAAAAATCTGAGAGCAATTATTTTTTTACTGCGCTTGCCCTGAAAGACACCATTAATTACTTTATTGCCTGTGGATGTGAGCCAGTTTCAGTGTCCCGGGAGCCTGCTCCCCACCCCAAGAAGTATGTGCAGCTCCGAGGAGCCAGAGCACGGGGTGTCGTCTGGCGAGCAGGGCGCTGACCTGGTCCTCTGAAGTGAGTCGCCAGGGCCCTCGGCCTCCGCGTCGGATTCCTCCCCGCTCAGAGGCCTCGGGTCTTGATTGGCAGCCACGGTAGGTAGGTGCCCCAGGCCTCCCCTCCAAACAGAGACCTGCATCTATCAAATTTAGAATGGGTCAACTTTTAAATGTTCTGGATTTTTTCCCCCCAAAAGCATAAGAAATGCTGCAAGTCATCCTAGAAGCCATTACCAGGCAGAGGAGCTTCTTTGACTATGGATTTTGGTGTTATCATTCTGGGGGAGGAAAGACGGAAGGAGAGAGGGCTCTGGGGGGCAGCACCTGCCTGTCTGTCCTCTTCTGGTTTTCCATTCTGATCAGGTAGGCGTGGCCCAGAGAAAAATCTCGGTGCCCCGGGATGGGGGTGGTCTTCCTCCTTCTACATGCATTGAACAGAAATGCATGAAAGTCTTTTGGGAATTTGGACTTGCATCTGAACCAGCCTGACCATGAGTTTCTGCTCAGTCTAGAAGTCCCCACCCACTGTGTAGGATGTACAGGTGTGTGTATTCGAATCGAACTATTTCTTTACTAAAAAAAAAAAAAAAAAAAGGATTTTGTGTGTGTGCTCACGTTTTCCTCTCAAACAGAAAATGAACTGTGGCTCGTGGCTGTGCCTGGTCCCAGGACAGACCTCGGTGTCTGTCGGCTGTGTTGATCGGCTCAGATCCCACCATTTGTCTCTGGGGGGGTGGGGGGGGGAACGTGACCCCAGTCTGTGCGCTCACTCCCGGTGTCGCCCTGCTTTACGTGTAAGTTGAAACCTGTGAGAGAGTTGAATGGGGGCTGGAGACTGGGGCAGGGCCTAGCTCTACTGAGAAGGTCTGTGGTGCGTCGTCGTAGGACAGAGTCCTGGGAAGTCCACTTAAGCCTCGAGAGTCACGGCTGCCCAGGGTGGGCAGGTGGCATATGAAGGCGATTCGGACACCGTCCAGGGAGCTGCGTTGGCTTTTGTCTGCCTTTTCTCAGCCAGTTGCCTTTCCTACCGAGACTCGCTGCCCCCGGCCCGGCTGCATCCTGGGCTGCAGCATTGTGTGGTCAGTAGTAAGAGGGGCCAAAGTCTTTGGTGGCCTGTGTCCTAGGAATAAAAGTCCAGGTTGCCACTTAGTGCACATTAACTCAATGGTCAGTCCTAGCCTGCTTTGATCAAATCACCCATTCAGTTATTTGTGTGAGAAATCAAACGCTTGATTGTATTACCGAATGCTGTGTAACTTTGCACGCCGTTCCCTTATTTAACAATGAGACGCGGAGTGTGATTAACAAGGAGACTGCCAGAAGAAAGAGGCAAAATAATTATTTTTTCAATATACAAGTCCTCATCATGATTCACAAATCAATGTGCATCTGGGGAGGGTTTGCCCTGGCCGTGGATTAGGGACTTCATGGTGGCCTCCCCTCATTTGCCTATGAATGCAAACCTGGACACTCGGGTTTGCCAGGAAGGTTTTTCTTTCTTTCTCTCTCTCCCTCTCCCTTTTTTTTTTTTAAAAGAATGATGTTTAACTACAGCCACTGGGACCTAAATCAGAGCATCTAGTGCCCAAAGATGAATATTAATCAGATGCCAGGCCATGGAGTCCCTCGCCGAGCTTGACAGTTTAAAGGATCAGTTAGTTAATTAGAAGATGACATGGCACGCCGGGTCCCCAGGCTCTGTCCTGCCTTCTGTCTCCTCTTTTCATTTTCCTTTTTGACAAGTTGGATTACATCATTACTTGGAGTTTCACTTGTTAGTCCCGCCATGAAATGAGGCTGCGTTAAGCTTTAATTATCTGCGATTTCTTCCTGCATCTCTGCAAAGACCCGCCTTAAGATGAAACTCAAAGAAACACACAAGAATTGGAGGTTCAAAGGCCCACGAAAACCAGCCGTAGGAGTCCAGCCACGCCACGCAGCAGGGCCACAGCGAAGACGCTTGCTAGCCTTGGAAATCAGGCTGCGGTAGTCAATTTGGGCTGCTTTTCAATATGAAGGTGCCTGTGCTAGCTTGTCCTCGGGTGTGGGTGTCATGTCAGGGCTCCCAAGGCTTCTCTGGCTTGAGGTGAGAGATACCGTGAATGGCATCTTTATGGGTGGCCACCAATTATGTTGCCCTATGTCTCTTGCCCACCGCTGGTAGCCAAATGCACCCCAAAGTCTGGATCATTCTGCTCTAAATGTTTTTTTTTCTTCTAATTATGATATTGTGCTTTTAGAATTTCTTTTTTGTGTGAAGTATGCCTGTGGTCCAAAGAGGAGCTGCAGTCCCAGAAGAAATAAGGTTCTGATTGGTGTTTGGCTCTTTATTTTTTTGCCATAATGTTTTTTATTCTAGTTAGTTACACATGACAGTAAAGAGCATCCTGACACACCACACATAAACGGAGCGTGACTTCTCATTCTTCTGGCTGTACGTGATGTAGAGTTACACCAGTCTTGTAGTCACACATGCACATAGGGTAATAATGTCTGGTTCATAATACTACCCTTCCTACCTGCAGACCCCCCTCCCCTCTTCTCACTCCCATCTGTCTAATCCAAAGTACCTCTATTCTTCCCTAACCCCCTTCCTAATTGTGAATTAGCATCAGCATATCAGAGAAAACATTCTGCCTTTCATTTTTTGGAATTGACCTATTTCACTTAGCATGATAGTCTCCAGATCCATGAATTTACCAGCAAATGCCATAATTTAATTTCTCTTTATGGCTGAGTAATATTCCATTGTGTATGTGTACCACATTTTATTTATCCATCTATCTCAACACTTTGTGTGTGTGTGTGGTGCCATGGATTGAACCCAGGGCTTTGTGCATGCAAGGCAGGTGCTCTGCCAACTATGCTGTACCCGCAGCCCACTTCTTGATCCATTCATCTCTTGAAGGGCATCTAGGTTGATTCCACAGTTTAGCTATTGTGAATTGTGCTGCTACAAACATTGATGTGGCTGTGTCACTGTACCATGCTGATTTTAAGTCCTTTGGGTATAGACCGAGGAGTGGGATAGCTGGGTCAAATGGGGGTTCCATTCCAGGTTTTCTGAGGACTCTCCACACTGCTTTCCAGAATGGTTGCACCGATTTGCAGTGCCAACAGCAACGTAGGAGTGTGCCTTTTCCCCACGTCCTCACATCTGGCTCTTTAAATGAAGCTCTTCCCGAAGCCCTCGTTGGAATGAGGCCTTCCTCCTCTCTCCCTGCCCGCTCTGCATACGCCTGCCACGGCACACTTGAAGCCCAGTGACGCCATACAGTTCCCATGTCCCTGAGCCCCCCAAGACCCCGAGCGGCTCCAGGGAAGGGCTCAGCCTCCTCCCTAGCACACACGAATCTTGAAAATCTTTAAAAAGGAAGGAAACCGACCTCCGCAGCCCGACCCCCGGTGCTGTGAGCCAGCCACGCTCCCGGGCAGTGCAGTCCAGGAAAGTCTAACTGTCCTCTTGACACTCCTGCGTGGTTAGATGAGGAAACCGAGCCTGAGAAAGAAACGTGGCAACGTCACAGTGTCCTGTGCTAAAGGGGCTGAGCTGGGGTGGCAGTGGTGTCCCCAGTGGCGGAATCTCAGTTGTAAATACTTAGATGGGGGTGGTGGCACGGTGGGATGTCTTCAGGTATTGGAGGGCCTTTCCACCACACCCTCCCCGTCGGCTGTGCATAGAGACAGGAGAGGGGGGACGGCGACCGCTGACCGCGGTGCTGGTCACTGTGCTGACGGCCTGGAAAGCGACGGCATATGGTGTATCCATGTTTGTCCAGCAGAGAGGGGGACGGCTGGGAGCTGGCCTGGGCTCCGTGGGGAACAGGAGTGCACCATGTTGGGACAACACAGAGGAACAGGGGGGCGGGCACAGGAGACAAGGTCAGAGGTCATGGGAAGGTCAAGGCAGGTGGTGATGTTGAGGAGAAAGGTCGTTGACATGGTAGCCAAGAAGCCGGGGCCATGCCACCACAGCTGGCCAGGGCCACGGGCCCCTCATCTTCTTAGACCAGAGTTAACGAGCTCTAAATGGGCGGAGGCGGAGGCGGAGGTGCCTGTGGCCCTCTGTCCTGCTGCTTGGCTGGCTGAGGCGTGGGACTCACAGACGGCTCCTGGCTGCAGCTGAGCTCCTCACGCCCCTAGATGGGACGGGGGAGGAGACCGGGTGCAGGGGACAGAGGGGGCGGTGGGTGTCGGCCCTGGGGAAAGGTGGCAGTGGACCGAAGGGGACGGAGGAGGCTGGGCCAGGGAGGATTCGAGTGTTCAGGACAGTTTGGGAAAGGCCCACAGGCCTGCCGAGGGGGACGCAGGACGGAAGGCCGCCCAGGAGCGTTCTCCTGTAAGGCCACAGGACGCCGGTTCAGCCGGCCAGAGAGGCCCCGTTCCTGTGTGACCAGGGAGGACAGGGGAGGACAGACGCCTCGCCCGCGTGAGGAAGAGGGAGCATGGCACGGGAAGGGACTTAGGCACGCGGAGCTCCCACAAAATCATGTATCTAGAAGGAGTCAGCCGGGGCCATGGGAATCAGCCAGGAATCTGTCCCTGCCGTGTCCTGTCACTGGAGAGGTGGAAGGAGTGGCGTGGGAGAAGGCAGGAGCCGGGTCAGCTCCTAGCCTGCCAGATGGGGGGCTCAGAGCCGGGCACGGTGGCGCACGCCTGTCATCCCAGCACTGGGGAGGCTGAGGCAGGAGGATCAGAGTTCAAAGCCAGCCTCAGCCATGGCGAGGCACCTAGCAACTCAGTGAGACCCTGTCTCTAATAAAATACAAAACAGGGCTGGGGATGTGGCCCAGGGGTCGAGTGCCCCTGCATTCAATCCCCAGTACCAAAAAAAAAAAAAAAAAAAAGAAGAAGAAGGACAAGGACAGAGGAAGCTGAGGCCCTGTTTTGAAGGAACTGAGCCCAAGAGGCGCTTATCCTCCATTCTTCCAGGAGCCCGCTGCCCTCCCTCCTCAGGTAGGAGCAGCCTGCCCTCCACCTCCTCCTCCAGCCTCCCAGGGTCTGCACAGGCAGGGGCCACATGCCCATAGAGGGCCAGGCTGGTGACAGGACAGGGGTGTCCCAACAGCCACCTCCTTTCTGTGTCCGCCTGCCACGGCCTCGTGGGGGAGACGCGTCTGACTACAGAAACACGCACACACGTAGGTGGACAGTAGGTGCCCATGTAATGAGCACTTAGCAAATGCACGTCTATTTTTTAGAAATACACATTTCTGTTTTGACAATCCTTAAGTTATGTTCAGTGATTTTTTTTCAGGGTTTTTCTTCCCCCCAATGAAGGTAGTAACCAGTGAACTTTTTCGGTCCTTATACGCCAAAATGTGCATTTGTCCGTTCTGACGGTCTCAGAAGTTGGTCATTTCACTAACCCATGGAATCCAAAAGGCGGAGCGCCCTCAGTTTGTCGAGCACAAGGTACTGGTAATTAATAATGGCCTGGTGTGGTGGGCAAGGGCCACTGCGTTGGCGTGGCGGAGCAAGGCTTTGAAGGAGCACCTGCCGTCCACCTACGTGTGTGTGTGTTCCTTTAATAAAGCGCGTCTCCCCCACGGTGGGTCACGGCAGGTAGGCGCAGAAAGGTGGTGGCTGTCAGGGCACCCCTGCGTTGACATGCATGGCATGAAATCAACTGCTCTCGTGGCTCACTTTGGTTTTTAGACATTGTGGTCTCAGAGCACCCGGCCACCCCTCTCTAGATGGCATCGTCCACCTGAAAGGCGGAGGAGGGCCAGCCTCCCACGCTGACGCACATGAATGGCTCCACACCTCTGTGTGTGTGACGTCACCGCTCCGCTCCGGCAAGCCCACTAACGATCAGGTCTATCCTATCCGGGCCTGTTTTAAATTACTTGCGTTTCCCCTGCCCCTGGGCTGTGGCCGTGCGGCCAGAATCCCGAGCCGGCCTGCTCCTGTGATGTAGTGCTCTCCTCCCCATCCGTAGTAGAGGGGACTTCATTAGCTTTTGGACACACGGACATCCGTTTTCAAGATCAAGTACACTGCCAATAGTTCTTACCCGGCTCTCCAGTTCACTGAGTTGTTATATTTTCCCCGAGAATGTTAAAAAAATCAGGACTGCCGTTTGTGGGAGCATTTTTCTCTTAAAACCAACCATTGGTCACCGTGCTGTTTACTTACCTGGTCTCTCAAGTGCAGTTTTATGTACAAAGTAAATCCAGGGTGAAGCTCGGTAAGTGATCGCAGCCTTTGTAGCACATGAACCTGCAGGTACGGGTGAATCAGGAAACCTGATTTGCGAGGGTTTTTTTTGTTTTTGTTTTTTTCTTTTTTTTTTCCCCTCCAAGTAAGTCTTTTCCTTGTGACTTGTTTATCTTCTGAGTGATTTTAAGATATCGGACTAGCTTCTCTTTGCCGCCCGAGTGACCCATCCCGCGCAAGCTTCTCCTGTCCCCCTGATTCCTCCGGACGTGCACTGCGGCTGAGTCACCTGAGGCTTGATTACAAGCTGTTTAGGAAGGAGGATCTACGACGGGGCTGGGTCCTGAACCTGGGAGTCGGGCCAAGGATGCAAAAGAAAAACAGGCAGAAGATGCACTTGGGGCCCTGCTTTGAACTCGAGATCCTCCAAAGCAAATGCCAAGCGATTCGCCAGTCGGGACACGGAGCTCTGAGTTCAGATTTGGACCCTCCCTGCCTCTTCTCCAGTGCGGCCCTCCCGCTTCACCCTCCAGTGCGCATGCCAACCCCAGCCTCTTCCCATCCCTTCTGCTCCTGCTCGGTCTGCCTGCAAGGCCCCCCCCCCCCAGGGCGTGGCCCAGGCTCCCAGCCTCACAGGTGGCTCCAGCCTGGTTGGTTTTCTCCGTGTCACAGTCTCTCCGTCTTGCACGCACCAGCTCCCCCTGCGTCTACTCTGCGAGGCCGCAGCGATCGAAGCAGACCAAAAGGCACAGCCCCAGGAGCTCCGCTGTGGTTATCTGGGTGGGGCTGCCTGGAGAGATGTCCCTTACTGTCTACTGCCCCTTGCCTGGGGAAGGTCCCAAGGTCCCTGAGTGCAGAGACGCGGCCTCGTCCACTGCCTGCGGTCCTCGGTGGTGCCCTAGGCACAGACGCTCAGGAAGTACCTGCTTGCGGGTGGGCCGCTGTAAGGAAGGCATTTAGTGGTCATAAACTCTGGCGGAGTCCCTGTCTTCGGAAAATCAATGGCTTTCCTTTCAAAGGGAAGCAGCTGGTCCTGGTCACCGTTCCATCTCAGATCCTTAGCATCACGTTGGCCTGCTTGAATGAAATGGTTGGGAGGACAGATGGACACGTCCCCAAGAGCCTGGCGCAGGGCGGGGGCAGCAGGCGTCTGGGAGCTGGAGGTGGATCTGGTGGGAGCAGGCAGGCTGGCTGTCAGGCGCTGGGGGTCCGAGGGCCCGAGTTGGCGTCGCCCCAGGCAGTGGATGACGTGGAGGGATTCCAGTCAGGGCTCACGGGGGCAGTAGCGCCCAGTGGAGTAAAAGGACTGGGGACGCCAGCAGACCCCGACGCAGCAAGGCTTGGGAGCCACACAGGGAAGGCCGATGGGACAGGCACGGCGAAGGCCACAGTGAGGCTGAGACTCAGTGTAGGGGACGCACCTTCCACCATGGTCAACGAGTGGGATCTCGGACTTAGTGGCATGAGACGGAGTCTTTTTTTATTTTGAAATTATTAGGATTTCCCTAATTTTTCATACACAGTAGTGATAGCAATTTTCCATTTGTAGCAGGGATTAGATTTATTTATTTTTTTTTTATTTATTTTTGGTACTGGGGATTGAACTCAGGGGCACTTGACCACTGGGCCACATCCCCAGCCCTTTTTTGTATTTTCTTAGAGACAGGGTCTCCCTGAGTTGCTAAGTGCCTTGCCATTGCTGAGGCTGGCTTTGAACTCGCGATCCTCCTGCCTCAGCCTCCCCAGTGCTGGGATTACAGGCGTGCGTCACTGCGCCGGGCTAGATTGATTTCAAGGATGCATTTGAGTAAGAACAAGTGAGTAGCTTTAAAAGAAAATCTTCTGTCAACGGCAGCAGAGCCATTGGTGAGATGTGGTGGCCGTCGCCTGGGGCTGGAAGTTTGGAAGACCCCGTGAGAGGGTTGTTGCAGAACCTGCCCCGGCTAGGACTAAGGGAGTGTTGGGGGTTGGCAGCTGGGAGGCCACAGGGGAACTTAGCCAGAGCTGACCTGGCGGCCCCCGGTGGCCCAATTGGGGTGGCTACTCCGTGAGAGCAGGATCACCCTCTCCGTGCTCACTAGACCCGCGTCCAGCTCACAGCCGGTGACCAGGGTGGAGATGGAGCGATTGGCAGCAGGTCTGAGGCGAGGCGGAGGTTCCCACCCATGGCCACAGACAGCCGCTGCCACTGTCCTCCCACCACCCGGCCCCTGGCGGGCGAGGCTGGGAGCAGCAGGGTTCCCACGCCCCCTCGCGGGGTGAGCTCACCCAGAGAGACGCACCGGCTCCCGTCGGGGGGAGGAGGCGGCCACCAGCAGCCTGAGCTGCCGTCCACACCTGTGGGCCTGCCCTCGAGGCTTCCACCTCGTAGATTCTGATCTGCCACCAGCCCCGCAGGCCCCGGGCACCTGGGCACCTGCAGCTTCAGGAGGGGCCTGGGGGTAGCTGAGCAACGGGGACGACGCAGCTCTTCTCCAGGGGACAGCTTGTCCCAGCTCCGGTTCATTTTTGTCATTTGGGAACGCAAGGTCCTGGGTGGCAGACCTTAGAAATTTATCAAAAGACGTCAAAACTATTTTTTAAAAAGAAAAAACAGATTTTAGGTGACAGGTGCCCATTCTGAGATGCTCCTGGTTTTTTGAATTACCATCTAATTTAAAATCTTGACAGTTCCATAACTGGTGCAGCCTCTGGTTTGAAACCTCTAACCAACTTCTTTTTGTTCTTTTCAACTGAACGACTTGAGGTCACGTCTCCTCTGCCCCCTCCCTTGCCCCCAGGGCTGTGACTTTGGGTGTCCTGTGACACTTTCCAGGCTTGGTGTTCTGATTGGGTAAGTCAACAGTAGGCGCTTCTGCATGTGTCCCCGAAGCTTCTGATCCAGACGCGTCCTTCCCTCCTGCCGGGTCCTCCGTCCCTGCAGCTCAGCCCGGTTTGTCCCCCAGGACGGGGGGTCTGGTACTCCCCCTGCCCCTCTTCCCCTCCTCTTCCTCCACCCTTCCCTCACCTCCCTCCTGCCTGGCGTCCACACTCACATCTCTTGCTGCCAGCTGGACCCCATGGCCGAGGGTTGGGGCAGGACCCCAAGGTTCCTACAGCCACAGTAGCTGCCAGCACAGCTGGGAGCCTGTCCTGCGTCACAGGGCCACTGTCTGCCACCCGCACACAGTTCAGAAGGAAACCTTGGAAGCCGGTCACATTCACATGGGCACGAGACCACAGGAAGCCGTAGCCCCTGGGTCCGGCGGCCTGGTGGCTGTAAAGGCTAGAAGGGAGACTCCTGTCTGGAAGGAGACAGGGACACGCGTGGTTCCAGCCAGCCTTGCTCCGCCGCGAGTGGTGCTCACAGATCGTGCGTGTTGGTGAGAACCACCTGGGTTCACCATGTCCTAAATTGCTCTCCCTGCCGGCTCCTGCCATTTCAAAGTGTGCTCCTAGACCAGCGTCGCTAATGAGGACAGCAGGTCACGTCCGCTTTGGGGTTACGCCAGCCAAATCCTGAGCTCATCTCGGGCAGTTGTGCGCTGTGTGTTCTTGGGCAAATGACTTTGCCTCCCTGAGCTTCAGTTCCCTCCTGGGTAAAATGAGGAGAAAAGGGGTCACTCCCCATCGAGCTGCGAGTGTCCGAGAACTTTTGCTCCATCTGGGATAGTCTTGAGGGCAAACGACGGTCCCGAAGGTGAATCTAGCCCACAGTCCATCTTGGCCGGGCTGCACGTGATAGACGTATTACGTGTGTGTATTTATATGTATGTGAATTTCTTTTTTGGTACCATGCATTGGACCCAGAGCTGCTTAACCCGTGAGCTACATCCTCACTCCCTTTTTTATATGTATATTTTTAAATTTTTGAGGCAGGGTTTAAATTGCTTAAAGCCTTGCTAAGTCACTGAGGCTGGCTTTGAACTTCATCCTCCTGCCTTAGCCTCCAGGCGTGCTCTACTGTGCCTGGCTATATTTTTAAATGATTGTCATATACAACACTTTCCAGAGCCACAGCCAAACTCGCCACCCTGTCAAATTCTTTTTTTAAGTCATCTGACTTTCTTGTTCCTCTGACACCCTCGAAGCTGGTTTTCTCTCTGCTTTGGTGGCAGGTTCTCATCCACGCTTGGATTTCTAACAACCTCTTGTTCCTTGTTCCACCGCCACAGGCCACTCGCTAACTGGGGTTCAGACAAGCTGTCAGAGTGTCGCCTTGACGCGGGAGGGTTAACTAGAAGTCACTGAACCGTTCCCTCAGCAGACTGATGCTGAGCCTCTGCCCGTGACTCGTTTGAAAACACGGAGGCTGATTGTCCTACGGGCGGCGGGGAAAATGCTTTGTGTGGGTGTCTGGCCTGGGCCTTCTCGTGGGAGCCGACTTCTCCGTCCACGTAGGCCACTGTGGTCCACGTGGTCAGTTTCCTCAGAGCCCAGAAAAGCCCCTGGTACTGAGCGGGATGTTGATGGGTATCCGAGGCTGAATGTAGTCACTCGCTATTTACCAGCCCCCTCCCGGGAAGGAGTGGGGAGCCCTGGTCTCACACTGACAGAGCTGTCACCAGGGGTGAGAGAGGGAGGCACACCCAGAGTGCCCCCTCCACATCAGTCACACATGGGAGGTGTAGAGGCCGTGCAGGGGCACACCCCACGCCCGGGCAGACGTGCAGGTGGGAAGTGAAGTGCTGCTGGACGCCCGTGGGCAGGTCCAGAGGGGCACCCAGACGAGGCCCTGCAGAGCAGGAGGGGCCACACGCGGGAGCTGCGGTTGTGTCCTGAGGAGGTGGACAGGTCAGCTCCGCGTGTGTGCATACTTGGGTGTGTGTGTGCACATGCAGGTGCACAGGACTCCTCTAGCCATAGTGTACAATACAGACTGCAGCAAGGAGGAGTTCAAAGTAGGAAAAGGACCAGTGAGTGAGTCAGGGTGACCCAGGAGAGGCGGGGCCGCCGGCACACTCTGCCAAGGTGCCTGGCAGGTAAGGGGCAGCAGGAACCTGCCCATGACGAGCTGGTGGCCCCGAGGGTGGCACTGCACACGCTGTTGCTCCAGGGGGACCCGTTTGCCTCCTTGGCTTCTTTTTTTTCATTTGTTTTAATTAGTTAGACAAGACAGTAGAATGCGTTTATGCACTGTGATCTATCATTCGTAGATGGGATTTGATTTTTCTAAGTGTACATGTTGCAGAATCACATTGGTCATGCAGTCACACATATACACTCAGTAATAATGTCTGTTTCTTTCCACTCTTTCCCATCCCGTCACTTCCCCCTACCTAATCTAAGGTAACGCTATTCTTCGCTAGTGCCCCCCCCCCCCGCCTTATTGTGAATTAGCATCCGTATATTAGAGAAAACATTCAGCCTTTGGTTTTGTGGGATTGGCTTATTTCACTTAGCATGATATTCTCCAACTCCAACCATTTACTGGCAAATGCCCTAATTTCACCCTCCTTTAAAGCCGAGTAGTATTCCATTAAGTATATATACCACATTTTCTGTATCCATTCATCTATTGAGGGACACCTAGGTTGGTTCCATAGTCTAGGTAACGTGAATTGAGCTGCTATAAACATTGATGTGGCTGCGTCACTGTAGTATAATACACAATTGAATGGTGAATGGATAGTAGAAGAAATCAAGGATGAAATAAAAACATTCTTAGAGGTAAACGAGAACACTGAAACAACATATCAAAATCTTTGGGACACTATGAAGGCAGTACTAGGAGGAAAGTCTATTGCATTGAGTGCAATTATGAAAAGAATAAAAAGTCAACAAATGAATGACCTAACTCTACACCTCCTTGGCTTTTTACCCAGCTCCTCCCAGAATCCCACGCGGCTCCAGCTGGAGGTTTGTAGTTTGACAAGCCCGTGCTCCTCGTCCACTGGGGTAACAAGGGGGGGTCGCCTTTCAGGTGTCAGTGGGTGACCCCGAGCTTGCATTGAGTAGTTCACTGAGCCACGAAGCCCAGGTGAGCTCTGGTGGCCACGCCTGGCTCCACAGCGTCCCCGGTGACTTCATCACGGAAGAATGGAGAGGAGGGCCATTCCCGGGCACCCTCAGCCCTCTCCTCTCTGTTCCTCTCACTGTGGGGTTTATTTTGGTGACCGTGTCCTGCACTTTATTCTGAACTTACACGAAGGCAGGAAGAGGCAGGCGTCTGATCCCGCGGAACTCCTGGGACAGTGCCCTGTGCCCCGGAGAGACTTTCAGGGCGATCATAACTCAGGAAAAAACCGTTCTGCATCTTCGTCCAACAATGGGTGCCTTTGTGCGGCCGGTCGTTTCTCATTTTTCCTGGGACAGCTGTTCTCTCCGGCCCAGTTCTATTACAAACAACTTCCTGTGGCCAGCAGACCCTCCCACCAGTGTTACTAAATACCGCGGGGGGAGCCACAGCGTGGGTCACCCTTCTTCCTGCATTGCGTAGCTTACTCTGCCCGAGCAACGTTTTGAAAAGGCACCAGCGTTCAGAATGTGCTAGATGACGAGGCCCAGTCCAGGGCGCTCTGAGAGCGGGCAGCCCCTTGGACGAGCCTTGATTGGGGGACGGCAGGTATTGTACACTTGTAAAAATGAGACATCACATCCCACCTATGTACGATAGATCACAGAGCATAAACGCACTCTATTGTCATGTATGACTAATTAAAACAAATTAAAAATTAATAAAAAAAAGATTGCCTTGTTGGTTCCAGATGTCACATGAACTGCAAGAGTGGGACAGCAGCCACAGGTGGCCTCTCTGTCCCTGTCCTCTCCACCACCCCCACCCGTTCCAGCAGGAGGCCTTTAGACACCTGGCTCTCTGCAGCGTCCTTCCAGGACATTTTCAGAGCGTGGCCCAGGAACCCTCGTGGGTTCTGGACACTTGTTTCTGGGGATCTAAAAGATCCAGAGCATTTCCACACAAAGGTACCAAGATGTCCTCGGCCCCTCGCGCTCTTTAAGCGTGTGCAGTGCGGTGGCATCTTCCTGAGGCTGTGTGGCAAGGTCACGAGCATCCGAATGCAGAAACAGGTGGGGAAATCCAGATGTCCTCAGATCCACGAGGACTCAGGAGCTTGGAGAAGAAGGAAACTCCACCCGTACCCTCACATTAAACGCCATTTTGGAAAATACAGCAAGTTCATAAATACATGCTGTTTTGTTTTTTGGGGTCTTTTTGGTACCCGGGGATTGAACTTGGGGGACACTCAGCCACTGGGCCACTTCCCCAGCCCTTTTTTGTATTTTATTAGAGACAGGGTCTCACTGAGTTGCTAAGTGCCTCGCCATTGCTGAGGCTGGCTTTGAACTCGCGATCCTCCTGCCTCAGCCTCCCAAGTGCTGGGATCACAGGCGTGCGCCTCCGCGCCCGGCTAAAAGGAGGTGTTTCAAGTTCTCCAACCACTTAGCTTGGGCTCAGTCTGACATTTATTGATGGGTGTGCAAAGTAAAGAACTGTGCAAATCCACATCCCCTTGTGCAAAGGTATTTAAAGGCCTGCCCAGTGGGGAAGAGGGAGCCAGCCATGACTGAAAGCCTCGCCTTCACGGGGACACCGCGAGTTGGCCAGCTTGTGCTGTCACTCAGGGCCTGTGAGACAGCCAGGCCACCCTCCGTGGTTCAGCCAGTGCGTCCCCAAGTGAATCCAGGCGCAGTCCCTGCCCGCGGCAGGCTTTGGTGCAGGTACGAGGAGAGGCACAAGAGGACAGGGTCGCTGCGGACCCGGAAACGGGGGCTGGGCAGCACGAGAGGACCAGCCACGGGGACCAGGGGGCGTCGGGGAGCCTCCTTTAAGCTGAGCCTGAGGACTTGGGGCTAGTGAGGAGGAGGATGGAGGGCCATCTCAGAGCGACGCCCAGAGGCAGAGCCCTGAGGAAGGACGTGGACACCTGGACCTGCTGGACAGGGCAGGCGCTCACAGGGCCTGGGGTCTGGGGCTCCGATTCAGGCATCAGGGAGCCTCGGGAGGGTTTTTAAGCAAGTGGCACAGTGACCTTGTTTCTGGCATAAAGGGCAACCTGGTGGCTGTGGAGAACGGGCAGGTGACAGGAGATGGTGCAGGCGGGGCGGGGGGGTCTCTCTCTCTCTCTTTTTTTTCAGCTGTCCTGGGAATTGAACCCAGGGTTGCTTAACCACTGAGCCACCTCCCCAGCCCTTTTAATTTTTTCATGTAGAGACAGGATCTTACTGAGTTGCTTAGGGCCTCGCTGACTTGCTGAGACTGGCTTCAAACTCGCGACCCTCCTGCCTTAGCCTCCCAAGCCACTGGGATTGCAGAAGTGCACCTCTGCGCCTGGTCAGGAGGGGTCTCTTGTCACCATCCCCTGACAGCAGATGACACCGTCCCGTGGGGCCACAGGCAGAAGCGGAGGGACTCGAGATCTAACTTGGGATGAACAGACCAGACTTGCTGAGGGCATGGATGGGGACAGCCCAGGGGACAGGCATGGGCCCAGTTTGGGTCTGGACAGCTTTCGTTTCCTCGAGTCCTGGCTGCAGACCTCTGTGGGCAAGTGGGCTGCATACCTGTGGCTTAGCCATACGGGACCCTGGTGCCCACAACTTGCTCACACAGCAAAGCGAGCCAGCAGTCAGAACTGCTGCCCGACCCCCGTGTGGCTCCCCTTCCTGGTGGTGACACCAGGTGACCGTCTACAGGGCAGACTCCCTTCCTCCCCATCCAGCACGTCAGGGCCGTGAGCGGGTCCCAGCAAGTTGGGGCGCCTCTTCACCGGTGTCTGAGAAATGGGACCAGGTGCCTCTGCTGGCCACCAGCCCAAGCAGGATTTTATGGGGCCGGGTTTACTCACGTCTCAGGTGTGTCTCCACTCCCAGAAAAAGGAGCATTATTCTTCAGTCCCTGGGACGCCCCTCGACGGAACGTGGGAGTCCTCCTCAGACAGTTCCGCCTTTATCAGATGAAGGGGTGGCGAAGGCTCAAGAAGCAGCTTGTGAGAACTCCACCACCAGCCAGTTTGGTTGAGGAAAAGGCGACAGCCTGTCGTCCAAGCAGTGGAGCAGTCACTGATGAAAACAAGAGTTCTGCTCAGAGCTGTCAGTCTCAGGGCTGGGGACAGAGCTCGGTTGGTAGAGGGCCTGCTCACATGCGCAAGGCCCTGCGTTCCATCCCCAGCACTACACACAAAAAAATAAAGTTGTCAGTCTTGCAGGGTGCAGTGGCGCTCACCTGTGATCCCAGTGGCTCGGGAGGCTGGCGCGGGAGGATCGTGAGTTCGAAACTGGCCTCAGCGAAAAGGAAGGCACTAAGCAACTCAGTGAGACCCTGTCTCTAAATCAAATACAAAAGAGGGCTGGGGAGGTGGCTCAGTGGGTGAGCGCCCCTAATCAATCCCGGTACCCATCCCCACAAAGAAAAAAAAAAAGCTGTCCATCTTACTAAGCACCGTGATGGAGTTTGGCCAGTTTCAAACTTCATTGCTGGCCCAGCTCACCTTCCCTGTCTCCGTTTCCTTGACACACGTGTCAAGGCGGAGGTGTGGAAGTCTAGGCAGGCGTGGAAACCAGACCCGGGTCCGTAGGAACCAGTGCCCCTCAGCTCAGCAGTGTGAGCACTGAACTGTCTGCAGCGTCTAGATGCCCAGGCGACGTGCGGAACTAACTGGCTGCTCCCGTGCCTTCCACAGATAACTTTCCACCCTTGGAGTTGAGAATGCCTTTCAGTAATGATGATCTGCTTGCTCACCTGTAAGGCAGCCTCTCTCCTTGCACCCCCACCCCGGCTGCTTTGCATATTCACGGACTTATCTTGCGATTTAAATTTTTATATTTCATTCCTATGCAGAGTATTTTCCCCACAACTTTGCACGGTGCTAAATATTATAGGAACATTATTCCAAACATGTCCTTTCCATAAAACCTGTTTATATGCCATCATTATCTGCAGCATTAAATACATTTTATATCATCAGAAATTTTATGATATATTTAAAAATGAATTCATACGTTGCTGAAATGCATTAGGGATTATCCTGGGAGACCTTGCTAGAGACGCAGACATGTTTGTTTGTAACTGCCAGAAAATGGCTTGCAAAATTGTTAGTGTCTTTTATTATTCCCTACCACCAGAGCACTTGCTTGTTAATTAGAGAAATTTCAACTGTCATAGTTGGCAATTATAGCTTCTGTATCATTGTCTGGTATGAATAGTCAATGAGAGCTGATTAATATGCATGAGCAGCAGTATATATAGCGTGTACATTGGGCCAGAATCCAGCTGCCAGAGTCACTCGGAGGAGGGATCGGGGGTGCATGTGTGTGTGTATGCCTGCCTGCCTCTGTGTGTGCGTGCCTGCGTGCAGCCAGGGAGGGCAGGCGGGTGTGCAGGGGCCGAGAGCGGTTTTTCAGCCGGGGAGAGCGACGCCAATGCGAAGCGCTGCAGCCGCCGCGGCTCACCTGAGGCTCTGGCAGACGGCATCAATGCCTGCGCGCTGAGGGAGCTGCCTTTCCCGGAGCTGGCGGGGACTAAGCCTTGCTCGGCCGTTTCTCTAAACATGGGATGCAGTTTGTGCAGCCTGCAGAAGCAAGAGGAGCAGTACAAATTACTCTATGAAGTTTGTCAGGTAACGCATGGCGTTTTGTTCCGGCATGCATCTGGCCGGGCGTCTGTCACTGCTAGGAAAGGAATTGGGGGTCTGGAGGGGGGGTGTTTTGTTTTCCAAAGGAGCCAGCCTTTCCGACCTCCTCCGTATCTTTCCTATTAAGTTGCCGAGGAAATCTCCCTGCCAGAGGCACTCTGGTGCCCAGATTTGGGAATCTGAATAGATGCTGATGGTCGCGGAGCGTGTTTCCAGCCGTCCTGTCACAGAACGCGGTTAGCGGCTGCTCTCTGCAGAGCGTCCAGCTGGAAGGGTCAAAGCCTGGTCACGCACCCTTTGAACAAGTTGGGGGAGACGGGACACGAGGCGCGCCTGCCTGCAGGGTTTTGTCTGTTTACAAGTGGTGCCGGGCGCTCCTTCCTGCAGAGAGCCCTGCTCGCTTCTCTCAGCAACTTCTCAGCCCCGGAGCTGCGGGTCAGATCTGTGCTTCCCCTCTGCCATTTCTGTACCTGCCCCTCTGAAAAGTGTAACTTCAGGATCAGGTGACTTGACCCTAGGTCCCCCCAGCCATGGCGAAGGACCCCTCTCTTCTTGACGTTTCAGTAGAGATGAAGCTGGATACTGACAGCACAGTCCAGATACCTCACATCGGTGTGGAGTGTTCCCTTCCTAAATGTTCAAGTCCTGCCCTGCACTCGGAGATATTTTGGGTACTCTAGCTTGACTGCTGAGGACTTTCCTCTTTAAATCACCCTCTAAGTTTTTCTTCAATAATCAGAAAATTGCAATCCTATATGAGTGTTTTTAAAACCACAACATTATAAGGAGGTTGTTATGGAAAGCAAGAAATAAAGGGTGCAGGTCATAGCAAAAAAGGTCACGCTAATAGATTTTTTTTTTAACCAGCCAGACTTAAAAAAAGAATTTGATGAGCTGTCAGTCGGGTGTCATTTTTTGCGTTGGCCACCAGAGGGCGCTGACCATCAAAGAGACAGATGCAGCTAAGCCTTGGCTGCCTCTCTAGACAAAACGGAATGATACAGTGACCCTGGCTGTGTAAAAGGTGTTTGTCCACCTGTCTGTCTGCCTTCTGTAGTGAGGCATAGGAAAGACCAAAACAACCCTTTTGAGGCTTATTCCCCAGTGTGCAAAAAAAACTAAGCATCTTAGATAAGTCTTAGGAATGCGCTTCTGACTTGAAACTTCACGCTCAGGACTTTGCCGGATGCATTTCCCTTTGGGAACAGTCCAGGGGTGTGTGGGCGGGCTTGGGCCAAAGTGACGCCACCACCGGCGATCTGGCTCCTATCCCTGGCGTGATCCTGTGTGGTGGTTCCAAGGGATCCTGCACAGTCACCGCCAGGGCTTCTCTAGGAGTCTGGCACTAGACACAAACCAGGCAGAGTAGCAGACACCTCCTTTGAGCCACATGTTACACTGGACCTCAGCTGCTGCGAATGAACTAGCTAAACACAGTGAGTTAAATGGGAGTTTTGAAAAGGCCCCATCTTTGCTCTTTACCCATCAATGCATAAAAAGAGCGCAGTTTAGCTGCGATCGCTACAGATGTGTGCCAGTGGCACCCTAAAGCAGGTGACTGCCACGTCTCGGGGGGTCTGTGTGCCTGCGTCCTCTCTTCACCTGTACTTTCGGGGCTCTGTGCTTCCTCACAGTGCCCCCCCCAAAGAGGGAGCCTGGATTCTGTTTGTTTTTTTACTAGGTGAATTTACGTGGAAATATTTCTGGCTGAAGCGCCGTATAGTAAATAGCTGATAAATGACTTCCATGTGGAGTTACACTTTGTCAGCAATTTAGGAAGCCATGCAGATTTATTTTCAGGAAACTCAAACTCCTTTTTGGACCCCATTACCCTTGTGCCAACTAAGTAGAATCGGCCTTCCTCCTATTCTTTGGGAGTCCTGAACCATGGCATAAAGGAATTTGCAAAACACTTGCAGGAATTAATAATTGCATTCTCTCGCTTATTATGCAAAGCCTTATTAGAGCAGAGGAATTAAGGTTTCCATAAATTATGGTTCCAGAAGGTCCAGTACGTCTGGCTTCAGTAAGCCCTTGTAACAGCAGCACAAAGAGGATCAAATATTCCAGGGCTCAGACTTCATCCTTTCCTCGTCCAGAGATAATTCAAAGAGTTGCTCTTCATTAGCGCCGTTGGCAAGCTGCCTACAGCTTCTTTTTGGGTCTGCTGTGAGCTTAATGATGCAGAACAATGGTGTTGCCTCTTGTTGCACACATACCTTATTGTAGCTTTAATCACATTAGAAAACAACAACAACCCATGAACTTGCCTGGTCGTTAAAGGGCATTGCAAAGAGGGCGGACACCTCAGTGGCTGGCGCCATGCATTAACGGATGCGCTGGGATCTTTGGAGACACTTGAGGACTTTGAGGAGGAGACTGCACAAACCTGCCGTCTCCAGCAGGGTTGAGAGCATTCTTTGTGCTTTTACAATGATGGCATTGTCCTGGGCGGGGCATCAAGGCAGCTCTGCCTGCTGGAAATTTGAATTTTAAGTTAGCAGTTGCTTCTTGCTTCAGAAAACTTTAGCGGGTCTTGGGTGACTGTGAATACTTGATGAAGGGGAAGAATGAAAGGGGGATGCAGTCTGCTACTTGAATAGGGGATCTCATGCTCTGAAGGAAATGCGATGTGGAGCCTCACAGCTCTGAGACTGGGGCTAGAATCTAGTAAGCGCGGTGATCAGTTTAGGGGGACTACAGGATTGGAAGATCTGGCTGTTGGCTTGATGTCAGCGACTCCACACCAAATGATACTATGCACCCCCACACACACCTCTCCTAACACCCATAAGGGACTCTTGATATCCTAGTGGCCTTTGTGTAGGCAACAGGGAAATAATTCAGGTTGGGACTTGGGCGTCAAGTTGGACACTAACTAATATATCCCCTGATGCAGATTTTCAAGTTGACCAGGAAAACCTAATCAGGTGGCATCAGTGTTAATTGCAACATCTGCTACATGGTATGCTGTGCGCTTAGGAAAACTTGTACGGTGCCGGTGCATCCTGTCACAGCCACATGATCACGTGAACAGATAGGTGACGCTATTACCTCTATTTCGGAGATGAAGAAACTGACAAGCCCAGGAATTGTGGGTGGGCTGGGATCGCACCTACCGGTGACTCCTGAGTCTGTGAACCTTTTCTTGGACAAACCATTTGCAGCGGTGTTGGTGAATACAGGAGCAACCTTATAGGGAACACCTGGTAGGTCTTGTTGAAAGCGCGCTTACCTTTTGGGGGCTATTGAGCCAGCCTTCTCTCCATGTGGCCTGTCTCCTCTTGAAGAGAGTTTGTATGCAGCCTCCAGTCTGCCACATCATGGGGAGAGTGTGGTGGGCAAAGGGTAGCACCAAGTTCCCATTAACTTTCCCGTGACTTTCAGGACAGATGATTTCAGAAAGCTCCGGTCCTTTGCAATAACGGGAAATATATCATAGATAGATTTTGTGGCTTTTGCGCTACTTGAAGTTGTTAGTGTTGTTATAAAGCAGAAACTTTGAGACCTGTGTCGTACTGAAAACGGCAGACAGACACATTGTTGCCTCTTCTCTACGTCAACCTATGAACTGGTTGGCCAGCAAAACCCGGATGTCGATAGTAAATAGTAATCAGCAAGTTTGTGGAGCAGCCTGGAAACTGGGCTGCACCCAATCCTGCGTTCATATTTAATTAGCGACGTGTACTGCTCAATTAGAGGGGTTTGCTGCTGTAGAGCAGAGCCCCACGCGTCTGCTGAGAGTCGGCTGATCGTGGTATGATTAAGCACGGCCAGAGTCGAGGGCAGCTAATTGGATGAACATAAACTTGACCTCCACACGGCCGGGCGGGACCTGGCGGAGTGCTCTTGCCAGGAGGACTGTGTGTGCGTCAGCCACCTGCCAGTCCCGCACGGTGTCTTTCTGAAGCTGTTGTAGATTCCGGATTTGTGTCAGCAAAGCAGGTTTGAAAAAAGAAAGTCCCTCTCTTCCCACCTTGACACAGGGGGCCCTTTACTGAGGATGGGACCTGTCCATGGCTGAGTCATGTCACTTTTTAAACGTGGCACTTATCGGTCACCGGCGTGTTCTTGCCAGTGAGCAGTGGCTCATACAGCACTCCCGTGGAGACTGGGAAATGTAGAGGAAGGGCCGGGCGGCCCGTTTCTACCTGTCTCCAGGTGACGGCCTGTGAGGCGTCAGGGAGGAGGGCTGAGGCCGACGAGCCCCCACTCCAACTTAGGTGCTGCTCCTAGGGTCCCATGTGGCCTGTCTACCTCCATGTCCCTGTTCCTGGGTCCTTATATTCCCTGCCCCCCTCTGTGTCCTGCTCCTGGTGTCCCTGTTCCTGGGTCCTTATATACCCTGCCCCCCCCCGTGTCCTGCTCCTGGTGTCCCCCGGAGCCCACCTCCCACCACGTCCTGCACTCAGTGTCCCCCAGTGCCCCACGCGGCCTGTCATTCGCCTCGCCTGGCACTGTGGGCTCGGGTGGTCTCCTGCCCACAGTCCCCCGAGCATGCTGGCTTCGGTGGTGCTGCGCGGGGGAGGGACGAGAAAGCTGCAGGACGTGGCCAGGGCGGGGGTGCCGAGGGGTGCTCCCCATGCACGTCTGTACTCCCTGGGCAGCACGCATGGCCTGCACAGGGGAGCCCAGCTCTCCCAGGCCCCCTGGCCTTAGGATGCAAGTCCCGCTGCCCTGCCCACAGGACTCTGCCCCCTCGCCCCCCGCCCCCGCCTGGCCCTGCATGCGCAGACCAGCTCCCCCTTGCTCCTCCGGCCACCACAGTAGGCTTCGCCATGTCTGCCTTGAGGACTCAGCTCCAGTGTCCCCCTCCCCGACGTCCCTGCCCCTCTCTCTGTGCCCCAGGCCCTTGCTCCTTATCACCTGTCTCCCAGGAAGGAGGGGACTTTGCACTCTTCTCTTTGATTCCCCGGTCCTGGCTCATGACCGGTGATTCCTGTGCCAGGTGGTCCCGCTCTGGTCCAGGGGGTTAGCAATGACGAATGAGTCCACGGCGAGGGTCTCTAATGGCTTCCATAGACGCAGCTCCGTCCTGCCATGAGGCAGGTGGGACAGGGTCGCAGGGGAGAGGACAGCCCCTCTCTGCCTTCCTGTCCCCCGCCTGCCACCGCAAGCATAAAGAAGCATATGGAAAAATGCAGCTTTAATAAACGACTTCTCGTTGCGCATTAATAATGCAGGAGAGGTCACGGCTAAATGGCAGGGGGGGTGCGCAGAAGCACGCCGTCAGCAGCTCTGTGTACGGGCACGACGGAGCCGAGCGCAGCGTCCCGGCTGCTGTGGGATTGAGCAGAGGCGTGAGAGCCCTCTAGCAGCATCCCGGGTGACAGTTGTCATGACATTGGTTAAATGCAGTCAGGCCGTGCCACCCAACATCGAGTCTGCCCTGAGAAACGGCAGGCACGGACTCATCCCGCTTGGGCGAGGCTGCTCACCGCCACTGGTGAACTTGAGGAGAAAGGCCCCCTTCCCCTCGACTTGTGGCCTGCCTAGCAGGATCGACTTTACTCAAATACCTCTGCTCCTCCGTGTATGATCAAGAATAAGCTGAGATGGTGCAGAAGCGAATCAGTGGCCAACTGGCTTCGCACACTGGTCTTTTATTCCTCAGCTGAGTGTCGAAGAACGTCCGGGGGTTAGCTGAAGCTGACTCACTAGTTCTCCACGTCCTCAGCCCAGGGTCCTCTGTCCCTACGGGGTCACCACGTCATGAGTCGACCCATCTGAGTTCCATGTGTCCTCCAGGGAACTTCCATTCTTAGTTAACCCAAATCCCTGGACTCGAAAGGGCTCCTGAAGCTTCCCGGCAGAATTTTTTTTGTTGGATGAGTCATTAGCAAAGAAGTTGCACCCCAAAACTGTTAGAAGCAGATCAAAAGCGTGGCTATCGGTGGATTAATACCAAGGAAAGCTATTGTGATGGAGAACCGTGTTCAAGTCCAGTCTTCTGCAATGCCTAGTTCACCAGCGGGAAATGGAAGGTCATGGTTCTCTGTAGAAGTTCAGTGGGTGCCGTTTCCTTTTCCCAAGTCACCCCAGGCTCCCGAACCATCCGGTGCCCGCCTGTCTCCCACAGCCGCCTCCTCCTGACCAAACTCCTCTCCCTGGAGCACACAGGAAAGTGAGTCCCAAGGGCGGGCCTGAGGTTGAGGCAGAACATCATGGCGGAAGAGTGTGGCACAGGGAAGCAGCTCGGGATGTGGCACCAGGAAGCAGAGAGACACTCACACCAGCTCCCAAAATACAAACCCCAAAGGCACACCCCACCTGCCTACAGTCACCACCCAGTGATCCCTGTCAGGGGAGTAATGCACTGATCAGGTGAAGACTCTCACAACCCAATCCTCTCCCCTCTAAGCCTTCTTGCTCTGCTCACACATGAGCTTTTGGGGGATACCTACTACAGCATTCCTACCAAACGTGTTTAGGAGGTGTAGCTGAGTGACCCCCAGATGCATCTGAATGGTACCCCCCCCCATGCCTGTGCCCCCTTAGTATCCATCCCAGCTCTCACTGGGTGTGAAGGCACGCTCTCCCGTTTTCCCTATGTGACATTCAGCTTGTCGTGGTGACAGAACGGAGGCTCATTCTTTCCTACACGGGTCTCCTGGAAGAGCTCTTGCACTCCCCTGAGGGCTGGGGACCACGCTTGGAGGACCTCCACTCTAGGAGGTGCATGGATGATAGACATTGGGGGTATCTCAGTAGGGCCCTCTCATATGTGCACGATTATGAAAATACGCATGTAAATATGCCTGTGGACGTGTGTGTGAATACCAATATCAATACGTGTGTGATCATCATCATCTACATACAAAGGGACCATGTGGGCTAGGTACACGGGGGGAGCCCAACCTGAGGGGGAGCCTCGGCTATAGGCTTAGGGCTCCCCACCATATATAAAATATATAGTACTGGGGATTGAACCCAAAGGTGCTTCACAACAGAGCTACCTCCACAACCCTTTTAAGATAGGGTCTCACTAAGTTGCTGAGGCTTACCTCAAACTTGCAATCCTCCTGTCTCAGCCTCCTGAGCCACTGGGATTACAGGCACCCTCGCTCCAACACCCAGCATCTCATATGTCTTGAGACCCACTTGCACAAATTTCATGTCTATGTACTGTTATTATTGTCTTGTCATTTCCTACTATCTGTACATGCCTAAAATAGAGTATATGTAGAATTCAGTATTCTCCATGGTTTCAGGCATTTACTGGGGGTTTTTGGAACACAATTCCTGCATGAAATAGGGCTACCGTTCACCTCTGAACTGTCACTAATCCAAATCATTTTCCACCCTCAGGGTAGACAGGCGGTTGGTGCTTTACCTCCCTGCCCACAGTCGGAATCTACTAATTTCTTCATTTTGCCAGTGTAGGGAACGTGAAGGGGTCTGTCACGGTGGTTGAAATTGGCTTTTCCCCCATCATTAATGAGGAGCTAATTTTTTCTTCTCTAAATGGGCCATTTTTAAGGTGCCTTTCTATGTGTGCAGTGCCTGTTCGAGCTCTCGCCCATTTCTCTATTGGATTTTTTGTTGGTTTGTAGGATTTTTAAAGCTGTGGTCTGGATACGACCCAGTAGCCTGAGGCGTTGCAGCTGGTCTTCAGGGGAACCTCGTCCCTTCGGTTAACGTAGTCAAATGCTTTTCTTCTTTCCTGTGTCTTTCTGCGGGGAAGTGTGTTTTCGACCTCCTTCTCCTATACTTTCTTCCCACAGTATTTCCTACAGGTCACAGATACAATTTCCTCCCGGTTCTCTGTGTGGGGGGGTGTTGGAGTCCAACTTCCTGATTTCCATAAATGGGTTTTCTAGTGCCACTTCTAGAAAAGCCCATCTCGTCCCCATCAAGGGAAAGTGCCAGTTTGTCCTTGTGGATGGGGTCCGATTCTGGCCTGTGGTTGCTTCCGTGAGCGTGTTCAGGATCGCTGGGAATGTCCGTGACGTCCCACCGCAGTCGTGAGACGTCTCTGCTCCCTGGCAGGCGGGTCCCTCCCCGGCACCACCTTGTTTTCCTGGCTGTCCTTGGGGCTCTGCTCATCTGTGGACATTTGGCGTTCCATTATGACGTAAGGGACACTGGGTGGCAGTGCCCCTCTTCTCAAAGGCGTGGTAGGCAGGCTGTGGCATTCCCCCTCCAGTTTTCAATATTGATTTCAGAGTAACAAATACTGGAAGTGTCCTTCTACCCGGCACTCTGCAGGAGAGAGCACCAGTGGCCACAGGGGGAGAAGGAATCAGCGGGCCAAAGGGACCTTTAAAAAGTACAAAATGTGGCTTTATTTTTTTCTCTTAGTACAAAGCATTCTGTGTCCTAAAAGAAGAGACATCCGCGCAGGTCCAGTTGAAGCTAGTATTTTTACATCTGCAGTTGCATGTTCCAATCTAAAGAAGTCTGAGGCTCCAAGTTTGTCTCTTGGCAAACAAGCGAATAACACAGCCTCGCTGTCCACAGCATTCATCCACCGAAAGCAGTTGATTTGTCAGCCGTCCTGGGGAGTGACAGGCTTCTCTCTGAGCGCGGGTGCTCTACCCCAACAGAGCCGGGGTCCGTTGGGCGAGACGTGACAGTCGTTCCCCTCCCCCGCCCCAAGTGGCCGTGGTGCTGGCACATATGACATTCAGAGTGACATGCATTTTAATCAAAGAAAACTCCAAATAGGCAGCAGTTGTGCTTTGTCAAGCAGCTGTTTTCCACGTGGGGGCTCCCAGAACAGAGACTCTCCCTCCTCCATGGCAATATTTCAGTGGCACCGAGAGAAGAGCGGAAGCAGGTGGTCCCTGTGCCCGAGTCACGGAGGAACTTCACAGCTGCAGGATGGTCCCTTGTACCTGGTGGCGACAGGCTTGCCGTGAACAGCTTACAACCCACGCGCCGCCCACTTCACTTTCTGTCCCCTGCTGCGTGTGAGGGGTGCGTTCAGAGACACCTCCGTTTCCCTGAGCGCTGAGTTTTCTTTCTAAGATTGGCAGCACTGGGGGAGGGTCTGGGAATCAGCTGGCCACCAGGTTGCAGCACCAAGGGCTGTCCCTGTTCCCCCAGGGTTGAGGAACACCAGGAAGAGGAGGGAAAGTTCCAGCACGGGCCCAGGGTGAACACCCGCAGCCCTTTGGTCAGTCGCCCAAGTAGCGGGAGGGGGCGGCTAGCACGTGGGCCGTGTGCAGAGTGCCACGCCGTTCTTACACGGCCCCTCAGAAGTGCAGGTCCTCTCCCTTGTTTCCATGGCAACCAAAGGCTGGAGGCGTTGAGTAACTGGCCTGGGGTCACCGTCAGGGGCTGGCCTCACAGGGATTCTTCAGCACAGCTCAGCCTGTGTCTCCCCCCAGGGTACCCACCAAGGGGAGGGAAAGTCCCGCCATCGGGGGCTTGGATGATGGAGAGAGGTGGTCACAGGTAAGTACTGTCCTAGAGTAGAGGCTCCAGCAATGGCTGGCTCTACAGCAAATGCGTCACACAAAACCTCAACAAGAAAGACGGAGTGCAATACCAAGGTCAAGTTCATCTCGTGTCTTCGCCGAGTCGGACAGGAATTCTGTTTGCAGGTCATGCCAGCCTAGAAGCACGTGGCTGTCCCTGCACAGCATTTAGGGGGTGACTACTGATCCCTCCAGCCCGTGTTGAGGGAGGGCCTGGAGCCCCCGCCCAGTGTTCTTGGACAAGCTCAGGAGCCCCCGTTTCTGAACAGGGAAGAAGTGGGTTGTTCTCACCGTCAGGCCTCTGAGCATGTAGACGCTTCGCCTGGGCCTCTGAAGCTCAGGTTGACAAGGCTGTGCTGGGGAGCGGCTCTGCACTCTGGCAGCTGGTGTCGACCATGCTGAGCAAGCTCTGGGGACTGACCGGAGGGGGAAAGTGCATTTCTAGAGTAGAGGGGCTGGGCCGAGAAGAGCCCAGGTCTGTGGACATCCTTGGGTATCAGGGGCGCTAAATTATTTCCTATAAGGGAACCATGGAGAACAGGGGTTTCAGAAGAAGTAAGTAAGGTCAAGGCTTGTTTACAAAGTGGACAGGCTGCTCCCCTTCAGGCATCTGCTCACCAGGTGACTGAACACCTCCGCCCTGCTGCAGTGGTCGCTGAGCAAGGGGGTGGTTCCCACGGTGCCTTCCCCAGAGATGCAGCGACACCCCCCAAGTTATTGCACAGCTGAAATGGTGCCAGCAGCCCGGTGCTTGGGGTTCCAAGCAAGAGCTGGAACCCAGCGGTGGCAGCATGCGTCTCAAGGAGGGCATGGTCCGCGTCACACTGGGATTCGCGTCCATCTCGTATATGGAGAGCACTTTGTTGGTGGCGTGAGCCCAAGTTTGTCAGGTCCAGCTAGAGGACCCGACAGCACTTCGAACGTGCTGTGTAGGTGGCGGGGTGTCGCTCTATTGGGTTATTTAAAGGACTGCACTCAAAACACGAAGCCCATCAAGTCCAAATGAAAAAGCTAATGGAGGAAACCGCATGTTTTCCAAAGATGAATTTAAAATTCATGTTTGTGTAAACAAAGGGGAGCCACGTCATGCCCTGGTCCATTTGCATGCCTGAGACAGCAGTCAGGAAGAGTAAGTGGCCACCAATGGCACACTTCAGATCGTTGGTTTCAAATTCAACTAGGAAAAGCCTTAAAGGAAAAAGCCCAGTGCCACCTCTGCGGGCTGTTCCCAGCCGTCCTTGCTTTGGCCACCAACAGTCCCAAAGCTGCTTCTCCAGCCCACGTGCTCACCACACTGAAGCCTCAGAACTATAAGTGCCACCCGTCCTCTGATAACTTTGCTCTTTAAAAAAAAAAAAAGCTACATTCTTTTGGGAGCATCAGGTTTGGCATCTTCAAAATCATGGGTGCGTAACTCCCCCTCCCCAGTCTCTCTGGAAAACCCTCTGTTTCCCCATCCTCTAATTGCATTATCAAGTGTTTTGTTTGGTTCATTAATTCCTTCCCAGATGATTTCCTCCTGGTAGGTTTCTAGCAAATTCTGCCCGTGTCTAATAAATCATCTTAGAAAATGCTGCAGGTCTTTCTGCTATGGGGATGGAGCCCACACACTAATTCCTCTGCAGTTACTTGTGTTTTCCTTCCTTTCACAAAAGCAGCCCTTTTAGGTTCGTTACTAAAACACTTAAACAATCAGAACACAGAGGAGAGAGGTTAGGATCGTGCTTCACACGGACCAACCCCCAGAGTTATTCTAATGTGCTCTTTGCTGGAATACACCTAAGATGACTTCCTCCAGGTAACCACCGGCCAGGTGTCTTTGTCCCTTGCTGGACCCAAGAGCCAGGGAGGTGGTAGGGGTACCAGGCTAGTGAGGCACCAGCCACACCCAGCGTGGTCATCTAGAGGGATTTCCTGATTGACAAGGGAGGAGACAGAGGCCCGGAAGTGATCTGCGCGTTCCTTAGCAGAGTGTGTGCCCCAGTTACTTGGGGAGGTACCCAGTGCATCTCACCTGACGCACGTGGGCAGAAGTCTCAGTTTTTGACATCGTTCGTGCCGTCCACAGCCATCTTTCATCTGCTTCTGCTTAGTTCAGCAAACATCTATATCACAGGACTTGTACGTGCCATCTGTTCTTTGCAGCTAAAATCTGGAATTATTCTGCCATGCTTATTTTGTGCCAGAATTTAATCATAAAAAGGCAAGGATCAATTATTCTAATGTGGTCATACTTTAAGAACTCTTCAGTGCCTGGGAAATCAAGGGGGCGAGTCATTTCGTGTCCTACTTTAAAGGAGATAAATATCCTGGGGTGTCACCATGATTCTTTCTGTGCCATGTGTAAACTACATTTGTACTTCCTCCTCCACGATTTATAAACTTTCCTTTTGATTCATAATGGTTCTAAATCTCCTGCCATAGTGCTCTCATCGTGTCGGTTCTTCCTGTTCACTTCCTTGCTTCTTGAAAAAGTCAGTAGTTTCCAGAATTCTGCAACAGTTTCTCAGAGTGGCCATCAGGTGACTGTGCCGTAGTTCAGCATCGACGGTTTGGAATCTACATATTCCATTGGTAAAAGTCGCCTCTGGTTTGCGAGGAAGGGTCTCAGCAAACAGAATGTTCTGGCAATTTTGTATTATCTGGGTGTGCGACTACACGTACGCCGTCCTCAGACGACGTATTATAGATGAAGCTTGGCCTGAAACGTTTGTATTTAGAAATAGATCTCAACACAGCAGAGAGGTGAATATTTTCTCCTGTAGCCTTAACTTGCCAATAGTTTGCAATTAGCAATGCTGCCTTTTGTCAAGGTTTGGGACAACCACAAAGTGTGTGTGTGTACTTTTTGTTGACAAACTAGTGTCCGCCTATCACCATCCCTCTCCAAAAGATGGTGTGAGTCAGTCACCCCAAGAAGGCCTGAGCTGCAAGGGGTGGTCGCGCGAACTTGTTCCTCTTGGGGACAATAACAGGGGTTGGGAGAAGATGATGCAAATGGTGACCGTTACCCATGACTACCTTGCCCTGTCCACCTCCAATAAGGGTCAAATCTAGGAACAGAGGGAGTATATTGGACTTTTCTTCAAGTATGACTCTAATATAGCAATACTCTGAGAGAGTTGTAAAGAAGTGAGAGTTTTAAGATGAATGGGTGGCATTTCCCCTACAGGTGTGGAGAATACATGTCCTGTTTTGCAAAAGGTATTGAGATACAAGATTCTGTGACTTTTCTAACCAGGCAGCAGAATCAGCCAGGCTTTTTAACCTCTTCAGGGGTGGAGAGGCCACTCCCGGGCAGCTGAGGACCTCCCTCTGTCTTCCTCCTGCCTGCCTTTGAAACCTAGCATTCAGGTTCGCCTCCACAGGCATTTTAGCCATAGACTGAAAAGACCAAGTTCAAGCTCCTCAGACGACTGTTACATTACCAAGCCAGGATGTTGCATTCCACCTGTCAGCCTCCCTGTGAAAACCGAGCATCTTGGAGGGCGGATCCAGGGCTCCAATTCCTCTACCTCTCTGCCGGTCCACACCAGGGGTTCCCTGGTCTGCTCCTCACAGGGTCACGTGGCTGAAACTGTACAAACCTGCAGGTGTGTTCTGAGTCCTGCCAGTCACCCCTCCCCTCTTAAATCATCCAGAGTCAAAGTGGGGGGGGGGGGGTGAGGAAAACCTTATATTTGCCCAATACTATAAACTAGCTGCAGTTAAAAAGGGGAGGTAGCCCTATGAGATGCTCATTTTCTCGACTGGACTCCTTGCTCAGCACAGTCCTCAACAATTATTCAGTAATTAAATGAATAACTATGGGTACAGTGCTTGATGCTCGGAAGTGTTTGCCAGCATGATTCACTCAAAGCAGCAAATTCTAGGACTCCTGATACTCCAGTCAGTTTGGTGGCTGAGGAAAGTTGCAAATTCTAGTTTAGCACTGGCATGGAACTTTTAAGAAATTGGAGATGGGCAGGGCCTTCAATGGGCACACCTGTCATCCCAGAAGGATTTCGAATTCAAAGCCAGCCTCAGCAAAAACAAGGCACTTAGCGAGACCCTGGCTCTAATAAAGCACAAAAAGGGGCACTCAACCAAGTATCCACCCCCCCCCCAGATAAAGAAATTGGAGATGTTTAAGATCCATCATAATCCTTTTAGAATATCGATTATAGACAAGCAAACCCAACGATGACTGTTACAGAAAAAGAAGAGCAGGTTCTTTTCCCCTGAGCTGGTGTGTGAGTGAAGGCTGAGACCCTGCTGCTCTTTCACTGTCGGGCCCGAGATGAGTTCCGATCTGGGCGATTCCACAGCATCATTTTTGGTTCTTTGGATAAAGAACCAAAAACTTTGAAGCGCAGATCCCTAGAAGCCCGGAAGTTGCGGTAAATATGATTCTTTGTGGCCTTGGTGTAGCTTAAAGACAGTTAGGAAATGTCATTATCTTGTTAAGCATTTCTCAGAAGTAGCTTTTGGATATTGCTGGTGTTTTCTTGGGGCAGGTGATGGGCGTTGCTTTTGTCCCACGGTGGCATCTGCAAGACAAATGCACAGCAGTTGGAGGTGCAAGTTAGTGAGTGGGGAACTGCCCAAAACCTCAGCTTCCTGGTGATGAGGCCCTGTGCCCAGGGGGTGCTCCACTCTCCTTCTTGGACAGGATGCCACTGGGCCAACAAGGTGGGTGTAAAGCCCCTGCCTCCACACCGGGCATGCAGTGTCTGCTGCTTGTCACACACCCCTCCGCATGGTGACACTACTGCCCGCAGGTAGCTTGGTGGTTGGAACCTGCTCCCTCTAGCATGACTTTTAGGGAACAGCTTATCTAAGAGGCAAGCCTGGTGAGAGTGTCACCTCCTGAGCTGGGTCCCAGGAAAGGGCTCCCTCGCACAGATGTGGTTTTTACTGAAATTTAGCAGGTGGGATTTTTAGGAACCCACGATAGGTTAATAATTCCTGTAAGTGACAGTGGCCATCCTCTGTCCTGCTCTTTGCTACCAGGGATTAAACTCAGGGCGCTCGACCACTGAGCCCGGCCTTGAACCCGTGATCCACCTCCCAAACTGCTGGGATGACAGGAATGCAGCACTGGGCCGGGTCTCTTCACAGGGGACTCCGGCTCGCCCCGTGTTACAGCAGGAGGCCGCGTACCTTACCCAATAGCTGACAGTGAGCACTTTCATTACAGCAGTGAGGCATTACGTGCAGGTACAGACTTGAGTAGTGACCATGTTCGGTAGCGGTCACTGGGGCCCTGTCTTGGCCCAAGCCCCAGCAGGTACTGGCATTGACCCTGGCAGTTTGTCACAGGCACTGCTCCGAGACGTGTGCAAAGCCCAATTAATCCCCTCAAGTAAACTGAGGTCCCCAGGGGTGAGTACGCAGCTCACAAGTGATTGGGTGGCCCAGGCCAGCTCCTGGGTGTTCTCCTCCCTGAGGACCCTCCCCTAATTTTGAAACTGAAATAAATCTCCGTGGTGACACAAACTCTGCATGACCACACTTCTGTGGTTGGAGGGTCTTCCTTCTAGAGTTCATCCACAGTATGTGAGACCGAGAGGTAAACAGTTACAGTGCCAGCCATGACACCCCCACAAACCTGCTCCCCTCCTGGCAGGTGACGCCTGTGGACTGGATTCAGATGGGCATGTCATTGTCTCTGTTCCGAATCTGGAGAGCACATCCAGGTGCAATCCACCACCCAGGGGACTCTGCAGGTGCAGGCTGCGTTTCTTGTCTGTAAAAGGGGACAGACCTTCCTTCCCTGGAGGCACACCACTTTGTTCCGTGGTTCTGTCCCCCAGGTGACTGCCACAGAGCTTGGTCAGGGCCACCTTGCTCTTTCCACTGTGCCCTTTCTCACCAAGATCAAAACTGCCTCTCATTAGGTATATTTTTTACTGGCGCAGATCCTCAAGTCCCCGAGGAGAACGGGGGGCGGTCTGCTCTTGGTGCCATGGGCCCACCCTTGGACTTCCTAAAGCATGGCAAGCTGCTCCTTTAAGTTAGCCAGATCGTGTAAAGCCGTGTGTGTTTAGCTGAAGCGTGCTGGTGCCAACAGAGTGGACACGTGAGTGCCGTCGCTTAGGATGAGACTCGTGGTGTGGACCATGGTGGGATGGTTTTGAAGAAGAAAACATTTCATGGTATTTTAGGACTACTGCTTTTCTAAGAGGTTCATAGCATATCTATTCTATAATTAGGTAAAGGTCTTTAAAATGTGATACTTAAGCTAGACACAAGACCGACCCATCTAAGAAGAAAATTACGAAGGCTACAAATTCACCTGTACAGGATTCTGGGGATTGACCCAGCAGGGACCCTGTAGTCATAGAAACGTACCAGGATGCATTTAGAAGTTCCCATGGCCACGCTCCACAGAGATCCCATTAGAGCTGAAGCTACCCACACAGAGCCAAATTTTCACTGCCGAGGACTTGAGAATGCGGACAGTGAGGTCTCTTTACAGCTCCGAAGGGAAGTACTGTCCGCAGCCACGTGGTGTTTGAATCACATTTGTCAAGACACATTGTCTAACTACCATGATTCCTAGATTAGCAATAACCTGCCTTCCTTCCATCGGGCTCTATAAAGCAGCCCATAAAATTGAAATAAATTAAACAGAACTTTTCTGGGTCACAAAAGGATTTTTCTTAACCACCCTAACTCACAGCTCAAAACTGTAGTTTATGATAATAGATTCCACTAGAAGCACTAGACTATTGTCTTAATTAGTTTGAAAACATAGGTGCGATGTTTTACAGAATGAAACCGCTGTCCCTGTATTTAATTAAATGATCCCTATAAAAGTTGGGTTTCTAGCCCAGGGCACAATTTATTGTGGGCCAAATTGAAAACTGCATTAGCATTTTACACCGGGTCATTTGAACGTGTAATAGAAATAGGGGTGATAGCGATATGCTGATCCTCAGAACCTAGCTGTTCTACCCTAAATAGCCACCACCTATAAATAGCTACATATGTTCTAAGCTGCAGACACCAATGGTTTCAGGTTACAATGTTTTAAAATACCCTGAACTGTTTCCACTTAAGTCCTACAGAATGTTGAACACCCCCAGGGGTGTTGAAAGGTGTCTGCTGTCTTAGAGTAGCTACCTGTGGTATTTCAGGGGGACGGTGAACCTGTTTCTGGGCTACAGGACCAGCAAGTCTTCTATGAGGCACTGAGAGTGGCCTGGCCACCTCAGCCAAGTCAAATTCCTCACTAGATGTCACCCCCTAGGTTCGTCTCACCATTTCTTAAGTGGCCCCCATGGGAACTCCTGCAACAACCAGTGGCAACAGTGTAGCTTTGACTTCAGACTAGAGTCCCACCATAATTGCAGCTCCGCCCCAGGGGGCAGGGACAAGGCAGAGCCGTAGGTGAATAACTTAGGCATTTAATTTATAATAAAGAAGAAGCTTGCAATCAGCATTTCTTGTTCCCAAACATTCCATTTGCTTGGTTTTAGAGCGGCATAAACGGTTTTAAAGGCAATCTGCTCAATTGGGCGAGTTAATGATATTTAATATGACCGGGGCCAACCCTCACCAAACGCGCTTCCCGTCTATAACTGCACCATCATCAGCGCCGCCGTTTCGTGTAAATGCAGATGCGATGCTAATCCGGAGAATAAAAGCTGTCATTCTCGGTTGACTGCCAGCGCGCACCGGAGCCATCACCGCGCCGTGTCTCCCGGTGATGGGATTCCGGGATGACAGTGTCATAAGTGTTATGTGCACAAGGTAATTCAAAACAAATTTGGCTGCAAAAATGGATCATGTAGGGTAGTAAACGCCCGCCTTGTCGAGTCGTCTTTTAAGAGACTGCAATGACCCCTAATGTACCTCGTCAAGCAGCCTGCGTGGCAGGGGTCAAGTCCTGTGAAATTTATCTGTTGCGAGCCCCAGAGTCAAGGACAGAAATATTCATGTCTATGGGAAACCCAGGAACACAAGAGGGGAAGCCTCAGCCTACGAGGGACTCTTCACCCCACCTGGGCAGGCTGGAGTTGGCTGCTTTAGATTTATTTTTGTCTCCTGGGATGATGTGACTATTCCGGTACAGGACCTCCTTGAGCATTGACAATGCATTTTTATTAGGGCCCTGTTAGGTAATCTAAGTCAATCATCTCATGTAAACTTTATTAGGTCTTAGGGTCATTATATCTATTCTGCATCTGAGGAAGCAGAACAGTAAAATTGCCCCGAGCTGGGATTCCTGGCCTGATCCCAAAGTCTCCATCTCTGCGCTCTGAATGGGTTGGTGGAAAACTAACACTGGAATGCTAGAATTAGTCCCTCCGGTCAGACGGCCTTGCAGTGGGAGCCAGCAATGGTAACACTCTGCCCCAGAATGCTACCAAAAGGTCCATGAAAGTGCATTTCTTGATCAACCCCAAAGTTCCAGGCCACATCTAGGCAGGAGACATACCACCAGGGGCCTGGCCCCAATGCCTTTAAACACCACCCAAGGTCGGACGGGACCAGAAGAGTCTCGCAGCACAGGGTCATGAACTTTACCCAAGGAAAGTTCGCGTTGCCAAAACTATGAGCCCATTAAACAAAAGAGGGCTTCTCACTAATTTGTTGCACAGGTAGAAGAATATTTTCTAATTGTGCCTTATTGTACACTGTCCCTCTGTTAGGGTATTTAGGACTGAGAGTCGCTCAGCGCCCAGTCCCATGGCTTGAAGTGTTGCATGGCTGGGTCGAGTGTGATGAGCTCTAAGACAGAGGCTCTGAGCATGGGGTCACTGGAGACCCTGATTCTTTGCTCAGAATATTAACGTGGCCTCTGACGCTGTTCCCAAGGTCCTGTACCAGGCTAAGGAACACATGCAGACGACTGACCTGTAGGCCCGAGCGGCCACCCCTTCAGTGAACAGACAACCCTCCGGCTCTCTTCACATAGAGCAAACAGCAAGGAAGGTTGTGTGCCAACCAGGCAGCTGCCACGGCATCTGTCAGACTCAGAGGACGACCACTCCTAGCGCCGCGGGGTCTAACTGCCCTCCTGTGTAAACAGGACCTGCGCAGGTTGTAGCTGGTCAGCACACTGCAGGTTGGCTTACCTGTGGTCACCTGGGACATGGAGATTTCTGAGCGCAAATACACAGGTGCTGCAATTCTGAAACACACTGAAGTCCAGGACTTCTCGAGTGCTACAACTCAAAGGTGTGGGCTCTCAGAGCGTTTTCACTGGGGTGTGCCACCAGCAAAGGCTTAAGCCACTGCTGCACAATCCAGAAGAATCCTCCAACCCCTCCTGCACTTCAGGTCCTGGCATCTGGGAGACAGGACGCTCCAGCTGTACTTGCTGGTCAGTGGCAACTGCTGGTTGTGTCCCACCTTGCTCCCTCCCAACCTCCCTCGGCGTGATTCATTTGGACTTCACTCCGGGCAACAAATCAGACAACTGCACCCCAGGAGTTGTTCTGTAGAGTCAGAACAAAAGGGTTTAGAAGACATAGCAGCTAACTGCGAGCATGCTCGGCAAGCCCGGGGTGCCAGGCAGGTGGAGGCTGGGTCCTGTGCTCCCTGGGCCATTCATAAATAAATGCAAAGAGCGGGCTGTTAACCTAAGAGTCCAACTCAGGCCCTCCCTTGCAAAGGGGTAGAACGAGTCCGTATCATTCTCCAGAGAGTCACAGGCACCTGTGAGCTGCCATTTGTATACATTTCATCCTTAAAGCCCAGTAGCTGACTGAAGAAAAATAGCATACTATTTTGGAGCCTCATGTTTCCTATCACCCGATCATAAATTACATGACCTGAACACGAGTCCACGGTTTCATGGGGGAGAAGAGGAATTACAGTGTGGGACTTGAACTATAATTTTGGCTTCCGTCTGGCGGGAGCTGCTGTTATGATTGGGGACTCCGTGGGGGAAGTGAAGGCTAGGTCCTGCCAACCTCGTGGGACAGAGAGAAATGGTGAGGGGAAGCAGTAGACAGTAGGCGCTCAATAAGTACAGGCACTGGGCCCCCTGCCACGGTGCCCCTCCATGCCCATTTTCTGAGCTGTTCTTCATTCAATCCCGTCCGCAGACTTAAGCAAAGGAAGGAACGGTCCAAGGAAGCTCGCCATCCGGGCCCTGCAAGAAAGACCACACCACCCCTCCCAAACTAGACTCGTGCCGAAGCCTCGTGTCGTAATTAATTTCTAGTTAGCTATTATTGCCTGATAAAGTCTGGGAGCCTCGGGCGGGTCTTTTCTTTGCCAGGCAAGATTAGCAAGCGATGAAATTGCATTAAAAGCCATTCCAGGAGGAAGCCAGGACTCCCCTGCTGCGAGATTTATTATTTAGTGCCCGATCTGGAGACCTCCACTGCCGCCCCCTTCCCACCCAACAGTGTTTGGGGATCCAGAAGGCAGAGAAGGGGCAGGATGCTCCCGGGGGGCTGCTTCTACCCAACAGCATGGGGGCCAGGTGCCCGTCGCTCCGGGTTCGGCTTGATTGTAACCCTGCGCCACCCTCAATGTCTCAACAGGTCAACGGCAAGGATCTGTCCAGAGCGACGCATGAGCAGGCGGTGGAGGCCTTCAAGACAGCCAAGGAGCCCATCGTGGTCCAGGTGCTCAGGAGGACGCCCCGGCCCCAGATGTTCGCGCCCCCCGCGGAGGCGCAGCTGGTGGACGCCGGCACGCAGACAGACATCACCTTCGAGCACATCATGGCCTTGACGAAGATGGCCGCGCCCAGCCCTCCTGTCCTGGATCCCTACCTCCTGCCCGAGGAGTAAGTGACCCTACGTGCCTCGCTCATCCAGGACAGGACCGTCCCCCTCTTCCTCCCCGTTGCTTAGGGCTGACTTTATACAGGCAGTAAATCAAATCCTGCTCAAAACCGCTCCGACATAGTAATGACTTTCTTACCACCCTGGAGTGGAGTTATTCCAAGGAACGAAATTACTTACAAATGTTTTAAAAGTTGTTTTTTGGAATAGAACTTAATCGCCACCAATGGTAATTTGAAGATCGTGTAGTTACCACTGCAGTGAATGCACTTCCATCGACAGAGTGGGCCCTGTGGCGGGTGTCAAGTCTGCGCAGGGAGACCCCCGTGGCCCACAGCAGTACAACATGCACCCCCTAGGCAGCCGGGACTCAACCCAGGCCTCTCCTTCCATTCTGCCACAGAGCAACGTTCAGACCCTTCCCCTCAGATAAACCTGATGCTCAGACTACTGGGTTTTCCTGTATTGAAATGGGGATGCGAACAGTACCAGTTTCCTGGGATTGGTGAAGGGTTGGCCGAACTAACAGTGGGAGGCCCTGGGCCTGGCGTGTGGGTGAGATGTTTCCTGAGCTCCACCATTACCTGCTGGACAGAGGCTTGCTACCCCTGCAGCTCCTAGCTAGCATGTGCAGGGAGATGTCACCTCCTTCCCCACCCTATTCCCTCCTAGACAGGGATGTCAGACCTCAGCTACCATGCCACAGCGGGCCCTGGCAGAGCATACCCCAGCCCGTTATGCGACATTACAGAGCACAACGGCCCCATGTTATTGGTGAGGCCTCTTCTGACTCTGGGTAAACAGCCACAGGGTCGAGCCTTTTAGAAGCTAAACCCCTAATTTCCTCTAAAGTCTAGTTAATGTGACATGACGTATCCCCCAGGGCGACTTGAGAAATGTCAGAGGAGTCCAGAGGTCAGGCGCATGCGTGGGGAAGGAGCAGGGAGCCTTCAGCTGGTCAGAAGGCCCAGCCCCTCCCACGACCTCCCCGGGACTAAAAGCCCCTTAAGTGCGGGCAGTGTGTTAGCCTGAGGGCCCGGGATGCTGAAAGCCGCCCTTGATGCAGTGACCACTCAAGCCTGAGCTGCTGTTTCCAAGCTAAGTGCCAGAGCCGCTGAAGGCTCTGACCTCGGAGAAGGGGGGGCTGGGGTCGCCAGTCAACAGCCCCCAGCTCCGCAGAGCCGCTGACCAGGCATGGTAGATTTCCCACTGCCTGCGCCCGGCAGGTTCCATCAAAGACGTTTCCAGAGCAGGTGGGCGCGGCCGTCTGTTTCACAGGTGCTGTCCTAGAGGAATACGGGCACCTGGTCTGCCCAGAGAGTGTGGTTGAGTGCATTTCTGAGTAAGATCCAAAAAGTCTGAAAAGACACTGTCCTAGGTGACAGCGGAATAGCTTCGGTCAGGCCCTGGAACTGATCAGGGGCCAGCACAGTTTTGCAGTGCTGCCTCCAGTCCAGCCTACTTCTCCCCAGCGATGACAATCAAACAGCCCCAGAGGAGAGCTAGGGAGGGCCTCACCCTGAGGACCACCCAGGCTTCTGGGGGCGGTCAAGGACACTGGCCTAATGGCTCTCTCTCCTTGCAGGCACCCCTCCGCGCACGAGTACTACGACCCCAATGACTACATGGGGGACATGCACCAGGAAATGGACAGGGAGGAGCTGGAGCTGGAGGTACGCAGCCCTTGTCTCATCCCAAGTCACTGTCGCGAGCACAGAAGGCTGCTCCGTTCTCTAAAAGCTTAGTTGACCGGTGGTGATGAAAAGCGCAAGTCCTTTCAGTCACCAACGGCACAAGTGGGCGTTTCCCTCCCCCTCATCCCAAGCAGCGCTCAACAATCAGGTCCCAAACGCAGACAGTTAGAGCACAGCGAGTCTCGTCCTCACCCTGGGCTCCCTGTCATCTGCACGCTCCTCAGCCCTCGCCTCCCACGTCATGGCCACCTGTCCCTCCAGGGTGTGGGGCTCAACAGGTCGCCACATGACTACAGTGAACCTGGCCCACTGCTTCTCTCGCTCCGAGTTTGCTTAACGTGGATCTTGAAGAAATTAAGCAACTGCCTCACTCCCCTTAAGCAAAGGCCAGAGAGGACTCAAGATTCCGTCAAAGTGACCTCTGCCAAGTTTTGAAATAATTAGTGGGTGCCAGAAAGCCCACAAGTTCTACTTCTCCCCTTAGTAAAGGTAATAGGGGGAAAAAAACACCAAATTCCATGACGCAGTTGTTTGTGTCGTATTTCAAGATGTTTTCCAAACATAAAAACCCGCTAACAGATCCAGTCTCCCGACCAGCCGCTGTGGGAGCTGGGCCACCCACAGAGGTTGAGGAGGTGTGGAGCAGCAGTGACAGAAGGCACTGCATAGTTTTAAGCATCCCTTCCAAGGTACCCAGACTTCTCATTCCAAACTAGAGGGTGAAGGTGAGTAACTGGGCAGTCACAACAGAACCCACCTGTAGCCAGGTGGGGTCAAACCAAAGTGTCTTTATTTGAAAATTTCAAACCGCCCCTCATTGCACCTGGTCTGCACAGGAATGGCTCTTATTCAAAGACTCCTAACTGTTTCTGCTCCCCATCACGCCCCCCACTCCTCCGCCCTACAGTCTGCTCCAGGAAACGTAGCCTTGCTATTTTTCAAGAGATTATAAGGATCCTGCCTCTTATTTGCAGCATCCTACCTCCCCAGGGCCAGGACCAGAAGCAGCTGAGGACTCCTTCAAAATGCTTGTCCTTTCAGTTGTTGACAGATCTCCTTCCCAAAGGGAGTTCCACCATCAAACCCATTTGGGAAATGCCAGGTTGGACAAAACAAGACAGATTTCTACGAGGAAGCCGGGACCCACCCCCACCCCCCGGAGCAGAGAGGTGGACACAGTAGCAAGAGTTCCCAAACCCCTTTCACCAAGATAACGTACCTTTCTCTGCACACTGCTGGAAGGGCTGCTGATCTCTCATCAGATGATATTGCCTGTATTCACGTGAACCCAGAGGTACTTAACCACTGAGCCACATCTCCAGCCATTTCTTTTTTATTTTGAGACAGGGCCTCACTGAGTTGCTGAGGCTGGGTTTGAACTTGGGATCCTCCTGCCTCAGACTCCTCAGCCACTAGGATTACAGGTGTGCACCACTGCACCCAGCTGACTGCGCTTTTTGATGATCATAACCGTGACAAAGCAGAGATCTTCTCAAAGCTCTCAAATACCTCGGGAGCTTGATTTTCAGACTTTCAGCCTCTATAGTAGTGGGCTCCTTTTTTTTTTTACTTTCTCACGCCTTTGATGGAAGCCAGCTAGCTGTCCCAGGACAAGCGCTTACACATGCTTTCAGGAGATTCACCACAGCACCTGCCCAACTGGGGCCATTCTGCCTTACAAGTTTTTAACTTAGTGTCACCCAAAACTGATACTTGATTTTTCTCTTTAATGCAATTTGATTTATCTAAACCAAGGTAGTTCCTGTGCCACTGTCTCAAGCACAAAGTCAGCATCAACCGTCATAAATAGAACGTTCATAGATTCAAATGGAGCAGAGTTGAGACAGTGCTCATCAACCCTGGTACCAAGCGCTGGTGCAGACCAGGGGCCTGCATCCTGGGCCACCGCGTGCCTCTCTTGCCTTTCTCTAGGGGACTTCGCTGGTGTTAAAGAGTTCAGACGAGTCAGCACTGACTCTGCCTAAGGAAGTAGCCTCTCCAGTGTGAGCCCCCGAGAGCCCCTGGAGTGTGGTGGGAGTCCATTCCCTAGGACCTGGTCCCCTAAGCACAAGGACCAGCGCCATCCTCACCTGGGGGATAAACCCAGCCCTACCCAGTCACAGTCTGCACTGTCCCAAGGTCCCCGAGAGCCTCTGTGCCCACTGAGGCCAGAGGCTCCCTGGTCTGGGCAGAGCTCGCCTGCCCTCCTCCTCTGCAGTGCGGAGCTGGCGGGACCAGCGCCACCCAGACTGCCCCAACAGAGCCCCTTCACCCTGGCGGACCTGTGACACTGACGACTCTTCCCATGAATAGAAGCAGGCACAGGATCCAAGTGTTCCGAAAGCTCATGGGGCATTTTAAGTTTTAGACCTTCGAGGCTTTACATCTGAGCTTATGAAAAAGCAGCTGTTCTGAGCATCCCCGACGTTGAAGCCACTGTTGGGCCCTTAGCGATACAGCAGCAGGAAGTCACCACCCCGGCTGCCCTTAAGGGGCTCATACACCACTAGGACCACTCCCATTAGTGTTTTTAACCTCCTAGAATCCAGACACCTCTGGCTCCTTGGAAGGGAGCTGACCACTGAGCCCCGCGTGCCCACACTGGCAGGAGGGCTGCCTCCTCCGGCCTCTTATCCACGGCAACCTCGGGTGGATTACTATAAGTGAAGCCTCCGAGTCTTGGCCTCTTTCCTCCTGTCTTGCCACACGCCCGCTGTGAGGTCATCCAACATTGTTGTGAGACAGCTGGAGGACGGGCACCAGGGCCAAGCAGATGCCAACACCAGGCTTCTGAACCTCCACAACCATGAGCTAAATACACCTCCTTTCTGTAGAAAGTATCTAGCGTCAGGTATTTTGTTACAGTAGCACAAAACACACAGCGGGTCTCCCTGCAGCCACCCACCTGCAGGGCATCGCCCTCAGCGAATCCCCAGTGCGCCTCAGAGGCACGTCCACAGATGGCATCTGGCCTGTGGAAGAAAAGTAATAACTCGCTCCCCTACTGAGACCCCCGCTTTCAGGAACACCATTACAAACATGCTGTCCCTGCTTCTCACAGGATTTCTTAGAGCAGGGTCTGCCTTCCAACTGCCGGATTCTATTGCAGGAGAATCGGGTCCGTTTTCGGGGGGGGGGGGGGGGGGGGGGGGAGCTCAGCAAAACGTCTCAGCCCAATTAGACCCAAGTCAGCACCTTTGAAAGAGCGAGCGGGTCCAGGGATGCCGTGTGACGGGAGGAGAGGGGGCTGGGAGGTTATCAAAGCCAGTGCAGAGAGAGAAACAGCTGTTCCCGCCTTTACAGTCCACACAATGATCCTGTTTGGGTCCGCGTCAGATCCCTGTCATGGTGAAACTGCTCGGAGCTGACGGGATTCTTCCCAAGTGTACCCCAGGGCGAAGCCGCCAAATAATTACCCATACATTTCAAGGTACCGAACACCTGGTCCAGGTCTTCTTGTCGGCAATTAAGAAGGAAAATAGATGTCTGAAGAAGGCTTTCCTGAATCTACCGTTTTAATTTCCCCAGTGGCCCCGCAGCCGCGTCCTGCACGGGCTGGGAAGCTGCTGTCACCTTGTCAGTGCCTTCGTTTCTAATGATGTCATTGGGAGACCTATCTGGACAGGGAAGCTGCACTTTCCACAGGGGGCTAAGAGGCCTCCCAGCCGGGTCTCCTAGAGCGACAGGAGTAGAGGAGATGGGAGTCGGGTGGTCCTGGAGGCAAGTCAGCCAACCTGGCCCCCTGAGGGAAGCCAGCTGGTCAGCCCTGCCCTGAGCACGCCCGCGGGTGCCCCCAGGCCTGTGCACCGCTCAGGCTTCCTCCCGAGGCTTCCCGACCCGTCTCTGCCAGCAACACCTTCCCCACACGGAATCTGAGGCCCTCGCTGGAGCCCCTGCTCCCCCAGAGCCGGGCCTTCCCGTTCCTCCTGCCCATGTCTGGCACGGACAGTCAGATCTCTGCTGAGGGAAGAAGTCAGTGCCGCCCCCCATCTGGGAGGGAAGCGGCCACATTGCTAGACTCGTCCACAGGTAGACACCGGGGACGCGCACAGCATTCTGGGACCCTCGAGGTCAAGGGCTGCGCATCCGCGGCCGGCTGCTTGGAGGTGGAGGCAACCTTCAGAGCAGCACTCGGCACACCCGGGGCGACACCACCTCCATCCTCCTGATTGGAATATGGTGTCGGTTTATCTGAGACAGCAGGCTGAGCTCTTTATCTGACAGGCCATCTAGCCCAGCAAGGAACAGGACACCGGTGGGGGGCGGGTGATGATGCTGATCAGATAATGCTGATACCTAATGCATGCCACTTTGATTAATGGCCGTCTCTGAAATCGTATCTCCATCATCACGGACAGATACGTATCGATAACCTCTGCTTTCAGGGAGTGGCTCCGTGGAGCCAGGCTGACTCCGAGGCAGAAAGAAATGTGGAGAATTTACGACCCCTTACCCCAAGCAGTTTGGGGAGTTTTTAACTTCCACAGAGTCCCCAAGGTTGTTTCTCATGTTGAAACCGTGGAACAGGCGAGAAGGTCGTTCGGTGGCTGGCCCAGTGAGATGTCACTGCTCTAGAGTAAGCTCGAGGACACCCTGAAACCCAGAAAGGCCTCTCTTTGGCCCCAACCTAGATGGCGTGCAGCCTCAGCTACTGGGGGAGGTTTGAAACACAAGAGAATGAGAGGTGACTGGTCGACTGCGATAGGAAAACGGGTGACTCCAGAGGAGTGGGGAGGAGCGGGCCCTGGGGGCCAGATATGGCCCTTCAACCCACGCTTAGTATGGTTGCCAACAGGAGAAGGAAACTGCATCTGGTACAGCTAAATTATGAGAAGTTGATAGGGTTTTGTTTAATGAGAGGTTGCCATGTCGTGATTAGGAAGTCAATGAGTTAACAAAGTAAAGGTGTGCTATGAGGGGCTCACTGGACAGGCCCACCCTGCTCCCAGCGACTCTGACCCCGGGCGAGCACACCTGCACCCAGTTATTAAACTGCTGAGGGCCAGGCCCTGGGCTGAGGGCTCCGAGGGCCTCACCGCTGACTCTTCTCTCTGGGAGGAGGCAGAGGCTCGTGTGGAGTAACAGGCTCCTAAGGAAGCTTCTGGAAAGAGGTGGTTGGGGTTTGCAGGCGAGTCTGCCCACCCCCACAGTCCTAACCGCTCACCATGTTAACTAAACTCCATGATCATGCAGAGGCCACTCACAGCCGACTGGGCCACGCAGTCCTCGCTCGGCAGCTTGGGCCGGGTCCCCAGGAGGCTGGAGTAAGGCCTGTCCTCGCTGAGCCTGCAGGGAGCGCTCTGACCACCCCGGCCCAGGGCCTGTGCACCTGCTAGCTCATGCCAGGAGGCGTCCCTGCCTTTCACCAGGGAGGGCTCCAGGAGCGGCTGCCACGGGGCCCTTTTAAGCTTCAACTTAAACTGCAGCCCCCTCACCCTCCAAGAAGGGCCACGGGAGGAGCCACCTGGAAACGGTCCTCAGAGACACAGAGGCATGGAAACGCTAAGAGCCCCTCCCCTGCCCTCCCTAGCAAGCAGGTGACACTAAAATTCAGAGCAAAGGATCCACCAGAAAACTCAGTGGCCCTTCCCATGGTCCTGTGCCGTGTGGCTGCAAAAACCTGCCAGGTCATCGGAAGAGGGGGCGGCGGGTGACCTGGCCTGTTTACGCTCTCAGAGACCCCAGAGTGGCCTCCCGGAGCCGTCTCGTCTTCGGAGTTCTGACCTCACCCTGAAGGGCACACGGATGGGCAGATGCAGTGACATCCCTGCCTGTGCCCTCCTTGGCTCCCTCTGCTTCCATCTCATGTGATTCGCAGATGAAGCTGATTTCTCCACGGTCAACACCACAGCCCCGGGTGCGTGCCATCCTGTCCCTCCCCTTTCTGGGGTGACGGCTGCGTGCTGTGTGTGCACGGGCTTTGTGGATCTCGGGAGCACCGTGGGAAAGCACCTGCCCAGACACACTGGACACCTCGGTGCCGAAACGGCCGGGTGGCCTGGGTGTGCAAACGCTCTCGTTTGTGGCCGACATTGAGGAAATGCTTTCTAAAAGCCCGACCCCTGAGGTCCTGGCACTGAGTGAAATATGGGTAATTTTTCTTTGGGAGGATCAATGAAATAACTATTTTCAAAATGACTTTATATTGACTGAAGGGTCAGAAATGCCCGGGGCATTGATCCCACGTCCATAATCACGTTTTGTTTAGCAAGTTAGACCAGCTCTACACACTCGAGTGCAAAGAGAGCCCGTTCATCATGGAAACAAAACGTGTTCCAGGCGTCGGCCGCGCCTGCGCTGCTCTGGCTGCCGGCCGGTGCCTCACGGTGGCTCTCTCTGTCTAGGAGGTGGACCTGTACCGCGCCCACAGCCAGGACAAGCTGGGCCTCACCGTGTGCTACCGCACTGACGACGAAGACGACATCGGCATCTACATCAGTGAGGTACGAGCTCCCGGGTCCAGGCCCTGCTTCCTCACGCTCACCACCCTAGTCCCAGCTCCTCTGCAGAGACACCCATCACGCAGTCTCCATCGGGGTCCGCGGCCTGGCAGGGGTTAGGCTTCACCGTCTGCATCCACGGCAGAGCCGCCCTTCCCAAGGCGCAAACCAACCAGAAAATGGAGTCGTTTGCGGGGTCTTGTGTGTCCAGCCCCGAGGGACCGGCAGATGGCCTTTTCCTAGTCAAGTTCACCGAGTAGAAGGGCAGACAGGATCACGCTTTTTAAAACCGGTCCCTCTCTCTCCCCCACTTAGTGGAGTCTCTATTGCTGATTTCATCTAAGCCAGATGTAATGTGCAGTCGTTAGCAAAGTGCACAGATGAAAGCGGCCTCGGTCTGCCGAGAGAACCGTGCAAGGGAGCTGACCTCCACACGGACACTGAACCGTGCACCCCCTCCTCAGGCCCAGGAGCCCAGTTTTGTCAGATATCGCAACCAAGAGAATGAGCCAAAGAGAAGTGCTTTCTGGGCTTTCTGATCATCCAGCTGGCGTGCAGTCTGCATGAGTGCTTCAGGGCACCCTCCCACGCCGCGTCCCCCGTCTCTCAGTTTCCTTCCATTTTTAAAGTTATTTCCCCCAAATTTAATACAAGTATCCAGTGTAAAATAATCAAGGTATGGTTGCTAATCAGCACAGTGACACGGGCACCCTCGACCCGTTCTCCACTGCTGATTTGATGTTAATTGCTGTGTGTGCACCGCCGGTGAGCCGGGCCGCCTCCGCTCTGGAAAGGGCTCAGAGGTGGACGGGCCCGTGCTCCTCTGTGTTTGTGCAACACTAAGTCTCGTTCCTATCTGTGCAAAACAGAAAAACGGGAGTGACCATCCCTGTGAGACTCAGGGCTGACCCCTGTGAGACGCGGGGCTGGCGTCCTTGCCCGTCTGGGGTGGTGCTGAGAGGTCTGCTGTCTTTCAGATCGACCCCAATAGCATCGCGGCCAAGGACGGGCGCATCCGCGAGGGGGACCGCATCATTCAGGTAGGTCTGCCTCCAACGGGTGGCCTTGGTGCGTGCCTGTCACCAAAGAGCAGACTCACTCCGAGGGCAGCTGCAAGGTTGAGATGGCTGAGGGAAAAGAACTGGGTCCAGGAACCTGGTGTGGCAAGGACTAGCTCCCAAGTGAGGCGTTCCCAGGAGGGCCTGAGGGGACAAGCCAGCGTACCGCATCGTGTGCATTCTGTCACAGCCAAGGACCTGGCACCGCTGACGTGAGGGCCATGGGCTACAACTCTGCACCAGGGGAAATCTCTCTAATTTTGGATGAAGCACCTAAAGTTCAGTCTTGTCATTAAAATAGGAACCTCCTTGGCAAACTCAAGAAAGTCATCTGAGAAGTCTGAGATTTCAGGGCTCAACATTTAGCCGTCCTGTGGCATCTTGACCTTGAGGGCTGCTGTTCTTCCAGGCCAAACGAGACCATTCGGTTCTCTTCTGACCATAACCTTCTTAATCTCACAGAAATTCAGATTCTCGGCTTCATTATGCCCCAACAAGGCTTAGCTTTCTACCTCTTCCCTTCTAATCCACGGAGTCCGTTTTTCTCATTATGATGTCAACCGGGCATAGTTTTGGTTTCCTTCTTCCACGGCCGAGCCTCCCTTTCCCAGCCAGGACCTCAGCCGCGGGAGGCTCCTTCCCTGGGAAGTTGACCCTCACCTTCCCTCCCTAAGGACAGCAGAGCACCCTCTCTGGTCGCTGCAGTTTTCCACTGACCTTTGTGACTGAGCACAGAGGCCTCCTGGGATTGCAGACCTGGCCTTCTCTGCCTGCACCATGGCTCAGTAGCCCTTCTGCCCCTGGGCCACTGGGATTGGTCATAGCAATGGGCAGTCTCTCCTTTTGCTACCTGTTGGTCCCCTGGTGTAAGGTGGCAAAGTCAGGTGGGAGGTAAAGCTTCCAGCTCAGTGACATGCCCTAGAGGAGCCACACCCCTGCAACTGAGACCTGCAGAGCTCAGAGTCTCTGGGCCAGGTGAACCAACACTGTTGCAAGAAGCTTGTCAGGTGTGCTGGTGACGGTCACTCCCACTCCAAAGAAGTCACCGTTAAGCTGGGACACAAACACCCGTGTCATCCATCCCCCTCCCTACTCTCTGCGTCCCTAACAGCCTCATCAGACCCACTGCCGCCTTTTCTCCCATATTATCCCAAAATATCTTTAACACGCCGTATCCTCTTCCATGTCTGCTCCTGGCTGGACGTGGTGTCTGATTAAGTGGCTTAAAGGGGCCCTCTACAACAGGAGGACTTTCCCAGCCCTTCACAGGAGTCACCTCCCAGCGTCCACCCATGGGGATCCTGCCTGGACCAGCCTGGGCCAGGCCTTCCTTTCCTGGATGCAGCAACTCGCGACCACAGAAGTCCTGTGTTCCAGCTCTGAGGGGGTGACCACTGCTGGCCTGAGCAGGTTCAGTGCATTTGCACCAGCTCATCACATGACTGTCCACCCACTTTAGTGTTCTCTTGCTTTTTCAGATCAACGGGATAGAGGTGCAGAACCGCGAAGAGGCCGTGGCTCTTCTGACCAGTGAAGAAAATAAGAACTTCTCTTTGCTCATTGCAAGACCGGAACTCCAGGTAAGTGTGCTTCCCCACAGGAAACTGGGTTTGCATGACTAGAATCCAAGCCCTCAGCCTTGCACTATTGAAACTGAACTTGAAGGCGCTTTGTCACTTGGAAGCAAAACTAAACTTGCTGTGGTTTAGAGTCCACCGTATCCTGGAACCACTTAGGATGACGCTGATGTCCCCAGCCTCTACACTACAGTTGGGCAGGTTCATTAACGCAGGGATGTTAATGAGACAACACCATGGAATAGAAAACAGGGACAGGAACATGACCACGGAGAGGCCTGACTTCCTGAGGGGACAGCTGTCCTGCCTATGCACAGCCTCCATTTACCATACTGCGTGATAAATACCAACCAACCAAAGAGTGACCACCTAGGAAACAAGGCCACCCCCTGTGCAGAGCACAGACACACCCAGCGGCCTTCCCGGGAGCCTGGTGTTCCCAGTGGTTCTGAAGTTAACAGAGCCCGGGACACAGGGCGGTGCAGCGCAGAGGGACTCTGACCCAAGCAACATGACCAGAACCCACTGTGCTGCACTGATCCTCCTGGGGCAGTGAAATAAAAAAGTACCCGTGTCACCGCGTCAGGATGCTGTAGGAAGCCTCAGGAGCCATCTCACCCAGGGTCAGCCCACTTGTTCTTAAAGGGCCACATAATAATTGATTCGGGTGGCCAGGTAGCCTCAATGGCGGTCGCTGGACTCTACCATTGTAGCCCAAAGACACAGACAATGCACAAGCAGACAACCTCCCAAGGCAAGCCCGTGCTTTATAGAGGCCGCCGCCTCCAAATAGTCTGCTCTTTGAAAGGCAAAGAGGGCAAAGGCCTGGTGAGGGTCACGTCCCTCCCCACAGGTACTTAGTGGACCTACTTTCAGCAGAAAGAACTCTCTGCACAAGCAGTGATTCTCTCTGGGGCCAGCAGGGACACGGAGCTAGATCTGCCTGTTCACTGGGGGAGGGGGGGGTGGCCTCCAGAGACTCCCCTCATACAGGTAGGGTCAGTCCCTTCACTGGGGGGGGGGGGGGGGCAGACTGCATTTTCATGATTCCCGGAGGGAGCCCTAAGAGTAGTTGTCCCCAAGGTGACGTCCATTGTTAACTACATAAAAAAGCAAAAGGCGCCGTGTAATCATGTGGGCCACTGCCTCCCCAGCTGGACGAGGGCTGGATGGACGATGACAGGAACGACTTCCTGGATGACCTGCACATGGACATGCTGGAGGAGCAACACCACCAGGCCATGCAGTTCACAGCCAGCGTGCTCCAGCAGGTAACCCCGGGGAGCTGCAGGAACACCTCCCTCCCCACCCCTCCTCCCCCCTCCCCGTGGTTCAAGAGCATCCAAAACGCACCCGCCTGGAAGATGGGGGGAGACTGCTTAAGTGCTTTCTATCTGAGGGGAGAACGCACACCGGTTCCCTCCCCGGCTCAGCTGTCAAGGCTGAGCAGTCATCAGGGGCTTAGACCACCTGCTAATGCGAGTCAGTGCCAGCATTCGTGTAGACTCGGGAAAAGGAAGCCACGTATTCGAAACCAAGCACGTCCCTCTGTTTGACCCGAGCTTCCTAGAGCCCGGTCCCTCCCTCCTCCGACCGGCCAGGGTCACGGTCCCCACTGCTGAGTCCCTGAGAGCGCTTCATGCGTCCTCGTCTATTTATTAGACGCGCCCGTTGAGATAACTATTATTATTCCCATTGGAAATAATGATAAGCGAGTCGCCCAGTATAAGGTGCCCAGATAGGCGGGGCTGGCCAATGCCCAGGCCCTTGACCGCGTCCTACTGTCAGCCCTAGAAATGCAGGGCCAGCCCCCCCTCCAGAACCACCTGTCCTACAAAGGCGTTCTTGCTGTTCTCTCCTGCGCAGAAGAAACACGAGGAAGACGGCGGGACCACGGACACAGCCACCATCCTGTCCAACCAGCACGAGAAGGACAGCGGCGTGGGGCGCACGGACGAGAGCACCCGCAACGACGAGAGCTCGGAGCAGGAGAACAACGGCGACGACGCCGCGGCGCCCTCCACCCCGCTGGCGGGCCAGCGGAAGCTCACGTGCAGCCAGGACACGCTGGGCAGCGGCGACCTGCCCTTCAGCAACGAGTCCTTCGTGTCGGCCGACTGCACAGACGTGGACTACCTGGGCATCCCGGTGGACGAGTGCGAGCGCTTCCGCGAGCTGCTGGAGCTCAAGTGCCAGGTGCAGGGCGGCGGCCCGTTCGGCCTGTGCGACGCGGCCAAGAGCGAGCCCGAGAGCGTGGACAAGGAGCTGGAGCTGCTCAACGAGGAGCTGCGCAGCATCGAGCTCGAGTGCCTGAGCATCGTGCGCGCGCACCGGCTGCAGCAGCTGCGGGAGCAGGCGCGCGAGCCCTGGGCGCTGCCGCCCGGCGCCTTCCGCAGCTGCGCGGACGGGCGGCGGTGCCAGCTGGCCGACATCTCCGAGCTGCCCGAGAAGTCCGACAAGGACAGCTCGAGCGCCTACAACACGGGCGAGAGCTGCCGCAGCACGCCGCTGGCCCTGGAGCTGTCCCCGGACAACTCCCTGCGGAGGGCGGCCGAGGGCGGCGCCGAGGCCCACCTGCTGGCCATCACCGAAGACCCCGAGGCCGGCGCCGCCATCTATAGCCCCTCGGCCCCAGAGCCGGAGCTCGGGCCGGCCCCGGAGGGCGCAGAGCGCAGGCCCGAGGGCAGCAGGAGCCCGCAGCCGCGCGGCCCGCACTCGCCCTACAAGCACGCGCACATCCCGGCGCACGCGCAGCACTACCAGAGCTACATGCAGCTCATCCAGCAGAAGTCGGCCGTCGAGTACGCGCAGAGCCAGGTGAGCCTGGTGAGCGTGTGCCGGGACCTGGGCGCCGCGCGCGCCGCCGCGCCACGCGCCGAGTGGAAGGTGAAGGTGCGCAGCGACGGCTCGCGCTACATCACCAAGCGGCCGGTGCGCGACCGCCTGCTGCGCGAGCGCGCGCGCTCAAGATCCGCGAGGAGCGCAGCGGCATGACCACGGACGACGACAGCCTGAGCGAGATGAAGATGGGCCGCTACTGGAGCAAGGAGGAGCGCAAGCAGCACCTGGTGAAGGCCAAGGAGCAGCGGCGCCGGCGCGAGTTCATGCTGCAGAGCCGGCTGGACTGCCTGCGGGAGCAGCAGGGCGCCGAGGACCGGCGCGAGGCCACCATCCTGGAGCTGAGCCACAAGAAGATGATGAAGAGGAGGAACAAGAAGATCTTCGACAACTGGATGACCATCCAGGAGCTCCTGACGCACGGCACCAAGTCCCCCGACGGCACGAGGGTGCACAACGCCTTCCTCTCGGTGACGACTGTATAACGCGCGCCCCGGCCGTGCGCGAGAGACCAGCACCGTGGGGGGCGATCCCTGCCTCGTTCAGTGGCACGGGTCTGTATATAGGATGGACGCGGTCATGCTGTGGACATCTCAGTCTGCCACACCTGCGACTCAGTGGAGGCACGATACCCCCTTCACCGTCCTCGAAGGCAATACTAACGGCTTTTTGCAAATAGCGATTGTACTTTTTTTACTCGGTACCTTTTACATAAAGTGTTTAAATTTCAAAAAGATCTTTTATTACACATACTTTCACAGAATGATTTGTTGAAACTATATTCATATTAAAAAAATAAAAGTTGAACACGCTTTTTCTTTTCCCCTGCCTAAAATACAAATACAACTGCCGGTATGTATTTTTAATGGAAAAATATAACGTTTTATAACGTTACTTCGCTGAATGCATTTCATACGACTGACCAGTAATATATTATGTAGGTCAAGGTTTCAACTCAAAACCACCAGCTTCCGTGGTTAACGATTTAATACAAATAACCAAAGCAGCCCTGCTTAGACTTGGAATATGCATTTAAACAGTTTTCTGGTGAAGGTTCCTAAGGAGAGTGTGAAGGTTTTAGCAGAAAGCAAAATATCCTGCAGCTTTATGGAAGTTTAAAGCATGTTTGCAAATATTGCAGCCTGTTGGAAGATTTTGCATGTACAGGAAAGTTGTCGGTGGAGATGGTTTGTGAAATTTTACGTGTTCATCGTAGTCGACCTTTGCTTTGTAGATTGGAAGGTACAGACTTATACAAGCAACTTCATGAAATCACCATTAGTTACGAACATTAAAGTAAAACGAAGTTAAAATAAATTATTATTTTCTATTTGATATGTTTGGATGTGATTTCTCATTTTCAATAGTGCCTACAAAATAAAAGCCTTTTGCAGTGTTTATTTTTTCCTTGGTTGTATGGCCCGCTACCTTGGAAGGATTCTGCTCTTTCAGCCTACGAGCCAATGACATGAGTAAGCCAGGGTCTAGCATCACTGAATGAGGGCACAAACACGCCATCCTTAGAATCCTGTATTGTGACAGCTTGACTGACAGCAAGCTTCACACTGGCCTAATTCCTATCAATAAGAATGGATGTGAACAAATTTATCATTCGGGGCCATGTTAACTATGAAATTTCTTTGCTTGACACCAATCATTACTGCCTGTCAGTAACAACTCTGGGTGAGTTTGTCCAAATTTCCGTTTCTATGATGAATCTGCAAATTGGGCAGTACTTTCATAGACTAAAAGGGTCACCAAAATGGGTGGGCTTCAAAAGTGATCTCTTTCAGACCACAATCACCACCAAGAGCCTAAGTAATAAATTTGCTACAAAGTGTTCCCTTTACACCAATTGCAGCTATAATACCTACAAGGAAAATAAAGATTAGGAAGCGTGTCCATGATACCAGATATCTGCTTCACTCACCAATTCATTTGAAATTTGGATTAAAAATAGCAAGGCTTTTTAGGTATCTCAGACACCAATTTCTTTCCAAAGACCCCATTAGAACCCAGATCCTTACTTTGGGGCCAGAATCTTCAAACCAATTGGTAGTTACACTTGTAATAAAATAACTTCATGAAAATGAAATACTGAAATATTTTTTTCTCAACACTAAGATTACTAAGGTAATTACCTTTTTTTTTTTTTTTAACCTAGAGGTGCTTAACCACTGAGCCACATCCCCAACCCTTTATATTTTGACACAAGGCCTTGCTAAGTTGCTGAGGCTGGCTTTGAACTTGCGATCCTCCTGCCTCAGCCTCCCATGCTGCTGGGACGTCAGGTGTGCACCACCACGCCTGGTGATCATTACATAATTCTAATCCCGCGACGCGATTCTAAGGAACCCTCCAAGGTGAAGTTTTTGCAGAGAGGACTGATAGGCCACAGTGTCCCTGTACGTGCCAATCCAACCTCCAACAGAATTGGATCCAGAGTTTCCAAGAGCAGTTCCCCATACCCTGTGTTCCCAGTGAATGTCACAAAGGCCACCAGAACAAAATACCCAAGAGTCATGGGGTGTGAGAGTCAAGCAGAAGGGTTTCTGGTCAGGGCTCCCCACGAACCTGTGGATTTAGGGAAAAGCATGGGGAAATAATAAAGCCAGAGACGTTCAAATCCTATTCTAGGTACTTGGGTTCCAACTTCTGTCTCAGATCACTTGACCATCTAGACACACCTGCTCACAACTTGCAATGTTGCCTGAGGTCTCCAAACTTAATTCAGCAGATCCTTTTCTTCAAAAGTTGAGAGAGACCTTAGAAATCACCACTCTGTCAACCAGAACTGGAGAAGACAAGGAAATGCAACGAGGTTCATTCATAACCAAGCTGGGACTGGAATCCAGCACCAGCCCCTGGCCCCACGTCTCTGATAGCCCCACTCCCGGGACAGCCGCAGCCTCCTGTGGCCAGTCCATTTTGATGCATTCCATCCCAGGCCCTCAACCACAAAATGACCGCATGTCACAGTGGCTGCCCAGAGTGAGTTCAAGCCCGCAAACATAAATCTGCCGTTTCTGCAATCAGCCTGAGCTCCCCGGGCCCACAGTGTAAGCCTTGCAGAGCTGGTGGCGAGTTAAGGGATTTTCCTGGGTAACGGGGAGGAGACGATTTACGCTTCCCGATGTCACTGGTGTGAGACCCTTCATTCTGTGATATAGCATCCGCTGCGACCAACAGGTCTTCCTACCAGTCCTGCTGCCTATACCACATTTCCTGGGCTCATTTAAGAATCAGATAGAAGCCATGGATTCCCTCTCCAGGGGGAAAAAAAAAGGTACTTAAAGTGAATAACTTGTTGCTTGCATTTAATATCAGACACTTGAGCTGGGCGCAGAGGCCCTTTCCTGTAATCCTAGCACTTGGGAGGCTGAGGCAGGAGGATCTCAAGTTCAAAGCCAGCCTCAGCAATGGCAAGGCACTTAGCAGCTCAGTGAGACCCTGTCTCTAAATAAAATACAAAATAGGGCTGGGGATGTGGCCCAGTGGTCAAGTGCCCCTGAGTTCAATCCCTGGTGCCAAGAAAAAGAAAATCAGACACTTGACATAACCCTGGAATCTACTCATGGACTCCCACAGGTATAAGGACCAAGTTTGGGCCAACTAAATTGAATAGTGCTATGGATTTAGTTTTCAAGCTCTCTTCCCTTGTATCTTGCAGAATTAGTTGATGGGAATGCCTACTTTTCATATCAAGGAATACATTTTTTTTTTCTTATCAGAACCATGTCGCTTAAGGCAATTAAAATGTGACTGACCACTAGGACACCATCGGTTGTGCTAATGGTTTTTCTCACAACATTTAGGGACTGTGACAGCAGATTCCCGATTCTCCATAGCAGCCACTCTCCTGGCTAGATGACTCTGTCTTACAGTTTTTCTTTAAGACCAAGAGAAGGAAACGAGGATTTATCAACCATGTGGAGCTACAATGTCCTATTCAGAAGCCAAAGGCCACATTTTAAAATATGGTGGGTCCAACGCCGGAACTCCTGGGTCCAATCCCCAACACCAAAATAACTTTAAATAAATAAAACGTGGCTAGTCCAAATTCACGTGTTCTAAGAAAATGCATTTCAAAGACTTAATTTTTTAAGAAGATGTGAACTATTGCAAACATGTTTATGCATCTTGAAATAATATCTTGCATAGGATGGGTTAATAAAATACACTACTGTCATTCCACTTTTTCACTTGGATTCTAGAACATTCTAAATCTCATATCTGGCTCATGTGAAACGTCCGCTGATATTGGCTGAGCGTGTCTTGACCGTGTCGCCCCATCTCCACTGAATTCTGAGGCCGGTTCTCTGGGGAACGTGGCTCCATCAACAGTTGAGACTCCAGGGAAGACCTCTACCCAGGGAGGAGAGAGAGGTCATTTGAACGTGCATCACCAGACGCAAGACCCTTTACCTGTCACCCTGTCTGCCTCTCAAGAAGCCATCCAAAGTCAGCCCGGATTGTGTTGATATTTGTGACACATTTAGAATTATGATAAATTGCATCCAAGTGACAGGCATCCCTTGGTTCCTTTTAAGTTCTAAATTCCAGACTCCCCTCTCTCTCTCTCGGCAAGAATTCAGGACAATGCATAAAAAAATGTAGAAACGTGAGGCACAGATGAAGTTTTTCCTCTTCTACAACAGGAGATCCCCCAAGAGCAAGACTCACACCAGGAGGCGGGCCTGGGCATCGCCTTGAGAATCCTCGGGAGGATCAATCAGGAGACTCAACCAAACCACGCCGATTACCCAAATGATCACCTGCGCGTAGCCTTGGGCAGTAGGTCACAGGTTACTGGTTAGCGACAGCTGCCCCAGACCAAGGGAGGGACGGTTCTGCCATTAGCAATTGGCAACTACTCCCACTTTTATTTCTGTTTCCCAATTGTTTTAGCATTTCTTGTATGTCTGTGTGCACCCGCTAATTAAAAAGAAATCACTAAAATGAGAGAAGTTGCAGGAATTCTCTTGGCGAATGCTGTGGTCTTCAATTTTGACGAAATGTGAACCCCCTTAAGCGGTGACAGAGCAGGCGCACATCTCTGGGTTTCGTTCAGATGGGGTTTTCCTGCTTAAATAATCCATTTTCTTTAGCTTCCAGTTGCAGCTGATCCTGGAAGGTCGGGGAGGGCGGGGGCATGCGGTGGGTTCTCCTTGTCCATGGCAGGAGCCTGACCCCAAGGCACCGGGCATTATTCTCCAATGAAAAACGGAGAATTAATGGCCCTTCCTCCCACAGGGCCATTGCGAATTCCCACTTGCTCACCAATTTAGTGAGTCTTGCCGAAATCCTCCAAAGCCAAATAAAAGTGCCCGGATCTCAACAAACTCCCTTCAAAAATACGCTAGGCGTCAACCGAATCCTGCATCTCGTCCTCGTGTCTAGCTAGAACCCCCCGGACGTGATGGCCTTGATCAGCAGTCTCAGCTCTGAGGACTCCTGAGCACCCGTGTGCTACCAGGAGCGTGGCAGAGGCCAGCACAGGTGGTGGCGTCTGTGTGACACTTGGGTTGGGGCAATGTTCTCGCAGAGCTTCACGTCTACTGGGAAGGGAAATAGTACTCTGATCATCACCCAAGTACTTATAAACTGTTAATAAGGGCTGAGTGGGGGAGAGAAGCAATGCTACAGATGTCAGAAAAAGTCTCCTAAAAAATACAGCAATGCAGCCGAGGTGAATGTCAAGTAGCTAGGCAAAGACAATGGATATAATCCAGGCAGAGAAACAGGACGTGCAAAGGCCCTGAGGTGGGAGAGACTTGGCTTATTTGAAACAAATAATAATTTAAAAAAATACAGTGTGGTTTAGAGCTCAGAAGGCAGCAGCAGGAAGAGTGGAATGGGGTGTGAAAATGTGAGGGAGAAAGAGTTTGGAAGGAGCCACGTTTTCCACTTGGCCACAAATTCCTATTCAATATAGCCAACATTTATTGAGACCTAACATGTGCAGGAAACTATGCTTAACGCCTTACCGGTGCTGAATCCCCTGACCAGACAGAGCCTAAGATGAGTGGGATTGGTATCCTTATCCTGCAGATGAGGAAGCCAAGAAGACTTAGAGAAGCAACCGGCTGGTGGTGACTAGGGGCAAGTGACGCCACCTCCTGGCGGCTCCCTGTCACTGCGCCAGACCGGAGGCTCCCGGATTCCCACCCGGGAAGACCTCCTATTTCTCCACCTACCTAGTGTCTGGGCACCCAGGGGTGACTCTTCGTGCTCCGCCATTCCCTAGCTTGGGGCAGAATCTGCTGCCAACCCCGCGGCTCCCGTGTCCTGGCTCTGTCGCAGCCCGCCCTGGGGAAGGGGCGGCGTCCCCACCAGGTCTGCCGCCCATCACCCACCCTCAGAGGCAGGCCAGGAGCCGGGGAGGCGGCCCTTCCCTCCTGGCCAGCTGCCAGCTCCCACCCCCCAGGGGGTTGTCACATGCACGATGGCGAGGGCAGTGGGCGTGGTCGGGCACAGCCACTCTGATGACCCGCGCAGGAGCCCCTCTTGCACGTGGCGACTCCTCACTGCACAGCGGCTCTGCGACCCCTGCGGCCACCCCATCGATCTTCCTGCCCGAAGCCATCTCCAAACCTCCTAAGCAGAGGCCACTGGCCGCGCAAGGACGGAAAGGCCACCGCCCCAGTAGTTCCTCACCACCAGCAAACCAGGAGCACCAAGGGGCAAAACAGACCCCGAGGAGACCGGATGCCACCTGCCCCCGTGTCACAGCAGAGCCGGGGCCCTGGGTTCCGTGGAAGGCAGGACTCCGGGAGCCCCTTCCCTGTGACCGCGGCTGTGAAGTTGCCAGTTTCAATGGGGACTTGGTGACCTTCAGAGCACGGGAGGCGCAGGTGGATTCCAAGCCCTGGGCGGCTTCCCCGGTCCTTTAGGGAGGGGACTTGAGCCGGGCCAGCGTTTTAGATCGACTGCTAAGTCCCCTGGCCCTTTTGTGACCAGCCTTTGTGCAGAAGTGTCAGCTGTCTGCCACTCCCTCCTTGCCACGTCACTCCATCAGTGCCCGCCTGAAGTCCCGTGACCCACCACCCCTACCAACAGCAGCTGTGATTTGCAAACGAGGCCCGGGGCCGGCTCCACCTCACGTCCAGCCTGATGCTCAGAGGCCACACGCGGCTGTGTTAACTTGGCACTGAGAGTTTAAAGCAAATGCTGACTGTGCTTTCAAAAGCCCTAGGAGCTCAGCGCAGACTCAGCCCACGGGAAGAGAAAGACCTTTGGAGACGAGGACACTGCCACCAACTCAGCCCACTCGCTCAAGGCCCTGCTGTGTAAGGATTATGTCCAGTATGATGGTCTACGGTTCCATCCATTTACCAGCAAATGCCATCATTTCATTCTTTGTGGCTGAGTAATATTCCATTACTACATTATATGTAGATCTATACCACACTTTTTTTTTCCATTTTTCTTCTTTATCTGTTCATCCATTTACAGACACCCGGCTGGTTCCATGACTTGGTTATTGCGAATTGAGCTGCTATAAACACTGGTGTGCCGGGCTCACTGTTCTATGCTGGTTTTAGTTCTCTAGGATAAAGATGGAGGAGAGGGGTGGCTCATTTTGTCACAGAGACCCCTTCAAAGCTCCAGAGCCTTTGTAGGAGACGTGGGGGACTCACAGACCAACGCACTTTGCATAAAGCAAAGCCGTGACAGAGGACGCCCTGATCTCCCAGTCCCGCAGCCTCATGCCATCTTCGTGACCTGGAAGATGACCTTCTTGACCTTGGCAGTAGATGCTTTGATAGGCCACCAAAAAGTCTGAGCAACAAAAGACAAAAATGGATAACTTGCACTTACACATTGGTGCCTCCAAAGAACGTTGTGGAAGTGAACGGACGATGTGTGTCCTGGGAAATGAGGAAGTCACACTGGGAAGGCTCCGGTATCGCGAGGACACTGGGGACCCCAGCTCCATTGGAAAGGGCCGCGTTAATCCAACGCAACCACAGACAAACCCATTGAAAGACGGGGAAGGAGGTCAATCGACTCGTCTCCAAAGATGAAAGTCCAGATGGCCACTAAGCCCTTGAAGACAAGTTCGACGGCACCTGTCCTCACGGACAAGCAAGTGACAACCAGAGATAGCACGCCGCACCCCCAGGAGGGCTCCCCAGGAAAAGCAGAAGTCAGCACTGTGGGAAAGATGTGGAAAATCATAACCTTCCTGCATTACCGGTGGGGGTGGCAAAAACAAGAAAACTGCCCTGGAAAAGAGCTTGGTGGCTCCTTGGAAATACATCATAGAATTGTCACCGGTTTCGGCAATCTCACTTCATATGTAGAAACAACAGAACTGAAAGCAGAGATGGAACAGGTATCTGTGTGTGCATGGCCACTGCAGCACGGCACATGCCAGCCAAAGGTAGAAATGATTCCTGCATCCACCAAAAATTAAATTGGAAACAAAGCATGGTGTGTGTGTGTGTGAGAGAGAGAGAGAGAGAGAGAGCGTGCAAGCTCGCGCACGCATTGGAATATTATTTGGCCATGAAAAGCAATGGATTCTAATGGACGTCATGACATGAATGAACCCTGACATATTTTGCTAAGTAAAATAAGCCAGGGATAAAGGCATAAATGCTATATTATTCTAGATTTATGGAATATTTAGGCAAATTCATACATAAAGTGAAAGCAGTTCTCAGGACTGAGGGAAAGAGTTACTGCTTAGCAGCTACAGAGTTTCTGTATGGGAAAATGGAATTGTTTGGGAAAGAGAGTGGTGACCCTGCCCAGCACTGTGAATGTGACCAATGGCACAGAAATGGCACTAAAAGTGGTCAAAGTGGCCAACTTTATCATGCTCTGTGACACACTTGCTTCCACATACCGTCTTCTCCAGGCGCCTGGCTGGTGTGGGGTGGTGACATGATCTGAAAGACTCGTGTCCTCAACTCCAGCCAGGTTCCTCTCCTGGGGAACGTGGGCCATCTGGGCATTGGACTCACTCTCAGCCCCCAAGAGAGCTCGGGGCCACAGGTCATGTGCCACCCAGAGGGTCCCCCAGATGCCAGGTGGGACGTGACCTGAGGTCAAAGGGACCCGAAGCCAGAGGAGGCCGGAGCCCCCCGCAGTGCCGAGCGCCCTTCTTATCGGGGTCTGGGAAGTGAACCCCCCCATGGAGCCTCCACGCTGGGAGACTGCGGGACGAGGCCGCCTCGAGACCCCTGAGCACAGCCACAGTCGTGTCCAGTGACACCAGAAAGCTTTAGGAAACCCCCAGCACGCTGGCTCTGTGGGAGACGCCCGGCACAGGGCCCTGCGTGGCTCCACTCCGAAAACCAGGGCAGGGAGGCCTCACTCCGCAGGCTGTCCCCCACCAGACTCCTGGGGATTGTCACAAATCAGGGAGGCCTCACTCCGCAGGCCGTCCCCCACCAGACTCCTGGGATTGTCACAAATCAGGGAGGCCTCACTCCGCAGGCTGTCCCCCACCAGACTCCTGGGGATTGTCACAAATCAGGGAGGCCTCACTCCGCAGGCTGTCCCCCACCAGACTCCTGGGAATTGTCACAAATTGCCTAGAGGAGGAATGGACCCGCCCTGCGACCCAGCCACCCCTCTCCTCCATCTTTATCCTAGAGAACTAAAACCAGCACTCGACCTTGAGCCGGGCACACCGGGGTTTACAACAGCCACATCACAGAACCAGCCTGGGTGCCTATCGAAGGATGAACGGATAAAGAAAATAAAGAAAAGAAAATGTGGCATAGATTTACATATAATACAGTGATGGAATATTACTCAGCCATCAAGATTGAAACGATGGCATTTGCTGGTAAACAGATGGAACAAGCTGGGCTCAGAGAGTCAAAGGTTGGATGTTTTATGTCATATGAAGAAGCTAGACAGAAATAAGGGGCAAAATGGGGAAAGGGTCCCCAGGAAGAGAGAGACAGTGGGAATCGAGAAAGGGGACAGAGGGGGAGGGAGGAGAAGTGGGGAAAGGAGGACAATGGAATGAAATCGGTCAAATTGTGCCGCGAACATGCCGCAGCAGATTGACCCTTCATGCACGTCTATAAAGAACTTAAGGGAAAAAAAAAAACAAATAAACAAAGACAGACCAGTGGAGGAGAGGAACGGTGACCGGGAGGCAGGAGGGGAGCACGAGGGAGCCCTGGGCACTGCAGTGCGCCCACCATACCCACGCCTGTACCCTCACGCCAACGTGAACGCACAACTAGAACGCACCTGCCGAGATGCGTAGGGGCCGAGTCTCTGCCGACCCCTGTGGACATCACCGTGGGCCTGACCCTCACACGGCCTCCCCCCGGCCTCTTCACCCAGCCTGGGCCTCCTGACGCCAGCCTCCGCCAGAGCAGCACAGGGCTCACGGGGTGACGTGCTGACCCAGCTCCTCGTCTCTCCCGGGGGCGGAGGTGGCTGCGTGGAGAGGCCCCGTGGGCGGGGGCAGAGGCCCTGGCTGCCAGCCTCCCACCGCCACCAGGTCAGCGCTCACCACAGGCACCAGGCAGAGGGAGCAGCCCAGGTCCGAGGCCCGCGTGCCCCCCACAGGGTCCCCGGCCAGCGGAGCACATGGGACCCTCAGGCCCAGCCCAGACCTCCCGGTCACACGCCGTAGCCCCGTGCCAGGCCCTCAGACGGCGGGTCACTCGTCAAGGGCAGAGTGACCTTGCAAACACGCAGGGATTCCTGCCCCCCACCCCCAGTCACTGGACCCTCTGGTCCTCGGAACTACCCCTGGACGCAGCAGGCACTGGACAGCGCGAGCCACGCGCAGGAAGGAGCGGCCAACGCGAGGTGACGCACAGGAAGGAGCGGCCGAGGCGAGGTGACGCACAGGAAGGAGCGGCCGAGGCGAGGTGACGCACAGGAAGGAGCGGCCGACGCGAGGTGACGCACAGGAAGGAGCGGCCGACAGGAGGTGACGCACAGGAAGGAGCGGCCGACCTGAGGTGACGCACAGGAAGGAGCGGCCGACGCGAGGTGACGCACAGGAAGGAGCGGCTGACCTGAGGTGACGCACAGGAAGGAGCGGCTGACCTGAGGTGACGCACAGGAAGGAGCGGCTGACCTGAGGTGACGCACAGGAAGGAGCGGCCGACAGGAGGTGACGCACAGGAAGGAGCGGCCGACGCGAGGTGACGCACAGGAAGGAGCGGCTGACCTGAGGTGACGCACAGGAAGGAGCGGCCGACAGGAGGTGACGCACAGGAAGGAGCGGCCGACAGGAGGTGACGCACAGGAAGGAGCGGCCGACGCGAGGTGACGCACAGGAAGGAGCGGCCGACCTGAGGTGACGCACAGGAAGGAGCGGCCGACGCGAGGTGACTCACAGGAAGGAGCGGCCGACAGGAGGTGACGCACAGGAAGGAGCGGCCGACAGGAGGTGACGCACAGGAAGGAGCGGCCGACCTGAGGTGACGCACAGGAAGGAGCGGCCGACAGGAGGTGACGCACAGGAAGGAGCGGCCGACCTGAGGTGACGCACAGGAAGGAGCGGCCGACAGGAGGTGACGCACAGGAAGGAGCGGCCGACAGGAGGTGACGCACAGGAAGGAGCGGCCGACCTGAGGTGACGCACAGGAAGGAGCGGCCGACAGGAGGTGACGCACAGGAAGGAGCGGCCGACGGGAGGTGACGCACAGGAAGGAGCGGCCGACGCGAGGTGACGCACAGGAAGGAGCGGCCGACAGGAGGTGACGCACAGGAAGGAGCGGCCGACAGGAGGTGACGCACAGGAAGGAGCGGCCGACGGGAGGTGACGCACAGGAAGGAGCGGCCGACGGGAGGTGACGCACAGGAAGGAGCGGCCGACGCGAGGTGACGCACAGGAAGGAGCGGCCGACGCGAGGTGACGCACAGGAAGGAGCGGCCGACGTGAGGTGACGCACAGGCACTTTACAGCGTGAGCCACGCACAGGAAGGGGCGGCTGACGCACAGGAAGGAGCGGCCGACGTGAGATGACGCACAGGAAGGAGTGGCCGACGTGAGATGACGCACAGGAAGAGGTGGCCGACGCGAGGTGACGCACAGGAAGGAGCGGCCGACGGGAGGTGACGCACAGGCCCTTGACAGCGCGAGCCACGCACAGGAAGGGGCGGCTGACGTACGTCCAGTCCGTGATCAAAGACGACGGCTCTCAACATCTAAGCCGAGAGCTGAAGTTGGGGCAAGAGCCCTCGTCCGCTCCACGTCGACGGAAAGAGCTGGTGCCAAGGCCCTGGGGTAGAAACGCACTTTCCTCAGGACCGTGCTGCAGGAGGAGCCACCCTTGGCAAGTCAAGAGTCCCAGCCCTGACCCTGGGGTGCAGTCTGAACCGTCCGGGGAACACAAGGGCGGGTGTGCTCTTGGCTGAACCAGCTGGTCAAAAGCCCCCACCTGCCTTTCTTGCTCGGCTCCACAGACAAACCCCCGGGCAAGGCCGTGCGGGAGGCAAGTCACCATGTACAGGGCTGCTGGCTCTGTCCCAACGACCTCTGGATGACCTTGGACCCAGGGCTCCCCGAGTCTCCCTCTGAGCAAGAGAAGGAGCCCAGGCCACGTGCCAAGGCCGTAAACACAGGCCCCCAGCCTGCTCACGGGGCCTCATCAACAGCAGAGGACGGCCATGTGGGGAGGGGGCTGCGACAGACACGGCGGAGAGACCCCAGCCTCCTGGGCCTGGGCCAGGCCACGGCGCTGGGTTCTCGTGGGCGAAGAGGACGCGTCTCCGCCGACGGGTCACGCAGCACCCGAGTTCGATTCTCCGCCCCGCGGGCCCACGAAAAAGAGCAGGATCTGGCAGGGCGGGGACCGTGTCACTGAGTGGTTGAAGCCAGTGTCCCCCTGCCGTTAAGCTGGTTCCAGACGTCCCTGGTCAGAACCTTCTTAGCTCCTGGGCTGCACGGAACAGGGTGCAGCTGGGCCAGGCTTGGGGTTCACCGTCCACCAGCTCCTGAGTTAGAACGGGTGTCACGGTCCCCCAGAGAAACGACCAACAGCGTGTGTGTGTTTGTGTGAGTGTGTGCGTGCACACCGACACATGCAGGGACTCCGCCGTAGGTGGAGGGGAGGAGGGAGACGGACCCACCACGAGGAGCGGGCTGCCAGGGCTGAGGAGGGGAGGGCTCTCACCTGCAGGTTAGGTCTGCAAGCTGGGACCCAGGAGAGCTGGCAGCACAGTCCCAGTCCCAGAGGACACGTTCAAGACCCAGGACGAGCTGTTTCATTTGAGCCCAAAGAGAAGATAGCTGCTGTGCAAAGGCCCTGGGGCAGGAAGAAGCATCACCTGGGAGGGGCCGCCATCTCCTCCTAGGCAGGCCTTCAGATGACTGGTTTGCTTCACAAGGATGGCGTCCTTGCTGCTGGGAGGAAGAGTCCCCCCACAGCTGCCACCGTTGGGTGTGCATTGCCCGTGGTGCCTTGCAGACACCACCTAGGCCCCACGTCAAGGTGGCACCCCAGCCTCTCCCCTTGGCTTTCCCGGCCAGCTGTGGTCCTGTCACCATCCTGGTGCTCCTTCAAGCTCTGCATCGGGGTTGAATTGTGCCCCCTCAACTTTATCCGTGGGCGTGCTACCCCCGCGCCTCAGAATGCGGCCTCTGTGGAAACCGTTCTTGTACCGTGATCGGGATTAAACGAGGCCATTCCACGGCGCCTGCCCGGGATGAGTGACGTCCTCGTAGAAGGGGGACATCAGAGACAGAGGCACGGGGGCAGGAAGCTGTGGGAGGTGGGGGCGGCAAGGAGGGTCTCTTCACCACACCGGGAACACCAAGGCCGCCCCTGCCCCTCCCGGAGCAAGGAGAGAGGCCCGAGCCCAGGAGCCCTGGCCCCTGTCCCAGGCGTCCAGCCCTCAGGACTGTGGGATGGCAGGCTCCTGCGGAAGCCGCGCTGGCTGCCCAGCAGACATCAGGCCAAGACGTCTCCTGGGCCCTGCCCACTGCTGCCCTCGGTGCTCCTCCACAGGATCGTGCCCTGAGTTAGGGGCTCCTGTTTTTAAAATAAAAGAAAATCAGAGCCCGTTTCCAAGAACCAGGTGCGGGCAGCACCTGGAGGCCACTGTGTGGGAGCAGAGGCCGGGCCCGATGCAGTGGGCCAGGGCAAGTCCCCGGACAGCAGCGGGGACCACGTTCCCAAGGTTGGAGTCGGAGCGGGTCACTGGCCTGCCTGGCACCTGCTGGACAGGAGGGGCTGGGCACGAGGAGGCCCACCTGCCTGGCCTGGGAGGTGTGAGCCTGGCTCAGCCACCTTGAAGGGCATGCTGCTGCCAGGGAGGCTCTGCAGGAGAGCTCGGCCGGGGGCCACTGGAGCACCTTGAAAACTCCTTCACCAAGATGCTGCGAAGCGTCACCCACAGAGCACAGAGCCTGGAGGGGGCAGGGGCTCTGGAGCCACCCAGGGGAAAAGGTTCTCCCAACACTTTAGACGGTGTTAACGCAGGTGTCCGCGAGCCCAGCCCATCCCGCGCCCTCGCAGACTTCCCTTGCTTTGTGCTTCTGCGCTCAACGCCCCAGCACGTCCCTGGGCGGCTCACGCAGAGCAATTCATTAAAGGACCCGGTTGAGAAAGGCTGGATGCAAAACCGTTCAGAGAGACGCAGGGGAAGAGACGCGTCGTCAGCCCTAGCCGGGCCCCAGGCACCCAGCAGAGGAGGGGACTCTGGCCTGCGTGTCCCATCTCCTAGGGCCCAGCCGGGGCCGAGCTCTCTGAAGTTCTCCAGAACCACCCTCCGGTTCTCCCGGTTCTCCCACACCAAAGAGTCACACCAGCACTTAGAGATTGGTGAGGCCGTAAAAGCAAGCAGTTACTGCGAGCAGGAAGACTCAGAGAGCTTAGAATGTGATTAGCTCTGCTGATAAAAGCGTGGCATTAGGTGACCATCAATTGTTGATGACGGCCTTCTAGTAGCAGGGCCAGCTGGCGGGACGGGCTCAGGAAGTCGAGAGAGACGAGCTGCTTGGTATTAGTCCCCGCAGATCCCTCAGCCCAGGGCGCACAGATAAGGGGCTTGCACCTCAGGCCAGCACCGCGAGTCACGGGGTTGTCTGGTCCTTGGACCCTGCAGCCATCGACCTAGGGGGAGGGAGGCGTCCTCGGCCGAATCTTCTCCTTTAAGTCCAGGACACTCAGCCTGTGACCCGGGGAGGGGGGGGTGCCCAAGCTCCTGCGAGGGGTATGCGGCGATACCCAGGTCCAGCGCCATCTTCTGCACCCCATCCTCCTTCAGTGTCCCTGAAGCCTGCAAGAGCTAGGACAGCCAGGAGGACCTACCAAGGGCAGTGTTGAGAGGCAGCAGTACCCATCTCTGCCTTTACTGAGCACCTACTGCATACCCACCACTGAGCGAAGCTGGTGACTCCTCTGGTGCTTAGGAAGCCCCCGAGGTGGTGAGCCTTTGCAGGGCTGAGGGTGCCACATCTCTACGAGGCTGAATGTCACGTTCAAAGTCCCTCAGCAAGCGGCAGGGCTGGACGCTCATCAGGACCGGCCAGCGCCTTTAGCCAGCTGAGGACTGGCTAATGGATGCCACCACTTTCCCTAAACCAGCGAACGCTTTCAGGATCCCCTCGGCGTGAGTGACCTCCCGAGGTCACCAGGTCTTGGTCCTTGTGTCCCCGCAGGTGGCCACGGAAACGTGCTCTTTTCCACCTTTCCTCCTCGTGCCTGAGCGAGGGCGGGCGGCGGACGTCTCTTACCCGAGGAGATCCTGGCCCAAGCGTTTCTGGGTTTCCCTGGAAGCCCGAGCTCGCTCTGCCTCCGACTTACAGAAGTGGGATCATCTGTCCTGGGGTCTCCCTTCTCCCTGAGGAGCGCCCCGTGGGCAGTTCCCCACATCCACGCGCGAGCAGCTGCGTCACTTTCCACAGACGCAGGGTGCCCTGCACACGGAGGCACCAGGCGTCACCACGCCATGGGGAAGCCATCAGGTCACCTCAGTGTCTGCCCACGCCCCAGCACTGCGCGCCCGTCCCAGCCATGCCCGTCCACGCCCGGCTCAGCCGCTTCAGCAGGTGGCGGCACATGTCACACCCGGAGAGACCCCCACTCCAGGAAGGCCGTGCCAACCGGCGTCGAGCCCGGCGGTGCACGAGGGTGTCTGGAGATGACCTCCCTGGCCGCGGTCGGACACCCCCACCCAGAACCTGTCCCGTCCCTCCAGGCTGCGCTTCGCCCCAGGCTCTCTGAAGACACGGCGCCCTCTTCAGGGACCCCCTGTCTTTCCTGCTCGCGGGGGGCTCCTCCAACAAGTTCCAGGGGAAGGGAGGCCCTTGGCGAGGCGGGAAGGCGTGCAGCCTCTGGGCCAAGACCCCCGTGGGCACAGCGCCCCGGAACCCCCCCGTTATTTACGAAGCGGCACCCATTTGCTTCCCATCCGTCACCCTGATAGACTTGGAGCTCCCGAGGACCTGGCACGCGGCTCACACCCAGCGCACGGCGCCAAAGCCCCGACGGAGGACGAGGAGAGGCCGGGAAGAGAAGGAGGAAGGACGGGAGGGAGACGGGCCGGCGGAGAGGGCAGCCAGATGGAGCACGGAGCATCCCGGGAAGTGGGCATAAGAGGAGGGAAGAGGGGAGACAGGGAGGCTCCCCCGAGGGCGCTTCCAGGGAAGGGGAGGGAGAGGAAGGACTCGAGGGAAGAGCTCCCCGCGGTCGCTGTGGCTCCGCCACGCCAGCAGCCTTCCCCTGGTGCTCACTACGGTGGGCACAACCCAGATGCGTCCTCAGTCCCTGGGGACTCGGGACCCGGTGGGGCAGGGGACGCTCAAACTCCTGGAGGAGACAGCTGCTGACCAAGCAGTCCACGGAGCAGGGAAAGGCCACCCTGGACCTGCCACTCCAGACGGGGGGTGCCACCAAGCAGACGCACAGGAGGCCTTGGGCGGGCACTGGGAGGCGGGGCCCCAGGCCCAGAGAAGAGAGGGGGCTCGAGAGATGGGGGAGGCAGGGCAGGGGGAGGCAGGGCGGGGGGGACACTGGGAACAAGACCCACCAAACCGTGCGACGTCCACACATGAATACGCCACAGCGAACCCACTCGTAGATCCAATGCACTGATTGAGACAGTCACACTGGAGGACAAGGGGGGGTCCACAGAGCCCAGCCAGCAGGCGGGGCGCGGCGGGAGGACCTGGGGAAGCAGGCGGGTCAGAGTCTGCTACGCGCACCTGCAAGATGGCTCCAGGTACCGGGGACGATTGTCATGCACCCATAAAGTGATAAAAGCAAGTGGGCCCTGCGGGCTCCAGAGCCCTCGTGGAATCCACTCCTCCACAGTCAGGGTGTGGCCCCAGGGCAGCCCGGACACAGCCCGAACCCCAGTGGCTCAGAGCCACAGAGGTTCAGGCCTCGCTGCTCTGGAGGCCAGAAGTTCATGTCCAAAGTGCCAGCAGGGCTCTGTGTCCCCCGAAGGCTCCAGCAAAGGCTCTGCCCCCGCCGCCCTCCCGGCTGCCAAAGCCCGCGGAGTCCTTGGTCCTGCCCAACTCCAGGGCCACCCGCCAGCTCCACACCGCCTTTCTCCTGTGCCTGTGTCCCAGTGTCCCTCTCTGTACCATCCCCAGTCACACACATCAGGGCTCGGCCTTGAGCTCATCCTACCTCCAACACCCCCTGAAGGCCTCCTCCCCAAACAGTCAAATTCTGTGGACGAAGGTTAGGACTTTGGCATGTGAACCAGGGAGACGCAGTGAGACCCAAGACACCGCACACAGCCCCGTGACACGCGGAAAGCAGCCACGCACAGCTCTAGCATCCTTAAGAATATGAAGAGCCGGGCGCGCGGTGGCGCACGCCTGTGATCCCAGCACCTGGGAGGCTGAGGCAGGAGGATCGCAAGTTCAAAGCCAGCCTCAGCAATGGCGAGGCACTTAGCAACTCAGGGAGACCCTGTCTCTAATAAAATATGAAAAAGGGCTGGGGACGGACGTGGCCCGGGGGTCGAGTGCCCCTGCGTTCAATCCCCGGTACCTCAAAAAAAAAAAAAAAAAAAAAAAAAAAGAAGAGAGAATATGAACCTAGAAAAGCCAGTATGATTTTAAGTGCAGAAGTCTGCCAAGTTCAAATGTCTTCAGAGTCAGAGAAACAAAGTCCAGCACAGCCTTGGTGGCGCTGCAGGACCCATGGCCGAGTCCTGGAGACCCTCGTGCCCACAAACAATGATGCAGAGCGGTTCTACGAGGGTCTCAGGTGGAAGCTCATCTGCATTCCAGGGGACAGCTCTGGCCAATGGGAGACTCCCAGCGCCCAAGAAAAGAAGCCCGAGCACTGGAAAAGGTAGCCGTCAAGATTTTGTCTTGACATCTGTTCCCTAGATAAGCATCTTAAATAAGGATTTAGCCATGAGCAGTAGCTCACGCCTGTCATCCCAGCAACTCGGGAGGCTCAGGCAGGAGGATCACAGGTTCAAGGCCAGCCTCGGCAGTTTAGCAGGACCCTGTCCCCAAAAATAAATAAGTAAAAAGAGCTGGGGGGTGAGGCTCAGAGGTAAAGCACCCCTGGGTTCAATTCTCAGTACCAATGAAATAAAAAAATAAGAATTTAAAATTGACACTTACGTGCAACAAAACCAGGTGATATTTTTGCATCACAGAATCTGCACATTTCTTTTCTTAGAGTCAATTGTTCGAAGAGAATTTAGCCTGATGGAGTTAATCCATCACCTTCATCAATTCCCGCTCGAAATGTTCACGTGAGCAACTAATTTAGGCCTGCAATACTTAAGCTGCAATCTATTTTAAAAACAATATCACCGCCTTTAAGAGACCTTAATTCTCACCAGATTGACACAGTTTAATTTATTAGAGTTATAAGAATTACCAAAGTACGTGGGAAGTTTTGAAAACCTATACAACTCAAGAAAACTGAAGTTCTTGAAAAGAAAATTAAGTATGGCCAACTAATAAATGCAGTATCAAATATTTAAAACGGCTTAATTAACTACGTTTAATAAATAAGCTCACATAGTAAACAAAGTCTTTTTTAATGAGATTTGGTTAAAAATGTGAGATTTGCAAATGGGATAATGAGATTCATAAATTGGGATTAAAAGTTAAAGGAAAAAAAATCAGAGTGTAACTTTAATAAGCTTAACGCTTTAAAAAGCACCCACATCTATCCCCTCCAGGATGTCACAAAACCCACATTAACCCCTCACACCAAAGAGTAGCATGGAAAGGATCAAAAAATTAGTCCCTGCTGTGCTTTGTTAGAATTTCCTTGTTAGGACACGACACTGGCTTCAGGGAGTATGGTGTGTGTGTGTGACCTTTTTTATTTTGGGTCATCTATATACTATACATCACTCATGCACATCGAAGGATTCCAGCCCCAGAATCCTCTGCAAAGCTACAAAATCTTCAAGCACAACTCCGGGCCACTGTGGGCTGTGACAGTGCCCACTGCCTCCCTCCCTCCCGGGCTCGCAGCCCTCCAGGTAGGTGGCCACCACTGGCCTCTGTGACACTGCACCTGCTACTCTCCATCACTGGGCTCAAGGCCCAGCCTGGTCAAGTGGCCTGGCTCAGATCACAGTGACCGCTGACGGCAAATCCAAGAAAAAGCACGCGGAGGCGGCAGCTTTGGGGAGCTCCAAGGTCCAGATGAAACCCCAGGGCCAGAAGAGTGACAAGTTCAAGGTCAGCCTGGACACACCTGCCTCAGGGAGACATCAGATGGTCCTCACCCGCTGCAGCATGCGAGAGCCGTCAGGGGGGGACGTGAGAGCAGGTTGGCTCTGAGCCTTGCACGGAGAGGGTGGTGCCGTCCAATGGGGCGGGCGCGGGCCTGGGAGAACGACGGGCACCGGCTTCACTAGGGCAGGGGAACCGCGCGGTAATCGCTCCTCCAAGGGTCACGATCACCCTGCCACCGTCGGAGCCCAGCCAGCAACAGCGAAAACGGATGAAAAGTATATGTTTATGTCTCTGCCATTAAAGCCAAAGCCATAAACGCAGAGGGCACTAAAGCTGATAGCTTCGCTGACAAATGCCTTCTCTTGAAGAGCAGACACAAGGTGAGAACAACACAGACGCAGCGTCCCCCGCCCCCCGCCCCCCGCCCTTCCTTTCCCCTGCGTTTAGTCTGATCTTAAAAATATACCTTGTGGGTGGGAGGAAAGCGCATGCAGCTAGATTCTGCTTCTGGGATGGGAGCTTAGGCTGAAGGAGCTGTTCCTGAAACCTCGCGGGCCCAGGTGCCACTCATGCCTCGTGACTCCTAGGCTGCAGCTTCCCGCTCAGGGCCAAAGTCCTGGTGGCCCGGAAGAGCTCTGAGGTCACTATATGGCTTTGAACTTTTCTGACATTCTTAAGAAAAGAAAATATAGCACTGGGAACAGCACAGCGGCCAGAGGGGCATGAACCTGGGCTGTCAAATTTGGTGGTTGGGCAGGACCGAATAATAAGGATGAACATTATTTCAATGCGATCATGTTTTGTGTGTGGTGCTGGGATTTGAACCCAGGGCCTCGTGCATGCCAAGCAAGCACTCTAGCAACTGAGCTATAGCCTCAGTCCTCAATGCAATAATTGTTTTTAAAAAATAAAATCAGACTATGGCCTTTTGCTGGCTATCTGACTGCAAATAAAGTTTTATTGAAAGTCCAGGACTAGGTTAAGGCAAGTGAGGTGCTACGCTACAGTTGTAGGCTCCGAGCAGGTCTCCATTTCAAATTCTTTTATTTTTCTTTTGGTACCAGGAATTGAACCCAGAGGCACCCGACCACTGAGCCACATCCTCAGCCCTTTTTATATTTTATTCAGAGACAGGGTCTCATTGAGTTGCTTAGGGACTCACAAAGTTGCTGAGGCTGGCTTTGAACTCTTGATCCTCCTGCCTCAGCCTCCAGAGCCACTGGGATCACAGCATGTGTCACTGCACCAAGTAAATTGTGGGTCTTTTCTTCATCATAGACTTTGATGTTTAAAAAAGGGAAAGTATGATTTATCATGCTTACTGAGTGTGGGGCACTCCTTTAAATCTTACACCCCAAGTGGGTATATCACACCCCTCACCCCAGCCCTAGCCCCAGCCCTGCAGAGCTCACACCTGCCTGTCTCACAGGTCTCTTATATTCTAACCCCATGTTACCCAACTCTTTTTCAGGCACTGTTCAAAGAATCTATCCATATTCTATTAAAATTCACATTTACTCATTTAACTAATATTTTTTCCAATCTTCATATCTACTCAATTCAATTCCCCATCTCGTGTGTAAACTGAGGAACAGATAAGTCAAGCAACTTGCCCAAATCACACAGTACGGAAAAGCGTTTGGGACTGGCCCCCAGGTTGGTGGTGCAGGTGGGCTGGGCCACCTCCGTTTCCCCTGATGTTCTTTCTCCCCCCTCTCCTTTTCAAACGCATTCCGTCCACTTTCTCAGCACACAGTGATTTCTTAATCCAATTTACCCAGCTTTTATGCTGATAAGTTATTTCTACCGTCAGACACAGATGGCTTTAAAGGAGACCAGCCCGCTAAGTGCACCGCCTGAGACGGCAATAAAACTTGTTTTTCTAACCAGCTGGATTGGTTTACGTGGCGAGATAAACCTTCAAGGAAGAGCAGCCCCCAGCGCACCTCGGGGAAGGAGCCGTGGCCGGTTCGTGGGGGCCCAGCACCCCCTCCCTGCTGCTCTGCAGCAAGTGGCCTGCGGTGGTGGCTTCTCCACGGTGTCCACCCTGCTATCCTCATGGCCGATTGGACTCCAGGTGCCCACTGGCCCCTGGAGCGGTGGCCACAGCACTGGAGGAGGAAGGTCAGAGGCGATCAGCTCAGCCCAGCTCTTGCAAGGGGCACGGGGGGAGGGGGGGGACAAGTCCTGCAACAGCCCCGTCCTCCTCGGCTCCCTGAGGGCGTGGGACGTGGCAAGGCGGGCTCCCCCTCCCCACCCCACCGGCTCTGCACCTGCCACCCACCTTCACCGTCTCCCAAGATGCACTGCTCACGCGCAGCCCCAGACGCCCTGGCCCAGAATCACCGGGGACGCGGCCGAGGCCAGCCCAGCCCGGGACTCCCAGCCCTCAGGGGCACCAGGGTGCTTGTGGGCATCTCAGCGGGACGACGCCGACGTATCTGCCTGGATATTTAAAGGCGGGAAACAGGTGTCCCAGAGAGGCCAGGTAACTGTCCAAGGTCACACCTCGTGACCTTGTGCAGACCTGTCCGCTCTGAAGCCCACGCTCATCAGCCCCCCGCCGACGGCACATCGGGGTTTAGTTCTGCTTCCTCTCGGGGACGCAGCCCCACCTCCGACTAGTCTCTTGGTTCCCCCGGACCTGCCCCAAACGACTCCTCGTCCAGGTGACCGGCTGTCTACCAGCACTTGGGGACAGGGGGCTTATTCAGGAGGCAAACCCAGAAAACAGAGGAGAGGGGGGGAGGAAGAAGAGGGAAAGAAAGAGCCCGTGCAAAGGGGAGTTGGGACAGCCGCCTCCGAGAGCACCAGGGACCCTGTTGCCGCCTGAAGCGATGGCCGCTTGGAGCAACGAAGCCGCGGAAAGAAGTTCAGAGGTGAACTGGAGACAAACAGCTTTTTATTCTGATAACTTTTCTCTCTGGCTCTAGCGACGACTAACACACACCACCAAAATGGCGCTGACCCAATCAGCAATCTCGGCCAAGTCCCGCGAGATCCCGGGCCAAGTCCCGTGAGACTACGGCAGGCAGCAATGCCCAAAACTCCATGGCCCATAGTCAACCACAATTTAAGCCATCTCCCCAAACAGGGCTCCTACAGGACCCCGTCCCCAGGACCTGTGGGCACCAGGGACCCCACCCCTGGAACCTCGGGGAAGAGGACTCTCCCAGAGCTAGGAGGGCCGGGACATTCCGGCTGCTGGACACCTTGGTTGAAGATTGGACGTGGGGGTGTGGGCGTGCACACACACACACGCACGCTCGCTCTGGGCCCTGCGTGTGCCAGCAGAGTGCAGTGCCCTACGGCAGAATTCAGGCGACCAGGTGAAGACAAGGAGGGACACGGCGGGCTCTGGGTGCATCAGACCTGTGTGCAGCCACAGGAGGGGTCAGGAGACGGGACCTGGGCACCAGAGTCACCAGCGACTCTGCAGACTGAAGCCCCTTACTGTGCGCATCAGTCAAGACGATGACAGCCGGTTCGGATCGCGCCATCAATGCAGCCACGGGTCAGTCGGGACGCGTCTGGCAAACCGTCCTTCACCACAGCGAGGATGGCGAAGATGGAGGGACTTGCCACAGCTGGCGGCTCCCACTGACCCGACCTCCACATAAAGGTCCCTTTCCAGGGAGGCCCGCCCTGTCCCTCGTCGCTCTTCGCACAGCACTGACAGCCACCGGGTGACGGCGTCTCTGAGTTGTCGACAGCTCCTCCGCCTCACCACCTAGAAGTCCCCCAAGTCACGAGGCTGCCTGCTGGCCTCTGTCCCCGGCCCCGGACACCCCCTAGCACAGGCCAGTGCTGCCGAGAGGAACAAGTGCCCACAGTCCTGCAGGTGCCCGGAGCCCCCGAAGCAGAAAACGGCCGCCCACGTTTCCTGTCACCCTCCTTACAGACGCGGGGACCTCAGGATGAGTTTGGAAGAGTCGTGGAGCCTCCCGGGAAGTACTAATGGGACACAAGCAGTTACTTCTGCTTCCCGCCACCATCCCGTTAAACTGTCCACACAAGATCGAAAGCCGCCAGGGCCAAGGAAACAGGAGACGAGGCAGACGAAAGACCTCGGAGAACTTTCTCTGGACACCCAACGCAGAGACCTAGACGTGTGTGGGTGGCAGGACCCAACGAGGACGCCAGTTTGTGCTGCTGAACCCCCAAAGGATTCAGGAGCTGGACCAAAGCAGGCTCCAAGACAACAGGGCTACCAAGAGGAGAATCCGCTCACAGCACGTGGCAGGAACTGTCGGCCACCACGGCCCCCCAGCACCTCATGGCTGGTTGGGGCTTGCTATGGTTTAGATAGGAGGTGTCCCCCAAAAGCTCAGGGGTGAGACAGTGCAAGAAGGCTCAGAGGAGAAAGTGCAGGGTTATGAGAGCATTAACCTGAGTGGTGGATTAATCCACTCACGTGCATTAGCTGGGTGGTGGCTGCAGGCAGGTGGGGTGTGGCTGGAGGAGGTGGTCACTGCGCTGAGCCACTGGGGTTTGGATTTTGTCCCTGGTGAGCAGCGCTCTCTCTGGTTCCTGGTGCCAGGTCCTGAGCTGCTCTCTTCCTCCACGCCCTTCCGCCAGGATGCTCTGCCTCACCTTGGGCCCAGAGCCATGGAGTCAGCGTCTATGACCCGAGACCTTAGAAACCGTGAGTCAGAATCAACTTCCCCTCCTCCACGCTGTTCTCGTCAGGACTGTTGGTCACAGTGATGAAGACGCTGACTACAACAGGCTCACTCTGACCTCGCACGTCAGTCTAGAGATTTCAAACCAGGCTTACCACCCGCCCCCAAACATGGAAACTCAAAGCCCAGCAAGGATTTGGGTTGGTCATCCATCAGGAAACGGGACCACAATGAAACTCTGCCCCCCACGTGACAAGACACCTCGTGGCCATCACAACTCTGGAAGCATCTGGGGAGCTGCTTCTATTTCCTGAGGCAAGAGAGAAAAGGATTCCTGGACTGAGAAAATGGCAGGCCCAAGAGAGAACCCTTCTAGGCGCGGAAACTGGAGGAGCATTTCGACAAAGGGGCTGGAAGGTGCCTGCTCGCTCACCTTACAAGGAAGCCACCATCTGTCCCTGCCAGACAGGCTGCAGACACGCACCCCTCAGACACACATGCACCCCAAGTCCACGTAGGCCACCGTGCCCATACACTCCAAAGGTCACATGCATGTCCCCGACACATCCCCCCAAACCACGTCCCAAACACACCGAGCACCACACACCCCAGAAACACTCCAAACTGCCCCAGACACCCTCACTCAGGGCCAGCATCCGTCCCCTACTCCTCAAAACACAAATGGGCCATCAGTCAGGTGCAGGAGTAATCTAAAAGGAAAGACCAAAGCCAGACAGACAGTGGTGAGTTTAGTTGGAGACGGGGTGAGGTTGGGGGCCAGGGGGGGACTCAGAAGGAAAAGCGTGCAGCACACAGAATAAAATCTCCAAACGTCCTTTCCACACCGGAAGATAAAAAGATATCGCACCCCTGAGACAAGAGCAGGATTTGTAAGAGGGAACATTTTGAGAACAAAGAGCATTGGGAAATTTCAAGTGCACTCGCAGGAAAAAGTCAGTGTAAGGAATGTTAAAAATGGCTGAGAAACGTCTCGCAGTATGGCAGCAAGACACAATATGCAGGGACTACTGTGGAATACAGAGAATTAGAGGCTCGGTCCTAGAGTCCAAAATGGGAGGCTCAGGAGTGAGCAGAGAAAATAAAGGAGAGGAAGCCGAGAGGGACACAGAGCAATGAAACAGGCCTCAGCGGCAGCATACGAACCCCCAGGGTGAGGTGGTCTCTGGACCAGCAGTGAGAGTTGGCGCCAGGGCGTCTTGCTGCAGAACCGCAGCAACAGAGAGAAGGCTGTCGGCCAAGAACTTCCCGACAGGTAGCTAAGCATGACACATCACCCACGAAAGACCAGGACTTCTCCAGAGAAAACCTAAAATCAGGAGGCAGTAAGAGTGCAGCCTTCCATGTTCTGGGAAATCATTCCAGCCCAGGAGGACACACCTCAATAAATTAATGATCAAACACGATAATAAAATGCCTCTACATTCTCAGACATATCAAGTCTTAACACTTTTGCATTTCATGACTCGTTTTTCAGCAAGTTCTGGGATGAGGTCTGCTGCTAAAAGGAGTAAGCCATGAGTAATGACCAAGAGATCTGGACGAAAGAACACCAACCACAGAGGAAAAAAAAAAAAAAAACTTCCCTTTTAATGATTAAGGAAACTTCCTGAAAAATAATTGTGCAGCTGGCCCAATTGTTCAACCAGTTCAGTCTGGTACAGAGGGAAGACCCCCTCCAGACTAAAATGACCGTTTAAATGACATTTTACTGCTTCGTTGGCCGATGTCAAAAGCAGTCCGATAGTTTTAGGAGTGTTTGAGAAAGAAAGATTAATGACTAGGAAGCAGAAAATTAAGCAAATTAAAATAAATAATTGAAGCAATTACTAACTCCAGGAAAAACAAAAAGCTATATTGGAAAAGAAAAGTAAAATAGTGTATGTTCCTTGGCTGTCAGTGGTAATCAATATTTACATGATAAAACCAACATAAATATTAAATAGCATTTTGACTAAAAATCATAGTAATAATGGAATACTATGGAAAGTAGAAGCTTTATACACAGGCTTGTGTCTGATTGGAAGGGTATGTAAGAAAGCAATTTATCATCTTCTGTTTTAGGAAACCAATAAATAGTCTGTAATAAGTCAAGAAATAGCAATGTCAGTCCAGTGTCTCTGGGTAGCCACAGGAGATGGGTTTCAGGGCCTTTGTGAACACCAAAATTCATGGATGCTCAAAAGCCCCTCATAGAAAATGCTGTAGCATCCTTTAAATCAACTCTACATTACTTACAACATTCAATACCACACAACACTATGAAGTGGTTGTCATTTACATCATTTGCAGAACAAGGACATGAAAGGTCTGTGTGCGTTCAGTACAGATGTCAGTTTCTTCCCCCTGAATATTTTTGATCAGCAGTCAGTTGACCTGGATGCAGAACCCCCCCCCCCCCCCCCAATACGCAGGGCCAACTGTGCACTTCTGTAAAATACAGAATTCAACATCCCGTGCGATACGGCCAAAAGCGACGACAGCGCTTCGCCTTGGAAGAGGGCGCCCCGGGTAGAGGACAGCGACTTTTGAATACATTATCTATTACTTGAATAAGATTCAAAATTAAAGTAAAAATAGAACATAACGAAACATAAAGGAGTTGCCTAACGTGACCGTGTATCATCCGGGAGGGAAGCTGGACCGGCCCGAGATGCGCCTTCCTGCGAGGAGGCCGAGCGGGGAAGGGTCATCAGCGCGACACACAGGGTTCAAAGGTCACGGCACCCCTCACCAAAGCATCAGAACGTCGACCTAGCAGCTGACATTCATAGAAGGCTCTGTGTGGACAGGGGACGGGGCCAGCCGCTTCCTCACACACGCCAATTCTTTGCAGGAAGGAGGTAGAACAAAATTCTACACCATTTTGCCCATTTTCAAATGGGTGTACCAAGGCCCAGAAAAGATAAAAACCTGATCCAAGGGAGCACAGTTCTCTCTTCAGGGACATGAGAAACAGAAGCTATTGGTCCCTGTGCCTTTTTATTTTCTTTCTTTCTTTTCTGAAAACAAATGGGCAAAGACGTTTACAGCTCAACATTGGAAAACCTTGGTAGGAGGCTCAGCTGGCTCAGACCCGAGATCAGCGAGGCCGGCAGACACCTGCTGCAGCTGTGAGAAGCCGGAGGCGTAAAGGCACAAATCTGTCCAGTCGTGAAGGGGGACTCGCCAAGCTGAAGCATTTATAAATCACCCCAAACTAGTCAGCCTTTAAGGACAACCCCATCAACAATAAAGGGGGCCTCAGCAGGCTGCGCTTCAGAGATAAAGGGTTCTGCAGCCTTCTCCGGGCGTATGAGTCTGAGGAGAGCAGCAGGCCTTTACTGAGCGATCGCTTGGTTGATTTGGGTGGGGACAGCTGGCTGGAAAACCAAGGTAGAGCCTCAAAGGGAGCTGTGTGGTGGGATCAGGCTCAGTACACGCACTGTGCACAGTACTTAGTACTTAGGTGGGCTGGGGATATGGCTCAGTGGCAGAGCGCTTGGCTGGAAGTACCCAGTACTTGAGTGCTTGTGACCTGCGACACTTTGTGTCATTTCTTTAGAGCACACTCCTACTTATATGAAAGCCGTTGGCTGCTTACAGCCTCAGGCGGGCCCTCCAGGGGGATGGCTTGCTACCACAGGGGACAGTTTCCATGTGTGACTGTCCTGAGGATCTTCCAGAGGGACAGGGACACTGACCATCCTGACCCTGAGCAGGCCTCGGATCATGTGTTTGTGTCCTTACCAAGAAAGTTTAAGCTGGGCACGGTGGCGCTCGCCTGTCATCCCAGCACTTGGGAGGCTGAGGCAGGAGGATCGCGAGTTCAAAGCCAGCCTCAGCAATGGCGGGGCACTTAGCAACTCAGTGAGACCCTGTCTCTAATAAAATACGAAAAAGGGCTGGGGATGTGACCCAGTGGTCGAGTGCCCCTGAGTTCAATCCCCGGTACCAAAAAAAAAAAAAAAAAAAAAAAAAAAATCAACAAGAAAGTTTAAAAAGTTATAAACAAAAGAAAAGCTCCTGAAGATAAAAAGAAAATACTTGCGTTCCGCTGGACACCGCGTTCTTGGCTTGGTGCTATTAGAAAAGAGTCCAAAAGCCACGTAACCAAAAGCTTAGTAAAATGCCTGCAGCAAGCCAGGGTCCGTTTGTCACTAAGGAGTTTTTAACGCATGACGCGCAGCCGCACAGCATTTTGAAGTCTGCAGTGGCTGATGGGAACGTCCCGGGCCCTCAAATCCCCTCACCCTCAGACTGACCTGCGCCAGGCCAGGCCTGCAGGCCCAGCTCACGGTGCGTGCCTGGGCAGGTGGCCATCTTCATCCTTCGTGTCCTGCCTCCACCGAACCTTCCCTCTGCTCTGCTGCGTCCAGGTTCACCAACACGGAAGGCGGTGCTACCGCTGCCTACTGTGTGCACTACTGCTGCCGGTTTATGGCCTGCGAGGAATACGCGTGCCACGCGGCCTGGGTGTGCTAGACCGGCCCACCCAGCTTCGTGCCAGGTCACTGTACGACGCTCACACAGCGGGGAACCCCGTAAGTGGGCACGGGTGTATCCAAGGCGTTCGACGTGACACCTGGGTTCATTGCACACTGACTAGAACGAGCGAGCGAGCTAGCACACCCCCGTCACCACGGCGTTTCCTTTGGGGTGAGACACTTTCTTAGCAAATTTCAAGGATGCGCTCCATTATCACCGACTGTGGGGTCCATTTATCTGGGCAATCGGTAAAACGCTGGACTCCTAGAAACAGGAAGAGGGTGACACCGAGGGCTGGGTGGGGGCAGTGGGGTGCTGCCCATCAAAAGGCACACACGCTCAGTGATGAGACGACACAGACCTGGAGCCCTGCTGCTCCTCGTGGGGACCTCGTTATTTAATGAGCTTCGAACCATGTTCTAAAGAGGACCCTAAATTCTCATCAGATGGCTAATGGGGATCCGAGAAACAGTCCCGGCCCCCTGTAGCCCAAAGGGCGCGTCCGTCGACTCCAGAGCAACGTCCAGGTGTCCCTCACCCTAGAGCCCCTCGCACCCAGCACAGTGCCCGGCACGTAGTAGATGCTCAGTAAACAGACCGGGGCCCAATGCCCACCACAAGGCACAACGAGGTCAGTGCCAACGAAGCAGAATCAAGGGCTGTTTCAGAGCAGGCAGTCTCTCTGGGTTTCCCCAGCCATTGCTGTACTTGAGGGGGCGGGGAATCACCACCACCCCTCTCCCCTCCCTCGCCCGGTCTTGTGATCTCTGCCCTCGGTGCCCGAGTCAGGTGGTATCTGCCCTCTCGCCCACAGCAAAACCCAATTTGGGCTGTGCCGTCTCTGCTAGAGCTGGATAGTTGGACCCCTTTGCATGAGCTAGGTCACCTCCAGCCAGGAGCTGCAGGTGACATTGACAACTGGCCCAGGCGAGTCCCGCTGTCCCCACAGCTGCCCTGTCCCAGAGGCCCTCACTCTCTCCGCAGGCTCCGCGTGACTTGGGGCTGCCCTGATATTTAGGGCCTAGGCTTCTCTGGGGACAACCACAGCCAACAGACACCTCAGTCCTAGGGCACTCTGGGAGGACGCCCGGTGGCCAGGCTGGACGGCCAGGGAGGGTCAGCCAGGAGTCCTGTGCTCCGGCAGGGGAGGCACGCAGAGCCCGGGGCAGGGCCTCTCCACGACGGTCTTACCCGACGGCCGCCGAGCGTGGCTGGGCAGGGTCAGGAGCAGGAGCCTCGTTAGTGTGAGTCGCGACCCAGAGGGGCTCGCCTCTCGGTGGCCTTTGCTGTCCCCAACAAGGCGACAGGCTTTCTCCACAACGAATGCTTTTTATAACACCAGTCAGACCCCTCTGGGGAGTGCTGGTGCCACGGCATCATGACGTCCCCGCAGGATGAGCCTGGCCCCGTTCCTGCCTTGTGACGCCATCGGGGAGGGGGGCCCGGGAAGAGCAGAAGTAAGGGGCGATTCTGCCACAATCACGACACCCCCCCACAAGGCGCCCTTTGCCTAAAGCTGCAGATCCCTCCACCGAGAACAGGTGCCCGGGAATGGCACCCGGGAGCAGCCAGGCCCGGCTCCCGCTCCGCCATCTGCAGTCACGCATTTTTAAAGGGCCGTTTTGGGGGCCGTCAACTTGCCAGCCAGACTCGGGCTGGGGTGAGAATTCTGGTCCACACAGGGCCGGTCTCCTCGCCGGTGCACTGCTCCGGCAGGAACCACCGCCGAGATGGACGGTGTGAGAGCACCGAGAAACGGACACAAGGACTCTCGCGCCTCACGGTCCCCGGAGCAGCCCTGGCAAGGGTGGCTGGGAACGTCCCCGGGGCCTGTGACTCAGTGCGCTGGACGGGCTTTGGACGCGGCTGGATCGGATCGCATGCAAATTCCCCTCTGACTGCTCGCGGTGGCTGTGGGGGGCGTGGCAGATTAACTGGGTTTACATGCAGGTAGCTCCGCAGGTGGCTCCCGTTGGTCTGTGATGATGCAGAGTGACAGCCAGAGCAGAGATCCGCGGGGACAGGGAGCAGGCCGCGTGCCTGCTGAAAGAAAGCACGCGTTTGCCCAATGACCCCCAGACACACAGGACGTCTGGCTAGCGCAGTAGAGGACCCCACACGTCCTTCCAGAAACACCACCACTGAGCCTTCTCTCAGAATCAACGGCGAGTTTTCAAAACTGCCTTCATTTTTAGATAGACCAAAGTTGTGCTTTCTCATCCCCACGTTTAAAACAGTTGGGTGGGTCCTGGGGGTGCAGCTCAGGGGCGGGGTGTTGTCCTGTAGGCACAAGGCCCTGGGTTCCATCAGCAGCACCAGGAAAAAATGTTAAAAATACAATAAAAGCAAGAGGTCAGACGGACAGTTTGTTCACGAGGTGAGCACTCGTCAGTGTGTGACAAGGAACTCTAGAGATGGGTCAGGTGACCCCGCCCATTCCTCTTCCTGCTAAAAAGAAACCACACGAATAAACCTCAGAGAGATAAATGGAAACCAGTGTGGCGTGGGGGAGACTTGGTTCTTTCTTGATCCTTTAACATTCATTCAGAATGAGATGGTACCTGAGCCCTGAAGGTGGTTCCTGCTGTAAGATCAAAGCTGTGTAAGTTCAGCTGGACTCCGAAACACTCAGGAGATTCTATTTTAAGAATACATCCACACTCAGCAGACAGGGAAGCAATGTCATCAGATGCAACCCCAAATCCCCATCTAAGACCCAAGCAAGTTCTTGTCTTCTCATACAGTGATCCTCACTACGCCGGGTCTGGTGGCGCACGCCTGTCATCCCAGCGGCTCGGGAGGCTGAGGCAGGAGGATCATGAGTTCAAAGCCAGCCTCAGCAACTTAGCAAGACCCCAAGCAACTCAGCAAGACCCTATCTCTAAATAAAATATAAAAAGAAAAGGGTAGGGATGGGGCTCAGTGGTTCAGTGTACATGGGTTCAATTTCTGGTTAAAAAAAGAAAAAAGAATGGTCCTCACTAAAAAAAAAAAAAAAAAAAAAAAAAAAAATTTTTTTTTTTTAATGGTTCCATGAAATGATTTCTCACACAGAGCAGAAGAGAGGCGTGGGATGGTTTTAATCGTTCGGTGACACCAATTCGACCCATTTGGCATTTGCTGGAGGCTAGAGGTCCCCCTTTTTAATTTCATCAGGCCAAGCTCCATTGTTATAAAAATGCCCTCTGTGAAAGAATATTCCACTTTAATCACGATTTCTCTTAAGAAAAAGAAAGGTAAACATGTCAACAGGACACTGGAACACCACAATGTGTCTTCCTAATACAATAACAACCACACGTTTATGAGCCATTCCGTGAAACCGCCGAAGGAGAAATGAGATCATTTGGCTCCGGCCGCGGGTGTAATAGATCTCCCCTCTGTTAGGACGGCTGCGAACGCCCGCAGTGATTCATGGCGAAGCTCGATGGTGTAAAAACTGCTTAATGTAGGGACGCAATATGGCATGCAAACCCAACTAAAACAACCATAAATATTTTAGGCACCTTATAAAGATTTAAGAATATTTATTCCATGAATAAATCTTTGCTGTAGCATCAGCGACAGCCCTGGGTCCAGAGGCCTGGCATCCTGAAATCCAAGGTGGTGGAGGAGGCCCGCGGCCCTCCTCTGGGCGCATTTTCCCGAGATGACCACGCCAGATTAGCCGGCTGACGGCCTCCAGCACGAGCCTGCCCTCCTGAGCGGCAGCCGGGTACAGCTCTGTCAGCACGAACTGCTCCAAGAAACCCGATCTCCAAAGCTGTCCGGCAAGGAGACGGGGCCAGAGGGTCCCCTGGGTGGTTTTAGATCACATCTCCAGTCTCAGGCACCAAAGCCACCCAGTGCCATCTTGGGTCAGGTGCAGCCGCACAGCCTGGGCAATCGTTAAGGACTGCTCCACGGGCAGCTGCGTCGGACCCAGACGCCCCGTGGGGCACACACAGCAGAGCCCTGAGACCCCAGATCACACCACGCCGCTCCTGCCACTGATGTTCCTGCCCACCCTGAACTCCAGATGGCCCCCCAGAGTGTCCTCAGCGTGTCGTTAGTGACACAGCAGCTTTGCCACGGGTAAGCTATGCAATCATAGATCCTTGACCCTCACTGTCACAATGTGCATGTCAAATGTCCCCCAAAGCCCTGTTCAGGGCTTGGTTCCAGGGCACTGCTACCAGAAGGTGTGGGACTTTAAGGAGGCGGGGCCTGGAGGGAGGTCTTTAGGTTATTGGGGGCGTGCCTTTCCCAGGACATGACCCCTTTTCTCTCCCACTGTTCCCTGGCTCATGATGGCATCAGGTTTGCTCCCTCTCAAGCTCCTACCCTGCAGTGTGACCTCCCCAGAGGCCCTGAGCACCAGGGCCAATCTATCATGAATGGAACCTCCAATACCATGAGCCCAAAGAACCCTTTTCTTTGATAAGTTTCTTATCACAGGCATTGTGTTATAGTAGTGGAAAAGAAACACCCTTCACATACCATCTCTCTGAACCTCGGCATTCTCATTTAAGGGGAAATAATAGTAACAATTTTCCAGGGGACAGTGAAAGGATGACAGGAGGTACTCTATCCAAAAGCTCACTGCTCTGTCTGGTACCTCATAAATATGGAATCAATAGAAAAAATGGGCGGGGGGGGGGATTCACACAGGGGTCCCATGTCATTTTCATAAAACTGTGAAGTCTTTCCTCGATTTGCTTATCCAGTCAATGGGAGCAACCTGTAACAAAAAACATCCAGAAATTGGGACGAGAGAGAGAGGTGACAGCCACACCACGTGTCCTTTTTCCTGTGTGTCTAATGACCCCAAAGATCAGCTGCTTACAACAAACATCATCTTGCAGTCTCTGTTGGACCAGGAACCGGAGGCCACCTGAGCTGGGTGGCGCTGGCTCAGGGTCCCGAGAGGTCTCGTGCAAGCCGTCAGCCCTGGGCTAAGACAGTTCCCCTGTGTGGTGCTGAAGGTGGCAGGAGGCCTCTGGGCCTCCCTTTCGGGCCTCCCCAGGGGCTGTCTGAGCATCCCACAACAGGGTCACCGTCTTCCCTCATAGCTAGTGACCCCAAAAGGAGGACGGGGACACCACGACGGCTCAGTCGCCTGTCTCGGAAGCCACTCGCCATGCCATCTGCCCACGGCCCCTCTGAGGACCACCAGGGCGGCGGCCCTCATAGGTAGCCTTCAGTCCTCTTCAGACCCCCAAGTCCCCAGAAAAACAAAAACAATGTCCAAGTACAAACTCCATCAACACAGCTTCAGAGAGTCCCCTCCAGCCCAGCTGCAGACAGGGGAGCCCACACAGTGCAGCTACTGCTGGGTGTCAAGTGGCCCTAGGGTGTGGTCATCGGGGCCAGTCGGAAGCAGCGCCCAGGGAGTGGTCAAGTCTCCAGCCTAGACAACCGTCTCCCCCACCCAGCTCAAGCCCTGCTGGTGCGTCCAGCTGGGGTTAAGCAGTCTTCCTCCAGAAGACCCCAAGTTAGGCAGACCCCTCGGGACGTCCCCAGGACCCTCTCTACATCCTCTCCCTTACCGTCCCCGACATCTTGGGAAATGCCTCTTGGTTAAAACCCCGTGGCGGGACCCTGCCTAATGGTGTTCGATTTCTATGTCCTAGAGCCTGACACGGTGGCTGGCACACAGTAGGTCCTCGGTGAAATTCCACAGAGAGAATTGTATTTATCCACTCATTTGATTAGTGAGGTCCTACTATGTGCCGGGCAGAGTTTCAGGCACAGCAGAAACAGCCGCGGACAAACCCAGTCCAGCCCTGCCGCTCGCTGGTGGCAGAGAAAACCCAAAGCCCAACAGAAACCCAACGTGTCCCGTGAGGACAGAAGTCAGCACGGCAGCTTCTTTGGAAATCAGGGGGAACGTCCCCAAACAGCTAGAAATAGAACTCAACCAGCTATCCCGGTCCTCGGCGTCGATCCAGAAGAACTGAAGTAGCATGCTTTGAGATACCAGCAGCACAGCCGTGTCTACACGGCCCAATTCCAACCACTGAGTGGTGGGACCAGCCTGGGCGTCCATCAGTGGATGGATGGATAAAGAAAACGCGGTGTGTAGTCACCATGGAGTTCTACTCAGCCATAAAAAAGAACCGAATGACGTCATTCGCAGGGAAATGAATGGAACTGGACGCCATGATTCTGAGTGCAAGGACCCAGCCTTAGCTAAGTTTCATATTTTCACTCTTGGGGAGGCTGGAGGGGGAAAATGGGGCACCATGAAAGTAGAAAGGAGGACAATAAAATAGAGGAAGGGCACGGGAGGAAGGGGAAGGTGCGGGGGGGGGGGTGATCAAGTTACATTCTTATGTTTGTATGCTACGCCACACAGAGACCCACCATCCTGCGTGATTAACATGCACCAGTACAAAAGTTGTTTTGTTTTGTTTAAATCCAACCTGTCAGGATGCCACACCCTACTAAGACAGAGCAAGAGGACAGGGAGACAGAGAGAGCAGGGGTTCCGCCTGAGAGAATGCTTCTCTCGCAGAAGGAGAGCGTTGCGCAAAGTCCTGAACCGAGACACAAGCCCAGGCAAGAATGTTCTAGTGGGGCTGGGATTGTGGCTCAGCGGTAGAGCGCTCGCCTAGCATGTGGGTGACCCGGGTTCGATCCTCAGCACCACGTACCAATCAAATGCATTGAATAAAACGCATTGTGTACAACTAAAGCAAATAAATAAAAATATTAAAAAAAAAAAAAAAAAAAAAGAATGTTCTAGAAGGTGCTGACAGCTATCACAAGGGCTACGACGGGAGTGCTCCGGCAGTGCCGGGGCAGAGCCAGGAGAGACGTTTCTCCTTCCTGGGGTGGAATAGGTGCCGTGGGAGTCCAGGTCAGAGGAGCACGGAGGGAAACCAAGTCACGCGTCACCCCGAGGTCACTGCACCAGCTGCGAAGATCCACCTGGCCGCTCTGGGGAGAGGACTCTGGGAGCAAGGGCGGAGGCATAGCCTGTGGCTGAAATTCAGTCCACTCTGTTGGACACGGAGAGGGGCAGCCCGGGAAGCTGGCCTGTGGGCCGTGAGACGCACAAACAAGCAAGGAAACCCGGCGACGCGTCAGGCAGACAGGGGCTTGGTCAGAACCGATGGCTCTGTCAGTCCCTGACACCTTCCCTGTTCCTTCAACAGGCCTCAGGGAGGGGGCATTAGCCACAGCCATCAAACGCCCCGTGTCCCCCCACATCCTGGCACCCCAGAAGTCAATTGCACACACAGAAAGGCAGCCCCGGTGGGCAAGTGCTCCGTGGGGCGCACCGTGGGGAGCAGAGCTGGGGTGTGGACCAGGCGGCCGCCACCCTGGCCACCCACGTCCTCTCCGCAGGCATCCTAGCCTGCGACCTCAAGTCTGAGAAAGCAGAGAAACCCCCAAAGAAAACCCGAAGAGCTCTCAGCATGATAAAGCACAGCTCTCAGGTGCCGAGGAGGGTCATAAAAGCCACAATGGGCTTTAATGAGCTCAGAGTTCTTGCAGCCCAGGAAGGTGATTGGTACCCGCCCTGCTCCACACTCCCAAATAACCACCACCATTATTCTCCCAACCACCTCCCCATTGCTGTAGCTTATTTATCGTGCTCTCTACACAGAGGAGACCATTTCTTCTTAAAATTCAAATCCATTCCCACTTAGTTTTCCTGCCCTGGGTTTTGTCCTCCCACAGATGGTTTCCTGGTCATTGTAAAGGGCAGTTGTGACAGATAGCCGCTAACCCCAAAGATGGCCAACGCCTGGCCAACGTGCCATCTGTCTCTCCTGCTGTGCCCAGAGCAGACATCTCTAATTGATACCAGTGCTCTCTACCTGTCCCTTCTGAGATTTCTCTGCACTTTGCACAGTACTTCAGGATCTTAGACATTACCAGTGGATCAAATTTACACTGATGTGACATCTTTGAAGTTAGTGTTTCCCAGGGCCTTGGGCATTTCAACGAGTGTCACTCAGGGATGCCCTTTGAAATACCCATCAGAGTTCTTGGTGACCCTGGTGCATGCAAACATCTGGAAAGAGGTGGCACGTGGGGAACAGTACAGTGGGTACAGGGGCAGGTGGGTCCTCAGAGGGGACCCGGGAAGGGAAGGACCAGACGTACCAGGAGACTGTCCCCCTGCTACTCCAGACCAGAGAGAAGGATCAGATGGAGGAGCATCCACGGAAGTGGCGGGTCTTGTGGTGCTCTCGTAAGCTGGGGGTCACAGAACCGTTTGTCGGGCACCCCCACTGTTTCTCGGAAGTGCAGTCACAAAACAGGAGAGACCACATCAGCGTCGCGGGGTGGAACCCGGCTCAGCCCTCTCTGCACACGCACCCCGAGTTGCCAGGGCAGGGGTTTGCCTGCGAGGACGCACCGTCTGTTGTAGATCCAAGAAGTGTCCCCTCCAGAGAGGCCCCTACCCGATCCCTTGAAACTTCATGTACATGACATTACACAAAGGGACTTCGCACAGGCCATGGTGGTCATTAATCGGCTTTTTAAATTTCATTTATTAATCTGTTTTTGGCCGTACTGGGGATTGAACCCAGGGGTGCTGAGCTACCTCCTCAGCCCTTTATTTATTTATTTTAATTTTTTGAGGTAAGATCTCACTAAATGGCCCGGGCTGTCCTTGAACCTGGGCATCCTCCTGCCTCATTGGAATTATAGGAACAATCAACTAATCTGAAAATGAGATTTTTCCTAGATTACAAATCAGCGATTTGGGGCGTGGGATGGAGAAATCAGCAGGGGCCCTGGGACTCTGGACCTCCACAGCTGGGAGGTGGGGAAGAGAGCACGTTCCAGGACTATGCAGCATCAGATGCCTGGAAGCTTCCAGACAGCCCAGTCCTCCTGCTGCTCAGGAGCCTGGACCTTGGGCAAGTGACCCAGTATTTCCTCAAGTTTAAAAGTGGGGTGAAGCAGAGCATGGTGGTGCAGGCCTGTCATCCCAGCACTTGGGAGGCTGAGGCAGGAGGATCGTGAGTTCAAAGCCAGCCTCAGCCATGGCGAGGCACTTAGCAACTCAGTGAGACAGGGCTAGGGATGATTGCTCCCTGGGTTTCAGAGGGACCAAAATTAGTGGCCACAGTGCATATAAAATGTTTAGAGTAATGACAATTGCTATGATTATTGTGACCATGATTTAGTAGAAAGGCAATCTCCCTGACCTCCACAGGCTCTTTCCTGTTGACAGGCAGTGGACTCAATGGCAGGAGTTCAAGAAGCCCTTTTGGACTCTGAGGCACACACAGAGCAGTGGGGTAGAAATCCGTGGAGCCCCTAGTTATTCGAGAGAGCTCACTAGCACCTTGGATTGCCTACCTCAGGGCTTCGTCTAACATAAGAGACAAGAAACATTTTTAACCTCAGTAAAAGCACTGTCACCCTCCACTTGCCCCTAAACTGGAGGCAAGTGTGATTAGGAAGGCTCAGAATTCCATGCGGTGTCCCAGGCCGCGGGCTGAGCTAAGAGGATCTGCGGAGATGGGAAGCACAGGGAAATCTCACCCAGCACCCGGCAGCCATCAGAGCCGGGTTCCTGCAGGTGGGGCTGGGAAAGAGTCCCAGCACCGCGGCCCTGGATCTGAAGGCTGGATTCAAGGTACACCATTTACACACAGCTCTTGCTCGTGGAAATGAGGAGCGACCATTCTGGCAAAGGCGGTATGCGTGCCACACAGTAGGGCGACACCTGACACTCAGATTGCAAAGAGGAGTCTCCTTCTCACAGTACCAAACATCACTGTGCAAGATGCAGCCTCGGATCAGCACCACGAGGGTGCCAAGGGCTCCCGAGGATTCCGGCAGGTGCAAAACAGAGACGCGGTGTGCACGCCTGGCGGAGGGCAGGAAGTCCCTGTATAGCAAGGCCCCAAGCAATGGGCCAGGCATTTTTCAAAGGGCTCCATCTGCCACGTGGATCAGTCATCAGGAAAAATAAACTCACTCTGCATCTCTGTGCAGATCCATAAAGGAAATTAATTTGCAGTCCAGGGGGATGTCGCTCCTCGCGTGCCCCACGTGTGTCGTGTCAAAAGGATGGATAAAGACCAACGATTTCCAGGTGAACGTCCCCACGTGATTCACACTGCCTCCTCATTTGCATTTCCCACGCTGGTGACCAATGAAATGAGGGCAGGCGGGAAGCCACGCCCACCCCTCCCCTCTGGCCACGCCCAGGCCACAAGTGCTGCCGCGTGGTTTGGAAGGAGGGACGTCCATGGCCCTTCCTGGCAGAAATCATGGACAAACTGTAATAGGAAAGGAAGCCTCTGAAAATCGCCTCCTTGCGTGACCTTGAGGAAGGAGGACACTGATGATGGAGAGCCCGATTCAAGCTGGCGATCTCAGCGGGCCCTCCCGGTGTTCCCGGGACACAGCATTGCTTCCTCTGGGGACAAGGAGAGGGTGCGAGGACAGACGCACTCCCCCACCCCAGGCCACAGGGACATGCTGGCAAAGAGAAATAAAGGTCGTGGAGCGGAGCTGTCCAATCAAAGCCTAACCTGATCCACAGTCAGAATGTGACATTTTTTGCTTTTCCAATGTGGCCACTATAAGAAACAGGTGGACTTAATGGTGTCACTATTTGATTCTGCCCCATAGATCCAAAACATCACCACTCAACTTGTAGCCAACAGAGCAGTTTCCCGTTCCTTGATATAAAGGCTTACAAAGTCCAGGCACGTTTCACACAGAAACCACATTTACATTCTGACTAGCCACTTCAAAATCATCAAAAATGTTAATTACCATTTATTTTCCTGTACACTAATGAATCCCAGATACTTTAATGTCATAGACTTATAAAATTTTAGATACACAAGGAGGTCCTCGAGAGTTTCCTATATTTAATTTGAGCAAGTGTATCAGTCTGCTTATGCCAAGTCATGCTACAGAAACAAGCAACCCCAAACGTTAGTGTCTTGCAACCACAAAATCTTATTCCCCCCTCATGTGACATGCCCCATACAAACTGCGAGCCCCTCTAACTACCTGATATTTTCACTGAGACCCAGGCAGATGGAAAAGGCAACACCTTGCGGAAGAAGAGAAAATAGAGAACACATACACCCCAAAGATTCTGCTAGGGAACTACATCCATTTTTGGCCAACAAAATAACCAACACAAGTCCTCACCATACCCGACGTCTGGTAGGACAGAGTGGGACAGGATTTACAGTCTGTCAAAGAGGCAGCCATGACTCTGAATGGTAAGCCAATCTACAGCACCAAGAGGGACGGGGAGAAAGTAATGCTAACTATTACCTATTGCAAGAAGGGGCTTTAATGCCACAGACGTAGGAAGGACAGAACCCCCATTATTCCCGTTTTCTCATCTTCAGGTCCTTGGTGATATTTCCCTCTGGATTGGCCAGCGGGGTGGGCTCAGAGCTGGGGAGTCGCCTGTCTGCATAGGGACAGTACCTCCTCTGGTTTGTCCCGTGTCCTAGACCACAGGGTCCTGAACACCACATTAAGTTGCTGAGAACCCTCCAAGCCCAGCGCGTGCCAAGCGGCCCGTGGTTATGGCTAAAGGTGATCTATACGCAGGAGCGCACTGTCCGCCTTCCCCTATTTCTGTATTCTTTGGTGGTTTCATGGATACTTCTGCACTTCTTTGGCCATAAGGGAAAACAGATGCATCCCTGGACATCTGGCTCACCTTGCAGGGGTGTATGGCGAAGACAACGGCGGCTTGGCTGTCCCTGCATGGGGAGCACACCCCCACGAGCCACTGGCTGCTGGGACATGGGCTTCTGCGCGGCTTCTGCGCCTTCAGGTTTTGCTTCAAACGTGGTTAAGAAATGAGACTTTCGGTTCCCCCAAGGATCCAAGTAACTCCTGCAAGAGCCCAGCAGGCAGGGGACAAACCTTCCTTCCAGAGCAAATGCTTCCCACAAACAAAACAGCAAGTGTCCGTGGGATGGCCAGCACAGAGACAGCGCGCGTGCTAGCGGAGGTGCCTTCCACTTCCAGCTAGGGCCCAATAAAGCCCTCGCAGAGCCAGCAGGAAAAAGAACCAGGAAGCAGGGCAAGGGCCAGGGAGCCTTGTACAGCCCCAGGGCACCAGCTCCACTTTATTAATCTCTAGATTAATATTTGGCCACCTTATGAAGATAAAAGTGGCTGCCTTGAGACTCAAGCCAACTTATTAGATCTTCAAGGAAAAAGAAAAAAGTCACACATTTGAAATAAATAAATATCTAGACACATAAATGCCACAGGCCCAGAGCCCCCACAATTCACAGGGACAATTTTACTGTCCCTTTTCTTCTCCCAGTATCACAGAAGTTCACAATTAATAGCCACCAACGTGAAAGGAGAGAAGATAAAGGAGATGTTTATTGCTTTAGAAAATCATCGCCCACCTCTGCCCCCCACACTCAGTAACGATCCTCCCCGAGTAGAATAAGGCATGGCCCTAACGTGGTCACCATGTTTCAGCACAGATAAGCTGATGGGCGGTGGGGCCGGCCAGGCAGGGGCTGCGGGGAGGAGGGCACCCTGGACCCTCCCTCAAGCCGTCACTGCCAGTGACGGCGTCAATTTCACATCGCCTCCGCCCAGGGTGAGGAACGTGCCGGGGGCGCCCAAGTTTGAATTGACACGATCAGAATGCCAACGCAGAAAGAGAACCCCAATTTCCAACGTGACCCTGACAGAGGCCGGGGCGTCTCCTCCCCCTCCCGCGTGCCTGACTTCAGATACAGCGTCATTCATTCACGCCACAAACGCATGCCAAGGACTAGAAACCATAATGGTAGTTAAAAAAAATTTTTTTCAAGAAAAAAATATCCAAATAGGTTAGTTTGACTGAAAAGAGTGCACATCGTGATCTTGCCACGTAACAGCAGAAAACAAAAACAAAACCCCTAACCAGAAGCTCTCCGTAACTGGATCAAGACAGTGATAAAGGTGACTCTTCCGACATCTCCAATAAAACATGCAAATGGCATGGCAGTATTGTCTCTGAGTTAGGGAGTCAGTTCTGCCTGCGTGGAAGGGTGCTTTGCCAACGACTTTTCTGTATGGTTAGTCTTCTTTAAAATTTCCTGTGCAGTTCTTTCCCCAGAAAGACCTAAGTCGGGAGGCTCATCAGGAAGGGACAAGGCAGTTTTCCCAGGACAGGAGGCCCACCACGCAGGAAAACAGAGACAAGGAACAGGGACTCCCAGAGAGCAAAGGAGGTGAGCTTTGCTAAGCCTTTTCAAAGAGGATGCAAACAGAAATGTTAAGAGATTCTATAAAGTTTTCTTTTAAAAAGCTTGGGCACAGACCTTTTTCTCTTCCTCTATCCTACTGCCTGGAACCTGGCTCTGATGTCTGGTGCTACAGCAGCCATTTTGGAGTGCATCGTAAAGACGGGGAGAAATTAACTAGAAGTAGTCAGTACCTCATAGTCTTCAGGAATCCTGTCATCCCAACCCCGAATCTCCCATCACCACATTTTTGTTAAACAGGAAAGAGAAGTTAACTTTAAGTCTCTGTCATTTTCCTGTTGCTGTAGAATACAGGTGAAATACTCCTGATAAAATGACTTGTGATCAATATGAGATCAATAATAGCAAAGACCAATTTTTACACATAATATAATGCAGTACACCTCTCCTGCTATATATATATTTAACTTTTTATATTTTAAAACGTGGACAGTTGTTGGTGCAGAAGGGCCCAAATCCATTTTTTTCAATATTCAAAACAATTGAGGCACTTTTGGGGAAAACTGATTTGATCTTATTGTCTTAAGAGGTTGGAACTGTTTTGATTGTATGAGTGTAATAGAAACATACCATTTGGCGACTCTATAGAACTGAGGTGTAGCCCTCTCAGGTAGGACCTGCAAATTCTCTTTACCAATCTGAAGACATTTCTCTGACCTTCTTCCCAAATTACCTTCTGGCTTTTAAGATACAGGTGCGAACCCAGTGCAGTGTGCATGCCTGTAATCCCAGCAGCTTGAGAGGCTGAGACAGGAGGATCAAAAGTTCAAAACCAGCCTCAGCAACTTAGCGAGGCCCTAAGCAACTCAGTGAGACCCCGTTTCTAAATAAAAGACAAAAAAAAAAAAAAACGGCTGGGGATGTAGCTCAGTGATTGAGCACCCCCGAGTTCAATCCCTGGTACTGGGGGGGGGGAGATACAGGTGTAAGGGTGCCAAGCAATTTCAATCATAGGATGAGTGTTTTAAAACTGCATGTGGACATTTTTGTATACATTAGTCAGACTCAGCACACATTTTAGAGTTTGCCCAAGCCTTTCAAAATTCAAAAACTAGGCATGGTAGAAGGCGGTTTACACGTTAGCAAACCAGGAACTCTTTCCCCAGAGCTACCAAATCAAATAGCGGCTAAGATATTGCTGGTTATTTGAGGTTATTTATGTTCCTGGGAGAATAAAGGATCTAAGGTGAGGGCTGTTTTTTCTTTTTTTTATCCTCATGATAAATACGAATGGACTGTAAAACTGCCTGTTAGGAGCATAGACAATTGTATTAAAGGGAAACCTTGTAAATTTCAAAAGCCAACAAACAAGATGTAGAAAATTGCCTTCCTTTATGGTGCCATTTATCAAAAGACTTCCGTAAGTGTTGGAAACTCGTGTGTGTGCTTATGGGGAGAAATCACATTGAGGCTAAAATGAAGCAAAATCTCCTTTTTTGGGGAAAAAAAATCACAACATCAACTCTCGCCCATTAGGAGGGAGTTTAAATGGGCTAGATACGAGGCTTTATTATTAAATGACTCACAAGAACATCAAAACCTCATCTTTTACCCTGCAAAGGAGAGAGAGTAAGAGAGTAATGTTGAACTGATTAGCTTTGAAAAAGTGCTGAGCAGCTATTTTGCGACATTGTGTTTAAAATACATATGCTTTCTGATCCTGAGCCTTATCTCAGTCTCAACCAAAATAGCAAAGAGTTTTTGTTTTGTTTTGTTTGTTTTTTAATAGCTGAATTGCAGCGCCCTGGAATTCAAGGTTTGGCTCCTCAGAGCTCCTGGGCTGAGGCCTGCCCTGGTAGAGCGACAATGACACCATCATGTTTATAACAGGCAGGAGAGCAGACGCCCTGGGACCCCATCGCCTGTGCCAGGCTGTGGCCACGCGGCCTCTTCCCAGCACTCCGAGGGCTCGGGCCCTGGATGTCACACATCCGAAAATGCCAAACCCCCAAAGTGGGGTTGAATTCATTTCAGTGCCACATCCAGCATCTAGGACGGGGCCTGGGACACAAGTCCTCTGAAAATAGTTGCCGCATAGAGAAAGAAATCAAGGAACCCAGGGGAGGCCCCCTCTCTCTTCCACAGAGACTCCCCAGCTCAGGTAAAGCCCCGTGGTTTCTAGTGAGACCTCACGTTCCTTACTGGGGTGACAGGAAGCATTGAGATTTAAAGCTTCAGCTCTGGGGACATATCGCAGCCCTGCTGCTGCCCAGGCAGGGGACACTGGGGTGACATTCAGCTTCCCTGTGCCTGAGGCTCTGACTCTGCAGAAAGGCGACCGCTGGCCAGCCAGCTGACAGGGCCCAGATGCTGTGATTTGTGAAAGTCACTCAGCACGGCGGCTATCACCTGGGGCAGTTGTGCCTACCAGGGGACAGCCAGCAAAGGCCTGAAACGCCTCCCAATTGTCACAGCTGGGAAGAGGACGCTAGGGGCACCTAGTGGACAGAGGCCAAGGACGCCGCTCAGTGCCCTGCAGGGTGAGGACGTCAGCACAGCACAGCACCATCATCCCCACGTGTGCCCAGGGTCCTGTGGCGAGACCCTGACCCAGCCCTGGTCTGACTCAGAGAGGACCCAGGGAAGGAGGAAGACCAGCAGGCGAGGGTCAGAGGCCGGCCGGGCGCTTCTTTCCTGAAGCCCAGATTAGCGTCCTCTGGCCCATCTGGTACAGTGTCCCCAAGGCCGTGACCAGGCAGCTGCACCTCACACCTGCAGGAGAGACCCTCAGAGTGCCCACCACCAAGTCTCCCTGGCTTGTTTGGGGAAAAGATATGCCTGGGACGGTTCCAGAAACCACCCCTCCCCTCCCCCCCCCCCCAAAAAAAAAAAAAAAAAGACAAGAACTTCGAGGCTGAATAAAGCCTCTTCCAGAAATCAGGAGAGAATACGGCGCCACCTCGGTGCCAACACGAGGACAAGCCCCCAGAGGAGGTCCTCTGGTTGTTTTGCACAAAGGCCGGGACACAGGGGGCCCCTCTCTCTGACGTCCCCCCGGCAGCTCTTCCCTGCCTTGCTGGTCCCATCCTGCCCCACCCCATGGTGGTCACTGGGCCACTCTCAAGTCCCACGCTCATGCCCAGCCACAGCGGTTATTCTAGGGAAGACCTGCAGCCCACGACCGGCCACTCAGAGGCTCCCCCGGGGGCTGGGGGCTCTCGCCGCCTCTTCTGGATTTCCAAAGAGGCAGAAAGAGACGGAGGAAGGAGGGGAGAGGGGACAGGCAGAGGACTGGTGTGCACAGGCCCCGAATCCTGGCGGCCCAGGCTAGATCTCCCCCTTTCTGTGGTCGATTAGAAGAGCGCATCCCCCGTGGCTCCCGCGAGTTCAAGCCGGGTTTCTGTCTCAACCCAAAGAGTCCTGCTGGGAGAGCCTGCCAGGCCCCGGTCAAGCCACGAGGGGTGAGCGCTGCCCTCCGTCCAGGGCAGCCCAGCAAACCGCCGCTTCCAGTGAGGACACCTGTCTCCTGCAGGTGGCCAGCACCACCCAGGTGGCCTGTCTACCTCCATCAGAGCTGCCTGAGCTCTAGGCAGCACATCTATGGGCTGGCCGTGGCCTTGGAGGTGCCCTGGCCCGAGGGCTCTGCCCAACCGTCCTGCACGGTGCGTGGCCCAGGCCGAGCCATCAGCCTCCCCTCTGAAGCATTTGAGCCCAAACCCTGCAGGAGGAGGACGTCAGTGTGTAGCAGCTGCACTAGTAGCAACGGGGACACCGAGAGCAACGCAGGGCATGGAGCTGGGGCGCGGGTGAGGCACCCGACATGGCGGCATGAAGGGCCGTCGAGACACGGTGTGGCACTGTGGCCCCTGGAACACCCGCTCCACCCGCAGCTGCTCTGGACGTGTGACCACGGCGTGCCACCTCTCTGAGCCTCCGACTCCTCGTCTGTCCAAGGGGAGACCAAGGGAAAAGAGGTGCAAGATAAAGGCAGCCTCCCAAATGGACAAGAAAGACGGGACTCCAAAACGTGGGGCTAGGACAGCAGGAGCCACCCAGAATACACAATCAGGCAGACAGACCTGGAGCTTGTGCCAGAATAGCCTGCAATGGGTCAAAGGCAGAACCATGACCATAGAACCACAAAAACACCAGAGGGTGTTTCCGTGATGTCACAATGGGAGACACCCTGACACAGCACAAAATACACGTGATTCGATTAAATGACGTTTTAATGATTAGCCTGGTAAAATCACACATGGAGACGCCAACTGAGAAATGGCGGGGAGGGGCATGAGCAAGTCACACTGCAGACAGAAGCCTGGCTTCTGTCATAAAAAAGAGCTTTTTGCTGGGCACAGTAGCACATGCCTGTAATCGCAGTGGCTCTGGAGGCTGAGGCAGGAGGATCCCAAGTTCTAAGCCAGCCTCAGCAATGGCAAGGCACTAAGCAACTCAGTGAGACCCTGTCTCTAGATAAAATACAAAATAGGGCTGGGGACGTGGCTCAGTGGCCGAATGCCCGTGAGTTCAATCCCTGGTACCTCCCTGTCCCCCCACCCCCCCCCCAAAAAAAGAGCTTCTAGAAACTGAAGTTAGAAAGACAAGCGCAAAAAGAAACAAAATATAAACACAAAATACAAATTGCAACACATTCGCAATAAGAAATATCAACTGTAGCTGCGACAAAGTGTCAATTTTTAACTCCCCCGTTGCTGAGAGATTGACAGGGTGCAACAGTGGCTGCCCACCATGGGGCTGGGAACAGGGGAGGGCTGCCGGCCACGCACAGATGCAGACCTCAGGCACCCAAGACTGCAGAGGCACACCCCTGACTCGCAGACCCCACTTCTGCGTTATCTAAGGATCTCCAAGTTGGCACTCCACACTCATGGGCTCCCGTCCCACAGATTCAACCAACCTCAGACCAGAAACTCTCAGTAAGAAAAACTTGAGTCTGTACTGAGCAGACGCAGACGTTTTTGGCCACCGGTCCCTGAACAGTACGGTACAACAGCGAAGGACGCGGTGTTCACTTTTTTACTAGGTAGCATCAGCCACCTAGAGATGATCTAAAATATGTGACAGAACGTGCGTAGGGAAAATGCGCATACCGTGCCGTTGTTAATAAGGCACCTGAGCACCTGCAGAGTTGGGTATTAGCGGGGTCCTTAAGCCAGTTTCTTGGGGATTCCAGGGAGCAGCCATACTTAAGAATGTTTGTATTTCCTTTTTTTTTTGGTATCAGGGATTGATCTCAGGAGCACTCGACCACTGGGCTCATCCCCAGCCCTTTTTAGTATTTTATTAGAGACAGGGTCTCACTGAGTTGCTAAGTGCCTCGCCATGGCTGAGGCTGGCTTTGAACTCGCGATCCTCTTGCCTCAGCCTCCCAAGTGCTGGGATAACAGGTGTGCGCCACCGCGCCCGGCTATACAGACATTCTTCACGGCAGTATTATCTGTATCTGTAACCAAATGGGAACAAATTCAATGGCTATTAATTTTAAATACTAAACAAATCATGTTAATCCACACTAAGGAATATAATGCTGTCATCCCCCCAAAACCCACAGAAATAAATGGGCTCTTCCTTGGTCCCACTCGGAGAAAACTAGAAGCACCAACACACTGTCAGGTGAACATGCTGGGCGTGGACAGGGTAGGGGATGCTTCCGTTTGCATTTTAAATGACAAAGGCTGTCCTGAGGAGGAAGCAGAGGTCCTTGCCCCCACATGCACAATGCCCACGAGGGTCCCCAAGGGGAGTTCATCACACGGAAGAAACAACACCCACGAATGCCTCTTCTGAATCGTGACTATTATCTGCATGTTTGGAAAAAATAAAATAAAGCAAAGCGAGGTGACGATGCACCCAGCTCCAGGGAGCCTGAATGGGACAGGACTGCAGTGACCGGGTGGTCAAGGAACCCTCATCGGACACCAGCCCCCCCCCCCGCCCCCGCCGGCTCAACGGTGGCCTGGCACAGTGGGACCTGGGCGAGTGCTCTTGATGCCAGCACCATCTCCCTGCCCTGAGACCACTTGTGAAGACAGTTCCTCACCCTGTCCCCCCCCACCACCACCAGAAAGGGCCTGGCACCTACAAAGGGCAGAGGTAGGGCGATCTGGACGAGCACAAGAAAATGAAATGCAAACTCACCGTGCCCACCGCCACCCACCTGCCCCCCGTGCTCCTCAGGCGGAGCCCTGGCCAGTGGCAGTGGGGAGGGCAGGAGGGGGGCCTGTCCCCTCCCCTGCCACCTCTAGGTCCCCGCATCACGAGGCGTAAGTGCTGCTGGCAGGGAGGTGGTTTGTGGGTGACGGGGACAGACACGTGGCCCGCCTCACACCACCTGACTCCCGTGGATCCCCAGTCCCCCCGCACTGACAGGTGCGTGGCTGCTAGGCTCACATGAAGAAATGGTATTCGGGAGCACCTTGTGATTTCAAAATACTGTGCCTTTAAAGGGGACCCTCACTGCAAAACCCTACAGAATGGAAATCACACCTGACGTGTCTCCTGAATTCCTCAGAGCGTTCAGCTTAGTGCAAAGTAGTTCCTTAATAAACACTGCTTGGTTGAATGACTAGCGCAAATCAGTTGTGCACATTATGAGCCAGCTGCAAAACTCCAAGGTCTGTCACAGGGCCCCATCACGTCTGACTCTGGGTACAACATTCTTATGCGACTTGAGCAATGTCTGTCTCCCAGGGAAATGGTCACATCCTTCACACCTACTGATGAATTCACAGGCTTGAGCCAACTAGAAATCGGGAAGAATGCGTTTCCCACCCTTTGAGCATCAAGGGCAGAGGAGGTGGTGACACTGGGGACAACAGATTCTTGCATCATTTGTGTAGACCAGGCCTGGAAGCTTCCTTTGTTACTCCCTGGGAATTCTGCAAGGATCTGGCTTCCAGCGTTAAATCTGTGCCTGCTTAAATGCCCACAGTGGTTTCTGTTCCTCGCACCAAACCCTGACAGATCATTTCCCGATACGATTTCATCTCTCCACAGAATCGTCCCCTTCATATTCACACAGAGCCCAGCCTAGCCCAGCATCCGGCAGCAGGTGCTCAATAAATATTCCTTCAAAGCTAATGAAATTAAAATATATGTGTAATTTCTTGGCAGCCAGAGATTTATTAGAACTACAGATCACCCAAGCATGTCTGCTCTCTTGCGTTTAGCTTCCAAACCCAAACCTCGGTGCCAGATCACCTGCCTGGAGGGTCAACAACAGGACAGCCTCTGACAAAAGAAATCCAAAATCTCCGAGGGACAAAGGGCACCTTTCCTTCTCTAAACACAGACCTGTGGTTTATGTCAGCGCAGAAGCTGATAACCGACCCTGTGTTCCCAACAAAAGGAAATTCCGAGATCCTGACACGGTCTGGTGATTGAGCACCTGCAGGTAACTTTTATTTTGAATCTTAATTTACTACCCACTGCTGACCCTCGTGTAAAAATCGGGACAGGGGAGATTTGATCTCGCATGTAAATTTTTATGTTTTGTCTGCTGGCAGATTTACGGTTGGGGCTGCGCCTGACGCATTCAATGAGGGAGAGCCACATAATGGTCATACGTGTCATCCCCCGGCACATTAAGCTGCTCGCAATGTCCCCGATTGCTGGGGTACTTGGCAGGTACGGCCATCGAAAGGCAATTCATTGCACATTCAGCTCCGATTGCTTTTCCTCCACCGCTGACGGGGGCTACGCAACAAGAGCACCGATGTGTCTGCAGCCCAGCAATGAATGTTATGCTTTCAGAACGCGGGGAGGTCCCCATGCGCAGTTCATTTAGAAACGAGAGGAACCTTCCTGAGCTCTCTTGTCCCCCCTCGTCCCTTCCCCACCCCCCCAAAAATATAAGGGAGGGGAGAAGCGTCACGGGGAAGTGAACGGAGTGGTTAAGAGGGTGACTGTCCTGGTCTGAGGACCTGGGAGGACGCCGGCTTCGCACCCAAGCCAGCAGGGCATGAGGCCAGCTGGGGTCCCTTTCATCTTGGGAGTCGGTGACGTGCTGGGCGCAGACCCTCGGGTCACGGGGCACACTCAGTGACACCATGTGCTGGGTGGAGTGTGGGTTTCTTTCCCTGCCTGGCCCATTCTCTGCCACTCTGTCCCCAACAGCAACTGAATGGCCAGGAGGGCCACCTGTTCTCCTGGGGGACAGAGCCTGCTGTGATCCACCTGGAGCCGGCAGGAGTGAGGGTGCGACTTTCATCTTCACCATCAGCTGCGGCACTGCTAGCATCTCTGTCCTTGCCTAAGACACGCAATTAAGACGGACGCCCCCGAACGCAGTCCCTTTGGATGCCGAGAATCGTCCCACCAGGGCCGTGCGGGTACTTTTCCATATAAACGTGAATTGCATTACGCGTCAATCAAAAGTTGTTTAAAAAGTCTCCCGAGGAACATATGCCAGGTTCGTCCTGGAGCTCAGGGTAAACCTTGGCACACGGCCCCAGATCCCCGGGGAAGCCCTCCCTCATTTGCAAAGCTCGTCACACAAGCTGCATCGAAGTGGCAGCATTACCAGGGACCGAGAAGCCTTCTTCACGTGACCGAGGACACTGTGGAGTCAGGAGTTGATCACAGCAGATGTGGACTCGCGCTGATTGCCAATTTCCAGACTCTCATTTGGAAGCCCGGAGTCCAGGCAATTAGGGCTCATACGAGCTGTATTTCAAACACAGTTTGCTGGTTTTGTGTTTTTAAACCAAAACTCATCACCCACGACCATCTAGGAAACACGCTCGTCGGCCGTTTCCAGTGGCTGACCTTTAAGCGTTCTATTACAAAGTTGTACCTGTATCGCTTTGCACCTGCCTTTTGCCATCATGCCCTTGGGAAAGCAAAAATTCTGGGGGTCAAGAGGAGCAGAAGACTTGAGGCTGGAGTGGGATTAGGAATTGCAGTTACAAAATCTCCAGACTCTATGACAAACTTTTTTTTTTTTATTCGAAGTTGTTGTATTTAACAGTAGAATGCATTACAATTCACATTACACATAGAGCACATTTTTACTTATCTCTGGTTGTATACAAGTATATTCACACCATTTGTGTCTTCGTACATGCACTTAGGGTGATGATATCCATCTCATTCTACCATCTTTTTTCTTTATACCCCCCTTACTCCCTCCCTTTCCCTCCCTCCCCATTGGCCTTTGTAGTGTTCCTCTAATCCTCCTGTGCTCCCTGTCCCAACCCCACTGTGAATCAGCCTCCTTATATCAGAGAAAACATTCGGCATTTGGATTTTTGAGATTGACTAACTTCACTTAGCATTATCTTCTCCAGCTTCATCCATTTACCTGCGAATGCCATTATTTTATTCTCTTTTATTGGTGAGTAATATTCCATTGTGTATATATACCACATTTTCTTTATCCACTCATCTGCCGAGGGCATCGGGTTGGTTCCACAGTTTAGCTATTGTGAATTGTGCTGCTATAAACATTGAAGTGGCTGTGTCCCTGTAGTATGCTGTTTTTTAAGTCCTTTGGGAATAGACCCAGTAGTGGGATGGCTGGGTCATAAGGTGGTTCCATTCCCAGTTTTCCAAGGAATCTCCATACTGCTTTCCACATTGGCTGCACCATTTTGCAGTCCCATGAGCAGTATAAGAACATTATCAATTGCACAGACTCTTGGGCCTCTATGTGATTTTGTTGTTTTTAAAGTTCCCCAGATGATTCATAATATCATTATGAGGACACGGGGCCTTGTGGCCTTTAAAAGTCTGTGTGGCTCTAAATGTGTATACTGGTCACAAAAATAAAGCCTAGCCCACACCTGCCTCTCAAAACTGGGCTTCATCAGCCATAGGATTTATTAAAAGGGGACGGCTGGGGTGACACTCAGGTTCAACACATCTGAGGAGCACAGCACCTTATCTCCTGCCCCCAGAGCTCCGGCAGCCGTATCAAAGGCTCTGAGAAGTCCCGCAGCAGTACACACATTTAATTTTACACTTGATATGTAATACCAGAGAACCTCCGGAATTTAGGGAGCGGCTACGCTGGCCCCATGAGCGTGGGGATTTCTAACGCGGGATGCTAATGCGCTGGCCTCCGGGCCACGCGGGGCACTTATGCATGCATTCCGCGGCTCTCTGGAATTTTGCATTTTTACTTTTGAATTTTATATTACCTTGAACTCTTCAGGGCAAGCCGTTATCACAGGCCTCCTCCGGCTGGCAGGGATTAAACCGGCTCCATAGCAAGGAGAGCTTTTGGGTGCTGAGAGAGCAGTCACACCACGTTTGGGGGGCGGGGCGCAGGTCACGCAGAAAGGTGGACACACGTTTGCTCAAACCGCCGCGGCCAGCCCTCGGCCCCTGCCTGCGCGCGCGCCTGCCTGGCCTCGCGCTCCACTCTTCGGCTAAGTTTTCTCTGGGTCCCCGTCCTCACCTCTCCTCCTCCTCCTGTTCCTCTCACACATCTTCATCCATGCCGTGGGGGGTGGGGGGAGGCCAGGTGGCTCTTCGCAGGGGTCACACAGCAAACCTGGCTCTGCAGCGCCCGTTGGGGCCTGCTGGGCCCCAGGACCCTGCTACGGGCTGGAGAAGGCGACCATCAAACAGGCAGACAACAGCGGCATGCACGCGCCACTGACCCTTTATGTGGGGAAACTGGCCCTGGGCCAGCGGTGGCCCGGGGGCTGTGGCTGGCCAGGCCTAGATCTCCACTTCATTTGGCCACATTAAGGGATTCACGCCTGTTTTCAGATTTTCTTTTAACTTCTGGAACAACGGCCCTCATTTCCTGTGGCTAATCCGTTCCCAATGCTCTTTTTTTTAAGTATTCTTATTTCAAAGCAGAGTCCTAATCCCACCGGCCTCTCCAGCCTCCCCAAACTGCCACCCCCCACCCCCCGCCACCAGTTCTACATCAGTCTTTCCTCTCACACTCCCGAGTCGATGCAAATCAACAAACTCGAGCTTCCCGCTTGGCCTTCCCTGAGAATTTACTTTAAACTCTCTTGTCTTCTATTTAAAAATGCAGGCATCGCTCATCCCTGCAGCCCAAGCCCTACGCGGGCTTCTCCGAGGAGATCCCCGAGTCTGTACAATCCCCTGGTTTGATTTTTTTAAAAAGCTGAAGATGCTAGAAATAAAAATGAATCACACCAAAAACAACTACTGATGAGGTTGATTGTTGCACATTTTCTTGGAATGCACGGTGCTGGGGCGGGTCGGAGGGGTGTTTGAGCAACAGATGGGAGCACGTCAGGGAGAAGGGAGAGAGGGAGGGCTTTCCTGCTCTGGAGCCTCTAACACACACACCCTGCTTCTGCATGCACGGCAGAAAGCTCGAGGGCTCAAGAGATACCCGTGAGCCCGCTCCAGCAGGGGCTTAGCCACAGCTCCAAAAAGCAACGCCTTCAAAGGGAGCGGCCGTGCGCCCACCTCGAGAGACCCTCGGCGCTCTTCCCGCAGAAGCCGTGCGAGCCTCCGTTGATCCAACTTCAAAGGCGTCGGGCTGGCTGGGATTTGAACCCTCCGGTTCCAGAGAGAGAAGGTGTTGGCAGACTTGCTTCCAGGCCAATGCGCCAGGCGAAGGACAGGCCTGTGCCTCGGCCCCTCCCGTGGGAGGCAGGTCTTTTCCCCGCCCTTCCAGTGTCACCAAGGTCATTACCAAGCCCGCTCCCGGGACGGATGGGGGGATGGATAAATGGGGGGACTGGTGCCCAGATGTAGGGGCACCTGAGAAGCTAGGAGGGGAGCCAGTGTTCTGAGCATGATCTAAAACAGGCCCGAGTCACCAAGGGTGACCATGTCACCTGCTGGGCACATGGTGATGCTGCTCTGCAAGCCCCTTCAGGTACAGCGTGGTGCTGAGGGACAGGGGCGTGAGCTCTGTGGCCACCCGATCCTCTGCCCGCCCGTATTTGACAGGACGGTGCAGAGAGAGACCTAGAACATTCCCTCAGCCTCCCTCGTAAAGGGGGTCGGGAGGACCCCCCTTCAAAGGGCACCAGAGTCCACTAGGTAAGGCACTGGGACAGCCAAAGGGGCAGAGGTGTTCACCAGGGCAACCAGCGACTGCTCGTGGGTGACCAAGGCTGGGGAAAGGCCACATAGTGACCAGCTCCCTGATCTCACCTGGGCGCGTTGGACTATGAACATCTGCAGCGTCTGCCCCAAAGATCCCCAGCACCGTGGCGTGGGGCCCACGTCCTGGACAACAGGCCATTCAGTTATGGACCCTGGGCCACAATCAAAGGTCGTCTGCGAACACCTGGATTTGAATTGGGAGTAACCGTCACCACAAACTATGATGCAAAGGCCGAATGTGCTGGTAGGAGGATGCTGATTTGCAATAAAGGGGTGGGGGCTGGGGAAGAACAGAGGTCCTTGGACTAGACAGAGGGGAGTGAAGGGGAGCAGAACGAATCGGACACTGTGACCCCACGTGCAGGTACCACTCCACAACTGGTGTGACTCCACGTCACGCACAGCCAGGAGAACGAGGAGTTGTGCTCCCTTCTGCTTATAGGATGCGTCAACGTGCACTCTACTGTCCAGCGTGACTAATTAGAACTGATAAAACATAATGAAAAAAAGTCAGTGTAAAAACTTCTTAATGTTAAAGACAGGTGGGGACTGGATTTGGGCTCGTGGCCTGGTGACTCCCGATTAGGGCAGCAGTCTCGGAGAGGTGCCTGTCCCGGGGCCCAGGAAGCCACTCTGAGCCTCCCTCTCCCTGCGTGATGTCACCACCCACCTCCTAAAGCCACAGTGAAGAGCAGTGACCTCAGGCCGGTGCACAGCGCGTCTAAGCGCGGGCGCGTGGGAAGTGCTGATTGAAGTCAGACTGAACACAACCACAGGCCAGGCGTCACCTGAGCTAGGAGGGACTTTCTCAGTGGCAACCCGAGATACCCATGTCCTCACAAGACCCGGGGCCAGGTTGCAGGCATTGTCAACACTGGTGACACTCATGAGGTCACTGTGGCCACAGAAGGTTTGACGTCCCTGGACAGAAGGGAACCTGGGTGTCCGTGAACTTTAACGCCACCTTTGGACAGCCTGGTTGTTCTGCTGCCAAGTACGTGGCAGGCAGGACACATTGTCACTGGGGAGGGAACCGTCTGCAGGTGACAAGTCACCTGAGTAACCCCCCTGCTCCTTCTCTTCAGGAAACCTGGGATTCCTGACGTTGTGTCTCCTGGGATGTCCCACAGCCCATCAGCCAGGCCTCCCTGCCTCCCTCGGGTCCCCCCCCAGGTTGTCCCTTTGGGTAGGACCATTTGGCCAGCAGGTCCTGCGTGTTCACAGTTATTATTCTGGCTTTTGTTTTTCTACTTTTTTTCCCATTGAAAATACAGCAAAGCACAGCCTGTGGGGGGGTTGAGCAGGCGACTAGGACCCCGTCGCCCGCCACTTCTGTCCCCCACATCCTCAGCTGCCCAGGTAACCCCAGTCTTCAGTGATCCTAGCCAAGCTTCGCTGTCACACAGTGACTCGTGACTTGTCTTTTTGGTCAGCCTCTCGACATTACATCTTACAACTTCAAATCCTGCTGAAAGATGGCAGGAAGGTCTGTAGGGACAGGGAAGGGGGGGTCTATGTTGTGAAAACCTGGACCATGAATCCTCCCCATTAGAAAAAAGGTGGCAGAAGCCGGGCGCGGTGGCGCACGCCTGTGATCCCAGCACTCGGGAGGCTGAGGCAGGAGGATCGCGAGTTCAAAGCCAGCCTCAGCAATGGCGAGGCACTTAGCAACTCAGTGAGACCCTGTCTCTAATAAAATACAAAAAAGGGCTGGGGATGTGGCCCAGGGGTCGAGTGCCCCCGAGTTCAATCCCTGGTACCAAAAAAAAGAAAAAGGTGGCAGAGGAAGCTTACCTGCCACCAAGGAAGGCCAAGGCGACAGGGAGGGGCTGCAGTGGGAAGGTCCCAGACCCATGGGATAATTTCTGTGTCCCCAAAGCCACTCCCGGAAGTGAGGAGAGGTGGACAGTCAACAAGAGGGACAGTGAGCACGCTTCACGTGGACAGCTGACGTCACTGGATGCCACCGGAGCTCTCAGACAGAAGCACCCTGCTCTGAAAAGGCAGCCTGCCACCAGCCACTGTGGTGGGCACCGCGCCCTCCACGGCCCCGCGGCAGAACCATCCCCCACGCGGGGAGCCGAGGCCGTCGGCACCGGGCACGGCACACACAGCACTGCTCGGAGCTCTCCCAGCCACCGACAGGTGGCTCTGCTCTGCCTGCCCGGCCAGCGCTGCCCCATCTGTGGCGGGGCCCCGGGGGGCCCGACAGTTGTGCCGGGTGCACGGGCGTCTGATGAGACGCCACGTCGCTGCGTTGACCCAGCCGCCTCCGAGCACCCCTCCAGTCCTGAGGCAGGCAAACGGGAGACAAGGCAGGAGGAGGCTGGCGTCCACGACTCATCAGGTCCAGGTCCGTTTGGAGCAGCCGGGGCCCGGGATGGCGTCACAGGGCAAGAGCAGGCCACGCGCTCCCCGACTCTAAGATAGGCTTCCACAGAAGCAGGAGGAGTCACCCCCTTTAAAAGCCACAGAGAAACACTGAAGAGCTGTGCTCCGGGGCTCGGTGCGGCTCTGGATCATGCTTTATTATTTAGCAATAAAGAGAAAATATTTTAAAAGACATGGTTTCCCTGAAACAGCAAAAACTGGGAAGCTATTTAAACTCTGCTAATAAGGAAAAGATCCAAGGAACTATTTACAATGCCCCAGAAACGCCCATCTGAGGGTAAGAGGGACAGCGAGATGCAATGTGAATGCCAAACACGGAATCTCTAAAGCATGTGGTTTTAAAAAATCCTTAAATTGAAATTAAAGGTGGGTGGGAAAAACATCAGCAAGCAAGCTTGAGAACAAGACGTTCTAGCGTAACTACGTGCATCTTCTTAGCGCCCTTGAGCTGTGCGTGCACGTAAGGATGGTCAGATGTGAACTGCATGTCACACGTATCTTACCACAATGTCCAAGAACAAAGTGTCTTAATGTCACATGTAGGAAGAGAGCTACAAAAGCCGGGCGCAGCACAGTGGCACACGCCTGTGATCCCAGCACTTGGGAGGCTGAGGCAGGAGGATCGCGAGTTCAAAGCCAGCCTCAGCCATGGCGCGGCACTCAGCAACTCAGTGAGACCCTGTCTCTAATAAAATACAAAAAAGGGCTGGGGAAGTGGCCCAGGGTCAAGTGCCCCTGAGTTTAATCCCTGGTACAAAAAAAAAAAAAAAATATATCCAGAAGGCTACGGGTTTTCACAGGTGTGACTTAAGCACACAGATGAGCAGGAACAGGTTGCAAGGCCCAGATGGTGCCCACAGGGGAGGGACCAGAACGGAGAGGGATCGGTGCAGAAGCCCCCTCTGGCCACACCGCACACGCGTCCTCTAACAAGAACACGGCCCGGATCCTGCGCTCGATGAATAATTTAAAGGCAGCCTGCAAGTGAGTATCGGTTTCTTCTCTAAGAGGCAAGTATCGAGCTGGGGCAGCATCTCAACCTGCTTTCCTTCCTCGAGACCCTTGAAACTGCGACGCGTGAGGCTACGGATGCAGCGTCACTACCGGGCACAAAGCTCATCTCCTCATTCTCCGTGCACCGATTTTCGGAAAAAGATGTATCACCCAAACACGTCCACGGTACCTGTCCTGCTCCAGACGCCGTTCCAGGATTTTCCTCAACTGTTAGCTCACTTAATCATCACACAAGCACAGTGAGGTAAGACTGTCATTGCCCCCCCTTTATGATGGGGAAAACAAAGCACAGAGAGGTTGACCAGCTCTCCAAGCTCATGGAGCTAATGAGTGAGGCAGCCGGGATTGACTCCCCAAGGAGACCTCCTCTGACCACCCCATCTCTAGCGACCGCTCCATCTCCGCCCCTTCACCACACTCTTTTATAGCAGTCAAAGCTGCGTGGCTGATATTGTTGGCTTGTCTTTTTAAGTTATTCATTGTTGATTGGTTTTCTCCCAAGGGGCCATGAGCTGCAGGAGATGAGGAAATGGCAACTGCCTCGTGCACCACTGTGTCCCAGCTCCCAGGACAGGGCCAGGCTCGTAGCAGGTGCTCCAGACACGGCATTCGGAGGGCAGGACGGGCGGAGAGAGGGCTGGATACCGTAAGCCCTGAGCTGTAGAACTCTGCTCCGTTCTTCCTGTTCCGAGGGGCCTTTTCTGTCCACCATATTTCTCACCTTTCCCCAAATGACACTATGTCAATGGGAGGTATCATATTGGTGTCCTACTAGGAGTACTTCAGAGATGAGGAAACAGGAGAGAAGGTTCTAGGTCACATGCACAGACTGTGTCAGTGACGTGAGCATCTAAGGATTTTGTTACCCAAAGGAGTCAGGAACCAATTCCCCCAATACCAAGGAACAACTGTACCCAAGAAAACCATCGGGGTTCCGGTGAGACAGGCACTACTGTAGGAATGACCTTGAAGTCACTCATTTCCTCTTCAATGTCATTTGGAAGTGAATGCCTGTGATACCGTCTATCAGTGTTGGAATCCAGTTCACTTCCAACAGAGTGGAGACTCTACCAAGGGAGCAAAGGAATCTTTGACAAACGTTCAGTTCATTTATAAGAAAAGGTGGGGGGGGGGAAAAATCAACAAGCAACTTTAAGAACAAGATGTTCTGGTGTAGCAGACCTTACAGGAATTCAGATATCAGCCAGACACCATGGCTCTCAAATTCCAGTCACTTAGGAGGCTGAGGCAGGAGGATAGCAAATTCGAGGCCAGCCTCAACCACTTAGCAAGACTCCATCTTATTAAAAGTAAAAGGGGGTGTTGAAGATGGAGCTCAGGGGTAGAGTGCTTACCTGACATGCACAAGACCCTGGGTTCCATCGCTAGTACCACACAAAAAATAATAATAATAATAAATTAAATATCTTCTTTGCAAGATGTTCCACTAATGCACTTTGGGGACGGAGGGCTAGACCCCTTGACATAACCACAGCCATGCCAGGGCCCAGATGAGTGGCCCACCATCTCCCAGGGTCCACCTGCTTACCTGTCGCCGCCCAGTGCTATTTGAACCCAGCTTAAGCACGGGCCTGCCGCCTGGGGTCCCAGGCCAATCTCCTTTTGCCAAGCGCTTTTGAATTCTTCACTTTAAGAGAAAATAAGAGAATATATCCCACAGCATGTTCCGGATATTAGGAAGATAAACAAGTAATCTCTGGAGGAAAACTATGAGATATTGCGCTCCGCTCCCTGGAGCAGCCGCTACGGTCCGCGAGTAATTTTAGGAAAATGGAATTGATTTCTGACCTTATGCCTCAGTGTATTTGTAAGCATTTGTGTTTGATGAAAACCAGTCAAAACAAAGGACGGTTTGATTTTTCAAGAGCCATAAAACACAGACAAGGATAACAGGGGGTAACTCGCAGATCACCCGGCAAATGGGCAAAGGGAAATAGGAACCACGGCCCCAGAAACGGAAACAACATCAACCCAACGGAACCTCCTTATTCGCGCTTCCCTGCTTTATTGCAGCCTTGGTCAGACGGACTTGAGATGGACAGCTCTCTCCAATAAGCTCGCGCCCTCCCCGCTCCCATCACACTCCTGCCCTGAGGCCAGCCTCGCCAGCCTCCGTTTCAGGAAATTGTCCCTGGGTCTCGTGGGCCGGGGGAGGGAGACTTTAAGGCTCTGGATCCTAGTGAAAGGCAAAACCCTGTGGTCACACTCTCAGTCCTTATTAATTAGGTGACTTCAGGCAAAGGCAAAACCCGGCTGATGGCCCTGCAGAGAGCGCCTGGCTTGCAAAGCCACTCCCCCTGGGTTTCCCAGGAAAGGCAACCTGCATTCAGACCCCGTGTTGAGGACGGGCATTCAAACCCTTAAATCGAGGTGCAGAAGGTGTGACAACTTTCCCGCGCACACACTTCCTTCTAAGATCCCAACATGTTCATAGAAGATCCAGGCTCTGCCCGCTGAAGGACCTGACAGAAATCAGGTACCAACCTTGCCTTGAACAGGAGGAGAGGCAGGGGGCTGGGGAGGAGACGTGGGGAGAGATCACAGGCCTGTGATTAAGTCTTTAACAAGATCTGGCTTCCGTTTCAAAGGTACAGCTCCGTGTTTGATAATCAAGGAGTCTCATCAACAAGGCTCAAACCAGACGTAAACACGAACTGGGAATTTCTCACTACGTCTGCCCCACAGTGACTAAATTCCAAATGGAACCAGGAGGGAGGCTCAAGCAAGAGTGGAAGCCGGGGAGGCGGAAAGCCGGGGTGTGGGGGGAGCCCGACACAGCAAAGCTGAGGCCCCCTAACCCAGCCCAGCCAAAGGGCCCACCTTCCAGGTTGCCAGGCCTGCAGAGACTGAGGCTCAAAGAGGCACCGATCACGTGATCCAGATGAACCACCGTAGAGGTGACTTTAATGCTCATACCTGAGATTTGGGGGACGTGTGGCCCTGCCAAGCAGGCGGCTTTGTGTGTTACCCGGGTACACTGTCTCTCATGCCACCACCCAATTGTGTTTCTTGCAAATACAGATGATCTTCCACACCTGATGGTTAAAGTTAGGATCATTCAACTTCACGATGATGCAAAGCCATCGCCCGGGGAGCCTCGGGTTGGATGGCTTCCCCAAGCAGGCCATCTGTGCAGGACACCTGGATGCTGGGCAGGGGCCACCACTCCCAGGCAGCCGGGCGAGCACAGGACAGAGGCATCGGGACTCTGCAGTGTGCTGGGTGCGTTCAATACGATGCACTATCAGAAGGTCACCCCACGGCAGGCGGAGGAGCGTCTCTACGCCCACCACCCCTTCAACACGCCCCAACACACACAGCAGACACCAAAAGAGCATCAAGCCCCGTCCCCAGGCAGATGGCCGAGGACACAGTCTGCCGGAAGCCACATTAACAGTATTCCACATAGACTCCTGCTCTGCGTGACCACCCTGACCAGGGACGCCCACCGTGTGTCGAGAAGGGTTTACCACTTTGGCCTGGAGAAGGAAACTTCCAGCAATCTGCCATTGAGGCTGCGTGGGCCACACCTCCCAGGTTGTAGTCGCCTGAAGCAATGGCCGCTTGGAGCAAAGAAGCTGCGGGAAGAAGTTTAGAGACGAACTGGAAACAAACAGCTCTTTATTCTGATAACTTTTCTCTCTGGCTCTAACTACACCCCGACACGCCATCCACGCTCCTCTAACCTCCAAAATGGCGCAGACCTCATCCGCAATCTCTCTCAAGTCCCTCGAGATCTCCGGCCAAGTCTCACAAGACCCCGGGCCAAGTCCCGTGAGACTACGGAAGGCGCCAATGCCCAAACATGTCCAAAGCCCGTAGTCAACCGTAATTTAAGCCATCTCCCCAAACAGGGCTCCTGCACCAGGTCACACTTCCACAGTGAGCAGGAGCAGACAGTGGCTCCCTTCAGGCCAGTTACAACCTCCCTGCGTAGGGGGACAGCTCTCCAGGGAGGGCACCACCAGACAGTCCTCATGCCGGGGAGCCGGAGCCTCAAGGGCTGCATACCTTGCAGAGGCCTTCACGTAGAAAATCATCCCATGTGGTTAGAAAAACGCACACTGCACCTACGGAACGGTCAGAGTCCCACAGGCACTGACGCAGAGGGACAGGGGAGCGGAGAAGCCAGCTCCAGGGTAGACCCTGACGTGGTCTCAGATGCCCATGGTACCATCTCAGGACCAGCTCACAGGGGCTGTGGTCCCAGCTCCCGGGCTCAGCAGCCCCGCCTGGACCACCCGTCGTCCTCGGTACTCCAGAGTCACAAACACTCTGTTCTCTCGATTTGCTTTCAATGGCTCCCAAATGGCCACTGAATGGCCTCCTCTTCTCCAACCCTACCTGTGGCTGCCTGAAGCGATGGCCGCTTGGAGCAACGATGCTGCAGGAATAAGTTCAGAGGCAGACTGGAAACGAACAGGCTCTTTATTCTGCTAGCTTCTCTCTCCGGCTCCAATAACAACTCCTACCCGCAATCCACACTCCTCCAACCACCCCAAAATGGCACCGACCCGATCCACAAATGTCCCGGGCCAAGTCTCCCGAGACCATGAAAGGTGGTAATGCTTGAACATCTTTATGGCTCACAGCTAACCGCAATCTTAGCTCTCTCCTTAATTAGGGCTCCTGCACCTACCAGTGTCCAGACACAGTGCCCTCTGCCAGCGCTGCTTCATCTCATGCCCACGGTGACCCTTCGTGGTGAGCATCCTCTTTACGGCAGAGGGTGCCGAGTCTGGGAGCGGCTGACTGGAGCTAGATTTCCGTTTTGTGCACGTTAAAGAAGCCTCCGGAGCACATCCAAACTACTCTGATTTCACCTCGCGCTAGTCAGAACAGCAGCTATCAAGAATACAAGCAACAGTAAGTGTTGGTGAGGGTGTGGGGGAAAGGCACACTCAGACATTGCAGGTGGGACTGCAAATCGGTGCACCCACTCTGGAAAGCAGTGTGGAGATTCCTTAGAAAACCGGGAATGGAACCACCAAGTGACCCAGCTACCCCACTCCTCGGTCTATACCCAAAGGACTTAAAATCAGCATACTACAGTGACGCAGCCACATCAATGTTTATAGCAGCACAATTCACAATAGCTAAACTGTGGAACCAACCCAGATGCCCTTCAACAGACGAATGGATAAAGAAACTGTGGTATCTATACACAGTGGAATTGTTTTTTAATATCTATTTTATTTATTCATTTTTATGTGGTACTGAGGATCGAACCCAGGGTCTCACACATGCTAGGTGAGTACTCTACCACTGAGCCACAACGCCAGCTCCCACAATGCAATGTTCCTCAGCATTAAAGGAGAATAACATTATGACATTTGCAGGGAAATGGATGGAACTGGAGAATATCCTGTTAAGCCAAGTAAGCCAATCCCCCCAAACCAGGGCCGAATGTTTTCTCTGTTAAGTGGATGCTGATTCATAATGGGGGGGGGGGCGGGGGCATGGGAGGAATGGAGGAACTTTGGATGGGGCAAAAAGGAGGAAAGGAAGGTAGAAAGGGGGTAAAAGGGTAGGAAAGATGGTGGAATGAGACGGACATCATTACCTAGGCACATGTATGATTGCATGAATGCTGTGACAACTTCATGTACCACAAGAGAAGTGAAAAATTCTACTCCATTTGTGGACAATGAATGGAAGAGCTTCCTACTGCCGTGTATAACTGATTTAAAGTAATAAATAAAAAATTTAAAGAACAAGTCTCCTGACCCCCACAGGCACACCTGCAGGTGCCTTTGTAGGCCTCCCTAGACCCAGAGCACATCCGAGAGGTTAAGCAGTATTTACATCTGAAAATCTGTGACCGAGACTTGGGTTAGGGAAAACAATGATCAGTTGTATTCACTTCCTTTAACTTTTCACAACAAGCACCAATTAGTTTTATGATTTTTTTTTTTCCAGAGAAAACAGTTTTTCCTAAGCAGACCGCATTCCCCTCCTGAGGCAGGAGACGCTCCACACAGCCCCGTGGGCAGCGATACTGGCAACAGGCAAAATTGCCTGTGTAGCACAAAACGCCACTTCCAGGAGGTTTGCTTGATTCAATTCATTGTATAGCGAGCCGCTGGAAGCCAGAATCTTCCAGAAACGTAATTTAGCCCTCCTTCATCTCTGCCGTTTCTGCTAAAGTGCTCTTCCTCCATGGAAACGTCGCCCTGGGCGTCGGAAAGGCAGATTTCTTACAAAATCCAGCTTGCCGCCTTGTCATTCGAGTCACCCCCAAATTGTGCCCCATTTCCTCTCTCTAGGCCAACCAAGAGCGATCACGGTCACCTCCAAGGAATACACGGCAACGTGGCCAGATACTGTCAGATTAAAATATGAGACAAATTAACCCTCATTAAGAGGACGCACCTGCAGCTCTGCCTACCGACGGCGGGAGGCCCTGGTCGCTCTCTGGTCCATATTGTCTTCACTCCTCATTAAGCAACCCCCTGGATTCTGCTGAGCAGCAACTGCAGGGCTCGGCCGTCTGCTCAGGCGACACCGCGTGGGGGATTCTGTGGTGAGACGGTTCGCTCTCTAAGTACCTCTCACACGGAGGAAGACGGAGAGAAATTCGAGTTTAGAAACCTATCTGTGTTGACACTGGGAGAAAAAAAAATTCTGACATATTTCAATGCTAATGATGATGATCTGATTTATTCCATGATTTTAAAAGCAAAGGTTTTGGGGTAGGCAGGTTTGCTTTCTAAGACCTGAGGTGTTCCACGCCTCGGGTAGCCACAGAATGACATTTTGTAAAGTTAAAGGAAGATCTAATTCAGTCCCTTAAAAATGAGATTGGCTTTAATCTTTTCCCCCGGAAGAGATTTCATTTTCCCAGTAGAGGGTACAAGGTTCCTGGAGGAACTCCTTTGAGATAGGGTGCCGGTGTGAAGGCCCTGCGGGAACAGCTTCCTCTCCAGAGCTCTGACCCCACCTAACCAGAGAGGGGAAACAGCTCAGCAGAGGTCCCCAAGGCCACCTGGCCAGGAAGTCAAAGCTGGCATCTGAACCAAGCCTTTGACTCCAGAATTGACATTGTGATTGCCCACTACAGCCCAGGGGCTGAGTGCTGGCTTGCCTCTCGTTCCTACAAATAAAGTTTTATTGGCACACAGTCACACCATTTGTGTCCATAGGGCCTAGGGCTGCTTCTAAGCTACCACAGCACATTTGGGTACCTGGGACAAGGCCTCCCTGCTCTACTGAATTGAAAATGTCCACTCCAGGCCCCTTTCCCAGAAGTTTGTTTAACCCTTGCTCTGTGTAAGTCCCTGGTGCCCGAGAAAGGCAGCCCTCAACTCAACAGCCCAGATGACGGTCAAAGGGGCTCGCTGCCGGACAGAACCGCACTGTGGCAGATGCCGCGTCCAGCCTCACCCGACCCACCCGGGTGCAGCATCTTGGGCCCTGACGGCAAAGAGGGCTCCCGCTTACTGGAATCACGGGGGTGCGTGGAGGTCAAAGGTGAAAGGCCCAGCAGGTCTTTGGGGATGATGGCCATGCTTCTGCCCTCTTCCTGGTCCTCCTCCTGCCCACCCTCTCACACACAAGCCCCTGCCGAGGAGCAGAGCAAAGCCCGGCCCCAGATGTGGAATAGACTCTCGGGCACTGTAAACACCATCTCCCGCTATTCAGCGCGGGCCTTTCACCGGGCTGGGGAGGGCTTAGGAGACACTGGGGCGGAGCTACAAGGAGCGCGGGGCGGAGCTACAAGGAGGGGACGGAGCGCGGGGGCGGAGCTACAAGGAGCGCGGGGCGGAGCTACAAGGAGCGCGGGCTGCTCCAAAGGCACACGCCCCAAGGAGCCACAAGGAGCGCCCCTCCAAAGGCCACGCCCCCATCCACGTCCCAAAGGCCACGCCCCCATCCACGTCCCAAAGGCCACGCCCCCATCCATATACCAGCACCTTCAGAAACCCACACGGGCCTTCCAGCAGAGCACAAGTCGGTCTCACCGAGGCAAAATGCCACCAACACACACACACTTGCTGTCATTTCTAGCTGGATTACAAATCATAGATCCTCCCAGACCAGGAATCAGATTCTAGCGACTCCACTATGTTTCCCATAGTGGTGGGTCTGATGGTTTCCATTGATCAGATATTCACTGGGGCACTTCCTAGGAACCTGTCCTGGGCTAAGTGTGTGAATACAGAGCCCACTGCACCTCAGAGTTTCCAATCCAGTGGGGGAAAACTAAAAATTATAAGTAAGGGACTTATAGCTAGTGGTGGATGAGATGCTATGAAGGAAACGGACACAGTGTGCGGCATGGAAGGGCCGCGGGTCATCTAGACAGGAAGCAGAGGCCCACGCCTGCTGCATACCCGCAGCAGTGGAAGAGGCCAGGCTCACAGCTGGGAAGTGCCTGCCAGAGAGAGGAGGAGATTGTCAACCTCGGGTCTACACAGAGACGTCTCGGACACCAAGACCAGACCTGCGCGCTGTCTTGTGTGAACTGCAAACGTCTTGTGTGGACGTGTCCTATGCCATCACCATGGGCTACGTTTTCCATCTCCATTGTGCCTGAAATGGCTTAGAGCAACTGCACCAAAATCTAGGAGTAAGCCGGGCACAGTGGTGCACGCAGGTAATCCCAGCACTTGGGAGGCTGAGGCAGGAGGATCGCCAGTTCAAAGCCAGCCTCAGCCATGGCGAGGCACTTGGCAATTCAGTGAGCCCCTGTCTCTCATGAAATACAAAAAAGGGCTGGGGGTGTGGGCCTAGTGGTCGAGTGCCCCCGAGTTCAATCCCCAGTACCGAAATAAAATCTAGGAGTGACAGCATCAACATCCAACACTAGGAGAACGGTTCGTCAAAATGAGCCATTTAGAAGGAGCCACAGAAGAACAGAACATGAAAAAATGTCCCCAGGCTGGTGATGTGGAAAAGCATCACTCCAAAGCAGCTTTTGTACTATAGAGTGCCACTCCACTAATGACGTGGGTGTGGACACAGAGATGGATCCAAGACTTAGGAATTCGCTTTCCAAAGTGGTTGTACTAGTGGGTGTGGACAGAGAAAGAACACTAGGCACAGAATATCAGCTGAGTGGTCTCAAGATCCAGAAACCTAAACTCCTAGAGAGGTTGGGTGTCCCTAACCCACAACTCAAAAATTCACAATGCTCCAAAATCTAAATGAGCTTCAGATTTGGGAGCATTTTGGATTAGGAGCACTCAACCAGTAAAGTCTATGCAAATATTCAAGATCCCCAAAACAGAAATATGATACACCTCTGGTCCCCCATTTGTAGGGTGACGGATACTCCACCCGGATCAACTCCCCTATCGGTCCACACTCACAGCTCGTATCTGACCCCCACGCAAACAGGATGCAGGCCAGAGGTCAAATACTTGCAAACTTTTCCTGTGACCTCAATAACCACAAGGTAAAAAAATAAAAATAATTTAAAAACAGAAATTCACTTATTTCAACCATAACTACAGGTTCTACATGAAAATTTTGTAACCACAGCAAAATGATATCTCTGTCAATGGGAATGGGGTTGCTAGGTTGCTTTACCATCTACCTCTGAGGTCACTGATACAAGTTCATGAGATGGACATAATGATGTCTTGAGATAATGAACCCCAAGTACCCAATTCCCTGTAAAAACCAAGAAAGCTCCCAACAAATATTAGCGAATTTCATGACTGCTCATGGTCACTCAATGAACCCCTTCCTTCTCCTCAATTTTTGTTTTCACTGAACACACTTATCACATACCACAAGCCACACTGGGAGTCAGGGACACTGAGACCACTAAAGAAAGAAGAGCTGCCCTTAAGCTCGAACTCCTCCTAAGGACACGAAGATCGTCAGCTCATTTCAGGAGGTGCCAAAAGTAGCCTCGGAGGCATAGCAGAGGCTCCGAGGCTGCAGGACCCCAGATCAGGGCACGACTTCCAGAGAAATGGGTTGAGGGTGGGTGTGGGCAGAGCGAGACCCTGGAGTTGAAGACTGAGGCAGCTGTAACACACGAACCCCATTTTATCTGCTTCTTTAAACGCAATGCTCCTGCATTTTGTATGGTTTTATTATCTAGAGCAAGAAATCAGCCTCCATGAAGACTCTGAATCTGGTGAACAATCAAAGACAGAACAAATTCTAGAAGCAACCACAAAACCACACAGGGGCAGAGGTCGACAATCTGTTGCCCCCAAACCAAAGCCACAAACCCTCCTCTTCCTTACAAGAGCTTCCCGCTCGCAGATTGGAGAGGGGGCCGCCGCTGTGGCGCTCTGCCTCTTGGCAGTTCTCAGCCTGTGACCTAGAGCAACCTCATGGTGCAGGCTGGGTATGGGAGCACACTCCTATAGTCCCAGCAGCTAGGGAGGCTGAGGCAGGAGGACTGCAAGGTCAAGGCCAGCCTCAGTGACTCAGTGAGATCCCAAGCAACTTAGTGAGACCTTATCTCAAAATAAAATAAATGGGGCTGGGAGTGCAGCTCATGGTAAAGACCCCTGGGTTCATTCAATCCCCTCTCCAAAAAAAGAAAAGGAAAAAACAATCTCGTGCTAGTCACAGCCCCTCCACTCTGCCCTCTACCAACAGATGGCGACCTACACACAACACAGCAGGGTCAAACCGATGGGGGGCCAAATCTGCTCCACTGCCTGCTTTGACAAATAAAGTTTTATTGGCAACCAGCCATGCCCACTCATTTACATGTGGTCTTGCTTCTGCACTACAGTGGCAAAGATGAAAGGTCAGGAGACACCAAAGTCTGCAAGTCGGGTTGGTACCCGACCCTTTACAGTTCCCTACCTTGCCAACTCTCGTCTAGAGTGTCACTTGTGCCTTGGGACAAAGGGACAGAGCCATTTTCTATTTTCTATTATGATGTAAAGCGATCAAGAAGAGCAAGGCTGTGCCTGAGCCTGGGTCATAGCTTTGCAGTGCATAGCACCCTCCAGGGACAGCATCTGAGCACAAGAGGAATATGGTGACAGTGACGACCATTGCCTGACACACACCTTAGTCAGGTGTCTCATCTCTGAGACCAAAAGACCTGAGAAGAAAAAATATAGAAAAGGGAACTTTTGCCGGGTGCAGTGGTGCATGCCTGTACTCCCAGCACTCGGGAGGCTGAGGCAGGAGGCTCGCGAGTTCAAAGCCAGCCTCAGCAATGGCGAGGCACTTAGCAACTCAGTGAGACCCTGTCCTCTAATAAAAATACAAAAAAGGGCTGGGGATGGGGCCCAGTGGTCGAGTGCCCCTGAGTTCAATCCCCAGGTACCAAAAGATAAAAGAAAAAAAAAGAGAACTTTCATTTGGGGCTCACAGTTTGAGAGGCCTCAGTGTGGACAGGCAATTCCATTGCTCTGGACCCAAGATGAGGCAGAACATATCGGCAGAAGGGCACGGAGGAGGAGAGCAGCTCAGAACATGGACACCAGGAAGCAGAGAGAGCTCTGCTCACTAGGGACAAAATATAAAGCCCCAAAGCACACCCCCCCAGTGACTTAGCTCCTCCACCCACACCCTGACTGCCTACAGTCACTACCCCACTAGTCCATTCAAGTGGATTAATGCACTGATTAGGTTAAGGCTCTCTTCACCTGATCACGTCACTACCCGCTGACCACTCCTGCAGCGTCTCACACGTGACCTCTGGGGACTCCACGTGTCTACACTACACCCGCACTCCTCTCTCACCTCCCCAGAAGACGCTGCCAGTTAACTGTTGCACTTTTTCTTGTTGAGGCCCGGAGGTCACCTCCCTATCCTTCTCAGCCCAGCATTTCAGCCGTCTAGGACGAGCAAGTCAGGGTCATCCACAGAAAGAAATCCCTCTACCTCGGGTGGAGGTCTGGGGCCGGGACGTCGGGAGCCAGGTTCCGTGCAGTCAGCCCCTTCCTCCCGAGGCCCAGCTCGCAGGCTCCTGTCCACCGGGCAGGCCAAAGCTGGCTGGATTTTCAGAATGTTTATTTCAGAAAAGGGAGCAGGCGGCCCCCCAGGGAACTTCCCAATGTCCGTCTGTGGTCCACACCCAAGAACTGCTGCTCCATTTTCAAAAGCGTGGGACTAAGCGCCTCTCCCATTCTCAGCACGGAAATGCTGGTATTTTTAGTTTAGCTCCATCTCGTTCCTTCCTGCACGTTACAAACCCAGGCCGCCTAGGGAAAGCCACGTGAACTCTGTGCTCGTGGCTCTGCGATCTGCAACCTCCTCGGGCCTCTCGGAGCCAGAACCAAAGGAAAGCATCGAATGCACTTCCAACTGCGAGCTGCCGTCCCCCCTCCCTCTCCATCCCCTGCTCCCCAGCCCCATCCACCCCCACACAGCCCCAGTCACCTGCTTTATTAGTATCTTAAGGTCAATGCCTTTATAAATGTGTCTCCGACTGACTTCTCTCAGATAACTTCAGGGCACTTCTTTGCAAGCAATAAAAATACCACCCAGCCCAGGATGTTATCAAGATGAAAGTAATTACACAGGCCAGAGCTGCGGTGCTGGGCCGGTACTGTTTTTTAACTCTTCTAAGCAGGAGGGCCTGTCTCAGACCTGCCTTATTCCTATGAGCCCTCTCCCTGCAAGCAGGGACCATAGGAAATGATGCTTTTTCTTTTTGCTAGCAATTCTTTATTCCGTGTTTGAATTTTTCCAGTGGCCACTCACAGGAACTTTCCTACAGGTAAGCCAACACTGGACGCCCTCAGCACCTTTGTGATTAACCTGACAACGTAGTCCCCAACCAGTGGCTTTCTCTTCCACAGCCCCCGACCCCCGTCTCAAGCTAGTTGGCTGCTGAGGTTTGCTGCCGCAGGGCCCAGTTCAGGGTCAACAATGTCCAACGTGACGCAAGCAGCGAAGGGCTGGAGAGAAGGAGCCCAGCCTGTCCTCCCCCGTGTCCTGCACCAAGACCTCCCTGAACCGTGCGTCCCTGGAGGGGGCTCCAAGGCCTTCTGCAGGAGGGGGAGGATCCGTGGGCTCCAGGCCGTCACTGGGAGTGTGTCCTGCCCCTCCAGATGACCACGACCTTGGAAGGAGCCCCACAGAGGACACCATGCCCCTGTGTGGCACCACGGGCTACCCTGGAGGTCTGTGGTGTACTCCCAGCACTTGGGAGGCTGAGGCAGGAGGCTCGCGAGTTCAAAGCCAGCCTCAGCAATGGCGAGGCACTTAGCAACTCAGTGAGACCCTGTCTCTAATAAAATACAAAAAAGGGCTGGGGATGGGGCCCAGTGGTCGAGTGCCCCTGAGTTCAATCCCCGTACCAAAAGATAAAAGAAAAAAAAAGAGAACTTTCATTTGGGGCTCACAGTTTGAGAGGCCTCAGTGTGGACAGGCAATTCCATTGCTCTGGACCCAAGATGAGGCAGAACATCTCGGCAGAAGGGCACGGAGGAGGAGAGCAGCTCAGAACATGGACACCAGGAAGCAGAGAGAGCTCTGCTCACTAGGGACAAAATATAAAGCCCCAAAGCACACCCCCCAGTGACTTAGCTCCTCCACCCACACCCTGACTGCCTACAGTCACTACCCACTAGTCCATTCAAGTGGATTAATGCACTGATTAGGTTAAGGCTCTCTTCACCTGATCACGTCACTCCTGACCACTCCTGCAGCGTCTCACACGTGACCTCTGGGGACTCCACGTGTCTACACTACACCCGCACTCCTCTCTCACCTCCCCAGAAGACGCTGCCAGTTAACTGTTGCACTTTTTCTTGTTGAGGCCGGAGGTCACCTCCCTATCCTTCTCAGCCCAGCATTTCAGCCGTCTAGGACGAGCAAGTCAGGGTCATCCACAGAAAGAAATCCCTCTACCTCGGGTGGAGGTCTGGGGCCGGGACGTCGGGAGCCAGGTTCCGTGCAGTCAGCCCCTTCCTCCCGAGGCCCAGCTCGCAGGCTCCTGTCCACCGGGCAGGCCAAAGCTGGCTGGATTTTCAGAATGTTTATTTCAGAAAAGGGAGCAGGCGGCCCCCCAGGGAACTTCCCAATGTCCGTCTGTGGTCCACACCCAAGAACTGCTGCTCCATTTCAAAAGCGTGGGACTAAGCGCCTCTCCCATTCTCAGCACGGAAATGCTGGTATTTTTTAGTTTAGCTCCATCTCGTTCCTTCCTGCACGTTACAAACCCAGGCCGCCTAGGGAAAGCCACGTGAACTCTGCTGCTCGTGGCTCTGCGATCTGCAACCTCCTCGGGCCTCTCGGAGCCAGAACCAAAGGAAAGCATCGAATGCACTTCCAACTGCGAGCTGCCGTCCCCCTCCCTCTCCATCCCCTGCTCCCCAGCCCCATCCACCCCCACACAGCCCCAGTCACCTGCTTTATTAGTATCTTAAGGTCAATGCCTTTATAAATGTGTCTCCGACTGACTTCTCTCAGATAACTTCAGGGCACTTCTTTGCAAGCAATAAAAATACCACCCAGCCCAGGATGTTATCAAGATGAAAGTAATTACACAGGCCAGAGCTGCGGTGCTGGGCTGGTACTGTTTTTTAACTCTTCTAAGCAGGAGGGCCTGTCTCAGACCTGCCTTATTCCTATGAGCCCTCTCCCTGCAAGCAGGGACCATAGGAAATGATGATTTTCTTTTTGCTAGCAATTCTTTATTCCGTGTTTTGAATTTTTCCAGTGGCCACTCACAGGAACTTTCCTACAGGTAAGCCAACACTGGACGCCCTCACCTTTGTGATTAACCTGACAACGTAGTCCCCAACCAGTGGCTTTCTCTTCCACAGCCCCCGACCCCGTCTCAAGCTAGTTGGCTGCTGAGGTTTGCTGCCGCAGGGCCCAGTTCAGGGTCAACAATGTCCAACGTGACGCAAGCAGCGAAGGGCTGGAGAGAAGGAGCCCAGCCTGTCCTCCCCCGTGTCCTGCACCAAGACCTCCCTGAACCGTGCGTCCCTGGAGGGGGGCTCCAAGGCCTCTGCAGGAGGGGGAGGATCCGTGGGCTCCAGGCCATCACTGGGAGTGTGTCCTGCCCCTCCAGATGACCACGACCTCGGAAGGAGCCCCACAGGAGGACACCATGCCCCCGTGTGGCACCACGGGCTACCCTGGAGGTCTGTGGACAACGCAGACCCGTGGGTGTGAGCTGCCCGTGCCCTGCCATCGCGTGACCTCGGTCAGCTGAGCGACTCTGAGTCAAAGGTCTTTCCACTAAGCCTGTGGTGTGGAGAAGTGTCCAGGGGACCAAAGCTCAGTCAGGCTAGCCGAGCACCCAGGAGGCTGTGCCAGCCACAGAGCAGTTAGGAGGGACCGTCGAGGCCTCCACTCACACACCTGTAGAGCAAGGGGCACCACCCGAGCCCCCAGGACCCATCAGCACCCACCTCTGTCAACCCAGTTACTGGAGCAGGAGGCCTCGGAGGCCCGGTGCACATACACTGGAGTTCAGAAGCGTGGGTTCCGAGCCACGGCCGGGTCATGGTGACACGCCCGATAAGGAGGCCCGGGAAACATCTAGAGCCTGGCCTCATCTCTGCAGCCAACATCAGGTGTGCCAGAATCCAGCACTCAGCGTTCCCCCAACTCATGCGCCCCTCCCCAGCCACCTGGTGACGTCAGCAGGAGCAACCCCCCCTTACAGACCAGGACGACGACACAAAGAGAATCAGGGACTTTTCAGATTCACGTGGAATAGTATACAGCCTTTAAAAATAAGGACACTTTCTCGTTTGCCACAACGTGGACAAATATGAAGGACCTTCCACTAAGTGAAGCGATCCAAGCAGAGGAAAAGATTGCATAATAGCCCTTATAGGGGGACCCTGAAGATGTCGAGACCGTGCGAGCAGAGCTGGAGGGGGGTTTCCAGAGGCTAGGTTGGGTGGGGAGGGAGATGCGGGTCAGAGGACACCTGCAAAGTTTCAGCTGGAGATGAGGAAGGAGTTGTTCTCTGTTTATGTAGGATGTGTCAGAGCGCCTTCTACTGTTGTGACTCATTAGAACAGATCTTGAAAAGATGAAAAAGTAAATAAAAGGTACATAGATGGTAGACATGAAAAAATCAAAGAAGAATGCAGTATCTACTTGGATTAAAAAAAAAAAAAAAAAACTGCCGGGTGCGCGGTGGCACACGCCTGTAATCCCAGCACTTGGGAGGCTGGGGCAGGAGGATCGCAGTTCAAAGCCAGCCTCAGCCAATGGCGAGGCACTCAGCAACTCAGTGAGACCCTGTCTCTAAATAAAATACAAAAAAGGGCTGGGGATGTGACCCAGTGGTCGAGTGCCCCTGAGTTCAATCCCTGGTACCACAAAAAAAAAAAAAAAAAAAAAAAAAAAAAAAAAAAGAAAAGATTTTGAATGATCTCTCCTCAAGGAAACGGTCACTGTTGAAGGCAATCGCATGTTCAGTACCCTGATTTGATTATTACACAGTGTGTGTACATCATCAGAACTTCGTGCTGGATCCCATAAATATGCGCGACCATTCTATGTCAATCAAAAGTGAGATATAAAAATCTTGGCTAAAAAAAGGATTTAGTGATAATTGCACACCGGCGGGTGAATGGAGCCAATGATAGCACATTTCAAAATCGCTACAAGACTTTAAACACCAAAAAGCTCACGTGGGTGAGGTTCACCAGGTTGGTTTGATCATGCCACAATGTACAGGTTTATCAAAACGTCACATCGTCCCCAGGAAATGCAGACAGTCATCATTCATCACTTTTACGAACAGGCAGCAGGTAGGGGAATAGGTATGTGCCATGAAAAATAAGGACATGGGCAGACTGGCCAGGGAGGGGCCCTGCCCCGGTGACCCAGGAGGTCTTCCTGGAGGAGGGTCACCTTGGGGGAGCCCAGAGGACCAAAGGGCCAGCCACGCGATGACCCGAGACAACACAGCCCAGACAGCTGCTGCTGCATGAAGGCCCAGAAAAAATGGGGCCGAGGACGTGGTTCCCAAACCCCGCGGTGTCGGGGCCTCTGGAGCACAGCTCTCTGGCCCCGTCCCAAAGTCTGCCCCTACCACACGTCCAGGGGTTGGCCCGAGAATGCCGGCCTCTAGCGAGACCCAGGTGCCGCAGCCGCGCGGGGACCACCGGTCTAGGAAGGGAGGCTCCAGCCCTGATATGCAAAAGGCCAAATGGCATTTTCCTCTCCTCAGAGCAAAAGTCTCTGTCGCAGCTACTCAGCTCTGCTCTGCATCGCCCAAGCAGCCAGACCCTACGTAACCGTATGGGCGTGGCTGTGTTCCAATAAAGTTTTATTTATAAAAGCACTCGGGACGCCAGAGAGTCTGTGGGCTCTACTTTGCCAGCCCCTGGACCAAGGGAAGTTGGGGCCAACTATGAACCCCACTTAACCCCTTCCAAGGGGGATAACAAAATGACATTCCCATGAGAACCTCAAGTTCCCCCAGGGGCTGGCACCCCTCCTCTGTATGCCAACAGTGCCAATGGCGTGCTCCATCACAGCACCAAGTCCAGAGTGAGCAAAAGACTGTGTCGTCATCCCTGTGAGAAGGAGCCAGCCCTTCCCCCTTGGGGCCCGCAGCCCCGTGTCTGCCGTAGTGACAGTGTTACTTCCTGAGTGACCAAGCCCTCCACCGGCCTAAATTCCAGCACCTTCCATCTTCTCGTCTCCGGCTTTATCAGAGGTGCTTCACTTGGGGACCTTGTTACCGCACAGGGTCCGACTCCTGCAGCCTGGGGCAGGCCCGACCGCCTTTCTAACCCCTCCCCAGGGGAGGCGGGGACGGCTGGTCTGGGGGCCAGGCTGCAGACGGCAAGAATCGAAAAAGTACCGAAAGAGAAGAATCTGGAGGCCCAGCCAGAGCACAGGCCTCGGACGCCTCCCTCAAACACGACTCCTAGAGAAGCCACGGCCCCAGGCCCGGCTTCCCCGCAGATGCTGAAGGAAGCCGCTAATAACCAACAAGGGAGCTGGACTTTAAAAACCTCATTATATTTCCTATTATTCTAACTATCTCTGTAATTAAACTCAAAGATCCACCAGCTCACGGGCTCACTGGTTTTCAGCACAGTCGACTTGTCTGGTGCCCTTGAAATTCAACCCCCCCGCCCCCCAACTAAAGGACACGGTTCGTAAATCACAAGAGCCCTGCGCGGGGCAGAGCTCTGGACTGGCGTGTGACAGGCTTTGTCTCCCAGCCAACCAGGTGACATGTTCTGAATGCACATTGACCCAAGGCTCTGGTGCTGGCACCTGCGTGCGGCCCAGAAGGCCCTAAAATCGACGAGGACGCACGGTGCCCTGGAGCGGGCACGACCTCGCGCCCGTGAGCTCCAGGCTCCCGCGAGGCCAGAGGCAGAAAGAGCCCGAGTGACTCTCCCAGAGCCACGTGACGCGCTGTAGACGGGAGGCAGGAAGAGCGTCTTCGATTTCAGTCACCATGTTTCTCCGAGCCCGGTCCACCGCGGGCTCTGGGGCGTCCGCGGTTAGCGCGTGTCAAGGGCATACAGAAACAGGTCAGCGCCTAGCAACTCTGAGAGCAGGTTGGTGCTGTCGAGATGTCCACCCAGGGTCTGTGGCTGGTCTCGCTGCCCCAAGTCAGGGCCTCCTGCGGGGCTGGGGACTCTCCTCCCCCCCGTGAGCTGTGCGTGGCCAGGGCAGCCGCCGCCATTCCCAGTGGGACCAATGACCCCGAATGGGTTGAAAATAAAACCGAGTTCTTCACTCTGGCTACCACGAGAAGCATTAACCTACGCCAAACACCTCCTATCACCGCACTGCGGTGGTTAACTGAATACTCCCCTGTGTGATTTATCAGTTGGGAATCTCTAAGAAAGGATGCTCTGGGGGCTCAACTGTCAGTGTGGCCATGAGCAGGCAGCTAAGGAGCAGAGCTACAGAGAGTGCTAGCCTGGGCCGCCCGCCTGACCCACTCCTCCCCGTTTGACCTTGGCCAGCCTCCTTCAAGTCTTTACCCCTCGATGTGCACGTGAGTCCATTTGCCTGGGTGGCGACCAGAAGCTCCTCACTCACTAGCTGCGTGACCTCAGGGAAGCCGGCACTCCCACTGACCTCAAAGCCTCATCTGCAAATGACCACAGTGGCCACCGCCTGCAGCAAGACGGTGGAAGGATTCACGGAAGTGACCCAGACAAAGCACCGAGTGCCGTGCCCGCCACTTGGACCAGCTGTGAATCTAAGAGGGCCACCTCTTACCACCCCAGCCAGGCAGGAGGGAATCTGCATTAGAGGAAAGTCACATGTAATAGTGTCCATGTGCAGATCCCTGGTCTCTCCTTCAGTTGGTAGCACTACAAGTTCAGATGCAAGCAGAAAAGGTCATTGTGATCAAACGACCAGGGGCCAAGTTCAACTCTCTCGGAATGGGGGGGCGAGCAGCAACACCCCCTTCTATCTAAAAGCCGACGTCAACCCCTTTGCTATTTCTTGCTGCCTGTTTCCTTTAGGGGGTTGAGACGATGCAATCTATTTACAAATGAGATTACCCATAGCTTGGACTTGCCAAGAATTAAGTAACTGGACGATGCGCGAGGCACTATTCTCTCCTCTCCTGCGGTCAGGAGCAGGCCACGGGGCAGCCTCAGAGGGCCAACAGCCATTTGGCAATTGTTCCCTTGGATGCTTTGGCCTGCTTTGACCAGGGCCCCTCTGGTCAGGGATGGGCAGATGGAGGCTTTGCCGAGGGGCCTGGTGGGCTCCCCGTCACGGAGGCCGTGAGCTCAGACCCGCAGGAGCCAGCCACGTCCCATGCTCGGGAACACAGCCGTAGAACCCGTGATGAGCCAGGCACACGGGACGTGAGGAGCGGAGACCCGCACCCCGGGCCAGGACTGTCACCCGCCCTCAGAGGGGCAGAAGGAAGCAGAGAGCCACACTTGTCACCTTCCAAGCCAATGCTTGAATCAGGGCAGCGCCCCCAGACAGAACCCAGATTCCAGCAGGACAGAAGGTCACCAACAGTGACACCCAAGTCCCCAGGGATGAGCCACATCAGCTCTGCCTGCCTCCTAGCCCCACTGGGTGCTTTTTATAGACCTCTGCTACTCCCCATCCTCGGGAACCAGGCAAGGTAGTCAAGAAAATAAATAAATAAAAGGCAGGGGTGGGGTGACTTGGAACACAGTTGATGGAACACGAAATGCCAACGTTCCAAATACTCACGTGGCCCTCTCTTCTTCCCCAAGAATGCCACCAACCAAGTCCAAAGGCGAGAGCAACGGTCACAACAGTTTCCTTCAATTCCCAAGGGATTGAGGGAGGTCGCTGCACGCCTTGCCAGGATTATGTCACCCAAGACGTGCGTCACTCCTCCTCCCTCTCCCCCAAATCCTGGGCCATCGTCTGCAAACAGGGTGCGAGTGCATGCTGGGGTGTCACTCCACTGGCCCAACTCCCAGGAACCTCAAGAATCTGAAGCTGGGAACCCCGGGGAGGCATGTCCCACAAATCACCGCCCGCCCGCAGGAAATCAATACCAGGGAGGTGGCGCAGAGCACGCCGGCGGCTTGCTCTCTAAGCAGTTACCGTTTCAGCTAATGTAACACGTGAGTGACAGCTTAGTAAAACCCAGAGGCTTGATGACTTCCAGCTGTCCGTCATTCAAGGGCGAGGACTGTGAGTCCTCATATTACTGCCCAGAGTCCAGTCCTGGGAGTCCCCCATGGGCATGCCCTTCAGGTGGCCGTCCCTGCCCTGCATTTGACAATTCTCGCCTTCTGTCTCTAAATCCTTCCTTTCTAATACTCATGCAGGGTTGGCCCAGGCAGAGCAAGCATCCCCTCCAATTCTGACCACGACAGAAGGTTCCTCCATTCCCGGGGCCCTTGCAGGCTCTCTCTCACCCCTGGCTTCAAGTTGTCCTAGTTTTAAGCAAAGGCCATTTCCCCAAAAGCAGGGTCATGAGCTCAAATGGCAGCTAGTGCCAGGTTGGGCAATTTATGGGGCAGAAGGCAGCTGGCGGAGGGCTCCTGCTTGGAGAGACCCTGCCGCGAGCTCTTCATCATGACCCTCCTCTCCCGGGACCCCCACACTCCTAGGAGCCGCTCCCCCCCTCAGCCTCCAGCCTGGTTTATCTGCTTCTTGCCCATTTCATCATCTCAGAAAACAGCTCGATGAAGATTCTCCAGGTCCACCAAAGAGCTAGCGAACAGTACCGACTGTCCAACCCCAGAAGCCAGTGACTTTGCCAGACCCTACAATTAGGGGAACTAGGATTTGAATAGCAGCCAATAAATTCCCCTGCATCATCGATCTCCACTAAGCGGGCAGCACTGTATTTCCTCAAGTCGAGTGGAGATACTTGTTTCCTTAGCACTCAATCGATGTTGCTTCTGCATCATTCAAAGGGCAGCTGTGAATCTGCCACGGGGATGAGGGGCGTGGGAACTGTATCCAGAGTTTGCAACACCAGCTGCCGCTAGCAGGTCCTCCAGTCTTCTTCAGCCTCTACCGGAGAAATTCCAACACAAACTTCCACCTCTAAATCCCCTCACTTGATATTCTTTCAAATATATTGTCTGCCATAGACAACAAGGGTTGCTTAGGGACAGTTTCCCTGCCCCAGGGAGGATCACCAGTGCAGGACCACCTCAAGAAGGGACATGTTGGCTGAACATGGTGGTACACGCCTATAATTATATAAACGCCCTTGTGCAAATAAATTTGGATTGAAAAGTAAGAGGTTTTTTTTTTTTTTTTTTTTCCAAGAAAACTATAAAGGAATGACATGGATAAAATGAGCAAAAGAAATGATAAAATGAGCAAAAGAAATCACGATGGTCAGCCACGGTGGCGCACCCCTGTAATCCCAGCACTTGGGAGGCTGAGGCAGGAGGATCGCCAGTTCAAAGCCAGCCTCAGCAACTTAGCGAGGCTCTAAGCAAACTCAAGGAGGTCCGGTCTCTAAATAAATACAAAAAAAAAAAAAAAAAAGGAGGACTGGGATGTGGCTCAGTGGTTAAAGTTTCCCCAAGTTCAATCCCCAGTACCAAAAGAAAAAAGAACATATTTGTGATTTTTCCTTTCTGATCATTATAAGTTAAGCCTCTCCAGAAACGGCAAGAATTCCTTTCAATTAGGAAACCCAGGGTAGACAGCCAACTCCCGTGGAGAAGCCAATCAACCCCAGAGGGAGTGGGTCTGTTGACAAGAGGCGCGTCCCCAGATGCAAGCAGGCTAAGCTGGTTCCAAGTGCAAAAGCTGGGAAGTCCACCTGATTGTCTGCCCACCCCCTGCACCTAGGTGAGACAAGACAGGAGGATGGGTAAAGGAGACTGACGGAAGACACTGAGGAAACCTCACGCCCAGGAAGCTCCACGGGCTTCTCCCCTGTCCTCTCCGGGATCATTTTCCTCCAAGCATCAATTCTTAAAAAGCCCTTCGATCTTAGCGGGAGTCCAAGTGATTAATGCCTGGGTGCGGTGCGTTGCTAGCTCACACACGTATTTTTTAAGACTCAATAAAGCCAAGGCCAAAGGGTTATTAAAGACTTCTGATGTGGGTGTATTCCAGACATTATCCACTGACTTGATGATTTTAACCTACAGATACCGTGACCAGCCTTGGGCTCCGTCATTAGTAAAATCCAGCTTACCAGGCTGACACTGCCCCATGAACTTCTCATGTTCACGATCTACAAAGGTTCCTTCAATACAGCCAAGGAGCCAAGGATCATAGGTGGCGCGCCTATAATCCCAGAGACGCAGGAGGCCAAGAGAGGAGGATCTCAAGTTCTAGACCATCCCCAACAACTTAGGGAGGCCCTAAGCGATTTTGTGAGACCCTGTCTCAAAATTTAAAAAGTAAATAAAAGGACTGGGGATGTGGCTTGGTGGTCAAGCACCTCTGGGTTCAATCCCCAGTACAAAAAAAAAAAAAAAAAGAGAGAGAGAGAGAGACCCCAAGAGGCCAGGGGTAGTGGCACACATCTGTAATTCCAGCGACTCAGGAGGCTGAGGCAAGAGGATCACAAGTTGAAGGCCAGTCTCAACAACTTAGCAAGACTTTGTCTCAAGATTTTTTAAAAAAGTAAAGAAAAGGTCTGGGGTTTTGGTTCAATGGTCAAGCACCTCTAAGTTCAATCCCAAGACCCCCCCAAAAGCATGTCTTCACTCAGAAGCACCCACACTCCTCCTTTTGAGTACATATCGTGACTTTTTCCCAAAGAAATTCCCTTGTTTTCCTAAATACATCTTTCTCCGTGCCTCTTTCGACAAGTCTTAAAATTCCTTTCTATGGTGTAAGTCAAGAACCTGGCAGGGCCACGTGAAGAGTCCCTCCCCCCTTTTGGGGTCCTCCTTGGTCCCCTGTCTAATGACACATCCACCCGCCCACCCACCCAATGCCTCCTTGAAAATAGGCTACTCTGGTCCAAAGTTTCAGAGAGCGTTCATCCAGTGAACTTGAACCGTCCATACCTGTGCTGTCCAGTGCAGTATCTGCAAGCCACATGCCACCATTCAGCACGAGCAACGTCGTGACTAGAGCATTTAAGAATTCAAAACTTAAAACTAAACTTCACATTTTGAATTCAGCTGGAACTCAAAATTCTCCTTTAATATCCATGTAAATGGCCCCATGTGTCAAGCGGCTACCGTATTGGACAGGGCAGACCTCAAATGACAAAGTGCCTTTGTATTCGGAACGGTCCCACTCAAGTCCCTTTCCAATCATAATGAAATTATCAAGAGAAATGGCCTGAGAGCCACTGTCAGCACGGCTGACGTGTTCAAAATCACCAGCCGCAGGGTGGGGGCTTGGCTCAGGGGCAGGCCTGAGCCCTGGGTTCCAGCCCCAGCCAATGACTAGGAGTCGACCATGGAAGAGCCCCTTTTAGGCGTCCAAAGACGCTGCCTTGTTAAATTCTTTGCTCGGCGTTTCCTCGAGGCAGGCACTGGTTGGTGCGACCTGCTGTCTGAGTGACACCATCAGGAGGAGATGCCGTGTGCTGAGCCTGCCCTACTTTGCCACCCCGTTGGGGTCCAATGAGGCTAGACTGGATTTCCACGTCGTTGGATGCAGAGGCAGCCCGGCAGGCGTCCGGAGGAGGCCAGCCACGTCTGATGGCACCTCTGTCTCCCCGCGAGCAGAAAGCCAGCCAGGGTGACATGGTGATCCAGCCAAGCACGGAGGCTCTGCCCTCCACCCGCAGACTCCCAGGTCTCCAGACAGGAAGAACTCCAGCTCCTTTCCTCAAGTACTTCTGAAGCTTTTGAGCCCTACTCAATGTTCTGACTTTTCCATCCATAAAGCAAAGGGGGGAAATGCATAATCACCTGCTTAGATCTGGGAGCCCTAGTGCTACTTCCCAGGAACTTTCATGCCTCTACATAAAAAAAAAAAAAAAAAAAAAAAAAAGGAAATTATTAAGTATCAAGGACTGAACTCAGGGGCACTCGAACCCTGGGCCACATCCCCAGCCCTTTTTTGTATTTTATTAGAGACAGGGTCTCACCGAGTTGCTTAGGGCCTTGCTAAGTCTCTGAGGCTGGCTTTGAACTCATGATCCTCCTGCCTCAGCCTCCCAAGGGCTGGGATTACAGGGGTGCGCCACCACCGCAGGCGACCGTGATTTCTTTTGCTCATTTTATCCATGTCATTCCTTTATAGTTTTCTTTTAAAAATGAAAAAATAAAGCCTCTACTTTTTAATCCAAATTTATTTGCACGAGGGACTCTATACAATTCCACAAATGACAACACACAAGTCTGAGGTCCTAGTGGCATATTCTCTACTGCACTGTGGGATTTTTAAGACACTGTTTCTATGCCCAGCAGCCTCTAGCTGACCTCCCGAGTACAGTGGCCACCTTTTGAGGATGTTGCCAATTATCCTGAAACCCAAGGCCCGTTAGTTGAGTTGCTTGAAAAAAAAAAAGTGCAGGGAGTTGTAGCAATGGATAGAAAGGGCCCTGTGCTCAGCGGGGAGACCTGGGGAGCAGAGCCTGCCTGCTCCCACCCCCAGACCCTCCTTCGGATCCTCCATGACTCTGCCTCCCTCCACCACAGCAGAGTCCACCCGCCCGCCGCCACCCTCCCCGCCCCGTCAGGACACGTTGCCCTTCACATGGGGACAGCTGTGACCTCCAGGTGCCAATCACCTGCCTGGACAGCGCCCTCTGGAGCCGCGCTGTCATCGCGGATGGGCCCCTCTCCTAATTTTACTACTCTTTCAGAAACAGTGAACCGGCACCAGCCTGTAAACCCTCCATATAAAATGGGCAATTACCGACTACTGACACTTGCCCGGCTCAGGGCTCCTTAATCACCTGTCACGGTTCCCTGCCAAATGCACATCTGCCCAGGCCCTCCCACCACCGACCGCCTGAGGGGCAGACAGCAAGAAGCCAACCCAGCCTCAAAGGGACACTGGCGTGGCCTCCCAGGTTGCTGAATGTAGCCCCAGAAGCCGGCCGGGATTCAGGTTCGTCTAGACCCGCAGGTGCCTCGCAGTCAGAGTCCCAGAAGACAGCAGGAGCCGCCCGCCCCGACCACGGCCCACGGTCACTCACTCCTCCAACCAACACGTCTGTGCCCCTCCTTCCCTGCGGCCACCTGAACGGCAGGGTGCAGGGGCAGACAGGGTCGGGGACAGCAAGCTCTACTCTGGGAGGAAGGCGTCAATCCTACGAATAAACAGGAGACCAAAACTGGGCCAGGGCGGCAAAGAAGGCAGAAAAGCAAATAAGTGACTGCAGTGTGGCCCCGGGCCACTTGTGGTAGCAGCAGCAGCAGTGTTAGAAAACATGGTGACTTCATCCCAGAGGCTGAGGCAGGAGGATCCCAAGTTCAAAGCCAGCCTCAGCAAATTAGCGAGGCGCTAAGCAACTCAGTGAGACCCTGTCTCTTAAAAATATGTGTGTGTGTGTGTGTGTGTGTGTGTGTGTGTGTGTGTATACAAAACAGGGCTGGGGATGCGGCTCAGTGGTTGAGTACCCCCGAGTTCAATCCCCAATACCAAAAACAGAAAAGATGGTAACTCCATAGCATCAGAAAACTCCAGAGCTTGCTTGGTCCAGGGCCATCCCCACCATGTGCTGGGAAACCGTCCCAGGCTCTACCTGCGGTCTGCAATGGCCACACTGGGAAGGGTCGTCTTGAAGTCCTTCGACTGGGCACATCTGAAATCACGTGGCACAGAGATGACCAGGCGGGAGGCAGACCTCGCAGCCGCAAGCTCTTCTTTATTGAGCAGTGGAGTCGATCCGTCCAGCACCTGATGTGGCTCATGAGGTGCTGGGCTTTAGACACAGCCCTAGCGGGCCAGGTCACGGGAGGAGTTTTGGTGGTGGGATCATTTCTGGCAGGACGGGAGGACAGGTAGGTAACCGTATCCCTCAACATCCATGTGGTGGTCACTTGTCACAGGAGGCCCGTGGAAGACCTCCCCGGGGAGGGGACCCTGGGGCTGAGGCTCAAGGACAGCAGGACGCAGGGAGGCCAGGGAGGGCCCTCCCAGCGGAGAGGACGCGGCCCGGCCTGGGAGGGGCAGGCTTGGCTTGTGGGAGCAGCAGGAAGGAGGCCTCAGCGGGTCATGTAGGAGACACGGAAGGGAACAGGTCCGGCCGGGGAACCTGCTGCTTCGTGTTTTAGAAAGTCACCTCTGCTACTGAGGGAGAAAATGTCCCCGGGCACAGGGCTGGGCGCTGGGCCTGTGGTTCAGGGTCCACCGGGAGACCAGCTCCAGCCGCCCAGGAGAACCCCGGAGCAGAGCCCCACCCTCAGGCTCCAATTCCGCAGGCGGGGAGAGGCCGGGTCAGCAGCTCTTAGAGCTCCTGGTGATCATCAAGGGCAGCTGGGGACAGAACCTCCGGGTGAGGCCTCCCCTCCTCGGGCGCTCGCCTGCCAAACTGGCTTCACCTGGGAGGCAGCTGCAAGTCCCAGTCCCCCTCCCCCTGTGGCTGAGGCCCAAGACCAGCCCTGCAGCCCTCCAGGTGACCCTGGTGCAGCCAATCAGGAGGCTCCATCTCGAAGAGTCCTCCTAGAAACACAAAAATAGCCCAGGGCCAGAAATCCTGGGGCTGGGGAACAAGAACAGTCCTGCCAACAGGAAATGACGCCCTGACGGAGGCGCACAGAATCACACGGTGACAAGGCCACTCCTGTCCTGCATGCCCAGACCAGACATCAAAGTTCATCACAGGGACGTGTGCTCGGGACGGCTTCTCCAACACAGTGGCGAGTGTGCACGCACCCGGTGACACTCACCATGGCGAGGACCGATCCCAGGTCGGCAAGATGGCCGGGGCAGTGACCACAGGGAGAGGTGCCGCCTTCCTATCCTCCAGGCTTAAACAAAACGCCTTCACCCTAATGGACGCACCTCACAGCTCCCCAAGATAGAGGCTACTGCTCCCACATCACGCTTAAAGAAACGGTGGCGCACCCGCCACTCCAGAGGCCGAGGCAGGAGGATCACAAGTTCGAGCCCACCCTCAGAAAATTCGCCAAGCCCCAAGCAACTTAGCAAGACCCTATCTCAGAACAGAAATTAAAAGGGCCGGGGCTGTAGATCAGTGGTTAAGTGTCCCTAAGTTCAATTCCCAGTACCAAAAATAATAAACAGTTCCGACAAAGACACTTATTGAAGGTCACACAGCCAGAAATTGATGAAAGCTCCCACCCATTTTCTTCCCCCATTCATAGACCACGGAACCCACAGCTTCAGCCGAGATGTACGTGCACAGAACAAAAGAAAGGTTTGAGATTGTCACTTACAGTTAGGTGCGGTGGCACACGCCTGTGATCCAGCAATTCAGGAGGCTGAGGCAGGATTGCCGTTTGAGGCCAGCCTGGGAGACTCAGCAAGACCCTGTCTCAAGATAAAAAATAAAAAGGGCTGGGGTCGTAGCTCCGAGGTAGCGCTCCCCTGGGTTCAATCCCCAGTGCTGTCAGAGAGAGAGGAGAGAGGGGGAGGAGGGAGAGAGAAAGGAGAGGAAAGGAGAGAGAGAAAAGGAAGGAAGGAAGAAAAATCTCCCTTACAACTGTTTAATAACGAAGTGGAATCTAAAAAGCCTGGCCTCCAGCCAAACCAGTGGTCACAGATGGTACCTTTCGAGGACAGACGGGTGACTGCATGGTCAGAGAGCCCGCTGGCATGTGCCACCGGGGAAGCCAAGGGGCAGGGTGGCCGAGCTCCCCAGCTCAGCCAGGCTGGGCGCACCTGCTGACCGGTCTTATGGGCAGGCCTCAGGCCGCAGCGCATTGGCGTCACCTGGGAGGCTGTCAATCACCCTGCTGGGCGGCCCCCACGGGGCTGCTCTCAACAGGCCCAGGTGGGAGCTGGACCTCCATCTGAGAAGGCCCCGGCGCTGCCCCGCGGGCCGACCGCTGCTGCAGGGAGAGCCCAGGAATCTCCGGGCACACAAGAGTCCCTGCTTGGGGAGGGACTTGGAAGGGTGCCCTTCAGCCTGCGGCCACACTCACCCTGGGGACCCTGCTGACTCCCAGCCTGAGGACGAGGAGCGCGACTTTACTGGACCAAGAGAAAGCGGGGCTGGCCGCTGTGCCCGTCTGGCTGGCCAGAGATGCACCCCGTTCAGTGTGGGGACAGAGTCACAACGGAGAGGCCGGAGCAGGGAAACAGGAGACGGGTTCGAGCACTCAGGAGACAGCCTCGGGGAACCCCAGAATCAACGACCTACCTCCCGGGGCTTACTGGGGAGGGAGTGCGCGGGTGAGGTCACTAGCATTTGGGGAGCAGTGCTGCTCTCCTGTGCCAAGTTCCGTGTGAGCACCAGGAGCTGTTCCTGCCCGTCCCCTTCTTCCTTCATCTGTCCTGCGTGACAAGAAGAGCGTAAGATGCCTGGCTCGGAGGGAATCCGCCCCTGGGCACGGCCTGTGGCGTCGGGTGTCCCAGGACCAGAGGTCTCCAAGGACCAGAGGTCTCCGTGAGAGCCCCTGACACAGAACTAGCAACCGAACAGGAAGCACCTGCTCCTGCCCCTGGAGGCCTCTTCCTGCTGAAGGGTGGCTTGTACCCAGCTCTCATGCCCACCTTGCCGAGCTCACTGCGGCATCCCCACGGTTCTATTTTTCCGCGCAGCCAAGGTGCGTGCCCCTGACGCCGGGAGCCCCGGGCTCAGGCTGCCAACCACCCCTGACGATTCAGCGAGCCGCCTCAGTCAGGGCAGGCGCGCCACCTCCGGGCTCCGGCCCCTGGTTTTCAGGGCTCCTGCCATTTCCCAGCCCGGCCGTATCTTGATGCAATCACGCTAATAGGAGCGGCTTACTGGAGTCCCGGGAGGCGGAGGCTGGCAGGATTAACCCCCGCGCTCAGCTCCTTATCGTGGGGAAACATCCTCACGCGGCCCCGGGCTCCGGGGTGCTCATCTCTCTCCAGGCAGCGCTGACCGCCCGGATCAGGGCTGGACAATTAGAAGTTTGGCTACCGGTCCTGTTTTAATCTCGATTCCAGCCAGCGATAAGCCAAAGGCAGGATGAATGCTAATCAAAAACGAGGAGCAAGCGTCGATAGGCCAAGGCCAGGACCTCTTTCCCCTGGGTGCTCAGGGCCTGTCCACGGGTCCTATCCACCAGGAAACCCCAACTGGACTCCCTGATGTCCCTAAGCCCCTCCATCGCCCCACCCCACCTGGCCAAACCCCTCCGCTAGCCAGCACACACGTTCCCACAGAGCTTTCTAGCAAGGTCCTCTCTGCACCCGGGACAAGGGTCAGCCAGTTGTCCATCAAATACCCGAGAGAGTCAGTTTGAAGAAAAAAAAATGTTTATTGGAGCGTCCGGTCCATGGTCTGTTGGCCCGGTTGCTTTGGGAACTGTGGCAGCACGTAACAGAGCAAGCTCAAGGCCCTTCACCTCCTGGACCAGAACAGGAGGAGGAGAGGGAAGGGCGGAGCCTGAGCATCCCTGGAGGGCGTGCGGAGGGGGTTTCCAACACCCCCTCCTTGTGCCACCCTGAGAACCAAGCCTGCAAGACGGGGGCCTTTGGGGGACACTGATCCAAGCCATGGCCGTGTCTGCCCTGATCACCGGCCTCCCCACCTCCCGTCTGCATTCAGTCACTGAACAGACATTCAGGAAGTCGCCAGTGATAAGCCAAAGGCAGGATAAATGCTAATCAAAAACGAGGAGCAAGCGTCAGTAGGCCAAGGCCAGGACTCCTTCGTGCCAGAAACGCTCTCAGGACAAGAGCATTCACGTGGTTTAGTGGGGAAGGGGGACTGTCGCGGGAGGAAACGCGCCTCCAAACAAGGCTCCAGGGTTCCCAGAGAGAAGACGCAGGCCACTGGTCATCCTGGTGATTCTCTCCAGCAAAACCACTGACTGAATATCACCTGTTTCAAGAGCAGCTTGATGGTAGCACATCTTTTCAGTTCACAGTTAATCAAGCAATACTAGATATCGTTTTAAAGGCTATTTAATGTCAAGATTCACTTTCATTGCCAAAAGGACAGCAATTTTTATTTATTTTTTAATATTTTTCAGTTGTAGTTGGACACAATACCTTTATTTTATTTATTTTTATTTAATGCTGAGGATCGAACCCAGCGCCTAGCACATGCTAGGCGAGCGCTCTACCGCTGAGCCACAACCCCAGCCCCTGGCGATTTTATTTTTAATGTGCATGTGTTCACATTTCCATGAAAACAAAACTGCTCCAAGCCTACAGGGAAGATTAGCGGCTTATCTCTGAGTGATTCATTCTTGGAAATGGAATTTTTCTTTATATTTTTCTAAGTCGGTTTCCATAAGGAAATCAGCTATTGGACACATTTAGGTGTACAGTGTAAGCTCGGGGGTAGTTTGATGTGCATAAAGATGGTCAGAATGTAACCACTTCGTGTGGGATACACACTGGACACTGTCTCCTCAGCCTGCGTGGTGGTTACGGGTCTGCACGTGGTCGTGGTGGTGCTTCTTACTTTCTGAGGGGACACGGCCCAGAGCCAAGTGCCCAGCTGTGACCTGCTCTTGGGTGACGTTCCTTCTGCCTCACCTATGATATGAAATGCATAACCCACCCTGACTCCCGGCCTCTTGTGAAGATCGGGTGAATTCACCTCTGTCCTGCTAGAGCAGGGCCAGGCACCTGGCGGTGCTTAACATGTTCATTAAATAAACACCAAGTGTGAAAGTCTCCTAAGGAGATCATCAGGAGAAAACGTTCAGAGCACCACTGGATTGTTTTGTTTTGTTTTTGGTACTGGGGATTGAACTCAGGGGCACTTGACCCCTGGGCCACATCCCCAGCCCTTTTTTGTATTTTATTAGAGACAGGGTCTCCCTGAGTTGCTAAGTGCCTCGACATTACTGAGGCTGTCGTTGAACTCTCCATCCTCCTGCCTCAGCTTCCCAAGTGCTGGGATGACAGGCGTGCGCCACCGCGCCCGGCTCCAGAGCACACTGTCTTAACAGGAAAAGTAAATAAAGAAGAAATTGCCAAGAGAGATTAATTAGGACTGTGGAGTGCCCGAGGACACCGGCTGGGAGACCACACTGCCTGGGTTCAGAGCCCAGCCCTGCCGCTCACAAGCTGAGCACTTTGGAGAAGTGTCTTCACGTCTCTGTGTCTTGGTTTCCCATCTATAAAAAGGGGGAAGCTGGGCGCAGTGGCGCACGCCTGTCATCCCAGCACTTGGGGGGCTGAGGCAGGAGGATCGCGAGTTCAAAGCCAGCCTCAGCAATGGTGAGGCACTTAGCAACTCAGGGAGACCCTGTCTCTAATAAAATACAAAAAAGGGCTGGGGATGTGGCCCAGGGGTCGAATGCCCCTGAGTTCAATCCCTGGTACCAAAAATATAATAAATAAATAAATAAATAATAAAGGGGGAAAACAGGGGTTCCCAGACATAGATGTGGAAGGGCTCGTAAAACCCTCACAGGAGGGACGGGAAGGCAGCACGCACCTGTGTGTGGAGAGGGACGCTGCACCAACCCAGGGTGGCAGACGGGAGCTGTGCACACCACACACGGGTGCCTTTTGATCATTTGCACAAAAGCATGATTCTGTAGAGTGTTTGTTAGGGTCCCATCTGTGTTAAATTGCATTAGTGAACTCATCCATGTTTTGTTTTGTTGTTGTTGTTGTTGTGTTTGTTTTTGAGACACGGTCTCACTAAGTTGCTCAGGGCCTAAGTTGTAAGGCTGGCCTCCAACATGTGATCCTCCTGTCTCAGCCTCCCAAGTTGCTGGGATTGCACACATGCTTTTAAATGCACGTCCATGTTACTGTGGATGGTGGCCTCCGTTATTATGATCCTCTTTTCTGAGAATAATCAAACCCCTGTGCCTTTTTGAATAAAACGTTCAAGATTTGTTATGCCAGGCCGATCCGACTATTGTCTTAAGAAGTTATCCACAATAGAGTAGCAGGTGGGTACATCACAATCACACATATGCACCCACGCAGGCATCGCTGGGAAGAAGATGGAAAACAATCAGAATAATTTACACAAAAATGAACAACTGCTATCTCAGGACCTAAACGCTACATGTGATTTCCACGTCTTCCTGGGTTTATGAGAATTTTAATAAACTTTCCAGATTTTGGTACACATAAAAAGGAAATAGAAGGACTGTCTTTTGGTGGTAATATTATAGAGAATTCTCATTTTCTTTTTTACATTTTCCTGTAATGAATGGATATAACCTTACACTCAGAAAATATTTATTCAAAAGCATATGTGATTCTTCTACATCCTTGCAATAGTCTAGGATAACTAGGATGATAAAATATTACAGTGCCAGAGTGATCCAAGTGATCAGTACCAAGTGATTAAAGTGATTAGCACCAAGTGATCCAAGTGATCAGTACCTAGTGAACCAACTGATCAGCACCAAGTGATCCAAGTGATCAGTACTAAGTGATCCACATGGAGAAAGGCTGGGATGGAAGCAGCAGCATGATAAAATATTCCATTTATTCAATCACTTTACAGATGGAAATCAAGTCTTATACAAGGATGTGGTTCTTGTACATCCTTGTTATAGTCTAGGATAACTAAAATGGTAAAATATTACATTACCCAAGTAATCCAAGTAATCAGTACTAAGTGATTCAAGTGATCCAAGTGATCAGTACCAAATGATCCAAGTAATCAGTACTAAGTGATTCAAGTGATCATTACTAAGTGATCCAAGTGATCAGTACCAAGTGATCCACATGGACAGAGGCTGGGACGGGAACGGCAGCATGATAAAATATTCCATTTATTGAACCACTCTACAGATGGAAAGGGAAGTTCTGTGCATTCTCACCAATGCCAGCATCAAACGCTTCTTTCCACCAGGCACCCCCCGTTTGCAGCTAGCATGCCACGCGCTCTGGGCCCATTCACCGGGATGAGCTTCTGCTGCGGCACAGAGTTTACCCCCGTCATTTCCAGTCGCTCTTCTGCCACGATGCCAGGTCCCCCAGGAGGGCTCCGAGGGGCGACTGTCTTACTTACAGATTATTTTTACTCCTTATAGTCCCAACTGTGCTGTGCTCAAACGTTTGAGTGGCTACAGCAAAGCAGGGAGACACACACACATGCACACACACACACACACACACACACACACACACACACACGCACACCTCAGTGCAGAAATACAAACCGGCTAAACCCAGATCACACCCTCCAGACTGTTGAGCCCAGGAACAATTAGGACCCGGGCGCCGTCCCATGCTCTCCGACGTGTTAAAATAATTTAATTGGGTATTTGATGGCACGTTTCTGCATTATGATAGCTCCCTTTGGAGGCCACGAGTGATTTGCTTCAGTAATATAGAGTCCCAAGTAGCGGCATTATGTGATTAAGTAAGTGCAAACCGCAGCCACTAAACCAGCTCGGCCCTGCTCCCATCCATCTTACTTCTTCTTTATAATTTAAATTTTCCTGCCAGTTTATGTCCACCTGAGACCATTTTGAAGTCGCCTGTTTACGAGAGTGGCTCTTCTGGCTTTCGTCCTGTTACGACCACCCGAAGAGTTTCAGAACTGCTGTCTCAGTCTCCTTTGCTACGGGAGTGGACCGTGGGGTCCCAAGGCGTGGGCCTGCGTGGTGGGTGGGCCCCGTGGCCATATTGACAGCAGCTCTCCGAAACATTTCAGGAGGCTTGTTTGGTGGGCCTCGTAGCAGTTCTGGCCTATTGGACTTGAGCGCTTGGTGAAAACCTGCGCGGCGGCCGTTAAGCAGGCGTCTTCTTCAGCCTCTCTGGCTGTGAAGTTCAACGGCGCAGAGAAGCTGAGGGAAAGGCAGAGAGCAGGTCAAAAGCAGCCCGAAGATTCTAGCACAGTGGTTCCTAACCTTGCTGAGCCACTGTCCCCCTTGAGGATACAACAGAAGCCGCAGGTCCCCTCTCCAAAGCAGGCAAGTGTATGCAACAGAATGTTTATGGTTGTATTTGGCAGGGGCAGCTCCCCTGCCCGTATTCTACCCACTAGCTCAGAGAACTCAATTTCTGAATCCCTTCCCCAGAACAACGGTTCTCAACCAGGGCAATGTGGCCATCCAGGGGACACCTGGCAATGTCTGAACACATGGTTGATGGTTACGACCAAAGAGAGGGGCCGCTGCCAGAACCTGGTGGGTAGAGGCCACAGACGCTGCTGACCACCCCACAGCAGCCCATCCCGCTACAGGGAGACATATTGGCCCAAAATGTCAGTGTGCCCCGGCTGAGAAACGACGGTCCAGGAAGTCTGGCTGAGCTGGAACGCCGATCCTCACAGCACCCCCAGCGTGCAGGTCCTCAGAGTCCAATGAGAATCAGCGCCATTGGCCCACGGCTTTCAGGCCTTCAAACTGGACCACAGTCTTTCCTGGTTCTCCAGACTGATACCATGTGGCAGACTGTGGGACTTAACCTCCATGATGGTGTGCCCAGCTCCTTAAAATAAATCCCACTGGAGATATGAATATGGCTAGAGATAAAGACAGAGAGATGGGTAGAGATAGAGGTATAAATGGAGATGGAGATGGAAGTGGAGGTGGAGGTGGAGATATGGATATGGAGATGGAGGTGGAAATATGGATGGAGATGGAGGTGGAAATATGGATGGAGATGGAGGTGGAGGTGGAGGTAGAGATATGGATGGAGATGGAGGTGGAAATATGGATGGAGATGGAGATGGAGGTAGAGGTGGAGATGTGGATGGAGATGGAGATGGAGATGGAGATGGAGATGGAGATGGAGGTGGAGGTGGAGATATGGATGGAGATGGAAATGGAGATGTGGATGGAGATGGAGGTGGAGATGGAGATGTGGGTGGAGGTGGAGGTAGATATATGGATGGAGGTGGAGGTGGAGATATGGATATGGAGATGAGGATGTAGGTGAAGGTGAAGGTAGAGATATGGATGGAGATGGAGATGGAGATGGAGGTGGAGATGGAGATGGAGATGTGGATGGATGTAGAGGTGGAGACATCTCCCCAGGGGTGAGCTTCTCTAGAGAATTCTGACTAATGCAACCCCCTTCGATGTGGCTATACAATCCACCTCAGCTGAACTGGTAAGGGAGCAGTTCCAGGGACCAGAATGCCACAGACTCCTAGCATATTGACCTGCATTTCCACAGTTGTTCAAACACAAGCACTTCTCAGATTGCTGTATGTCACTGGTTAATTTCCAAAACACTGCAACAGTTGCTTTTGCCTGTTTTTTTTTTTTCCCCCCTGCTTTGTAGCTGCTTTCTGGAGAAAAGATTTGCTGACCTCCTCATACAGCCATACCTGGGAAGTCCTGCCAATAATTCAATTTTTAAATTACACTCTTGTAATTATATACTGAGGGTGGCAATGGAATGATTTGTAAGGCTGTGAGTGTCTGGTGGGTGATGTCACGACGGGCTGATCCATCAAGCAGGGCAGACCGGGAGAGGGCAAAATGGCTGATCACATTCACATTACCATCAGCCCCAAGCAAAATTTACAAGTCAAAAGGGCTGTTCTCAGTCATTTATGTATCTTGGCAGGTGACAACTGCTTTGGAGCACGGATTTGGGATTCTGGCCCTGTAGTTAACTGTGTGTATATACCCTCATGTGCACATATCTATCACATTCTGTATGCACACGTATGCATACATTATGCATCTCAGAATGTCTCCATGTGCATATACACACAAACACGCACGCTAAAACTGCTCCTCCTGTTTGCATCCCCAACATTGTGATGGTTACAATCAAGTTATATAAACTCCAAATTCACTGTTCATCCGACACTGGTCAAATTCCAGAACCTCTAGGTATCTGCTCCTCCGTGGAGGCAGGGAAGATATTTCAGGTACACTATCTTCTACTTCCAGGCAGAAAAGCATATTAGGCAGGAGAATCAAATGCTAATGGGAGCCCAGCTCCGTGAAAATTAAGCATAAAACCGTATTATGAAGTCCGCAGATGATTTGCAGAAGGATGGCGACCCTGTTTAATCATCCAAAACAATGTGAATGGCCGAGGACAGTGCTCTGGGGGTGACAGTGGTGGCCCCGTCGTCCAACAACAGCCCTAACGTGCTCTAGTGTGTTAAGCCAGCAAAGGAAAATAAAGAGCTCAAATTAACTTCAGCGCGCCGGGCGGCCCCGGTGCCAGCTTCTCCAGCTCGATCGTGAACAAAGCCCCTGGCTGAAACCCTGCCCGGCGTCTCCAGGGAAATCTAGACGCACGTGTCAATCTCCAGCTCTCTCTCTCCCCCCAGAGCTCGTCTCCACGGTCATTTGCCACCTGTCACCTCCTCCCTGTGACAGGGTGGGTCGAGTCACTCGGGTGGCCTTGAGCGGGAGCGGAAGAGCCGGAGGACCAGACGCTGACCGAGGCACGCTTGAGGGGACTTCTGACGAGGACTTCCCCTGACGGCCGGGTGGGGACGGGGCCCTCCACCTGCTGTCATCGGACGACTCTGGGGCCTCTCCCACCACGCTGCCGTCTCACGTCATGTCCACACACTGACCCCAGCGCTCGTTCCCACGGCAGCCTCGGGGACGAGGCACACCCAGGGCTGGCCCTGCACCAGAGCCGTGGAAGGTAACTGGAGCGTCCCGTTCCCAGGAAAGGCCACTGCCCCGAGGGTCCCTGTCCACTTCATTGAGGCTTTCATTCACAGCCACGCCGTGTCACCTTTGATCCTGCTCTACAAAGTGGGTTTCTGGGACTGTGCCCATTTCACAGGTGAGGAACCAAGAGCTCAGAGGTGAGGCCCTTGACAGTGGCCGCTCGGGGTCTGGTGATGTCATTCTCCCTCCACGTCCGGCCTCAGCCGCGGTCCAGTCTCCTCCTCTAGAAAACAGCTCCTGCTGCACCCCCTCAAATTAGGCCAGCTATGATTCTCCACAGAAAGAGGGACACCCCCAGAAGGGACTGCCCGCGGGCAGAGGTGACAGGAAGCCGGGCTCCACTCTCATCTTCCGCAGGTCTGTGTCTGTGCAGACATGGAAGCTCGTGGCTGGGGGCTGGGGCGGGGGGAACGATGATTTTTAAGGGTTTTGTAAATTCAAAGTCATATGATGACAGTGGCATTATCCATTCATTTATTTAAATATTTGTTGGAACAACTAAGCCACGGCCTAGTGGCTCCCCCTGACCCCGGTAGCAAGAGCAGCAAGTAATAAAGTCATTGAGCAAATACAGTTCGTTGCAACAGGTGCCCTGATAGGAGATGACAGTGTCTCCTGTGAACCTGTGGAAGGGAAAGGGCCCCGCCTAGTCTTGCACTTTTCAGAGAGAGGCCAGAAGCAGCCGTCCGGGTGAACTGGAGGTGGCAGTCAGAGTTCCAGGCAGAACATTTGGGCACGTAGGCATTGCATTAACAAACACAGGAGGTGAAAGAGAAGGAAGACTCGTCAAGAAACAAAAAGAAGTTTGCAGCAGCTCACGGTGAGCATGCCGCCCAGAGGCAGCGGAGGGATCCCACGGAGCTGGACCTGTTCTGACAACACTGAAAGCAGACGCAGGCTTGCCTGGCCGAGGAGCCCTGGCTCGGAACCAGGTGCCCTTGGGAAGCAGAAGGCTGGAGAATCCCTCCCTCCTGGTCCAGTGGCCCTAACATCGCCAGTGATGGTTTAAAAGCAAATAAACAGGAACATTTGAAGATTTATGGTCCTGGAGCCGGGCGTGGTGGCGTACGCCTGTCATCCCAGCACTGGGGAGGCTGAGGCAGGAGGATCGCGAGTTCAAAGCCAGCCTCAGCAAGGGCGAGGCACTTAGCAACTCAGGGAGACCCTGTCTCTAATCAAATACAAAAAAGGGCTGGGGATGTGGCCCAGTGGTCGAGTGCCCCTCAGTTCAATCCCCAGTACCAAAAAAAAAAAAAAAAAAAAAAGGTTTCTGGTCCTAATTCAGGCCTTGCTTCTTCTGACATACCCTCCTCTCTGCACGCTAGATCCTCACGACTCTTTCGACCTGAGCCAAAAACTTAAAGGGAGTCGCCATCGAATACAGCATTTAACCTGGTCCTCCTGCTTCCTCCAATAAGACGCTTAGGAGAAAATTAAAACCAGGAGCAGAGAGCACAGTTCTCATTCGAAGGACAAGGAAGCACGGTCAGGAGCTGACGGAGGGTGATGAAGAGGCCGGTGGAGACGGAGGAAGCGAGGACCTGTAACCAGGGCCCGTTGCTCCAACCCCAAGTATCTATAAAGCTGCTTCGGCGGCCAGGCAATTGGGGAAAGGAAGATTTGGCTGTGATATAAAACGGGAAGAAAGATGGCCACTGTAAAAGGGCTGGCCTGAGAGCCGGGATGGATGGAGCCTTTTATGGAGGCCATAAACCGGGCTTGCTGATTGGACGGCGTTTATCTGCTCTGTGCACGCGGGTCGGTGGGGCTCCCGCGTGGAAGTGAGGCCAGCCCCGCGGTCTAGAATGCCATCGACCACCCCCCCCCAATCCTTGCCTAAAGATTTTGCGAGTCTCCGTTGACATAATTTCTTGTTATCATTCTGCTAAATCTCTTTCATTCCCCAGTAAATGTAGGGCTGCTTGTCCGACGCCCCCATCGTGCCCCCTCTCTCCTCCGTCCCCACTAGCGACCCCAACCCCAGGGCTCTTTTTAAAATACATTCTGTCTGTCTGGAGCTTGGGACCCAGGCTGCCTCACTGGTCACTAACTGGCAATCTTTGTTTTAAGTACTTCTTAATTCAATGAAATGTTGCAACTCCAACTTAAAAGCCAGCACTTGTCTGCCTGCACCAAACCCTTGTGGGTCATTGTACCAGGATTTTTTTCCTTTCTTGTGTTTTTTCTTTTTTTCATCTTTTTGTTGTTGGTGGTGGTACCGGGGATTGAACTCAGGGGCACTCAACCCCTGGGCCACATCCCCAGCACCCCCCCCCATTTTTTTGTATTTTATTAGAGACAGGGTCTCACTGAGTTGCTGAGTGCCTCGCCATGGCTGAGGCTGGCTTTGAACTCGCGATCCTCCTGCCTCAGCCTCCCAAGCGCTGGGATGACAGGCGTGCGCCACTGCACCCGGCTTCTTTTTTCATCTTGATAGCAGCGGGTGTTTGTCATCACAGGGAAGGAGGGAGACCTAGGCTCAGAAAGAATGGCTTCTCCTCCAAGGCCACGCGGATGAGAAGAGACATAACCCAGACTCCACCCGGGCCTCGAACTCCCATCCCGCGTCGTCCTCCTCCTCCTCCTTCCTCCTCATTCTCACAGGTGACACCTGCCACCTGCTTGGCGTCTGCTGACACACACCTTAGCAGCCCACCCACGCGCTACTCAATCCAACCAGCTAGGGCATCTGCCACACCCAGGCCCCTCCCATCCAAAACATTATACATCTGTCATTCCCAAGGTCGAACAGAAAGCTACTTAGATTCTGAAAGCAACCTGAATCTGTTGCTGTGCAGAGAAGTTAGACTTAAAAGTAAGATGGAAACCAAAGCAAAAGAAAAAGGTGGTGTCATTCCACTGGATGCCACAGCTTCTGAGCCCCAGGTAGAGGCACCGCGGGCTGAAAGGGATGAGCCCAGTCCATCAGGCCCCCTTGACCCAATCGAAGCCATCCGTTTACAACCGGTGTTTAGAATACGCCCTGCAACATAACGAGCGCTAGAAAATGTCTCTTAATGCAAAATATGTAACTGACGGATATTGAGCTTCACCATCTGGAGAGCGTGAGAGGAAGGAGGATGAGAAGCGAGGAAGCAAGGAAGAAAAGGAATCAGAAGCAGCGGAAAAGAAACTGTGGACACCATTGCTATTGCATAAAGAAGATGTCTACAGCAATGTGCGAGGTCTTGCTAGCGTGTCTCGTCCCAGAGCCCCACAGAACTCAACTTTCATACCCGCACTTGGACATCCTATTCACTCACGGGAGAAGAAAAACATTGAGACAGTGCACCAAGAAGGACACTGCTGCAATTTAAGATAAAATCATATCCCAGCCGGGCGCGGTGGTGCACACCTGTAATCTCAGCCTCAGCGGCTCGGGAGGCTGAGGCAGGAGGATCACAAGTTGGAGGCCAACCTCAGGAAGTTAATGAGGCCCTAAGTAATTTAGCTAGAAAAACCTCTTGTGAAATAAAAACATTTTAAAAGGACTGGGGATGTGGTTCCACATCAAGGACATACCGAAAATGAGGTACTCAACACAGAGGCTGAGTGAGGAGTTACCAGGAGAGGGGGGTTTGGGGTTTCCCACGTGACCTGCAAAAAGAGGTGGTATGCAGGAAAACGGGGGATGCAGGGAAGACACTCGGCCAGCTGGCAGAACGGGAACTTCTGACCTGGCATCTGGCATACAGTAGGTGCTTAATACATACTTATTGCTGTCTCCGTTAAGAGAAGAGGAAGCAGCGACACAGCAGGAGTCGAGAACCAGAGGATGAGAGCACCAGGGAGGACGCCCCGGGGCAGGGGAGACTAGTCCCAGCTGAGGCAATGGCTGCTCCACGTGCAACTATGAGCCGCCGACTGCACTCGCTCCCGCCTCCATCCTCGGATTCAGTCAGGTGCTGACACATGCCGCGGCCACGTATACGTGCAGGCTGGGAAAAATGAGGCCCTTCTCATTTAAAGGGTGAGGAGATCGCAGTTTCCAGAATTCTGCCTGGTTTGGAAAAACTTCTGCAGGCATATGATGGCCAGGAGACACCAGCCCCCGTGACTTTCTGAAAAACTAGGCAGGAGGCAGGACGTGGTCCCCCGCAACTTAGAAGGCGGGCAGCCTTAGAGATGCCCTCGAGGCCACCCCTCCCTGGCCAGTCGACTCGGGGATAAACTGAGATAATGGTAAACCCAGTGCAAGGGAACCACCGTCCCAGACCCCAGCAACTGGCGGCAAAGGTGGCATTGCCCACACCCATGTCACGCCCAACATCGATCCGAACAAAGGCTATCCAGAGAGCAGCCCCTCGCATCTTTAGACTAAAGCACAAGCCATAAACGAGACGTCCCGGAAGACCCTGGGCCCACAGTCCAATATCAGCGAAAGCTATTGATCGGTACTTATTATTAAGTGCCTGCGTGCTCCTGGTGCAAGACCAAAGATTCAGTCCCACTTATAAAAGCACTCACTCAATAAGAGAATCAACGTTAACCTAAACACCGAGTGGCAGTCCCGAGGTGACCCTCAGAGACCCTGATGGTTCCCACAGTAGGTCAGGGTGGACACTGCCCCTCCAAGCAGACGGGGGCTTGATGTCCTAGCTTACCAAGGACCTTGACATCTACTGGGGAGCAAAATCAACTCTATAATACCACAGCCAGGCGCAGTTGGCTTCTGTCCTCCAGGGTGACTCTTTTGAGTCACAAGCCTGTGGTTTTCCCCAAAGGTGACAAGTAGATTCACAGATTTCAGATTCCCTTGAAAGATCTTTTCATGAAGGGAAGCTTCTTCCCTTTCTTCCACAAAGCAGGCTTTCTAGTGCCGCAGACGTTTGGCAACAGGAAGCAGGGGCGGAGGTGGTGGCGGGGGACAGGGATGGGTAAATAAGAAGCCTTTGCCATCCAGGATCAGCTCCGTGGACGGTTATCGGGACATTTGGAGGCAGGAAGAAAAAAAAGAAAAAAAAAAAAAAAAAAAACCAATACTTGGTTTCAAAGATCGGTGGCTGAGCTGTAAGTCATTTCTAGGAATAACTTCCCATTAATCCCAGGAAGCGTTTATGTCCATGAAGGTTGAACAGCTTCTCCATCAATTTATTGGGGAGTCATCATGAGGGCTGTCTCTCTCCAACAGGAGATGACACGCCCGTTGATTTCATTTCTCTTTCTGGCACTTGAAAAGTTGAGTGATGCCCCTCGCCCGCGGGGAGGAATCCAGGGCGGCAAAGCCCGGCACCCCCAACCCGGCCCTGCAGCACCCTCACCCTGCCGCTGATGCAGGGCCTCCTGTAAATGCGCATCCGAGACGACAGCCCGCCTCGGCCGAGGGCCCCCCCCACCCGTCCCTTTGTGTGTCCCTGACAGCAGCCTGATGAATGGTCTCCCCACGCTCTCCATCTCATTAGAGGACAATCCTTCGCTCCATCCTTAATGGACTCTACAAATTGCTCACCCTCCCTCCGGTGCCAGATTATGATAATTTTATTATTCATTCCGGGAAGGAGTTGCCAAAACTGACAACATGATCAGCACCGGTGACAGATACGGGGACCATCGCCGCGACACCTGGGGAAGGGGACCATCTGACGTGACGCTGGCTCTTTAATTAGGGAGAAATGATGGGCCCCTCTTCACACAGGAGCAGGGGCAGCCACAGCCCGGGGAACCCGCAGCTCGGGGAAACCGGGGGGACGCCCTGCGCTGACCGCTAGTGCTGTGAGAGCCCGTGCCGCTGGACAGAGCCCGCGCCGGCCGGCTGCGCGGGGACCGGGGAGTGTCACCCCGAGCGTGAGGCCGCATCGTGACCCGGGGACGGGGTCTCAGATGTGGGGTCTGACGCGGAGCTGTGTGGGCCCCCGCGGGTCCTCCTCCGGGGCCAGCGTCCTCGTGAGACTGGAGGGCTGAAGCGTGGCCGCGTCCCTCTGCAGTTCCCAGAATCTCCCTACGGCTGACCCTGTCCTTCACCAGCCTGGGGACGCTCGCTCCTCCCTCCTGCTCCACACAGCACCCACCGCCCACCTGAGAGAGGAGAAGGCCAGACGCCCACGTCCCCAGGCTTCCCTGCAGCTAGGAGAGGTCATGGTGGACACTGCGCCACATCCGGGGGCACATGCAGGGTGGGGAGACACGTGGGATTTAAAAGGGGGAAGAGAGAGTGCAAAGAAGGAGCAAGCAGAGCATACCCATGCCCTCCCCGCTTCTGGCCACCTTGGACATGGTGAACTTAGAGCATGAACCTGGAGCAGCAGCAGCCGTGTTGGGCCAGGAGGGGAGGGTAAGATCCGCAGGGACGAGGGCCCAGAGCCATAGCAATGGGGACCTGCCACACCAAACAGCAATTCCTGCCTCCCGACTGCTTGTTAGGAGGAGAAAAGTAAATGCAAACCTTTTATTTTTTTTTTAATTTTCGGTACCAGAACCCGGGAGTGCTTAACCACTGGGCCACACCCCCAGCCCTCTGAGCCGCTGGGATCACAGGTGCGCCTCCACGCCTGGTGTAGATGCACACTCCTAGGCCACTTTCTTTCAGGTGCGATTTCTTTTCCAACAGCCCAAAGCATCAGCAGTGATTTGTGGTCTCAGGTCACCTTGCCCCTCCCCAGTGTATTTATTTTCCGTATTTGATGCCACAGATGACCTGATGGACGTAGGGCCGGCCCCAGCAGGAGGCCCTCACCACCTTGGGGCGGGGTGCCCAGTCCTTCCCGGACACACCCAGCCTGAACTAGGATCTGGAAGTTACTTTTTGACTGACCCCTTCTATTAATATTTTGACCTCGAGATCTCACAGCCTCCAGGTACTTAGAACCTCTGACTGCCGAGATGCTCCCGAAGACTTTGCCTCCCGATTATGCTTAAATCTTTCACCTTAAATTAAAAAAAAAAAAAAAAAAAAATTTTTTTCAGGAAATATTTTTAGGAATGATGATCAATTTTAACATACACAGAAGTTTTACAAAATAGCATCAGCAAAGTATGACCAAAGGAGAATGTGAGGGCAACTTGAAGAAATGTTCAAAGACTACTTTTGAGCCATCCTCCCAGCCCTGAAGAGCCTCTTCTAGACTCAAGGTATGCAAAGACTCCTAAAAGAAATTATAGATGTCTGCGGCTGGATCCCAGATCTCACAACTTCCACTAGCTAAATGGTCTTTAAGATGTAGAAACAAGCTGGGCGCGGTGGTGCACACCTGTCATCCCAGCCCTTGGGAGGCTGAGGCCGGAGGATCGCGAGTTCAAAGCCAGCCTCAGCCATGGTGAGGCACTTAGCAACTCAGGGAGACCCTGTCTCTAATAAAATACAAAAAAAAAAAAAAGGCTGGGGATGTGGCCCAGTGGTGGAGTGCCCCCGAGTTCAATCTCCAGTACCAAAAAAAAAAAAAAAAAAATAGATGCAGAACCAAGCTGACACAGAGGTGCACATCTGTCAGAGACTCTGGAGGCTGAGGCAGGAGGACCGTGGTTCAAGGTCAGCCGCATCAACTTAGCCAGACCATGTCTCAAAATCAAAAGAATAAAAAGGGCTGGGGATGTGGTTCAGTGGTAGAGCCCCCCTGAGTTCAAGCCCCGTACCATGCCAAAATAACAACAACAACGATATTGATAATGATGATGCGCTGAGGAACTTGAACAACGCCATTCTGAGTAACTGAGACAAAGCGTCCAGTTAGCCTGATTTTGACATAATTTCCACTCGCTCGGGGCTAGCAGGATGGCTCCCTGACAGATCTCATATCTGATGAGTTCCAGAGAGTGCAGGGGACAGTGGGAGCTGAATTTATGGTCACTGGGTCCTCTGTGCGCTCTCCGCTCCACACCAAAGCCACGGGAGCTGGGAGCAAATGTCACTATGACAACCATTTATGTGACTAAGATGGAAACGCCAGGTTTGATGGGCTGACAGAGACGCTCGCACCTATAACTCTAAAATACAGCGCGAGTTTTATGGGATTTTTTTTTTTTTTTTTTTTTTAAAGACTAAACCCAGCACCTGCCCCTCCCCTCCCCTCCCTGCCTCTGGACGTGTGAGTGTGTGTGAGAATAAAAGGGCCATAATGAAGCCATGAATCATAAAATATCAGAGGACCTCAGAAAGAATACCAGAGGCCTCCGGACGCTGCTCCCCACGGGCCTCGACTAACCGACCTTCCCAGGAGACTCTTTTGCTCTTTCCACTGTTCGTATTTCCTTTGCCCCATTGGAAATATGTCCCCGCAAAGCCCCCAGAGCAGGACCTCGGGGCTGCCTGTTCACAAACAGCAGGCGGGGTGAGGAACGGTCACTTCAGGTGTGCTGGGCCCCGGCTGCCCGGGATAAACCCTAAACCTCCCTCGGGGACTTGACGGTCCCCAAAACCCCGTGACTGTCCCCTCTGTTCTCCCACAAGCCCTGAGAAGGTGCCACTGAAACCAACGTCTGAATTTTCAGGAAGTGGGAGGCCCCACAAGCAAATGATGCGAAGGTTTAGAGCTGGTTGCAAAGAAACAAAACAGGTGTTGGGCGGGTTTTAATGTCCCCGAGCCTCCCAGCCCGGGTGCCGCTGACTCTCCATTCTGGTGCTCGGGGAGTCCTCTTGGGGTGCTTCCTCACCCCTGGGTGCAGGAGCCCCACAGTGGTCCTCCTTCACTGCTGCTGCCGCTGCTGCACCCCAAGTCCTGCAGGGGTGGCAGCTTCTCTGCCCGGCTGCAATCTCCCCAAGGTCCCCAGAGGTGCCAGATAGCCCCGGGCTGCCTCCCGTCCCCGCTACACTACAGCCACCCCCTGGGTTTCCCTGCAGGGAGGCAAGGTCTGTCCCTCCCTGTTCAAGGTCCTCCTGCCTCGGTTATGGAAGGAAATGTCCCCAGGGAGTGTGGCCTGGGACACGCACAAAAAGGTTTTGCCCTGTTTTTTTGCAACTGCACAGCAAATCGAAAATGAGTTTGATTTCTCAAGTTTTTAAAAATACACAAGATTCATTCACACGAGTTGGCGCCCCCACGGGCTGCCCTGTCACTGTCACCCCAGGAGAGCTGGGGTGCATGCACAAAGTGCCCGGGGAGATGGCACCCTGAGGACACCAGGCAGGCAGGGCCTACGGAAGATGGAGGTGGGGAAGCTGGGGACAGAGGGCCCGGGTGTGAGAGTCCAGACAGGGAGGCCACACCTCCCAGGTGCTGGCCAGCCCTCAGGTACCCCTCTGGACCAACTGGGACACACAGGCTCCCCTTTCAACCCCCGGCAGCCTATGGAATTGGGGTCCCCTCTGGGGGGCCCTTCTGATCACCAGTGGGCTACTTAAGCCTGCTCCGGACTGAAACCTGCCTTTGTCCTGCCTTTCCCCTTGTTCCTTCCCTTCCTTTCCCTTCCCGGCCCCTCCACGCCGTGCTTTCCCCACCCCTTCCCTTCCACGTGGTCCCTAATAAACCCCCTTTCTACAAGGCGTTCCTGGCGTGGCTTTTTCCAACACCGGGGACAGAGGGGCGAGAGGTTATCCGAGGCCCACATTGTCGACCTGGTGACGAAGCCGAGGACCAGCTCGCTTACAAGGTAGCGCCAAAGGCCTCCTTAACCAGCCCCCCTCCAACAACACCTGCTCCGGAGCCCGGGCCTCAGGCATCCGCCTTCACACGCCCCTCAATCAGTCATCGAGACCTAGCGAGGCCACCCCAGGGTGCCCCAGCCCACCACGTCTGTCTCCCACAAAGCTCCTCCCCGAACAACAGCCTGCGGCTTGCTGGTTGTAAGTGACCAAAGACAATTGGCCATTAACGGTCACCAGTCTCTTTTGGTGACAATGGGGAACATCCAAGGGTTTGGAGGTGGCTGAGAGCTACAGGGCACCTCGACTGCCACCAGCCAGTCGGGTAACATGCCTCCGACTAGATCAGCCTCCTACAGACACCCAGGTTCCCTGAGAGTCAAACCTCCCGGGCCTAAGTCTAGCTATGTCTCTGTCCCCAGGTGTGAAGATTCACCCTGGGTAGGCACCACAGTGTCCTCAGGAGTCACCTCCCATTTCATGAGATCAGGCAACAGAATTCACCTTGAAGGGGGCACACAGACGCCTCAGAATTCTGGATCTAGATGAGCCTTGTTCTTAACCCAATTTGCAAGGGCAGATTTTAACCATTGAGATATCTCGAACATGATTTATTTCACCAATAAAAACTATTTCTAGCATCCTTTATATGAAGAGACCAGACAGTTGCAGATCCAGATGGAGAGACCTACTATCACACCTGGAGTGTGGGCCCCTGATTAGAGGAAGCCAGGTGTTTTGGTTTAAATGCGAAGTGTCCCCAAAAGCCCATGTGTAAGACAATGCAAGAAAGTTCAGAGGTGACGTGATTGGTTATGAGAACCTTCACCTCATCAGTGCATTAATCCCTTGAGAGGGATTAACTGGGTGGTGACTGTAGGCAGGTAGGGTGTGGCTGGAGGAGGTAGGTCCTTGGGGTGTGCCTTTATATGTGTGGTTTATATTTTGTCCTCTTTTTAATGATTTTTTTTTTTAGTGAAATAAAAGGGTTTATTAGGGACCACCTGGGGAAGGGTAGGGAAAGGAAGGGAAGGGAAGAGGGGTAGGGAATGGGAAAGGGGCAGGACAAGAAGAGACAGGTTTCAGTTCAGAGCAGGCTTAAATAGGGAACTCTAATGATTTTTTTTAATATTTATTTATATGCTTTAGTTGTACACAATGTGTTCTTATTTTTACGTGGTGCTGAGGATCGAACCCGGGCCGCGCACATGCTAGGCGAGCACTCCACCACTGAGCCACAACCCCAGCCCCCTATATTTCGTCCTTTTGAGCGAAGCTCTCTCTCTCTGCCTCCTAGCTGCCACGTTCCCAGCTGTCTTCCTCCACCACACTCTTCACCATGATGTTCTCCCACACCTCAGACCCCCCCGGAACGGAGTCGGTGGTCTATGGACTGAGACCTCTGAAACCACGAGCCCCCAAGTAAACTTTTCCTCCTCTAAAATTGTTCTTGTCAGGTCTTTTGTTGCAGCAACGAAAAAGCTGACTAACATGCCAGGTGCAAACCACTCCTAAATCATAACTAGGTGGATGCACACCTACACAGAAAGACATATCAAAATGTCCATAAATATTAATGCATTCTTAGTTAACTGCAAACTATACATATATCTTGTATATTCTGACAGGTGCTGGGAATTATTGCTGAACTATAAGAGAGGGGGACCCTGTCCACAGGCTGCCATTATCCCAAAGGTAAGCAGACACCCTCCCGGGACCCTACCAATATGTCATCAGCCAGAGACACGTGCTCAGAAGAAACCAGACACCCTTCTAGTGTTAGGGGACAGGAGGTGAGGACGGAGGGAACAGGCGGTGCAGAGAATTAATCCTATCAAATGGGCACACTGTGCTGACCCCACGTGCTTTCTCTGCCAAAGAGCAATTCACCGGCAGCCCTGCCTGGCGCAAGTAGACAGGATGTGTCACGCTCCTCAGCAAACTACCTGTCCACTGCAAGGGATGCAGACAGGAAGTGACGTTAAAAGAGGAGCCAGGTGACTTCAAAAGGAAGAGACATCTGTGATCCTTTTCACTAACCAGACTCCGCCTGACCATAAAACCCATGATACCACTGGTTACCGGCGACGAGTTCTGCTCCCCCCAAATGTTGAAATCTGAACATCAGAGAAGCACACCGAGGCAAGCATGTAAAGCAGGTTTATTTAAAAGGGGTCACATAGACGTCTCCCGGGAGGGGGGAAGGGGGCCATTGCTGGTATCCTGGTATCCCCAGAAGCGAGGCGGGTCTGCCTTTTTCTATGTCCCAGGCTTCCTTGGTTCTCCTGTTCTCTTCCCCTTCTCCCTCTCCTTCCTGCTTAGGTGACCAGGCCCAGTGACCAGGCCCAGGGATGCTGGGTGGGGTGGCCAAAAGGCGGGAACCAGGTGGGCTGAAGGGGAAGGGCAGGAGGGAGCAGCCCAGGACACGTGGATTACCAACCTTAGAGCTCCCGTAGGGAGGGCAGTTCCTGGGACAGGCTACCTTGGCGCCAGGTTGGGGCAGGGGCAGGTTCTTGATAAAGAGGAGGAAGGGCTCTGAAGGAATTGACATTCCAATCCCTGGGGGGGGGGGGACAGCCTCCACTTCCAGGGACTCACTCAAAATTGGCTTTCTTGATCTAACCTGACTCAATTTACCTATCTACACTGCCTGCCTGTCAGATTCTGGCTTCACCTATAGAAATGGTTAACAACCCAATTAAAACCAGTCAGACCTAGAGCTGCCCTGACAGTGGGGACTTGAAAGTCTGGTGTCATCTGGCTGTCCGTCAAAAGTCAAGAGGTGGGAGCCGGGCACGGTGGCGCAGGCCTGTCATCCCAGCACTTTGGGAGGCTGAGGCAGGAGGATCACGAGTTCAAAGCCAGCCTCAGCAATGGCGAGGCACTTAACTCAGTGAGACCCTGTCTCTAATAAAATACAAAAAGGGCTGGGGATGTGGCCCCGTGGTCCAGTGCCCCTGAGTTCAACCCTGGTACCAAAACAAAAAAAAGTCAAGAGGTGGACCTGGTGGGACTCTCTGGAAACTTCTCTGGGCACAAGAGGCACACTGTCTGTCCCTCTCCTTTCTGAGAAGACCCACTCTGTCCCTTGAGAGTGTCCCCTCTCCCCTTTCCTCTCCCTTCGATCAGCTCATTCCTATTACTCTGAGTGACACGTCTGAAACCTTTCTGACTGATCACAAGAATCGGGGTTTGAAGAGAGGTCTTGGGGCTGCCTCAGCTTCTCGGAAGGCGCCAGCTCTGTAGCACAAGGGGCACCAATACTGAGAAAATGGGGGGGGGGGGGGGGGGCGTGACCAATGAAAAGAGATGGGAAGGCTAAATACTTGTTGGGGGGAACAGAACTGGGAGTAAGAACTACAGGCGGGGTGTCACCTTTGTGCGTCACCGTTCAGCGTCAGCACCGTGACCCGCTCTGCTGAGGGTCCAGTACTCTCTTTCAGTCGACTCACTTTTGTATTATGTTGCCGCCGGAGCGATGGCCGCTGGGAGCAACAAAACCGCGGGAAGAAGTTCAGAGGCGAACTGGAAACAAACAGCTTTTTTATTCTGATAACTTTTCTCTCTGGCTCTAACAACGACTTTAACACGCACCACACACCACCAAACAACCAACACACCAAAAAATGGCGAAGACCCGATCAGCAATCTCACCTCAAGTCTCTCGAGATCCCGGGCCAAGTCCCGCGAGATCCCAGGCCAAGTCCCATGAGACTACGGAAGGCGGCAATGCCCAAACATCTCCATGGCCCGTAGTCAACCGCAATCTTAGTCGTCTCTCCAAACAGGGCTCCTACAGTATTACACAGCAATGTGGAGGAGAACTTGGTTTCCTCTCCCTCTGCATAAAGCCAGTACCACCTGCCACCAGCGATGGCGATTTTAAACAAAATACGATGCAAATGACATTATCAGTGTGGCACTAGAGGTGGTCCCCACAGAGAGCTCTTAGCTAATAAAGCAGATAAGCAAGCCTTGGAAGGTGTTAGAGAAAAGAACCCAGAATGGAGATTCTATCCTGCAGTTCATAAACGATTTAAGGAGAAACAAAAGAAGTCCAACATCTCAGCAGAACACAGCACTCTAAGCTTGCCTGCAAAACCCCCAAGGGACCCACACTTCGCACCAAGGACAACCGGTGTCACATGCTGAGAAGCAGACCTCAGAGCCCATCACCAGGACCAGAACCCAGGGCCCGAGGGAGGAGGCACTGTTGTCCCCCACTGTAGATACAGCCGCTGACATCTGGAGGGTATATGCGTCCCCCTGCACTCGGTCATGGTAAATAGGATGTCACAGACCCAGAGCCAGGAAGCCCAACTCTAGAAACCTGTGCTCTTCATGACAGTGAACTCTGTTAGGAGGGAGAGGAGGAGGGAGAGGAGGAGGAAGAGGGGAATAGGAGGAGGGGGAGGAGCAGGGGGAGGATGGGGAGAAGAGGAGGGAGAGGAGGAGGGGGGGAGGAGGGAGAGGAGGGGAGGGGAATGAGGGGGGAGGAGGGAGAGGATGGGGCGAGGAGGAGGGGGGAGGAGAGGGGGAGAATGAGGGAGAGGAGGAGGGGAGGGGAGGGGGAGGAGGAGGGGAGGAGGAGGGGGGAGAGGAGGGAGAGGAGAAGGGGGGAAGGGGAGAGGAGGGAGGGGGAGGAGGGGGGGGAGGGGGAGGAGGAGGGGAGGAGGGAGAGGAGGAGGAGAGGGGGAGGAGGGAGGAGGGGGGGAGGGGAGGGGAAGGAGGAAGGAGGGGAAGAGGGAGGAGGAGGGAGAGGGTGAGGGGAGGAGGGGAGGAGGGGAAGAGGGGAGAGGAGGAGAGGAGAGGGGGGGGGAAGGAGGAGGAGGGGGAGGGAGGGGAGAGAGGAGGAAGGGGGGTAGGAGGGGGAGGGAGGAGGGGGAGGAGGAAGGAGGAGGGAGAGGAGGGAGAGGAGGAGGGGGGGGAGGGGGAGGAGGGTGGGAGGGGAGGAGGGGAGAGGAAGGGAGGAGGAGAGGAGGGGAAGAGGGGAGGAGGAGGGAAGGAGGAAAGGGGAGAGGAGGGAGAGAGGAGGAGGGGAAGAGGAGGGAGAGGAGGGAGGGAGGAGGAGGGAGAGGAGGAGGAGGGAGGGAAGAGGAGGGAGAGGAGGAGGGGAGGAGGGAGAGGAGGAGGGGGAGGAGGGAGAGGAGGAGGGGAAGAGGAGGGAGAGGAGGAGGGGGAGGAGGGAGAGGAGGAGGGGAAGAGGGAGGGGGAGGAGGGAGAGGAGAGAGGAGGGGAGGGAGGAGGGGGAGGAGGGAGACGGAGGTGTAAATCGAGGAGGGGAAGGGGAGGGAGAGGAGGAGGGGGAGGCTGCTGAGGGAGGCAGGTACAGAGGAGGGAAAGTTAGAGTAGTGGAGGAGGAGGAAGAGGGAAGAGGCGAGGAGGACAGGAGTCTGTGAGCGTCCAGCAGCTGTGCTCCTGCACCTTGTCCCCTGACTTGGCCAGGCCAGGGGAGCCCATGGCTTGCACCGCTGGCTTCCGAGGCTGGTCTACAAAATCCAGGGCTGCTCCCTGTACCCGGCCCCCACAGAGCACTAGGTGGGGTGGCATTCTTGCCCCAGAGCCCAACCGTGGCCTCAGAACCCTCAGGGCTGCCCTCTGGAGAGCCTCCAGGGGCTCAGGGCCTGGGACGGCTCCGACACCTCTGCGGTGCCCAGGCGAGGCTCCGGGCGCTCAGCAGGCCAGGAGAGGGCATGAACGGCCGGGCTGGCTGCTTCATCTCACGCTGCCACGCCTGGAGTCCAGCGCGGCTCTAACTCTCAACCTGCCGTTTTCCCCTCCGTCCCCCGTCACCTTCCTAGACGCAGCCTTCTCCCCTGAGGTCTGCACTCTAGGAGATCTCAGGTACGGTGTTTTCCCAGTTAGGAACAAAACGCTCGCTGTGCCGCTCCTTGCAGCGGGGCCTTCACAGGGGGATAAAGAAGGAGAGGGACGAACAGGCAAGTCTCAAGAGCTGTCCTGAGTGCATGACCACCCACGGCTACCCTGTCCACATCTGTGGTCCAGTACCGTGAGAGACTCAGAAAGAGAACATTCCGGAACATTAGCTATACCAGTGGCCGTGCTTACAGGCCTTCCAGCAATGAGTCCGGACAGCCTGGGATTCTCTGCTGAAAATCTTTTTTTTTTTTTTTTTTTTGTACTCATGATTGAACCCAGGGGCGCTAAACCACTGAGCCCCATCCCCAGCCCTTTAATTATATTTTATTTAGAGGCAGGGTCTCACTGAGTTGCTTAGGGCCTCACTAAGTTCCCGGGGCTGGTCTGAACTCGCGATCCTCCTGCCTCAGCCTCCCAAGACGCTGGACTATAGGCGGGCGCCCCCATCTCCAGCTTCTGCTGAAAATCCGAACGTCCTCCAACCTCCAGCCCTGGCCTGGCTCTGCCTTCTTGGCAGCACCTGGCACAACCTGAAATCACACCGTGCATTTATTTGCTTGCATCTAAATATATGTTTCCCTCCAGGAAAACACGGTCCCCTTGAAGACGGCCCTCTGTCATAAACACGCTCAACTCCTAGTGCCCAGAGCAGAGCAGGTAGGCAGGGCGTCTACGCAGTAACTCAGGAATGAGGGACAGAGGGTGTCAGGAAGGACAGCCAAGGAAGAGGAGAGGGCACGCAATTTCAGAGTGCCCTCAGGTTGGCACCCAGCTTCTTCTCCTGGCTCCGTCACCTCAGTCTGTCTTCCAAACACGAGGCTAAGACAACCCACCCCAAAGACTTCTGCAAAGAGAAGAATAAACTTATCTAAAAGACCCTCAGGGTCTCCATGTCTGCTATGCACAAAACATTCAATAAAATGCAAGTTATTAAACAAGGCCTTACTAAGCCTTTTTTTTTTTTTTTTTTTTTTTATCTTAATCCAGTCCAGGGAGAACCATGACGAATCTCAGCACACAATGAACTGGTTCTTCTTCCCACAGACATCTAGAATAACAAGGTCTCGCAAAGCTGAAGCCACTGGTGTTGCTTTACAAGCTGGGAAGGCTTCCTGTGATTCTAGTACCTTCTTACGAGAATTCCTGGGGATATGAGGTAGTGCGGAGGTGAGGGCCTGGCGGACGCCTGGGAATTTCTTGCTTCCCATCCTCTGTTGAAGACGCCTGTTTTTCCCCAGGCAAGTGGGGCTGACTCTAGATCACCTTCCGCATACATCAGGTCCTATTAAGGCTTCTCACCATCTGAGTGTTTATAAATCACACCTCGATTTGCTGATGAAGAACTTATTTGATTTTATCACTTTTTCCCAATAATCATACACTCCCGTCCCATAAGTCTCATTCAACCTGTAACAAGTTCAAGGGCATCCGTTACACTTCAGACTCCTTCAACCAAATCTCAACAGCAAAGGCGATGGACGTCTCAGAAGTCATTTTCTAATTTTTTTAGATGGTAGCAACTGTTACAAATTATGAGCACCAAAGGCAATAAGTTCCCAAGAAGAAAAAAACTTTTTTAAAAAAACTTGTACGCTGCCTATAACACTTAGGTCTGCAAAGAAGAAAGCCAAAAGCATTTTGATGTACAAAATAATAGGTAATAAAGCCTTCTTTCAAAAAAAAAAAAAAAAAAAACGAGATCTGATGTAAAATCTGATTTCTGATTTCACTAGCCTTCTTGGCAAAGAGATTTTTCTGTTACTATATAAATGTAAATGAGTCATGAAGGTTGTGTCAGAAATATTTAACTCAAAGCCAGGCCAAGAGCAGCAGAGAACAAAGCCCAACAAAGCAAGTAGAAATAAAAATGTTGGGTTTTTTCAGATTGCGATAACTTTCATGCACCCAGAAACAGAGGGAGGTGATAAATGGGCACAATTAAGATACTCTACATGCCATTTATTAGATATTGCGTGACATGCAGCTGTATGGATTTCTAGCTTAACCCATCACAAATTCAATCAGAACAGTTAACACTCGATCTTGATGGAGCTTTGGAGAATTCAGCTATCGATTAAAACATATTTATGTGTCCTTTCACAACAATCCATTTTAAGAGTCTTTGATTTTTTTTTAAGTAGGAAGGGGGGAAAAAAGACATTTAATTGTGGCCTCCGTGTCCTAATGAGGAGCATAAGCCGGAAATCATATCTCTGTTCCAATCCGATGAAGCAGACCTGCAATTTAAAAGAATTTAAAAGAATTAATCACAGCTGCAAGAACGTGTTCCACAGAGACTTTTACTTAACCAAATATCCGTGTGATTCACTCAGCTAATTCCACTGGTTGCGGGGGGAAGCAGTTCGTGGGGCTCGTGACGCATAGGATGAACACGGGAACTTGCTCAAGAGTAAAAACAGCCCTGGCGAGGCACTGAGCAACTCCGGGAGACCCTGCCTCTGATAAAATACAAAAACGGGCTGGGGATGTGGCCCAGTGGTCGAGGGCCCCTGAGTTCAATCCCTGGTATCAAAAAAAAAAAAAGGAGTAAAAACAGCAGTGGTGACAACCAGTGACCAGGGACTGACGGGGTGACCAGCCTCCACTAGGATTTCATAGGCCACATCCCACTTACCAAAAGTGGCGCTGATGCAGAGGTGGTGTGGCCGTGGGGCTGTCACCACTCCATCGCCCATGTGACTTCCACACCGCCCGCTAGCGGGGGCAGCGTGTGTGCTTCTGCTTATTCGAAGTGGACAGGCCACTCGCTTCGGCAGCCCCTAGAGGCGTCACCTGCCTCGTCCTCTTGCTCTTCTGCCTTGTCCAAGGAGCAGATGGGCACCCCGCCGGGCGCGGCCCCGCGAGCAAGGAAGCACCTGCCTCAGGCTGTGAGCGGCTGAGCCTCCTGGGTGGTGGGGAGACAGAGCGGGCCCCGTGTCCTCCGGAGAGTCCCAGGCAGCAGTTCCCCAGAGCCGCGGGGTGCGGCCCACAAACTGGGGGGCGGGTTCCACAGAGCCACTCACCGTCTCTCTGTTCTCTGGGCCAGACCTCCTCAGTCATGGCGTCCCCAGCTCAGTCAGCACCCAGGGCTGTGGAGGAGAACTCCAGGCCTCCCTGCTGAGCTCGTCGACGGCATCCTCTCCCTGCGTCTCTCCAGTTAGCCTCCGGGTCTGCGGGTCTGGGTCCCCTTTTCATGTGGGCAGCCGGCACGTGGGGTTGGGGTCCATCCTAGTGACCTCACTGGAACCTGGCCGCTTCTGTAAAGACTGTTTTCAGGGAAGGCCACGTCCTGAGGTCCTGGGAGTCAGGCCGCCAACAGATGAATTTTTCAGGGATGCACTTCAGCTCCCAAATTCCAGGACTATCTCTAAGATCCAGTAGGACTTGGGTTCCAGAAAAAGGGACTTTTCCAAGATAGAAGACAGAGGATGGGGTGGGTTTGACCTGAGACCTCTGACAAGCTCTCTAGTCCTAAACCTCACTGTGTACCACCCACCCACCAGGTGGCACAGAGGGGATGGGCTTATTATTCTCAGGCAAACACACATACACACACTTCTTGCATGGTTTACTATTTCATTATTTTATCAGGAACACGGGGACTGTCACTAACGCCCCCCAAAAAATACAAGAACTGCTAGATTAGAAGATTCCTCGTTCAGTAAGTGCTTCCCCCACCCTGAGCTGGGTCCCCAGAGGGCAAAGACAAGCAAACACAATATTTTCATCCAGTGGGGAATTCACAATCAAATGGGGTGGCAGGTGGGTGGAAGCATAGCTCAGCTTCTCTGAAGTCACACCGAGATGAGCCGTACTAGGAAGGGACCAAGGTCCTGGGAAAGTAGAGGAGATTCGACAGTCGTGACCTCCTCAGAGGCGCCAAGGGCAGCTAAGAAAGCAAGAGACAAGCCAAGATCTCAAGCGTGAAGGGCACAGGTGTGGAGAGGGACCTTCTGGAGAGAGGGGAGCCACGCAGGCATGGGCTCGTGGCGTGGGGGCCCAGCACACCCAGGAGTGCACAGGAGTCCGGTGCGCCCTCAGCTGCATACTGAGGGGACCTGGGGGGGTGGCGTCCCACAAGGCAGCTCTGACCTCACACAACCTGCCCACGAGCCTGGCAGCAGGTTCCACTACCAACCCCGACTTCAGGTGGGACGCTCGGGCCCAGAACCTTCCCCAAGGCCAATCAGCGGGTCCACGGGAGAGCAGGGATCAGGCCCAAGCAGGAGGCCACACGCACTGGCCGCCATATGTATTCATTGTCTCTCGACATGAAGAATAACCCAGACCAGTGTTCAGGGGAACCCGTAATCTCAACACCTAGACCACACACCTGCCTCTTTCAACCCACCTGCATCTTGTGACTCCCAGGACATTTAACAATACTTTCACTTTATAACGTCCCCGTGTAAGATAATTATAATGGGTTATAAAATCGCCATTCTTATAGGTTGGAGGATGGACAGCTATTGGCAGTTTCACGTTTTAACCTTATTCATGTCGCGATGTCAAATAAAACATGTGAACAACGGAAGAAATGATCATAAAAAGCACAGGTGTGGCAGCCCCACCCAGATGAAGGAGGGTAAGGGAACACGGTCCCACAAGACCTCTGAGTCCCTCTCCCAGTGGTGCGAGTCCAGGGGACACTCCCCGGGCAGGGGAGACCCCGTGGAGCCAGCAAGAACAGGGGGCACTTCCTTGAAGAGTGACCCACCTAGGGTGTGAGATACGCCTTCCCCCTTCCCAGGTCAGCTCCGATACAGACCCTTTCAGCCCAGGGCCAGGAAGAGCACCAGATGAGACACTCCGGCGACACCCTGACCGTGCCTCGCTTCCGGACCGTGGTCAGCGATTCACCCCAGCCTTTGCACAAGACAGTCTGTCTCAGCCGGGCGTGGCGGCGCACGCCTGTCATCCCAGCACCTGGGAGGCTGAGGCAGGAGGATCGCGAGTTCAAAGCCAGCCTCAGCCATGGCGAGGCACTTAGCCACTCAGGGAGACCCTGTCTCTAAATAAAATACAAAAAAAAAAAAAAAAAAAAAAAAAAAAATGGGCTGGGGATGTGGCCGGGTGGTCGAGTGCCCCTGAGTTCAATCCCCAGTACCCCAAAAAAAGACAGACTGTCTTAATGAACTGCTGCCGCCCACAGTGCTCAGAGGAACCCCCAATTCCAGCCCCACGGACAGAATGAATCACCTCACTATGCACAGCCCTGGGGCCTGGAGGCTGAAGGGTGAGGCCCTGGGCTGGCCTCTTCCAGGGCCATCGGTCTCTGAGCTGCTGAGCTTCCTCTGGGTCAGGCCAAGGCCCCTCCTGGCAGCCAGGGGCACCCGCATGTTTAGCTTGGCTCTGGGCGAAGGCGCCCGGGAGGCTGGTTTCCAGCGCAGCTTAAACACAATTAACTTTTCATTTGATGCGCCTGCCTCTCTCCATTCCTAATGTTCCCGCAGGACCCGGGATCCAATAAAGTCCAGCCTGTGACTCCGAGAGCCAGGCAGGGAGACTGACCAAATATTGTTCAACCCTATATTACCAACCTATGGGAAAGGAGTTTAATTAAAGACTACAACCATTCTTTGGGGAAATGTTTCTTTTATTAACCATTCCTGCCGAACAAAGCAGCTTTCAACAAACCCGGACTGCTTGGAAATTGTGTGTGCCCGAGATTTCTTTCTTCTTCCAAATCGGTTCTGCTTTTTGATTATTTGGTCATTAGGAAAATCACAAGTGTCTCAGGCCCCAGAAATCCAATTTAAGTCAGCCCATTCCACATTTATAAATATGAGCCGATGACATTTAAAGCAGACAAACCAACGGGGACAGTTCGAAGTGTGAAATTGAAATTGTTGTTCAGCATAAAGGATTTCCATACGTAGAGGAGGTATTTGTGCATCAACTAACAAGTTCAGGTCATTTCCGCGAAACGCAAGCACAGCGTCCGCGCGGAGAAGACATTTAAAAAGGTAGAGGAAATGTAATTCCTTTCCGCAGAGTGTAATAAAGCCACTAGTTAGTGCCACTGATTTTGCACCAATTGCAAAGGAGCCAAGAAAGAGAAGCCAGAGCAGAGTGCCACCTCCGAGGACGCACATAAATTGGATTTTTAAACATGGTTGCAAAAGAGGAAATAAATACCACCATGGAGCTGAGACACGGGTGCATGAATTTTTTAAAACTGAAGGTAAGTCAGAGAGACGGACATTTGAAACTGACCTGGAAAACCCAAGTGGCAGGCGACCAGCGACTAGCGGGAGGTCCGCGTTAGGCAGGGGCTCCGTCCGGGAGGAGGAGCCGGAACGGGAAGCTGGGGCAAATGCCTGCCTGTGGTACGAGCCGGCTCTTCTCCAAAACGTCAGGAAGGTGTGCAAAGAGACAGAGTAAGTCACCTGTGGACACGGGGCAGCCGTAACAGCCTGCTACCCACGTCGCCATCACCAGCACTCGCCCCGTTCCTGTGCCTGTGACAGACACACTCCGTCTCTGCCTGGTGTTTGGGGGTGACATGTGATCACTTCCTCGCCTGATCTTTGGGGGGTGACACGTGATCACTTCCTTGCCTGATCTTTGGGGGGTACACATGTGACACTTCTCTGCCTGGTCTTTGGGGGTGACATGTGACCACTTCTCTGCCTGATCTTTGGTGGGGTGACACGTGACCACTTCTCTGCCTGGTCTTTGGGGGTGACACGTGATCACTTCCTTGCCTGATCTTTGGGGGGTGACACGTGACCACTTCTCTGCCTGATCTTTGGGGGGTGGTGACATGTGACCACTTCTCTGCCTGATCTTTGGGGGGTGGTGACACGTGACCACTTCTCTGCCTGATCTTTGGGGGGTGACACGTGACCACTTCTCTGCCTGATCTTTGGGGGGTGGTGACATGTGACCACTTCTCTGCCTGATCTTTGGGGGGTAACATGTGACACTTCTCTGCCTGATCTTTGGGGGGTGACACGTGACCACTTCTCTGCCTGATCTTTGGGGGGGTGACACGTGACCACTTCTCTGCCTGATCTTTGGGGGGGTGACACGTGACCACTTCTCTGACTGATCTTTGGGGGGTGGTGACATGTGACCACTTCTCTGCCTGATCTTTGGGGGGTAACATGTGACACTTCTCTGCCTGATCTTTGGGGGGTGACACGTGACCACTTCTCTGCCTGGTCTTTGGTGGGGTGACACGTGACCACTTCTCTGCCTGATCTTTGGGGGGTGACACGTGACCACTTCTCTGCCTGATCTTTGGGGGGTGACACGTGACCACTTCTCTACCTGGTCTTTGGGGGTGACATGTGACCACTTCTCTGCCTGATCTTTGGGGGATGGTGACACGTGACCACTTCTCTGCCTGGTCTTTGGGGGGTGACATGTGGCAGACTGTATTTTCAAAGCTGGCTTCACCAACAGCCCGCACCCCACATGTTCCTTCTGAAGTGAGACCTTGCAATGCCCCGCAGGGGACGGAGTCTACTTCTAGACCCCTGAATCTGCGCAGCCCCCCAGTGGCCTGGACCAGCATCATACAGCCAAAGTGACACTGTGCCAGTGACACCTGTGGCCCCTACCTGGCCCGGTAGCTTCTGCTTCCTGCGTCCTCAGCCTTCATATAAGAGCATCAGCACCCGGCGAGCACCCTGCTCTGAGAAGCTGACTTCCCACAGGGAAAGTCGAGACGGCATTAGACAGACGACAGACAGACAGACGGACAGATGAATGCCGGAGCTCCGTGACACCAAACAGGGAGGAAAAGGCCACTTGCAAACGGACCGTCCAATCCCTGAGACCCAGCTGATGGCCTGTGGGTCAGGCTTAAACCTCCCCACAGGTTCTCCCCGCGTTCTCGAGTCACAAAAGCAAAGTAAAACGGAGCTTTCCGTCTGCGGGCGGGGCAGTTTGCTCCGCAGCGGTGGATACCTGGAGCGGCCTTCCCCGTCCAGCCCGCACCTGAAAACACAGGCATCCTGCCCAAGGTGACTTCCAAGGTTTCTAACCTCATCTGACCTTTCAAGTCACGGGACTTTTTAGAGCTTCCTTGGCAATCTCAGTGTCACCAACAATTCTGAGGGACAGTGTTCCTCTTCTTAGTGAGCTAAGGAGGAAAGGTCGGTGTTTTCTCCGACTGTGTTCTGAGGCCCGGCTTCACCTGAACACCTGGGCACTTGTTGAACAGGCAGGTTCCTGGGACTCCCTTCAAACCCACGGCACCCTGGTCACTGAGGGTAGGGCTAGAAACCTACGTAGAAGTTTCTGGAGTTACCAGGGTGTTACATCCCCAAAAAAAAACCATCATAAATTGCAAATATTTTAATTGAAAGTGCATTTAATATACCTTAACCACTGAGCCACACAGCTTAGAGTCCAGTATGCTGTGGGGCACCCATGGTCTCCCCTCACGAGCACGTGGACTCGGGGGCCTGGGGCTCACTGCTGCTGCCCAGCACCGGGAGAGGTCAGCCAGACAGCCAGCCTCCTCCTGCTAGGCTGGGACAAGGTCCAAACGCAAACTTTGAAATCCTACAGAATATGCATCCGAACATCGGAAGTGGAGCCACGGTAACGAAGCCAGAATCTGACAGGCAGTCGGCATCGATAGGTAGATCGAGTCAGGTCAGATCAAGGAGGCCAATTTTGAGTGAGTCCTGGGAAGTTGGAGGCTGTCCCCCCAGGGAGTGGAATGTTGATTCCTTCAGAGCCCTTCCTCACCCTTATCAAGAACCTGCCCCTGCCCCAACCTGTTGCCAAGGTCACCTGTCCCAGGAACTGTCCTCGCTACAGGGAGCTGTAAGGCTGTTAATTCACATGTCCTGGGCTGCTCCCTCCTGCCCTTCCCCCTTTGGCCCACCTGCTTCTCACCTTTTGGCCACCCCACCCAGCATCCCTGGGCCTGGTCACTTACAGGGAAGGAGAGAGACAGGGGAAGAGAACAGGAGAAACACAGGAAGCCTGGGACATAAGAAAAGGCAGGACACCCTGGCTTCTTGGGATACCAGGACACCAGCTATGGCCCCCTTCACTCCCCCCAGAAGTCCATGTCACCCCTTTGTCAATCAACCCCACTTTCTATGCTTGCCTCTCTAATGTTCAAACTTCAACAAGTGGGGGAGCAGAACGCGTCCCTGATAACTGGTGGTATCAGAAAGACGAGGGCCATCTGTAGTTGGTTTTAAAAACGCCCACCTGGTGTCCATCACACACGTGCGTGACGTCATGAGCCTCCTCAACGCCAAACCTACTTATTTTCAAGGCAATATCCAAAAGAATCCCGAAGCGCTCGGGCGGCTGCAGATCTGTCCTCACCACATGGCCCACTGGGGCACGGTGGGATAAGCCATCACCAGGCAAGAGTCCCTGGGCTCGCCCTCTTCCGCTGAGCGACCGGTGTGTCTGTGACACAGACCTGCGTGGTGAACACCAGCCTGTCTTCCTGGTGGAGAAGGCTCGGTTGGGCAATCACTGCAGGCAAAGCAGCTTGGGGTGGTGTCGGCCACCTTGATGCAGAGAGCCTACCTCGGGCAGCTCCCGCTGGTGAGAAGGCAGTCGCTGCATCAACAATGCCTCCCATTATGCCTCTGGACCAGGGCCACAAAAGAGCCATTCTGCTCCGCCTGGCTCCTGGGCGCACACCTTGAGCAAGAGAAGCGGCTTTGTACTGTCAGCAAGGGGAACTTCCTCCAGGACCCAGGCCTGGCACAGTCGGCCCTTTCAAAACAGGCCGGGAGGAACAATGAGTCTCCTGAGAGGCCCAGGACCACACGGGAGCAGGCACGGGTGGGGCTGTGACCAGCGTGGACAAGTGCAGCCGTCCCCGTCAACACATGATGACACCCCAGACTCTTGCGGTGCGTAGGAGAAGTCAAATCCCCGTGAGGAAAGGGAAGGTCCCGGATCCCAGGACTCCCACACGCCAGCCAAAGCCTCCAGCGCCCACGTGCTGAGGTCAGGCTCTGGAGCGCCCTAGGACTGGGGCAGGTGCCGAGTCTGAGGGTGGGAGCTGAAGCCAGCCCCCGAGGGGCAGAGCCAGGAGGAGAGCGTGGGCTTTAACACCTGCGCGCGCCCGTGAGAAGCTCCCCGTGCCCCCCGTCCTGACCACGCAGTGAGCTGGCCGCTTTGCGTGCCCATCACTTGAGATCACGGGACTTGGTGGAGAGCACCCCCCTAGCCGTGGGAGCAGGAAAGGCAGAATTCCCAGGGGTTCTGCCCGGGCACCGCTCTGCCCGGGGCCCATGAGGAGCTGACGCTGTGAGGCGCTGGACACTCAGGAGCGCGCCCTGCTGGAGGGGCTGCCCTGCTGCTGACGGAAGGACAGGGACTCGGGCGGGCGGGGGGGCCAGGAGCGGCGGGACCCCCGCCTCAGTCAGCCTCTGCTGACTCCCCAGGATGCGGTTGCCCCACTGAGAGCGCAGCAGGCCCTGCCAGATTGAAGCAGAGGAAGCAGTAGCAAGACACCTCCCCTGTGTCACGGGCAAGCCCACGTCACCAAAGCCACCCACGTCACCAAAGCCACCCACGTCACCAAAGCCACCATGCCTCAGGAGCCACGGAAAAGGGAGGAAGAGGGGTGGGGGCTGGGATGGGGAGCGAGGAGAGAGGAAGAGGAGGAGGGGACGGATCTCTGGATGCTGGAGAAGCTGCACCCCAGACCCCACTCCCTGGCCTGCCTCGGGAGCTGGCCGCACCCCAGAAGAGGAGGGGAAGGGAGGCCCCGGCCTCCGGTCTGCTGGCCTGCTCAGAGAAGGCACCTCTTCCAGTGGTCGGGAGAGCGAGGGAGCCACCAGGACCAGGGGCTCCGCGCAGCAGATACGGGAAAACAGGGAGCAGTGCAAGCCGGGTCACCCGGGCGCTCTGTCACCAGAGCAGTGGCCAGGAGGGGACACCACCTAAGCAGGCTGGGGCTTCACAAGGTCCCTCTGCAGGAAGCTTTCCCCCCCACACAGAACTCGCTCCTCTCTCTTCTCCCGAGCCCCCCAGGAACAGCACACTTGCCGGGCGCGGGGTGGGGGGGGGGGTGCACACCTTGTCATACCCAGTGGCTCGGGAGGCTGAGGCAAGAGGATCGCCAGTTCAAATCAGCCTCAGCAACTTGGCGAGGCCCTGAGCAACTTGGCAAGACCCTGTCTCTAAGTAAAAAATAAAAAGGGCTGGGGGTGTGGCCCGGGGGTCGAGTGCCCTGAGTTCAATCCCTGGTGCCAAAAAAAAAAAAAAAAAAAAAGAAAGAAAAGAAAAAGAATTCAATTGGTTTGTCATTTGGCTGGTGCTTTGTTCAGTGAATTTGATTTGTTCATCATCAGTGTTCAGACTGGCTACGAGGTGACGGCAAAGACACCCACCATCTCTTGGTATTGAAAACATAAGAAGTGAGTAGTCTTCCAGCTCCACGTGACCCACACCAGCTGGGCAGCCTGTGCGTTCCCAAAGATGGCGCGTGCTGCACAGGCACCTGCGCCCTCAGCCTGCAGGCTCTCCTTGCAACATGATGTCCACGCTTTGAGGGTCCAGGTTCCCTCCCCGTGTGACCATTCTGTGGGCCTTTGTAACTGAGCTGACCAGTTAGAATTCAGTGCAGGTGACCTGTGCACTCTCCAGGGTTAGGTCACAAAAGGTGAAGAGGTTCCAAGCTGGCACTTCCTTCCCCTCCTCCTCCTCCCCCCCCCATCCCCCCTCCTCCTTCTCCTTCTCCCCCTATAAACTCCTCCTCCTCCTCCTCCTCCAGCTCCTCAAGTTCCTCCTCCAGCTCCTCCTCCAGCTCCTCCAGCTCCTCCTCCCTCCTTCTCCTCCTCCAGCTCTTCCTCCTTCACCTCCTCTTCCACCTCCTCCTCCACCTCCTCTTCCCCCTCCTCCTCCTCTCCTCCCCCTCTAGCTCCTCCTCCAGCTCCTCCACCTCCTCCTCCTCCTTCCCCAGCTCCTCCTCCTAGCTCCCTCCTCCTCCTCTACTCCTCCTCCGCTCCTCCTCCCTCCTCCTCCTCCTCCAGCTCCTCTCCTTCCCTCCTCCTCCAGCTCCTCCTCCTCCTCCTCTAGCTCCTCCTCCAGCTCCTCCAGCTCCTCCTCCCTCCTCCTCCAGCTCCAGCTCCTCCAGCTCCTCCTCTAGCTCCTCCTCCTCCTCTAGCTCCTCCTCCAGCTCCTCCTCCCTTCTCCTCCTCCTCCAGCTCCTCCTCCTTCACCTCCTCTTCCACCTCCTCCTCCACCTCTTCTTCCCCCTCCTCCTCCTCCAGCTCCTCCTCCAGCTCCTCAAGCTCCTCCTCCAGCTCCTCCTCCTCCTTTTCCTGCTCCTCCACTTCCTCCCTTTCTCTTTCTCCTCCTCCCTTCTCCTCCTCCTCCAGCTCCTCCTCCTTCACCTCCTCTTCCACCTCCTCCTCCACCTCCTCTTCCCCCTCCTCCTCCTCCAGCTCCTCCTCCTCCTCCAGCTCCTCTAGCTCCTCCTCCAGCTCCTCCTCCCTTCTCCTCCTCCTCCAGCTCCTCCTCCTCCACCTCCTCTTCCCCCTCCTCCTCCTCCACAAGCTCCTCCTCCTCCTCCAGCTCCTCAAGCTCCTCCTCCAGCTCCTCCTCCTCCTTTTCCTGCTCCTCCACTTCCTCCCTTTCTCTTTCTCCTTCTCTCTTCTCCTCCTTCCTCCACTCCCACCTCTTCCTCCCCTTCTTCTTCCTCTTCCCTTTCTTCTTGCCCATCTTCTTTTTATCCTTCTTCCTCTTCTTCCTCTTTTCTTCTTCTCTCCCTCTCTCAGAACATGTTCCTAGGGAGCCCTGAACTGACATGTAGGAAGCCTCCATGCTGGAGAGACCACATGAGAGGAGGAGAGGAGGAGGAGGGGGGAGGGAGGAGGGGGGAGGGAGGAGGGGGGACAGACCTAGAGGAGGTGAAGGCAAGCCTGGAGCCCCAGCTGCTGCGGGCTCCTGCTGCCTGAGCTCAGGCACAGCTGCAGGACAAGGTTCCGACGGAGCCCAGCCTCCTATGCACCCAACTGACGCTGTGTAGAAAGAGATGGCTGTCCCCCAAGCCCCGCCCAGAACACACACTCAAATGAATGGTGTCCGTTTGAAGCCACGGAGTTGGAGTTGGGGGATGGTTGGTGCTACAGCATGAAATGCCCAGAGCCACCCGTGAGCTGCAGGTGACCGCGGTCACCACGCGGGCCGACGTTACTGTCCAAGGACAAGAGGTCCTGCTCATCCTGGAGCAAAGAGTCCAGCTGTTCTTGTTTCCATTGACTGTTTTTTAACAAATGATCGGTCAGGAAGGCAGAACCCAATCAAGGCCAGTTGTCTGGGGGTGGTGGGGACAAGGCCACAGAAGGCTGACCAACCACTAATCCACCTGTGAAACGGGTGGCCCACGGCAGGACCTTAAAATAATCACATTTCCCCACAGAGGGGACGGTGTTCCCCTCTCCAATCTTCTCGAGGATTCCTCAGCCTGAAGGGCTCTCCACCCCGCCCGCACCTGGTCAACCCCACACTGTGGATGCTGAGGACCTTCTGAAGGGCACGTGGCGGTGGCTCGTGCTCATTGAGGAAAGCCTTGTCAAAAATCCAGCACTTGCTTTTGCCGAGCAGAAGAGGTGCAAGTCGGGTTGACGGGAAGGACCCTGGGCTTTCTCCCTGCCAGCCTCGTACCCCGCGCGGCAACTCTGCCGCAGTGCTCCGTAAGCCTCCACTCCGTGACCTCAGGCCAGGGCTCCAGCCACACCAGGGAGCTTGTTCCAAAGAGAGGCGGCAGCTGAGTCGCCCGCGCCGGGCGCCTTCCTCAGACGGTGCCCTTCAGCCTCGGGAAGAGCGAGGGGGAGGGACGGAAGGGGCTCGACTCCACGCAAGGGGAAGGAGTGGAGAGAGCAACACTCCCCCCCCAAGACAGCGCAGCTGCCATCCGGGAGGGCGTCACAGCGGAGGGGGTGACAGAGACCGGGGCGCACCACTTGGCCTGCTGCGAGTTACACGAGGCCACAAATGCCCTTTCGAGAAAGCTTGGGTCTCCGTCACTATGAGCCGTCGTCTCACGGCAGGTAAAGCAAAAGAGACGTCCTCAGGCACCAAGTCAACGTTACCGGGGCATTTGAGGGCCACAGAGGAGAGCTGTTCCCTGTTTTTTTTTGTTTTGTTTTGTTTTGTTTTTAACAGGCGTGGCCGGCCGGCCCTGTTCCGCCTGCTTTCTGCTGCCCTACAAACAGCACCGTCAGGCAAAGAGCTTTCTGTGGCTCGGGTTTGGGAGCCAACAAGGCCGAGGCAGTGGCTCCACTGCTGGGCCTCTGGTGAGGGCTCCCGCGGCCGTCTCACAGCATGGTGCAGGAGCAGGAAGGCAGCCGGCCGGTCGAGGAGCCGAGTGTGGGGAGCGGCCTCACCCCGCAACGGGCCACTCTAAGAGCCACCCCTTCCAAAGGCCAGCGTTCCCGCCTTCAGGAGGCAGCGCCCAGGGGCCTGACCACCCTCCCGCCCCCGCATCTCCAGGCCCCCACCTCCACACAGCGCGTGAGCCGTCAGGAGACCCCCACAGCCAGGGAAGGCCGCCCCTGAAGTCAGGAAGCTGCTAGGAAACCTCAACAGTGAGTCGGCGTCGGCGCTGTGAGCTGCGTCACCAGGACGCTGGTGGTGACTTCAGAGCCCCGCACGCCCACGGTCCCCCCAGCTGTGGCTGCAGACGGTTGCACAGGTAAAAGTGCAGCTGGTGGGCTGGGGGTGGCTTTTAGGGAGGAGAGATCACAGTGAGCTCCACAGGCCACCCCCTCCCCAGAGTGCTGCCCCCCCGAGTCGTCCGACCCTGTGACCCTGCGACTCGGGCTCTCCCAGGATTTCTGACCTTGGCCTCTCACACGTGGAGATCCTCACCCTTCTGGCCACTCACTTTGTCCCTGAGGCTCATCTGCGAGTTTCTAAAAGGTCTAAAGATTTTGCTTTTTATAGAAACAAGTCGACACGGTGCTGAGATGTCATGCCTAATATCTCCTTTTCCACAAACGCCTCACAGGGCGGGGGTGGGGGGCATCCAGAAGTTGAAGGTGAGGTATAGTGAAGGGCGGGACAGAGCCTCACCTTGCAGCAGGTGCTGGGGGACCGCGGGACCTGAGGAACAGCTCTCGGCAGTTCAAGGCCACATTGGGAGCAGGGGAGGTGGAGGCCAGGAAGGAAGGCTGAGCAGGGGAGGTGGAGGCCAGGAAGGAAGGCTGAGCAGGGGAGGTGGAGGCCAGGAAGGAAGGCTGAGCAGGGGAGGTGGAGGCCAGGAAGGAAGGCTGAGCAGGGGAGGTGGAGGCCAGGAAGGAAGGCTGAGCAGGGGAGGTGGAGGCCGGGGAGGTGGGGACGAGAAGAGAGGAAGGAGTGAGGCTGGTGGGGCCGTGAGCACCCAGGCAGGGAGGCGGGAAGGGGCAGGACCCACTGGCAGGCTCAGGAGCTCAGGGGCCCATGGCTGAGGACAGCGGCGTCCACGGTGGGGCGGGGACCTCGGTGACAGCAGCCAACGGCCCACCAGCATCAGCCTGGCTGTGGCTGGCGCTGCCCTCCTGGGCCTGGAGGTGAGCGAGGAGACGATGGAGTGTATGGGGAATCCCGAGCCGACGGGCGTGGGCGACGGAGGCAGGGACCCCCGACACTGGGGAAGGAGGCAGAGCCCCCAGATCTGCAGGCTGGAGCAGCCCCTCACAGCCGCGCTGACCAGAGGGTCTCGACGCATCTGCCTCAGCAAGCCCCACTCACCCTCGAACGCTCAGCAGGAAAGTTGAGAATATCCCGCGGAGAGACCGCCCAAAACAGGGGGCTGCCCTTGCTGTGATACAAAGGAGAAGTGGCAAAAGAAAATAATTCACGACGCGCTGAGTGTTCTTAGGGGCCGGACCCAGGGGTGCTCGACCACTGGGCCACACCCCCAGCCCTTTTTTGTCTTTTATTTAGAGACAGGGTCTCACTGAGTTGCTTCGGGCCTCGCTAAGTTGCTGAGGCTGGCTCGAAAATCTCCTGCCTCAGCCTCCGGAGCCCCTGGGATTACAGGCGTGCACCATCACACCCAGCTGGAGCTATGTATTTTGATATAAAAATGTTTAAGCCTTATTATAATAAATGAGGAATCAGCCAAGTTTTTCCATAAAGGACCAGAGAGTAAGTATTCAAGACTTGTGGGGCATGTAGGGCTTCTGTGGTATATATACTTTTGACAACCCATTAAAAGTATAAGAACTATTCTAAGCTCATGGGCTATGTATGGTCACAGGTTAGATTTGATCAGCAGGCCCGGTGTTGTCAATCCCTGCCCTCGACCAGGTCCTAAACAGGACGCCAGGCACCGACCCTATTCATAATGAGGAGGTCAGCCTCGACACATTGGAATAGGAGCTACGTGCGTAGACTTGTGCGTAATTGAGCATAAGCCCCCTCAAGTGCCACAGCCCAGATGTGCTAAGACCAGGACTCAAGGCCACAGGCAGTGTTGCCTTCAGTGACAAAATTTCAAAAATAGTGACAAGTTCTTGACTAAGTTCTGGATGCCACCAGTCATGATCTTCCCTCTAATCTCCCTTTGCTTACTGTCCTGGTGGATCCTGTGTACATTAAATCTATGCCAAAGTATATTGTACGTACTCACACGGAAAACACCATTCAGTTCCTGACTTGGGTAGTCGGAAACCAGATTTCCCCTACACGCCTGGGGTCACCTGGATGTCCGATGGGTCGTCACGGGGAGACACAGGAAACCCCTCTAACGTGGGAAGGCTGGCTCCCCTGAGTCCTACCCCAGCCTGTCTAGTGATCACAACAACCACAAACTTCCAAAAGTCCTCGCTGCCAACAGAGGTGCGTCCCAGGCAGCACCAAGGGCCACACGGTTTTGCATAAAAGTAACTTTGAAATGTCTGGAGTTTCTGCCAAGCCTCGAGGGTGACCTGAAGGGGGACCCTGAGGCCTCTTGTCATTGGCTGCCCTGTCAGCGTCTGTGTCGCTCTGGACAAAATATCCGACAAGAACAACTTAGAGGAGGAAGTTTATTTGGGGCTCCTGGTTCAGAGGTTCGGTCCACAGACGGCGGGCTCCACTGCTGCGGGCCAGGGGAGGCGTTGCTCAGATCCCAGTGGCCAGGGAGCAGAGAGACGGAAGCGGCCTCAGGGACGAAGCCCCTTCCACAGCACCCACAGGTGGGCCACCACCTGCTCCAGCCACTCCCCGCCTGCCGCTGTCACCACCCAGTCCGTCCACTCCAACTAGGAGGGACTGATGAGGTTCCAGCTCTCACGAGCCAGTCCCTTCCCCTCTGAGTATTCCTGCCTCAACACAGGAGCTTGGGGGGGACGCCTCACGCCCACACCATCACAAACCTCTACCGTGGGCGAGGAGCAGGCAGGACTACGCTCATCCGCATGGAGCCAGGGCCCAGTAACGCCTACGTGGAAAGACACAGCGGTGTTGCTTCCTGACTTGGAGCAACAACGCCGCCGCGGGAGAAAAACTCGGAGGCAGAAAGAAGATGAAAGAAGGTTTTTTATTCTTCGGCTTTAGCAATCTCTCAGAACTCTAACACTGGCTCTTTCAGCAACCTCTCTCTTTACTTCTTCTGACTACTGACTCTTTACTTTACTTCTACTTCTTTACTTTACTTTCTTTTACTTTTACTTTCTTAGAGAGAGAGAAAGAGAGCGAGCGAGAGAGAGAGCTTCTTTCTTCTTTCTTCTTAGAGAGAGCTTAGAGAGAGCGAGAGAGAGAGAGAGCTTCTTTCTTCTTTCTTCTTAGAGAGAGCTTAGAGAGAGCGAGAGAGAGAGAGCTTCTTTCTTCTTTCTTCTTAGAGAGAGCTTAGAGAGAGAAAGAGAGAGAGAGCTTCTTCTTTCTTCTTTCTTCTTTGGCAGCCTCGGCCTGACTCCGACCAGCAACTACTTCTTCTCTCTCTCTATGGTTTCTCATTTCTTTCTCTAGCTTCTTCTGACTGAACTCTTAACCGCTCTGACTCTTATTTCTTCTTCTGACTACGTTCTGGCCGCTCTGACTCTTTTCTTCTTCTCTGACCCGAACTCTTCTTCCGACCGACTGAGCGACTGAACGACTGACTGAATGAATGCTGCTTCTGACCGCTTTCACCCGGTTACATACCTTTAGCTTTGCGGGTGCGTCACGTGCATTTACAGGTGCGTATGATTATTATCAGGTGGAACTTAATGGCTTCCAGCTAGCCGCAATAGCCATCTCCCTGATAGGGCCTGCTTCACAGCGGGTACCAACCAGCCACGGGCCCGCTCTTGGCATCGGTCACATAATTCAAGGGACTAGGGTGCAAGTTGAAAATGTGCAGCCTCTTATTTGAAAATTAGCCATGATTCCAAGACAGAGACAGCAGAGCCTTAAAACCAGCCGAGGGCTTTCCTGACCTGGCCCTGCGTGATTCCTAGGTGACACCCACGAGCTGGCCCTCGAGTCAAACACAGTCTTGACAAGCCTACGCTGCTGACGAGCGTGTTCAGAGCCGGGGCCGTGTTTGGTTTTCCAGCACAGGCCTGGCCCTGACCTCCGAGCCCAGAGAAGTCATGGGTCACATGCAGGAAGGAAGGCGGGATGGTCAGCAGGCCTTCCGACGACCCTCCCCGAACCCGGCCAGCTGCCCTGCAGCTCTGAAGGCTTCTTGTCCCTGGTCACCTTGCCAGCCCCAGCGGTGAGGAGTGGGGAACACGCAAGGGCAGAGGGCACTCGCTTCCTAAGCCTGTTCATTGGCAGGCCAGGGTTTCCTCCTAAGAAACCTCTGTTGGTACAATGGCACCAGTGATGTGCAACGAGTTTGAAAACTAGAACCAGCCAGAAAAGGGAGCCTCGGCTGATTCTTGCCAGAAGCACTTTAGCTATTGCTGGAGAAATGTCGGGGAGAGGCCGAGGCCGGCACAGCCCAGCAGAGCAGTGGAGATCTGTGCGACGGCCCCTGTGCGCGACACAGGCCTGCTCCTGCCTTCCTGTTTAAAGACGGAGCCAGACCACCGTCAGCGTGCTGCCAAGTGGACAGGAGGGCGCGGGGCAGAGGGAAGGCCTTGGCGATCTGCCCTCCGGAGGGGGACACTGCTGCCCGGGGCCCGGGGAGCCTGCCGGGGGCTGGCTCGTGTAGGTGCTGGCCAGCTTGCCGGTGGGGGTCCGGCCCTCCTCTGTTTCTGATGACCTGAGCCACTCAGGCTTTCCTAAGGGTTTTATCAGCCTTTTCATCCCTGTGACCGGAAGTCCTGGCAAGAGCAAGATAGAGGAGGGAAAGTTCATTTGGGGCTCCTGGTTTCAGAGTTCAGTCCACAGACGGCTGACCCCACTGCTCTGGGCCAGGGGAGGCAGCACATCGTGGCGGAAGGGCATGGTGGCGGAATGCAGCTCGGGACAGGGCCACCAGCAAGCAGAGAGCTCTGCTCACCTATACCCCAAGTGACCCACCTCCTCCAGCCACTCCCCACCTGCCTATAGTTACTGCCCAGTGATCCCTCTTGGGGATTAATGCACCGACTAGGTCCAGCCTCTGATCACCCAATCCTTTCACCTCTAAACTTTCTTGCACAGTCTCATGCATGAGCTTTTAGGGAACACCTCGTATCTAAACACCACAGCAAGTCTGCTGCCATCCGTACACCTCCGGGGACCTCAGCGTCCGTCATGCTGTAAGTAACACATGCCGTAGTGGCCACTTCTCAGCCCCCCAAAAGCAGCCAAGGTTTATTTTAAACGTCCTTACGCCTTCGACTCCACCCCTACTCACTCTTAGAAAGGAAATAAGGAACAAACAAGTTGATTCCAAGATGAAAACAAGCGTGGACAGCCAACAGGGCAAGCAGCGTTAAGTGAGAGGGGGCTGGGGATACAGCTCGGTTGGCAGTGCTTGCCTTGAATGCTCAAAGCCAAGGGTTCAATCCCCAGCACCCCCTCCAAAAATAAATAAATAAATAAATAAATAAATAAATAAAAGCGTTAAGTGAGAGAAGCGGGGCCGATGGGCTGGGCGTGGGACAAGGAGGGCAAACGCAGTCCCCCCACTGCTAGCGAAGGCCCAGCGTGCGTAACGGCTTAGGGAACAAAGACAGCAACACTGAGCCACAGAGACGTTCCATCATGATCTACATAGACCACTGAGTTTATCTGGTAGTTAAGGAGGTAATGGCTTTCTTTCAACTCATTTGAAAAGTTCTTTTTTTAATAGTGGCAATAAATGTTTTTTAGTGCTGGGACCATATTCACTAGAGTGGCCACACGGCCACATTCGACCCTCGCTCAGGATGCTTAATGAGGTGGCGCTGGTGGAGCTGGAATACTCCGGGCTGTTTCAACAATTTCATAGTTAGGGCGACTCACTCCCGAGGTAGGAAGACAATGCCGGGGAGGAAAGGGGTCCTCCACTTCTGTGAGAGGCACCGCGGGGTTTTTTTTTTTTTTTTTTTTTTGCTTAAGTACAATGCCAACCATTTCTTCCCCATGAGGCGCTAAGTGGCATGGAACTTTAACTGGGGCATAAAAACGAATTAACAGAAGTAATGTATGAAATCAGCTTTTGCCAGCATCAACGATAGCATCAAGTTATGCTAAACAGTTGATGGATGTAGTTGAACACTGAAGAGTGCGGAATTGAGGGGCTAAATGCGCCCCAGACTCTCAGCCATCCATCAACTCTAAAAATTTAAGACCAACCAGGAAGATAAGAAAGAATGGGCACCGTCTGTCTAGCTGGGGAGGGGCAGGCTGCTTCTCAGGGCTGCCAAGCCAGTTCAGGCTGTCACTGACTATTAGCTGATTATCTTGTGAAGATAGCACCATCTTTAAACATCCCTCCCCGTCCAAAGCCCACAACACCCAGGCAAGCAGTCGTTTTAAATCCGTTTGTAAATGTATGTGGGAAATGTATGTGGGAAAGGTCACGGTTTGGGAGTCACCATAGCTCCTGTGAGCATTTGGAAATTTGATTCTTTTTTTTTTTTTTTTTTTTTTTTTTTTTTTGGTACCAGGGATTGAACTCAGGGGCACTTGACTACTGGGCCACATCCCCAGCCCTTTTTTGAATTTTATTAGAGACAGGGTCTCACTGAGTTGCTAAGTGCCTCACCATTGCTGAGGCTGGCTTTGAACTCACGATACTCCTGCCTCAGCCTCCCAAGTGCTGGGATGACAGGCGTGCGCCACTGCGGCCGGCGGAAATTTAATTCTTGTAGGAAACTAGAAAAGGAGGCATCGGGTAAAGAAAATGACAGAATACTCTGAACCAAAAAAAAAAAAAAAAAAAAACCACACACACACACACACACACACACACACACACACACACACAAACATGATTTGCAGTAGGTCACATATATATATTTTTTTATATGTGTGTGTATGTGCGTATTTTAGATTTTCATTTACTGTGACTAAGTCTTCCCATTCATGCTATTACTGTACAATCAACTAAAAACAAACATAATTCCTTGAGGTTGAAAAACAAAGCCAAATCTTAAAAAATCAAATTGTACCCCAAATTAAACAAATACACCTAATAGTGAAGATGTGACAGTAACAGACTGATGAATAATTAAACACCCTCGAAAGCAAACCAATAGGGTAAAAGGCTACATAAAAATTACCAGAGAGTTAAAGGCATAAATCATGATTTACAACCCATCCCAACTTTGACCTCATAGAAAGCAAGAAAGATCAGAGGTGATGCTTCATTATGTATTTATTGCCTGGCCCGACCATTACTCACCAGTCTTCATTTTGAAAGATATATATGGAGTTTGTTCGCATTCTCAGAGACGGAACCATGTTGCAGGGAAATTTTTATGTGCAGAATTTATCATGAAATCTGCAGCTAATAGCACAATGTGGCTAATTTGTAATTTGACTGTCTCCCTCCAGATTTATAGCCCTTGCCACCTTAGGCAGGGAGAGGCCAGCTGCAGTGCATCGTGGGAAGATGGCCAACAGCTCCAACACCCCTGCACTTCCGCAGAGACCTCCTTCTCTAATTCTCTAATGAGGACCTCATAAATGACAACCACCGCCACCACCGTTCACACACCCTTCCACACGTACGAGAGCCAGAAACATTCCATTTGGAAAGACCATGTTACATCTCAAACGAGGTCCGGTATAAAAGATTGGAGGTGGGGCTGGGGTTGTGGCTCAGTGGTAGTGCCCTCGCCTAGCACGGGCGCGGCCCGGGTTCGATCCTCAGCACCACATAAACATAAATGCATTGCATTGTGTACAACCAAAAGCAAATAAATAAATTAAAAAAAAAAAAAAAAAAGATTGGAAGTGGAATTGCTTTTTTAATTAGGAAGGCTTCAATCAAATCATAGAATCCCCCCACTTTGTTTTTTTCTGCATCTCTATGCAGGAAAAGACCAGATGGGTCACCCGTGTGCTAATAACTCCAGGATGCGATAATCCAAGAACTAAACGCCGAGACTAGCACTGACCGCAAGTGGGGTTTGAAATAACCCAGGACACCTCTAGTTGCCTTAACCAGAATAGATTTAAATATTGTTAGGAGGTGGCCCAGAAGGCCGTGCGCCTGCGTGACTGGGAGGGGAGGACAAGCTGTGTCCGCAGAGCAGGCAGGACTGGGGAGGGCCCAGGAGCTCTGGGCAGGTGTCAGAGCTGCGCATCGCGAGCCCCCCACCATCCCTCAAAGCAGCCCCTGTCCCCGATGGCCGTCTCCAGCAGGAGCCCCCTCATCCGTTTATCGAGACAGAGCAATGTTGGCACAGGAGAGTGTCCCTAAACTCGACCTTCACCTGGCGCTGGACCTCATGGAGCCCCAGGTGGGCAGGGTTCGTGGTTCCTAGGGCTTTGCAGAGCTCCAGGACGCTGTCTGCCCTGGGTCCCTGAAGGAGCTTCATCCCACACAGCGTTCCCCAGGCCGAGGCAACCTGGGAAGGAGATTGTGTGGCTCTCTTTTTTTGCGGGGTGCTTTATAAAATCTGCGTTCTCGGGAAAACACCGCAGCAAGGGAGAGCAGAGGAGACGGTGCCCCCCTCCACCTGGGCACGGCTCCTCCCCGTTTCCTGCCGCATGAGCCCTGGTATAAAAGGGGCATCTCTGTGACCGCACGTGCCAGAACCAGAACACTGAGAGCCTGAGGCCACAGAGGCCGCTGCCGGGCCGCTGGCCGAGGCAGAGCAGCAGGGCTGGGCTCACCCCAGTCCCTGTCCCTCAAGCTCCCTCTCTGTTGCCCGTGGGCCCAACCCAGCCAGTCCGCACGGCCAGACGGCCCCCTCCTCCTTGAGCAGAGAGAGGAGTAGCAAAGAATAGAGCCCAGGCAAATAGGCCGGGACTGGCCGACCAACTCACTCGTGAAGGGGGTGATGTCACTGCCCTGCTCAGGGCTCCTTGGGGACCTCCCAGGCTGGTCACTTTTCATCTTTCACAGGAGACAAAACACTTTCCATCAGTCCTGTATTCGTCAGTTTCCTGTTACTATAATAAGCACCTGAGGTAAGGAACTTTTAAAAGGAAAAGGTTTGTCTGGGTTCGTAGTTTTGAGGCCTCCAGTCCAAGGTCAGCTGGCCATGTGGCTTGGGGCCTGGACATGTGGCGCCCTGTGGTGGGGGTGTGCATGTCACAGCCAAACCACTTGTCTCACCACCAAGACGCAAAGGAGAGGAAGGGAAGAGACGGAGTCCCCAGCCCGCTTCTAGGGCACACTGCAGTGACTGAATGACCTCCCGCTAGACCCCACCTATTAGAGGTCCTGCCACTACCAATCCCAGCACCCTGGGGACCCCGGCTTTAACATGCGGGCCTTGGGGGATATTGAAGATCCTACACAGAGCGGTCCCCACTGCCTCCTCCCAAGTCTGGCTCATTCCTCTCCCCTCCCCACAAACTATCTGCAGAAACGTCTTTGTGTCCCCTCCCGATGACCTCTTGGTCCCTGGGCGCCCTGTGCTCCTGATTCTATGTCACACCACAACCAAATGGGACGCACTTGCTGTATTTGCTGTTTCTGTGGCAGAAACAGCAGCGAGGGCTGGCCTCTGTTCTCATCTCGCGGGGAGACGGTGGCCGAGACCGGATTTCTACGCAATTAGGACTTCCTCCGCCAAATTTAATACCGAGTTTTCCTCAAGGGGAATTTCTGATGCGATTGTCCTACAAAAGGCCCATCTCTTAATGGGATTAGGGACCCGGATTGTCCCCTGGTACCTGGTGCGGAGGAGCAGCCAGTTTAGAAGAAAACACCGCGGGAGGGTAAGCACAGATGGTGAAGTCCATCCACCCATCCCTGCATCAGGCCATCGATCCATCAATCAACCTGACTTGCTGGCCTTCAGTCAGGCAGGGCCGTGGGCATTCGCCCTGGCCCTGGCAGCCCGGGGTGGCTGTCAAGCGAGCGTGCAGGACAGACCCTGCAGGAGCCCTGTTTGGGGATTGGCTTGAATTGCAGTTGACTATGAGCCGTGTGGAGATTTGGCCATTGTCGCCACCCGTAGTCTCACGGGACTTGTTGCGGAATCTCGAGTGACTTGGCCGAAATTGCTGATCGGGTCAGCGCCATTTTTAGTGGTGTGTTTGGCGTTGTTGGTTGTTGTTAGAACCAGAGAGAAAAGTTATCAGAATAAAAAGCTGTTTGTCTCCAGTTTGCTTCTGAAGTTCTTCCCGCGGCTCCGGTGCTCCGAGCGCTTCAGGCGGCAACAAGACCCCCCGCCAGAGAGAGACCCAGGCCTGGTGCGCGCTGCTCACCTCAGCCCTGTACCAGGGCCACAGGCGTTCAGCCGTGGTGACAGGCCAGGCCAAGGTCCCCCTGGAGCATGGGGGTGAGTGTGCCTGAGACTGGGACAGGGGCCTGGGACGGCAGGATCCAGGTGAGCCCCAGCAGGCTGCGTTTCCAAAGAATCCTGACCCCGGCCTGGACGACCCGGGACCCTTCACGCTAGGACAGTGGTGTGGAGGGTGTTGCCGTGGGCTGGACACGTGGCCGTCCCTCCTCAAGCACCGGAAACAAAAGGCCACAGGGACCCAGCCCGCCCCGCGTCCTCTGGACCCGTGGCTGTGCGGCTGAGGACTCCACCAGGCCGGCTCCAGACAGCTTTTTCTAATTTCACTAAGCTCCAAAAAGCACACCTGGCTTCCCCTGAGCACGGGGCTGAGCAGATGAAGTGCCGCCTGCTCCCCCGCGGCGCGCCCGGGCGGCCCGACGGGCCCTCTGGGCTCTCGTGTGCGCCCTCCTCCGCCTGCTGCAGGTCAGTCAGGTCTGCCGTGGGCCTCTGTGCTGAGCCCACCGGTCTTCTGCTGGGCGCTGTCCCCTGACGGACGCAGGATGACAGCAGCAGGCCCGCTGTGTGGGGACGGCAGGTCCCTAAAGATGATTCAAAGCCCACGAGAGGCTGTGCCAGGGCCACGTGCAGATGCTAGGCCATTGTACAGAGGAAACTCCAGCCTCCCCAGATAGCAGCCCCCCTGAGGACCCCGAGGCTGGAGGGTCCATGGGATCCAGTGCAAAGCCCTCCTCCCTCGGGGGAGGAAGAGCCGTCCTTGGTCTCAGTTCTGAACCGCTGCTCCGGCTGCTCCGGTTAGTTTCAGTAACGCACATACACAGACGGTATGTTATGAACACGGTTACAAACATGTGCTATATAGAGTTATAAACAAAGTTATAACGATGTGACTATGTTACATAGATACAGATTATGTTTATAACTACATATATGTACAGGTTTACTCAGCATGTGTCATGGTTTAGATATGAGGTGTCCCCAAAGGCTCATGTGTGACACAATGCAAGAAAATTTAGAGGTGAAATGATCAGGTTATGGGAGCTTGACCTAATCAGTGGATTAATCCACTGATGTGGATTAAATGGGCAGTAACTGTAGGAAGCAGGGGTGTAGCCGGAGGTAGGGGACTGGGGTTTATATTTTGTCCCTGGTGAGCCGAGCTTCCTGTGCCTCTTCAAGGCCACATCCTGAGCACCTTTCCGTGCTGTCCACCCCAGGCCCAGAGCCATGGAGTCGGCCAACCATGGGCTGAACCTCTGAAACCATGAGCCAAAATAAACGTTTCCTCCTCCAAGTTGTTCTTGTTGAGTACTTTGTTCACAGCAACATAAGGCCAACAACACAGGATGGCTTTCCTATTTAGCCTTGTGTGTGTGTGTGTGTGTGTGTGTGTGTGTGCACGCACATGCATGCAGTGCTGGGGATGGAACCACGGCCTCATGCTGCCAGGCCAGGGCTCTGCCCTGAGCCACATCCCCAGCCTTATCTATCCTTCAATAAACATCATGCCCACAGAGAAGTCAATTCTGAGAATTCATCACAGCCCCGAGCACGGTTCCTATTTCCTAACCCTGAGTTACAAACTATTTCTGTTCAAATAGGAGCTTCAAAATAAGTTAAGACAGCCGGGTACAGTGGTGCATGCCTGTCATCCCAGCACTTGGGAGGCTGAGGCAGGAGGATCGTGAGTTCAAAGCCAGCCTCAGCCATGGCGAGGCACTTAGCAACTCAGTGAGACCCTGTCTCTAAATAAAATACAAAAAAGGGCTGGGGATGTGGCCCAGTGGTCGAGTGCCCCTGGGTTCAATCCCCGGCACCAAAAAAATTAAAATACAAATAAAGTAAGTAAAGATGACACCATGGATGGAAAGACCAGGATGCAGAACCCAAGCTAATTCCATCCCACCACTCAGCGTGACCACGTGGGGTGTTCGTGTTTGAAGCTTTTCAGCTGAGAAGACATCTGGCAGCCACCAGAATCCGTCCTGAGCAATCACACACGTGGGCGTGGGCGGGGTCGTGATTTCTGGGATCTGTGGTAAAGTAAGATTTTTGTGGATCCCTTTCAAATTTAGTTTTCTCTTTAAGACATTTCCCAACCACTTGTGTACCTATCCCTTTGTGTGAAGTGAACATCTTAAAATTAAAATCAATAAGAGATATCCTTTGATCGACCACGATCAAAAATAAATGGACACGCAAGACCAAGGAGACGCCGCATCATCACAAGGATGGGATCCGAATTAGAACACGTTCCACACCATGCGTGTATGATATGTCAAACGCACTTTACGGTCATACATGACTAAAAAGAACAAATTTTTAAAAGTGGGGGGAAAATGGGATGGGCAGAACTGGCTGTGCCATCCACAGGGCCCGAGTGTGTAGCAATCAACTTTGTGGCCACGGTGGATAATCGGCAGGAACCGTGAAAAGAACCACTGTGCTGGGGCTGGGGTTGTGGCTCAGCGGTAGAGCGCTCGCCCAGCGCGTGCGCTGCCAGGGTCGATCCTCAGCACCACATAAAAATAAAGGCATTTGCCGGGCGGGGGCGCACGCCTGTAATCCCAACACTTTGGGAGGCTGAGGCAGGAGGATCGCGAGTTCAAAGCCAGCCTCAGCAATGGCGAGGCACTTAGCAACTCAGTGAGACCCTGTCTCTAATAAAATACAAAAAAGGGCTGGGTATGTGGCCCAGTGGTCGAGTGCCCCTGAGTTCAATCCCCGGTACCACAAAAAAATAAAATAATTAAAAAAAAAAGGCATTGTGTACAACTAAAGCAAACAAATAAATGTTTTTTTAAAAAAAGAAAAGAAACACTGTGCTTGTAACTGCAAAACAACATCCACACAAAAGATTTTCCAAAACCAACAACAACAACAAAAAATATTCTTCTCTTTAAAACAAACAACCCCCAAAACACATCAATATAATTTAGTCTACTACTTTTTTTCATTTTGATGCAATGGTATTTATTTTTTTAATCACGATCATATTCTTTAAAAAAAAAAAATGGAAAGAAAATACAGAGAGTCTGCATGTCTGTCTTCTCTGTCCGTCAGTTCTGTGAGCTGCCTCTCATCACTGTCGGTGTCCGCAGTGCAGGACGGGAAGTGCCGAGAGAGCTGGTGGCCACGGCTTTGCTGAGGAGAAGCCCCGTCCTGTCCCGTCCCCTTCATCACCGGCCTCCTGAGCATGAGCGGGGATTCCTGATTTTTTTTTTTTTTTTTCTTTAAGAAACTCTCCTGAATTTAACCAAAAGCAAACTCAGGTCTGCGCGGGTCACTAATGGAGCCCCTGCGGCCCCCCTGGCACCCGTCCTCCCTCACCGGCTCACCTCCTCCTCTGAGCCACCTCAGCCCCTTCCCCGTGAGCGACAGCAGGTCCCCCTCCACCAGCTCCCCTCCAGCGACCAGTCTCCACGCCCCTCAGGCCTCCCCGCCTGGTGACTGACTCAGACAGACAGACAGACGCCCCTGGTCAGGCTCCCCGTGGGTGGAGCATGCCCTGGGCCTTTGCCCGAGAGGCCAGACTAGAGCCTGGGCACTCCTGCCCACAGGCAGGACGCCTGGACCAGACGCCTGGGACCTCCGGCCCAGGAGAGGTAGGACAGGAAGCACCTGGGAAGGTTCCATTGGAACTCGGGCCCCGCGGGGCGCCTGGGCTCTCTCCACGGCACCGCGTCTCCCGGCAGAGTGACCTGTCTGTCCACCCAGGTCGCCCTCCTGGCCGGCGACTCCGTGCCACTGTTGGCAAGTCCTTCAGCCGTCGCTAGCTTGCTGGCTTCAGCATCCAAGAGACGAGGGTTGGAACCTCAGCTGTGTCACGGCCGGGCCAACTCCTGAGAGTCTCACCTGTCAAGTCACCATGCCACTGCGGGCCTCGAGGAGGGGACCAGGGTCAGTCAGTGGGTGCATCTCAAGCTGTCCCCCAGCACCTGGCCCTCCGTCAGGCTCCACGTCCCGTAGGCACACACGGGTGTCATCACTGAGACGCAAATGGCCTCCAAAAGAAGATGAATGGGCCCGCGCGGGACAAAGATTATTCATGTGACAAAGGATGTCAAATAAATGTCACTTAACTAAAAGAAAACATGTGGTGGCTATTGGCATGGCAGATATCAGATTACAGCAGCCGCAACAGAGAGGAAAATGGACATCTCGGTGTGTCGTGTGGGCATTGACTGGAAGACCCCTGGGGACGGGGCCGTGTTCTCATCTGGACAGGTCAGCGGGAGGAAGAGGGGTGTGGGAGGAAGAGGAGGGAGAGAGGGAGGAGAAGAGGAGGGAGAGAGGGAGGAGGGGAGAGCCCCAAACTCTCTCAGAACTTCCCAGAGGACGAGGAGAGAGAACTGGCGTGGAAAGTCACAACAGAGGTGCTGTGGGGCTTGGGGACGTCCCTAGAGCACACAGCTTTTTCTTCTCTTAGGAGGGTCCCCAGGAGACAGGACCAGATGTGGCCAGCAAGGTCAGATGTGGCCAACATCTGTCCAAGAGGCAGGAGTTCAAACTCTTTTGACCAACTCTACATTTTGAGATGGAGTCAACTGTGCCAAAATAGTCAACCAGGAAGTAGAACAGAGTTACCTCAGGGGTTAGGGTATCGAGGATTGAACTCAGGGTGCTCGGCCACCGAGCCACACCCCGCCCTATTCTGTATTTTATTTAGAGACAGGGTCTCACTGAGTTGCATAGGGTCTCACTTTTGCTGAGGCTGGCTTTGAACTCACAATCCTCCTGCCTCAATTCTCCAGAGCTGCTGGGATTATAGGCATGCACCACTGTGCCTGGCTCTCCTTTGTCCTTTTAAAAAACCTCCTAAGAACTGCAAATGTATTACTTTTTTCCATCACAGCACAAACCTTAGTTTTTAACCTGATTAGTAAAACAGGAATTATGTGGGACCTCAGGAAAATAGATAACGGTGGACCCATTGCCTCATGCTATCAGAACTAAGTTAGGGTGATAGATCATTAACTGAAGATCATTGCAAATAAAGTCCAAACCCTAACCCTGAGAAGGCTGTGAATGGTGTTCTGACGCTGGGCGCCCATCTTCTCCTCAGAGCCAACTCTGGTGACGCTGGGCGCCTGCCTTAATTTGAGCCGGGGCTATAGAAAGGGCGGGCCAACAGCTCCGTGCTCCGGAGTCAGGGTTTGCTCACAGCTGCTGGTCCGATTCTCAGAGCGCCTCTGGGGTGCTGCCCTGTGGGACCCCGAGCGCCCGGACGGCCAAAGGGCAGCCCTTGCAGATGCATGAGAGCAGCCCCGCGACTTCAACTGGAGATCTGGGCGGGTTTGATTGATTAGGAGCTGAGTAAAATTATATACTGGGGTGGGGGTGCGGGGAGAGACCCCAGGGCCTTGCACACGCTGGGCAAGCACTCCACCACTGTTCTACCCCAGCCCACAGGGAGATACTTCCGTGCAGTGCAAAAACAAAACAATAACAATGAAAATCAAGGAGGAAGAATTTCAAAAGGAACATTAAACCTGCCAAGAAGCCAGTGTTTTCCAAATACAGTCCATGCCTGTGGTAATGATCATCAATGAAAGATCCCAACTCTATCCAAATCTACTGGAGAAGTACCTTGGAGTCAGGTCCCCAAGTCAGCAATTTGCCTTGTTTTCCAAGAGATTGCTAGGGACACTCTAGCTCCAAAACCTCTGATTGGGAAATTACTAAGAGTAATTGTAATTATAAAATAAAATTGTTTTATTGCTAGACAAGGTTTTACTGAGTTTCTGAGGCTGGCCTCTAATTTGTGATCCTCCTGCCTCAGCCTCCCAAGTCACTGGGATGACAGGTGTCTTCCACCATGCCCAGCTGAACACGCCCCTCGATGCCATCAAAAGATGCAGAGCACGAGCCAGGCGCGGTGGCGCACGCCTGTAATCCCAGCACTTTGGGAGGCTGAGGCAGGAGGATTGCAAGTTCAAAGCCAGCCTCAGCAATGGCGAGGCACTTAGTAACTCAGTGAGACCCTGTCTCCAAATAAAATACAAAAAAGGTCTGGGGATGTGACCCAGTGGTCGAGTGCTCCTGAGTTCAAGCCCCGGTACCACATAAAAAAAAAAAAAAAAAAAAAAAAAAAGATGCAGAGCACGAGATGTGTGAGGCCGCTGTTGTCGCCACTCAGCTTGGAGTTTTAAAGTACACCATTTTTCCTAGGTTAAAAGGAATACACTAAAATGATACAGAAATACGGAAAGCAGCGTGGGAGTTGATGAGGGTGGAGGGCCGCATTCTGTACACGCCTTGGGCTGGGTCCCCATGCAGAGGTAGAGTGGGCTTGTGTGTGACAGCATTCACACAAACACCCGAGGACGCTCTCGGCACAGCCTCCGACTCTACAATGTCCTGGTTTCCAGTGTGATGGGAGTTCCGGGTGCCGGTGTAATCTTCAGAGCCCACTTTTAGCCGGGCGCGATGGTGCACGCCAATAATCCCAGCAGCTCAGGAGGCCGAGGCAGGAGGATCGTGAGTCCAAAGCCAGCCTCAGCAAAAGCAAGGCCCTAAGCAACTCAGTGAGACCCTGTCTCTAAATAAAATATAAAATAGGGCTGGGGAGGTGGCCCAGTGGTCAAGGGACCCTGAGTTCAATCCCTGGTACCGAAAAAAAAAAAAAGGGGGGGGCCTGCTGCCACTGGTCCCTCCTGCCTGAGCCCCAGGATGTGGCCTATGGCTGCGTTTCCCTGATGCGTCCAACACGGCTCTTCTTTTCTCTCTCTCTCTCTCTCTCACTGGTGGTTTTCGGTTGGCCTTTTGCTAGCCTGACCAAGTCCACCCTGCACTAACCATCAGTGACAGTTTCTACAGTCCAGTGAATTACCGGCGGCCCCACGCGACACGCAGGAGAGCCGCGTCCCCCTCCTCTGCAGCCATCTGCCCGGGGCCCGCGCTCCTCTCCGCACCCTCCTGAACCCCAGGCCTTTTCGGATGAGGAACGCAACGTCGCCAGCATCCGGAGAGGAATTAATTAGCACCCACCAAATGAACAACTACTTCATTCTCGGCATGAATTTATATTTTGATTTTGTCACAGCCCGAAAGACACGGAGCAAAATCTCTGGGAGAATTAGTCATGCTCGCCGGCTTCTCGCGGAGCGGCAGCGACTCCCCCTCGGGCTGTTATTCGCAGTATTTACTCTTTTTTTTTTTTTCCCCCTGAATTATCAAGTGAAAATCCAATTGCCCCTAATGGTGTTCACTGTGTGCTTCCCATTCTCACATATGAGAAAGGGTTTATTATCCATTTGTAGTAATTAAGACACTGATGTTATATAGATCCATAAAAATCCTTCATTAAGCCAGTAAAGAGCTTTTCATCAAAACCACGGTGGCTAAATATTTATTTAAAAATAAAAACCGGATTAAAACAAAGAGCCCTTCACACCTACCTCCAAACACAAAAACACCCTGAGACTCTTTGGGGAGCGGTGGGGAGCATCCCCAGCGGTCCCTGGGCAGGCCGCCATGTCTTCTTGGAGTGGGAAACAGTCCTAACTGGTCATCCATCGTGGCTGACTATGAAGAAATGAAGTAATTAACCATAAGGAAATAATTCAGCAGGATGCTAACAGTTTAATAACATTGAAGTCTTTGCATTTAAGCATTATTGTTTTAAAATGGTTTCATAATTGTTTCAGATTTGCAAAAGGTGCCCGGACGTGAGTAAAATAAAGAGCAGCACAAGACTTGGTGATTGGTCCCATCAGAGGGGTGTGCTATGAGATACAGGTGCATTGTCCTGGGGGGCTTGGAGGATAGCTGTAAGCAGAGCGGTGTGCACAAGGCAAACTCAACAGCCTTCAGCCAGGGAAAAGCAAGAAGCCCTGCAAATAGGTTTGATGAAGAGAAGAACCTGTTGCTACCTTTCCTCCTACCACAGGGAAGTGTGTCTAGATGGCCGGAGCTAGGACAGCAAAACCCTTTGCCTAGAATGTCTGAGAATTTTCCACCGGTACCACCTAGGGATAAAGATCTCATGGGCGGCCTTTCGCTATCTGGGATGCATTTCTTCAGAAGAGCTGTATTCGCCGGTTCCCTATCAAAACCTTCCGCCCACCGCGGAAGCTCTCTGTGATTCCAAAGGCAACCACTAGAAGGAACCGAGGTCCATTTCCATTCTCCACCAAGCACCAGAGCTGGTTTCCTCAGGCCAAGCCGGGTGGGCCTCAGGTGAACCTCCAAGGGTCTTCCACGAGCCTTCCATCTCAACATCTTGTCTTGCCTTCTTCAGAGCCTTAACGACATCTGAAGGCTGGCCTTGCCACGGGCCCTGCTTCACGACGCCTGTACTTGTGAACCTATCGGCACCAATTAACAGAGCTTCGGCTGATGCAGGTTAATGAGAACAGTAAGAACAGCAGTGTTTAGATGAAAATCACCTGGATGCCAAATAAAGGTCACCAACAAAACCCTGCTCTGTGCCCAGCTCCAAGGTTTCCTCATAGCTTGTGTAGAGTTGTAAGAGAAACGTCACCCCCCAGCGCAGAGTCCACAAGGGACAACCAACCAGCCCCAAAGCCGGCAGGACCACCTGGCATTGTGAACGGGAATTTCATCTCAGCAAAATAACTGCACATTTAACTTTTAATTGACAGTATGAGTTTGAATCTCGGTGGTTGACTGTTTTACTTACATGCGGTTTGTGAATCTCGCTGGCCTTGCGTTCGCACAGCAGACTGGACGGTGGCCATCACACGCGGAGCCTCAAACTCACGCCGCTGACGTGGAGGGCTGGGGACTCTGGCGCAGGGGCTGTGTGTGCATCAGAGCGTGGCCAGCAGCGTCCCTGGCCTCCGCCCTCTAGGTGCCAGCAGCACAGATCCCCAACCTGCCCCGAGCTGTGACAGTCACAGGGTCTACAGAACTGGGAACCTAAACGGTCCCCAATTTAAAACCACTGATCTAGAGCGTGGGTCAGGGCCCAGGGGGGTCATGGATGATGTCCTCAGACTGGGAAATTTAAGGAGAGTTTAGTGTGGACACTGTTTATAAAAGCGTGGGGAAGGGGTCGGGGAAGACTATTGCCAAAGGAGCAAAAGGCAACAAGGCAACGGGAGAGACAGAGAGGAGGAAAGGGAGGGGAAGGGGGAGGGGAAGGGGGGGGAGAGGATATGGGTGAGGGGGGAGGGGGAGGGAGAGGGGAGGGAGGGGAGGAGAAAAGGGAGAGGGAGAGGGAATGGGTGAGGGGAGGGGGAGGGAGAGGGGAGGGGAGGGGAGGAGAAGGGAGAGGGAGAGGGAGAGGGAGGGGGAGGGAGAGGGGAGGGGAGGGGAGGAGAAGGGAGAGGGAGGGGCGAGGGAGGGGGAGGGAGAGGGAGGGGGAGGGAGGGGCGAGGGGGAGGGGAGGGCGGACAGAAAAGAGGCACGCAGACCCCGCAGGGAGGCATCCTATCAGAAGCAGAGACCTCCAGGTAAGGGGGGCAGAAGAAATGAACACTCTGACTTCATCCTTTATGCAAATGAAGGGCTCCCGAGGGCCAGCAAACCAGACGCCAAAGCCCAGGGAGCCCACTGGACGGGGCCAGCCTCCCAGGGCGCAGAGCCGAGCAGAGCCGACCTCTGTCCTGGAGGTCAGAGGGCAAACAGAGAAGACCCGCCACGCCTCGCTGTCCGATTCTTAGCATTGAAGAAGCGAGATAAAGATTTCCAACGAGCCCTGGAAGTCCTCAAGTCTGCCTCAGTTGAAAGGTGCATCGCTGAGCTCACTGAGGAGTGTTCTGGAACCTTCCCCCTGCTCCAGCTGGACCCACCCCCTCCGCGCTGGCCACCAGTTGAGGGGCTCCTGGACTCACACATGCACAGCTGGCTCCTGCGGGGGCCAGAGCACCGTGCGGTGTCTCTGGTGGCCCGTGTGGTGTCGTGGGGCGGAAGGAGGGCGGCTCACAGGAAACTCCAGGACCAGCCTCTCTGTAGGGAGACGACTAAGGCACCAGGATGAAACCGGGCACCCGCAGCCATCGCCAGATCAAGGACAGTAACGGCCCGAACATCGGGGGTCACGTCCCCTCGGCCCAGGCGGGACCGTGGCGTGGCCAGGCGTCCCTCTGTCGGGTTCCCGTCTGCACGAGAAAACTTCTTCCACCCTCCCCAGAAGGGGGGGACGTGGCGCGGCTCCCTCGGCCCCATTTCTGCTCCCTGGGAAGCGGGAGTCGGGAATGCACCTGGGGAGACGGGAGCAGCCAGTGTCCCGTGGGCCACCGTGGCCCCGGGCAGGGCCATCCCACTGTACAAGGACAGCAGGAACCGCTCACTCTTGCCAAGCATGATGGTGGCTTCAGCCACCTGCTCCTCCCAGTGAGCAGAGGACACGGGGGCTGCTGTGGCTGGGTTCCAGCTCCTCTGTCTCAGTTCCTCAGCGTGCCGCTAAATGCACAAAGTCACGTGGGTCCCAAGGCCTGTGTTTGGAGAGGGACAGAAAAGCTCCCGCAGCCCAGGAGCCCATGTGGCCACTCCGTTTTGTCCGGCTGGGGACAGGGAGGCAACACTGGCCGTGACCAGCAGTCGGAGGTGGGCGGGCGCTCGTAGCGCCTGCCTGTGTCGCGTGCCATGGTGCGTGGTCTGGAGCGTTTTTGCCGTCATTTCTCAGAGCAGGTGCGCTCAGAGTGATCACGCAAGCTCAGGGACAGCGTCCTTGGGATCTCCAACAAGAAACTTCCCAGAGGAGGTCACGAGCTTCGTCGCAGCCCCCTGCTGGCTGGACCAGGCCACAGGTGCCTCTGACAAGTGCGGGACACAAAGCAAAGAGTCCCCTCCAGAGCGTGCACTGGAGGCAGAGCAACGCCCCAGAGCTCACGGCCCAGGCGGGGCCTGCACCCCGCCAGGCAGCCGGCGCCTCCAGCACCCTCCCCCACCAGCGAGGAGCCACCCTCTGCTCACCCCTGTGCCAACCCAAAACCTCCCATCATGACGTGGGAGAGGAGAATCCCACGAGGCTCCTTCAAATTCCAACTCACTGTCCCCGGAGTGGACAGAGGCATGCAGGTAAGAACCGTGATGGGATTTTTTATTTATTTATTTATTTATTTGTGGTACCGGGGATTGAACTCAGAGGCACTCGACCACGGGGCCACATCCCCAGCCCTTTATTTGTATTTTATTAGAGACAGGGTCTCACTGAGTTGCTAAGTGCCTCGCCATTGTTGAGGCTGGCTTTGAACTCGCAATCCTCCTGCCTCAGCCTCCCAAGTGTTGGGATCACAGGCGTGCGCCACCGCACCCAGCTCGGGTATTTATTTTTGATGTTGCTCAAATTACGAGCCTAGTTGCCTTTCCTCTGAAACTGGACCTGTGGAGCAGTCAGGGCTCTCCAGAGAAACGGACCCGCAGGCGAGAGAGACAGAGACTGATGTTAAGGAAACGGCTCTGGCAATTGTAGAAACTGACAAGCCCCAAACCCACAGGGTAGATCCGGAGACGTGAAGCTGTAGATCTCACCCAAAGGCCAGTGGCTGGCCAGTTCCCTCTTCCTCAGTGAAGCGGCCTCCTCCAGAGGCCCTCAAGTACTGATGAGGCCCACCACACCAGGGAGGCCACCTGCTTCCCTCAGGTCTGGTTTAAATGCTCATCTCATCTACAGTGCCTTCGCAGGAACGTCCTTAATGTCTGGACACTATGGCCTAGCCAGGTGGACCCAAAATGAACCGTCACAGCTGGCGTGGTGACAGGAGATGTGTGCTACTCCATTTGCAAGGTCATGTGACAGGAGGCCTGGCAGCCCGGGCGCTGGTCTCCTGGAACGTGCTCCCGGAAGTCCAGGTGCCTGAGACGGCCAGGCAGGGAGAGGCCCCCGCGAGCCCCGTGGGGAGACGCAGGGGGGAGAGATGGCCAGCCAGTCCCTCCTGAGTGCCAGACACACGAGGAAGGAGCCGTCCTGGTGTCCAGCCCCAGGAGGCTCCAGATGCCTCCGCCCCAGCTGCCCGGGTGAAGGCCCGGCTGGGCCCGTCCACTCTCAGAACCACGGGACGCTCGGGCGTGGCGATCCAAGACCGTTCGGGTGCCGTGTCATGCCCACAGAGCGAGGAGACCTGAAACGCAGCCGCCCCTCGGGCATGCGTGAACTTGAACTTCACGCCACGCCCGCCCGAGCCCAGCTGACCGCCCTGGCCCGTGCTCTGGTTCTGAGTGTGAGTCCTGTTGGTTCCGTGTCTGTTCACAACGGGTTCAGGATGCGGGGAGGTCTGCGGAGGACTGCCTGAGACCCCTGAGGACCCCAGCGCCACCAGGGGCTCCCACACATCCTCTCCAGCAGAGCACTGAGGGACCTGGGGACTCTGCCTGTGACACAGGTGTGGTCACAGCATGGGGACACAGCACAGGCGTGTCCCCCGGGGACAGTGATAGGAGAAGGTCCCGTTGTCCCCCTGGATCAACACGGTCAGGAGAGCCAAGGGTTGGCAGAGTGGCCCTGCTGCCCGCGTATCGGCTGTCCAGCGTCCAGATGATGCCAAGAGGGGCCCTGCGATCAGGGGGCCACGGAGACCAACGCACGTCCCACAGACGTCACCCTGTCTCTGTGACCCGGCTTCCCTAGCAGGTGGAGCTGTGGCACCTGGCTCCTCAGTCGCTCAGGGTGGACGTGCCCCAGGAGGGACCCAGACCCCGAGCAAATCGGCCTCCGGGGACCCACCCATCGCAGGGCCGCGGCCAGGCTCCCTCACTCCTCCTGTGCCCGTCGAGAAACCCCGCTGCTCACGGGGGACGCAGGAAAGACCCTGAAGGCCTCAGCCAGGGATGAGATCTGCGTTTCAGCAAGAAGCTGACGGCAGCGTCCCTGCAGAGCGGGCCAGCCTCTCAGACGGCTCCAGGAAGGAGCCATGTTCAAACCAGGGAACAGCCGGCACCCGCGGGCACCCGCGGGCACTGGCAGGCACTGGTGGGCCCCATCAGCCAGAGGTACCAGCCTGCCCACGTGGACAGGTGGGTGAGGGCAGGCCGGGCTCGGGGGGGCTGCAGGTAAAGGGAGGGTGCTGACCATCTGCAGACCGTGGCGGGCGTGGGAATACCAGCCTGGTGCCACCAGACGGGCAGGCTCCTTCCCCAGAGAGGCCGTCACGGCTTTTCTTTGTGAAACTTCCTGATTCAGACTTTTATAACACTCCTCCCCCAGATCTCTGCTGGCTGCTATGATCCGTGGTCTCCAAAAGGCCATAATGAGTTAAAATCCTCACCCCCAGCTGGGCGTGGTGGCGCACGCCTGTCATCCCAGCACTTGGGAGGCTGAGGCAGGAGGATCGTGAGTTCAAAGCCAGCCTCAGCAAAAGGGAGGCACTTAGCAATTCAGTGAGACCCTGTCTCTAATAAAATACAAAAACGGGCTGGGGATGTGGCCCGGTGGTCAAGTGCCCTGGAGCTCAATCCCTGCTACCAAAAAAAAAAAAAAAAAAAAAAAAAAAAGCACATTCCACACGCAATGGAGATTGTGCCACACCTTCTTTGGGAGCTCAGATACTTGGTGGAAAAGATAAGACACGTGACCACGTTGGGGCCCCAAAGTGGCAAGAAGTTGAAAGCAATAAAGACAGGAATGATGTCAGTTACTCTGTAGCCCCTGGTGCTATCTACATGTAGCACTTGCAATGTCACTATCGAGGATCGAACCCAGGGACGCTTGACCCCTGAGCCACATCCCCAGCCCATTTTTTAATAAATACTTTATTAATAAATACTTTATTAATTTATTTTTATATAAATTAATAAATATTTGATAATATTTTATTAATTTATTTTTAATAAATACTTTATTACAGACAGGATCTTGCTAAGTGGCTGAGGCTGGGTTTGAACTCGCGATCCTCCTGCCTCGGCCTCCCAAGTAGCTGGGATGACAGGCGTGCGCCGCCACCGCATCCAGCACAACGTCACTTTTCTAAGCCTGAGGCGAAGAAGCTCTGGGGAAGCTGGAGAGGCCGGGTACAAGGCCCACAGCTCCTTTCAAACACTTCCACTTAGACCATGCCAAGATGAGCCGTGGGAACCAGCCCAGGCTCCAACTCCAAGGCCGATCTGTGGTTCCCACAAGAAACGCAAACTCAGCAGAGGCTAGCTGATGGCGCGTCGGGAGGGCACCCTCCCGAGTGGCTGCAAGGGCTTCTCTTTAGGTGTCTGTCAGAGCTCAAGGTTGGGCTGTTTAGCATAATGAATGTCAGAAACAGACTCTGACGGTGCAATTAGCGGCTCACCAAATGGCATCCTGAACACTGAAGGGCTCCTGGCAGTCACACTCAGTCCCCTGGCTGAAATAGTGGAGGGTGTCTTTCCCTCTTTGACAGGAGGCAAGAACCGGGGAGGCCTGGGATCTGCACCCCTAGCATGGCAGCCAAGCCCCGCTCCTAGCTGGTCCTGTCCCCCGTCCACCGCTTCCGGCTGCCTGGCGCCAACTGCAGCAGAACCTCGAGCCAAGCGTGCGGGAAGGGTGCTAGCCAGCGCCGCGAGAAATGACGAGGGTGCGGAGGGCGTCTCACACCTGCCGGGGACGGGGTACCAACGCACCGTGTGCCGTTTACTTGTGACAGTTTGGTTAGCAAATGTCTGAAAGTGCAAGGGAATTTTATCTGAGGCCCCCATGTCATGCAGAATATCCTGGAAGAGACATTATGGAGACTCACTGCCCTCCACCGTCTTCAGTGGGTCCTGTCATTCACAGATGAGGACACTGAGGCCCCCCACCCCTGGTCACACAGCTACCAAGAGGCAGAGACAGGATGTCCCCCAGGCAGTGTGGCTGCAGTGCCCGTCTCTCGGCCATGATAACCTGGCTGTCCTCAGAGACACCTCATGCAACCTCAGTCTCCAGCTGCTTAATTTGGCATAAACACATTGAGTCCCCTGAAAGGGACCCATTTGCAGGAAAAGGATAAACAAGGCTTGCAATCAAAAGACAAAAACAAGCCGGGTGCGGTGGCGCACGCCTATAATCCCAGCACTTTGGGAGGCTGAGGCAGGAGGATTGCAAGTTCAAAGCCAGCCTCAGCAATGGCAAGGCACTTAGCAACTCAGTGAGACCCTGTCTCTAATAAAATTCAAAAAAGGGCTGGGGGGCTGGGATTGTGGCTCAGCGGTACAGCACTCGCCTAGCGCGTGGGCGACCCGGGTTCGATCCTCAGCACCACGTACAAATAAAATGCCATTGAATAAAACGCATTGTGTACAACTAAAGCAAATAAATAAAAATATTTTAAAAAAAAAAAAAAAAAAAAAAAGGGCTGGGGATGTGGCCCACTGGTCGAGTGCCCCTGAGTTCAATCACTGGTACCAAAAAAAAAAAAAAAGAAAAGAAAAAAAGACAAAGACAATGAACAAAGGTAAATTATCAAGAATTTTTAAAACAAACTCCATACCCCCAAGACGTCCCCAGTGCTAACCCAGTTGTTCAAAGTGGTGCATTGATTTTCTGAGTAATTGCCACGGCGACCAAACAAGCACGTCATTTGGAAAACATGACTGTAACATTATTAAAATATGATGGAATGGCCTCCTGGAATTGATGGATTATAGTATTTCTGCAACTGTTCTTTCAGCCATAGGAGCAAATCCCACGTCCCCAAGCTAGCAGAAGCCCTGCGGACTCCTGGCTCTCCTTGTAAAACCTTGACCTCTGCACCATGTCGAAATGAGACTCACAGGGGATCTCTACCTGCATGCGAGCTTTCAAAAATTAATATAATACCCTGACTATAATACACAGAATAAGCAGAATGGCAGGGAGCAAAAATAAAATAACATCTATTTTGATATTAAATACGGGGACATTAAATATGGCAACACTATGTCCAACGTGCACCATCGTACAAAAGAGCAGACTAGGCGTGCAGCACTATGGATCCAAACATAGGGCATCCTGGCTCCACCCACTGTGAGAGCCCGCCAATCACTGCGAGGCCCTGCCATTCCCCAAACACCTCCTAGGGGGCGCTATAAGGTTTCCTCCTGAAGACTTGCTCAGGCGACCCTGGTCTGGGGGCCCCCAGAGGTGGCCGGAACTAAGGAGGAAACAGAGCCCCCTCTTATCTCAGGAAAGAAGGGATTCCCTCACTCCCCAGACCCTCCACCCTGCCTGCAGAGCGTGGAAGGTCGCGGCGCTGGCTGTCACCTCTCCTTGCCCTTGTGGTTGTCCTCCCCTCCATTTGTGCACAGCCTGGTGCCACAGAGCCCCATTTCCACTCTGGCAGCTGAGAGCCAGCCAGGAGCTGGGAGGCAGCCGTGCTGCGGCCACCTGGTGGGGAGGCAGCAGGCGGGAGTGATAGATAGGTTACCCTCCCCCGCTCAGAGTTTTCCACACCCTAAGAGAAGCAACCTTGTTTCATTCTCCGGACAGGATGTTCCTTCTCCGGACAGGATGTTCCTTCCCCGAGCAGAATGTTTCTTTTCCCCAGGCAAGAGCCAATAGGCTTAAAGGACACCCTGTTCTATGAGCAAAGAGCCAATGGCGTTGGGGTTGCTCTAGTGCACCCCCCACCAGAAATCCCTATATAAGGCCCTGTTCGAGAGACTCAGATCAGACAGAGAGAGACACACGGACACACAACATCGGCTCGTTGCTGCTTAGAGGAGGAAGACAGATACATCGGCTCGTCGCTGCAGAGAGGAGGAAGCCACTGCAACAGCTCCAGACCCATCGCCTCCAGCCGACGGCAGCTGCCCCAGCCAACAGCTCCAGACCCATCTCCTCCAGCCCGACGGCCGCTCCCAGCTGACAGCTCCAGCCTCCAGCCAGACAGCAGCTGCTTTAGCCGACAGCTCCAGAGATCCTAGCTGGTGCGACCAAGCACCCACCTTCTGTCCAGAGCTTGCACACTCCCCTCTCCCTGACTCCCTTCTCCCACCAGAGCTTGCACACTCCCTTCTCCCTGACTCCCCTCTCCCACCTCTTCGACCTTCGACCAGAGCACCTCTTCTCCGGTTTTTGCTACCAGCCACAAAGGCTGTTGAATAAATCTCTTGGCTGCACAGCTGTCCCCGGTGTGATGTTTTACCCTTCAGGGAGGGCTTCAGCCGTCTCCCCAAGGAAACCAGAGGTGCATAATACTTGGAGAATTCAAGGAGTGAACGTGTCTAAAGCAACCTGCCTTAACCACCTGGGCATTCGGAATCTCACAGAATACTGTTAGACCGCGGGCCACACTGAGATCTAAGACCCAGCCTGGGGACACCAGCAGGGCTTTCCCCAGAACCCAGGGACAGGAAAACACTCACCTCTCCAGGGACAAGTGGTAATGATGGGACCTGAGTGTCACCACAGCTTGAAAGAGAAAGGAAGCTCCAAAGACAGCTAAGGGTGATGTTGTCGACCTCTGCAGCAGATACCATCTTAAATCACGCTCCATTTTCCTCTGACAAAACTCCTCTGGTCTAACTTACAAGGTTGGTGAGACAGCCCTTTGCTGTTTAATAAGCTCCTTAGGTGCAGACGTGAGCAGTCCCGGTACTGGTTACACATGCTCCATTCCCCAAAGGCAAATGAGCTCAAGAAACGAAGAGATGAGGTTTGAAATAAAGGTTCATTGAAACAGGGAAAACCCTCTGCCTTACTCAAGGAAAAAATAATAATAAAACAGTAAAGCACCTGAGATACCTCCCCACCTAGCTGGATGCAGAGCCGGTCCTGCCTGCAGGAGGCGTGTTCCAAGGACCTACTATGCGCCCGCAAGGGCCTTTCCCGCAAGTGTGGCCGCAGGTGTTTCTGACACCGTCCCCCTGGTGAGGAAGAACATGGTCCCCTTCTCTGCAAAGCATGCCGGACCCCCAAAGAGCAGAGTGTGGCCTAAGTGGCCGTGTGCGTACTCTAAGGCTCTCACAAGACACGGCCACTTTTGTCCTTGTCCCCTGCTCTGGCGAGGTAGCGGCCATGCTGGGAGGGCACTCGGGCAGCCTGCAGAGAGGCCCAGAGGGGGGAGAACAAAGCCCCCACCACCAACGGCACCACCTCACCAGCCGGGTGTCCCAGCTGGCCCTCCAGCCCCAGCCAGGCCTTCGGATGACCACAGCCCTGACCAAGATTTTGATGTGACTTCACGAGGGACGCTGAGCCAGGATGCCCCAGACAGCTGTTTCCAAATCCCCAGTCTACAGAAACCACGAGACTAACGTTTGCTGTCCTAAGCCACTAAATTCTGAGCTAATTTGGAAGACGTGAGAGACGGCTCACTGAGCTAGGCACGGGCCAAGTTTTGGCAACACAGGAGCAAAAACAACTGAGTCCTCCGTCCATCCACAGCCCAGCTATGCTAGGGCCGTGGGAGAGGTTGCTGAGCGACCAAAGAAAGTGCCCAGAGATGGCTACAGAGCAAAAGGCTGCATGGAGAAATGCTTGCAGAGAAGGCCTGGCAGCCAGGGGCTGGGCGGTCGCACGGCCTCCTGGGGCTGGACCATAGCAGTGCCTCCTCCTCCTCAGAGCCTTGTCCAGTGGTGGCCAGCTGGACAAGGGACACATGTGGTTTCCATGTGCCCTCAGCTCCACACCCATCACCACGGAGACAGGGTTGACGTTAGGCTGCAGAAGCAGTGACATTGTCAGCATGAGCTTGCTCCTGTGGCCAGCATCCCCGGGAGCCGCTGACCGGCGGTGCGTGTGAGAAGGCAGCTTTCCATGGATAACGCTGCCTGGCCCCGGTTCCCAGCATGTATGGAGAGAGCCCGTGTCCTTCAGGATGATACGGATCCAGACATTCGAGCCCAGGCCTGCCCTTGTTGTTCCCTTAACTTGGCTGGGGTTTGGGGAAAACAGAAAGGGGACATTCAGGGACATGGTGTTTTATTGTCCCCCTTTTAAGGATGACACGACCTACCATAAAGAATCCCCCATCCACTATGGAGATCCATTCTGGTAAAACCAACAATAACAAAACCATGTGCTGAACAGGGACTTCTCAGTCAGGATGAGCATGTGTATGCTGTTATAACAAGCAACCTAAAACTCTCGGTGGTGTAAAATAACAGCTCATTTATGGTTCAGCTCATACAGTATGTTGATGGCGGGCTGGCAGGGGGCTCTGCTTTCTTTTGGGGTCACTCAGCAGCCACCACCTCACTTCTTTATGGTTGCCAAACCAGAAATAAAGAGAAAATGGCCAAATGGGATTACTTCTCGGGCCTTCCTCCTCGTATTTCGTTGGCCAGAGCAAGTCATCTGATAGGGCTGAGCTATGAGGAAGGGCAGGGGGTGCATGATCTTACCGTGTTCCCAGAGAGGGGGAAGAAGGTGTGGGTGAGCATCCCCAGTGATGCCCTGGGGTGCTCTGGGTGCCGTGGGAACCCGGAGAGAAGAGTGACTGACGCTCTCCCGAGTACGGAGGGCCCGCGGTCACTTCACAGAGGAACAAATAGAAAGAAAGGAGAGCTTCCCAACCAGCCAGCAAGCTGCCTCAGACGGAGGCAGCAGCTCACTAACGATCCGCTGACATGAGAGAAAACACATTTGAAAGGACAGGAGAGCGGGAAGCAGAGTCGGGGGGCCGTCCATGCCGGGGCTAGGGCATGATCCGTGTGCCCGGACCCTGAGGATCTCTGTGGTGGGGCTCAGTCCCCAGGGGTCAGCTCAAGGTTGTTGACTGCTTTCAAAACGGGTAGGCTGAGGTCAATTTGTTCATTTCCTGCGGAACCAGGTGCTTTTCTCTTCTCTTGTCGGGTTTCTCAATAGAAGGGAGTTGGGGGTTGTTTTGTTTATTAAATACCATTTCCCTCCACTCTCCCCGCCTTGAAAGTGCTCCACCAGTTGGCCCAGCCTCAGGCAGGTACTTTTCCTCACAGGTCCCAGGTAAGAAGCAGCCAGGTGAGGACCACTCCTGTACCTTCACGCTGCAGCCCGCCATCCACCCCGCGTGCCCGGCTCCAGGCCTGACTCTAGGCATGTTCTCCCGTGAGCTTCCCAGTAGCCCAGGAGGTGCTGCCGGGACAGGTGTGAGCACGGCTCAGGTGGCTCAGAGGCCTCCCGCGACGGCTGGGCAGGTGCGCCATCACCGCAGCTCTGGGTTTCCTTACAAAGGCAGGCCTTTCTCCCCGACACTGCCACCAGGAGGAAAGTGGCCCGATGTCCTGCAGGCAGTCAGGTGACCCCAGGCTGGGGCCTTCAGCACATCAGCATGGCCATAGTCACCTGCTTCCTGAGCCCAGTAAGTAGGAGGATCACATATTCAGAGCCACCAGAAGGCCACTGTGGTCAGCAGGAGAAGACGTCAAAGGAAGATTAAAATTCTTTTTGATTTTCCACGTGTAACTGTTAAAAAGGTGGAATTGGGTGAACAGGGAACCTTTTGAAAATCTCCACGAACACAAGGAGATTCCAGCGCCCCTAGGAGACCATCCTCCCTTAGCACCTGCAGCAATGAACCGCGAAGGTCACATCGTGCCTAGGCAGGGCTGTCATTAAAGGCCCTGGGCCATCGGGCTGCCGGTGTGCTCTCCCTCCCTGTGATCCAGGTCAAATCATACAAAACGAAGTGGAAAACACAGCTTAGGACTGCCTTTTATTCATCCTAAGTGCTCGCGGCTTCATTTCAATTGGCCCTATCCGCCTTTATTTTCATAGAAGCCCATTATTTAAGCACTTTGATTTTTATTAAAGAGTTAAGACACGTGGTTTTTTTTACAGCGCAGTGCAGAAGGGCACTTTACGCCACGCCTCCCCACCCCAGGCTTCAAACCACCTCCTTTCCAAGCCCTGTGAGGGCCTCCACACAGTTTGCTAATTTTCCTTCCATCTCCAGCCATTCTTTTCTCCTCTTGAGGCATAAAAAGCAATCTACACGTTAGAATAGAATACAGTCTTGATCTTTTCAAGAACGTTCCTGGTGCATAGTAGAATGCTCTCAACCTCTAAAATTAAAAATACAAGGAAAGTTACGTTGGCACTCATTTATTTTGACTTTTAAAGCAACATCTTGAAAAGTCAGGATTCAGACCCTCGGAACGTCACATGTCCCCATGTTCCCTATGGCAGAGTGGCTCACTGTCCAATAGCTGCTCTGCCCTTCTGGCCTTTTGTAGTTTTAGCTCAGCATGTTCCCGATTGCTGCAAAACTACATTTCCCAGCCTCCCTTGCAGCTTCCTATGGGCACGTGATTTTTCTGACCAATAGGATGTGAAGGAAATTTGCATATGCCAATCCAAGTCCTGTTTGAAAAGGTGAGAGGGAACCCTCCCCAGTCATTCCCTTAATGACTTGATGATGAAGAGTCAGGCCCTGGTTCCACATAGCTGATGTTCTTCTAAGATGAGGAAGAGCTACAGAGGTCTCTCTACCTGCAAGCAGAGGAAGGGTCACGTGGGACACAGAGAGGTGGCTCATCTAAAAGCCCAGCGCAGCCAGCAGAAAGCAAAACTCATGACACCACGGACATCTAGACTCTGGAAAGCAAGTTCACTGCTTCGGCCGCCCAGTCTGTGGTGTTTGGTAATAATGGTGGCCCTCAGAGGTTTCCAGACCTGTCTATCAGAGATTGGGAACACAGAGTGTAGCACCTTCGAACAGCTAGAGAGGAAACGGGTGTGGACTCACAAGCACCGCCCCAGAAGAACACCCCGGCTAGCCCGCGAGAAGGAACAGGCTGTCCGCAGCTGCACGGCAGGGTCCCCTTGAAGGACCTAGTGCCATCGTCTCCTGCAGATGCTTCACGTCTGCAGAAGGGTTTGCAAGAGGGAGGAAGGCGTAATGGGAAGAGATCCAGGGGGAGCTGACAAGATTCAAAGACCATGCAAACCTCCTCCCCTGGACAGACCGGCCTGCCTACAGCCCGGTGTGTGTGGGACAGCAAAGTGGAGGCTGCTTCCCAAATCACATGTCGCATCTGCTTCTGCTTTGGTGACAGTGCCCAACGTGGCAGAGTCATGCTTAGGAGCACGACTACGGACCTCACGGGTGACTGTCATTCTCACATCTGAAGACAAAGCAGGGGCTTATTATGTTTAATTCATAAACATTTACATTAAAAAACGAACAATAAATTAATGTTAACTGGAGATTTCCCACGCTCCGGAGTTCATGAGCATGCCGTGAGCTTGCCTGGGAACGAGGACTCTCGTGGGACTGAGTCGCCCATTCACACAGCCTGGGTTTCATCTCCACGAGAATCCGACGCAATGGGGACCTGCCCTTTTTCCCTCCCAATATCTCTTTATAAATAATTTCATACATACATAAAAGCTGAATTTTACCATGAACATCTATATGCGCACTGCATAGAGTCCACAATTAATATTTTACTAGTCCTGCTTTACCCCACCTCTCCCTCTCCATACCTCTCTGCACCCACCAACCCATCATTATTTAATATATTTCAAAGAAAGTTGCAGATAGAAGTATGCCTCTCCCTCAATATCCATCCTGGAGATGAACAGCATGCAACCTGATTTTAAATGAATAAAAAAGGAAACTATTGCACACCCAAAGACCACCCACTTAAGGCAGACGATCCAAGGGAGGGGCTTGGGAAGGAAAGGAAGAACTTCAAAAGCACTAATGAGATTGTGTTTGCTGGCCTGTTCTGGCATTTACCAAGAAAGAGCCATGGGGTACTGAACCCCACAGCCAAACACCAATATGTTTGTCATTAGTCAGAACTACAGTGTAAAAAAAGAAATCAAAGAGAAAATAAGGATCTGGACCTGTTTGTTGCTCTGAGTGGTTTCCAAAAGGAATTGATGTCTCCCTCTGGGAGGTGCATTCCCGGCTGGCTCTGAGCCCGCAGCTCCTGGGACGGTAACCCCAGCCAAGCATCCTTTCAAGTCCTTGAGGTGTCGCCCGTTGCTGTTTTTCCACAAATATTTGGATGTTGAGATCCTTAAACGTTCTCAACTTTTTCTAGGGCTATTTTTGCTACTGAGACACCCCACCCCAAACAACCCAGGAGGCTGTGCGTGGAGTGTGTGGGGGTCCACGTTTCCAAGGGGGTCCCAGATCTTCTTTATTTCTGATCGTCAGGTGAGCTAACAAGGTTCAAAGACCATGCCCACCCCCCACCCCCGACAGACAGGCCCGCCCACAGTCCCGTTTGTGGGAGAGCAAAGTGGAGGCTGCTTCCCAAATCACACGTCGCATCTGCTCCCGCTTTGGTGACAGCGCCCAACGTGGCAGAGTCCCACTTAGGAGCAAGACTATTCTTTGCCAGGACAGTGCTGTTCCCTGGGTCCCCACAGAAACAAAATCACTGACCCCGCGGCCCCAGTCAGGAGCAGGACACTCGGGGGCACTCCCTGTTTCCAAGGGAACAGGTGTCTCCTTCTGAACAGAAATACCTTGATGCAGGGAGGGGACAAAAGGGTTAAAAAAAAAAAAAAAAAAAAAAGATGGTGGGATGAGATGGACACCATCACCCTAAGTGCATGTATGAAGGCACGGAGGGTGTGACTCTACTTTGTGCACAACCAGAGGTGTGTAAAAACGTGCTCGATAAGCGTGACATGGATTGTCATGCATGCTGCTGTCATTTATAACAACTTGGAATAAAAGAAAAGAAGAAGAAGAAAAAAAAAAGAAATACCTAAATGCCAAACCTGAAGACTGCAAAGAAGAAAAGAAATCTGAAATAAAGTACTATTTGTGAAAATAAAGATACTGCGAGGATATGTGCCACAGAGATGAGGAAATCATTAGATTTGATTATTTGCCTCTCCGGTCAGGCTGCTCCCCTTCCCCACCCCAGACTCAGACTAGAGATCACACGCGTCAGAGCGAGGATGCGTGGTCTTCAGGAGCTCCTCTCGCTTGCTCAAAAGAGACGAGAGTCGGGAGAAAGTGGCTAAAATGGTCTTTTTCAAACCTGTCTGTTCTAACTTCCGTCTCATTTTTTTTTTCTACTTAAAATTCAAGCATAAATCAAAAGCTAAATCCGCTAAGACTATTTAATATGGCCTTCATGGAGAGAAATAAATGTTATTACATTTATCTGTTGAGAACATCAATGGAAAACTAATTCAAAGACGAAAAGACTAATTAATAAGAGCAGAAATGACTACTTGATTTCCTTTGATCTTAGAAATTATTAAATAATAAAATAACCTCTCTGTTTTATTAGGCACAATAAACAGAGGAAGAAGAGGGGAGGCCCAGTTAATCAAGTTCTGACCTTAAAAGACAGGGCGAGGCCCTGGGGGAGGGGCTGGGCTGCTGTCCCGGGTCCCTGAGCACAACACGAGGCCCCTGGGTGGCTGGGTCCAGGTCCTGCCTCCGCAGCGTGGAAACCACACGCTCTGACATCCTAGCCGCCCACCCCGGCCAGTCAAGCGTCCAAGGAACCACACATGAAACGCAGGCCTGGACAGGATATCTGGGAGAAAGAGTTTGTAAACCATGCATCCAACAAAGGGCTCCCATCCAGAAGTTCTAGGGAACCCAAGCCGCTCATACCATGGAAAGAAAACACAACAAGACAAAAACAATCCAATTTATAAAAGGAGCTTCCCAAGCCGGGCGCGGTGGCGCTGGGGAGGCTGAGGCAGGAGGATCGCGAGTTCAAAGCCAGCCTCAGCAATGGCGAGGCACTTAGCAACTCAGTGAGACCCTGTCTCTAGGGATGTGGCCCAGAGGTAGAGTGCCCCTGAGTTCAGTCCTTGGTACGAGGAAGGAAGGAAGGAAGGAAGGAAGGAAGGAAGGAAGGAAGGAAGGGAGCTTCCCAAAAAATTAGAACTCGAACTACTGTAAGAGGCAGCCATCGCACCCCCCTGGGCATGTAGCCAAGGGAAGGGGAATCCGAGTCCTGGAGAGACTCCTGCACCTCCGCGCTCGCTGCAGCCCTCTGTGCAAAGAGAAGACAGTGGAACCCACCTGCCAAAGGAAGAATGGACCAAGAAAATATGGCCTGTGTGCACACTGGAAGACTGTGTGGTGTTAAGGAGGAGGAAATCCTACGGTTTTCCGCAGGGCAGAGGGACCAGGATAACATGTCGAATGCGACCGGCCAGGCACAGAGGGAGGAATGTTGAAAAGCCCATCTCCGTCGGGCTGGGGATGCCAGCCTGTACGTAGTTCCAGTGACTCCGGAGCCTGAGGCAGCAGGATCTCAAGTTCAAAGCCAGCCTGGGCAACCTAGGAAGACCCTGCCTCAAAATGAAATTTTAAAAGGGCTAGGGGTGTAGCTCAGGGGTAGAGCAGAAGGGAGGCTACCAGGGCCGGGGAGGGAGGGAGGATGGAGGAGAAGTCGTCAACAGGTACCAAGTCACAGTCAGGACTGACAAGCTCTGGCGTGCTGTCACACAGTAGGGCAGCTGTCGATTGCCATATCGTGCATGACTCAGGGGAATGAGAAGGATTTTTTAAATATATTTTTAGTTGTTGATAGACCTTTATTTTATCTATTTTATGTCTATATGTGGTGCTGAAAATCGAGCCCAGTGCCTCACGTGTGGTAGGCAAGCGCTCTGCCACGGAGCCGTAACTCCATAAAAAATAAAGAAAAAAGAAAAAAGAAAGAAAGAAAGAAAGGATCGTGAGCATATTCATCATCAAGAAAAGATCAAAGTCACGGTGACGGGTATGCTGGTCACCCTGACCTGACCGCTACACAGGCATGCGTGGAAGGAAGCTTCGCACCGCGCCCACAGAGCTGCACCATCATCAGGTACCAGTCAAAGAAGATTGTTCTAAGGACCACTTTGCTGAGAACCGTGAGCAAACCTGAGACGCCGACGTAACCCCTGCCCTCGAATTCCTCACGCTTTAGCTGGAAAGACTAAACAGACTCAAATAAAAACCAGGAAAACAGGAACGCAGGCCAGCAATGAGCAGAGAAGGTTCTGGAAGCTTCCAAACAGTAAGGAAGAAGGGGTGGGTCTCGGGACTCTGAGACCAAAAGTCCTGTCGAGCTTCGGTCTCCAGGGAGCAGGGAGCCAATGTCCGGGTGGCGCTGCCAACGCCCCCGGCCGAGGAGACCCGCTCCCCTGCAGACTCACCTCGAGGCGTGGGAGAGGCCTGATCACAGCGTCTCAGGCGCCAAGGTCTGCCCCCGCGGAGCACACTTGCCTGTCACGAAGCTGCTTTGTAAACAGAAAGGCCTGCGCACGGTTCTGTGAATTCTGCGACGGCGTGATCACGGCTGGACTACCTTTGCTGGTGCCCAGGACTCAGCAAGATCCCGGGGTACGCAGCATGCCCACCCAAGCGACTCCCCACGAGCCAGGCCCAGGAAGCACAGCAGACCCAGGCCCGCCCCGCACTTCCGTCCAACCCACAGCCCACAACAGCCACACCAAAAAGGAGCAGGCGGGGTGAAGGGCACGGAGGGCCCAGCGCCGCGCCCGGGCCGCGAGGGCTCGCCAGGGCCCCACGCACTGAGGCCAGATGACGCCGCAGCTCTGCTGGGCCAGGGTCCCCAGTTAAGGGCCTCTGGCAAGTCCCCTGCTCCGGTCCCCACACAGGATTCCCACCCGCAGCTTCCCACTTAGAACTCCCAAGTCCACCCCCCACACACAGGCCTCAGAAGACCCACGTCACCCCCATGGTGCGGGCTGAGGGGACCACGCATGTGCGGTCAGCGATGCCCACCCCCGGGCCTGGGACATGGCCATCCATTAAGCTTACCACCAGGAGAAGAGGCAGCCGCGTGCAGCCACCAACAAAGGCAAAGGGCAGAAGTGGCAGCCTCGCGGTGGGTGACTCAGATTCAACCCCAGCCCTCAGGCGGGGTCCTAGCCGGGGCTAGACCTTCTCCCCTTAATCATAAAATAAACCAAAGCAAAGGTCTCTGTCCTCGTGAGGACTCCCCTGGAACGCAGGTGCCCAGTGCAGCACTGATGCAGCTGCGCCCCAGCGACACGCCTTTGCCTGGGGCGGAACTGTCCTCCTTCCTGCTCTGCAGGTCCTGGGGAGGGACAGAGCTGGACCTCCCTCCCAGTGGTCACAGGCTTCCTACACCTGTAAGAAGCCGGTACCAGGATGCTCAGCCACAGGCAGGTAGCCGCAGGAGACAGGCCTTAGGGAGGGGACCCTAGACAGGGACCCACATATGCCTACTGGACAGAGCAGTCCAGGTGTGGCCAAGGACTGGCCGAGTCAGCGTCCAGACCTACCATCGTAGTCCAGTGTCCGTTGCTATGACAAAATCTCTGAGACCAGGTAATTTATAAAGAATAGAGGTTTGTTGAGCTCACAGCTCTGAAGGTCAAGAACATGGAACCCGCGAGGAGCCAGGCCAGGCCTTCCTGCCTGTGGCGACAGGCAGAGGCATCCGGTGAGGCGGCAAGCTGCCGGCTCAGGCCTCTCCTCCTCTTACTGTGAAGCCACCGCGGGCCCCTGATGCCCTTAGCTGGTCCTCATGACTTCCCACTGCCCCACCTGCGCTCTGTCACCATGTGGACTTAGGGAATAGGATTCCCAGCGCGGACCCCACGGTTCCCGGAGGAGCCACGCCTGGGGCCGCGGGGTGGAGGGATGCCGAGCTCAGAGAGCAGCCCCGGGCGCAGCAGGGGCGGAGCAGGAGCGCCAGAGCCTGGGTGGCCGCGCCGGGAGGGCCGCGCCCCGCCCTGCTCCGCGCACGGCGACACACAGGGGAGCCCAGCAAGCGCGTGCGCCCCGGGCTGCTGGTCCACACTGGGGTCCTCACCTCGGGGCCCCCTGATTCCACGGGCTGCGTGAGACCCCATCGCCCTCGTGTTCCAGCCAGCTCTCCGGGTGACAATGACATCGCAGCTTCACGACTGCACCAGGGAATCCCAGCACAAGCATGGTGACGTCAGGAGGGCTGCGCCCCGCCGGCGGCAGGAGGCAACAGGACCTTGGGCACGAAGCCAGGCGAGAAGTGGCACTGGGCTGCCCCGAGTACCATGCGCACACAGGCGCCCGAGTCCCCAGACGTGGTGGCACACCCTCCCGCACACCCTCCACGGGGGCGCTGTGATCCCAGCACTGGGGAGGCTGAGGCAGGAGGATGGCGAGTTCCAAGCCAGCCTCAGCAGTGGCGAGGCACTTAGCCACTCAGGGAGACCCTGTCTCTAATAAAGCACAAATAGGGCTGGGGGTGTGGCCCAGGGGTCAGTGCCCCTGAGTTCAATCCCCGGTAATCCTGTACCTCTCCCACCCCCCAAAAAGAGAGAGAGTGCCTGAGTGGGGGTGCACCGCGGGGTGGGGAACGGGCAGCCCAGGTGCAGGCGAGGTCGGGACAGACCTGCTCCTAACGAGGACCAGGGCAGCAGGCCGCAGCTGGTGCAGTTAATTGGTGGGAAGTTCGGCCCGCGGTGCTCGGGCTGCGGGTGTCTAGTCTGAGCGATGACGACACCGTCTCTGATGTAGATTCCGCCCGAGGGTAGGGGGCGACGTCAACGTACGTCAACTCCTGGTGGTCCAGGTGGCCGGTTCCTCCAGGAGTCGGTCAACGGACTTCACCCCGGGGCTGGGCAAGACTTTCCTGGAGGACAGGTCAGCCTTGGCCCCGCATCCAAACCCCTCAGGGGACTTATGTTTTAGGGCTGCGCCCACGGTGGGACAGCTGGAGGACCCCCCAGAGGACCTGGAAGTCACGCCGTTCAGAAGCCCCCACGGGGCTCTGGTGGTCCTTTGGGTTTGAGAACCACAGGAGTCTCACCTGGAAGGCAAACGTGGCACACCCACCGTCCCCAGCCCTGATTCCCTACCCAGTGCCCAACGGAGGGTGTGGGCAGACTCCAGGAAGGCACGAGGTCAGGCACTGCTAAGCTTCTGGCTGATTGACAGCAAGCTGGCCTTGACCCTGCCTGGCCTTCGCCCCGGGAGCCCCTCCGACTCCACTCTGGCTTGTCCCCTCTGCTGGGACAGTTCAGGTGGCGTGGTCCCCGTGGGTACGGATGGACACTCCCTCCCAGCCGCGCCTGCCAACACACCACCAAGCCCTTTCGCGCACAGGACAGGGTTTCCCCCCGACTTGCTTCCAAACAAGTCACCTGCCAGTGTGGAGAGGGCTGGGGGAAACCCGCGCCCTGGCACAGTGACACGCAGACGCTGGCCAGCAGCCACCGAGGAGCCCCAGGACCCTTCGGCTCACGGACTGAGCAAACTTCCAGGTGAGAATTTTGTGATTCTCAAACCAAAGGACCACCAGAGCCACGTGGGGGCTCCTGAACAGCCTGACTTCCAGGTCCTGCTGGGGGAGGTCACATTCAGGGAAGCCTTCTCACGGGAGCCACAGGAAGCCTCCGAGGGTCTCCTGGCCTCATCCCTCCTGCAGGGGAGGCTGCTGGCCCACCCCGCTTTACAATAAATGAGTGAATAACTGTTCAGGAGTTCTTAACCACAAAGCCCGGAGAGGAAGGCGTGGACACTGGTCTGAGCAGATTCCCACCAGGCCGTCCAGCCCAGGAAGGGTCAGCCTCTGAAGCAAGTCCCTCCACGTGGTCCTGTGCTCCCCCTGTGACAATCCCCGGTGGCCCTGCTGAGACGCACGTTCCAGGACCGACAGCCACTTTCGCATCTGAGTCTCTGCAAGCAGCCCCTGGAAACCCGCCTATAGACAGGACGCCTCTGTCCGACACCTGAGCGTGGCCGGCCCAAGATCTCCACAGAAACCACATCACTCCCTTTGGAAGACTCATGGCGGGGGCCGGGATGGTGGAGAAGGAACCCCCGCTTCCCAAAGGAGGAAAATGTGCTGTTTCCTCCAGAGCTTCCTTGTCCTTAAAAATCAGTGCGTGAGAGTCACGTCCAGATAAAGCCACAATTGCCACCGCGTTTTAAAATGCTGCGTGTGTGACTTTTAAACGCTTTTTCAAACATTCATGCTTGGCCAGGCGTGGTGGGGGGACGCCTGTCATCCCAGAGCCTGGGCAACTGCATGAGACCCTGTCTAAAACAATGAAGTAAAAAGGGCTGAAGATGTAGCTCAATGGGAGAGCACCCCCGAGTTCAATTCCCAGAGTACTGCAGGAAAAAGAATAAAGAAAGAAATACCTGACTCACATTTAGAGATTAAAAGAAAGTCTGGCTTGTTTATTGATTATTCACTTAATTACCAAATACAACAGTTTGCATTCTTGATATGATTTATTAGTGACATAGTCTGATTTTAATTCACTCCCAGCCTGATACAATGATAGATAGCTTCACACTTGCAAGTCCAAACATGCTATGGCATTTTTACTGCTTTCTAGGGCTTAATTCCACCCTGTCTCTTGATTGAAAAACCTCCTCATCTCTGATCTGGAGGGTTTTGCCCCCAAAGTTTTCTTATTAGGAGTCGAGATCGGCCCACGTAAAATTCCTTTTATGTCGGTATTTTAATTGAACACTAAAAAATAACAGTTCATGGAATACAAGATTTAGTGTAGCGCATAAAAATATAAAATGACAATAATAAAAAAAATCTATCTCACATAAATTAAGGCAAAGCCCTAAAAAAATTCAACCCTAGGAATATCATACATTCTGCAGTTGATTTTCCATTTTCGCCCCCAAAACACAATAAATTACCCAGTATTAGGATGCAGCGGTGCGACCTGGGGAATGATCCGACGCATAATTCTCCCTCCAACGTGGGGCCTGTGTCTCCTCATATCCGTCTCTCCAAATCTTTATTAACTCCACCAAAAGAGCTTATTGAAGGCCTCCCTTCGTTCTGACCTCAGGGGCTTATCGCCAGCAAAAACAAAACAAATTAGAACTCTGATGTTCACATACGTACAGGGGGAAATCAATAGTTTTAATTTTCACGTTGAGGCCCACGGTCTTCCGCTGACGGCCTCAGCAGGTTTTAATGGACACAAACAATTTACTTTTACTGTTTTAATTGTTTTTAGTCAATCACTTTTTATGACCCCTCTACATCTGACTAAACAAATTAATGGAGCTATATTCATAAATGATGACTTGGTAAAACAGCCACTTACGTATATTTTACTAGTCGAGACTGCATCCCGGGCAGCCTTAAGAAATCACCGGCCCCAAAAGGTAGCGGTGGCCCTTCAAGCCGCGAGCAGGAGTAGGCAGGAAAGGAGAGGGCAGTGGCCCCCGGTGGGCTGGGGCGTCCCGGGTCCCAGGCAGACCCCCACGGCCTTTCCTCTGATCTGAATGCAAAGCGTGCGCTGTTCCTCCCCAGAGAGGGGACGTGGCAGGGTCTGGGTTTCGGGCATGGCCAAGGCCTTGGCAGCCTACGGGCAGGTAAGAGCTGTTGAGGTGGAGTTAGCTGGGAGCATCGTCCAGCCTGGGCCGGCCTGTGGTCCGCAAGGCAGCAGGCTGGACATACAACCACTGTCCTTGAGATTGGGGCTGGGGTGGGGGCTCAGCGGTAGAGCGCTTGCTCAGCCTGTGCAAGGCACTGGGTTCGATCCTCAGCACCACATAAAAGTAAATAAGAATAAAGTTCTATAAAAAAATTTTTAAAAAAAGAAAGAGAGAGAGAGAGAGAGAGAAAGAAAGAAAGAAAGAAATCTCCACTTTCCAAATGCCTCTGACATCCTGGAGCTGCAAACTTGCTTCTCTGAACAGGTCCTCCGAGCCCCTTCATGCCCAGCAGGCTGGCATCAGCCCCTGTCCCTCGGCTGGACTAGCTAGGACACAGTGCCCCGTGTCTCAGCTGAAATCTAGTGTTGCTAAGGGCTGAGGTGTGACCGCCTGGCCAAAGCCGCGCATCTACGCCACCCACCCAGAGCGACATCCTGACTCCTGGGCCCGCCCTGATCACGGGCTCTGCCTTGATCTTGAAGTGTATCATCAGTGAAAGTTACTCAGTCCCCGCTGACCTCCTGGCCTACGGAACAGCACTTTCCAGAACGGCCACCGAGGTGCGAGCTTGAAAAGCCGTGACTTCCTGGCGTCTGGCGAGAGGATGGCTGCATCCGAGCCCGCCGGCCTCTGCAGATTCAGTGACTTGCATCATCCAAAAGAAAAAAAAAAAAAAAAAAAAAGTCAGGGGGTGCGGGGGAGGGGAAGAACGCCTCTGGGCGCCGGACCAGCATCCGTCTTGCAAAGAACGTGAGCTGGACGGGCGACTTGGCGGGTGACTAGCCCCAGGGCGTCTCTGAACTGCATCTGGCCCTGCAGAAACCACAGTCCAGCAGGAGGAGACAGTAGCCGGGCCGGACTCACTGGTTCCTGGACGCAGGCCCTTCCCAGGGGACACTAGGGTCACGTACCACGTCCCCTGCATGCTCCTGAGCACCGTCTTCACATTCTGGGCGCCCGCCCCCATCCCGAGATCCAGGAAGACCCCGCCCTGGCTTGACTCCTCTACGCGTCCCAGCTGTGAAGCCCTCGACATCGCCGACTTGACCCACAGGACAAATGATTGCTCCTTTTAATTGTGATCAATCTCTCTGCAGCAGGCCAACACTTGATGCTCCGATCACTTCCCCGGCCGTGGCGGGGCGGCCGTGGCGGGGCGGCCGCGGCCACGTCCCCGTTAGGACCGAGCACGGATCTGATGAAGGGACAGGTGGCTGGCAGTGACTCGCGGTGGGGGAGGTGGGAAATGGCACGGGGCTCCGAGCAGACCCTCAGACGCGGCAGCTTGTTGTTGTCTGAAGCGATGGCCGTTTATAGCAGCTCAACCGGCAGCCACGCTCTGCCTCGGCTGCAGAGGACCAAGTGCCACCGGAGGACCAGCGGTGCCCGCGGGCCCCGAGGAGCAGTGACCTCGCTTGCTCTCCAAGGACAGGTGACGCAGCGGAGCCCGGGCCTGGGGCATTTCCTCAGGCCACTCCTCCCTGGCTTCGAGGCCACGTGCAAGTGACGTAGATCCTCTTTGCTCCAGTTTGCTGCTCTGTAAGGGGGCCGGGGGTCAGAGCCCAGTGAGCTCAGGCTAGGTCTCTGCTGCATGCACGAATAGGTCAGTGTCAGTAGCCGTCACCGCCACGCGTGACCTAACGTCCCCTTCATCACTGTGAAAGCCAACCATGGGATTCTACAACAGGTACAGCTGGAAAAACGAGAAGTCACATCCCATCTATGTATGGGGTGTCACAGAGCATGACTGCCTTCTGCTGCCCTGTCTAGCTAATTAAAACAAATTTCTAAAAAACACAGAGAGACTAAACATAAGCAGCCAACACCACCAGTGCAGGCTCCCCTGTGCTCCCTCCCAGGGCGTCACTGGGCAGGGAGGCTGTGAGGTTCTCTCTTCCCGTCTCTTCCACACAGCTGGCCAGAGAGCGTAAGAGTCAAGGCTTGGGGACAGGAAGTAGAGCAAGGTCTCATTTGAAGTTTTTTGTTGTTGTTGTTGTTTTTGTTTTTTTTGGTACAGGGATTGAACTCAGGGGGACTCGACCACTGGGCCACATCCCCAGCCCATTTTTGTATTTTATTTAGAGACAGGGTCTCACTGAGTGGCTAAGTGCCTCGCCATGGCTGAGGCTGGCTTTGAACTCGCGATCCTCCTGCCTCGGCCTCCCAAGTGCTGGGATCACAGGCGTGCGCCACCGCGCCCGGCTCGATCCTTAACTCTAACCTTGGCTTGAATGAGGAGCCCCTGGTCTCTCCTGCCTCCTGACGGGAGACGGCAGAATTCACGACGTCCGACCTGCGCCTGAACGGGAGAGACGAACGTCCAGTGTCATTCCTCGGCACTGGGGGACATAACTCAGGAGCCACCGTGGGTCCCTAAATCTTGATTCCCATGGTGACGGTGACGGACCCCTTGATGCCCCGCACCCCATTTCACTGCAATAAATGTGTTGCTGCTTCCGAGGTTTCAAAGGGACGCTTCATGGCCACTGGCCGGGGGAGCGGGGCTCTCTGACCGGGCCACAGCTGATGCCGACCATCGGGGCTCTCTGACCCCACAGCTGAGCCGACCATGTCCCTGCAGCCGGCTCGGGGTGGCACCCCATTCGCAGACGCTTTGGTGGACAGTCGATGGCCATGATGACCGCGGGGCCACGTCGCACGGAGCCTCGCAGGAACTGGATCAAGGCGGTGCTCTGGTGCGGGCCGAGGAGGCCCTTCCCCGTGTCTGGAGACCGGGTCCAAACCTCTCAGAAGCCGCGGGAGGAAGCGGGTCTGGAGGCCTCAGGCCACCCCGACCTGTCACCATCGGCAGGGCCAGATCCTCCTCAAGGCCACCAATCACTGGAGGGGAGTCGTCACGGCCGAGGACGGAGGGAGGCAGGGGCCGCGGGGGGCCCTCTCGGCCGGGGGGGGGGGGGAGTCCCTCTGGCTGAAGAGCTTCTCCAGCGACGGGGACACCAGCGGCAGGGACACCCGAGTGGCCGTCCTGCAGCCCCGCAGCGCACGGTGCCCGGGATTTGCATGTTCTGGACATCTCCCGTAAGTCGAGCCACACAGCCGCGCCTTTTTCTGTCTTTGTTCTGAACATGGGACCTTTGGGGTCTGATGCCCACAGACCCTGAGTCTGCGGGTCAGCTTTTATTGGAGGTCACAGACGCCCCCCATCTTCTCTGTGCTGGGGGGGCTCTCCTGCTGCGGCCCCTCCGCCCCTGGGTGCCCGTCCAAGGTCCTCTGTACCCACCCCTGGGCCAGGGGCACCTCTCGGCTGACGCAGGGGAGTCCCAGCCGCGTGGCTGTCCCACGGCCCCTGACCTCACTGACCCCAGCCACACCTCCCCACCAGCACCGCGTCCCGGGACACGGACACGGCGGCCAGGTTCACTAGGGCTGGGTTGCCACCACGGGGGTGGCTGGCTCCAGGGCTGGGATTGGGGCTGCTTTTGGCCGCCTTGTCATTGGTCATGCCAGGAACCCTTCTCTGAAGCAAGAAAATAAATAGAAGAAAAATAGATACTGCATTAATAAATGAAAAAAAAAAAAAAAAAGCCACAGGCCCTCCACCCATCGCTGGGGGGTGGCTATCTCCCAGCTGACCCACCCAGGGGCTTGGCTCTCGTGAGACTCACGTCCTCAGACACCCCCACGCGGAAGCATGTAGCAGGGCCGTGTTTCCTTTTTATGGCTACATAATATTCCTGTGTATACATGTGGCACATTTTATCTACTTGTTGGGTGAGCGACATTGGCTTCGTTTCTGCATTTTGATGATTATGCCACTGTGAACACTCGTGCACGAGGTTTTGTGGGTGTGTTCTGGGTAGAGCGGGCAGTGGGACTGCTGGCCACGTGTCCCCCTGCACCTAACTTACTTGGGAGCTGGCAACTTCCAACGTCCGTGCAATATTTTCATTCCCAGCGGCAGAGTTGGAAAGTTCTAGCCTCTGCACGTCCCCCTCCGTGGTGCCATCCTGGCAGGTATAAAGCAGGGGCTCCTCGTGATTGCTGCTTCTTGGACATCTCTTGCGTGCTTCCTGGTCACTTCCTTTGAAGACGTGTGTGTCTGAATCCTGGGTTCATTTTAAAACCGGGTTGTCCTGTCGTGGTTGAAGATTGGACCCGGGGGTGCTTAACCACTGAGCCACACTCCCAGCCCTCTATTCTCCAGTTTCAGTCAGAGTCTCACTGAGGTGCTTAGGGCCTCGCCAAGTTCCTGAGACTGGCTTTGAACTCACGATCCTCCTGCCTCAGCCTCCCAAATCGCTGGGATGACAGGTGAGCGCCACCGCGCCCCGGCCCCAGCGTCCTTCTCCACACGTCCCCAGGTCCTGGGACGGTGCCTTGGTGGGAACGTCATTCAGGACCCCCGGCTGCTCTCCTCTGCCGTCAGCACCAGACGTGGCGAGCACTGCCCACGCGGAGCTGCCCTGCAGCCCCTCTCCTGTGCCAGGCCTCCCAGGAAGAGCAGGTGCTCCTCTGTCCCCTCCCGTGGGGCCTCTGTCCCCTCCCGCAGCACGATCCACACAGCACACAGCCTCACACGCACGTCATCTATGCAGAAGGAGAGAAGAGGCCACGGGGCCACGGTCGCCCAGGCTTGCAGCACCCGCACGGGTCGCGACAGGGAAGAGCCTCCCGTCGGAGTCACGCGAGCAGAGCCATCAGCGCGTGCAGAACCGTCAACACCTCTCGAGGGTCTTCAGAGATTGCGGAGCTGCAAACAGAAGTGTCCAGCGGCGGCGGGAAGGGGCGTGGATCCCCACTTTATTAAGATGAGAACAGGCGAGTTTGTGCCTCATACAACAAACTCGGAAGCAAATGCAGCAGACTGTAAAGAGTCACTGCCGTCAGAAATGGACCCACGAGGGGGGCTTAGCGTGTGAGGCTGCCTACATCTATAATAACTCGGGGGGAATCGAACCCAAACCCAGGGTGCTCTACCACTGAGCCACCTCCCCAGCCCTTTCATCTTTTATTTGGAGAAAGGGTTTTGCTAAATTGCTGAGGGTCTCACTAAGTTGCTGAGGCTGGCCTCAAACTTGCGATCCTCCTGCCTCAGCCTCCAGAGTCACCGGGATCACGGGCGTGCACAGTGATTCAGTTTTTAACAGCCATCTTTTAGGATTTCTAAAAGCCTATTTCATCAAACTTCAGCTGTCACTTAGACTGAAGGTTCCACTGAGGTCTTAATCAGAAAGAAGGTAGAGAAGAAAGAGAGAGAGAGCGGGAGACGAGAGGGAGACCAACAGGGCGGGAGGGAGGGAACTCGGGGACAGGCGGCCGCGAGTGCAGACGCAGACCCTCCGGAGCCCCGGAGGCCGAGACTGACCGTCGGGTTGGGAACCCTGGGATGCAAACAGCCCTCAGTCAGACAGGGCGCCGCTGTCCCGAGGCCCCTGGGGTGCCATTCCCAGCAGACTCCGGTCCCCACGGCCGAGGCAGGAGCCCTCCCCTGTGCCCACCTCCTTCAGCCCCAGAAGCCCTCTGCCCTCAGCACCCCACCTCCCCGGTGTGACGGCCACTTTTCCCCACGCCCCTGCTCAGCCTTGATCGAGGCACGCGGGCTCCCTGGCCCAAACGCTGCAGCGTGGAGATCACGGAGACGCGATTCTCTGACAGCTTTTCTCCCTGCAAATGACTTCTCCTTTAATTGCCTCTTGTGCGATTGGGTCCCATTAGCCCTTGGGTGACAGCTGGGCCTCACCTTTCGAGGCTGTGAGGCAATCTCCGATTGCAACCTCCTCCTGGTCATCTGTCCCATTGCCGCAGCAATGGGAAGTCGCTACTTCATCCGGGACTCCTCGTCCCCTCCAGAGATCAGCCCTCTCCTCCGGACCCCCCAGGTGGGCGCACCCCTCCAGGGAGGGGACATTTCAGGGTTCCCTGTAACTTGGTTGCTGCAATTTATGCCCCCATCACCGCTGTGCGGCGGCGTGCGACGCACCACGCGGGCAGGGTCAGCTCTTAATGAGCAAAACAAATCAAGTCAACTGTGCCCCGTGGAGATTCCGCGTGTCGGCACTTCTGAAATGGCTGAAATTTGGCTTCCTAAGTGATTTTCGTTTCATAAAGAAAGAATGCAAGAGGAAACCTACATTTCTTTTTTTTTTTTTTTTTTTTTTTTTTTTTTGAGGCCACTTCTAGAAGGCCCTGCACCGATTTTTTTTCCTTCACAAAATCATGCACGAGCCGGGCACTGTGGCGCACGCCTGTGATCCCAGCACTTGGGAGGCTGAGGCAGGAGGATCGCAAGTTCAAAGCCAGCCTCAGCCATGGCAAGGCACTCAGCAACTCAGGGAGACCCTGTTTCTAATAAAATACAAAAAAGGGCTGGGGATGTGGCCCAGTGGTCGAGTGCCCCTGAGTTCAATCCCTGGTACACACCACCCCCCACCCCGGCCCCGGCCTGAAGTGCAGCCCTCGCACCCCCACCTGCCTAGACCAGCCTCTGCAGGGTGAGAGTACCCGGCCCTCACCCAGGTGCGGGGACTGAGCTGCCGGCTCTGCACTGTCCCAGGACTGAGCTCAGGTCTCTGCAGTGGGAACCGGCTTGACGGCAGCCTGGACAGCCCCTTCCCTTCCCTGTCCCTCTCCCCCACTCCACAGAGATGCTTCCTGGGGTCACCTCCCAAACAAACAGCTCGGGTGCCAGTCCCCCTCACGGGCACCTCTGAGAAGGTGCTGGGTTAAGGCAGTGCTCCTGACAGCGTCCGTGTCCGGAGGCCGTCCACACGGACTGGAGTGGTGCCGGAGAGCTGCCCGTCACTGTCCCGCTCATCTTCCCAACTCCGCAAGGTGAGAACTACTGTGTCTGCGGTCACATTAAAGGGCTGAGGCCCAGAGAGGGCGAGTAAGTTGTTCAACAACACACAGCCCAAAACGACAGACGTCGACAGATGAATGGAAGAACAGGTCACAGCACCCACACCCACAGCGGAAAGCGATTCAGGTCACGGACGCGTGGCCACGGCATCCTGCCGAGTGACGAGTCCGAGCGCAAAAGCTCACTGTTGTGCTTCCTCTTCCAGGAAGTCCCTGAAGCAGGTGACTCCAGAGAGGCAGAGGCAGGCAGGTCCTTGCAGGGAGCTGGAGGAGGGGGGAGCAGGGAGGAGCTGCTGGGCGGGGCTTTGTTCTGGAATGAGAGACGTTTGGGACCCGGCACAGGCAGTGGCTGCCCACCATCGAATAGGCCCAAAGCCACGAACCACTCATCTTAGAATAGCCACGGCCATGCTACGTACTTTTCCCCCTCAACAAGCTTTTTTTTTTTTTTTTTTTTTTTTGGCACCAGGGATTGAACTCTGGGGTGCTCCACCACCGGGCCACACCTCCAGCCCCGTTTTATATTTTATTTAGAGACAGGGTCTCACTGAGTTGCTGAGAGCCTCCCTTTTGCTGAGGCTGGCTTTGAACTGGCGATCCTCCTGCCTCAGCCTCCCGAGTGCGCCCGGCAACAGATTCCTCTCAATGGCGGAGCTGGGAGTTTGGGCCAGGTGGCTCGAATCAAGGGAGCTCAACATCAAATGCAGCCCCTGGACCCCCGGAGGCAGGCCCTGGTGGGGCCTCTGCGTTCCCCGAGGCCACTGGGGGAGCTCGGGTGTGAGGACCACTGCCGTCCCCCCGGGGGACAGTGACGGGCAGCCAGGCTCAACCTGGACGTGTCCCAGGACGGCAGTCACCGGGCCGGGAAGCAGGGCCTCCAGGGATCATCCGCGCGTGTCCGGAGCCACGTTCACCCGCCAGGCCGCGGTCAGGTGCGGAGGGAGGGTCCCCAGGGCCCGGGGCAGTGCTGGGCACAGCTGCCCGGCAGGAGCCGCCTTGGCAGCCCGGCAGGTCCCGCTGGCCTGGGCATCAGGAGGCGCGGGGAGGGGGCGTCACCGACCAGCTGGGCCCACGCCGGCGCCTGCTCCCCGCGCTGGGGCAGGAGGGCCCTGATGCCTGCCGGGAGCAGCCCGCCCGCGAGTCCCAGCCGCGTCCTTGGCCCAGCCCTGGGACGGCAGCCCTGGGCCCGTGGACAAAAGCCATCACCACACCACAAGCCCGGCTCCGTCTTCCCGAGGCTCCAGGATGTCAGGTGACGTCTGAAACAAGGTCCACTGGAACTCAAAGAGGCCGAGGCCGTGAGTGCCCGCCTAGTGCAGCCGGTCATTAGCCCCCCGGGGCGGACAAGAAGGGCGCCAGGCGTCCAAACCCTCCGACCCGCTGAAAAGTGAGGCACGAGGACCCTCCAGGCCAGCCCCACCCCCGTCGGCATCTGAGCTCGGAGCCTGACGCAGCCAGGGGCTGTGTGACCTCAGGGGAGTTGCTCCTGTCTCTGGGCTTCAGCCTCTTCACTGATGAATCAAGAGGGAAGCCGACTGACCGCAGAGTCTGACAGGGACCTGCTGGGGTAATCGGATAGAGGGGATGCAATAGTGCCACCCCCGGATGTCCGGTCGAGGTTTTAAATCACTCCACTGGCTCGATGCAGCTCCTCCTGGCCTCCACTGAGGGTATTTAGGATATGACCTTGACCTCTAGTTCAAATGCAAAGAAAGGGAAAGTGCAGGAGAGGAAATGAAGACAGGCCTCGAGGGGGACCCCAAATGCAACTCCTCAGGCCAAACACTCTCGGGTGTTTATTTTAATGGTTGCTTGTCATCCTGTCCTGTCAAGGGACCAGAGTCGAGCTCGCAGCTCCTGTGGACGGACGCTGGCGGTCAGCTGCGCAGGACGCACCCCGGCCTCCCCACACGGCTTCCCCGGAGCCTCCCTGCCTCCGGTGCCGGACTCTCTTCCCCTCCAGGCCTGGCCTGCCCTTGATCTGAAGGGCCGCTGTCGCAGTCAGTCAGGGTAAACAAGACGTCGGCTTGACAGCCCGCTGACACTGCCAGCGCCTACCCCAGCCACGGCAGATGGAGGAGCCCGGAGAGAGATTAGAATAGAGAGAGAGCTGGCAGCTGGGTCCCCCGGGGACCCGGGGGGCCGGCGAGGCTGAATTAGATGTTCTGAAACAGGAGAGAGGAGCTGGAACGCGGCCACGGGCTCGTCTTGCCTCTGACGGAGGCCCATATGCCAGGGAAGCCGGCCCCGCGCTGGCACGCGGGAGCCCGTGAGGGGGTGACGAGGGACGGGTCTGCGAGACCCAGCGCCCCTCGTTCACAGCGCCCAGCCTCCCGCTGCCGGCCCTCAGCCCACCCGGCCCCGCCTGCCGCCTCAGGGCCTTTGCACAGGCTGGAGCTCCCCCAGGAGGCCTCCGCAGCTCCCAGAGAGGGCGCGTTCTCAGCAGCCTCTCCCTCGGGCCCCACCGTGCCTCCCTGAGCCCCTGTGCTCCCCAGCAAGCCTCCCTCTCCGCTTTCCCTGCATCCCCCCACAGTGTCTCGGGAGATTTTAGAAGGCAGGGGCAGAGGCGCCAGCCTCACCGGCTCCTGCAGCTCAGAGTCCAGCCGACGGGCGGGCGCGTGGCTGCCTGCTGCCGAGTTGCTGGAGACAGGGTCTCGCTCAGGTGCTGAGGCTGGCCTTGGACGGGGGTCCTCCTGCTGGGAATCTGCACAGGGCGGGGTGGGGGGGCTCTGCCAGGTGGGTGCCAGGCTGAGGGAGAGGCACCGTGCCCGCCCCGCAGGGCCCGCGCACAGCTTGGTGGAGACCTCAACTGAAGGAAGGGGACAGAGCCCCCAGCTGACAACTGACCGTCCACTCCGGTCACCACCCCCATGGCAACAGCAGGCCCTCAGCGCGGGTGGCCCACACCCCGCCAGGCCCCGCGTGGGACGGGGCTGGAGGGGCGGGCACAGCGGGCAGCGGAGGCCCGGCCCCGCCTCTCTCCACACAGCCCCAGGGCTGCACCAGGGCCACGCGGAGGGCAAGAGTTCCGGCCTCCCACGGCGGGCGCAGCCAGGCCAGGGCCGCCCTCGAGCAGCAGGACAGCGTCCGCACAGCCCCGGGTCACACCCGCGCACCGCGGTCAGGTGCAGGACCCAGGCTGCAGCCCCAGGGCACGGCGCCTGCAAGACCAACGGAGAAAGCAGGCCCCCGGCCCGGCCTGGCTCACGTCCCGCCACCTCCCACGGTCACAGCGACGGGGAGACCAGGTCCAGTGGGATCCAAGACACCCTGCACAGCAGACTGAGGTCCCAGGACGCAGCGTAAGGAGGCCACCCCTCTCCAAGAAGGCCACCGGCAGGCGCAGAGCTCCACGGAGAGACAGAAGCAAGGCCACGGGCACCTGCCGCAGCTCGCAGCACCACGGGACGGAGTCCGAAGGCCACGAACCACCAGGGAAAGAGCTCAAAGGAACGGGCTGGACAAAGCTCAGGGAATCCCTGAAGGACACAAGCAGCCCCTTCAACGAATCCAGGACAACCACGAGGGAGCGGCGTGAGCACCTCAGTGAGGAAAGAGAACTTGAAAAGGAACCAATGGAAATCCTGGAAATGAAAAGCTCAGTCAGTTAAAAAAATAGATATAGAATACAACTCAGTCGAAGCCTCCGGGACAGATGATCGAGGAGAAAAAAAGAACATCGGAGCTTGAAGACAACTCTGCCAAAATATCACAGACAGCTAAACTCACCAAGTGACAGAGGAGGCCCCGACGAATAAGATTAGAGAAAGCAGACGATTCAACAGATACCACCGAGATCCAAAGGATCCAGAGGGAATTTTTTTTAAGCATATTCCAATTAACTGGAAAACCTAGAAAACGGAGAAACTTCTGGACACACGCAACCTGTTGAAATTGGACCAAGAGCATAAAAAAAAGCTAAATAGGGCTGGGGATGTGGCTCGGTGGTTAAGTACTGCTGGGTTCAATCCCAAGTATAAAAAAAAAAGAAAGAAAACTAAACTAAATAGATCAATAATAAGTAATGAGAATGAAGGAGTAATAAAAAGTCTCCCAACAAAGAAAAGCCCAGAACTGGATGGGTCACTGCTGAATTTTACTAGACTTTTAAAGAATTAACACCAATGATCCTCAAACAGTTCCAGGAATAAGAAAAAGGAAGGAACCCTTCCAAAGTCATTCTGCAAAGTCAGTATTACCTTGCTGCCAAAATCTGATAAAGGCACACCCACACAGAGAGAAAAAAAAAAAAAAAAAACTATACACGAATATCCTGGATGAATCTACATGCAAAACTCCTCAATAAAATATTTGCAAATCAGCAGAGCACGGTGGCACACGCCTGTCATCCCAGCACTTGGGAGGCCGAGGCAGGAGGATCGCGAGTTCAAAGCCAGCCTCAGCCATGGCGAGGCACTTAGCAACTCAGTGAGACCCTGTCTCTAATAAAATACAAAAAAGGGCTGGGGATGGGGCCCAGTGGTCGAGTGCCCCTGAGTTCAATCCCTGGTACAAAAAAAAAAAAAAAAATTGCAAATCAAATTCAAAAGCACATGGAAGGAGAATACACCATGATCAATTGTTTCATTCCAGGAATGCAAGGATGGATCAACAGAAATCGATAAATATACTATGGCACACGAATAGAATCAAAGATTGAAATCACGTGATCATCTTACAGATGCAGAGAAAGCCTTTGACAAATTCAACATCTCTCCATGAGAGAAGCCCTGAAGAAATTAGGCCTAGAAGTATCAGACTCGACATGGTAAATAAAGGCTTTTGACAACAAACCTACAGCCCGCATCGTACTGAATATGGAAAAACTAAAGTCTTTCCTCTAAGATCTGGAACGAGGTAAAGTTTCCCATTTTCACCATTGTTATCCAATGCAGCACTAGAAATCTTAACCAGAGCAATCAGACAAGAAAAAGAAAAAAAAATGGGAAAAGAAGAAGTCAAATTATCACGGATGGGTGGTGATAGGATTCTCAGAAGACTCTAAAGACTCCACCAAAATACTCTCAGAACTGATAAGCAACTCAGTAAAGTAGCAGGATAGAAAATCAACATATTAAAAATAGTAGTTTTGGGCTGGGATTGTGGCTCAGCGGTAGAGCGCTCACCTAGCACGTGCGCGGCCCAGGTTCGATCCTCAGCACCACATAAGAATAAAGGCATTGTGTACAACTAAAACAAATAAATATATATATATATATATATATATATATTTTTTTTTTTTAAATAGTAGCTTTTTGGGCTGGGGATATAGCTCAGTTGGTAGAGTGCTTGCCTTGCACGCACAAGGCCCTAGGTTCAACCCCCAGCACCAAAATAATAATAGTAGTAGTAGCTTTTCTATACAACAATAATGACTCTCTCAAAAAAACAATCTCATTCACAATGCCTCAAAAACTAAACTGAAATAAAATGCCTACCTAATAAGATGAAAACCACAACAACGGAAATTATAGAGTCTGGGTCTATGGCTCAGTGCTAGAGCGCTTGTCTCGCATGTGTGAGGCCCTGGGTTCGATCCTCAGCACCACATGAATACAATAAAGGTATTGTGTCCATCTACAACTAAAAAAAATATTAAAAAAAAATAAAAAGAAAGAAAAATTACAAAACTCTGAAGAAAACCACTGAAGACAACCCTGGAAGACCATGCTCATGGAGTGGGAGGATCATCATCGTTGGAACGGCCAACTACCCAAAGCAATCTCGAGAGTCGGTGCGATCCCCCTCCCCAAAACACCAGTGAGTCTCCTCATAGAACCAAAGTTCACGTGGAGGTGCAAAAGATGCCAAGTAGACAAAGCAACCCTGAGCACAAAGATCAGCACCAGGGGCATCGCAGGACCTGATTGCAAGACACACGGCAAAGCCGCCTCCCAGACACAGCATGGTACTGGCCTGAAAACAGGCCAGTCAGCCAATGGGACAGAAGGGGGACCCAGACACAAATCGACACATCCACAGCCAAGCAATAAAGATGCGGAAAACATGAGTTGGAGGAAAGGCAGCCTCTTCAACAGCTGGTGTAGAAGACTGAAACTAGGCCCCTAACCTCTCGCCCCGCACAGAATCAACTCAAGATGGATCAAACACATTCGTGTAAGAAAATTTTAAATTGTGAGAGGAAAACATAAGACAAATGTTTCAAGGTATGGGCACAATTTCCTTAATAGGACTCTGTCCTCTTGGGATTTAATTATATCAAATTAAAAACCTTCAGCCCAGCCAAGGAAATAAGAATGGAGGAAAGACCTGCACAACAGAGGAAATCTTTGCCAGCTCTTCATCTGACAGGGGATTAATATACAGAATATATAAAGAACTCAAAAACTTAACCAAAGAGCAAGTACTCTGATCAATAAATGGGCCAATGACCAGAACAGAAACTTCTCAAAGGAAGAAATACAAAATGGAAAAATGCCCAAGGGAGAGCAGTATGGAGGTTCCTGGAAAACTAAAAATAGAACCACTATGATATCCAGCTGTCCCATTCCTGGGTACACATCCAAAGGAAATGAAGTCAGCATGCAAAAGGAGTAGCTGGGCACTCCTATCAACTGACAGTAGCTAAGACACAGAACCAGCCTAGGTGCCCGTCAACAGATGAATGGATAAAGAAAATACAGCACAGGGACATGATGGAGTACTATTCAGTCATGAAAAGGGGTGAAATCCTACCATGCTCAGCATAATGAATGGAACAGGAGAACATTTTGTGAAGCAAAATAAGCCAGACACAGAGCGCCAAGAGCCCACGTTTCCTGTTATGTGTCGAAAGAAAAAAAGAAAAAGAAAGTTGACCTGAGAATAAAAGAGGAACTATTGGGGACTGGGAAAGGGACTGGGGTAGGAGGAAGACAGGGAGAGGAGAGCGAGGACAGACATGACCAAAGCATGATTTGTATGTATGCGGTGTCACGGCGAGACCCATTAACTTATACGATACGTGTAATAAAAATATTTCTAATTTCTGAAAATACCTTGGTTCTTGTTGGATTCTAGGCAGAGGCTGCACCTCCCAGGCAGAAGGCCACACCTCCCCAGGTGCCTTGTGAAAAACTACAGCTCCCAGGATCCTCAGCGTGACCAAAAACCTGACCAGCAAGTCCCTTGTCCACTACCCCCCCCCCCCATGACCTCTGCTGGCCTATAGGACAAGGACTTTGTTCCTGCTCTCTGTTCATCTCTGCATGCTTGCCCTTGTTCCTGCCCATCCTGTCCCTAACCCCCTTCCCTTCCCTTCCTTTCCCTACCCTTGCCCACGTGGCACCCCAATAAACCCTTTTATTTCACTAACACGGTGTTCCCAGCTAAGTTAACTATGTTTCAGCAGTTTTCTAACAGTTCTCACTTCACCTACCCGTGTGGAGCCTCCCTCCTGAAACACAGCCCCGTGGACAAGGCAGGGACGTGTCCCCCTCACGCCCCCACTTCCCCCGCCCCTGGCACCGCGTCCAAAGCAGGATCCGCAGCTGGAGAACAGCGACAGAGCCGCGCAGACCCGGGTTCAAATCCCAGCTCTGCCGCTCTGGGCCCTCGGGTGAGCCTGCGCTGTCCCGAGCCAGCGCCCTCTTTTTAAAGGGGCCTGGTCACAGCGTCACCCTGCCAGGCTGTCACACAGAGATAAAGCAGGTACCTGAGGAGCTGGCGCCCCGGGCCAGGCATCCGGGTCACGCAGATACTAGGGGACCAAAATGTCATCACTTGTCGCTTCTTTACCACCCTGCTCAGAGACCCGTTTATAGCAATGAACGATGCCTCGGGGCAGGTCCCGAGGTCCCCCCAAGGCAGGAAAGCCGCCCCATCTCTGTCCTCCGAACCTTTGTGTGTGCGCCTGGAGCTGACCAGGGCAGCAATCATTTCAGAGCTTAATGCTGGCATTACTGGACGGGGCAGGAAACCCCAGGCCATCAGCGGCCCCACCCGTGCAGACGGTCCCAGCCCCGCAGCACTGGGGAGAGGCCAGGCCGCCCTCCCTGGAGGCCCTGGGCTGCGCGGGAGCCCCGTGGTTTCCAAGGCCTTGTGCCCCCTCTGGTGGCCAAAGCTTGAACTGCAACCCCGTGTCCTGAGCACCCCCTACTCCCCACCCAGCCCCCTGGAACAACGGGAACACACCTGGGGACCCACAGGGGAACGTTCACTCAGCTGGATGTCGCACAGCCCCTCTCACAGTGCCGTCCTGAAGCCCTACGTGGGAGGGGCGGGGTGATGGCTACCACCTCTTACCACAGCAGAGACCAAGGTTTCTGCCAAAGAGGCAGCTGACACCTTCAAAGCCAGCTCTGCCCGGAGGGGACGGGAGCTGGGGAGAGGTCGGGCTCTGTGCTGAGCGGGGAAGGCTTCCCGGTGCTAAGGCGGACGGGTGCTCCGGGCCTCATGCAATCTCCTTTGAAGGTTGGTGCAAATTAACTGAAGCCCGCCAGGTGACTTCCCTGGACCCACCCAGGCCAGGAACGAAGGGAGGTCCAGGCCCAGCAGCGGGGGCTGCCACGCCCGCCCGAGTGCAGAGAGATGCTGGGGGTGCAAAGGCAGACCCCAGGCCATCTGCACATGGGCCCCAGGGGCTGGCAGGGCCCCAACTCTGCCCTCTGGGGAGACCTGCAAGTCTGCTCATCGTCTTTCCTTTGTTTAGTTGAAGCCATTTCCCACCAGAAGCCAGCGAGGCTCCCGTTTCCTTGATAGATTCCCCATTGCTGAGGCTGAAGACCCTCCAGCCTCCTCTGAAGGAATCTCAGCTGGGCTGGCTAGCCCCCCTCCCCGCCATCAGCATTACCCCTCCTTATGGTAGATGACCCACAGCGGGGCCGAGGCTGAAGCCCTTCAGTGACACCACACAGCACCCTGCGGGCCAGGGAGAGTGAGGAGTCACCTTCCTGTGCAGCCAGAGCCACCCGCGCTCGCCGCCCCAGAGAACAGACACTACAGAGCTCTCCCAGGACCCCCCACACCCCCGTAGGTGGGCGCCGAGGTCTGCAACGTATTTGCACAAGGGAAGCATACACCCCAAACATTCCCACCAGCAGCCTGGGGGGCTGGACTGGGGTGGGGGAGACAGGCTTAGGAGAGCATCAGCCCTGGGCGAGCTCGGGGGGACAGTGCTCCCCTGGCAGGGGTCAAGGCCCGGGCTCCCCCGCCAGCCCCACAAGACATAAGGACCCGCTGGGAGGAGGATTCCAAGGGCACCTTTGGGAAGCCTCTCTTCCCTGCCTTACCCCCACCCCCAAGGAGCTTGTATCATGGTAGACATGAGGTGCCCCCCCCCCGAGTTCAAGTGTGAGACCGTGCACGACACAGCGTAGAGGGGAAGTGGTTGGGTCACGAAGGCCGTAAGCTGGTCAGTGCGCCAGTCCACTTTAATGGATTAACGGGGTGGTAACGGGTTAGCTGTAGGCAGGTCGGGTGCAGCTGAAGGAGGGGGTCCCTGGGGCTCTGACTTTGTCCTTGGTGAGCACGGCTCTCTCTCTGCGCCCTGTCCTGGGCTGCCCCTCCTCCAGGCCCTTCTGCCCATGCCCTGTCTCAGGCCCAGAGCATGGCGTCGGCCAACCGCGGGCTGAACCTCTGAAACCAGGAGCCCCAAATAAACCTCTCCTCCTCTAAAGCTGTTCTTGTCGGGGTTTTTTTGTTGTTGTTGTTCACAGGGACAAAAACAGCTGGGGTCCAGCCTTCGTTGGAAGGAGGCCGGGCGCGGCTCATGCTAGCCCTTCTTGGCCCCTAGACTCGTGCTCGTGTGAGGCGGGAAGACACACGCGTTCTAGAGCGTTCACAGGCTCTAGACCCAGGCCACCTGGGAGCCCAGCTGATGCCTCCCAGAGCTCAGGAATGACCTGCAAATGACCAGGACATAAAGGTCTAACAGGGGGAAATGAACAAGAGCCAGATCATGCAGGAGCCCTGTTTGGGGAGATGGCTAAGATTGCGGTTGACTACGGGCCATAGACATTTTTGGGCATTTCCGCCTTCCGTATTCTCGCGGGACTTGGCCCAGGATCTCGAGAGATTTGAGCGGTGACTCAGCAGATCGAGCTAGCGCCATTGCTGCTCGGGCGCATGGGAAGAGACCAGAGAGAGTACGGACAGGGTTATCGCTATTGTATAGATATATTGTAGTTTCTTGTAAGAGTAGGTGCCTTGGTTTCTTGTGAGAGTGTGTATGTGGTGTTAGAAATTACAAGAGACAGAGACAGAAAGATTAAAGAATTTTTTTCGTCTCCATCCTGTCTCCGGACTCCTTCCCGCAGCGCTGCCGTTCCAGGCTGCAATCCCTTTCCGGCGACAACAAAATCACACCCCAACTCAGATGCCGGTGGCATTAAAGGACTAACTAGAGCCAACACCACGTGCACCGCACGGGCTCTCGGACCCCAGTGGGCATCAGGATCCCTGCAGACTTCGGCCAACCCCAGAGCCTGCGTGCCCCCCGCCAAGCCGCTGCCCCGGGACACACACACCAAGAACCCACGTTCTCTGGCCCTGCAGGACTTACTCCATCTCAGAGCAACGTGAGAAACCGCACACCAAAGAGATGGGCGCCCCGGTTCCCAGGCATGGCCTGGTGACATGCGGATTCCCAGCCAGGGTGGCATCGGAGGCTGGGGGAGAGGCACAGAGTCTGCATTTTTAAACAACCCCCACCCCTACCCGAGGCAAGTCTAAGGCACAGCCAGGTGTGGGGATGACCAGGTCAGGCTTGGGAGCTACCAGGTTCACTTACTCACAATTTAAAATTTTATAGGATGAGGGAAGGGGGTGTGGCTCAACGGTACAGTACTTGCCCAGCACGGAATGCATGAGGGGCCCTGGGCTCAGTGTCCAGTACCAAAAACCAAAACAAGAAAACTACACACACACACACACACACACACACACACACACACACATATACATATATATAATGAAAACTGGCCCTAAAATACAAGCAATGGGGAGATATACATATGCACGGACTAGAGTAACAACCTGGGCAGCTCCACTATCTAAACAGCTGGTTCAGAGGTCTACAAGAAACTCCACTCAAGTAGCCGGCCGCGGTGGCGCACGCCTGTCATCCCAGCACTCGGGAGGCTGAGGCAGGAGGATCGCGAGTTCAAAGCCAGCCTCAGCCATGGCGAGGCACTTAGCAACTCAGTGAGACCCTGTCTCTAATAAAATACAAAAAAGGGCTGGGGATGTGGCCCAGTGGTCGAGTGCCCCTGAGTTCAATCCCCAGTACCAAAAAGTAATAAATAAATAAATAAAGGTGTATATTTTAAAAAGAATAAAGAAACTCCACTCGAGTTTTTGCCACTAAAAGTCCCTTCTGGAACTCTGCAGGTGATGTTTATAGTAAAAAAATTCCACTGGTCCCTGTCTGCAAGAGGCCCTCTAACCCCATCCCAGAGAAGGAGCAGGAGAATCCTCCACAGGTTTTTTTTTTTTTTTTTTTTTTCCTTCTGGAATAAGCAATAATCATAATAATAATAAAATGGGTGGGGATTTTGGCTCAGCGGTAGATCACTTGCCTAGCACGTGGGCGACCCGGGTTCGGTCCTCAGCACCACGTAAAAATAAAGGCATTGTATACAACTAAAATAAATAAATAATTATTTAAAATAAAATAAAGTGAAGGTGTTGTGTCCACCCACAACTAAAAAAATAATATTTTTTCTTTTTCTTTTTCTTTTTTTTCTTTTTTTTTTTTTTTTGTGGTACCGAGGCCTGGGCCCCGCTGAACGCCCGCAGGCAGCCTGCACCGACCCCTGGAAGAGGCCCGGGGCTGCCCAGGTGCGGCTGCCCAGGTGCGCCTGCCCCGCTGAGCGCTCGCTTGCAAGGCCCCGCGGGAGGGCCCCTGGGCGCACGTGGCGCGCAGGCCAACCCTGATCTCTCCCTCGCAGCCACGTGCCGAAGGCCAGCTCAAACACACGGGCACACACGCGGGCACACACGCGGTGCCGCCTTAAACTCAAACTGCGGTAACGAAGGACTTTTCTTAGCCTAAGGCAGTCTGACGCAGTGCAGGGCCGTGCACTGAATGACCTCTCTGGCCGGCGTGTGCAACCCGGCATCCCGCGTTGATTCGGCACCTTCTTCACCTGCCTCCCAGGCCTGCACACCTAGGAAGAGCCTCGGAGAGCCTCACTGGGCCTTGGGCAGCCTCGCGTGCCCCGCCACACCCAGCACTCAAAGGACAAGACGGTGTATTCGTTGAACTCCAAGTTACGTAGAAATAACCTCACATTTGCGGACATGCGCGGGCGCTCTAGTTTTTCCATTATTAATTGCCAACTTCACCGCGTGGTGGGGAGAGGACACTGTGCGCCCCTCCCCAGCAGGTCACTGCACTAGCGGTCACTCCGGGGCTCCCACCTCAGGGCCTTTGCACTGGCTGTTCCGCCCCCTGGAATGCTCTTCCCCAACGTCTGCACACCTTGCCCCCGCACTTCTTCCATCCCTGTTCACAGGTCACCACCCCACAGGCCTCCCAGTCACCTGCTATGCTGTTACTGTCCCAACCCAGCCCTTCCTGGCCTCCCTGACAGCTCTGGTTTTGTCCCCATAATAGCAGTCTCCACTGATACATCTACCAAGTTCCTGGCTTATGGTCTGTGAATGCAGAGGGCAGCCTCCCGAGGACTGGTCTCTCTGCCCACTGCTGGCTGTGGGCACCCGAAGGGCTCCCGGGCGCAGCAGGCTCTCAGTGGCCCCTGGTCGCTGGCCACAGTGAATCGTGAAGCAGTGATTCCAGAGTCGTTGACACCGCTTCAGGACCTGGTCACGGTGGCCTGGGAAGTGACCAGGACGTGTCTGCTCTAACCCCGGGAGCAGCACTCCCACGCCTCAAGACCAGGCGCACCGATGATGTCGGTGACCTCACCCCGATGGCGGACATGACCGGTGGCATCCATCCCCTTCGTTAGTTCCCACAGCGATCCTCCCGCCACCCCCACAGTCACAGTAAGCCACCCCGACTTAATGGCAAAAACAACCACTGCCTTGTGTCCACCGATTCTGAGACGCGATGTCCTGTCCCACAGAGCGGGGACAGCTTGTCCCTGCTACCTGGGGGCAGAGGCCTCACCCAGGAGACCCAGAGGCTGCAATGGTAGGGTGGGACCACACGCACCTGGAGGGGTCTTCACTCGGGGGTCTGCCGGCGACGCTAGCCGTCGACGGGACCTCAGTGGGGATTGTGGTGGGGACACCTACTTGGCCGTCCGTGGTCTCTGTGCACATGCTGGTTTGGGGTTCTGATGCCGCCCCATGACCATGGACGTGAGGTCGAGTGGGGGGGTGGCCACGAGCAGGTGGGGCCCTTTAGGACAGGAGATGGCGCCTAGGAGAAGTCTTGGGCGCCCTCAGCCAAGTGGGACGGTAACTGGCGTCCGGGGCCTGGACCCAGCTCTCCGGGTGAGTTTCTGCAGCTGTTCAAGAAAACGCACCTGAGCCGGGCACGATGACGCCGGCCTGAGATCCCGTGACTGGGAAGCCGGAGGCAGGAGGACTGCGAGCTCCAGTCCAGCCTGGGCACCGACCGTAGAGGGGGACGGGGTTCAGTGGTGGAGTCCCCCTGAGCGAGTGCTCACAGGGGGCCCAAGATGGCCCACGCGTCCTCAGCAGAATCACCCAGATTTGCAGGCGGCCCACCAGACAGCTGGGCCACGGGGTGGCCCCAGAGCCCGACCTCATACCTCCCCAATCCCCTGTCCACTAGCCACCGAGCAGAACCGAGTGGAGCTCCTTCGGGGACAGACTGATGTCCTTCTGAGCAGGTGGTGACTTCGGGATCCAGGGATCCTCACAGGATCACCAGGCTGTGGCCACCCGGGCACTTCGATGTTCTTGAACTTTAAGCCCCGTCTCTTCATAGAGAGTGGAAATTAGAACGCAGCTGGAGAAGAGGACAAGCGGGGCACAGCGCCCCTGCTCTGGGGACGCTGGACACGGCCCGGCGGGTCCTCCCGGCCCTGTCCTGTGCGTGGCCCGCGCCCTGGGACAGCTGCTGGGTCTCGGAAATGACTTGTCACCTCTTGTTTTGCCTCTTTTCTGAAGAGTGGGGGACAAGGGTCTGCTGTAAGCCTTTGGGGGAAATAACTGTGCGCCCCTGAAGCCTGTGCCCCCCACCCCCTGGGGACAGGGACCTTGTCCTTCCCGCGCAGGTCCGCGGAGCAGTCCCGAGGGCCAGCGCAGCCTCCAGCGCCCGGCGGCCGCGCGCCCGCCGGACTCCGAGGGCCAGGTCCTCCGCGCCTCGAGGGGACCCGCCGCTTCCCGCCGCGCCCCGGTCCCCGAGTGTCGCCGGCTGGCGCGACGAGGCCCCGCGAGAGCGCTCCCGACGCGCCCGCGTGCTTTCTCTTGTGGTGACTTGGAAGTTTGTTCAGTCATATTGTTTTGACGGGACTGTCACATCTCAAAACGTGCTGCGGACGAAAAACATATGCAGGACCTTTTTTTTCCATTTTTCTTTCTTCCTGTTTTTTTTTTTTTTTTTTTTTTTTTTTTTTTTTTTCTTTTCTTTTTCTTTTTTTGGTAGAAAACCGCCGCCACCCTCTGCAACGACACGCATGGCCGCAAGAGGGCAGCAGAAGGCCGCGCCTGTGCTGGGCGCAGGCCTCGGAGACACTTGGCTCATCTCCTTTCATTGAGACCAAGACCTGCGTCCCCTCGGTGGTAACCCGTCCCCAGGGGGGCAGGCCAGGAAAACGAAATCAATAATAACCGCATTAACTGACTAGTAATTAATAATGCCGCAGAACTTCCAGCTGGTAGGAACTTTCAAAAGGGACCCCACCTATGCAAAAACACTTTGCTCCAAGTCTTATAAGCAAGGTTGGGTGAAAGAAGATAGAGCCACAGCTGTAAGCATGGATAGAAGAAATCTGAAGCTCCTGTCAGTTGTGAAATGCAGAAAAAAAAAATTTCTCTATAACAGAACCTCCAAAGAAAGTGAATAGCTTGATTGAAAATTACGACCCTCTTTATAATAGTGTCCCTAAGTACTCCAGACATTTCGTAAATGATAGTAACACTTTCAAAGAGGACGTTTGGCCTTCAGGAATGTCATCAATGGGGTGGTTTGATCCATTTGGAGAGGGGAACGGGAAACTGTTTTAAATATGCAAGTAAATGTTGTAAGTCGCCCTGGCTTATGGTCGATGCTAAAGGGGAAACTGGGACTTTCACATCAGAGAATTCTGTTCAGCATTTACCTGTGTGTCATTAGAGAAAGAAATCCACCTCTCTGGGCTTAACTCTACTTCTGCAGGGGATGAAGAACACCAGATCAGATCTGTCACCTGGTGTCACCTAGGTGCGGAGAAGGTAAACCAATGACCTTCACATCAGGCTGTGCCACTTGAGAAATGCCACTTTTCGGTGTCTGTTTTAAAAGCACTGTCTCTACGTGACTGCGGATTAGAAACTGGGTCCCCTGTGACATTCCTCGAACAATCCAGGGAAGTTTTGTTTTGTTTTGTTTGTTTTGTTCTTTGTTTGTTTTTTGGTGCCAGGGATTGAACTCAGGGGCACTTGACCACTGGGCCACATCCCCAGCCCTTTTTTTGGTATTTTATTAGAGACAGGGTCTCACTGAGTTGCTCAGTGCCTCGCCATGGCTGAGGCTGGCTTTGAACTCGCGATCCTCCTGCCTCAGCCTCCCGAGTGCTGGGGTGACAGGCGTGCGCCACCGCGCCCGGCTGCCAGGGAAGCTTTTGATGATGTTTTGCTCGGTTCGTGAGAGTGATCACCACTGATCCTGGTAGACCACTCAGACACGAAAGGCTCGGGTGGACCCGGGACCAGCGTGCAGACAGTGTCAACACCAACTTCACCTCGACGGCTGCAGGAAGGCGTCTGCAGGACACTTTGCCAAGCGTTGGAAAGGCCTGGGCTTCCAGAGCACCAGTGCTTGCTGGGAGTTGGGCGAGAGACTGGAAGAGGGACTCAGAAGCCAACCGACGCGCGCTGCCTGCTGTAAAGGAATCCTCACAGACACGGAGTTCAGACCACAGTGACAACACACTTTGCTGGAAGGTCACATCAGCAAATCCCAGTTTCCACTGACCACGAGATTTGGGGATGGGGCAGATCCACGGGCATGGGGTTGGCTCCCAACGCCTGGGTCATTTCTGCCTTCTCTGGGGTCAGGCCTGGTTTTTCCCTGCATGCCGGATTCCTAGGGGCAGAAGGTGGCTGATCGCTCTAAAGCCTGGGGCAGCTGGAGGTGCACGCAGAGGCGGCCAGCCGAGGGGACTCAGAACTCTCCCCTGTGGGGAGGCCCCAGCCTGGGCTTCCGCCTTGGTGGCTGGAGCTGAACTGCATGGATTCCCTGAAGGGGCTGGGCTGGGGTGGCCGGGCAGGCACCTCTGCAGCCTCGCAGGGAAGGGAGGGGAGGGGAGGGGCAGGGGAAGGGGGTGGCCTGGGCATGTGTCAGCCTTCGAGGGTTCAAGGATCCTTTCAGACTCGCCTCTAGCCCATCATGGCCCATCCAGGCAAGGGCGAGGCCAGCTCCGCATGGCCAGCTGCTCCACACGGCCAGCTGCTCCACACGGCCAGCTGCCAGCTGCTCCACACGCCGCATCCATTTAGTTCTAAGAAAAAATCCGCCCGTCATCCTTGGTTTCTGCAGAGTTTTCAGTGGAAACTCCAGCATAGGTTGGCACCACAGGAATGGGCCCAGTGCTGAGGGATCACTGCCCTGTGTGCCCAGCAAGAGAGGCCACCTCACCCTCCCCAGCCAGGGGCTTTTGGTGAAGAACATGGCAAAATAACTTTTTTCAGATAAATGACCCTGGAATAAATTTTCGTGGCCGTAGGTCTTATTACAGATGTGGGTGGAAAGTCCATTGTAAGGCCAGACCTCTACCACCCTGCTTTTCACCAGATCACAGTCACAACAGAGACCACCTTGGGACCTGAGACCCACCCCCTGGTGAGGGGGAGGTCCCACAGGGGAGAGGGGCTGGCTGTCAGTCACCCAGACGCCTGGCAGGAGAGCAGGGTGGGAGCCCGTCTGCACGGGAGACCACCACAGTCGCCTGGCTCCAGGCACCTGCACTCGCAGCTCTCCTTCCGCTGGGCCACAACTGACCATGAGACCCTGGACACGGAAGGCCCAAGGTCACCTTGCCATTTCTCCTTGGCGAGTAGGCCACGTGGCAGGTGGTTGGACGCTCTCCTTCCTTCCCCAGAGCAGATTCTGCACCTCTCACAAGAAACACGCACACCTAAAGGAAGGCTGCAGAGTTCACCTGGAAGAGGAAACGGACTTGCAATCTTTGGTCAACGGTGCCGGGCGTGGTGGCGCACGCCTGTCATACCAGCAGCTCAGGAGGCTGAGGCAGGAGGATTGGGAGTTCAAAGCCAGCCTCAGCAACTTAGTGAGGCCCAAAGCAACTCAGTGAGACCCTGTCTCTAAATAAAATACAAAATAGGGCTGGAGATGTGGCTCAGTGGTTAAGCACCCCTGGGTTTAGTCCCTGGTACCAAAAAATAAAAATAAATATATATATATATATATATATATATATATATATATATATATATATATTATTATTATTATTATTTTTTTTTTTTTTTTTTTTTTTGTCAATGGTACTTCAGTGTATTTCTCCACTGCAGAAATTCCAAGCATTTCCATTATTGGTAGGCCCTCCAAGACTTCTTGCTCATTTCCCCTCATCTTCAGCTGGGATCTGAATTGTTAGAAGTAGGTCTGGGCTAGTCACAAGTGACTAACTTTGGAGGACAAAAGTGCAGGTGAAAACAGCCACTACTTGCACGGGGTGAAGCTGGCGTCCAGAAAACTGTAATATGGATCCTGACATCTGGATTTCAAATGATTTTTCACATTCTGAAGTATTGCTGCTTGTCTTTTGATTCTTTTCCAACCATCAAAATATAAAAGCCGCTCTTGCCTCAAGGGCCATATGGAAACAGTCAGTGGCCTGTGGGCTGTCATTGGCTGGTCTCTGAGTCAGAAAATAGAATAGATAAAGGGCTCGGAGACAAGCCTAACAGGAGACAAGCAAAACTCAGAGGGGAAATTTAAATGTTTTTATTTTTTGATTTTTTTTTTGGAGGGGGTGGGGAACCAGGGATTGAACTAGGGGCCCTCGACCCCTGAGCCACATCCCCAACCCTATTTTGTATTTTATTTACAGACAGGGTCTCACTGAGTTGCTTAGTGCCTCGCTTTTGCTGAGGCTGACTTTGAGCTCGCCATCCTCCTGCCTCAGCCTCCAGAGCCACTGGGATGATAGGCGTGTGCCACCTCGCCCGGCTAAAATTTAAATGTTTTTGAAGTCACCAAAGCACCTGAAGTTCCAAGTTCTTGGTGAGGAAGATCCAATATCATCAAGATGTGGACTCTTCCACTGTGAATCTAAAAATGTCTGACACTCCAGGGGCTAGGGAATGCGGCTCATGGTAGTGCCCATGCAGAGCCTGCTCAAGGTCCGGGTGTGATTTCCAGCAGCAAAAATAAAAAGCTAAGGTGCCGGGCACGGTGTCGCACGCCTGTAATCCCAGCATTTGGGAGACTGAGGCAGGAGGATCACAAGTTCAAAGCCAGCCTCAGCATTGGCGAGGCACTTAGCAACTCAGTGAGACCCTGTCTCTAATGTGGCCCAGTGGTCGAGTGCCCCTGAGTTCAATCCCTAGTACCAAAAAAAAAAAAAAAAAGAAAAAAAGAAAAAAAAAAAAAAAAAGCTAATGCGCTGAGGAGGTAGCTCAGTGGTAAAGCACTTGCCCAGTGCACCTGAGGCCATGGGTTCAACCCCACTACCACAAAAAAAAAAAAAAAAAAAAAAAAAGAAAGAAAGAAAGAGATAAATATTAGGATCTGAACTGAAGCTTCAAAAATCACTTTTCTGGAATAGCACAAATTCACTTGAAAAAAAAAAAAAACAAGCAAGATTGGGTCTGAAAACTCAGAGACGTAAAGAGGCATCTGCTACCCTCAAAGGTCAACTCCACAAACATGAGCAAGAAGTCGGGACTGGACTCAGCGCGTGAGCCAGCACCAGGGAACAGAGAGAGGGTCGCGGAGATGAAGGCGGAACCCGTGTGACGACGATGAGGTGTCCGGCACCGGGCTGGGCCGTCAGCCGAACAGCCATTGGGACAAAAGAACACACCAAGCGGACTGAGAGTTAGACATAAGAGAGGAATCCATTTAACTTTAAATGGGGGAAGGCTTTAAGCTAATTTAAAATTCAGAAACGTTTGTAATGTCATAAAGTCAAATAAATGCTAACCATTTTTTGCTTGTGAGTTTTTATTTTTTGTCATTCAATGAATACCAAAGGAAAAAGATTGCTGGGTGTGGTAGTGCAGACCTGTAATCCCAGCAGCTAGGGAGGCCGAGGCAGGAGGATCACGAGTTCAAAACCAGCCTCAGCAAAAAGTGAGGCGCTAAGCAACTCAGTGAGACCCTGTCATTAAATAAAATACAAAATAGGGCTGAGGATGTGGCTCAGGGGTCGAGGGCCCCTGGGTTCAGTCCCCAGAACCAAAAAGAAAAAAGAAAAAAAAAAAAAAGACCAAACTGGGGGGGGGGGGGGCTGACTTATTTTACTCAGTAAGAGCTAACTTCCATAAAACATCCAAGAAATGCTGAGGGAAATTCTAAAACTTTCCAGAAATTCTGAAGTCAAAGACCAACAACTCAAATGGAAGATGGGCAAAGAACGCTGAGAGGTGACAGGGAAAGATCACGGACCCCGTCATCCGTGAGCCCCAGGCCCCCTTGCTCACAGCCAGCCCTGGGGAGGGGGTTGCGCTGGAGCCCCCCCATCCATGAAGCAGCTGCCCCCCCCCCGCCCCGCGCCCCTACCCCCCCAGGGCGACCCAGACCCCCTGCTGGGAGTTCACCTGCAGACCCTGCGGGATGCCTGAGAAATGTGTCCCTGGAGAGGCCAGGTGTGGAAGCCACAGTGAAGATGAGTGCGCACCACTGTATGCAGATCCCCTCCCACACTGAGTGCGTGGACAGACAGACAGCCAGAGCGCGCGTGGACGGCAGCAGGGCGCCTCAGGAAGAGCGGGTGGGCGTGTGGGCGGGTGCACCACTCCCCTGCCAGGGGCGTAGGGCTGTGTTTTCATTTGCTTGTATTTACATCAGGAAATGCTGACAGAACGTAAAGCAAGAGGCCAATAAGAATGATCAGTTGCTCAGGGGAGATGGGGACGGGTTGGGGGAGGGAGTTTCGTGCCATCTTGACATGTTGGAACATTTAAGAACTCCAAATTTATTAAAGACAATGACTTTGCCAGGCTTGGTGGCACACGCCTGTCATCCCAGCAGCTCAGGAGGCTGAAGCAGGAGGATCGTGAGTTCAAAGCCAGCCTCAGCAAAAAGTGAGGTGCTGAGCAACTCAGGGAGACCCTGTCTCTTAAAATAGGGCTGGGGATGTGGCTCAGTGGTCGAGTGCCCCTGAGTTCAATTCCTGGCACACCCCCCCCCCCAAACAAACAAAACAAAAGCAAAACAAAAAATTGACTTCACTTGTTCACGTAGTGAGCTTCTGTCCAGCAATGCTCCAGGTACATGCATATCTGGTGCGTGTGAGGTTCGTGGTGGGTAGAGAATGTGTTGAGCTTTGGCCTGACCTGACCACAGCCATCTTGAACTCCAGCGGCCATGACTGTCCCCAAGAGCCCAGGGCTGATTCCCATGTGGTTCCCCTGCATTTGACAAACAAGCCATGCAACCAGGAATGTGCCTCTTTGATATCACGTACATTTCCAGCTTAGATGAGTTCGCTTTTGTCCAGACCTCCTTCTTACCCAAACTGGGGGATCCCCTTGTCTTGCTGTCACCATCACTCCGCGTCTGTCAGTAACCAACCAATAAATCGCACTCTGCGGTCCGCCTCCTCCTCCTCACGGCAGCTGGTTCTCCTTCACTAGGATTTGGGTTTTTTGAAAAAAGAATGTGCCTGCATTCCCAAAGACCCGCGTGCCCCACATATTTTTCATATTAAAACCTTATCGCTGAACATCTGCTTTGGTGCAATGCAATGTAATTAAATTTCCTTATCACAAAGTCAGACCTGGTCGTTCATTGAAAGTTCATAAGGATGAGAGAGATGGAGGCAGCAGAGAGACCCCCTTCAAGATCTGGGGGCTTTCTCCCTTACCTGCGGCATCCCCGGGACCAGCCTCGTGGGTAGCACCTTAATCTTTAAGGACGAACAAGTGAGCAGGTCACTACCTGCAGGCTTGGCGGTGCTTTCCCAGGCGTCTGACTCCAGGACACTGCTTTTATCACCAGGGAAACCTCGATGCCACCCCAACCCTGTGGCCGACGACGGGGGAGACTGTGTGTGCGGCTGCTCTGCCCTGCGGGTGGAGCAGGCGTAGTGGGGAGTTCATTGCCAGAGAAAGCGTCCCAGCAGAATCCCACTATGGTTCCCATCAGGACAAAAAGCGAAATCGTGGGAACGGGGCAGCGAGGAGGAGGTGTAGCATTTGTCAAGCAGGTATTTGTGGGAATGAATGCGACTTTGCAACCACCAAGAGTCTTGCAGAGCCTAAGGAAGGGTCACAGCCAGGATCTCCGACCACAAGCCAGAACAGTGCAGACCAGGACGGGGGAGAAGCAGTGGTGACCGCCCTGTTCGAAAAGTGAACCGTGATCTCGGGGACAAAGCAGGACATTGCTGCTGCAGGATGCGGTCTTGGGCTCAGGTGCACGCGGGGCTCAACCCTCAATGGGAAGCCTTCACTACAGCCTGCTGTGGTGTGGTAGGAGGCGTCCCCCCAAATCTCCTCTGCTAATGCAGAGACAGATGAAATGGCTAGACTGTGAGCGTCGCACCGCAGGCAGTGGGTGGTCTACTTGGCGAGTTGATAATTTGAGGACTGTTGTACTGGTGGTACCTGCAGGCAGGTGGGATGTGGCTGGAGGGGGGCATCTCCTGTGCAGCCCCTTCCCTCCCCCCGTTTCCTGACCCATGAGCTGAGCAACTTTCCTCCTCCAAGTCCTTCCGCCACGATCTGCCTCATCTCAGGCCCAGGGCAGTGGAGTCAGCCGACCACGGACTGAACCTCTGAAACACGAGCTGAAATGAACTTCTTTCCTCCTCCAAGTTGTTCTTGTTGGGTGTTTTGGCCACGGTGACGCAAAGCTGACTGGCACAGTCCTGCACGGGCAGGCACCTCGTTCTCCTTGTCCTACAGAGGCACGGAGATCACAGCCCGGTGGCAGAGCTGGGGTTCGAGCCCCAGGAGCCCAGCTACACTATCCTGGCTCGGGAGTACTACGTCCTACGGTCAGAGCACCTGCCTTGGGGGTGACAAAGAGGGTCCAACCCATGGCATTAGAAGCAAGGCTATGGGACATGGTCTGATATACACCATTTTGTTCTCCTTGACTTTTTATTGGACATGAATTATCTAATTTTAAAAATAAATTTAACAACAGCTGGGCATGGTAGTGCAAGCCTGTCATCCCAGGGGCTTGGGAGGCTGAGGCAGAAGGATTCCAAGGTCAAAGCTAGTGTCAGCAAAAGCAAGGCGCTAAGCAACTCGGTGAGACCCTGTCTCTAAATAAAATCCAAAATAGGACTGGGGATGTGGCTCAGTGGTCGAGTACCCCTGAGTTCAATCCCTGGTAACTGCTCCCCAAATAAACAAGTAAATAAAACAATAGATCATGTATGAAGATGTCTAGCTGGAAACGCATGAATGAGCCATTTAGAAAGATCAGGCGCAGCAGAGAAGCTCGCAGAGTGACCAACCAGCAGCTCAGGGTTTTGGGCACAAGGAGGACACGCCTACCTGATCCGAGAACCTTGGAGGTCTGGAGTGGCCTCCTCCCTGTCCACCTCCTGGGTGCCGCTCTCACCCGGATCTTGCAATCTTCCAAGACCAGACAGTGCCTCTACGCCTAGTGGGCAAAACCAACAGGCTGGCACCACAGAGCCCCTGACCCTGGTTCTGATCTTCTACTTTTGAAGGGTCCCGGGGGGAAATGTCTTTCTTTACCTCAAACATCTTACCCACAAAATGTTAATGTCATAGGGTTTTGGGGAAGGTAAATATCGCATAATGGGTGACATTTACTGAGGCAATGTGGAGTATACAGTAAGTGCACAACTAGTGCTTTTTTTTTTTTTTCCGGTACCGGGGATTGAACTCGGGGGCACTTGACCACTGGGCCACATCTCCAGCCCTTTTTTTGTATTTTATTAGAGACAGGGTCTCACTGAGTTGCTCAGTGCCTCGCCATGGCTGAGGCTGGCTTTTGAACCCGCGATCCTCCTGCCTCAGCCTCCCAAGTGCTGGGATGACAGGCCTGCGCCACGGCGGCGCCCGGCTAGTGCTATTATTGTCTTGGTCTTGACCAAGTCTGAAATCTGCACTCGGATTCCAATAAAACTACTGTCCTTTCCAGGGACAATGTGTGTCGCCGCCTGGAGCGATTGCCGCTTGCAGCAACGATGCTGTGGGAGAAAATTCGGAGGCAGGATGGAAATGAAAAAGTTCTTTTATTCTTCTCTCTTCTAACTTCTCTCTCCGGCTCCAACAACCTCTCCAACTCCAACTTCAACCACCCTCTAACTAACCCTCACCCGGTTAAATACTTTTTGCCTTAACAAGGACACGTGCTAACAGCTCGAGCTTACAGGTGCGTCACGCAGTGTTCACGGGCATAAAAGGATTCTTAGATAAATGCATGAATATCAGGTGAAAATACTTGACACCTTTATGGCTCTCAGCTAGCCGCCATCTTAGCTATCTCCTTAATTAGGGCTCTTACAAATGTGCATTTTCCTCTCTTCCTCCCATGTCTCCCTTAAAAAAAAAAAAAAATCAGATCCGAGACCTTAACTACTTATAATCAGTGCTTTTAGTAACCCTACCAGGTGGATGTTACTACCTCGTTTTATGAATAAAGAAACTTACCCGGGATTTCTCAGCTGGGGGCGGTGGAGTCACCCGCCTCACCGTGAAGCTAACAGAGAAGCCTAGTGGGGCACCTCAACTCGTAGACCACCTTTAAACACCAGCACCGCCAGGCTGGGACGTGGCTCAGTGGTAGAGCGCCTGCCTAGCGCACGCTAGGCCCCGGGTTCATCCCCAGCCCCGCAAAACTGCAAAAGCCCAACAACTCACATTCATGCTGCTTCTTCACAGGTAATAAATTCCTCAAAGGAATTGGGCTGGGCTGAGCCTAAGACTCCCCCCAAGCCCACAGTGACTATGGAAGTTGCCACCTAACGATACCAATACTTTTTTTTGTATCCTTCCTCTGTTGGAAAAAGTGAAATGACCATGATAAATGGAATTCAAGCTAAAAGACACCCGGACCTCTTTCTGTGCCTTACCTTTAGAGAACTTAGGAAAAACACTGGGAACTGTTCTCTTTTTCCAGCACCTGGAAAACGCTTCAAATGTTCAATATTGAAATATCAAATATTATGACCAAAAGGCATGGAGGATTCACTTAGGTTCTAAATCAACAAAATATTGAGATATATTTGGTAGTTTGTGTCAAATCCCTGGTTCCAGCGCAACATAATTGGTGAGCTGTGAGCTGCTGCTGGGACCCTGCCAGCTCCGCCCGGAGTCCTTGCGGGCACTGCAGGGACAGGTGGGTTTTGCACAACTCTGGAGTGGAAACTAACTCATTTTCCAACAGAAACGTTACTATTGCTACTTAATTGCTATAATACACTCGCATTAAGGACTTAACAGCTTCATGTATAATGACCTTAGTTAGCCGCATTGTTAATCATTTATGAGCAACTGTATCCTGAATTCCACCCAAGTAACTTTAGATACCAATTCAGGCTGAAAGCAGGACTGCACATTCCCTAAGCACAGGGGAACTGTTAGTCACTGTTGCTGCCTGAAGCGATGGCCGCTTGGAGCAACGAAGCCGCGGGAAGAAGTTCAGAGGCAAACTGGAGACAAACAGCTTTTTATTCTGATAACTTTTCTCTCTGGCTCTCACAACGACTAACACGCGCCGCACACACCACCAAAATGGCGCTGACCCGATCAGCAATCTCGGCCAAGTCACTCGAGATCCCGGGCCAAGTCCCGTGAGACTACGGAAGGCGACAATGCCCAAATCTCCATGGCCCATAGTCAACGGCAATTCAAGCCATCTCCCCAAACAGGGCTCCTGCAAGTCACCATTGCTGTAGAACTTCACGCGATGCAAATAACAGTAGGGTCCAAAAAGAATACTAGCCACATTCACCCCCAAAATTCTTAGCAAATATAAACAGCTTTAGAAAACTCACACCACCATCCGAGGCAATTTTTTCTTTTTTTGGTACTAGGGATTGAACCCAGGCTGTTTAACCACTGAGCCATGTCCCCAAACCCTCTCCCCCCCCCCCTTTTTTTTGAGACTGGGTCTTGCCAAGTTGCTGAAGCTGGCTTTGATATGTGTGATCCTCCTGCCTCAGCCTACAAAGTGTCAGGGATCACAGGGCTGCACCACTATGCCTAGCCCACAATTTTTAAAAACATTTTTTTAGTTGTAGATGGACACAATACCTTTATTCATTTATGTGGTGCTGAGGGCAGAACCCAGTGCCTCACAGATGCTAGGCAAGTGCTCTACCACTGAGCCACAATTTCTTGATGCAAATATTATTGGTCCAAGACCAAATCTCATGACAACCTCTAAGGCAGGACTTGGGTGGCCTAATGATACTACCTCCCACTTGCAGAAGCACCTACCCTGCAGCAGGTAGAGCCGTGCTGTGCTTTCTATAGGTCAGAGGTAGCTGGTCTGATATTCAGACATATTTGTTGGGGTGCTCATACTTGGTAACACAGTCCAAGTGCATAATGATCTCTAAGCAACATCTAGTAGTGTGTGCCACTCGCAACTCCACAATCCTAGCATCGAAGAAAGGTTTAGGGATGAATTCAGTACCCTCAATGTAGAAAAAGTAGACACAGGACTAGTTAAAACTTAGGAATCAGTCAGGGTCCTCCTAGCCCACTTGCGTTTGACTCGCCAAGCACCAAGGTGAGCTGTTGCAAAATGTTGCAAAATGAGCTCACCCCTGGAGTTTGCAGACTAGGAAACAGGATTGCTGGCATTTTTCCACACTTTTAAGTCAAAAACTGCAGTCTCTGGGAAGGTTACAAATAGACCCAAAGGTCACACACTTAAAATTTGTAAACTCAAGAAATCTGTTGCTTCATCAGACAGCAGTCAGAAATCTATTCGTCAGTGGAAAAAAATCAGTCTTCCTATCATTACCCCCAAACTACTTATCTTTAAGCAAATAAGATTCAGTGGGGGATGTTACAGAGATCAAATACAAAGGAGAAGGGGAAAGTAAAAAATACATACCTGCTCCCTGCCTGCCACAGTGACAGTACAGAGAATGGAACTGCAAGTCGAACTTGGACAATGCACCTCTCCAAGTGACCACACTTCTTCCCACGCACTGACTCAAAGTGGGCCTCGGACATCTGGGCATGCACTTGTGCCCAATCAGTGGGCAGAAATTCTTACATGGATAAATCTGGATTTGGTCAGATAATCAGGCTTAAAATGTCAGGGAAAACCCCAAAACTTTCCAATCAACTCTGCTGCATCTCCCTACACGCTATGATCACTTAGAAGCAGGACTGTCAAAAAGAGTTCCACATTAAGCTCCTCTCCAGAGATCAGAAAATGCTGTTGATCCTCGACTGGATCTCCAAGGTGGGTCAGGGGGCGGGTGGGGTTAACAAGTAAATAAAGTCATTCCACACAGGAAGGTAGTCTTCTAATTTATATTTTATTGCATTATGAAAATAATAACATTTATTTGGCAAAGTAATCTAGTCTCCAAGTTGAAATAAAATTCTGAAGTGTACTGATTATTTCTTAAACGTGAAAGATGTATTCTAACCAATACATACTAGCATCCTTACGAGGCCAATAACCCAGTAAACCTAATTTTAATAATTCCATATAAAATTACAAGGTGTTTTTTGCATTCATCCATTTTATGAGTAGCACAAATCTCTGAAGAGAACTGACCTTCGTTTTATCAAAATCAATGCATTTAAAAAAACTCCTGCTCAGAAGACAATCTGAAGCACTACCCAAATGTTTATTTCCTTTGGTTCTGCAAGTTACATTTTCATCCTTACCATGTTACATTTTTTCACAAATCAAACATTGCAGCAGCTTTAGATTCTGCCCAAGTACCTTTATAAGTGAACTAGTATATTACATTTACATTATTTGAAAAGTTGCTGATTTTACAAATGCATAAATACATGCCTATCTACACCGGCAAAACAAAATACTCTGACCCTCAATGCTTAACAGGCTACGCCATCCAGCCCTGGACTTGGGGGGCCTTTGCACACCAAGTGTTTCTTACTCCCTGACCGGGAAATCTATCGCTCAGGCTACATTCCTGAAAGGTGTAGATGTGGATAAATACTAAGTGGATTAAATCTATCTATTAATCAACATTTAAAATATAACACTTTCACTAATTTCTGTTCTGCTATATTTCTGGAACTGAAAAAGATATATTTTTTTAAAAATGTACGAGAATTTGTTTTCACTTTTTAAAAGGGAAGAGTGATAAAAACACATTATATTTATACTCTCTTTCCTCATTAGCATCTCCAAATTCTTTTTACATGTTGGGTTCAACAATCTGTTCAAGGTCAAAAAATAAAATACCTTTAATCACTCAAGCCTTGCTCTCCACTTCAACCTTCTGATAGCACTCTGCTCCATGTGTTAAGGAAATGCGCTGAAAAATCAGCCTTTTAAACAATGCGCCAGTCAGCCGGCAGCTGTCAGGCCCAGGCTCCCTGACGCAGCTGTCAAAGTGCATGTTTGCACATCTGTGGAGACTGACTTCCAATGGCCACCAACGTCTAAACCAGCTCCACTAGGTTCCCAACGCAACGACAGAAGTATTCCACCTATCCTAAAGAACATACTCCATCAGCACTCCACAGTAATCTGTATAAACAGCAACAAGTTTGATCTATGATCGACATATGAACATCTAATAAATATTAAAACAATTAAACTATAGATTAAAATGCAGATCCCTCATAGAGTTAAGTGATGTCATTTTGGTACAGTCACCATTATTGTACTTTATTTAATAAAGAAATACATTTGCCCTTGCAAAAATAGCAATTGCAAGTTTACAAATAAAACCACAGACCTCAAAGTCATGATGCTAAATCTTCAACTTATAACGGACAAAAGAGTTGTTTACAAGTGGTCCATGGCACTATAATTAAAATAAAACATATCAAAAGGTCACAGGAGATTAAAGAATAGGTTTATTGACAATAATTTCATAAATATTCTAAAGAAAATTCCTAAATTTCTAAACTTAAAATGTTTAAAATCTGTTCTTATTGGAAAAATATCCCTCAACAAAATAAAGTAACAGGTCACTAGGAATGAAAGTCACATTTAAAATTGCTTCATTTTAACATCGTTGCAAAAAATCTTAAAAATTTACAACGTTTGATTTCCCCCCTCTTGTTACAGCAAATCAATATTCAGTTGTTATTTAACTATCAGACATATTCATAAATATATCATCGAGCTGCTTGTGAACCTGTCAAGTCAGTCAGTAGTATATACCCAACAAACATACACGGCATCAAATTATTTGGGTATTTTTTAGTCATAGCGATTTAAGTAGTCAAAATGCAAAACTTGTGGTTTCCCTCCAAATCACCCAAAGCATATGATACAGTGTCAGAAACTGCATGTTTTTATAAGTTCATCTGTGTACTTCAGGTATCTGAAACTAAAAAAAAAAAAGGGATTCTTTTGTATTTTGATAAAAATGTACTCGAGTATTTCATAACATGAATATTTATTGCTTCATATGAATACTGTATTGAAAGCCCAAGCATTCGGTTTACACACAGAAATTATACAATTATATACCGCTTCACAAAGGCAGTGAACACATTACACTCTACAAAATCTACTTTACAGAAATTTAAAAATTCTAAATATCAAAAGGTACAGCTGAAGAAACAGGTATAAATTTGGCAGCCAGTAATTTTGACAGGGAAGTCGCAGCTTGCATGACTTTAAATATGTGAATTTGAAAATATTGAGTTTAGAGTAATCATTGTGCTTTGTGTTGATCTGAAAAATATAACACTGGCTGTCGAAGAAGCATGTTCAAAAATATTTAATTCACTTCAAAATGTCATACAAATTATGGTGGTTTCTATGCACCCCCTAAAGCTTAAGTCATTTTAGCTCAGGTACATTACTAAGGTAATATATTAATTCTTCCAGTACAGTGGTGTTTCATACCATTGACATTTGCATACCCTAGAATAATTTAGAAAGAAATGTGTAGTATTCACAATGTTCAGAAAAGCAAGCAAAAGTTTTAAGGAACCTGCCCAGTTCTTCTGAGACGGTCTCGTGTCAGCTTCATAAGCATTCACTCAAGAGAACAGTAGCTGATGTGTGAACACAATTCCCAAGATAAAGCACGTTTTCTCATAAATAATGAAGTCTTTTATCAGGCACCTCTGAAGTATACAAAAGAATTTTAGTTTGAATAGATCTCTTGGAATGTGTTTAACCTGGTATTACAATAGACTTAGATTTCCAGGGTTTCACAGGGCCAGATTTTATGTGAATTACTCAGAAGAGAAAGAAAATGTCTCGTGAAAGAGGTGAACTCAATCATCAGCAATAGAAAATTATCCACTGTATTCATCTCTTATAGAAACAGAAAAATATAACATTTCCCCCCTTAGAATAATATATATATGTATATATATATATATATATATATGTATGTATATATGACTTAAAGTTCCATTGTACATAGTCAACCAATAAAACCTGGAAACCAGCATGAAACCCTATAATTCACGTTAAAATGTTGAAAACTATGGCCAAAATATGAAATCTGCTACAACTGTCAGAAAGAGACAAGACATAAAGCTTTCTTGCACATGTATAAACTAAATGTGGTAATCTTGAAAGGTTTTCAAAATTATAATGTTCCAGTTTAAAAACTTTTAATTCTAAATTAAAAAAAAAAAAATCTATACACAAACCACTGATTTGACCAGACACCAAAAACAAAACGAAAAGAAAAAAAAAAAAAAAAAAAAAAAAAAACCCAAAAATATATATAGCGGTAAGCAGGACCCAGAGGAGCTGCTATTCACAGTTCTTACATGTACAACTCTTTCAGGATTCACACTTAAAGTACTTCTTAAAGTACTTTAACAACCTGCTTCTCTTTCTCTTGTAAAACTAAGGTCCACTTTATTACATAAAAGTTTTATACAGTGTAAAACCAGAACTGTATGTAAAATACTCTATCTAAACGTTTCTAAGTAGTCAGTCTTGCTCCATTGGTTCCTCTGGGACTTCCGTGGCGTCGTCATTTTCCATGGATGATTCTGAGGGGATCTCTCCAGTCTTACTGGCACTGGATCCTACTGACTCTTCTGTCTGGTGGCAGTCAGAAGCACTACTTACAGGGCCCAGGTTTTCACTACCTTCAGAATGTAAATCTTTGTCAGCTTGAGACAGATCAGATTCCTCCATCTGATTATTTTCCTCGGAGGTCTCTTCATTCACAGTTAAGGCATCATCAGATTCTTTTTCTTGATTTTTTCTTTCTGGGATCATTTCTCTTGATGTCATAAAAGACTCTAAAAATAAGCAAATGTTGTTGTAGTTAAAAATTTTATTTTCAAAATACCTCCACAGTTACGTTTCATGAATTCTGATATGCTACAGTTCAAATCATATCCCTTGAAACTCAGCAGCAACCACACACAGGTGGGAAAAAAGCCCAACATCAGCATTATAAGGAGTTCCACTATTTTAAATTCTTTCACGAAAAACAAGGAAGTACAAGAATGTGAGGCTCTCCTTACTCCACCCTTCCACAGATGTCTCTAAGTACCTTCTTCCTCCTCCTCCTCCTCCTCCTCCTCCTCTTCTGTGCAGTGCTGCTGGGTACAACTACTCCCTCTGTCTTTGTCCTGAGATGACGATGGTGCTTCCGCGTCTTCCACCATGACTGAGGCAGCCTCACTGGAAGGGGTCTGGCTGGCCGTCTCTCTGACTTCACCTTCTTTGTCAAACCTGAGTCTTTTTACCTCACGCCCTTCAGCCTCCACAGTGTCTTCATCTGAATGCTTGTTTTTTATAGGACTCACTGAAGAAACTTCTGATTCAGATGCTGAAGAGTCACTGTAAATGTTTTTAAAGTGTCATTAAAATACTATTTCCCTCACCTTCTACATTCTTTTAAATTGTATTTTAGTGCCAAAGCTATACTGTCATATCTGTTTGAAGAAAAACATTAGAGAATAATTTCAAAGCAACCTAAACTGCTCCATGAATGTTTCTCATTAGGGCCGAGTCACCAAGTTAATGCCACTTTTCTGGGCACTTCCCAGTAAGTTAAATATCCATACACTGAAACTAGAGGTCCTCTGGATCAACACACTCAAGTCCTCTCACTTAGTCTTCTTTCCCTTAATCGTGACAGACAAACTCTAAAGTAGAATGAAGTTTTCTTTTATAACCTATACTAAAAAACTACTCACAGAATTTCAATTTCTTTTCTCAAGTAACTTTTGAAAAATAAGACAAAAACTGTATCACGACTACTTTACTTTCTTGGGACAGAACCTATGTATGATAAATCTCCTCAAATCAGCTGATTTAATAAGACTTTGTCTACTTGACACTATGTTAAAGACAGCCACAGATCCTACCACAAAACGACAGCCCTGTTATGCCCACAGTGTCCACAGGGGGCTGGCCGCAGGAGCCCTGGCCCCGCATGGCACACGCTGTCGCTGTCAGCCCCACTCACATCCTCCCCTGGGCTCTCCCGGCTCCAGGCACACTTGCATCATGGACACAGTGGGAATCCAGGTAAGACTTGCCCTGCTCTGTCCAGGGTACAAGAAGGGGAGAGGCTACACACACTTAGTGCAGACACACTGTTTATTTCCCCGAACATTCTTGATCCTCGGTTGGCTGGATCCGTGAATGTGGAGCCCACAGGTGGGGAAAGCTGACTGTACACTGTGAATGGCAAAAGGGCCCTGAAAACCTTCAATGAATGTCCACATCTGATGAAGACACCTTTCTGTTTCTAAATATAGAACACACACACCTGAGGTTTTTTTCCTCATTATGTGGTGAATTTGACTCTCTGCTGTCAGTGCTCTCAGGCAAACCGTTGGTCGTCAAGGGGGCTGATAAAGACACCTTTGGTCGACTCAGTGGCCTGGGTGTTCCAGGCCCATTTATATTAGACCTGTAAGATAAATCAACATCATTTTTTTCTGTAAAAGGCCATCCCTCCCAAAGGACATTCATATGAACACACCACAGAAGTATTGCTTTAACAAATTCGGTAAAGCATATCCTATATCCTCCATAAAACATCCAATTAAAAAAAGGATGCTGAGTCTGCTGTTTAAAATCAGAAAAATGCAAGCTCTCAAGTATATAAAAACTGATAGTCTCACCTGTCAGTGTAGCTTGGTGAATTTCCAGGGAACATAACACCATTCATTCGATTTAAACTATTTGAATTGTTTTTCCTACAAGAAAAAGAAAACACTATTATGGATGGTTTAATCCTTTAATTTTTATAAGAGCTGTGGGTCTGAAAGGTCTTGTAAGTTCTTACTACCACAAATCCAGACTTCTGTGGGAACCAACATAAACACACACTGATGAATGCAGGGAACGTGCTACCAGTGAAGGAGACTTCACTTTTGTACTTCTTTTTCAGATTATCAGGGTATTAAAAAAAAAAAAAAAAACGATCTCTCTGCCAGGAAAAATTATCATAAGGGATTTTCTTAGATCTCCTTTAGGAACACAGTTGTACTCTTGAGAACTCAAAAAACCAAATTCACAGTTGCCTACCAAGAAAGTAGAAGCAGCTTAAGTAGAACCACTGGTCCTCAGTGGGGGCCGCCCTCCCCCACCACCCCAGGTTTTGGTGTGGGAAGCATGGACACTACTGGCCTCAGTGGACAGAGACCAGGGACACTTAAACCTATAGCTCCCAGGACACATGTTTGGGGGGGGGGGGGGAACTATCTGGGCCAAATTTCAGTCATGCCAAGGTCAAGGAAATGTACCCTAATTACCAAGTCTTTGCTTCACTGTGTGAATGACAACAACTAGAAATTCTTCTTCACCTGAAGAGGAATGCCATCCAGTGCTGCTACAGACCTAGGAGTCATGCACTACAAAGGCATCAAGGGGCTCTGGGTGCCACTACATCACATAAGATCAGCAATATTAGACTCACAAAAGACTGCCCATCTCTTTACTGGTAAAACACATACGTAATATTATTGGTCACAGTCTACTTTGAGGACTGGATGAGAGGCTCATGATAAAAAAAAGTTACAATGCTTAATTACATATAAAATAAGTGCTGAACCAACTATTTTAATAATATACTAAAACATAATAACTAGATAATATATTAAAAATACATGAAACTATACTTACTCTGATGAAGGATAAACACAGCTAACAACCATCACATTCTGCAATAACAAAAATTGTTGATTTAATGAGAGAAAAGAACTATAATATAAAGTTTAATAATTTGTTTCTAACTTCTCAAAATTACTCTAGTGGGATGTTTCCAATCATTCCAGTTTGCTAATAAAGGACAATAAATGGTGAAAAATGAAAACTGGTAACAAGAAACTAAAACAATAATAAAAAGCCCAAAAGAGAATATGCTACTAAAATATTTGCTTTTGTCTATGTAACCTAGGCTCTCTGGGGCCCTGACATTAAGTGCTAGATCTAAGAGTGGAATCTTGCTCTTTTCTGAAGACTAGTCACCTACAACACATGTAATGACTTTCCTCACAAAGCAATACCCAATCCAAAGCCAATTTTTCTGCATTGCTATTTTTATTTTCTTGTATTTATTTTTCTGGTCCTGAGGATGGAACCCAAGGTCACCTAACCACTGAACTACATCTCCAGTCCTTTTTTTTTTTTTTTTTTTTTTTTTTTTGGTGGTACCGGGGATTGAACTCAGGGGCACTCGACCACTGGGCCACATCCTCAGCCCTTTTTTATATTTTATTTAGAGACAGGGTCTCACTGAGTTGCTAGGTGCCTCGCCATTGCTGAGGCTGGCTTTGAACTCACGATCCTCCTGCCTCAGCCTCCCAAAGTGCTGGGATTACAGGCGTGCACCACCGCACCCGGCTAAGTGCTTTGCATTTAATACCCCCTTCTCAGCACTATAATCCAAATTTCACAGAGGAGAAAACCAAGAAGGCAAAGTAACTGGCCCAACATCACAGAATTATGAAGTACTGCAGCCTTGATATGCAGTCAGAGTCCCCCTTTAAGGTTACTGTGACATCTTTCCTCTTCATTCAGAAATCTTAGAAATGTAATTATTAAAGGTCCTTGAGTTGAATAAGTACGTATGAACCACTGTAGTTTTGCCTTGGGGGAATCCTACTCCTTTGAGGACGTTAAGGCTCCACAAAACATTAGTTCAATAAGGCCCTGAGAACTATTACAAGCCACTAAACTGGTTCTGGATTCCGATTCCCAGGGTAAAATATATTGATTTTGCCTCTCTCCATTCAATACTTAATTTCAAAGCTTTCCACCACCAAGTTACAATTCCACAAGTTGTAAAACACTCTAGCTTTAAAGTTACATGTCATAGCGGGGCACAGTGGTACACGCCTATAATCCCAGCAGCTCGGGAGGCTGAGGCAGGAGGATCAGCAAAAGCGAGGCACTAAGCAACTCAGTGAGACCCTGTTTCTAAATAAAATATAAAATAGAGCTGGGGATGTGGCTCAATGATCAAGTAGGCCCTAGTTCAATCCTTGATACCTACCCACCTCCAAAAAGTTACATATCATCTGTGGAGCTTTTCAGAACCGTTAGTATGTTAATAGATATACAATGAATATCTAAGATAATAAGCTGCTCTTTCCATACCTAAAAATCATCACTTCAGGTCCTCCTCTGCCCCTTCCCATAGATCTTCTCTCAAACATAGAACATCGTTTGGAAAAAAAAAAAAATTGGAAAAAACTTAAGGTAGACTAGAAAACCTGTTTGAAGAAAAGGTGCCTGAAACAGATCTTACCAATGTTCTTTTCTGAAATCTATTAGGCCTCAGTTTAACATAATTCCCATAATTAAAATAAATACCTTTTCTACTCCTCTGAGAAATTTGTCTGTTCCTGTATAGTTTCTCCTTGGATCTGTTAGCAATTCACATAGTCGCTGAATAGTAAAAGGGATACTGCAAAAGAATACAATTTTATAGATTGAGGTCATCAGTTACAGAAAACAAGGAATAATACTTGTTTTGGTAGCTAAAGCTTTGAGTCACTCATGTTAAGCTACACCGGGAAACGAAAGGATGAGTCATAAGTAAACAATAAGCACACTTGTTCCACACTTCGAAGTGACAAGTAACACAAAATCAAGTCACAATTTACTTACATACAGAAACTTTTCCTCATTCTCCTGCACATAACGTTTGAACAAAAGTATAAGTGATTTTATTACTTGATAGAATAAAACACATCATTCCAATGAAAAAGTACTTTAAATATGGTTCTGCTCAATGTTACAAGTTTGTATAAACCTACATATTTAATTAAACTTAAAATATACACAAACATATTTAGTATTTTGTTAAGAACCATACTGTTAACCACTAAATGCTTTCACCACAATACAATTTTCATTTGATCACAGCAAATACAAAACTGACATAACATGGAGCAAGAATCATTTTATAAATATCAAGTTTGAGGTCACATTTATTACTAGCATTCATCAGAATGTAAGGACTAGAAACTACAGATGTAGCTATAAAGTACACACACACATCTCTGGACTTCAGTATTTGCCATACACATCTATTTATTCTCTTTAGGGGAAAAAAAAAAAAAAAATCACAAAGCCTCAAATGAAGAATCAACATTCAAGATGTCATTTACTTCTCATGGGCAGTCTGACTCAGGGTTCCCCCACAAGGTAAAGTGGCTTGTGAGGACTCAAATCCAGTTGCCCTCAGGTCCAATCCTATGTCTTTTTCACTGTACCACATATACTTAAAAAAGAAAAAGTTGTTTATTTTCTAATTGCATAAACTAAACTTGGAAATCATAAACTATACTTGGCATCATTTTTTATGTTCTCTGTACATTTAATTTATAATAAAATTTTGAAAAATAAATGTTATTCACATGAACAAATGTTTCAGTTATCTGGTTAAATCCAAGAATCAGTCTTTTCATTCAATTAGCATTCAAACCTGAAAGTGAGAAAACTATTGTTCTGAGTCAAAGAAAAGGGTACAAAGTAAAAGATGGACTATTATCCTGATATCAAAAATATCTAGAAGCAATGAAATCTCTTTTGCAAATCTACTCAGTGTGAAGTATACCAACAGCCTTACTAAGAACCAAACAGTAACTTCTCACATCTTTTTTGTTCATTCCTATCAATACAACATACAATTACAAATCTACAGTTAATACAAAAAGCAACAACACCATTAAAAAGTTTTAAGCATTTTCCCAAGCTGCATATAATAACAAACATCAGTTTCTCAATTGTCTGTCCCTTCTTGTACTCAGCTGAGATAGGCCCTAGTCATATACTTTAATATGATCAACAGGAAATTCATCTGTAGACGAAAGGCAGCGTCAGAATTTCCAAGTACTAGAGGTATAGACCTGCTCATTGGCCCCTCTTCTGTATCACTGCTCTTAAAACTTTAAATACATGTAATATCACACCTAAGCTATTCTCACTATTTTTAGTAATATACAATGAAGAGGGTTTATATATTATTCGAAACAGGAAGCATAGCACCAAATGTTCAGGTATTTGAACAGTACTTAACTGACACATAATTTAATATTATCCAACTACAATTCTTTCCTATACCATATTCCCATTCTTTCCTGAAGTATTTTCTCTTAAATAAAAATAAAGTTTAACATTTGAGTCCTTTTAGACTTCCTGCTTAAAACTACAGTTTGGGCTACTTTTCCTTTCTTTTCTTTTTAAATTGTTTTTTATACCTTTATTTTGTTTGTTTATTTATTTTTATGTGGTGCTGAGGATTGAACCCAGTGCCTCACACGTGCTAGGCAAGCACTCTACCACTGAGCCACAACCCCAGCCCAGGGGCTACTTTTCTTGATGAATGTGTGTAATGTTGAGGCCAAACCCCGATGCCGGATGTCCTGGTGAGCACCACCACTGATGCTGGAGGAAATCCGCGACTGAATGCCACGGTGGCAACAGCAGCCTGTGCTAAAGTGGGCTGGGGCTCCTTCACCCAGTTTCCAATAGATGGCACTGGCACACCAAGCAGTACTCTTCCTCACCTGGACAGGCTAAACACAAACTCACATTTCTTGTAAATATTTCACCCTTTGGAATATTAAAACAAAAATGAGCTTAAGTCTCATGCTACATACAGTTTGCACTTTTTTAAAATTTACTACAAACCAGAAAAACCACGCTGGCTCTACAATAAAACATGTAAGTAATCAGACTGATGATGATAATTGCCAATAAAGTTTGCACAGACTGCTATGGAAAAAACTGCATGCCAGGAGAGCAAGCACAAACCTGGCAACAGTGAGTCCAAGGCAGGCTGTTAAAAGGAGATATATAACAAGGCAACCCAAACACATTCGCTATGGCCACGTGAAAGGTGCATTTTCTCTGACTTGCAGTACAGAGCACAGAGATGTTTATTCTAAATCATGAAAATGCTAAAGCTTCTCCTAATAAAAACCACTAGCTAAATTAAGACACATGAGCTCAGAAAAATAAAAAGCAAAAATTGGGGTGGGGGCTGTCTGAAAGCATCATGCCACTCCTTCTCAATTAAGTATGAAGCAGTAGCCTAGAATGGGGGAGGACAGGGAAAGGATATTCACTAGCGAAGTTGTACAGTAAGTAACTTCAAAGAAAATACTTAGGATTACTTAAAATGAAATCTACTCAATTTATTCTGCAATGATATGTTGGCTTATCTGCCAATAGGAAGATGAAAAACTGGGTGTGCATGAATCTGAAAAATTTGCATGACTACCTAGCATTTCAACTTTTGTATGTTTGTGTGTGTATATGTATACATACTCACCTACACAAGTCCGCAAACATTTTTTTTTTTAAAGACAGACATTAAGTACAGGATCCAAGAAGAAGTAGGTTCTCAAATGGCATTACTCAGAACTGCTACAGAAAACTGTTGAGCAGTTCACTTTCAACATACAAAGTATAAAGCAGGTTTAAAAACAAACAAAAACCTGGCCAGCCCACAAGGAGACCTCACCCAAGCTGAATTTACTTCCAAGTGTTTGTGTTCTTGTCTGGGAAACAGGGACTATGAGTGCTCTTATGTAATGATCATGAGGCCCAAGTATAACATGATATATATAAGTAATTTAACAATGCCTAAAATATCTTAGAAAGTGTTCAGTAAATAAATCTTGGTCCTATCATAACCCTGATCCCACATCCACATTAATGAAGACTGCATGAAGGCACAAATTCTCCAAAGACCAACTGGGGAAGAATAAAGCCAAAAGCAGAACTGTTTTATAATCTCAAGAAAAGCAACTAACCATTACGAAACAGGACCATGCCTTTTTATATTAGTTACATATCTTCATCCGAATTCACTGTCCCCATTTATTTAATAAACACACAAAACCAACTCTTGTATATCTAAAAGCTTTGGAAATGCTCACTCCACAAAGTTGTTCAACACCAGAGAACCATACCTAAGCATGAAGTAGCAACTCAGTGCTGTTTTTCAAAAAGAGAATTCTAGGGGCTGGGGATGTCCCTCAGGGGTAGAGTGCTTGTCTAGCAAGGGCAAAGCTCTTGGGCTTGAAGCCACAGAATTACAGAACAAAACATGTAACAAAGACCAAAAAAAAAAGAGAGAAATTTTAAACAATAAGGCTAAACACCATTAAACATACCATTCCTTGTTAAATTTTAACCTGAGAATGTAATTCGACCAAATTTATCTTAGGCTGTGTGATGTTTTTAATCACTCATTGTAAAAATATGCAAATTGTTCTGATTATATATCAAGAAATTAAACTATGAAGACACACACACACACAAAAAAGAAAAATGCATACTCCGTTCAAGTTATAAGGCAACCTTTTTGTGCAATTTTCCTCACCAAAAAACATAAAGGACGGAGCTGGGTTTATGGCCAGTGGTAGAGCACTTGCCTTGCATGTGTGAGGCACTGAGTTTGACCCTCAGCACCATAAAAAATGAATAAATTGTTTCCAACTACAACTAAAAAAATCATAAAAGAAAATAAAGGAACATAAAAAATAACAGAAGTTATCAGAGTAAAAAGCTAGAAACATTCTATTATCTAACTGATCTGACATTAGAACGAAACGATTCAAGTGGAAACTAATTCAAATATCTCTATTATCAAATAGGTTCACAGTTGTATTTATTCTTAAATCACAAAAGTCAGAACTTTCACCTTGGAACCCTTTAATGCTATCTTTACTTGAAGTAATATGCTCTTTCTGTACCAAGGCTTTAACATCTACATGAAAACACACACACACACACACACACACACACACACACACATAACTCAAACCAAGTGTCAAGAATTCTGAGACTTACTGAAAATGTCATCATGAAATGACAAGTGTAAAAGATTTAAGAAAATGAAGGCTAGGACTTTTTCAATAATGGCAAGCAATTCCCAATGTTGCAAATAAAACTGCATCATTCCACACCCCAAAACTAATCTATGGTACTGTCCAAGATTTTAATCAAGTGAATCATCTCTTAAGAGTGCCTACAGTAGTTTAAATTGTTTTTATTTGTATTAACTATAAATACAAGTTAATTAGTTTTCCGCTAGCTCCTGCTTTTCAATTTTGAGAATTTTATTAGATGGGCTGGGGCTGTAGGGCTATAGTTCAGCGGTAGTGCGCTTGGTCAGTACGCACAAGACTCTTAAGTCCAGTCCCAGCCCTTCAAGAAAGTAACTAGAGTACCACATCAAGCATATTATTAGTGGACAAGGTAAGATGGAGAAATAAAGTGAGGAGAAATGGTGCTGGATAATGCCAATTCTTAAAACCAGTTATACAAGAAAGAAACGAGTCAAAGGAGTCAGAGAACAAAGGAATGAAAGGCTAAGGACATATTCTTTCCACCCCTGAGAAATCCACATCTGACTCCAAGACAAACAACACAAAAATAAAAAAAAAATCTCTGATTCATAAAGTATAAAAAAATCGATCGAGTGTGTGTGTGTGTGTGTGTGTGTGTATGAGTGTGTGGTGCTGGGGACTGAACCCAGGCAGGGCCTTGTGCACGTGAGGCAAGTACTCTACCAACTCTATCCTCAGCCCTGTTCTTTAAAAGAACAAAGTGGCACCTATCAGGTGTAGAAACTTTCAAGACACTCATAGGTATGTGCACACATGTAAAACAATCATGAAAATGTTCAGCACCAAGTTAACTTTGGCTAATCATGAACATTAAAATAACTAGAAAAGAAACTGACGGAATGGACACACACGCTAGGCAACAAGCAGCCTTGTGACCCCTACACCTCCCCTACAGACCCTCAAGGGATGCCAAGCAGTGTGGCAGGTACTTTCCCAGACCCTCTCATAAACACACAGCAACACTATTGTTGTTTGCCACACAGGTGAAACATTTTAGAAAGATCACAGCTGGAAAGAGCAGGTGTCAACTGGGAGCAGGATTTAAGAGGTTAACTCACACACATTCTCCATTCCGAATAACTCTAAGAATGTAAAATAAACCAACTACCAGGATGGTTACTTTCTCTACCCTTCAAAACCCCTTTCTGAACCATTAGCTACTAGCAGTTAGTTCCTAAATTACACCCATGATGTCTGAGAGGGGAAGATTTTCACACGTGGCCTTGGTCTGAGTCAATGGATGCACTTTTCCTCCTCATTATTCCAAGCAGAAGGCATGAAGTGGCAATAAAGATCTTTTAATTGACTATTTCAGTAAAAATTTTTACTTTGTATATTTTTATATTTTAATTTTTGGTTTCTCACCTAAAAAAGCTGTAACTTCAGTTTTGGGGAGTAGCTGTAATCCATCTTCTCCTATAAAATTTCAAAGTTCAAAGGTATTTTGGGGGAGGTACTGGGGGATTGAACTTGGGGGCACTCACCACTAAGCCACATCCCCAGCCCTATTTTTTTATTTAGAGACAGCATCTCACTGAGTAGCTTAGTGTTTTGCCGTTGCTGAGGCTGGCTTTGAATTCACGATCCTCCTGCCTCCCAAGATGCTGGATTACAGGCGTGTGCCCAGTTTCAAACGTAATTTTAAAAGGACAAAACAATGACTTTAAAATTAGAACAACTTAAGCATTTGTCTGTATAATTTTTCAATGTCCTAGTAAACCAAATACAAACAGAAACTCTTCCTTCCTTCCTATACCTATCTGCTGAGTAGCAACTGTGCTCGGGTACTCACTCTTCCAGGCCTTATCTGGAAGAGAGGCTGCCCCATCCTCCAGGAGCCTACAGCAGCAAACAGGGGGATAGAAAACCTCCAGGCAAAGAGGAAAAAAATTTTATCTGACAATGTACTAAAGTAATTTTGGAAAATGGATAGGCTTTTTGTGGCCAAATACTATAAAGAATTTAATATAGTACAAAAACAAAATAACAAAGGCAAAAGCAAAATAAAACAAACTTAAAAATAAGAATCAGCAAAAGAAAAAAAAGGGTTTATGAAAGAGCAATTCATAAAAGAGCTACCAACACAAAAAAAGATACTGTTAAACCTAGAACCAAAGAAATACAAAAACATATCCAGAAGAATAATTAATAATTACAATATCTGCATTTAATACTCAAGGAAGCATAAATGAACACATTGTGAGGTAGATTTTAAAGTATTATAAATTAAATTTTAATTGCGTATATGATCTTATCTAGCACTTACAATATAAATCACAAATACCAACAAATACATATATTCAGTACATGACATTCACCAACAAAAGACATGTATAAGAATGTTCACTGTAAGCACTGCTCATTACAGTCAAAAAATAAATGCCCACCACCAACAGGGACAGGGGTGAATAAATTATGATCTGTTTATATAAGGGAAAACAATGCAGTCCCTTCAAGAAAGTACAGAGAAGTTGTACTAATTATAAAGATAGCAAAAGTCTTCCAAAAGGAAACTACAATTAGCATATAACATGATTTTATTGCGTTATTTTTTTTGGGGGGGGGTACCTACTTCTACGACATTTGGGATCTATTTAAAGGTATGAACATACACCACACTTCTATAATTTAAAAGTTTAACCTATTACAAATGTGGGCAAAGGACACCCTCAAACTGGTTAAAAAAAAGAACCAAATGTTTCCTAAGTATTTTTTAAAAATTAATCTATAAGTATATGCAAAACATTAAGTTGAAAAGATTACAGACACGTTTTAACATATAATATAGACAAAGTAAATATAAAGTGAGTTCTTAATCTATCACTGATTAAGACTTAATTTCTACTTGATTAGGGTAAATAGTTTATGACTATCAATCTGAAAATTACAATTTAAAAAATTTAGGTTCAAAATACTCAGCTCAGCCGGGTGTGGTAGTGCACGCCAGTAATCCCAGCACTTGGGAGGCTGAGGCAGGAGGATTGCGAATTCAAAGCCAGCCTCAGCAATGGCAAGGCACTTAGCAACTCAGTGAGACCCTGTCTCTAATAAGAGAAAAAAGGGCTGGGGATGTGGCCCAGTGGTCGAGTGCCCCTGAGTTCAATACCCAGTACAAAAAAAAACTCAGCTCAAAGATGAAAAAAGTTTTAAAAGCAATTATGTTTAAGTATGCTTAGGCATTTAATGACTGTTCAAATCATTTTCTGAAGTAGATGAACTGCTTATTTTACAACTAAGGAACTATAAAATATTTAATTATTGAATAACCTATGTATGGCATCATCTCATCCAACTTCATTTTAAAATATTAAAAATGGTATTTGCTATTACTAATTCAGAATCACAAGTAAATGAGGTTAGTATTCATAAAGCTTTGGTATAATTTGACTTGTTTCACCTTTGCTCTTACTTAATTCATGGTAGCCATAATTTATTCAAAGAAAAGTCACTATAATGTCTAAATACTTTTTATTTGTATTTACAAATATCTCAAAAATATTCTTATCTTGAACACATTCACAGTTCAATAATAAATCTCATGCAACATATCTAATACACAAGACATGGTTTCTTCTGGACATGTACTTTAAAGAAAAAAAACAGTTTTAACTCAAACTGGTAAGGAAACATACACATGGTTACATAATTTCAACAGGACAGGAGGGTGCTCAGTCTAAGCCCTAAGGCAAAAGCTAGATGATGAACCTTAAAAACAAAGCTATGACACCTCCTAGTCCCAAAGTCAATGCATAAGCATCAGACATTTAAAGCAAAATTTCTACAACTTAAAAATTTAAGTTACATGACGTTTAACCCAAATCACACTTTCTTACTCCAAATTCCATGTAATTCAAGCTATTTATGTTATGAAAAAAATACAATCAAAACCCTTCAAATAAAACCTACCTCTAAATGATTTAATGGTTAGAACAAATACAATTTATTACATTTAGTATTGTCATTCCACATTGTTCACATGAGACAAAATTCAAATACACTTCCTCCCCTCAGTAAAGGAAAATCTGAAAATATGAAGTTCTAAAAGGAAAGAATTTAAAATGACAAAATGAGACACAGCATTATTTTTAAAAAGATCACCTTTATTTTAGTGCCGTGTGTCTTGGGGTTTTTAATGTTTTACAAAAGACTAAAAACGGTTACTTGCTGGGAGAGAGAAAGGACTTTCTAAAAATTACTAAATAAAAAACTGATAAGTAAAATACTTTTATAAATTGGTATTTTTCATTTTTAAAAAATGTGGCTTATCTTAATGATACACAAGTTCTGTACAATATATGAAGACTTTTAATTCCAAATATACCATGGTAAAGAAAATAACATGAAAACATTTCCTGATAAATAAATATTTCCATTGCTATGCCTAATTACCTGATAGTCATAAAAAATTGGTTAAAAAATATTAAGGCTGTAAACATTTTCAGTACTTGTAAACTAAAAATGCCCAACTATTTACTATCGGTTGCTAGAGAGACAGAATTCATTCCAATATATAATCAATTATCAAATGATGACATATTAAAAATAGAAGGAAAAAATCTATGTTCTGCTAAAAATGAAACCTTTTAAGTAGTATTAAGTGCATACCCATTAAATCCAGTGACAATTTTCAGAATTCTTTCCTTCATTTCATCAAAGGGAATATATTCGACATTAGGGTTGGGAGGACCTCTTGGTTCAGGAGCTGAAGTTCTGAAATCATCCATCACTTTCTCCAGTTTGAAAATAAAATAGCCTTTAAATTGAGACCATTGAATCCTATAAACAAAATAGGAAACAAAATATATAACACCTTGCAACTTCAAAATTCTCAGAATGCAAAGCACAAACACAGAATACACTAACACTAATCAAATGAAATTAAAATATAAGTATTACTGGGAATAACTCTGCTCAAAAGCATGCTTCGAGCATGATCAACATGCTCACAAGCTCAAATCCGATTCTACACGATTCCCCAACTCCTCTGGCCAAACAAAACAAAATCTGTTTAAAACCTTTGAAATCAACCAACTCTGGCAGAAAGCCAACAGGGTGCTAGGTCCTTTTAGTATTTAAACAATTTGATTTCAACTCTCTCAAAACAAAAACAAGCAGGGAGGTGCAACTGTTCCACTTAAGACAGTTCAGAAAGTTAATTCACACCACAATCTCACAGCATCCAACAATAAATGTTTCCATGGACTAGTGCGGTTTCTAGTGTTTTAATTGTTAGATCACAAAATAAGCTTTAATTTTTCATTTCTTTGCAGTGAATATTTTCAGACTCTTGTCATGATATATGTTTGACTTAGTAAAAATACGTTATTACCTATACTGGTTTTTTTATTGTTAATATACTGAATTAACATAAGTACTTTTTTATTCTTTTCCCCCTCAGACTTCAACACTAATAAAAGAAGGAGTTTTATGATGATTCCTAAATCCCAGGGGATACCAAGTCAGGAGGTGTCCCCACTACCCCAAGCAGACAGCACCACCCTCTGCAGATCCACTTCGTATAGTGATCACACAGAAGTAACGGCAATGCAGCTAACATATGACACTTCTGTACCATCCAGCACCCCGACAAACACTAGGAACAGTTTCCAAAATGTGGTTCAGGAGATCAATGCTACAGCTGTTAAGAAAAAATTGCTTTTCCATTATGTTTTTTTCCCCAGTTCTTTTTATTTGTTCCAATTAGTTATACATGACAGCAGAATGCATTTCAATTCATTGTACATGAATGGAGCACAACTTCTCATTTCTCTGGCTGTACAGGATGTATACCTAGGATAACGATGTCCATCTCATTCCACCATCTTTCCTATCCTCATGTCCTCTCCCCTCCCCTTTGCCCAATCCAAAATTCCTCCATTCACCCCATGCTCCCCTCCCCCAATTATGGATCAGCACCCACATATCAGAGAGAACATTTGGCCTTTGGTGTTTAGAAATTGGCTTATTTCACTTAGCATGATATTCTCCAACTCTGTCCATCTAGCCATAACTTTATTCTTCTAATGCTGAGTAATACTCCATTGTGTATATATACTACAGTTTCTTTATCCATTCGTCTATTGATGGGCATCTAGGTTGGTTCCACAGTCTAGCTATTGTGAATTGGGCTGCTATAAACATTGATGTGGCTGTGTCACAGTAGCATGCTGATTTTTAAGTCCTTTGGGTATAGACCGAGTGGGTTTGTTGGGACTATGTCTGCCAAGGGATAAAGATTTGACTGCTTACCACACCTTAAAGGACCGGGGCTAAACCAAGGGGTGTGGCTATGACGTAGCGTGAGAGGCTGAACCGCCTTGCTTGCTGATTGGTTAGTTCTAGGCCTATTTAAGTCAATGCTTGTTCAATAAAGAGAGTTTTTTCGGACATCCCGTGCTATATACAAGACTTTCTAGGTGTGGCGTGTTTTCTGTTCAAACCGACAGAGGTAAGGCATCTAGCAATTTCTGTTCTTAAGCTCGCCCCGCCGGGTGAGTTGCAATCCTTCTTGCAGGCAAGAGGAATTCCCTTTAGGGCCCAGAAAGGGAAGCAACTCAGAACCTGGCTCTATTCATAACTCGGACCCCGGCATGGGTTGACATCTGCGCTGGTGGTAAAAGTGATGGTAATTTAGCATTAACCAAGACAGAGGAAAAAGACTGAACTAATTAATGGTAGTAGTCATTATATGCTTTACTGTAAGCTGCCTGTCGTGGCCAGCCACAACGCCGCGGGAGGAAAACTCTCGGAGGCAGAGTAAAGATACTTCTACTTTTACTTCTACTTTCTTAGAGAGAGCTTAGATAGAGAAAGAAAGATTTTTCTTCTTCTTAGAAAGAGCTTAGAGAGAAAGATTAGAGATAGCTTTTTCTTCTTCTTCTTCTTAGAGCTTAGAGAGAAAGATAGAGCTTTTCTTCTTAGAGCTTAGAGAGAAAGAGAGAGAGCTTGAAAGACAGATTTCTTCTTTAGAGAGAGAGAGAGAGCTTAGCTTTTAGAGCTTCTTTCTTCTTTCTTCCTCGGGAGCCTCTGCCTGACTCTGACCAGCAATTACTTCTTCTATCTGGTTTCTCTTCTGTAACCGCTCTGCCTATGTTCTGGCCGCTCTGATTCTTTTCTTCTTCTCCGACCCGAACTCTTCTTCTGACAGACCGAGCGACTGCATGACTGACTGAATGAATTCATTCTTCGTTCTGACTCTGACCGCTTTCACCCGGTTATATACCTTTAGCTTTGCGGGTGCCTCACGTGCATTTACAGGTGTGTCACATACATACTTATTATCAGGTGGAACTTATGGCTTCTAGCTGACCGCAATAGCCATCTCCCTAATTGGGGCTCCTTCACTTTACCACAAATTCATATAGTGTTAATTTAAAAAGGGGGGGGGGTCACTTAAAAATGTAACAAAGAAAAAACTGATTTTTCATTGAATACATCTCTTTTTAGTATTCTATGTAATAAAATCAGAAATGCAAACACAGTATATATGTGCATACCAAAGTTGCATGGAGGTCTTGGGAAGCAACCCTGTATAACAGGACCAACTAAACTATCTGCTATTTTTCACAGAATGCCATTTTTACATAAAAGGACTGCCACAAAAGCCAATGCTTACTCAAACCAGGACTTGTGGTATGGGTTTTCTCAAAAAGCACTGAAGTGAACTGGCCATTGCAAGAGAAACTGACAATATTTGTTGTGAAAGATAAAACTTAATTTCTAAGCCAAAAACTAAAAAGTCTGGGAAATTTTTATTCTTCACCATGAGCCTGGAAAGTTCCTGATATATTCCCAAAATCTTCTGAAAGCAATGAGTGTTGACATAAAAGTAGCACCCAAAGCATGAGCAATGCATCAGTTTCTGTTTGGGTGGATAAAAACATTCTGGAGATGGCTGGTGGATGGCAGTACAACACTGTGGTTACAACAATAAAATTTATGTTATGTATGTTTTATCACAATAAAAAGTCTTAAAAAACAGACAAAAATTTCATTAGGCATTTCTCCCCCAAGAAGTATTGACCAAGAAGCACATGAAAAAATATTCAGCATTGTTATCCATTAGGATGCAATGCTAATCAAAACACTGTACAATGAGATACCAATTTCACCCCCTAGCCTAGAGTAGCTATAACAAGAGACGAACACTATGTTTTCATGAGGATGTGGAGAAACTGGAAATCTCACACATTGCTGTTGGAAATGTGGCACTGTTTTGGAACACACCTGGGCAGTTCCTCAAAAGATTAATGGGTGAGTTGACATGTGATCTAACAAACTCACTCTAGTAAGTGAACAAATTATATAGTATGTAAATGTTACCACAATTATAAAAGAGCCTGGTGAAGATGATCATGAAAAACCATCTGTATGATATTTTTTCCCCTCCTTTCTCTAGTTTGTTTTCAAATGGGGAATGAAGTTTAAAAAGGGAAGGGGAATTTGAGGTTTAACAAGCAGAAATGGCCAAGTACAATGGTGCAGACCTATGATCCCAGCTACTCAGGAGCCCAAGGCAGGAGCATATTGCAAGCTCAAGAGCAGCCTGGGCAACTTCACAAGATCCTGTTTCAAAATCAAATTTAAAAGATGGGGCTGAGGGAGATGTACCTTAGCAGAATAGTGCTTGCCTAACATATGTGAGGCCTTGGGTTCCACCCCCAGCACCACCAAAAATAAATACACACACACATATATATACCTATGTATATAGCCAAATGCTTTCTAAAATTATTCTTAAAATTTTACAAGATTCCCCACAGTAATTCAACTAATACTAAAACATACCAGACAATGTAAATCTGAAATAAGCCTTATATTTTACATTTCCTTAAGTTAAAATTTTTTTTCTTTCTTTGCAAGTGTTTTTTTTTTTTTTTTTTGGGGGGGGGGATTGCCAGGGATTGGACCCAAGGGTATTTAACACCCAAGTCCTTTTTATTTTGAGACAAAGCCTCACTAAATTGCTGAGGCTGGCCTCAAACAAGATCCTCTTGCCTCAACCTCCCAAGTTGCTAGCATTGCAAGTGTGTGCCACCTTTTCTTTGCAGTTTTAACACATGAAGTTCCAAGTTTTCAAATTCTGTGAACATTTCAATGAAATCAACACCAGTGCATAAAAACAGGTTGGAGACCATAATCTAGACTTTACATATTTTACTTATATTATATCATAATTATTATACTATCAAATTATATACAATATTTGTTTTTATAAGTGTTTCATATCTGGGACCATGGGACAAAACAGATTAATAACCATCCACTAATTTATAACGTTTTATGAATTCAGATTAGCTTAAACACAGGGATTGCTTTCCTCTCCTATCATTTGGTTTTAACAAGCATGGTATCGAATAAAGAACACATTAATAGGAATAGCCAGAAAAGAAGGAAAATCAGGAGGGGCTCCCAAGACTATGATACTAAGTCATAGTCTTGAGGAATTAAGTCCCATAAACTGACAAATTATGTACACATTGTATTTCAACTTTCACATGTATTATTCTAAATTAGATCCAAAAGACACAATTAATTGTCATTGCCACATGACAATTTTTTAAAAAGAGCCTTCTATAACTCGAAGATCCATTTTTCTGTTAGAGTACAACTATCTGATGAAAACAAAAACAGAAAATGCTTCCCTGAAAAGTATACAGAATTCAGGAAAACAGGCCATGAGCCAATCAACTAAAAATCTGGCAATAAAAATGATTTTCTTAATAATGTACTCAGGGGAGGAAAATAGAACATAAAATCTTAGTTTTCAATATGAAAATGAAATTATTCTAAACACATGCTTATGAAATAAATTTTCAACTTCAATTTCTTTATATAAAATATTCACCCTAAATAAAACATATACTCACAACTTAAATCTACTTTGCTGAAATACCTCAAGAATTTACTGAAATTCATTACCCATTAATTTTTCAAGACTCCTTCCCTTTGCCTCCTTCTCTTCTTTTTCCCCTTTTGTGTTTTCTCTTCTAGGAAAGCAAAATTCCTATCACTAATAAATATATCCTCCTGCTGAACACCATACTGACCTGGTTTTCTTCTCCACAGGAACTCATAAGTCCATATTAAACATGTTTCCCTAACAATTCTCTAAAGATTAAGATATTTTTCAAAGGCTCAAGGACACACTAATCCATCTTTTCTTTCCCCATATGGTTCTACAATTTAATGGCCATTGGCCACAACATTAATTTGCTGTCTCTATACTGTTCCAATCTATTAAAATTATTTTCTAGGCGGGGAATGTAGTTCAGTGGTATAGCACCTTCCTAGTCTGATGAAGCACCTGGGTTCAATCCCTACCACCTCAGGTAAGTAAAACCTCTGCAATCAGCCTAACTGCATTCCATACAGAATTGAAGGGAGGCTAAAATGAGAGCAAGCAGGAGCCCAAGAAAAGTCCTACTACCAGTTACTACTCCAAAGGATAGTGAATACTGCACTACCTGTAAACATGGAAGGGGAATAGGAGAATAAGTGAATGAAAAGAAATCTGCTGGAGCTGATCACTCATGAAAGGTGACAATGCTTATAAAACAATCTTTAAAAGAAAGAGATTTGAATTAGGAGACATACAGCATCAGAGAATTCATTCTGACTGAGGTGAGCAAATTCGTAAATTTTATCTGAACAATGGATTAAAAAGACTGGCAAAAAGCAAAAATAAAACACAGAATTGCCTGCACAAAATTCTGACAATGTTTTGAAATATTAATGTAAAACTACAAATTATGAACTCAAAAAAAGTTTACAAGGAGGGACCCAAACAAGAAAGGTTCCTCCTGCATTACCATATTGTATCACGTCCTATTTTATTAACTGAACTTAAAAAGAGATGAGTGGAACATATGAGCAAGCCCATACATCCTATTATCCCTCAATACCAGAAGGGGACTACGTTCTACCCCAATGATATCAAAATCCTCCAATGTAAGGTGAGGCGCAGTGGCACACACCTGTTATCCCAACAATCAAAGGATCGAGCGATCAAACTCAGCCTCCAGAACCCAGTGAGACCCTGTCTCTAAATAAAATACAAAATAGGGCTGGGGATGTGGCTCAGTGGTCAAGTGCCCCTTGAGTTCAAACCCTGGTACTGCTCTCCCCCTCCCCAAATCCTCCAATGCTCATGTCTCTTATATATTTGCATGTAACCTATAAACATCTCCTGTACAGTTTCAGTCACCTCTAGATTACATACTGATAAAATGCAAAGGATATGTAAATCACTGTTATACTGGGCTCTTTAGAAAATAAGGACAAGAGAAAATATCCAAAAGCTTCACACCTGTGGCTTCAACAAAACTACAAATCAAAAGAATTCAGGAGGAAAAAACTGCAGCATGCACATGCACACATCTGGATTTTCACCTGCTATCACAGATGAACTACCTAGGCTTCCATCTATCTACACACCAGGTTCTCCATTTGTTTGTCTGCTTAAGAGCGTCACTTAAGCTGTCCTCCACCTTCTCCTATCAACTACATCCACATCGACTTTTTACAGATCATTTCCATCATATAATGTGCTATTTTTCCAACCTTGAAATTTTTCTTTACTCCTTCTTCCCTCCTAGTTTTCACAACAATAAAATTTCCTCTGTAATAAAATTTCTGTAAAAAGCTCTCCCTCCCAGTACCTCTCAAATCCACTCCAATCAAGCTTTCAGCACCATCACTAAACCTAATCTGCTCTATCAAGGTCATCAACGACCTCCATATTGCTATACAATCAATGGTCAGTTCTTGCACCGCAAATGGTTCTAGTTAATCATATATGGCTGAAGGATTGCTGCTCATTACTCTCCTGGGTTTTCTTTAATCTCACGCGTTTTTTTTTTTCTGCTTACTTGCTTTTCTTTTCTGGTTTCCCCAAATGTTTAATGCTGCAGCAGTCAAAAGCTCTATCAATCTTTTGAACTCAGCGAGTATGGAGGTTTTTAATACTATCCATATGCCAATTAGATTTCCTGATCCCCAGACTCATCACTCCAACCACCTACTCCATGTCTCCGTTTGGCCAACTAATAACTCAATGTGTCCAAAACAACTCCTGACTCTTCCCACAAATTGCTCCTCTCACAGGTTTTTCCTTCTCAGGTGTGATGAAATGCCACTCTTCTGGCTGCTCAGGCAAACTCCTGAGTCACTACTAACTCCTTTCTTTCTCTCACATAACCACACCCTGTCAGGAAATCCTATTAGGTGGGCCTTCAAAATACATAAAGAATGTGACTAATTCTTACTACCTCCTGTTACCTCTTAATGCAAACATCTATCATCCCTTAACCTGAATTCAAATAACACCTGTGTAGCACTGGGGTGCAGCTCAGTGGTAGAGCACATGCTTAGCATGCACAAGGCCCTGGGTCCCAATCCCCAACATGAAAAAAAGAAAATCAGAAGAAAAAATAAAATAACCCATGTCCAGCTCAATTTACCTAAAATATTTTCAGTGCCATCAGAGAACAATTATTTCAAAACTTCATTTTGACAATGTCACTTCTCTGCTCAAAAATTCACAATAGCTCTGGATTTCACTCAGTTCAAAGGTCAAAGTCCTTACAATGATCTACAATGCCCTACACAATCAGTCACCCAATCACTTTATCGCTGCCTCTCTTTGGACTACTCCAGCCACAGTGGTCCTCTTCGTAGGCTGTGTAAAGCTGAACACATTCTTACTTGTGCTGGAAGATTCTTCTATCTTAATATGCTCTTTTTATATACACATGGCCAATTCCCTTATTTCCTCAATCTTGTTCAAATGGCACCTTCTCAATAAGGCTTGCACTGATCACCTTGTTTAAAACTGCAACTGCCTCTCCACTCTTGATTCTCATTCTCCTTAACCTTTTTCTTGTTTTTACATCATCTGAACAACCTAATAACATGACAGGTAATGTATTTATTATATTTTTCTACTGCCTGCATATTTGTTCACCAATATATGTTTAACAAATACCAAGAAAACTGGCAAAAAATAAGTGCCCAATAATTACTTAGTGCTCAATTAATTATGGGTAAATAATTATACAGAAGGCTACTTTGTGTGAATAATGTTCACAACCCACATATAATAAGGAGGAAAAAAATCACATAAAAAAAAATGCCACTTTCCAACCAGAGTTGTATTATAAGTAAACCTATTTTATTAATTAACAGGGGTATATACTTGTACTTTAATTGCAATGCATAATATAATGGCAAACACTTATCACTAATGTCAGGCAATGTTCTAAGCACTTTAAACATACTACCTCAATTCTCACACATCTATGAGTTAGTAGCATTAACCCCATCTTATTAAGATGGAAACTTAGTAACAGATCAAACAATCTGTCTTAAACAACCTGCCTATAACTGCACAATTAGTAAGTGGCAGAACCAGGATTTCAGTCAACACCAAAGCATTTTTGGCATCAGAATCCACCTTCTTAATAAGGACATCTTAAAAGCATAAGCCAAACAAAGGCCAATGCAAAATATGCATCTGCAAGTTGCTCTGTGATGTGGAAACACATGAAGGAGTCTAGATGCCTTCCCTGGAGCTCACAATCTAAACAAAAATAATAGCACAGCAAAATACATGTATAATAGAAGTAATTATAAACTACTATAATGCATTAAGTCAGAATAAAGGAAAGTTTTCTAAAACAGATGGTCTTTAGCATATACCTTAAAAGATGAGCACAAAAGTCAGGCGTGGTGATGCAAACCTGTGATCCTAGCAGCTCAGAGAGGCTGAGGCAGGAGGATCACAGGTTCAAAGCCAATCTTCACAACTCAGCAAGACCCGTCTCAAAATAAAACTTTTTTAAAAGGGCTAGGGATATGACTCAGTGGTTGAGTGCCCCTGTCAATACCCAGTGCCACAAAAAAAAAAAAAAAAAAAAAAAAAAAAAAAAAAAAAAAACAGAGAAAGAGGGAGAGGGAGGGAGGAGGGTGATGATGATCACAAAGGTCTTTGTTCCAGGAAGAGGAAAATATATATGTGAAGTCACTATGATGGGATATAGAATTAAGAGTAGGTCGGGGGCTGGGGTTGTGGCTCAGTGGTGGAGCGCTCACCTAGCATGTGTGCAGCCAGGGTTCGATCCTCAGCATCATGTAGAAATAAAACACATTGTGTGTAACTAAAGCAAACAAATAATTATTAAAAAAAAAAATAACAGTAGGTGAGCAGAAAAACAGGTAGCAAGAGGGAAAGAGCAACTTCAGGAGACATACCACACAACTCTAACCCTTAAATTTCACAAAGATATTGAACCATAACCTATGGAAAGGGAGTGGGTGCAGAAAGTTTAATCATGGTAATAACATATTATTTACATTGTTGCAAGGCCACTTTTAACAGCATAGATCAGACAGACTAGAAAGGGCAAGTAAAACTGCAGGGCTGGAAACCATTCACAAAACTTATACAGAATTCCAGGGGATAAGAGCAGTAAACAGATAATATCTACAGAACCACACCCACCGCTGTCTGAATTTGCACACCCATTACCACCTACACTGCCCTACTGCAAGTTCTCATTTCTTCTAACTTTAAATAACCTAACAGCCTCCTGATTTCCCCAACTCCCCTCAGTTATACTTGATTCCCAAAGACAAAGTTCTGATTTATCTCTCCAGATCAAAATCCTTCAAAAACTTCCAAGGTCTTCCTAAATCCAGAATTCTATTTATTAGCAAGATACTTTCTAATCTCCTCTAAGTCTACCCCACTAGCCCTGCAGTTTTTCCTGACTACTCCTTTGCTTGCTGTTTCCTCTGTCCAGACTGGGCTAAAATGCCTCCTTGAACCATGAAGCTGCTACTAACCTTCCTTGCCAGAAATCTACTTCTCACTTTATTGCTCCCAAAACACTTTGTATACAGCTTCCTTACAGCAACTATTATATTCTGCTCCAGACCATAATCACTTATGTTCCCTGACCCCTTATAAGATCAGATTCCATGAGGCTAACTATCATGCAGGCCAAGTGAACTTTGGGGGGAGGATACTGCCTTTGTAAACAAAAACACTGATATATACTAATGAGCTGATTCCCACTCCATTATTCCCACTTTCCTAAAAAGAACCTGAAACACAGGAATGGGCCTAGGAGCTATTGCTCCGCCCATCTCACCTGCCCCCTGGAAAAACTGGAATAATCCCGGGATAAGCCAATCAGGAACTCAACATCAGAAAAGTAAAATATGGAGAGAAGCTGAGACTGAAAGGCACTGAAGCACAGTTGGCCTCTGGCAGCAAGATGAAGAACAAGTCTGACTACTACAGCTAGGACACCTCCGTCTCAGGTCCTGGCCTAGAGGGAAAGTTCAACCCTTGAAAAAGTGCTACTTTGATAGCTTTCCAATAAATACCACTTCTTTTCTCATACTCTTTTGAGCTTAAGTGAAACAAAATCAGTTGTGTTGCTTGGAAGCAAATAAGTTTAAAATTAATGGGATGTCTTCAAAGAGCTAATATATTCTTTGGAGATTAAATCTTGAATGATTCAGCTTTAACCAGAAATCTAAGAAGTGGAGGGGAAATCTTTCAGGCTTTCAAATTACAATTTTAAAAAGTTTATTTCTTATATTTCAATAATTAAAATGTTATGAGACTAGCAATTTAATTAAAGTGGGAGTGGATGTTTCCAAAGAACCATTTAAGCACTAGCCTAGCAGAATGGGGAAAGGTCAACCAGGGTACTTAGAGAATCTGACTTTTAAAAAGTTTGGTTCGGTTAGTATAATCTGCCAAAATGTAAAAGGTACTCTACATCGTTACACACTCAGTAAAGTAAACTTTGATACTATTTTCTTTATTAGAATGTTTCCCTTAATTGCAGTTTGAGGAATTTTAGCTTTATCCAACATAAGTATCCCAGGTCTTCAAAATATACAAACGCTTCTACATCAGAACCCAAACTCAACTTTCCTACATGAAAAATTAGATCCAAATTCATAAATGTACCAAATTCATAAATGTATAGATTTATGAATTTAAGTTTCTACTCTGAAGGCCAATATCATATCAGCCATATCATATCAGCCAATCTTTTCTAAAAGCTTTTTTGTCCCTAATGAAAGCTTTCTACTTTTTATTCATTTAAAAGAATAAAGAGCAACTGCTTGAAGTCCATGAAATTACAAAATGAGGAAAAATTAAGTTACTAATATGAAACTTTAAAACTCAAAGCTAAAACTATTCAGACTTACGACTAAAAAATGCAAAGTGATCTAAACTAAACTTTTAAGAGGCTATCGGCATTTCTTTTTCAAACAAATCATATCTGAAAAATCTGAACTCCTTAAAATACAAAGATCTTAAGTATTCTCTAGTTTTTTCCTAAAAGGTTTTTTTTCAGAAAGCAACTTACCAAATGCCTACTTCCATTTTTTCTTTCACTTAGTGAACATTAGTATAGGAACTGTCACATCTTTTACGGAATACTCTATTATTCAAATACTTTTACGTGAAGTACCTTATTTAAAATATCCTACCGTATTTTTTTTCAATACTCTGTGCTTCATCATACCAAAGTTCAGTAACTTAGCACAGGGGTGGGGGTGGGGGTAGAAAAAACGTTTTCTGTTCATTTGATTCCATAATTTATTAAAGTTTCTATATTGTTCAGTTACAAATTTTTAAAAAGCAAAATCTAATAGTCATAAAGTAAGGATATGATTTTTATGCATAAATCCTCAAGTCTTTTCAGAGAATACTGGTTGAGCATAACTAACTCACAAATCAAATTTTTTGAGTATCATGTCAGTGCCCAAAAAGTTTTGGATTTAAGAACATTTCAGATTTTCAAATTAACGATGCTCAACTAGTGAAGTCTAGGCAAATATCCCAAATCCCCAAATTCCAAAACACTAAAATCTGGAATATTATACCATTTTGGATAAGGGAAAAATCAGATTACACCAACTAAACATAAAAGCAATATTTAATGTTTCATAAATTTTTTCCTTACTTGAAACGTGCCATCATTTAACATCAGCCTACTTGCAAGTCTATAAAATCAAATAAATCTCTTCGAAGTTGCTATCTGTTCATTAACACTGAAATATGTGCTTCCCCTAAACCTTCAAAGATGTTAATACTGTCTTCATTATATCTAAGTCAGCATCTACTATGTAACTTTCCACTATGTTTAAAAAATGTCACCACCTGTAATTCCTGGACACTACTGATGTTTGAAAGATTTGAATTACATATTAAAATGTGGACAAAAACACACACTGGACTCTCTGATGTGTGGATGCTGACACACAATGGGGGATGGAGGGAACAGAAGTTCATTTGATTAACAAAGGAGAATGAAAGGGAAGAGAGATGGGAATAGGAAAGACAGTAGAATGAATAAGACAGAACTTTCCTATGTGCATAACGAATACTCTACTCGACCAGTGAAATTCCTCATCGCGTACACCCACAAGAATGGGATCCTAATTAGAATAAGTTATTCTCCGTGTGTAATATGTCAAAATACACTCTACTGTCATGTATACCTAAAAGGAGCAAATTAAAAAAATCTTAAGGATATCTGGAATTTATACACATAATTTTAAATACAACAGAATTTAAAGCAATTTCAATTTTATCCCCATCTCATCTAACCAAGTTCTCTGTGTTCCACCTCGCACAACACTAAAGTTTCCACTTTCCTACTCAAACTGGGAACACAAAAACACATAACAAAAACAGCAATTATTTGTTGGCGTCCTAGGATTCCTGACCACTCTTGGGCTTGTTTAAGGATCAACTAAAAAAAAAAATTACTATTAAAGAGCTAAATTTAAGCTGGGCATGGTGGCCCATGCCTATAGTCCCAGCACTTGGGAGGCTGAGGCAGGAGGATCGCGAGTTCAAAGCCAGCCTCAGCAATGGTGAGGCACTTAGCAACTCAGTGAGACCCTGTCTCTAATAAAATACAAAAAAGGGCTGGAGATGTGGCCCAGAGGTCAAGTGCCCTTGAGTTCAATCCCTGGTACCAAAAGAGAGCTAAATTTATAAGTTTTCCCTGGGTCTCATTTTTAAAACAAAGTAAACATATTTGGTATAGTCTAGTGCTGATAAAAGTAGTGAGCAAAGTATTAAACAAAACATAAATCTTTACTGTTAAAATAACACTGAGGGGGAATGAATGGGAGACATTAGGGAATGAAACTGACCAAACTAGTTATATTGTATGCATGTACAAATATGTACAATGCATCCCACCTGTTATAATGTAGAATAAAAGTAAAAATTAAAAAAAATTATCAAGGACTGAGTTGGCATGCTCACCATTATATCCCCAGCACCTAGCACAGTACCTAGAATACAGTATTTGCTCAATAAATATTTGTTAACTTAAGTGATACCTTCATTAGACATGAAGGAATTTAAGTAAACAGGTAAAATCAGAAGTTACACAAATACTACAAGATGAATAGTAAACAAAAAGGAACTTTCCCTTTTCAGAAAATTGACACCAGTGTTTTTTTTTGTAAGAAATCGAACCTGTCTTAAAGTAGGTATTTAATGATTTCATGAGCACCTAACTTGTCACATATAATAAATCCCAGCCCTTCTCCTACCCACTCTTTTTTAAACTCAGCTATGAGTACATTTATGTTTACTTCACAAAACTCAAGAGATTTTCAAGAGCCTATCTTTATAAAGCAATCTCTATTTGAATCTAATCAGTACACTTAAAGAAGACCCTAAATAAATTATAAAATAGGGCTGGGGATATGGCCCAGTGGTCGAGTGTCCCTGAGTTCAATCCCTGGTACCAAAAAAAGAAAGAATGAAAAAAAAAATCTGGAAAGGATCAAGGATCATATTAAGTGCTAAAATGACAAAAGATACACACAATCTGGATACATGGAAATTGAAAGGGAAGTAAGCAGGTTACTCAGAATATTCTTACACACACAACAGCACTCAACATTCAGATACAATATTCTTGATTATTTTCTAAAGTTAAAAACTCAAGAGTTATTTCCAGGTCTACTCAGGAGGCTGAGGCAGAAGGATTTCAACTTAGAAATCTTAAAATAACAGAGCCAGAGATGTAGCTCAGTAATGGGGTGCTTGCCCTATAGCAAGACTCAAGAGTTCAATCCCCAGTACCTCCAGGGAAAAAAAGAGGCCATGCCGAGGGACTGAGCTGCTCCCACCTAGGGCTGTGTAAATGTACTTGATGATTTTACACAAAGGCCATCATATCAACTACTAATACATTTCTCAGAACATATTCCCCATTAAGTGATATGTGACTGTATGCATGGAGCCATGGGTAGAGTCTTAAAAGACAAGCTGAAGTCATCCTATAAGGAAAAATACCTGAGGCAACAACAAGGTGCTACCAGAATGCAACACTAGTAGAAAAAAGAGCACTGCACTTTCACTGAATTCCAAGAACATGGAAAAGTTATGAATGACAACAAGGCACGAGAGTAGAAAGGCAAAACGAGCCCAGGTCAAAAAAGAATTTTAAAAACTAAGGCGGTATTTACACTGAAGTATATGCAGAAGTGTATTAACCAGAAATGCTGAACAAAGGAGACATCAAAGGAAACAAGAAAGAGTAAAGCATCCTGTCAGCCCAGATCAGTCCTGTCTATATTTGTACACAGTGTTCTACCCAGCATACCATCTGTACAGCATGTAACAATGTGTTGTAACACATGCATTAATCTACTAAATTCTGCCATGATCTTGTTACTTATAAAATACAGGTATACTGAACAGAGTTCTCACTTTAACCAAGTTTCCTTTACCTTTCAGAATTCTATTTAAGGGCTGGGGTTGTGGTCAGTGGTAGAGCACTTGCTAGCCTAGCACATGTGCGGCACTGGGTTTGATCCTCAACACCATATAAAAACAAACAAATAAAATCAAGGTATTGTGTCCATCTACAAAAATAAATTTATGAAAGAAACCAAAACATATCTATTTTGAGAAATAAAAACTACTTGTAAATGGCTTGTCTTCTATAATCCTAAGTGTTCTCTTTCCTAATTTTCAGTGAAGATAAAAGTGCCATCTGTTTTTGTCTTTTAACAAATTAAACATGGTATCTGTTAGCTAGCTTCGTTGGACCACTCTCATATACATGCAAGAGGCAGTCTTCACTTCCCCAATTCCTTCATGTTATTGGTAGCTTTGCTTTCAGTAATCACCTATCTCTAACCTAAAATCTCCCAAGGAGTGTGCTCACTGGTAGCCAGGCACCACTGTGCACCTTACAGACCAAGCTACAAGTCATACAACTGCTGACACACCCGTGGTGGTCACCGACAGCAGTGCTGACTTCCCTCCAGTCAGAAGGGGAAGGCACAAGCTGGTCTAGTCCTGGACATTCCCCTGCATGCTGTCCTTAAAGGGAAAGGCTACAGAGACTGAAATCTGGAAAAGGCAAGGGGAAGAGTTTGGTTATTTCTGTGACCTTTCAGATTTAAGTGCACATTATAAAGACCTTAATGACCCTTATCACACCACTATTTTTATTTATTTTTATTTCACAGGTCACAGTAAAGAACAAAACAATAGGACACCTTTTAAAGTTTTTTTTTTTTTTTTTTTTTAACTATAAAGCAGGGTCTCTCAAGCTTGGCACTACTGACATTTGGGAGTGGATAATCCATTGATGTTGGGGCTGTCCTAAGCAATGGAAGATGTTAAGCAGCATTGTTATGGTCTGATCTGAGCTCCAATAAGAGAATGCTGGGAGGTGAAAGGACTGGATTGTCACAGCTGTGGCCTTGGTGGTCTATGGGGGTGTGTCTGGGAAGGGTTCACTGTCCCTGTGGCCCGTTCCCCTCTGTCTCTGCTTCCTGGCCACATGAGCAGAGCTGCTTTCCTCTGCCACGCTCTCTGCCATGATGGCCACCTCAGCTGAGGTCCAGAGCAATGGACTTGGCAGGCCATGTACCAAACCTCTAAAATCATGAGCCAAAATAAAACTGTCCTCCTCTTAAGTTGCTCTGGTCAGGTATCTTGGTTACACCAAGAAAAACCTTACTAACACCAGCATTCTTGGCCTATACCAGGATCTAGGATCATGTCCCCAAATGTAATCACCCAAAATGTTGCCATACCTTGTCACGGATGGTTGAGAACCACTGCTATAAAGTTAAATGAAAACTGGAATAAAAATCCCACATCTCAAAAAAATTTTGTGTTATCTTCAACTAATTGAAATTCCAATTTATTGTCAGCCTTTATTAGCTTAAGTAGACACAAATATGTGTTTACTCAAATTACTTTTAAGACAGACAAGAACAATCTTGTGTCAATTTTTGTGAGTATCATCTTTATTCTTCCATGTGAGTCCAGGACTTTAGAATCTTTCTATGATCTCAGAGTGATTTCACTACTCAGTCAACCTAAGAGCAGAGTGCAGATTTTCCCCCTATATCCTGACTAGCGTACACTGGCCTAGTTGTTTATAAATGTTATATTATATTACATAAATGTTTATATTATGTCATGTTATATTTATGTATTAAGGTTATATTTTGAGAAACAAATTTACAAGGACAAAATTTCTAATACAGTCATAAAAATATACAAAATTAAATACTTTGATCATGATTTGTATCTGACCACTGGTAAAGGAAACTACTTGTCTTTGGAATGTGACTGAAAAAAAAAAAAAAAAAAAAGATATATGCCAGAAATATTTCAATCCACTTACCATTACAAAGAACATCCTTCTTAAAAACTCTGATGGTTATGACCATCTTAAAGTACTCCTAACGAAAGTATAATTTACACTTAGAAATAACTTGATTATCAGGCTCTTTTGTTCTTATTTTCAGACTATTATTATTTCTATCAGCAAAAATTTAAAAGAAAGACATTTGTTAGTGGAAGCAAAATTCCAGTTGGAAGGAATCAATTCAAGAGATCTACTGTAAAAACTCATGACAATAGTAGTAACTGTGTAAGGTCTTCTTGAAAACTGGTTAAAGTAGACTGAGTGCTTTCACCCACCTCCCCAGCCCCCACACACAAAGTATGGGAGGCAATATATATGTTTAATAGCTTGATTTAGCCACTCCACAACACACACATATTTCAAAACATGCTGCACATGACACAAACAACATAGGCAGACAGATAAATAATTACAAACAGACACAATACCTTTATTTTATTTATTTTTATGTGGTGCTGAGGATGGAACCCAGTGCCCCACAGGCTCTACCACTGAGTCACAATCCCAGCCCCCATATATCCAATTTTTATCTGTCAATTTAAGAACAAAGAAACTGAGCTGATAAGAAAAAGAAAACCTAAGCAGGATTTTGTGGAAGTATTACAACACTAGTCAAATTGAACTTCATGGTAAATATCACTGATGAACATTCTTTTAAGACTTCCTGCTAACAAATGATAAATAACAGATTTAGAATAATACCACTTGAAATCTCCAATGAAACAAAGGACAGAGGCAATTAAAAAAAAATCCAGCAGAAAAGAAATACACCATATCTTAATAAATGAGGAAGATAAAAATTACAAATGGTAATAAATAACTGGAAAGATACCAACACAAAATAGAACAAACTAAATGAAGCCTTTCTCACCTACCGGACTTTCACACTTAAAAGCCTAATGATGTTCAGTGCTGACAGTACAGAGGTAACTTTCATACACTGTACAGAAGCACACGCTGGGGGTATTTATGGAAGGCAATCACTATCAAATAATATATATAATCCTAAGCCCATAAATCTGAATCTTGGCTCTCTTATGCATTGTTTGAATGGTCTAAGACTGTAAATAACCTAAAGGACCATTAAAAGGGACAGAAAGTACATTTCAAAAGACCCAATGGAATACGATGCAGCCATAGAAACAAGGTGAATTTCTGTGTTTTTAGCTGAGAAAATACCCAAATACAGCAGTAGGAAAAGGTGAACTGTTGAAAATTGGTGCTGTGTTATTTTCAAAAGGACCTAACTTAATTAAGCATAGAAAAAAATCTTGTTAAAAACAAACAAGGAGTAAGTTAACAATACAGTTTTAATTTTCTTTTCTCCTTATGCAACTTTTATACTAGAAAACTTTGTTGTTGTTTGCAGGGTGGTGGAGATGGCTCTACCACTGGGCTACATCCCAGAGAGAACCTCACTAAGTTGCCCAGAAAGGCCTCCTGAGCAGCAGGATTACAGATGTGTGTCACTGCACCCCACTTATAATAAAAATCTTTTAAAATAAGAATCATCTAAAGCAGGATAAATGTCAGTAATCTTTGACATGAGCTTTTTCACATTATGGGCACAATACTAATTTCTTAATCCATATACTTCATACTCAGTAAAAAATTATTCTCACCAAACTCCTCCTCAAACAAAATGGAGACACAGACAACTTTTACAAGAAACACACATGACCAGACAACAAGAACAGGCAGCATCCCCACAAACCCTCCAACATGAACAACTGGGGCAAAGAGTACAATGAAATTTGTACCTGAGGAAGGGAAAGACAACCCTATGAACCGGGAAAATCTCAAAATCGTCCACAGCACTCTCTAGGGAAAAACAAACAAGTCCATATTCTGCTCACAATCATAACTGAGCCAAAGCCCTAGAAAAGGCAGTCTCTGGTTCAAGAATAGTTTGAGACAAAAATGGCTATAAGTCATCCTGGAAGACACATAAGATCCCTAAAGTAAAACCAGAACAAAATAATCTCCAAAAACATCAGGTCCCTTTAACATGGAACATTTTTAAATAAAAATATTTTGCTACTACTTGTAGAAAGTCACCTTCCTGTCAAGTGAGGTACCTGTAAGCCCACTTACACCCCTCATATTTCAAGTACTTCTAAAGCATGCTAACTCCAGTTCCACCGCCTACAGAAGGAAACATTACTACCTGCCTCCAAATGTTATTGTAAGGATGATATTTTTGGTTGACTGAAGTTCACAATCCCAAGACAAATTTATTCAAGAGAAAGCTAAGTTTACAAATCTCAACCTAAGATCTGTACATTAGTCGAATAACCAGCATGCTTCAAATTTATACCTCAGCAAAAGTTACAATCACCTCAAGTTTCAGCCTTTGAGGTCACTGGAAAAGGCAAAATTACAAATGTTAAGGGTACATCAGTCACCTACCCTGTTTTATTGCCTCTTTCAATGAATACTTACCACAGGGTCTTCCGTCGCCTCTCACCACACCCAACCTGCCAGACTTGCCACCCACCCCTACTCCAGGGCACCAGTGCGCAGGTCACGTTAGGCTGAGCACAGGAACGGAAAGCAGGAACACGAGGGCGGACTGAGGGAAGCACCTAGGAAACCTCGTCCCCACACCAAAAGCACAGCTTCAAATTCTAGTGGTGGCTTTGAAAGGATTCTAAGACACTAAAGAGGCAAGAAGACCTGTGAGAAGACTGAAGAGCAAGCAGTGCCTCAAGCATGAGTTTCGAGAGGACCTGAGGTCAGCACACAGAGCATTACTCTCCGCTCCATCACCAGCAGCTGCACAGTCCTGAACAGACTGCTTCAGCTCTGTGAGCACTGGCGGTCTCATAGTATAAGTGAGGGATACATGCTATAGCGAAGAGTCACAAAGATTTAATGAGGCTACACGTATGAAACATTTGATAATGTCTGGCATAAAATTTATGTTCATGTAATGCTGGCCATTTAGGGGAAAAAAACCAACAACCCTATGCATAATTCCTATGTGAAAAACCCTAGTTCACTGAATACAAGACAAAAGATTCAGGTTCACCATTTATTTTAAAAACCAATCAAAGGCCCCAGCTTAGGTTAGAATGCTGAAGCATTACATAAAACAAGAATAACATCACAATAAAATAACAAAAAAGTCAAACATACTTAAAAGACCACGGCCCCTGTTGGAAACTCAAGACAAATCACAGGGAAACGGGAAAAAAAACACCATTCACTGTTGGATGACAGACCCCCAAGTGAGGTGTGGTTACAGCTGAGGCAACTATAACATATGAAACCTATGTTATGAGTAAGGAAACAAGCTTGCAAATCATTTGTCCTAGCCACACTAAGAAATGGTCAAACTAAAGTCAGAACTCAAGCCATATTCCTCCTTCCGAGATGTAACATTACCTCCCACCACATGCTAGCTCACTTGGACTTAGGGAGCTGGCCAAATAAAGATTTGAATTGAACATCGAAAACTTGAGCTCACTGGAACACTAAAGGAAGATTAGGAAAAATTAACTCTAGTCAGAAAACAAAGCTGGCATACCTAGCTTCCAGTGCACCACCTGCTAGACTTTGGGTAGCATACAGGACCATCAGGTTTACAACATAATGTGACCAAAAAAAAAAAAAAAAAAAAAAACCTATCATTATTCTTCGTATTCACACCTTATAGTCACTGCACTTACTGAAATATTTACAAGCAAATGGACATTTTTCTCAACTAATACTTATTGAAAATCTATTCTGCTTTTGGGTACCACTGTGATGACAGTACATGAGAGGACTTCAGATGAAATGGATAATCTATACTAATTATATATTGTAGTGTTTATAGGCAGAGAGTCGATTTGCCAGGCACAGTGGCACACGTCTGTGATCCCAGTGATGCAGGAGGCCAAGACAGGAGGATCACAAGCTTAAGGTCAGCCTGGGCGACTTGGCGAGACGCTGTCTCAAAATAAAAACCAAAAATGGCTGGGGATGTAGCTCAGTGGTATAGTGCCCTGGGTTCAATCCCCAGTATAAAGAAAAAAGAGAGAGGGAGGGAGGGGTAAGTAAGTACAACAAACCAATTATTTCATAACTTACTTCCCCCTCAAGATTAAGGGGGTAAAAACTAACAGCAGTTATATCCCTGGGAAGTGATAAAACAAGGGCTTTACCTTTACCTGCTATATTTGTTCCATTTTAAAATATCCTGAAGGAAAAAGTTAAGCTGACCTAAAGAAAAGCATTAAATAATTATACAGATACTACAAGGATGGCAAAAATCAATGGAGAAGGATGTGGCTGGCATTTTAGAAACAATTCGAATATTTAAGAAATACTGTTAAACTACTTGGGAAGCTGAGGGAAAACTGCAAGTTCAAGGCCAGCCTCACAAACTTAGTAAGTCCCTGTCACAAAATAAAAAATAAAAAGGGCTGGGGATACAGCTCAGTGGTAGAGCAACTCTGGGTTCAATCCCCAGGATAAAAACAAAATTCCCTCAAGAAAGCCACATAAAGATTTAACAGCCTCACGGGCTTAAAAAGATTTTGTTTCTAATAACGTAGCTAGAGATTTTGGTAACTACTTTTAAGTAACTACCTTTAAAATATCTGAATGCAAATATTTTAACATTGACGGCGGGGAGGAAAAGAGCAGACTCAAAATATGCATTACTGGGCCAGGGATGTAGCTGCGAGAACTGTGCTCGCCTAGCATGTGTGAGGCCCTGGGAAGAATCCCCAGCACTAAGGGAAAAAAAACACCCCACCACACATTATCAGTAAAATAACCACAACTGCTATTGTTATCTGTTCCCTACTTGAGGAGATTATTGTCACCATTTTATAAATGGAAAAAGAAAAAAGAAAAACACCTGACTTTAAAAAGGATTTCTGAGGAGGGCAACACTATAACTTCCCATCTTTCAAAGTCCCATGCCAGCTTGGGGGGTGGGTGGGAGGGGCACATGCCTATAACCCCAGCAACTTGGGAGGCTGAGCAAGTTCCAGGCCTCAACAACTCAGCAGGACCCTGGGTTAAAATAAAAAAGGAGCCGGGCGCGGTGGTGCACGCCTGTAATCCCAGCACTTTGGGAGGCTGAGTCAGGAGGATCGCGAGTTCAAAGCCAGCCTCAGCAATGGCGAGGCACTTAGCAACTCAATGAGACCCTGTCTCTAATAAAATACAAAAAAGGGCTGGGGATGTGGCCCAGTGGTCTAGTGCCGCTGAGTTCAATCCCCGGTACCCACCCCCCAAAAAAAAATAAAAATAAAAAAGGGCTTGGGGCATGGCTCAGTGCACCCTGGGATTGCTCAGTACAGGGGAGGAGGACTAAAACTAGCTGCCAAGTTAGTCCAAGGAATCCCAATAAGTGGGAAGTAACACCATCAGGATCTGTGCAAAACAACAGAAGTTGCACTGTACCTCAAGGGCCTAAAAAGGATAATCTTGAAATAGCCAACAGATACTCACTGGAAATCACAGCAGACCAACCAGAGAGCAGCAGCTGAAAATGAAATGGTTCACCTGCTCTAGCAGTGAGTGAAGAGAAGGGACCTTGCAGCGAGATCTCACCGGGGGACACTGTGTTGCCCACACCACCGTGCTCCAACAAGTGACCCAAAGAGCTGTGGGCAGATTTGCACAATAAGGAGCAAGAGACAGTGGAAAATAAGCAAAGACCTGGTCCAAATCAAGGAAGCAGTAAAGAACACAGCGCGGAATTTCAGAACACAAGTTGCCACATCTTTGAACAGTAAGACAGTCTATGTAATTAAAAAAACTACCCTAAATCACGCCTCCTCCTAAAGATTCAGGAAAACTAATTTCACATAAAATCAAGGTAAGAGCAAAATATCAAGGTCAAATTCAATATGAAGTTATTTTAAGACCCAGAATAAGGAGCAGAGTACATCCCCAGAGACAACAAAAGCCACACCATAAAGCCTTTTTTAAAATAAATCCAACTGCATCATACCACCTCAAAATGAAGTAAGGCAGCAGGGCGCAGTGGCGCACGCCTGTAATCCCAGTAGCTCGGGAGGCTGAGACAGGAGAATCCCGAATTCAAAGGCAGCCTCAGCAATGGCGAGGTGCTAAGCAACTCAGTGAGACTCTGTCTCTAAATAAAATACAAAATAGGGCTGGGGATGTAGCTCAGTGGTCAAGTGCCCCTGCACTCAATCCCTGATACAAATAAAAAAAAATCAAAGAACAAAATGAACTAAGGCACCAAGAAAAATGACACAAGACAACAAAAGTCAAAATTAAAGAAACTCAGAATAAGTGAAAGAATTCAGGAAAGAAAAAAAAATCAAATTACTTCTAAAGTAAAAACTAAACTAGAAAGTACTTAAGCACAAAGGAACAAAACACACACATAATGCGGTCTTTCAAAGAAGAAAATTCTTAAAATCTGAAGTAGAATTAAGTGAAAAGACAACCGCAAAAACAGTAGAACATTTGCAAATAATGAATTAAAAAAAGACTTTCTTCTGGAATAATTAAAGAACGCTAAAAACTCAATATAAAACAACTCAATTTCAAAATGGGCAAAGATTTTAACAATAAACATGTGAAAAGATGCTCAACTATTATCAGGCATTGGGGAAATGCAAATTAAAACCATTATGTAATGCATTAAACAGAATGGCCAAAGTGAAAAACACTGGCCACACCAGCATGCTTGAGGCTCCTGCAACCACATAACAACAACAAAAAACACCATGACTGTGGAGTTAGAAAAGATATAAAGACGCTCAACTCCCTTAATGCTGGTGGGAATGTAAACTGCTATAACTACTGTGGAAAAGTCTGGGGCTTCAGAAAAGTCAAACACACACCTCAGTGTTTATTCAGTAGAAAAAAATACTAAGTTTACACAAAGACTTGTACACAAATGTTCACAGCATCTTTACATTTATAACAGAAAAAAACTGGAAATAATCCAAATGCCATCAAATGGTGAATGTACAGATGCAACAGATATGTCAATTATACCGCAATAATTCTGTTTTTAAAAAAGGAATAAAGAATTCAAGAAAAAATGACAAATACTGAAGAAATGCACTGAAAATTAAATACAGGAAAAGCAGTCCCTTAAAAGAAAGCCAAAGGAAATAATTCAAGAATCACTTTCCTGAAATGCTTTAAAATTTTTTTGAACAATTTGAAAATATATATTGAAGGAGCACACCACATTCTTGACTATACTACACCAAAACATGGTTTTTAAAAAAAAAAAAAAACATGGTTTTTTAAAAAAATCTTTAAAAACAAATTTTTAAAATATGGTAGGAAAAAACAACTGCACTTTAAAAAATCCTTTAGGAAGCAAAGTAAAAAAGAGCAGATGGTTTACAATCAGATTTTAACAATAAGTTAATGGGGGGAACAATGGAAATAACGTGTTTAAGATATTCAAGGACAAAAATGTGAGCCGATTTGATTCCAGCCAAAATGACCTTCAAGAGTAAAGGCCCAATGGTGAGGCACTTAGCAACTCAGTGAGACCCTGTCTCTAAATAAAAAATACAAAAAAAGGGCTGGGGATGTGACCCAGTGGTCGAGTGCCCCTGAGTTCAATCCCCGGTACCACAAAAAAAAAAAAAAAAAAAGAGTAAAGGCCCAAACATAAGATATATACAAAAACTCAGGAAATACTATCCCCACGAGCCCTGTGTCAAGAATCTGCTAGAGGAGTGTTGATCGGTAGTAGAATGCATGAAGTGCAGGTCCTGGGTTCAATACACAATACCACCCCCACACTCTGAAAAAATATCTAGCACAGAATGAGCCTCAGATAACCAAACCGAGTAGAGACACTGGTGTAAGTACTGACCATTAAACATTATATATACAGCTATTGTAAAACTGATTGATTAAATAACAGCTAAGAGTTACATGACAGCAATGTGCTCAGACAACGCAGATACAACTACTCTTTTAAAACAGGGAATAGGAATTGGGTGAGTTTAAGTTAAAAAAAAAAAAGCATTCTTACTGTATCAGTGGCAATGTAGTATTATTCTTATATTTTCTGCTGTGCAATGCTAGATAAAAATAATTATAGGAGATCCTTGAAAAACAGGATTTCTGGTGTGGAAGAAAAATTCTGTAGTACAGATTTTGAATTACAAGTCTCAGTTAAAGTATTTTTTACCTAGCTCTGTTCATTGAAGAGGCTAGAAACAATGACTAACTGAGTAATGAGCATTTCCAACCCCAAGATTATAGTCTTCAACACCACTTCCCACTAAAAGAAAGCAGGGATTCTTGAAAAATGGCTGATGCCAGGTCTAGGGCAAGAAGTGAGGATGGAAAAGATTCCCATGCCAGACAATAAGGTGCCAACTCAGACTACTAGAGTCATGTGAAAAGGACACTGGAGCCAACTGGAAGAGACTCCCACTGGCCAAGTGGAAGACAATCTGACCGTCAAATTGGATAACAACGGGACCTCAAATGCATCAATACCTTTAACTCCATGAGACCCACATTTGTGTATGTGCAGCATGTATAATGAGTACTGTTGAAAATTGTCAACTTCAGAAAAACAAGCTTCGCTCAAGAAAATGTCCCATTTTCAAAAGTAATCTTTTCAACACAAAAAGTCTGAAGTGGTCCTGGCATCTTTCCTAACTTCCTATATTAGATGTTTTCGGGTAATTTTAATAGACTAAGAGGACAAACTGTTCAATGTTCCTTAATTTCCCTCCAATGCCATCCTCAGCACAAAGTCTACACTTATAAATCTAAAATCTGTCTAAAGTTAAAAAGTTAAGTGTGTAACCAAATTTTTCTTAAAGGAAAACAGTCTTTGCTGTCACAGGTTTTCTTTCTTTCTTTTTTTTTTTGATATCTATTTATTTGCTTTAGTTGTACACAATGCATTTATTTTTACGTGGTGCTGAGGATCAAACCCGGGCCCCACACATGTGAGGGGAGCACTCTACCGATGAGCCACAACCCCAGCCCCACTGTCACATGTTTTCATGTAAAAACCATTTCACAAACTTTTCCCGTTAATGTTTTCTTGGGATTCTTAAGCGACCCATCCATCTTGAAAACATCCAACAGATCTTAATAGTTTTCTTCAGATTTCCACTCTTCTGTTACAATATTTACAAACTAAACAAAGCTTGTTGTCTTGTTGTCACCATACACAAATGAAAGAGAGAAATTGCAAACTGCAGCATCAAAATTTAAGGTACACCCATATTTCTTAAAAAAAGGAAATCAAGCTGGGATGTAGCTCAGTGGTGGAGTATTCGCCTAGCATACACAAAGCCCCAGTATGGAGCTCCAACATCCCACAAAAATAAAACTAAATTAAAAAGCACTGTTTGGTACTACAGGGACAGCTCAGTGATGGAGCACTTGCCTGGCACGTGCCAGGCCCTGGGTTCCATCTCCATCATAAAAAAAAAAAAAAAAAAAAAAAAAAAAACTAAAGTTAAATGTATAAATGCTGTGTACTTAAATACAAATATAAGAACACCAGTCATTTCAATATAAAATACTCTTGGTAAATATACAACACCTAATGTAGCATGGAAATAGGAGTATATGAGTTCTCTGTCATGACTTATAACTGTCCAAAACAAACAGCTAATTTTACCAGCCACTTGGTGATCCAGTAAGACAGGATATTAAAAACCTATCTTTCAAAAAGTTTCAACTATTTGTACACTTATACATTGATAAAGTTATTTTATCAAAAAGAAAAGGCAGTTTGTATAGACCTGATAAAGTTAATAAAAGGTTTCATGTATTTATCTCCAAGTAGTTTGAGATAATCTTGTAGATCAAAAAAATAATAAGGCTGGGTGCGGTGTTGCACACCTGCAATCCCAGCACTTGGGAGGCTGAGGCAGGAGGATCAGAGTTCAAAGCCAGCCTCGGGGGCACTTAGCAATTCAGTGAGACCATGTCTCTAATAAAATACAAAAAAGGGATGGGGATGTGGCCCAGTGGTCGAGTGCCCCTGAGTTCAATCCCCACTACCAAAAAAAAAAAAAAAAAACTAAAAGTAAAATGTTTCTCCTTTGATATTATAGAGAGAAATATATTTGGATCAATAAATGATTCAAAAGGAACAAGGGCAATGTAAGCATTTTTTATTCTAGGAATTAATTTACTTTGGAAAGATGGCACCTAGTCATTTTTTAGGCCATTACTAATTAGCTTTCTGTATTAATTTTTAAAAATCTAATGCTCTATAAAAGATTATAACTGAGGTAAAAAATATAGCTTTTTTTTCACTAAGGAGTTCCGTATTTTAAAGAAAAGTAGAAATACAAGTCTGAACACATTATAGTCATGTTAGGCTACCTGGTATATTTTTTCACACATTACTGCTTCAGAGGTTTTTTTCTTTCTAAAATCAGGCTAGTTATTAGGAGAACTGGTCTACAACCACAAGCAAATCTGGAGAGATGTGAACATTTCCTAATAAAAACAAAGTACACATCCCCTGCTGAAGGATACACTCAAACTAAGCAGAGAGCCCACTGAACACTGAACCCAAAGAAACTTTTCCCCTTTCTGATGTCCCCCAAAGAATAAGAAAGATGCCAAAAATGTACTGTCCTCAACAAATTAACTTAGCCAGTGTCAAAACTCCTACCACACAAACTGCAAAACAATGAACTAAAGTTTTCCTTTTGAACATAGCCCTAACTATGTAGGTTTCAGATTCAGAACATTTGGAAACAAGCCTAATAAAATGCTGAGCATATGTAACAAGTTAGCTATCCTAGAAAGTTTACAGGACAGTCAAAACTTAAGCATCTGGGATTTGTCAAATAATCACTCTGAGTCCGGGGAAGATAAATAGAAATTACACTTCAAACACTCATACATACATACATGTAGGTATAGATATACACATAGATGGATAGGTAACAGATACATGACAGCAAAACTCTGGATACAGGACAGTATGAAAAAGAATCAAAGCCAGGAAATAAGGAGAACAAGCCTGTTACAGCCAAAAGGGGGTCATAATGAAATAGGTGGTCTTTCTCTCCTGTCCTTTCGGCTAGTGAGTTCTCAAGAATGCCAAGGCATGGATAAACGGAAAACTTGAACGTAAACGATTCCCTAAAATCCGTTGCAGAGCACGCAGAGAGTGAAACTATATTTGCTTGCTATGTTCTTTAAGTGACCAGGGCTTCTTCGATTTACACAGTCAAATTATCTAATTCTTCCAAAATACGCTTTCCCCGCTTTGCTAAGCAATTCTGAGTGATAAACAGGCCTATGACAACGAACGCGTGTTTTCAACTCACATTGTTTCTCCAGTCTTGGCGACATGACAAAGAAACTGATCCAGGACAGGACAAACTTCCTTTTTCCCCCTCTTCTCAAAATCTAGATCGGGGAGAGACGTGTTGTTATCAGCGCTTCTCCGACGTCCCCGGGAGCCCCGCTCCGCCCAGCCCCTGCCCACGCCGCGCAGCTCCTGGGCACAAAGCGGCCTGCACCCAGGCTCGGCTCCAACAGGTCGGCCTGCGCTCGCGGAAGGCGCTCCGAGGGCAGCGCTCGCCGCCCGGGCCTGCCGCGCAGGGCCCCCGGGCGCGCCGGGGCACAGGGAGGGCCCGGCCGCCGTGCCCCCGACGACCCCAGCGTCGCAGGCCGGCCGCACGGGAGCGCGCCGCCCGAGCCAGAGGCGCGGCGCGGCAGCCTGTTGCTGGGGGCGGCCGGGGCGCTCGGGCGCGCGGAAGGCAGCTCCCCGCCCGCCGCCAGGCCGCCGTCCCGGTGGGCGCCGCCGCCGCCGCGCCCCTCCCCCGCCGCCGCGACACAAAGCGCGCGGCCCCCGCCCCGCCCGCCGCCGCGGGTGGGGGATCCGGGCCGCGCCGCCGGCCGCCGAGCAGCGCGCCGCGGAGGGCGCGCGGCGACCCCCACCTTTCAGCGCCTCCTGCAGCCTCTCGACGTCCATGGCGTCCCGGAATCCCTCGCCGGCTCCGCCTCCCTCCGCGGGCTCCCGGGCACCGGAGCGCCTCCCCCCACCCCCCCGACGCCCGCCCCCTCCCTCCACACACTCCGGCACGCAGGCGACCGGGGGGGCACCGAAGGGAGCCGGGGGAAGCGAGCGAGAGCGAGACCGACAGAGCGAGCACCTCCCCGAGCCGCTACCACCAGCCCTCCAACATGGCGCCCGCACGTCACCGCGCGCACGCTCCCCGCCGCCGTCCTCGCGCCCGCCCCAGAGCGCGTGCGCGGCCGCGGCGCGCCGCCCGGGCCGAGAGCGCGTGCGCGGCAGTGGCGCGCGCCGGGCCCCAGGGCGCGTGCGCGGCGCCGCCGGTCGTGGCCCGGTCCCGTGGAGGCTGCCGGCGCGCTCCCGGGCTTCGTGAGCCCGCGTTTGCCTGCTGCGGGGCCTGGCGACGTCCGCCTGGTCTTCCCCAGCTGTGCGGTGAAGGCGCGGCGTCCCCAGCTCTGCGCCGGGGCCGAGACCTCGGTGGCGTGTGAGCGCGCGGGACCCGTGGGGACCGTTGACGGCCCGCTGCTGAACCCGCTCGCCGGCCGCCGGCCCGCGAGGAGAACCCGCGCGCTCAGTGCAGGGCTGGGGCTCAAGAGCCGGGTCGGCGGGGTCCAGGTCCAGGCTGGACTCCTCTCTCCGGGGTGACCTTGCACTGGTCACCTAGACTCGTGCCACCTCAGTTTCTCACCCATGGCGTGGGGATCTGGGGCCGAGTGAAAGAGCGAACGTGCAGCGCCAGGCCCAGCAAAGCGTCCGCCGTCCTCTCATCCCGCTGGCTCCTGCTGCACCGCCCAGCCCCGGGGAGGGCAGGGACCTGGGAGTCCTCCTCCGCCCTGACCGTGTGCACGTGGGAAACCGGCGCGGAGAGCACGCGTGGCTGGACAGTCCCAAAGCAGAGAACCCAGATGTTCGGGCTCCCGGTAGGCGCGCCTCTGTATGCTTTTGTCTGTGAGCTTACAAAAGAAAAGTTACTCAGTTCCTGCTTTTTTCCCCCAATACCTTTGACAAAGTCTTGGGAGGGTGGGAGGGACAGAGGGAGGAAACCTATTGCCGGACTGATCTCAGAAGGTGCATCTCTGGATATTGTTGACAGTCTTGAAAGATAATGACTCCGACCCTGACCCTGACCCTAGGCAATAGATGTAGGCAAAAGCCCCTCCTACTGAAAACATCTCTCTCAAATTTTGCCATCTGAGAACAAGTCCCCTCTGTGTTTAACCTTCTCGAAGCATCCAGCTCAATTTCAAATGTTCCTGGCCTCAGGGTGTAGCTAGCCCTGTGGTACAACAATCCCCAGCACCACAAAACAAAACATGCAAAGGGAGCAGGAATAGAGTGGTCTCATCAAACACTCCGCCAGTGCTTACCATGCATGGGGTTTAGTTTATCATGGTCCCTCATAGTCTGAAAGGGTCTCCTGCTTCCAGAGTACAGCTCAGTCTCCTCTCTACCATCTGGTCTATTCTTCCAGCAGGTCTCGTACTGTAAGAGCTAAGCTGCACAACACAGTTGCCACTAGCCATGTATGGATATTTAAATTTAACATAATTAAAATTAAATGAAATTTTAAATTCAGTTCCTGAGTTCTTCAATGAAATTCAATTCCTCAGTCATAATAGCCACATGTCAAGTGCTCAATAGGCACACAGGGCTAGTGGCTTCTGTATCATACAGCACAGTTAAAGAGAATTCCATTAGTGCGAAAAACTCAGTCAGAACTTTCTATTAGCAAACAAACCAGTTAATTTCTCCTTTACTTTGTCCTTTCCATCACACTCAGTTTTAGTCAGACTGAATTTCTTATGACTCTTCAGAGCCCACCTGGCTCTTCTTCATTTCTTTTTTGTTTGTTTGGTTTGGTAGTGCTGGAGATGGAACCCAGGGCCTTGTGCTTCCTAGCCAAGCTCTGTACCCCTGACTTATATCCCATTCCTCTTCTCTCTCATTTCAAGGCCTATGGTTTTTCTGTCTCAAAGTTTCTCTTTAAAACAATTCAGCTTTCAATTTAAACACCACTTCCTCTGGGCTGCCATTGTTTGGAATGGCAGTGTTTGGAAGTGGAGATCACAAAGGAAGGAAAGGTAAGAGATGAGGCTGAGGAATTACTTGCCTTGGTTCATTTCTTCCTTGGAATCCTCCAGCCCCATGTGTCCCAATGTCTGCATTGCTGGAGCCTTGGCCCAACTCTTACTAATTCCCTTGGAGGAAGACAGAATTAAAACATGGCTGCCAGCATCCACCATTGCCAATGATCCTGCTTCCTGGGATTTGTGCCTTTGTATAAGCTTTGCCCAAGCTGAATCAGAGTACGTCCAATGAGCGTGGCAGAGGGGATGACATGTGCCTTCTGAGGCTAGGTCATGGCTGGGGCTTCAGCCTTGGACTGTTAGATTGCTCAGTGGGTCTCGATGTGTGGAACCCAGCTGCCCTAACTGGCGAGCTTTAGTCAGTCCCTTGGAGAGGCCCACAGAGGGCAGCACCAAAGCCTCAGGAGTGGATCCTCCACCTCAGGAGTCCCTTCAGATGACTTCACCCATAAGTGACATCGGATCACAACTTTAGGAGAGATCCTGAGCTAGAATGGCCCATTCAAATCACTTCCTAATTCCTTATGCAAAGAAACAATGAAAGATGAGAAATGTTTATAATTATTCTTAGCTCCTAAGTTTCAGTACAATTTGTTATATGGCAATAGAAAACTAATGTAACAAGTAAGAAATTAAATAGTAACAATATTTATTGTTTTTTTCTTGGTGCCTGGCACTATTCTAAGAACTTTACAAAAGTCCTATGAGATAGTGATATTATTATCCCTAAAGTGGTAAAATAATTTGCCCAAGGTCACACACCTACTCAAGCCATGGACTCACCTGTGGGTCAACCCCAGGCTGGCTTCTGAGCCCCCAAATACTGTCTCATCCTCAAGAAGTTTACAAAATGCCAGGAGAGACGAGACATAAGTACAGACCCTGATGCAGGCAAGAAGATAAGCATGTCCAGGGCATTCAGAGGCCTGCAAAAGCTCTTCCAGGTGGCTATGGAAGGCGTCTTTCATTTTCCTTAGTTTTTATTTCTTATTTCTGTATTTACTTATTTGTTTGAGACAGAGTCTCACTATGTTGCCCAATGAGAATGGGCAACTCTCAATCCTTGGCCTCAGCTGCCCAGGTGCTGGGATTGCAGGTGTTTAGCACCCTACTGGCTGGGAGTTGCTTTTCAAGAGGGCCTCACTTAAAGACTAGGACGATCGGCACCTACAGAGAACAGCCCTTCAGGAGGGAGACTGGAATTAATAAGACAATTAATCTGTGAGGGGCTCTCATGTGCAGGAAGGATACAGTGGAGAATCCCTCTTTCCCCTCGGAGCTCGTGGTCTAATGGAGGAGATGCATCTTAACAATTGCAAACATGCAGGAAGACTGGAAGAGGCAGCCCATTGCTCTGGGATGCACCAAAGGAAAAGGCCCGGACTTAGAGAAGACGCAGCGTAGGTAGTGGAAGGTGGAGACAGAAATGGGGGAGAGGACAGCCAGAACTAGGGCAGAGAAGGTGTGGGAGGATCCTTTTATAGCCCTAGCAAGAACTTCTGGTTTGGTTGTCCTCCTGAGATGAGTCTGTGGGAAGGGACAAGAAAAGGAGACTGAGGACAAAGCTAGAAAAACTAACATCCAGTTGGAGAACAGTCCGGGTCAAAATACCACTGTCTTTCTGCTCAGCTCAGGAAAGAACAAAGTGGGGCTGGGGCCAGGGCTCAGCAGGAGAGCGCTCACCTAGCCTGTGCGCGGCCCTGGGTTCGGGCCTCAGCACCACGTAAAAATAAATAAATAAAATAAAGGTATTGTGTCCAACTACAACTAAAAAATAATAAAAAAAATAACAATGTGGCTAGGTGTGGTGGCGCAAGCCTATATTCCCAGCAGCTCCGGTGGCTGAGACAGGAGAATCACGAGTTCAAAGCAAGCCTCAGTAATGGAGAGGCGCTAAGCAACCCAGTGAGACCCTGTCTCTAAATAAAATACAAAACAATAGGGCTGGGGATGTGGCTCAGTGGTCTAGTGCCCCTGAGTTCAATCCTCAGTACCAAAAAAAAAAAAAAAAAAAAAAAAGGAATAACAAAGTGAAGAGAGTGAAGAGACAACTTATGGAATGGGAGGATCTGTGTGCAAACTCAGACAAGGGGTTGATTTCCAGAATATGTAAGGAATTCAAAAAACTCATCAGCAGAAAAAGCAAATATCCAGTTTTAAAATGGGCAATAGACCTGAATAGAAATTTCTTTAAAGACGACATACAAATACCCAACAGGTATATGAAAAAAGGCTCATCATCATTAACCATCAGTGAAATGTTAATCAGAACCACCCTGAGATGAGACCTCTGTGCAGTCAGAATGGCTACTATCAAAAAGACTGGAGATAACAGGTGCCTGCGAGTGTGTGGGGGAAATGGCACCCTGGCACACTTGGGGAGAGGATAAATCAGCTCAGCCATGAAGTATGGCAGATTCTCAAAATTTGGAAAATAGAACACCCATATGATCCAGCAATCCCCCTCCTGGGTCTGTATCCAGAAGAAATGAGGTGGGTATGTTGAGGAGACATCTGCTCTTCTGTGTTTACTGTATCACTATTGACAACAGCCAAGACATGGAAACAGCTGACGTGTCCATCAACTGATGAATGGATAAGGGACATGTGGTATATACACACAGTAGAATACTATTCAGCCATAAAAAGGAAGAAAATCCTGTCATTGGTAACAACATGGCTGGAAATGAAGCTCTTTATCTTAAGTGAAATAAGCCAGGCACAGAAAGACGAGGACCAAATAATGCCACTCATTTGTCCAGTTTCAAAAAAGTGTGTCTTAGCCAGGTGCAGTGGCGCATGCCTGTAATCCCAGCACTTGGGAGGCTGGGGCAGGAGGATCACGAGTTCAAAGCCAGCCTCAGCCAAGGCGAGGCACTTAGCAACCCAGGGAGACCCTGTCTCTAATAAAATACAAAAAAGGGCTGGGGATGTGGCCCAGTGGTCCAGTGCCCCTGAGTTCAATCCCTGGTACCATAAAAAAAAGTGAGTCTTGGAGATGTTGAGAGTAGAATGGTGATGAGCAGAGGCTGGGGTGGGGGGGTACAGAGGGAGAGAGGGTGATCGATGGGTGCTCAGCTACAGTTTGGTCCAGGAACTCTGGGGTACTGTCGCACTGTAGGAGGACTACGGATGATAATAGTGTATGGTCTATTTCAAAAAGCTAGAAGAAAGGAATTTTAGTGTTTTCACCACAAAGAAATGACAAATGCAGTTCCTACAGAGCTGTGCTGCTCTACACCCACGATACTAGCATGAAGCCCAGGAGCTGAGCATTGGGACATCGTCTCCGACTGACCGTCAGACCTCTCTTACTGCGCACCCATCAGCTCAGTGGTGTCCTTTATAAGCCAAGGATCCAGGCCAGGCTCACGTGTTTCATTCTGTCTCATTTTTGTTTGGGACAAGGTCTTGCTATGTTGCCCAGGCTGTTTTCAAACTCCTAGGCTCCAGCAATCGTCCTGACTCAGCCTCCTGGGTGCTGGGACCAGAGGTGAGCAGACCCCCATGCCCATCACTCCCCACCCTTGCTTCACTCTCACTCTAGAGAGAACACTCATTATAGGACTTAGGGTCCACCCACGTCATGCAGAATGAAGTCCTCATTGAGGATCCTTAATTTAAATGATGTCGCTGCCTGAAGCGGAAGTCGCTTGGAGCAGCGAACGCCACAGGAAAATTCGGAGGCAGGATGAAAATGAAAAAAGGTCTTTTATTCTTCTCCTCTCTCCAGCTCCAGCAATCACTCCAAATGCTCTAACTCCAACCACCACCTTCTTCTTCCCCACACACACTAACGAACCTCACCCAGTTATATACATATAGCTTTAACAAGGACACGTGCTTACAGCTCGAGCTTACAGGTGCGTCACGCAGTGTTCACGGGCATACAAAGATTCTTTGAATAATGTATTAATATCAGGTGGAAACTAGAACATCTTTTATGGCTCTCAGCTAACCGCAATCTTTAGCTATCTCCTTGATTATAGGCTCCTTCATTTCCCCCTTTTAGTTTTAAAAGAGGGGATGTTCTAGGACGTCCATGTGCAACCGACATTCTTACCCGTCATGGGAGTCTAGGCTGTCCTGACTCCTGGCTTAGGTTGACATGCCGGCCACATTAGACTGTCCCGTGCGACTGTGCCGTGTCTTAGGTTGTCCCCTTCTGGGGATCTTACCCGTCATAGGCTAACCAGCCATCCAATAGAGCCCTTCAGGATCGACTGTGTGTTGACTAACAGCCGTCCAATTTTTAGGAGATGCTGCGGCTTTAAGGCGGCAAGCCTACTGCTGACGAGCCAAGTTTCCATAGCGTATCAAGTTCTTTAAGCCAATCAGCTGCCCTTAGTTTCATCAAGTAACGCACTGAGTTCTCTTAGACAAATACCCGCAAGGCATTGTCCCGCAATGTCCCAAAATAATGGAAAATCAAAATGTCCATAAGTTATAACACATAGATTCAGGAGGCCCCATGCATGCAGAGCAGAGGCCACACTGCTGGTGAGGTTGTTGATGCTTGAGCAGCAGGGATGCTTGCAGCGACCGCAGTCCCTGCAGTTGTAGCAGCAGCCGTCTTTTTTATGTCTAGACATTTCTACCGGCAAATCTTCAGGGCCCGCTACCTAAAAACTCAAGCATCCATTATTAAGGGAAAGGCAGTGCTATTCCAGCACTGAGATCAAAAGGTGAGCTGTCAAACTAAAAAAAGAATTATTAGAGTAGAAAATAAAAGTTGATCTCTGCTCACACACATTGCTGCTTAAGCTCCCACAAACATAAGCTGGCAAAATATCACATTCAGAAATAATCAAAGAGAAACTGAGGGTGTTTACTGCATTAAAGATAAAGAAAAGCTAAAGGCATTTTGGAAAAATAATTTGTTAGCTGGAATCCTCGAGTCTCTATATACACAGCAATCCTATACCTGTTGAAATAATTCAAATTAATCAGCTACTAAACAAATGAAGTCAATAACAAATAAATGATCCTCTGTCGGAACACCAAAATATCAGGTTATACAACATTAAACATATTCACAGCTGAAGAGAAGTCCCGGAGACAACTATAAATCAAAATTGATTATCATTATAATTGATTATCTAATTAAAATATTCTGAACTTATATAAATATCTATTTATCTATCTATCTATTGATTATCAAATTAGAATATTCGAAGCTTAAATGAATTAATGTTATTTGTTATTTGGATCTATATCTATCTACCTTTTTTTTTTTTTTTAAACGCTTAATTATTTGTGACATCACACTAGACAGACGCACATATAAACATATTTGTGACATCACATTAACATGAAATTTAGACAAATGCACAGACATAAAGACATATATAAGAGAAAAAAAAATTACAATTGTGTATACACTGAAGAGAGATCTTCTTGTCCCGGCCGGGAAGAATGAAATTTAAGTTGTAAATTTAATGGAGAACTCTTTTAAGGGAATCACTCCATACCTTCATTTTGGTCCTCTTGATTTTGTACTTGTTTATTCAATCTAGACTCCTCAATAACTTCTTCTTGATCCTTTTGACTTTGTACCTGCTTTATCAATCTAGATGGTATCCATATTGGAGAGGATTCGTGCTTTGGAAAAACACAAACAGATCCTCTCCCCCAAATTAATACTGGGTCTGGACCCTTCCATGTACCCGAGAGAACATCCTTCCAGTAAACCAAAGGTTTATGTTGTTGGTGTGGGTTCCAGTGTCTATCTCCAGCCGAATGTCCATTAGAATCTAAAGTTAAGAAATTTAGGGTAAACAGGGCAACTGCCAATCTGTCCTTAGGATTTTTCCAGTTTCCATCTTTTTGCTTTAGTAACATATTTTTAAGTGTCCGATTTGCTCTTTCAATTATTCCTTGTCCCTGAGGATTATAAGCGATACCTGTTTTGTGGATAATATTGAACTTTGTACAAAATTGTTTGAAGGATGTGGATGTATATGCAGGGCCATTATCTGTTTTAAGCATTTTGGGGATGCCCAATGCAGCAAAAGCTTGCAGACAATGAGATATAGTATCTTTAACTTTTTCTCCGGAATGTAAAGAAGCAAAAATCATGCCTGAGCATGTATCTATGGTGACATGAATAAATCGTAATTTTCCAAAACTTGGCTCATGTGTGACATCCATCTGCCACAAATGATTGGGCATCAAACCTCGTGGGTTAACCCCATAATGTGGATTGGGCAAAAGTGTTACACAAGATGGACATTCTTTTACAATTCTACGAGCTTGTTCTTTTGTGATTTTAAATTTTTGTCTTAAGGTAGTGCTGTTAACGTGGAACTGGGAATGAAATAAAGTAGCTTGTTGTACTGTAGTAAATATAAATATTGTTTTAGTGAGGGCGTCAGCTTTTTGATTACCTTCATGGAGAGGACCAGGCAGATTAGTGTGAGCTCTTATGTGACCTATAAATAAAGGTTCTTTTCGTTGCCATAGGAGATTTTGGATTTGAGAAAACAATTTAAAGGCTGGAGTATGTGGTGCTATTGGACCTGCTAGCTCCAATTTTGGGACAGCATGTACAATATAATGGCTGTCTGAAAAAATATTCATAGGCTGTTCTTTAAAATTTTCCAGAGCTATTATTATAGCTTCGAGTTCCACTAATTGAGCTGATTTTTGATTAGTGATATGAATCATTTTTTCATTTTGAGTGACTACTGCAGCAGTACCGTTAGAGGATCCATCTGTAAATACATTAAATGCTTTAGGAATGGGTTGATTTTTTATTACCTGTGGGAATATGATAGGATGATTGATACAAAAGGACAGTATAGGAGATTTAGGAATATGATTGTCAAAATTTGCAGAAGTAGAGCATCTAGCTACAGCCCAATCATTATCATTGAAGCACAAATATTCAACCTGTGACGATGAATAAGGAGTAATAATAGTAGCGGGATGAATTCCAAATATTTTAGTAGAGGTTTTAAGTCCTTGAAGAATAAGTTTAGCCACCATGGAGGTATAAGACTCAATTGTACTTTTAGGAGAGACAGGCAAATGTATCCATAATATAGGTCCCTGTTGCCAAAATACTCCTGTTGGAGTATATTGTGAAGGAATAATAATCAATATTAGTGGTTGTGCAAAATCAAATCTATCGCAATGGGATCTTTCAATGGCCTGTTCTACTAATTTTAGAGCTCTCCTGGCCTCAGGAGTTAATGTTCGAGGTGAGGATGGGTCAGGGTTCCCACGAAGGATGTCAAATAAGGGTTTTAATTGTCCAGTAGTGAGGCTTAGTGTAGGGCGAAGCCAATTAATGTCACCCAGTAATTTTTGGAAATCATTGAGGGTGGTCAAATGTTCTTTATTTATTAGAATTTTTTGGGGTTTAACAAAAGTATCCATGATTTTAAAGCCTAAATATAGTATAGGTGATCTGCTTTGAACTTTTTCTTCTGCTATATATAATCCATATTTTTTTAGATTTTTTGTTATTTCACTAAATATATTAAATAAGATTTGTTGATTAGGGTGAGCTAATAAAACATCGTCCATGTAGTGTAGACACATAAGGTCTTGATATTTGTTTTTAATGGGCTGTATAGCTCTGTCCACATATAGTTGGCACAGTGTAGGGCTATTTGCCATTCCCTGCGGCAATACTTTCCAATGATATCTTTTATCAGGGCCATTATTATTAATAGAAGGAATTGAAAAAGCAAACCTGGGGGCATCCAGAGGATGTAGGGGAATGGAAAAGAAACAGTCCTTTATATCAAGGGTTATAAGGTAATAGTTTTTTGGAATAGCTACAGGATTAGGAAGTCCAGGTTGAGTAGGGCCCATAATTTGCATTGTTTTGTTAATTTGTCTTAGATCTTGTAATAGTCTCCATTTACCTGATTTTTTCTTAATTACAAATATGGGAGAATTCCAGGGAGAGGTGGAAGGCTCTATGTGTCCTGCTTCTAATTGTTCTTTAATTAATTGATGGGCCGCTTGCAATTTTTCTTTGGATAGGGGCCACTGAGGGACCCAAACTGGCTTATTAGAGAGCCATGGTATTTTTAAAATTGTTTTCTCAGTGGCCCCTAGAAAAAATGTCCTTTGCCTTTTTTATTATGAATAGGATTTTTATTCTTAACACCTGCAGGCTTGGTCGCTAGGTGTAGCCCCATTTGATGTAAAATATCTCTTCCCCATAGGGTAACTGGCAAGCTGTTTAAAACATAGGGTTTGAATGTTCCTGTATGGCCTTCATTGTCTTGCCAATTTAAGATTACAGCACTTTGAGCTGGGGTATTACTGTATCCCAAGCCTCTTAAACTGGTTGAGGCTTTCTGTAGAGGCCAGTGCTTAGGCCATTGTTGTAGATTTATGATGGAAGAGTCAGCTCCTGTATCAATCAGCCCCTCCATCTCTATACCTTGAATTTTTAATTTGCACATAGGCCTCCGTGAACAGTCCTGGACCCAGAAAGCCATAGGTCCTGAACCAGTGGAACCGAATGCTCTGCTATTTCTATTTTGTGGCATGCTTTTAAAAGAATTATGGAGACTGGGAATGAGGAGCAGCTGTGCGATTCTGTCTCCTTGATTTACGGAGATGATGCCCCTGTGTGTACTTAGCATTATTTAATCTCTCCATTATAATCTGAATCAATAACCCCTGGTATAACATTAAAGCCTAATAAACTTTTGGAACTACGCCCAAGGATTAGTCCCACAGTTCCTGAAGGGAGAGGTCCCCTGATTCCCGTAGGAATCAGCTGAACCCCCATTTCAGGTGTCAGGACCATCCGGGCAGTAGAACAGAGATCTAATCCTGCACTTCCTCTTGTCCCTCTGATAAGGGAGTTAATGGGTAGGAGGGACTGTGACGAGGAATCATTTGAATCTGAGGGCCTTCCTCCTCTAGTGCCTCGTACATTTGTGGGCCCCGGGGCATTGGGCCCCGTGCCCCGTTTTTTGAAATCCTTGATAAATCATTTCCATATATATCATATCTAGAATGGCATTGATTGGCCCAATGTATACCTTTTTTGCATCTGGGGCATCGGCCTGGAGCACGGTATGAATTTGATTTTATTACCCTTGGGGGATATTGCTTAGCATATCTTGGTTGATTATAATAATTTTGTCTGGAATATCCTGTTCTAGGTTGAAACCTTTGGGAATTTTGAGGGGAGGAATTTTTCATCACTGCAGCAATTACGTTGCCTGTGATAACAGCCTCGTTAATGTCTTTGCACAGTCTGATATAAATTGATAAGTCTTTTTTACTTCTCCATGGCCTTATTGCATCCTGGCAATATTTATTAGCGTTCTCGTATGCTAATTGGATAACTAGGGGCATAGCTTGCTCGACTTCTCCAAAAACTCTAGATGTTGTTTTTAAGAGCCTATCTACAAAATCAGCGTAAGGTTCGTTAGGCCCTTGTATAACTTTTGATAGGCTGCCTTGCAGATCCCCTGTGCCTGAGATTGTCTTCCAGGCTTTCACAGCTGCAGTGTGTACCTGGGCATACACACCTGGATCGTATTGTAGCTGATTTTGTAGTTCGGCGAACTCACCCTCCCCTGTGAGCATATCTATATTGCGTTGAGGGAAACCTGCTGCAGCATTTCTCTTTGCTATTTCTGAACAAAGTTCCTGGAATTGAGTTTTCCAGATTAGGTATTGTCCCCCACTTAGTACCGCTCTGCATAGACTTTTCCAATCTGAGGGGGCTAAGGTTAGGGTGTTAAGTGACTCTATCATACTTAATGTGAACGGAGCTTGAGGCCCATAGGTCATTACCGCCTCTTTAAAATTCTTTATTGTTTTAAAGTCTAGGAACTCATGATATCTTTGTCCCTGTTCATTTTGAAATACTGGCAGTTCTAGGTGCTCCTGCGGTCTATGTTGTTCGAGAGCGTATAAGCGCTCTGAAAGGCCGCCAATTTCTACCTCAAGGGCACGTATACTCTGATCCATACTCTTTATTGTTTCTGTTAAGGATTCTATCCATGAAGGAGCAGAGGGCGCTAGTGGTTCCTCTATTTGACGGCCTTTTCTCTTTTTTAATTTCTTTTTGTTCTTTTTATTGGAGACTGTGCTCTCCGAATCGCTTTTTGATTCCTCTTCACTACTAGCTTCATAATTCCTAACCGGCTCAGTAGAGGAGACTGTACTTTCATGGTTTGGCTCCTTGTTACTATTATTACTTTCACTAGTATCCTGAGTTTCAGTTTCTAAGGAGAGTACATACTCCTCAGCTAATTTTATTAAGCTTCTGATGGCTTTTGCAGATCTTACTTTTGAATTTACATTCCTACTCTCCTTGCTGGTCTCCACTGAGTCAGAGGATATGCTTTCTTGTTCACTTTTCTCACTATCCTCTGAGTTCTCAATATCAAAAATTTCATTCATGGCTTTTATAAACCGACTTTTTGTTATATTTGCTCCCATCTTTTTAAATTTTCTTTTTTCTTACCTTGCCGCCGAATTCCCCGTACGGGCCGCCACCTGTTGCTGCCTGAAGCGGAAGTCGCTTGGAGCAGCGAACGCCACAGGAAAATTCGGAGGCAGGATGAAAATGAAAAAAGGTCTTTTATTCTTCTCCTCTCTCCAGCTCCAGCAATCACTCCAAATGCTCTAACTCCAACCACCACCTTCTTCTTCCCCACACACACTAACGAACCTCACCCAGTTATATACATATAGCTTTAACAAGGACACGTGCTTACAGCTCGAGCTTACAGGTGCGTCACGCAGTGTTCACGGGCATACAAAGATTCTTTGAATAATGTATTAATATCAGGTGGAAACTAGAACATCTTTTATGGCTCTCAGCTAACCGCAATCTTTAGCTATCTCCTTGATTATAGGCTCCTTCAAAATGACATCTGCAAAGGTCCTTTTTGCAAATAAGGGAGCCTTCCTAGACTCCAGGGATTAGGGCTTAGCATTTTCCTAGACTCCAGGGAATAGGGCTTAGCATTTTGGGTCCACCATGCAGGCCACTGTATTGTTCTAAAGCGTCTGGTGGGGGGTGGGTATTTGAGACTGTGCAAATATCCCATTTCTCATCAAACTTCCACTCCCTGGTTTTAGCCTCCATTGATGTTTCTTGGCTGAATTAATTATTACTGTGATGTTTGCCAAGTGGTGATCGTCCAATGCCACCTTCCTTTTATGCTGACAAACTGGCACTCCAGCCTAAGGTGGGTTTCATCTGCCTTACTCCCTGTTAGAGGTCATACCAGTGTGGACACTGCCACTCCTCTATTTTATTCAGTGGGTACAATTCATTCCCACCATTCTTCTTCTTCTTCTTTTTTTTTTTTTTTATTTATTTATTTGTTTTAGTTGAACACAATGCGTTTATTCTTATGTGGTGCTGAGGATTGAACCTGGGCCACGCACATGCTAGGCGAGCGCTCTTCCGCTGAGCCACAACCCCAGCCCTCCCACCATTATTCTTGATACCTAAATTGTTCTCAATGTGGCCAGCGGGAGCTTCTTCAAGCTGGGCTCCGGATCCTTCTGATGCGTCCCCATTATTTTTGAAGCACTCCTTATCTTCAGATACAAAGAGCTATTACAACTGTACAACCCAGTAACTAGAGTTAATAACAACGTGTTGTATACTTGAAAATCTCAGTCCTGTCACCACACATAAATAGGTAAAGTAGTGCATATGTCAATTAGCTTGATTTAGCCACTCTACAATGTAGACACATTTCAAAACATCCTGTTGTGCACCATAAATATACATGATTTTATGTCCATTAAAAAAATAACCGGGGGCTGGGGTTGTGGCTCAAGTGGTAGAATGCTCGCCTAGCACGTGCGCGGCCCGGGTTCGATCCTCAGCATCCACGTAAAAATAAAAATGTATTGTGTACAACTAAAGCAAATAAATAAATATATTTTAAAAAGAAAAAATAACCGGAAAAAAAAAAAAAAAAAAAAGCTACCCCCAGCCCATCTTCCATCTTTCATGCCCAGTCCTGCAATCAGTCATCCTTTCCAAGAAGTTCTGATTCTTTTCAGTGGAAACCAAAATGAAGTTTCTAGAATGTTTATTATCATGGGATCTTATCTTCAGACACAGCTAGAAAATAAGTACATGTGTTCACACAACACAAACACACACACACACACTATTTATTTCTCCATCTACGTATACAAAAAAATTGTTGAAAACTCTTGAGTTCACAGATTGCAATTCCAAGCCCACACTAGAAGTTTCTTTCTAGATTCCCCCTTTCCAGAGGCACAACTGTTCTCTAATGATAAGGAACCTGCCACCGTCACCCTTAACATCTCCACCTGCTGGATCAGCGTCCCAGGTATGTAATCCATCTCCTGCCACCACCTCCAGTCCCCTCAACAGTTGCCCTCTTCAGCTCTCCTGGGCTATGACACCCTGCACCAGCCAACTGTCCCCCATCTCCTTTTAGATTCCTGTGTTTTGAGGCCAGGCCTGACTAGTGTTAGACTGGATTCTTCTGGAAGGAAGGTGCAAACGGAGGCAACCCACAGTCATGCTGATTGAATGTGGCTGTCTTCTGGGCTGTCAGGAAGCATGACACATCTGCCATTGCCCAATTGCATGTTGACACTGCTTGTGTCCCCAGCCCAGAAGGGTGGAGCAGGCAGGGTGGGAGAGGGACAAGGACCTTCCAGCAAATCCATAGGCCTGGGACATGCAACTCACAGGAGGACTCAACACTTCCTGAGGGCTTATCCCTGGAGTCAGCCAACGTGGATCCAAAATATTTTTTTTTTTGGGGGGGGGGGTTGCTTCTGTAGTAAACATGCACAGACTTTTTTCTTATCATTATTCCCCAAACAGTACAGCATAGCAGTGTGAATGCTGCAGGTGAGGGTAGAAAAAGAGCAGCCAGGAGCCTTTAAGCTGTGCCAAGAAGTTAGAGTCTCTCTCTCTCTCTCTCTCTCTCTCTCTCTCTCTCTCTCTCTCAGGGACTCCCTTGTGACAAGGAGCACTCTGCACTGAGCTACACCCCAGCCCTGACTCTCATCTCTTAAAGGTGACAGTGGAATATTTTAGGCATCAAAACGACAGGCTCTGATTGATGCTTGTCAAAATCTCCATGGTTTCTTACCCAGCCTTCCTTTCTAGAAACCCCCAAGGGGACACTCCTCTTTTAATGATGGCCAGATCCTAACATTTCCTCTAGCATCCTAAAATCTGCAACTGGTGGCACACCACCAAGAACTGTCACCTCCAAAATTTAAAGTAAATGTGAATGACTCAGGGAAGCTTGATGACAAATGGGTGCCCTGGCTTGGAGGAAGCTCCGAGGGACAGCGCTTGCCTATCATGTGTGGGGCCATGGGTTCCATTCCTAGCAGGGCAAGGAAAAAAAAAAAAGTATTCTGGTTCCTTACCCCAGAGATTCTGAGTTACTAGACCCAGATGAGAGTTCGGAATCTGCTCTAGCAAGCACGTGGCCAGTGGTCTCCAGGTCAAGATGGGTCAGAACGACCTGGAGGGCTTGTTAGCCCAGATGGGGGCGCTGGGATGTAGCTCAGTGGTAGGCATGTGCTCAGCCTCTGCAATGCTGGGGTCGATGCCCAGCATCCCAAAAATACATAAGATAAAATAGAAACTGTAAAAAACAAAACATACACGTCATGGGGCTCCACCCCCAAAGTTCCGGATCCAGAAAGTGGGTGGCAGGGGTGAAGGATTTTCACTCCTAACAAATGCCCGGGGGATAGAGCTGCTGCTGAATCCAGGGACCATACTACAAGAACCCGGGCCCGGTGGCTCTAGTAGAGGAGGCTTCTGGGACCACCCTGGAGAAACACGGCACAAAGACTTCAGCTGACTTGTAGGGCACGTGGTGCGTGGCCCTGGGCTCGTCCGCAGCTTTGCAAAAGTAAGAACAACAAAAGAATGTTAATCCTAATTCTTACCTTATGTAAAACAATTCAAAATGGATTGAACGCCCGTGTGAGCTGTGACACAAACCTGACGTAGCTACTGGCAAGCTGGTCTGGGCTCACAGTCATGCAGGATTCAGTCCGTGGTCACTTGTCCCTGCTGCTTTGGGACAGCATGGCAGGACTGCCTGGTAGGCATAGCTCAGCACAGCTCAGCTCAGGTCCAGGGACCAGACGGGCAGGGAGCACTGAGGCCCCACAGCCCCCTCTCAGGGCACACCCAGGGACCTCCAGACCTCCCACAAGGCCCCGCCTCTTAAAGCCTCCACCATGTCCAAACACCACCAGACAAATGACCAAGCTGTCCACGCGTGGGACGCTGGTTGCCATTCCAGCTGCAAACTGTGTCGGTACATAAATGTATATTCTAGTCAGTTTGAACTGCCGTAACTGAAAACCACAGGCTGGAGGCTTAACTGACACTTGTTTTTCGCAGTTCTGGGCCTAGAGAACTCAAGGTCGAGGCACAAGTGTTTGGTGAGGGTCACTCTTCCCAGTCTGCAGACAGACCTCCTTCTTTTCATTATTTGTCACATGCCTAAGAGAAATATCATCCCTCTTGTGTTTCTTTTTATAAGAACACTAATCCCATAATCCTCACGACTTAATTTCCTTCCGCAGATTGCATGTGCTAACACTATTACATTGAGGGCTAGGATTTTAATGTATGAAGGGGGCGTGGGGAGTGGGTGCAAACATTCAGTCCATGACGGTATAAAACCTAAAGCTATATAAAATTTCTAGAAAAAGATATAGGAGAAAATCTGTGCAACTTGGCATAGACAACCATTTCTTAGAAAACAAAACATAAAACAAAAGGGAAAACATTGATAAATCAGAGTTTATCAACATAAAAACTTTTATGGGGGGGGGTACCCAGGATTGAACCCAGGGGTACTCAACCACTGAGCCACATCCCCAGCCCTTTTCATTTTTTATTTTGAGACAGGGTCTCACTGAGTTGCTTAGGGCCGCTAAGTTGCTGAGGCTGGCCTTGAACTTATGATCCCCTTGCTTCAGCCTCCTGAGCTGCTTGGATGACAGGTGTCTGCCACAAGCCCTGCTCAACATAAAAAATTTTGTTCTTAGACACCAGTAAGAATGAACAGACAACTTACAAAGTAAGAAAAAATATTTACAATACATTTATCAGAAGACTTGTCTCTAGACTCCTGAATCTCAATAAGGAAGGAATAACCCAGTTTTTTCAAACGAGCAAAGACCTAAAGAGACACTTTGCCAGTGAAATCCTATGAATGTCCAGTAAACAAATGAAAGGATGCCTAACACCATGAGTCATTAGGAATAGACTTAAAACCACAATGAAACACCACCTTATTCTCATTACATTCGCTAAAGTAAAAAAAAAAAAAAAGATTAGTGAGGCCCTGGAATTACTGGAGATGCTGGGGGGGGGGGGGGGCGTGTAATGGTACCACCAAGATGCAAAAAAGTGTGGCAGTTTCTTGAAAAGTTAAGCACACACCTACCATACCACTCACCATTCCACCGCCAATTTTACTGGAAAGAAGTGGAAATACACAGTCAGATAGACTTGTGCACAAATGTTCACAACAGCTTAATTTGTAAATGCCAGAAACTGGAGGCAAGCAAAGTCCACTACCAAGAGAATGAACAAACAAATTATAGTTAATATTACCCAATAATAAAATGAAACGAGTCCAGGTGTGGTGGCACACACCTGTAATCCCAATTGTTTGGGCAGCTGAGCAGGAGGATCACAAGTTCGAGGGTAGCCTGGGCAATGTAAGGAGACCCTGTTTGAAAATAAAAATTTTTTAAAGGGGCTGGGGTGTAGCTCAGTAGTAGAGTGCTTGCCCAGCATGCTTGAGGCCCTCGGTTCCATCCTCAGCACTGCAGGAATAAAAATAATAACAAAAAGAAATGAACTAGGGGCTGGGGTTGTGGCTCAGAGGTAGAGCGCTCGCCTAGCACGTGCTAGGCACTGGGTTCGATCCTCAGCACCACATAAAAATACATAAAACAAATGTATATATATATTAAAAAGACATGAAATGAACTACTGATACAAAGAACAACACGAGTGAATCTCAAAATAAGTGCACAGAATGAAAGAAGCTGGGCAAATGTAATACACACTGTAAGAGTCCATGTCTAGAAAATTCTAGAGCATACAGGCTACAGTAGAAATAGAGCAGATGGCGAGTTCGCTGGGAACAGGGTGGAGGAAGGGAAGAGTCGAGGAGGGCCAGAGGAGCCTCTGTGGGTGAAGGGAGTGCTTGCTATCTCCAGCACAGAGAAGTTTCACAGGAGCACAGATACGTCACATGGATCGAACCACACCCCGATATATAGTTTATTGTATCTCAATTATATTTTAACAATGTTGTACAAAAATGACTATGCCTATGCCAGAAATGTAAATGATAATAATTACAGTAAGAGTATAAAATAAAGAAAAACAATTTACCTAGAATACAAAGCATTTGAACACCATACCACAAAAGGGGGAATAAGGACCAGGCATCGGGGTGGCACACGACTGTAATCCCACCTATTGGGGAGGCTGAGGCAGAGGATCCCAAGTTCAAGGGCAGCCTCTGCAATTTAGCGAGAACTTGTCTCAAAATGAAAAAGGGTTGGGATGTGGCTCGGTGGTAGAGTGGCCCTGGGTTCAATCCCCAGGACTGAGGAGGAAATAATGAAGAAGGAATAATAGGACTCAACACATATGAGGCTCCTTGGAGTTAAAAATAAATCACTCAACTATGTTATTATTCAAAATACAACTGAAATAATCATCATGCTACAAAGGGGAGGGACCATGTTATCAACTCTGAATATGTAAAATAAAAACAGCTAATAAAATCCACTGGTGAGAGAAAGATACATAAGAGAATGTATAAGAATGCTAAATTCCAAACAATTTTTGCACAGAGTTAATTCAAACTCTCTAAATGAAAACAGAGTTTAGAAGAATAAAAAGGAAAGAGAAGGGGCTGGGGTTATGGCTCAGCAGTAGAGTGCTTGCCTAGCACGTGCGCAGCTCGGGTTTGATCCTCAGCACCACGTACAAATAAACACATTGTGTACAAATACAGCAGATAAATAAACAAATATTTTAAAAAATAAAATAAAAAGGAAAGAGAAGTTGAAGGAGAAGGAGGAGGAACAAGAGGGAGAAAGGGAATTATTTTTATGAGTATTAAAATAACACATAGACATTTCTTAAATTCAATTGTTCACTCACATAAGGATGATGAGACAGGGCTGGGGTTGTGGCTAAGCGGTGGAGCACTCGCCTAGCACGTGCGCGGCCTGGGTTCGATCCTCAGCACCACGTATAAATAAATGCATGTGTTACAACTAAAGCAAATAAATAAATATTGAAAAAAAGATTGATTCTCTTCTAAATAAAATAGTATCGTTAATGTGTCCCGATTAAAGATTAAAAAAAAAAAAAAAAAAAAAAAAGATGATGAGACAAAGATTTGAGCACCAGCGGATTCTTTGAGAGCCAAATCTGAGGAAATGGTAGAAGAGTGTGTGCAGTAAGAGGGGAAGATGAGGACGCCAATAAAGAACATATCATTGCCAGGTGTGGTGGTGCACACCTGTGATCCCAGCAGCTGGGGAGGCTGAGGCAGGAGGATCACGAGTTCAAAGCCAGCCTCAGTGACAGCGAGGCCCTTAAGCAACTCAGTGAGACCCTGTCTCTAAATAAAATACAAAACAGGGCTGGGGATGTGGCTCAGTGGTCGAGTGCCCTAAGTTCAATCCCTGGTGCCCCCCCCCCCCCAAAAAAAAAGAATATATTATTAAGGAAGTTACCAGTGTGGGCATTTTGAGTTTCTCCCACTGGGGGATTCTGGGACTGACAGCTAAGAGCTCACCCCCAGCAAGGAGAGGGAGCTGGGGTATTTATCCACTTGCTCCTGCAGGTCAGTGGTTGAGGGCCATCTCAGGAGGGTTAATTTTCCAACATTTTCAGCCTGCCTGTAGGCAAGCAGGGCAGCTGCAGTGTCAGAATTGAGCCTTTGGGCAGTCATAAGGGCTGGGATCAGGATTTGAGCTGGCGTGCATGACAATAATGTGTGTGGAGGGATTAAGGCAGGACATGCTATGCTGGTCATCCAGTACATGTCGGAAACTATGGGTCTAAAGAGATAGATGACAAGAAGCTTAAGTTTAAGAAGCTTAAATTCAAACATACTACACACCAACCTCTTTCTTAACTAATTCTCGAGTTTGTCTAAATTTTCTCTCATTTGAACACATCTTCTTCGTTTTGTTAACTGTCTCCTATGTCCCATAAACAAACATAAAATCACATCAGGGAAACTCTTATAATAAAAAAAATAGCCGTCAGTTTTAAACATTTAATATACCAAAGCTAGCGTCAGTCTTTTTATTTTCCCTTTAACTCTGTGTGCTTCCAATCGTTTCTAATAACAGTAATTTAGATGAAGAAGAATCCAGTTTTCTAATATGACGTTTATACTTGCTTTGCCACTTGACCCAAAATAACAATCCTGGAAAACAAGAAATGCTATTGTTTTGATAGACCCTAAGTGTTCAACGAGGACACAGGCACAGGCGTGCCTGGAGTTTCTTTAGTCTCAGCCCACGTGTCACCCATGTGATTTACACCCTTTACGAGACTAGAATATACATTTACCCTCACGATTTTGACTCTGTGGAGTTGAAGAATTGGTAAAGCACTTTGTCCAACGCATCAGGTTTATGACAATGCCTCCCATCATCCATTTATATTAGGTTGTGGAATTATTTCTGGTGTAGCTTAATTTGGTTAATAATGGTGGTTCTCCGTGAGAGGGAAAAGATATATTACAGTTGTTTCAAAACAAACACCAGGACGACAGTTTTCCTGGAGACCCAGGTTGGCAATACCATTTTTCATCTGGACACGGAGACAATGTCTTTCTCCAAAGATGGAATGATTCTATTCAAATGACATGAAAATTTTATGGCTGGAATCCTAGAAGGATGTGTGGCTTTCAATAAAATATTCATGAAAAAAGCATTGTTAAAATGATACATTTCCCTTGGCATCATTTGAGCCTTTGGGTCCAGAGCTATTTTGGGACTTTTCACTTACATGAGCCAACCCATTCTTTCTCCCTCTCTCTCTCTTTCTCTCTCTTCATCTGTACTGATTGAGCTGTGTTTGCTGCCACTTACAATTTAGAGAGTCTTAACTATTACATAAATTGGAACCAGGAGTAGGGTGGTTTCCAGGCAGCCCAAATCCCACAAATGTCTGCCACAGAGCCATAAAGAGAAGATTATGGAAATAGAAGGAATTTATGCAGAAAGGGACTTTAACATGATCTGACCCAACCATGCCATTTAATGAGTGAGTCTCCAAGAAATTAAGCAACTCTTTCTCTCTCTCTGTCTCTATTGCTCACTCGATCTTGCTCTGGTGTGTGTGTGTTTGTGTATGTGTGTGTGTGTGTGTGTGTGTGTGTGTGTATTTATATATATGCACATATAGAGTACATGTATATACATAGTTTTGCTGTGTTGCCCAAGCTGGGTCCAGACTCGAGATCCTTCTGCCTCAGCCTCCTGAGGAACTGGGATGTATTTAAAGCTTTTAATATTAACAGAGATAAAACAGGAGATGGCATTTAAAAAGATAAGACAGGCATACAACATTGTGCCGGGCTTCAATAGAATTTCATGAATGAGATTTTGTAGGATGGGTTACTATTGCCAACACAGCAACACACCATTATAGGAACAGTAGTTTTTGTTGTTCAAAATCAATATGATATGCTGCTGGGAAGCTTATCTGATAGGAATTGGTCCCCGTTCAGGATGCTGCTGAGTCATTTCATTAATTTGTCCAATAAATACTTTGGGGGGCATGAGAAATGTGTTAAGTCATTGAAGCATAGAGCAGAGAACCAGATTGGTAAGGGCTGTCCCATTAAGGAACTCTGTGTCTACTGGGAATGGCAGTTGATAAACTCAGTTTTACACAAAAAACAAAAAAATTGACTCAGCCACTTACTAAATACTTCTTTACTATCTGGATAGGCTTAAACATTACCATTTAACTTATAAACTTTTCAGCTTGAAAGATTTTAAAGGAGGGGCTGTGGTTATGGCTCAGAGGTAGAGCACTCATCTTGCATGTGTAAGACCCTGGGTTCCATCCTCAGCACCACATAAATAAAATAAAAAGGGTATTACAAAAAATGATCTTAAAGGAAAAGACACACAGTTCCAAAATAATACCAAAAGCCATGTATTTAAAGCTTTTAATTTTAACAGAGATAAAACAGGAGATGGCATTTAAAAAGATAAGACAGTAATGAAATCATAATACTCATATTCCTTTTTATTTGCTGTAATAATCCCTTTTCTTTGGCGTATGCTCATTTCTTCACAAACAAAAATTATTTATATAAAAAAAGTCGTTTCCAACATAAGAAATGCATCCAGGGTCTCCTTGGGAGCTCTGAACAATGGGGGCACTTTTGCACAGACAACACAACATGTGAGCCCATCGGAGCAGAAAGTGCCACCTGTCACTGTATGTGTGCATCTGGGGCAGACACGCAAGTGCTTCCTCTTGAACACTCAAGAGAAGGTTTCCAGTTTTGACCTGTGAAAAACAAACACCAGGACAAAGCTCCTGTCTCACTTAAACCTCATCAGCTTTAAGCGCCGACCACGCAATTGTGAAACGATTTGACCCAAGATTGGATTGTCTACGATTCTTCAGTTCATACCACGAGAGATGTCAGCTCCTGCTTCCAAAGGTGCGGGGTGGGGTGGGTGCTGCGCTGTTTTCTTCAATTTCTGAAACACTGCCGTGAGAGGTTTGATCTAAGGAGTAGAACTTCGTTCTACCCACCCAGGGAGGTCTCCGTCTGTTGCTGTGCCACTAAAGCAGCACAGCTTCTTGTGCTGCTCAGATGCTTCCATGATAAACAGAAAGGGAAAGGCAAAAACTGAGAAAGAAAAAAGAAAAAAAAAATGGGAGGGAAACAGAAAACCCTACAAAAGAGTGCCTACCATTTTATTAAATGAAAATCTGAGGAAGTGGGCTCTCGTGAAACCCAATATATTTCTTAATTCAACATATCACTGAATTTGGTCTTAAAATTATGTTCACTTTGGTTTATCAAACACACACCATTTATCTTTTATATGTAAACATCAGGCAATATTCAGACGTAAATCTAAATTTTTGCTGGGCATGGTGACACATGCCTATAATCCCAGGCTGTTGAGAAGCTGAGGCAGGAGGATCTCAAGTTCAAAGTCAGCCTCAGCAATTTACTGAGGCCCTAAGCAACTTAGTGAGACCCTGTCTCAAAATAAAAAAAAAAAAAAGAACTTGGGATGTGGCTCAGTGACAGAGTGCCCTGGGTTCCATTCCCAACACCTCAGAAGATAAAATAAATGAGAAAAGAGGAAGGGGAAGGAGAGGAGGGGACAAGAGGAGAGAGAGGAGAGGAGCGAACCTGCTCGTGCCACTGTGGATCCGTGTGCACGACAGGCTGGCAAACTTCAGACCACAGACTGCACATTTTAGAAGTCCACTGACTTAAAATTTGTGGCTTTCCTATTTAAAGATATTTTCTTTCCAAGGTGTTTCATGGGAGTTACCAAAGTCAGAGAAAATGCCACCTCATGGTAACATCCTAGCTATAGCAGATTTCCCCCCAAAATTTTCGACCAAACTCACCTAAAATTTCAGGAGATAGTGTGGGAATCTCAAGGCAGACAACTGCACCAGGTTCTAAGGCATCACAGGTTCATAATCCATCATTCTGGAATGTTCTAGCGTTCTGTCGTGGACCTTGGCTGGTCACTGCTCCTGTGTATTCAGTGAGCAGCAGCAGCAGGGTTGTGAGCACGCCCTGCTCTCCTAAAAGAAGAGGAGCCGCTCGGTTCCAAGTCCTACCGCAGACTCCAAGTCTCCGGCCCACCAAAGGGGGGAAAACACTTCTTGAGGTCTGGGAGCCACCAACAAATCCAGAGGAACGTCTGTGGGTTTACTGGCTGTTCTGAACACGCGGAAAGGAGATGGGAATGGGGAGCAGAGATTCACGTCCACATCCTGCCTCTTTCACTACGGAGCTGGGAATCTAAGAGGCATTTTCCTTCAGCCAAAGACAATTCCAAAATGGTTGTGTATTAGATGTGCCCGGGACACAGATGGAAGGCCCAACACAAAGATACGAAGGAAGGGACAATGTCGCCTCTGGTGGTGTGTGAGGAAACAAAAGAGCAAAATAAGAGATTCACATCGTGGTGGCAGTTTCCTTAACAAAAAAGAACAGACCAGGCCACCAGGAGAGCAGGGGTTACCACCTCCTCTTGTAGATTTAAACTTGTGACAACCACAGTTGTGGCACACACCAGCAGTGACCGCTACCTGCTCATGTCTTTCTATGCTGAGATTTTTTCATCTCTTGCAGGGGAAGACTTCCTCTGCTGATGGGATGTCCCAGGATTCTGATGCCCAGGATGCCATACTGACATTAATAAAAATCATGCTTTCCATTTTTCTCTTGTGGGTGGCTTTCTACATATGAAGAAAGGTGCTCAGTATTTTTATTTCCAAAAATGTTGCTGTAAAACCAGATGCGTCTTACGCAGACCTGTGTATCTTATAGAAAAGCAGTTTTATTTGGTTCATTTATTTCTTTGTATCATAATTTCCTTATTTACCTAATGAAGATGATGTAGGTCCCCACAGAGTTCACCAGGCTGTGGGAAACTTTAAGGAGGTCATTTATGCAAAAGCCATTTGCAGTAAAGAAATATGCAAAATGTCCCACTGCTGATACCAACATGAAGCAACAGGGGGAAAGTCAGCTTCCTTGAGGGAAGAGGATATAGAATTTCCAGTACCGTAACTAGGTACAAAGACCTGCAAGTTTCCTTGGTGAAGAGCTGAGTAACCCCAGAGAAAAAAAGGGAAAAATGAAATCAGATTCTCTGAGGCTGGTAGGGAGGTGAATCTTCTTGCCAATGGAGTCAGCACTGTTTGCTTGAGCACATCAGATCTGAGGTTGGTATTGATCTCCACCCCTGCCGAGAGCAGGAGGGAGGTGCCCACGCCTACTGATGGCTGAAGACACCGAGTGCCTCTGTCTCTGGGTGAACACGAAGTCGCGTCACTTTGTTAAAGAGATTCCTTGCGCCCAGTGCAATTGCTGGATTCCCTTCCAGAAATTTCTGCTGCATAGACATTTCTCATGATTTAGTCCTCCACAAATGTAAGCAATTTTTTTGAGAAGCACCCTCAGTTACATGCCTCATTCTTGAATATCACCCAGTTCGCTGAGATCCGAATGCTTCTTCCAGATGCATTCGAGTCCAGTGCCGTAAAAATAATAATCTTGTCCGACTTTTTAGTCTCCTACATAAAAATCTCAGCATAGGGTCCACTGTTACTGAGATCACCTGTTTTAAATATGTGTTATAATGGAAAATCAGATGTAGGAAATAGGGGAAAAGGTTTAAAACACAATAGGGTGGTGGAGGGCTGGAAGGGAATACATTAAAAATGGTGACCATCTTTTCCACTGGTTGGTGGGATGACTAAACTAATCCTGATTTTGGCCCCTTGGCCTATACTCTAAAGTGTGTTTGTTTGCCTCATAACTACGGATGACTTTTCTAACAAGGGGTGAGGGTGCCAATTGCATAGAAGGAGGCTTGGGACTGTTAGACGCCACTGAAATGGCCTCACACACTTGCCGGGAATTGGAAGGCTCTCGAAAGTTCCTTCCCACAGCCAGTGGGACCTGCTGGACCACTGCTATGTACACAGTAATAGGGCTTTTGTTTTGAAAGAGATAAATAGGATTTTAGAAAAAATTAAAGGCATGTTCCCTTTTAGGGGCAACTAATTTAGCAAAACGTAACAAGGCTTTTTAAACTCAAACAGTCATGAAGCACCATTAAAAATATTCACACAAAAAAGATCCAGGCATTGGAAAGACGGGCACTTCCTTGGCCACAGAAGTCCGAGGGCCGGGAGCACGAGGGCGGTCAGCGCCTGTGGTCAGGGCCCACGTGGACGATGACGTGCTTCTCGTAAGCCCTCCTCATGGTTTTCTCGATTTGCTTCAGGAAAACTTGCGGGATCCGTCCACAGAGAGTGTGTACCGTCTCCAGAAACTTCAGCTGGAGAGGGTGATACATGGATTGAAAGAGGTTGTCTTGAAAGGGAAACTGAAAGATGATCAAAAAAAAAAAAGTATATTTTAGTTACTGAAATGCCATTTAAACTACAAATCATGCTGACCGAGACTGACCCAGGGACTGACTGTTAGTGCTGGAGTCTGGCTCAGTGCAAGGGTCTCCAGGGACCTAAACTCAGATTTGGTCTAGCTGTGCGACTCCAAGCAGTCACTGAACCTCGTGGACCTCAGTGTCTCCACACCTTAAACACACACACACGGTTTACTGGTGTTGCCGCCTGAAGCGCTTGGAGCAACGGAGCCGCGGGAAGAAATTTAGAGGCAAGCTGGAGACGAACAGCTTTTTTATTCTGATAACTTTTCTCTCTGGTTCTAACAACGACTAACACACGCCACACACACACACCACCAAAATGGCTCTGACCCGATCAGCAATTTCGGCCAAGTCACTCGAGATCCCGGGACAAATCCCGTGAGACTACGGAAGGCGACAATGCCCAAATCTCCACGGCTCATAGTCAACCGCAATTCAAGTCATCTCCCCAAACAGGGCTCCTGCATACTGGGTCATTAAAACTCCTAGAATCTGAAGACAATGCCTGTGTCTAGGGACAGGACCCTTTACACACAGTGTGTTCACGCCGAGGAGGGGCAGAACTCAAGTAGGTTCTTGAAATCCACTGCACCTTATCCACTCAACTCTTATTTTTTGCCTTTGAAGCAATCTTAATGAAGAAGCTTCAAGGTATGTGTATGATGACCTCGGAAAGCTCAGAGTTCAGCAAGGACCGGTGTAATCCATGGCCAGGTACTTTACTGTAATGATTCAGGAGCCAACTACTGGTCCACTTTGTATTCCACATCTGAGGGTTTGTTCTTTAGACTTGGATTTGGATGCTCCTGTTTTCCTATGGGGTGTGTCCATGAGCGGTGTTTTCCAAAAGAAATCCTGCAGACTGCTTAGTCACGAGCCCACATCAAGATTTATCCCACTCTTGTTGAAAGGACACAGGCTGCTAGCAGACCGAGTCAAAGCTTCCTTCTTAGCAAGAACGTTTTATGCGAAAAGACGTGAGAGAAGAAATGGAAGAAAAGAACGGCTAAAGGGCAGGCCTCCCTGGCCTGGCAGCATCGCGTGTGGGCTTCGGTCTCCTAGAACAAGCCTCAGTGCCTTTAAAGTTCACCAGAAATGTTGCTCAAGCATGTTTATCAGAATGCAAATTCCTTCCCGGAGGGAGTTTATGATTGATGCAATACAGAATGCATGGTCCCAGATCAGGGATGGGACACTTTTTTTTTTTTTTCTTTTCTTTTCATTAGCACAATCTATGCCACTGCTAAACCCTTGAGGTGGGCATGAGTCTGCCCCTTTCCATCACTGTATCCCCAACCGATGGAACAGCAGGTGGAACCGTGGCGTCCTCCTGGACTCCTCTTCCCCATGCCCTCAGCCACCCCTCAGGAGGCCTGAAGCACCAGCTTGACAACTCCCAGGAGAGGCCCCTCTCCTGCGACCCTCCCACACCAGCCCCTGCTGCGGAGTCTCGCCTGCAGGGTGCAGCCCATGTCCCACAGTGCCTTTGTCTTCCCCTCCTGCACCCTCCCACCAGCTGCCACGGGGATGTTTTTCAAGCATAAATCAGAGCCCCCACTTTCTGGCAGGGCAACGAGGAGACCAACTCCTCCCTTGTCTTAGAGGCTCCCGGTGACCTGGGACCCTCTGTCTTCCCCTCCACTCTTCCCATTCTGGACCTGGTGGCCTCCTCCCAGTCCTCTGGGCACGTGGAATCCCTTCCTGCCTCAGGACTTAGCCCTGGTCCTGCTGCTTAGCAGGACGTCCCCTGGGTTTCCGTGGCAGAGGACTCCACCTGACCAAGTCCCAGGAGTGGCTGGGGCCCCTGACGGTGGAGCACTCCTCTGCCCGACTGCTGCCTGAGGACTGAAAGACGGTCCTCTCGCTGGGTCCTGCGACCTTCTCATGAGGTAGATGACATAATCATCCCCACCGCACAGACAAGGACGCTGAGGCCGGTAGGCTGACGGCACCGCTAAGGACCCACCACGGAGAGTGACGAGGCCCAAGGCCAGGCTCTGACCCCACCATGGGCACAGCACCACAGCTGGTGGGGGAGGGAGGGAGACGCTGCTGGGACGGAGTCCGGCCATAGGCACTCACAACAAAAGATCACCCGCCACTTGGGATTTCTTGATTCAAAGGCCGAGTGAAAATTGTCTATTTAGGCCCAAGTGAGGACTGTCACGGAGTGAGTTGGTGGAATTATTTATGAAACTAGATTCTCTGGCCTCTTTCTGACCCCTAAGAAAACAGACGAGATGAGTTGTAACCCAAGAAGCACAACTGCCCGGCTCCGCAGGGCTGACAGGGCAAGAGAAAGCCGAGAGGCCCTGGCTGAGGCCCTCAGCAACGCCACTGTGCCCTGAGCCAGCGGCCGGGCCCCTGGAGTCAGTGTTTGCATGACTGCATGTGAAAACACCACTGAGTTCAGAACAGAGGTTTGCTGTAACCGAATTGCCTGGCCCTTGAAAGCCCGGCCCTGGGAAGGCAGGTGAGCCGCAGGCAGCATTGGCCCAGGTGTGCGCCCAGCTCTGCCTGCATGGGAGGCAGGGCCTGGGTCTCCCCTAGGAATTCTCCGGTGCCGTCTAGCAAAATGCCCGCTCACATACCCACAGTGTTGCCTGTCCCGCCTCACTCCTGCCAAGCCCTGTTTGTGAAATTCTAGGCCCTTAAAAAAAACAACAACAACAACAACCCTGTGAGGTCTATGTCAGGGGTCGGCAGAGTTGTGGAGGGGGGACTGGAGGGTACTGTAGGCTTGTGGACCCACAGTCTCTCTCACAAGTAGTCATCTCTGTGCCAGGCACAGTGGCTCAGGCCTGAGCCCAGCGACTCAGGAGGAAACCATATGAAGTTCGAATTTCAGCACTACTGAATCGATCTCATCGGGACATGGGGACGCCATCCACTGCGCATCCTCTCTGGCTGCTTCGATGTCACAGCAGCGCAGGTGACTTGTCTTTTTTAGGTACTGAGGATTGAATCCAGATGCTTTCACCATTTTTATTTTGAAACAGGATCTTGCTAAGTTGCCCAGGCTGGCCTCCAACTTGTGATCCTCCTGCCTCAGCCTCCCGAGTAGCAGGGGTCGCAGGTGTAAGCCATCACTTTGGCCCTGCAGCGGTCAGGCCTCTGCCCTGGGCCAGCCACGCACAGGCTCAGAGCATGGAGGCCACCTTACCAGGGCCGCGGCTCGACCACTTCTCCCCACGCCGGCTCCTGCCTTCCCGCTGCTCCCAGTCCCTGGCTGGTGGGCCTATGAGAGGGAGGAGCCTTTGTCTGGGGTCCCTGGCAGTGACTCCGCCACCTCTGTGGTGGCCCCTGGCCCTGGCCCTGGGCCCTTTGGCAGGAAACGACACTGCCCTCTTGCACTGTTGCAGGTGGGTGAACCAAGGACGGGCGCTGCCCTGCGCTGGCTGCCCCTGGACTCCTGGCTGCTCAGGGCTCAGGGCTGCAGCCAGGACACGCTCCACTTGGACCGTGTTGCCATCTTATTCCCTTTACCCTATCCTGTGACCTCTACCAGGGCAAACGGCAAAGCAGTTCTCTTTTTTGATATGAAATTTCCTTCCAAAGTGAATTTAAGTTAGACACGATGAGAGACTTGTGTGGAAATCCAAGTCGGAGCGGACATGGCTACAAAGTGGACTTGGTGACGGGGTGACCGAGACGGGGGAAACCGGTGTGACCCAGGGCTCTGGGAATATCTGGACTGCCCACGCTCGCGAGCGCAGGCCGGCCGGCAGGGACAGGAGCGCACTTACGTCCCGCATGGCTTCGTAGAGCGCCTTGAAGGTGGGTTGCTTGTCGTCGTGATAGACACCCCGGTTCCCGTGCAGGACGGACACGCCCTCGCGCTCGGCCTCCCTGCAGTTGCTGCCGTACATGCAGTGGTCCGGGCGGTAGTTCCACTGGCAGGGGAACACGTAGAGACGCTCTGGAGAGACAGGGCACAGGCCGCTCAGGACCCGCTCCCGGCCTCCGCCCTCACCCACCGTCCCCACGGACTGTGCGATCCCACCAGGCACAGGGGGACTGCGACCGGGACCAAATTTCAGCAAATCTGACAACATTCTGAGATCGAGAACCGAAGGCACACCCGCTGATGATGACGTGAGCTTCAGGGCACCAGACAGCCTGGCCCAGGTCCCGGTCACCCACGTCCTTGAACTTGGCTCTGTATTTGTAGAGTGGAAATAGCAGGGCCTCCCTCGGATTATTATTATTATTATTATTATTATTATTATTATTATTATTTGTACCAGGGATTGAACTCATGTGCACTGGACCACTGGGCCACGTCCCCAGCCCTTTTTTGTATTCTACTAGAGACAGGGTCTCACTGAGTTGCTAAGTGCCTCACCATGGCTGAGGCTGGCTTTGAACTCGCCATCCTCCTGCCTCAGCCTCCCAAGTGCTGGGATGACAGGTATGAGCTGTTCCTCCCTCTGATGATTGAATTTTTTAGATGCATGGAAAACGATCAGCAGAGGGTCGAGCACACAGCGGTAGGATTCAGTACCGATGGCAGCTCTGACCGACTCATTGTTGGGGATGGTGCTGGGGTTCAAGCCCAGGCCCCAGACATACTCAGCACGTGCTCTTCCCCCAAGCTCCATTCCCAGCCCTAGAATCAACTCCTAGGAAAGGCTCTGTGAAATGGACAGACACACTCGAGACGGAAGCCAAGATTCCTCTTTAGATTAAAAATGAAGCAAAGGGAAAACACAAAAGAAAAAAGAAAGAAGCCCTCCACCAGATACCCACGTGCACCATGCTGTGTGTGTCACACGTGTGTGAGTGTGCGTCTCTGAAGCATGCTGGACCACCTTTGGAAGACTCTGCCCCCACCCGTCCCTGCCACCATCTGGCAGTGTTGGGCGCAGGGAGGCCGCTACTGGCATCTGCTCGGGCGTTCTAAGCATCCTACGGGGGACAGGGATGCGGTCACGTCCTACAGGGGACAGGAGAGCCCCCGCAAGAGTTGGAGTGCCGATGCGGAGACGCCACTCTGATCCTTGGACACGGCAGATTCCCCTTGCTGACTGCAGTTATTATACGAATGGTGGCGAGTTCCTGAGCCGGAGCTGCCTGGCTCCCAGGCCTGATGCCTTCAGGCTGGGGCCTGAGCAGTAGGAGTGGATCGCAGCTCTCTGCAAAGGCATCACTGGTGGTGAGAAGGGCCTGTGAGACCGCAAGGAAGGGCTACCGCCAATCAATCCTACTAGATGCCCTTCCCAGGCCGATGGCCTCCCTCCTCATGGAGAGGACCACCCTTAAGATTACTGACAGCCGGGCAGGGTGGCGCACACCTGTAATCCCAGCAGCTCAGGAGGCTGAGGCAGGAGGATCACAAATTCAAAGCCAGCCTCAGCAATAGTGAGGCGCTAAGCAACTCAGTGAGACCCTGTCTCTAAATAAAATACAAAATAGGGCTGGGGATGTGGCTCAGTGGTCAAGTGCCCTGAGTTCAATCCCCGGTACCAAAAACAAAAAAAAGAAAAATTGCTTACAGAAGGCTCCAGGATGGACAGCAGCGAATGAAGAGACCACCACACCCCCTGCAGACCTCGTGTGTCTCTACAGCTCAGTGTTTGACGGGCCAGAGGCAACGGGACCCTCCCAAACTCCTCGTGTCACACAGCACACGCCCCCTTCTTCCCAGAGTGCTCCAGCCCCACCTTGCTTGTCCTTCCCTTATCCCCACACAGTCCGCAAGTGTGGTGGCCACCTTCAAGTCACACTCCCTAGACCTGAACCCATGGCTCTGTCCCCTGTGGGAGCTTTCTGCATTCACTGCAAGGGTGGGTGGGAGACCAGAGGAGCGAGGAGCCCAGCTGCGCCCAGCTGCGCCCTTTCGTGACCGGATGGTTCGCAGCAGCCACACACGGCACCTGCCTAGGCATCTGAACCATCCCTGCCAAGGTTCCAGCTCCACAGATGGGTCTAGAGCCTGTCTCTGCTTGTATCAATCCATTGACTGAATCAATCACTGTCTGCTGAGTGCCCGCTGCGCGTGCTGGGAGCAGAGCAGACCACGGGCGAGTCCAGCCCCTGCCCTCTGGGAGATCACCACCAGAGGGGCTCTGGGTTCGGGCAAGCGCCTTAGGACCTTGTGCACACGGACACCTTTCTCTCACAGTGACCTCTGGAGAGGCCTGGGCCTAGTAAGGGGCACTGCGTGGCAGAAAGTAGAAATAACCGCAGCTTTGGAATTAGCCCGATCCCAAATGGTTCAAACTGGCTTCTCCCCCTTGCTGGCTCTCTGGCCTTGGTGTTATCGAAACCCTTGGCCTCACTCGAGTAGCAGTACGCAGAAGGCCATTGATGCAGCCTGAATGCCACGCGTTGGCTGTGACCCCACAGCAGAGCCAGCGCCGCGCTCAACCTCTGCAGGGTTCAAACACAGGACCCCACCACGGGCTGAGTCGATCCAAACCTCACACGGCTTTTCTGTGCTTCGGTTTCATCATCTGTAAAGTGGGGAGAAGCAGAGACGTCACCTGATGGGAGGTGGAGGGGCACTAAAGGAGGCCCTCTCCACACAGGCTTGGAGCAGGGGCTGGCACTAAGCGGGCACAGGCTGAACACGAGCTGCACTGGCCCTGTGCCACAGTCAGCGCCACCCTAAGGCTGTGGGCCTTAGGCCACCAGAAGGGTAACCCAGAGGACTTAGCCTGAGCGGGCCTGGACTGCTTTCCAACAGAGTCTACCTGTGACAAATGTTGATTCCAATCGCTTCTGAACACACAGGCGGTCAGTCATTGTTAATGTTTTATAGGTCGCAGATCTGTCTGAGACTCTAATGAAAGCTTTAGACCCTGAGTCTGGAAAAATACAACCGGGAACATATAAAGGCTCATAAAGAACATTTGCTTACAAGTCCAGGGATTTATAAATCTCATAAAGACCAGCTAAGAAGCTCAGCTGTAGGATCTCCAAAAGGAAACGGGATTCCAGGCAGAATTCGATTCGCGTCTTCACCCCCTGCAGAATCTCCCAGAATAAGAAACGCAAAACACGCTGAGCACACAGTCTACACACGCTTCCCTGGGGCTCTGCTGCCGGGGTACTGGTGTCGGTAGGTGCACGTGACAAAGGCTGCTCCTGCCCCCAGGGCTTTGTGCTCTTGTAAAGGAGACAGTGCACAGTAGGAGATGAATGTGAGCTGTCAGTAGTCAAGGGAGGAAGACTCATTTCCAGGAGGTGAGGTAAGGATGGAATTCTCACAGCCAGGAACAGAGGCTTAGAAGAACAGTTGAGGAGGAGAAAATGGAGGTAAAATGTTTGGGAATCACCGTGTGTGTGTGTGTGTGTGTGTGTGTGTGTGTGTTTTGCAGTCCTGGGCATTGAACCCAGGGACTCACAGATGCTAGGCAAGTGCTCTACCACTGAGCTGCGTCTATCTCCAGGCCTTTTATTTTTTATTTTGACACGGTCTCACCAAGTTGCTGAGTCTGGCCTCACACTTGCAATCTACCTCCCTTAGCCTCCCAAGTAGCTGAGACTGCAGGTATGTGCCACCACGCCCAGCTCAGACTGTGTCTTAGAGAAGACACATGACCTTAGTTTTCCTGGGGCAAAGGTGATCTCTTCAAATGGGACAGGCAAAAGGAAAAAAAAGTTGTCACATGAATATATTGCTCTGAGCAATTCACCAGAGCCAAGTGATGGAACCAACCCAGATGTCCGTCAACAGAAGAATGGATGAGGAAAATGTAGTACAGATACACAGTGGGGTCTTACTCAGCCATGAAGAAGAATGAGATCGTGACATTTGCCAGTAAAGGAACAGGACTAGGCGACACCATGCTAACTAAGTGAAATAAGCCAGACTCAGAAAGTCAAGGGTTGAATGAATGTTTTGTCACAGACATGGAAGCTATAGAGGTGGGCAGAGAGAAAGGAGTAAAGAAAGAAGTCTCGGGGAAAGAGAAGGGAGACTGATAGGGCAGAAGAAGGGATGGAGAGGCGGGAGAGGGGAGGCCTGGGAAGTCCTTGTACCAGGGTCCACGCTGAGCTTTGAATCTAGCCCTTCCTGTTACATACTTGGGACCCAAATCTACCAAATTATGCCATATCTATGTACAAATGAACCACAATGAATGCAGCTTTTATTTATAATTAAGGTGCTAATTAAAATACTAATAAAAATAGACAGGATCAGTAGAATAGAGCAAGCAGGGCATGATACAAATATGACGTCATAAATCCCCCCATTACGTACAATTATAATGTACCAATAAAAATTACTTTGAAAAAAAATATATTGCTCTAGCCTAAAATATTCAAAACAGAAATCTATATAAAGCCGGGTGCGGTGGCCCACACCTGTAATCCCAGCACTTTGGGAGGCTGAGGCAGGAGGATGGTGAGCTCAAAGCCAGCCTCAGCAATGGCGAGGCACTTAGCAACTCAGTGAGACCCTGTCTCTAATAAAATACAAAAAAGGGCTGGGGACGTGGCCCAGTGGTCGAGTGCCCCTGAGTTCAATTCCTGGTACCAAAAGGAAAAGAAAGAAAGAAAAGAAATCTATATAAAGATGTAAGTAATTAACTTCCATTCTAGTTTGTGAAGCCAAGGAAGATGAGCTTTGTCCTTTTTGAAAGGAGATGGGAAGCTCATCCAATCAGAGCCAGCGCTGATGCATCTGGGGCTGGGGACTGAGCAGGGTCGCTGTGCAGGTGAACCAGCCTTGGCTACTTTTTTGCCCTTGGGCTCCAGAGTTAAGTGCACGGGAGACAGTCCCACCGGGTTAGCAGGAGCCACAGGGAAGGCAGGGCACTAAGTGATAGATACGTTACCCTCCCCCGCCCTCAGAGCTTTCCACACCCTAAGAGAAGCAACCTTGTTTCAAGATGTTCCAGACAGGATGTTCCTTCCCCGGGCAGAATGTTTCTTTTCCCCAGGCAACAGCCAATAGGCTTAAAGGACACCCTGTTCTAGCCAATGGTGTTTGGGGTTGCTCTAGTGCACCCCCCACCAGAAATCCCTATATAAGGCCCTGTCTGAGAGACTCAGATCAGCCAGAGAGAGACACAGGGACACAACATCGGCTGGTCGCTGCTGAGAGGAGGAAGCCACTGCAGCAGCTCCAGACCCATCGCCTCCAGCTTGACGGCAGCTGCCCCAGCCGACAGCTCCAGACCCATCGCCTCCAGCCGACGGCAGCTGCCCCAGCCGGCAGCTCCAGACCCATCGCCTCCAGCCGACGGCAGCTGCCCCAGCCAACAGCTCCAACCCATCGCCTCCAGCCGACGGCAGCTGCCCCAGCCAACAGCTCCAGACCCATCGCCTCCAGCCGACGGCAGCTGCCCCAGCCGGCAGCTCCAGACCCATCGCCTCCAGCCGACGGCAGCTGCCCCAGCCAACAGCTCCAGACCCATCGCCTCCAGCCGACGGCAGCTGCCCCAGCCAACAGCTCCAGACCCATCGCCTCCAGCCGACGGCAGCTGCCCCAGCCGGCAGCTCCAGACCCATCGCCTCCAGCCGACGGCAGCTGCCCCAGCCAACAGCTCCAGACCCATCGCCTCCAGCCGACGGCAGCTGCCCCAGCTGACAGCTCCAGACCGACCACCTTCAGCAGCTGCCCCAGCTGACAGCTCCAGACCGACCACCTTCAGCCCGACGGCTGCTCCCAGCTGACAGCTCCAGCCTCCAGCCAGACAGCAGCTGCTTTAGCCGACAGCTCCAGAGATCCCAGCCGGTGCAACCAAGCACCCACCTTCTGTCCAGAGCTTGCACACTCCCCTCTCCCTGACTCCCTTCTCCCACCAGAGCTTGCACACTCCCTTCTCCCTGACTCCCCTCTCCCACCTCTTCGACCTTCGACCAGAGCACCTCTTCTCCGGTTTTCACTACCGGCTACAAAGGCTGTTAAATAAATCTCTTGGCTGCACGGCTGTCCCCGGTGTGATGCTTTGCCCTTCACTAAGACCGCGTGCAATGGCGGAAGAGAAATTCCCCTCAAGTCACCAGAGCTGCCACCGAAGTAGCGGGAAATCCACGGTGGCAGTTAAGAATGACAGATGTGTCCTTTATTCACAGCTCCGCTTTGCAGGGGTCACACTGTGAGATCTCCATTTCGTCAGTCAGGGATGGAAAGACAGAGGGGCTAAGGTAGCATCAGGAACGGCTGACGGGAAACTGCACAGATCTGCTAGCCGCGCCCGGAGCGCACGAGCAGCGACTCACACATGATCGATCCCCTGTTCTGAAATGGGTTTATTTTAGGCATGATTATCAGGGCTGTCAAAGTCTGACGTTTAAAAAAGACAGCCCAGGAAACCGCTCAGGTTGACTTACCCACTGGTGAAGTAATAACACCGCGAATGATCTCAAGACCCCAGGTCCCCAGGCGTTCAACCCACTGCACTTGGTCTTTGCTTTTGCGCTCTCAGTTTTATGTGAAGAAGCTCAGGAGTGGATCATCGGGGCGTGTGAAACCCTGGTGCTCCCAGGGGCCACGGGGCCACTGGGGCTCGGCCACTTGCAAAGCACCGTGGGTCGCTGCTCCTCACATTTCTGTTCCTTTCGCACTCTGGGTCCCTGAGATCCTGGGGAAGCTCACGCCCGACCCTGTCTACATCATGGTAACAGAGGCTGGTCACTGCGAGCCACCGTGCCACCAGGCCGGAGGCTGTTGGTCACACTGTCCCAAGCGTTCATTTTTTAATGTCCCTCCCTGGAACGCCACTTTCCCACTCTTCTGTTTTCTTCTAGAACACACCTTGTTCCAGAAAAGGGCCACTCACTCTTGCACGAAGACGTTTCTTTCCGCGCAGTCTAGGAGGCCCCTCCTCCCTCCCGCCCCATGGCCTCTCCCAGCAGGTTCTCTGGGTGAGTGAATGACGGGAAGCTGGAGCCTCCTCCGCCACACGGACGGCTGTCCTCCTCCTGCTTCTTCTTTCTACTTCTCTCCTGTCCCTGGCTGTGGCCTCTTTCCCTCCTTTCCCTTAATTCCGTCATTCAGCCCACACTCTGCAACCCCCCCCCCCCGCCCTGAAGGTGCTGAGCCTCGCCCCAGGAAGGACGAAGGTGGACGCCACCCCTCCTCACAGACCCGGCCACTTCCGCTCTGCTCTTGTGCTCTGCGTCGGGGCTGGGGACCTCCCAGACACCCCTGCTGGGCTCTGCCACGTTCCCCTGAACAGTCCTGGTGTAAAGCCATGGGCTCTGTCAACCCCAGAGCGCGGCCCTGCTGCCACCCCATGCTGGCTGCGTCTGAGGCCTGCGAGGAGGCTCACAAAAGGCCACTGGGGAGAGCGTCCCCGTGACTGTGGCCCCGTGACCCTCCTGCCCCTCGGGCCGTGCACTCAGCTCCCGTCAGCCTGTGACTGCTGCAGGGCGCCCGCCCTCCTGCTCCCTGGGGCAGAGCTCTCTGCCACCCTGGCTGGTGCCCGCCTGGTCGTCTGGACCTGTTGGCGTCATCTTCTTCCCTGCCCGCGGCCCACTTTTCTAGAAATGGCCCCAGAAGAAGCAGCAGACCTAAGAGGTCACGTTGAGAGGGAAATGTCACAGGACTGCCCGGCTGGTCCCTCATTGACTGGGCCGAGGGTGGTCTTCATAGCTGAGCGAGCTCAGTGTCTGTCTGTCTGTCTGTCTGTCTCTCTTGAACTGGAAACATAGGAAAGCCACCGTCTTTGCTGGTGGACTGTTGGGACTCATGTCTGCCAAGGGGACGGACTTTGGCTGCTCACCACGCTCTAGTAGGACCGGGGCTGAGCCAAGGGGTGTGGCTATGACGTAGCGTGAGAGACCCAACCGCCCTGCTGGCTGAGTGGTTAGTTCTAGGCCTATTTAAGTTCAGCACCTTGCCAATAAAATCCGAGTTTTTTGGATTCTCGCTTGCTATACAAAGCTCCCTGGGTGTGGCGTGGTTTCTGTTCACCAAACAGAGGTAGACACTCAGCTATTTTTGTCCTTAAGCTCATCCTCGCCGGGTAAGTTGTTTTCTTTCTGCGGGCAGAAGGAAAAACCCCTTTTGGGCCCAAAAAGGGGATAGCTTAGAACTCGGCCCCATTCATAACTCAGCAGCCCCGGCAGTGGACTCCTATGGTCGTGCTGCCTTGGACCTGGCCATCAGAAGGGGCCTTGGGCAGACCACGGCTGTCTGGGAGAGAGCACACAACCAGGCAGGCATGGGGGAGCAAAGGTGGCGGCCCCCAGGCCTCTCGGGCCTCGGCCCTTCCCACACCCGTTCTCCAGGAGCCTGTGTGGCCTGACCCTCCTGTCGCGGGCCTCAGACTTACCAAGTCCCCTCTCAGTAGCCTGCCTCTGTGAAACCCAAGTGCAGGCATCTCCATGTCCCCTTCTGGAAAGTTCTCTCTGGGCTCATGTCAGATTTACCAGACTCCACAGTGATAGATAGGTTACCCTCCCCCACCCTCAGAGTTTTTCCACACCCTAAGAGAAGCAACCTTGTTTCATTCTCCGGACAGGATGTTCCTTCTCTGGACAGGATGTTCCTTCCCCAAGCAGAATGTTTCTTTTCCCCAGGCAAGAGCCAATAGGCTTAAAGGTCGCCCTGTTCTATGGGCAAAGAGCCAATGGTGTTGGGATTGCTCTGGTGCACCCCCCACCAGAAATCCTTAAAAAGGGCCCTGTTTGAGAGACTCAGAACAGACACACGGACACACAACATCGGCTCGTCGCTGCAGAGAGGAGGGAGCCACTGCAACAGCTCCAGACCCATCGCCTCCAGCCGACGGCCGCTCCCAGCTGACAGCTCCAGCCTCCAGCCAGACAGCAGCTGCTTTAGCCGACAGCTCCAGAGAGCCTAGCCGGTGCGACCAAGCACCCACCTTCTGTCCAGAGCTTGCACACTCCCCTCTCCCTGACTCCCCTCTCCCACCAGAGCTTGCACACTCCCTTCTCCCTGACTTCCGTCTCCCACCTCTTCGACCTTCGACCAGAGCACCTCTTCTCTGGTTTTTTGCTACCAGCCACGAAGGCTGTTGAATAAATCTCTTGGCTGCACGGCTGTCCCCGGTGTGATGTTTTACCCTTCACACAGAACCCTGCTCTTGACCCACACTCTCCTGTCAAGACATGAGCTCGGTCCTCCTCCCTGGGAGAAGCCGCCCGGGCTGGCCGCCCCAGGTGTCCTGTGGAGGAGCCACCGGCAGGGCTCGAGCCGGCTCCTCTTGAGCCAGTTTATCACCCAGCCAGTGACACCCCCACAGGCTTTTACTATCTCATTATAGCAAGGGTTTGAAAACGTGTTTTAGCTAATGAGTCTTAAACACATTTTAAAAAGTGGTGTCACTGGCTACGGGAGAGGCTGATCATAATGACATTCCAGGTGGGCCACAGGTTTTATATGCCTGCTTCATCCTCAGCAACCCAAGCAAACCATCACATAAATGTGAATTTCCTGGGCTGGGGTTGTGGCTCAGCGGTAGAGCCCTCTCCTAGCACGTGCGCAGCCCGGGTTCAATCCTCAGCACCACGTAAAAATACAACTAAAAAAGCAAATAAATAAATATTCTTAAAAATTATTTTTAAAATGTGAATTTCCTGAGTCGCAGCCACGCTGCCTCCCGCTCTCCTTCCTAGGGGTAATTGTACACATCCTGTTTTCAAATGCAGTTGGTGTGGGTTGTACAAAGTGCTCACAGACCATGTAAACGGAGAAAACCTGCAGTGGGGTGGATATTGCTGGGCTTCAGTTTGAAGATCTCACGCTTAATGAAGTGCCTGGGCTGAGTGTGAGACAAGATCAAAGTCAGCCAAAAAGAACAGGGAGTGCAGCCGGCGGTGATCTCAAACTTGGCGACTTACTTCAACCTGCCTGGAACCAGGATTTTGAACCAACTTCAAAATAACTTTATGATATCTTTTACTCAGTGGATCTAGGTAGGAGTACGGAAGCCATTAAACTCAGCTGGTTCCGCGACCTTTAAAGACAGGGACTCGTGTCTAATTGCAAAGCTGCTTATGGTGGCCTTTGAAGAGCATTTACTCACCGATCATAACCTCAAATAATCTGCAATAGGCCATGAGGATTTCTGGGAAGGCAATGGTGCAGACCTTTTGGATGCCTCAGTAGAGGAAGTTGGGCAGAGAGGTTTAGATCATGTAGTTTTACCACACATCAGAATACATCCCACTGACATTTCGCTCTGTGCATCGTATCAGTTGACTGTACTTCTTGGAAGAGTGGTGTGGCAGAGTCGCAAAGCCACTCCCTACAAATGGAGGCCAGTGTTGGAGATCTCAACATCTGGTCTTTTGTGCCTGTAGCTGATTTCCACCTCCATTGGACACCCGGGGGCAAATGAAAGGGCAGGAGCCGGGAACACAGCCCCTCTGTGCACCACTCAGGCCCCCTCAACAGCAGCCCAGACCCGGAGGGTGCTCTGGGGAACGACGTGGGCATCCTCCTACACACACGGCATTTGCGAAAGAGAACCTACCTGGGTTGAAATAAAAAATAATGTTTAGCAAGTCCTGGTCTCCCCAGGTGATGGCATTCTTGTACGTCTGGTACAGAGGGTACAGCATGTCTTCCCAAGCCAGGCCCGTCGGAGTCAGGCTGCTCTGGAAGAGAGAAGACCATCAGAGCAGCTGAGGCAGAGTCCACTACGAGTCCACTGAGAAGCAGGGCAGGGAACCGCTCTTCATTCCCTCCCAGGAGGAAGCACACAGAGGGCGCCTGCTAGCTGCAGGCCCGGGTCAGAGCAAAACCAGGGCTGCAGGACGTAGGGTTTTTCTGGGTGTACGCACGGAGCTACGGACCCAGAGCTGGTGGTTGGACCTGCCGTTTCTATTCTGAAAACCATGCCTGAAACTGAACCTATTTCCTAGGCTTATTTCTTGTCTCTGAAGTAAAGAAGCAAAGTACAGCTAGCAAAATCATGGTATCTTCATTTAAATAATTATTTACTTTTAAAAGTGACACATTCAGGGGCTGGGGTTGTGGATCAGCGGCAGAGCACTCGCCTCGCACGTGCGCGGCCCGGGTTCGATCCTCAGCACCACGTAAACATAAATGCATTGGATTGTGTACAACTAAAGTAAATAAATAAATATTTAAAAAAAAAGTGACACATTCATAAATACTCAATTAGTACACAGAGATGGAAATTCGAAAAGTAAAAATATTTATTTCACTATCCTCCTCCCAATCACATTCCCAGTTTCCCCAGAAGCATCCACAACAAACGATTAACAGTCTCAGGTGTTCTGGAAATTTCTAAGGCATATCAGAATGAGCACACTACAGTATCACGATATGCTTGCTGCATTTAAGTTTTTCTCACTTGATTCTTTTTAGAGATCTTATTAGTCTCACTCACACATTAGCCTATTTTTAAATTTTTTGCAGTGCTGGGATCAGTCACAGAGCCTCGTGCATTCTAGGCTAGTGCTCTACCACCACCGCTGAGCTCTACCCCATCCACAGTCAACTTCCTTTTTAACATGAGGATAATTGTTTTTACTGGTTCTTAGGTGCTTTTTTAGGTTTTTACTGGTTATTTAGGTGCTTTCCAGTTCTTTTTTTTTTTTTTTCTTTTTTGTGGTACCAGGGATTGAACTCAGGGGCACTCCACCACTGGGTCACATCCCCAGCCCTTTTTTGTATTTTATTAGAGACAGGGTCTCACTGAGTTGCTAAGTGCCTCGCCATTGCTGAGGCTGGCTTTGAACTTGCCATCCTCCTGCCTCAGCCTCCCAAAGTGCTGGGATTACAGGCGTGTGCCACCGCGCCCGGCCTTTCCAGTTCTTTACTAGGGTAAAGTATGAGACCACAAACACCCCTGCATCAAAATCTCTGTATACTCATGTCAACGTGTTGCTAGAGTGATCCCAAATTTTTTTGCATGGCTTTGGAAGCCTTGGATATGCCCAGAGTTCAGAAATGCCACAGCGTATTCCTGGACAGAAACTGTGGAAGCTACACATTCCACAGCCATCTGGGCTTTCCCCAAACCCACAAATATCCCAAACTAAACCCATTCCTCTAGGGCTTTCCAGCCTCACCTGCAGGCCCCCTGCCACACTCCCTGAATCAGCGTGTGGTGACCCAGGCGTGTCACTCTTGAAAAGCCAACGCCCAATCTTTAAAAGGGAATTCCAAAGCACTCTTACCTTGAACTGGGTACTTCTTATCCGAGTTAAATTCATCAGCATGACCCCTGAGTTAACTCCGGCAGAGCCGTAGAAAGGGTGGCGAGCAAAGCGGCTATACCAGCCGATCTTGGGGATCTCATGCTCGGGGGCCATGGCCGCGAGCTGGGTGGAGTTGAACTGCTGCAGAAGCTTCCAGATGTCATCGACAGGTCTCAGAAAGAGGACATCAGTGTCCACGTAGAGAAGCGAGTCCACGTCCTTCAAAATCACCTTGGTGTGGAAGGGGGACAATCAAAACCGTCAGAAAGGAAGTGACCTGGTAGAGTGTCACCAGTGTTCACTGCGAAGTGCTGAATTTGAGGAAGGGCACCAATCTTAGCTCCTGTCCCTCCCTTCTCTTTTGACCTGAGGGATAAGTGTCAATCAAGGAGTGGAGACTTAAGATGATTCTTGATCTAGGTTGGCCCAATTCTAGCACCTTAGATCGTCTCTGATGAGGGTTGAACGTTCCAAGGGTTGAAAACCTGAGCAGCTTACTGGGCTCTCTGTGTACTTCCACCCTTCAGAAGGCCACTTGCCTTTCTTTCTTTCTTTCTTTTTTATACCTTTATTTTATTTATGTGGTGTTGAGGATTGAATCTAGGGCCTCACACACGCAAGACGAGCCTTCTACCGCGGAGCCCCAGCCCCAGCCGCCCACCTGTCTGTCTTAGTTTTCCCCGGGGGACAATCAGGCATTAGAAAACTTGAAGTGGACGATCCACAAACCAGTGTCTGCCAAGTTTTCTATGAGTCTGTCCCAGGCTCCATTTCTTCTATGTTGACAGATGCGACGCTGCACCTTTGAAAATGCATTTTTAGCTAGGATTTGGACTTGGGAATAGGCAAAAGAAGTCACTGGCCAGCTTTGTCTGTAGATTAGGGCCTGGCAAACTTTTTCTTGTGAAGGGCCAGAGAGTAAATATTTCAGTCTCCACTCTGCTGCCGCTGGAGCAGGTGGGCAGCGCTGACGACGGGTCAGGGAGCCAGAGTGGCTGTGTTCCAATGAAACCTCACTTGGGGACACTGAGATTCGAATTTTATATCATCTTTAGATATTACAAAATAGTCTTTTGATTCCTTTTCATCCGCTCGACATGTCCAAGCCCTTCTCTGCTCACGGCCTGGAGCTGGATGCAGAGAGTTCGAGCAGCCTCCCTGGTGTGGGCGGAGTTTCCAGAGACTCACCCCAGGGCTCCAGACTTCACAGTCTTAGTGATCAGGCATTTGTCCTCTTTGTCCCCCACACCTAGGAGTAGTTTAACCCCGGAAGGAACTGAATCTTCTAGGATCCCTGGCCTACTTCATCCTAACCCCATAACAACACATGCTGCAAACCAAATGCTCGTGTTACCCCCAGATTCACCTGTTGAGGCCCTGACCGTTTGGGGCATTTGGAGATGGGCCTTCAGACAGTCATTAGTTTCAGCTGAGGTCTCGAGGGTGGAGCTGCCGTGATAGTATTGGCCCCCTTATGAGAAAATGCACCAGAGAGCTTGCTTCTCTCTACCGCGTGAGGAGAAGAGGAGAGGCAGCCGTCTGTGAGCTGAGAGAGAACCCTTTCCCTGACCCAACCCTGCTGGCACCCTGGTCTCAGACTTTCTGCCTCCAGAATGGTAGAAAAAATATATTTCTGTTGTCAAGCCCCCCAGTCTATGGGGATGGGGTGCTGAGGATTAAACCCGGGGCCTGACACATGCTAGGCAAGCACTGTACCACACAGCTCTGTCCCCAGCCCTTTTTATGTTACTTTGAGACAGGGTCTTGCTAAGTTGCCCAGGCTGGTCTCTAACTTACCATCCTCAGGCCTCGGCCTCCTGAGGAGTTGGGATTAAGGAATACTGCTCCTGGCCAGTCTATTATGTATTATTATGGCAAGTTAAGCAGGCTAAGATAATACTTCACTGGGATTTCCAATATTGAAAATTGATAAGTACAGGTACTAGATGATACAGGTATCACAGGTATCACAGGAATTTCAGGGATTTCAAAATCTACATGATTAGCTATAGGATTTATCTTTCATCAATTAAAGCAATGAATTTTACAAATCAGTAAAATGATATTAAAAATAATGGCCACCCACATTTCATAAATGAAAATTATCTTTTTTTTTTTATTTCATTTATTTGCTTTAGTTGTACACAATGTGTTTATTTTTACGTGGTGCTGAGGATTGAACCTGGGCTTCGCACGCGCAAGGCGAGCGCTCTACCACTGAGCCACAACCCCAGCCCCATGAAAATTATCTTAATAGCTATCTTAACAACTTGAAGATCCTAATTTTAGATGTAGGATGAATTCTCTAAATTGAATACACAAGTCTTTTAAAAAATCTGTGTTTTCTTGTTTTTCCATGGAAAGGTAAAATCTTTGCCAACTTTTTTTTTTTTTTTTTAATTATAATTCCAGGGTACTGTGGAGGAAGGGCAAATTATCTGTGAAAGTATTAATAAATATACTTATATTTTCTTTTTGTGGCACTGGGGACAAACCCAGGATCTCATACATGTTGGCAAGTGCTCTATCACTGAGCTTCATGCCCAACCATAAATACTTGCTATTTATACATATAATTATGTGTGATATATGATAATTGCATATCATATGTAAAGGTAATTATGATGTCTTGCATGCCCAAGGGCTCGGTCTCCTGTCCACCTTATTTCAGAGGTGAAGGATCTAAAATGTGCCTTCCAAAGATATGAATAATTATTGGGCTGAGGACAACCAAGGCACAATGGACTCTCTGCACACACCCCCCATTCTCCCTCCCCAGTGTGCCTAGAAACAGGACAGAGATTTACAAAAAGAACTAGTCTTTCTCTCTTTCCCCCACTTTTTTTTCTGCCTAAAGAGAGGATGTAGTGGGGCAAGCCAATAACCCCAGAGACTCTGGAGGCTGAGGCAGGAGGATCACAAGTTCAAGGGCAGCTTCAGCAATTTAGCAAGACCTTGTCTCGAAATAAAAAGTGAAAAGGGCTGGGATGTGGCTCAGTGGTCAAGCGACCCTGGACTCAATCCCTGCTTACCACCCCTCCCCTCAAAAACAAAAGATGTGGATAAGATTCTGTGCCACAGCCCTTACCAGCTCAAAGTCCCAGGGCTCTGGGGGTGGGCTTCCCTCCCCAGTGTTTCCCAGTGCTGCCCGGCCCATGCGGCCTCTCTGACCTTCACTGTCCTCCGTTGGCTGTGCTAGCTGAGGCAGACACCCACACCAGGGCCTGGAGCTACTTTCCTCCCGAGGGATGGAGCTGCGTGCGTGTGTTCTCAACTTGCTGAGGCTTCTCCTGTCACAAGCCACAGGTGTCTGCCCCAACTACACACCATGAGGATTGAGGGGGAAATTACATTTTCCCCCCTTCACTGGGAAGGAAACTTAAGCACAGAAAAGTATTCCGTCCAAGTTCATGTATCAAATAATTTTAACGACTGTTGGATTTTAGAAAACAAAAAAAACGCCCACAAATCCCCTCCCCCCCAGGTTATAGCAACATGAGGTCATTTTCCAGAATCTGTTTAAGGGAACAGGAGACTTCATGATATTTAAAAAAAATAAAAATTAAATTAAAAATAAAAAGCTCATTCTGAATTAAAGAATTAGAAGAGAAGAAAAAGCTATTTTAACCCTTGTGAAACAGTATAAATTTCTCTTTACCACCAATTATCTAGTAAGGCCTGAGTAAAAGCATATAATACTAATGCTTTAATCAATTAAGGGCTGTGTAGAAACATACACAACAAATTCAAGCTCACTGACTTGATTATCTTCATATTTACTTGCCCCTCACCCAAGGCATAGTCAGAGATTTAATTAGGAAAGCAGACACCTTCAAGGGAGCATTGACCATCTCAAGAGTGAGCAGCATGGGCCTGGGGTTGTGGCTCAGTGGTAGAGCGCTCGCCTCGCCTCGCACGTGCGCGGCCCGGGTTCAGGTTCGATCCTCAGCACCACGTAAACATAAATGCGTTGCATTGTATACAACTAAAGCAAATAAATAAATATTAAAAAAAAAAAAAAAAGAGTGAGCAGCAGCAACCCCCTTGGTCTCAGGTGGTTGTCACTGTTAATACCTCCTCGAACAGAATAACTGAGATTACCACCTCTCATCAAAACAAAAGGAAGAAAACGGAAAGTTAAGAAGGTCCAGAAAAGAAAAACTTAAAAGATGGGAAGCATGGGGGTATTACAACATGAAGTAACAATGTTATAGGGAAGGTGTTTACTCAGGAGAGGAAAAAGCAATCAGTTTGCATCACAAATTAAGAAAATCAGAACAATTTAAAACAGGTTTTTGTAGGGTTTTTTTTTTCTGTTTTGTTTTTGACACAGGGGCAGTCTACCACTAAGCTACATGCCCAGCCCCTTTTTAAACTTTTTAAATTTTGAGACAAGATCTTGCTAAGTTGCTTATGGCTTTGCTAAGTTGCTGAGGCTGGCCTTGAACTAGTGATCTCTTGCTTCAGCCTCCCAAGTCACTGGGATTACAGGGGTGCACCACCATGTGTGGCAGGTGAAATTTTTTACTTACCCAACATCTTATTATTTTACATGCAAATCGCTTCCATTTTTTTAGTATTTAGTTTTTAGTTGTAGTTGGACACAATACCTTTATTTTATTTATTTTTGTGTGGTGCTGAGGATAGAACCCAGGGCCTTGCACGTGCTAGGCGAGTGCTCTACCTCTGAGCCACAACCCCAGCCCTAATTTTTTTTTTTTTTTTTTTTATTATGAGCAACACTACAATGGGATTTTCTTCAGGGAAATTTTACACTTAGGTATATCTGAAATGCATTAAGATAAGGAGGCTTTTCATTGTGACATTGTCATGTAGAAACTTGAGAGCAACCTGAATAGTCGACAGTGGGTGGCTGAATAAATTATAGCCAATCTGCACAATGAGACACTATACAGACATAAAAATAACAAATGAATTTCTGTGTACTGATATGGGAAGATCTAAAACGTAATTGTAAGAGCCCTGATAAGGAGATAGCTAAGACGGCGGCTAGCTGAGAGCCGTAAGAGGTGTTTCAGTATCTTCACCTGATATTCACGCATTTATCTAAGAATCTTTCTATGCCCGTGAACACTATGTGACGCACCTGTAAGTTTGAGCTGTTGACATGTGTATACTTGTTAAGGCAAAAAGTATTTAACCGGGTGAGGTTGGCTAGAGGGGGTGGTTGGAGTTGGAGAGGTTGTTGGAGCTGGAGAGAGAAGTTAGAAGAAGGAAGAATAAAGAGCCTATTCCTTTCCAGTCTGCCTCCGAATTCTTTCCCGCGGTATCCTTGCTGCAGGCGGCAGCACATAATATGGCGTTTCTTTTTCTTTTTAAGAGTAAATTTCCACGTGGTTCAAAAATGAAAATACCTTAAGTCAAGTTCATCGGTAAGTCACTCTTCCTGGGCTCTCAGCCCTCAGGTCCCCCGCTTAGAGGTATCCAGTGTTATTGGACGCTGTGCCCAACACGTTTCGTGCGTGTCAGAATAAACAGCTCTGCATGCGCCGTCCCTTCTTTTAGCCTACGATGTCGTCATGCCGTCTGCTTCATGGTGACCAAAACAACCATGGAGGAGCTTCCCGTGGCCCTACTAGCGGGTCCATGTGTTATGTGGATGCCTGGGCAGTGTTCCACCCTGGGGGTCAACCACAATCCATCCAGCCACCCACAGTGGACTATTTCAGTTGCTCTAAAGCTTTTATATGACAAACAATGTCATGCTGAAAGTCTTCCTATATCTTGATAGATTTCAGATATACCTGAACATAAAAGTAACGCAACTGAAAAGATAATTACTGAGGTAAATATAATTACCAAAAATACAAGCACCAGAACATACTTGAAAATTTAATTACTCAGCCCCCAGATACATGCATTTGTAGATTGGGTAATATAAAACTCCCTCCTCAGAAGAGAAGTCACGGAGGCGTCCCCAGCACTGTGATGGGGTCTGCTAGCCCTCATCCTCACCAGCACAGCGATGGCCACGCTTTGGAGGGCACAAGCAGGTGCTCCTCAGACGGTGCTGGCCTAAGAACTCCTATGAGTCAGTCTCCTGCTGGCCTTGCCCTGGTGGCCTGGCCTGGCGCAAGGAGCACTGAGGGTGGCCTGAAGAACAGCTCTGGCTCTCCTGGAGGCCAGCCACACGAGCCCCAGGACAATTCCACATGGGCAGAAGCCTGAGAAATAGCTTCTAGAACATTCCAATCCTCCTGCTGAGGCTGGACCTGCACTCTGCAGACCAGAACCAAGGGACAAAGACCCAACAACTCGAGGCTTCAGCTCCTGGGAATCTTGGAGGTCTTCGGTTAAGGTGGTGTTGGAGTTCAGATGTGGCTTGTCCCCTGCAAGGCTCACGTTGGCGCTTGTTCCCTTAGGTGAGTGGCGCAGAGGTGGTGGGACCCCCAGCAGATGACCAGGTCATGTGGAGAGAGAGGCATGCCTTTCTGGAGAGGGCAGTCCCTACGTGGCAAGCCCACTCCTCCCACGCTGCCTCTTCTGCACGTTCCCACCCTGTTGCTTTTCTGCCGTGTGATGAGGCGGCACAAGGTGTGGAGAGCCCTCCACGGACTGTGTACAGACCAAACCGGCATCGTAGCCAGCGCACAGGACAACCTGGTGTCTGGGCACCTCCAGGGGCCATCCTGCTGGTTAAGGCCACCCAGACACAAGTGAGTTCTGTTCAGCTCTGCCAGTTCCCACACACCACTGGAGACGGGGTGACCTGCCACAGGCACACAGACTCCCAGAGATGGGTGGGACTTCCCAAGGTGCCAATCAACTTGTTGGCTGCAAGACATCAGGAAGCAAGACTTCACCCACTGAAACCTTCTCTCCACCTTTGATGTACCCCCTTAAATAAACGACTGGAGCCCTTTTTTTTTTTTTTTTTTTTGGTACCAGGGATTGAACTCAGGGGCACTCGACCACTGGGCCACCTCCCCAGCCCTTTTTTGTGTTTTATTTAGAGACAGGGTCTCACTGAGTTGCTAAGTGCCTCGCCATTGCTGAGGCTGGCTTTGAACTCTCAATCCTCCTGCCTTAGCCTCCCAAGTGTTGGGATTACAGGTGTGTGCCACCGCGCCCGGTTTTGGAGCCATTTTTTAACTGTTCTATTCTAAGCTCCTACCAGGACTGGAAGAAGCTATCAGGCACTACCTTAGAACTAATTCTAGCCGGGCGCGGTGGCGCATGCCTGTGATCCCAGCACTTGGGAGGCTGAGGCAGGAGGATCGCAAGTTCAAAGCCAGCCTTAGCCATGGCAAGGCACTTAGCAACTCAGTGAGACCCTGTCTCTAATAAAATACAAAAAAGGGCTGGGGATGTGGCCCAGTGGTCTAGTGCCGCTGAGTTCAATCCCCGGTACCAAAAAAAAAAAAAAAAAGAACTAATTCTGACTTTGTCTTATTTCTTCACTAATTACTTTAGACTTTAATTTTCTCAGGTGGCTTATCCCCTCCTGTGCAGAAAGAATTACCCTGGTTAGGTGCTGCCCACCTCGTGATAAGAAGTCCCTCACCAGAACCTGCACCTTGCTTTTGGATGTCCCAGCCTCCAGATCTGGGGGCCAAAATAAACCTTTTTTCTTTATAAACTACTCCGTCTGTGGTATCCTATCACAGCAACAGAAAACAGACTAAGATGGGAGGCAAAGCCAGTTCAACCTAAAAGTGGCAGAGGAGGGGCCCCGGATGGGTTTATTTTTAAGTACTATTCGCATATCTAGCCCATTTTGAAATTTTAGTTGCTAACATGTTTTCTGAAACTAGAGAGTTCACAAAAATATCAGCATTTCTATCTTCTTTTAGCCTGCATTCTACTAGAGAAAAGATCTGGGGGCCATGGCCCAAGACACCTGCTGTGTTCTCTGTTTCTTCTATGCAATACACATTCACGGAGGGTCCCCTAGGTGCCAGCTGTGACTAGCAGCGAGTCAGACAAATATCTCTGTCCTCAAGAGGGAGTCAAAGAGTATGCCAAATGAATCTGCTGACTACACAGGAGGCGGGCAGGGCACGGGGAAGACAGTGGGAGTTCCCGGTGCCTGAGCACGGCTGGGCAGAGGCTGGCCCAGAAGGAGGTGGCCACGTGTCAATCAGGCAGCAGCGAGCCCAGCGCTCCCAGAACAGCCCCGGGCCTGCGGCTGGACCGCAGGGAGCAGGTGGAAGAGGAGGAGCTAGACATGGGGACAGAGAGGCCGGGGCGGGGCGGGGGTCACCCAGGGCTCTGTGTGCCGTCCGGAGATCGTGGGAGGAGTCTGGGCGAGCCATGAGCTGTTGGGGGGCTCCGCCCTGAGGGTGGCCTCGCTCTGTCCAGAGCAGACCTCGGGAGCACAGCCGCCGGAGACCTCCGAGGACGTGCTTGCAGTGGTTCAGGTGAGGCGTGATGGCAGGTAGCATGGCCCAGTGGTGACAGCCCGGGGTGAGCCGGGGTCACGTCCTGAATCCCAGCTGAAGATGGAAGCCGTGGGGTTTCCTGGTGGACCAGCTGTGGGGTGTGAGGAAGGACACCTCGGCCCTGAGGCTCCCGACAAGTGGCCCCCAGGCCTCAGTAGTTCCCCACGCGTAGACAGTGGGTGTCACAAAGACATGACGAGCACGTGCGCACAGAGGCACTCAGCAGTGGCTGGGCAAGAGAACACTCAATAAGTCACAGTGTTGCAAGTAAAGCGTCTCTGTTTTCCCTTTTCAAATGTCAAGTGCAATCAGCTGCCATTCACTTGGCCGCCCACGGCACTCAACGCGTGCCCACCACCAAAGCCTTTCGCGCCGTGGGAGCCGAGCAGAGGAGAAGCGAAGCGCCCCAGTCTCCGGACGTCCCGAGCCACTCACTACCTTGACTGGAAACAAGTGCGCAGGCCTTTTTACTCTTTATTTGAAAAAACAAAAGAAAAGAAAAGAAATTGCTCTGTCTGTAACACCGTACCTCTGGAGGCTGATTCTGCAGCAGTTACTGCTGGTGTCAATTTGAAGAGGACCATTGTCGGCAGGTGAGCCTGGTCAGATGCAAAGGGCCCTGGACACCAAGCTGAGAAGTTTGGACTGGACTCTACCAGGGAACAGGGGCTCTAGGGAGACTCAGCCTGAATCTACCTGCTGAGCATGGCATTCAAAACTCAAAACTTGGTGGACACAGTAGCGCATGCCTGTAATCCCAACGATTTGGGAGGCTGAGGTAGGAGGATTGCAAGTTTGAGGCCAGCCTAAGCAACTTGGTGAGGCCCTAAGCAACTTCGAGGACCCTGTCTCAAACAAAAAGCAAAGGGGGCGGGCTGGGAATGTAGCTCAGTCGTGAAGTACTCCTAGATTCAGTCTCCAGTACCAAAACAAAACAACAAACCCAAAGGTCTGGGAGTGGCCCTCTGGAGAAAGGGGACCCAAGTGTCACGGAGATGAGCAGAGAGGTCAGTACCATAACCCCTTTTCTCTGTTATCATGGCCATGTTGACTCTTCTATGAGTGAAAGTATATCCAGACCCAGGACATCTGCCCCAGAAAAGGCCCGAACCTTCAGGACTCAATAATTCTGGGGCATCTGAATGGCCTTGCAACTGTGAACAGAGCTTGATACGTTACAGAAAGAAAAACCACCCGAATTCCTTGATGCACAGGTCCATCGTTCCTCACCAGCCCCTGGCCCTCACAGCACCACCCATGCCCTCGCCACCCGCCTCCCTCCCAGTCAACCCACCGACAGTTGAGTGCATGTCCCAGGAAGTGCAGGTCCCAGGAAGTGCATGTCCCAGGAAGTCAGGCCTCAACCCAGACACACCCCTCCAGAGACATCACTCCAGCCCTCCCCGACTCTTTCCTAATCCTCATCACCACTCAAAACTAACTTACAACGGACTTACGCTGTGCGGTCATTCTTTTCTGAGTTGAATGACAAGCAGGAAATTCGGGTGCATTGTTCAGTCTTATTTCTAGGGCCACAGACGTAGTTGAAATTCAGCAAATATTGTTGAATGAACAGTTGTTTGTACGTTTTATACTGGGGACTGAATCCAGGGGTGCTTTACCACGGAGCTACATCCCAAGCCCTTTCTAAATTTTTTATGCTGAGACAGGGCCTCACTAGGTTGTCTAGGCTGGCCTCAAACTTGCAATCTTCCTGCTCAGCCTCCAGAGCTGCTGGGATTATGGGCATATGATAGCATTCCAGCAACAGCTGTGTGTGTGTAACTGTGTGTGTGTGTATGCACTTACGTGTACAATACACACACAGGAACACAGACACTTATGGATATTTTAAAATACCAATGGAATCATACTGAACATACTTTCTAATTGTCTACCTTGGGGTATCTCCTCCTCATTTTGTATGTGAAGAGAACAAAAGATGTTCTGTTCAGTGTTGCACATGCTCAAAAGTCCTTCTTAATATTGTTAAAAATAATATAAACAGAGGGAAAAATGGAAACTTGGTAAGTATTATTCCTGTTTTCTTTTTAAAGACACATACATTGGAAATTTGCACAAGAATAAATAAGCATTATTGATTAAATAGTATAGACCACAATTTTAATTGTTTTTAGATTTTAAGGTCATTCGTTTCATTAAACTATTAGCTTAAAATAGGGTAGCCCAGGAGAAAAAAAATGAAACATATCAGCTTTTATTCTTGCTTCTGTTGTGCCCCCTTGTGGAATCACATGTAATTTGCATATACATTTTTTGTGACATTTAACAAAGAGCGGGCTGTACCAGTGTCACGGCTGACTGCGCGTGCGCCCATCAATGACGCACACTCTTCTTATGAGTTAATCTCTGCAAACGAGGCTCAGATTGCCTCTGAGTTGGGCAAATCTATGAAGGCTTTATTCAAGATGGTTTTCTTAAAATTCTGGCTCATTAAACTCGTGTTTGGTCTTTGATTTCATCATCTCAGCTGCGTGGCCAACTGTTGGCTCCGCGGGCGGGACGTGTTCCCCAGGCCTTGTGTAAGTGGGGTGTCTGGTTTCTCTGGCCTGTTCTGAGATAATGGCTTTCTCAGCTCTTCCATCTGCTTCCACGGCGTGCTTCTGGCTCGCCGCCTCCCTTATCAGGTGTCGCGGTCCCAGCCAGCTAGTGCACACTCTTTCCTTGCTGGCTGCAGACACCCCGCGTCAGCCGTGGCAGCTGCCGTTTAAAGCAGTCTCTGCAGCAGAGTGGCGCAGCAAGAGCGTGCGGGGGGCCCAGGACGCAGAGCGTGGTACCTCCGTGCCTCCCCAGAGTGACCTCTGCTGCAGAGACGCAGCGAGCAGATTCACTGGGTCCCAAGCTCCTCACCTGCATTGGACTGCTTTTCAAAGAAGGTTTTCCCTTTTCTTATATTTGAGAATCAAATCCCAGTAACATTGGCTGAGTGCAGCCTGGGTTCAAGGCTGACCATTTTTATAAGTGCTGTATCTTTAAATCCTTGGTGCTACAACCTGAAGGCGTTGTTGATGCCCTTGTTACAGAGCATCTGTCCACCTGTCTGGCCGTCCATCTGACCACCATCCATGCACCCCTCATCCATGCCCATGATTTGAGGGAGCGCCTGCTGTTTAGACATTTCAGCATTACTCTAGGTGCTGGACGTCAAGAGCTGTGGGGCTTGCTTATGAGAGAAGCCAAAAGGTAAAACACAAGTAAATGACGTCCACTCTAACTTCCACGACGGCAGGATGGGCGGACAGAGCTGTGAGGGAGCCGTTAGAACACGCCGCTCCTCACCTGGGGAGCGGGCAAGGACAGACGCCTTGTTCTCAGACACACTCAAGAAGTGAAGCAGGGGAGGCGGGGGCTCTTCCCGGGAGGATTTCTGAAGCCCCTCGGGGGTGTTTTCTCAGGTCCAGGGAAATGCTGCCCGCAAGGTGGAATGACCAGACTGTAGAAGGACCTGGGCCCCCACCCAGGCTCCAAGGGTTACCCCAGGAAGATGAATGACACAGTGTCTCTAAGCCTCAGTGTCCTCATCTGTAGGACACTAGTGAGGGCCTTCCTCAGCGCCAAGACAGTGAAGGAAGTCACAGGCCCCGGGATCCCAGCCCACGGTGAGGGCGGCCGACACCAGTGTCTGGGCCTCCGCGCTGACTTGTTTTGGTGGAGTGTCGCAAAGCTACCCTTCAAAGCAGCTTTTCCCCATTTTAACCACACCTCACAGCAAGACGTGCATTTCTGCCACAATTCTAGTGCATGCCTACAGAACTACCTGAAACAGGCCAACTGTCAAAGATACCTGTCCTCACTTCGTGCAATCTGTGTCCATCATTTTCTGTTCTATTCCATTTCATTTTATAAAAGCTGATGATGATCCACAAAACTAGTTTGAAGAGTCACTGAAGGGTTCTTTCTCATGATTTGAGAAACTAATTCTGTATAAAGACAAACAGCTATAACATGTGGTAAGGAAATGTCCACAGATAGACACACAGCAACGGAGCAAGACAGCTCCTCTGTGAACCCCACCATACTGCCCACTCTCACAGAAAACCACCCATTCCAATTTTTTAATCAAATTTATTTTTAACTTATATGTAACCTGGGCCTGGTGGCGCACGCCTGTAATCCCAGCACTTGGGAGGCTGAGGCAGAAGGATCGTGAGCTCAAAGCTAGCCTCAGCAATGGCGAGGTGCTCAGCAACTCAGTGAGACCCTGTCTCTAAATAAAATACAAAATAGAGCTGGGGATGTGGCCCAGTGGTCGAGTGCCCCTGAGTTCAATGCCTGCTGCCAAACAAACAAACAACAAAAAAAACCCTCATATGTAAAACATAAAATTTTACATATCAATGGAGTAACATAATGTTTCAAGACATATACGTTGTGTAATACTTAAATCATATTGAATATATTCCCTTGTTTACAATTTCTTAAATTTGCAATTTAAGCCCAGGGCCTCACACATGCTAGGGAAGTTCTCTGTCACTGAGCTACACCCCAGCCCTTTTTATTTCAGACAGGGTCTAACTAAGTTACTGAGGCTGGCCTCAAACTTGCAATCCTCCGGCCTCGGCCTTGTGAGTAGCCGGGATTATAGTCATGCACCAGTTCCCCCAACCATTGCCTATGGTCTTAAGCACTACACATATATGATCGCTATACATCTCTAATTTTTGTCTCCATTAAAAATTTCCTATGACTGTTGTTGCGTATACAGAGATTTTGATGCAGGGGTGTTTGTGGTCTCATACTTTACCCTAGTAAAGAACTGGAAAGGCCGGGCGTGGTGGCGCACGCCTGTAATCCCAGCACTTTGGGAGGCTGAGGCAGGAGGATTGTGAGTTCAAAGCCAGCCTCAGCAATGGCGAGGCACTTAGCAACTCAGTGAGACCCTGTCTCTAATAAAATACAAAAAAAGGGCTGGGGATGTGACCCAGTGGTCGAGTGCCCCTGAGTTCAATCCCTGGTACCGAAAAAAAAAAAAATCAGAAAGATCCCAAATAAACAACCTAATGATATATCTCAAGGCCCCTGAAAAACAAGAAAAAACCAATTCTAAAACCAGTAGAAAGAATGAAAAATTAAGGTCAGAGCCAAAAATCAACAAATAGAGAATTTAAAAAATGCAAAGGATCAATGAAGAGTTAGTTCTTTAAAAAGATAAATAAGATTGATAAACTTTTAGCCAAACAAGTTAAAAGAAAAAGAGAAAAGACTCAATTTAATAAAATTAGAGATGAAAAAGGAGCAATCACCACAAACATCACAGAAATCCAGAGGGTCATTAAAGACTGTTTTTAAAACCTATATTGTAATAAGTTTGAAAACCAAGATGAAATGAATCCATTTATAGACATGTATGACCTGTCAAAATTGAACCAAGGGACAAAGAAAACCTAAACAGACCAATTACTGGCAATGAAATAGAAGCAACAACAACAATAACAAAAAAGGCCAGAACCAGATGGATTCTCAGCTGAATTCTATATGCCAATGTTCCTCAAATTATTCCATGAGATAGAAAGGGATGGAACAATTCCAAACTCATCCTATGGAGCCAGTATCGCAGTCATACTGAAATCAGATAAAGACACATCAAGGAAAGATGAAGGAGCCCTGTTTGGGGAGATGGCTATGATTGTGGTTGACTTCGGGCCATGGAGTTTTGGACATTGCCGCCTTCCGTAGTCTCAAGAGACTTGGCCCAGGATCTCGAGAGACTTGGGCCGAGTGCGGAGCTGGTCGGGCCATTTTGGTTGTTGGCTTTGCTGGTGTGTGGTACGTGTTAGAGTTGTTAGAGCCAGTGAGAGAAACTGACAGAATAAAGATCCTGTTTGTTTCCAGTCTGCCTCTGAACTTATTCCCGCGGCTTTGCTGCTCCAAGCGGCCATCGCTTCAGGCGGCGACAGAAAGATATCTGATATCCCTGATGAACTTAGATGCAAAAATCCTTAATGAAATATTGGCAAATTGTATTCAACAAAATATATTAAGAAGATTGTACATCATGACCAAATTGGTTTTATCCCAGGGATGCAAGGATGGTTTAATATATGCAAATCAATAAAATGTAATTCACTACAGGAATAGAATTAAGGACAAACGTCACATAGACATCTCAGTAGATGCAGAGAAAGACTCAGACAAAACTGAGCACCCATTCATGATAAAAACACTGAAGAAACTAGAGACAGAAGGAACCTATCTCAACACTCATAAAGACTAAATGTGAGAAACCCATAGCTAACATCATTGTGAATCCCCATGAAAAGCATGTTCTTGAAAATCTGGGAAAAGACAAGTATTTGCACTCTCACACTCCTATTCAATATAGTAGGAGAAATTCTAGCTAGAGAAATTAGGGAAGAAAAGGAAATAAAAAGGGTAAAAATAAGAAAAGAAGAAGTCAAATTATAACACTGCAGATGATATGATCCTACACTTAGGAGATCTAAAAAGCTCCACTAGAAGATTGTGTTAGCTAACAAAGCCAGCAAAGTAGCAGGATACAAAATCAACATACAAAAACCAATAGCTTTCCCACACATCAATAATAATATTCTGAGAAAGAAATCAGGAAAACAATCTCATTTGAAATCACCTAAAAAAATACGTAGGAATAAATCTAACCAAGGAGATGAAAGACTTCTACAATGAAAACTACAGAACGCTGAAGAAAAAATCTGAAGAAGACGGAAAGACCCCCATGTTGGTGGATAGGCAAAATTAATATTGTTAAAATGGCCATATTACCAAAAGCAATAAATACAGATTTAATGCCATCCCCATAAAAATGCCAGTAAACATTCTTCACAGAACTAGAGAAAACAGCCCTAAAATTCATTTGGAGGAATAAAAGACCCAGAATAGCCAAAGTAATTCTAACCTGAAAAAAACAATGCTGCGGGCATCACAATACCTGATTTCATATTATACTACAGAGCTATAGTAACCAAAACCGCATGGTACTGGCATAAACACAGACACAAGGACCAATGGTACAGAATAGAAGAGACAGAGACAAACCCACACATCTACGGCCAACTGATCCTTGACAGCAGTGCCAAAACATATATTGGAGAAAAGACAGCCTTTTTAACAAATTGTGCTGGGAAGACTGGCTATCCACATGTAGAAGAGTAGGGCCAGGTTGTTCGCTCTCACCCTGCACAAACGTCCACTCAGCGAATCAGAGACCTCAGGATCACACCAGAAACTATGCATCTCCTAGGAGAAAATGTACAGTCACCCTCCAACATAGAGGCACAGGCAACGACTTTCTCATTAGGACCCCCTGAAACTCAGAAAACATTGCCCAAAGTATAAATGGGATGGCATCAAATTAAAAAGCTTCTGCACAGCAAAGGAAAGAATTACGACTATGAAGAGAAAACTCAACAGAATGGGAGAAAATCTTTGCTAGCTACTCTTTTGGCAGAGGATAATATCCAGAATATATTAAAAAGTAAAAAGACACCAACACCCCCCCTCCAAATAACCCAATTAACAATGGGCAAATGAATTAAACAGATACTTCTAAGAAGAAGAAATATACATGGCCAATAGATACATGACAAAAAATGTTCAATACCATTAATAATTAGGGAAATGCAAACCAAAACTACAGTGGGATTTTATCCCATTCCAGTCAGTATGGTGACCATCAAGAATACGACAATAATGAATGCTGGAGAGGATGTGGAGAAAAAGGAACACTATTACACTTTTGGTAGGATTGAAAATTAGTATAACCACTACGGAAGTCAGTATGGAGGTTCCTCAAAGGACTAGGAATGGAACCACCATATGACCCTCAGTATTATCCTAAAGAATTAAAGTCATCATACTACAGTGATACATGCATGCCCATGTTTATAGCAGCACAGTTCACAATAGCTAAACTATGGAATCCTATGAATGGATAAAGAAAATGTGGTAACTATACGCAGTGGAGTTTTATTCTACCAAAAAGAATGAAATTATGTCCTTTTCAGGAAAATGGATGGAACTTGAGAACATTGAGGTTAAGCAAAATAAGCCAAACTCAGAAAAACAACATCATATGTTTTCCCTTATATGTGGAAGTTAGAGGGCAAAAAGGAAAAGAGCCTGGGGGGTTCTCATGAAAATCCAAGGGAGATCAGTGGATTAGAGGAAAGGGATCAGGGGGAGGGAGGAGAGGAAGGAAAGGGGAACTACTGGGGAATGGTATTGGCCAAATTATATTGTTATATTGTATGGATGTATCTAAGAATGAATCCCACCATTATGAATAATTATAATGCACCATTAAAAATATGGGAGAAAAATAAGGGCTGGTGTTAGGTGGAGTGTCCTAAGATGTATGTTCATTGGTTTAGAGTGTTGTTCTATCTATTTTCCTGTCAATGCTCAGCCTAGTTGTTCAGTCCGTTATTGAAAGTGAGGCACTGAAGTCTTCCGCTACCAATGGGTTATCTATTGTTTCTATTTTTGTCATTCTTTGCTTCATATATTTTGTAGCTCTGTCATACATTTTTTTTTTTTTTGTAGTTTTGGGGATCAAAATCAGAAACTCATGCATGCCAGGCAAGTGCTCTACAACTGAGCTACATCCCCAGCCCATAAGTGTTGTACTTTCTTAATAAATTGATCATCCTGTCATTATAGCATGTCCCTGCTTATGTCTAGTAATCCTTCTTTTCTTTTTTAAAATTCTGCTGAGTTTGATGTGAGTGTGGCCACTCCAGCTTTCTTGTGGCCATTCTTTACATGGTATATCTTTTTCCATCCTTTTACTTCTAATCTATTGGTTTCTTTGCACCTGAAGTGTGCTTCTTATAGACAGCACACAGTTGGACCATATTCTTTATCAATGACCTCTGACATTCTCTGCTTTTTGGTTGTATACTTTTTTTTTTTTTTTAGTTGTAGGTGGACACAATACCTTTATTTTTTATTTATGTGGTGCTGAGGATCGAACCCAGGGCCTCACACATGCGAGACAAGCACTCTACCACTGAGCCATAGCCCCGGCCCCTTGACTGTATACTTTTAAAATTCACATTTAATGTTGTCGTTTATATAGTGGAATTCTACCTCCACTTAATTTTCAATATGTTTCAAGTATTTTCCCCCTTCTTTTCTTTCTTTACTGCTTTCTTTTGCATTAAGTGAATATTTTCTAATATAGCATACATTATTTTGATCATTTTCATGTAATGATTTTTGTCATTTTTTTTTTAATTATTTCTTCTGTGGAACACAAAATCGTCCCATGGTCTGATCCAGTTAAAGCCAGCCCCACCCGCAGTTTTGAGGTCAAGCCTGTGAAGCTTGCTCTGGCACCAAGAGGTCACTTTTACCTCTCTTTCTCCCTGGTTCTCCTTGTAAAGCTACTGGCCTTTGGTTTTGCTTGTGGTTCCTATGAACACACAGGCCTTACTCAAGAAAGCCCTCGGCTTATTGGCCACACTTGCCCAGAATTCAGGCTCTGCAACATACTGCTGGTGAAAGTGGGAAGGGCTGAGGGGCCTGCCCCTCCTGAGGAGCAGTGGACCCCTCGGTCAGGGGCGCGGAGCGAGGGATTCCGTGCTTGGGTAAACTGCCTGGAATTGAGCTTCCATCGATCACTCTGGCCTGGGAGTGGAGGGGAAAGTGGGTCATGGTTCCGATGTCACATAGATTTACTCTTCTTACAAAACTTCAGCAGGTTTTCTTGAATAAACGTGCATTTATTCGTGTAGGTTTTTAGGGAAATGTCCAAAGAATTTAGGCATCTATTTTAAAAAATAGCCCCCACCAGGTGGGCTTGCTCCCCAGCGTTCCCCACGGCACCCTTTTGGAGGGCACGCTCCTGCCATGCTCTTTCCTGCGGCAGTTGCTAAGCTTCGGGAGTTGGGGCTTCAGGCTGCCTTGCACAATCATCAGGCTCCTTGAATAAGCCTTGCAAGGGACTGAGAGGTAGCTAGAGCGAGCCCTGGCTATCAGCTGCTAAGCGAGACAGCATCTTTCTGGAAGCTCTACATTCACGCACCTTCCCCGTGGCCTTCGCTTTGCTGCGGCTGAAGCTTTTTGGAGAAACACCCAAAGATCCAGCTGTCAAGTTCAAGATCACGGAGCCACTCCAACCTTTCTTTTAGGTTTCCATCGGCTCCTTAGAACTGTGTAACATGGGATGGGGCACGCCCAGAGCGTGTGCGTCCACCACTGTGGCCTGTTAGTGGGCTCTGCGACCTCAAGCTGAGAAGGCTCCAGGTATCGCTTCTTGACCTGTGGCCCCGAACTGAGCATGCTCAAGAATGTGCCAGTCTCTAGGGTGAGCGTGAGTGGCTGCCACGAGCGCCCCCTGCTGCCTCCTTCTGGTACGGCACGGCTCTGCAGGGAGCTCTGGTGGCGATCTTCCTCCATCCAGGCTTTTATCCTCTGCTTCCCACTCGCCAAGAGGCGACCCCACTGTGTTTGGGTGCATGAGGACACTGAGTCCTGCACGCAGCCATGCTTGGCATCAGCCCCATCACCTGGACATTTCAGTGGAGCCAAGCCAAAAACAGAGTCTCCTTCTACTCGAGTTTTTCTTATACGTAACCAAGAGTTATAATTAATATTCTGAATGTCAAACTTTTACTAGTGTTACGATTTAGTGTCCCCCAAAACCTCAACCTCACATGTGAGACAATGCAAGAAGACTCAGAGGAGAAATGATTGGGTTTCAGGATTTTAACCCCATCAGTGAATTGATCCCCGGATGAGGTTGAGTGGTGACTGAAGGCAGGTAGGGTGTGGCTGGAGGAGGGGGGCATTAGGGTCATGCCTTTGGGGTGTGTATTTTGGATATGTAGAGTGGAGTCTCTCTCTGCTTCCTGGTCATCATGTGAGCCACCTCCCTCTGCCACACTCTTCTGCCGTGATGTTCTGCCTCACCTGGAGTCCCGGGGAACGGAGCCAGCTGTCCATAGATTGAGAACTGCAGAACTGTGAGCCCCCAAATGAACTCTCCCTCCTCCACAAGTTATCTCATCAGATCTTTCAGTCACAGCAACAAAAAAGCTGACTAAAACAATAGTATGTAAGTAAACGATTATATTGTAGAAAGCGTGTTCAATGAAATTGGTATCTAGGGTCATTTCACATGATCATTTTGGTAGCTAATCTCATCCCAATAATTTATGGCCTCTTGGTGCTTGATAAAAATACATACATCGTTCATGGTGATTCTACATAGTATTCCTCTAGCCGGGAGTGGTGGCACACGCCTGTAATCCCACTGGCTCGGGAGGCTGAGGCAGGAGGATCGTGAATTCAAAGCCAGCCTCAGCAACAGCAAGGTGCTAAGCAACTCAGTGAGACCCTGTCTCTAAATAAAAATACAAAATAGGGCTGGGGATGTGGCTCAGTGGTTTAGTACCCCTAAGTTCAATTCCCAGTACCCAAAACAAACAAATAAAAACAAAACAAAACAAAAAGCTACATGGTATTCCTCTTAATAATGATTTTTAATATATTTTTATATATCTGTCAATGTTTCTTGCTATCTACAGTGTTGATCCCAGAGATGTTTCAATGTTAATTGCTAATGTTGAGGTATAATATAGAGATAATACAGAGGTCTGCCTTAGGTATAAGATGTTCTGAAAACTCTGATAAGCCTCCGGTTTCCATCAGCCCACAGCTAGCCTATTAGAACTCCTCTGGAAGCCTGGTGCGGTGGCACACGCTTGTAATCCCAGCACTTGGGAGGCTGAGGCAGGAGGATCGCAAGTTCAAAGCCAGCCTCAGCAATGGTCAGGCACTTAGCAACTCAGTGAGACCCTGTCTCTAATAAAATATAAAAAAGGGCTGGGGGTGTGGCCCAGTGGTCGAGTGCCCCTTAGTTCAATCCCTGGTACCAAAACAAAAACAAAAACAAAAACAAAAACCACCTCTGGCAAGCGCACAGCTTTCTAAACACTGGAACCAGGTTTAGGCCCTTTTAGCAAAAAAGGGAAAATCCCATGTTGTTGCCTTCAATGTGATATACAAAATATAGGTAATGTGAGATTTTTGTTTACTTTAAAATATTAAAGAATGAGACAAATTTCTTGGAAATACTGGGTCAGAACTCTCACAATAAAATTTCCAATAAGGCTATGAGCGATTTTATCCTGTGTCTCTGGGTAATATTCCTCCCTAACTCCTTGTGTCAAGTAATAGCAGCAGGAATGACATCACCCGTTAGTATAATCTCAGAGCTTATTAAAGCTTGCTTGAAAAAGGCTTTGTCCCTGGTGAAGCATGAGTAGCAGTTCACCCCACCACATGACCACGTGGGGCGCCAGGTGCCAATAAAGTCTCTGAAGACCCTACAATCCATCGATCTCTGTTACACTTTAAATACCTCTAGGATCCCCAGGAGACCTCAATTATTCACAAGAGAAATCTTTGTCATCAAATGGCCATAATGTGTAGTAAAATGTATAGATCTATTATAAAATCTCACTAATACTCATTAAATGAGGGAAAGCTGATTGCATTTGAGAAACTCAAATATTCTTATAGACATAAAGAGCTCCTGGCTCTGGTGAAGTCTTCCAGGATCAATTTTCAGGAACAAATGTGATTTATTTGTAATTAGCATATTGCTTTAAATACCTTAGGTTATGAAAGGAGTGTGCACCTTGGAGAGCTTCAGCCACCTGCAGCGTACTTTCACAATGATGGTCCTACTCCCGGAACCACCGGGCTCAGAATAGGAGGGACTCCAGGACACCACGAACCTCCCAGTGGTGGAATCCAAAGCCCTATTGACAGTTGAGAATCTGACGAGTTTGGGACCAAAAGACTTGTTTTCTGATTTTATTCTGATGGCAAAATCTTGGTTGAGAAAGGGTCTCTCCTGCAGGCTTGGGACAGACGGCAGCACCTTAGAAAAGGGGTCAAACAGTGGTCCTCGGCCCTCTGGCCACAGCTAACGTCTCTGCATCTTTTTTTTTTTTTTTTTAAGATAGTTATTTATTTGCTTTAGTTGTATACAATGCAATGCATTTATGTTTACGTGGTGCTGAGGATCGAGCCCGGGCCGCGCACGTGCGAGGCGAGCGCTCTGCCGCTGAGCCACCACCCCAGCCCACGTCTCTGCATCTTAGGGTCTCCACGTCCCCTGTGCCACCTGAGAGGCACTCTGACTTGGTTTTGCAGTGACAAATTTTAGGGAAAACACGACCTAGACTTTATTTCAAGTTGCCCTGAGGATCCAGACAGCTCAGCGGTGCTCTGCAATGCCACGTTCAGAAGCTGCTGCTGTGGTTAGGACGGGGAGAAGGTGAATGCCTTGTGAAGGGCAATCTCTCTCTATTATTTTAAGCAGGGCTTGTTTCCACTATCGGAAGCAGATAAGGAAGGCCAGCACCAGTCTGTCATTCAAAATGGAGCACTTACTTAACTGGGAATGAATGAAAACTGTCGTGTGGTGAGTTCTTTAAATAGTGGTAATAAAATCACGATTCAAGGTCACAGGAAATTCAAATGGAGTTCCATTGGGGTGCTAATCTTTGGATCCCACAGGGAGACCATTTCCCAACATTTGCTTGTCTTTCTAATGCTTCTTTTTGCCTAAAATAGACATGAGAAGCAGAAAGCTGACATTTTCCTCTGTCTTCTCTTAGTTCAGACGTCACCAACCTCGAGCTCTTGGTTCCGTTTTGAGGTGGCCATTTCTCACCCCCACTTTTGTGCCATTAACCCCACCCCGCAGCTTGGAGAAGGGTCTGCAGCTCGTGAACCAGGTTGTGTGGGCGTGCGTGAGCCGGGGCCACAGTCAGCACCAACCACAGGCTGGTCTCTGTGCCACTTGCCACCTAGGGTTTCCAGACCGGCACACGGGAAGACTCCCCCTGCCCGCTGTCCCCAGGCACCTCAAAACCAAACAGGACCCAAATTAAACCCACCTTCCCCCTTTACGAAAAGTGTCCCTGAGTCTTTGCCACCTCTGAATGATGTCAACACGCATTTCTTAGGTTGGGACATATAAAAAAAAAAATCGCTTTTTTTTTTTTTTTTTTTGGGTCATAAATGGTTAGATATTGGCAATTTCAATATGAAATAGCCGCTCAGGTCAGAATCCAGGATGAAATCCTTTCCATTTCATTCCCCTTCCGCTCTACAAGGAGCCCATCACGAGGCCTAATAAAGCCTATTTCTCGGGCAGGGGCTGAAGCCCCTCAGGCACCCTCCGCAGCCCCGCCCAGCTGCGCACACTGCAGTGCCAGGGTGCCCACCCCTGGCAGGCCATCCCACCTCCTCGCGAGAAACCACCCTGGGGCCTCCCACCCCTGAGCGGACACACAGCAGGGCTTGCCTGGGACTCTGCGCGCCCATCTCACGTGCCACTTCCCAGAGTCTGACCTCTTTCCTCAGCTCTGCCCGCTCAGGGCCTCTGCACACGCTCTTCTGGCTTCCTGGACCCCTCCCCCTCCCAGTCACCCAGGAGCCTGGCTCCAGGTCTCAGCATACATGCCACTGCTTGGCGACTTCTTCCCCACCTCGGGGAGCCCGTGTTGCCCACATCCCCGAGACTCGGCCTGCTCAGCGCCCTGCCAGACGCACGCTGAGGCAGCAGGGCCCTGGCTGCCTCCTGGTGTCCCTGACACTTGTCACCATGGTCCCCTGGCCTGGCACCTGACGGGCGCTCACCACACGTTCACTGAAGGCTGCCACGCACAGTTCAGAGTCGTCCTGTCTGTTTTGATGTTAGCTGGTTTTTCTATTTAGGATTTTTACGGAATATATCATTTGAAACTTCAGAAGGGAAAGCCTGAACCAGAGCTTTGCACCCATTCTGAGCTACAACCCCGTGGCTACACCTAGCGCCAGCTCTTGTTGCAGAGGGAACAAGAGCAGAAGCCACCCTGAGTGCCCAGCCCACGGAGGAGGCTGAGGCCTAGAAAACTGGGCTTTTCCTCAGGGTTACACAGCTATTAAACGGTGAGGCCCTCATCACGAAGACCCCGAACGTGCGTTGGGTGCTCTCAGACCCTCAGTCTTGGGGCAAGACACCCCTGGAACCCAGGGACCCTCCCTCCACACACAGCAGCCCGCAGAGCATCAAGCACGGACTCCCAGGGAGACACAGGCGCGGCTGGAAGTTAAAGGTCTCCAAACCCGTCTCAGCTCGCGGCTCCAGGTTCCCACGTGCGTGTTCCCGAGCTGCGACTTAGTGCAAGCAGGCGTTCCTACCGGGAGAAAGAGTCTCTGGGCTGCACAGGGCTTGAACAACTTCTTCCATTCCTGAGGGTTTCCCGCAGAAAACGTGATGGGGTAGATTCTGTGCTCAAACTTCTTTGTATAGGAGTCGGGCCACTGTCGCAACTGGAAAACACGGAAGGCACGGGAGGGTCGTTAGACACCACGCAACACGGAAAACACTGGGATGTTTCTGGATGGCCACGCGGGGGCGTCCAGGATCACCCTGGAGAGCCCAGCTTGGTGGCCCCCCCGCGGCATTCACCAAGTGAAAGATCACGGGGTCCTGTCGGCAAAGTGAGGACTTGGACCGGCGGTCACAGTTGGCGGGGGGCTGGGAGACTGGCACCAGAACCCTGCCAAGCAGAGGGCACATCTGCACACGCTGCCAACGGGCAGCCAGTGGACGTCAGTGACAGCAGTCCCCATGGACACAGGGCAGCCACTTTCACCACGACCTGGGTGGTGGCAGCAACGTGGGGACAGTCTAAACGTCCAGTTGCAAGGAACCGGGAAACCGATCATGACACAATTACACGATGGGATAACGTGCGGCCAGGACGCGGAGGTCCCGCGTGTGCTGACGCGGAAATGCCATCGTGTCACGCAGTTGGGCTTTGGGGCAGCCAAGTGCAGCCACGACAATCTGGACAGAGGACAGGGCACACCCCGTTGTTGACAATGCGCACCTCTAGTGCTGGTGGCAGTAGTTCCGGTTTCTAAGTTTACAGTCCCATATTCTTTCAAACATTGTGTGTAAGTGTGATGCTTTCGTTGTGTGTGTCGATCTCACAAAACTTCTCAGTACCTTTTGTTTTCGAAGCAGTTGTCTGCCTCCTGAGGAGCTGAGCTGGGAGTACAGAGCCCCCAGGCGGCTGCTGGCCATCCCCGCCCACAGTCCCCAGCACCGCCGCCATGTTGCTTCAGTGTGGTGTGACCGTCACAACGGATGAACCAACACCCACGTGTCATTCCTAACTACGATCGCTCTTCGCTAGTTACGTCATCGTCAACCAGTCGTGACCACTGTTAACTAGTGATCTGCGTTGGTGCTTTATGGTGAGGTCACGCTTTGTGTGGTAGGTTCCCTGGCTTGGCCAAGGCGTCATGTCACACATGCACCATGACAGCAGCACACAGCACAGCATGGCTGCCCTAAACGTCCTGTCCCCCCACTCGACCTTCCCTAGCTCCCTCCCCTGAACTCTCAGCAGTCACCGACCTTGTCGTTAGCGCCTAGATTCGCCTTTCCCAGAGTGTCGCAGAGTCAGGGCCATACAGCATGCAGCGTCCTCATCCTACCTTCTCTCACTTGGAAACAGGCGCTGAAGGCTCCACGTGGACTTTTGTAGCTTGACAGCTCCTTTGGTTTTTACTACTTAACAGTCCACTGCAGGGACATGCCGCCGTTTATTTCTGCAGTCACTGACTGAAGGGCATTTTGGTTGCTTCCAGTTGGGGGAGATTGTGACCGAGGCTCCGTGAGCCTCTGTGTGCAGGTTTCTGCAAACACCAGTTCTCAACAAATTGGGTCAATATCTGGGACTGCATTTGCTGCACCGTGGTAGCCCTGCATCGGACCTTCTAGAAACTGCCAAACAGTCTTGCAGCGGGGCTCTGCCCTTGCACCTTCTCATAAGCAGGGATGGGAGTGCCTGTGGCCCACCTCCTCGCCAGCACACGGCAGTGTCTGTCCTAGTTTTTAGCCACTGCACCAGGTGTGTGCTGTGGCCATGAGCCGCGACTGCTTCTTGACGCGATGCTGAGCACACTCCCACGTCATGGCCACCTGTGCCTCTTCCTTGAAGGAGCCCCAATTAGGGAGATGGCTATTGCGGTCAGCTGGAAGCCATAAGTTCCACCTGATAATAAGTATGTATGTGACACACCTGTAAATGCACGTGAGGCACCCGCAAAGCTAAAGATATGTAACCGGGTGAAAGCGGTCAGAGAGGAGAAGAATGAATTCATTCAGTCAGTCATGCAGTCGCTCGGTCGGAAGAAGAGTTCGGGTCGGAGAAGAAGAAAAGAATCAGAGCGGCCAGAACGTAGGCAGAGCGGTTACAGAAGAGAAACCAGATAGAAGAAGTAATTCCTGGTCAGAGTCAGGCCGAGGCTCCCGAGGAAGAAAGAAGAAAGAACAAAGAAGAAAGAAGCTCTAAAAGCTAAGCTCTCTCTCTCTCTCTAAAGAAGAAATCTCTCTCTTTCAAGCTCTCTCTCTTTCTCTCTAAGCTCTTTCTAAGAAGAAGAAGAATCTTTCTTTCTCTCTCTAAGCTCTCTCTAAGAAAGTAGAAGTAAAAGTAGTAATAGCTTTACTCTGCCTCCGAGAGTTTTCCTCCCACGGCGTTTGTGGCTGGCCACGACAGGCAGCTTACACTTCCTGAAGTTTTCTTTTGTGACACTGGGATTGACACCAGGACTCCACGCACACGAGGCAAGTGCCGTATCTGGGGCAGGGCTGGCGTGTCTAGACTCACACACTCACACGTCTGGCGGGTGGCGCTGGCTATGGGCTGGGCTCGGCTCCTGCCGCGTCCCTTCCCAGACGGTCTCTCTGTGTGGCTCTTTGGGCTCCTCCAGCAAGGTGCCTGGGTTCCAGGACAGAGCTCCCCGCAAAGAGCCAGGCAGAAGGTGCGTCCTCTCCCCCAGATGAGCCTCAGCTGTCACAAGCATTGTCTGGCACGCTCTGTCTTATGCACGCATGGATCTGAATGTGCACGCATGTACGTGTGTGTGCACACGTGTGTGGAAGGTACTGCTATCACCTTACGACAAATCACCCCAAACCCAAGGCTTAAAACCACACACATGATCCGGGCACGGTGGCGCACACCTGTCATCCCAGCACTTGGGAGGCTGAGGCAGGAGGATCGTGAGTTCAAAGCCAGCCTCAGCAATGGCAAGGCACTTAGCAACTCAGTGAGACCCTGTCTCTAATAAAATACAAAAAAAGGGCTGGGGATGTGGCCCAGTGGTCAGTGCCCTGAGTTCAATCCCCAGTACCAAAAGAAAAAAAAAAAGAAAGCCACACGCATGTGTCGTATCAAGTAGCTTCTTAGGGGCAGGAGTCTGTGGGTGGGTAGTTATGGCTTACAGCCTCTTGTGAAGTCAGGGGCCATCTGTCACCTTGACGGTGCCCCTCACTGTGCCGGCCGGAGGCCCTCGCTCCTCACCACGGGGCCCCAGGGCGCTGCTCTGCCGCCACACTGGCTTACCCAGCACAAACAAGAAGGGACAGGGCCTTTTCTGACTTCAGAGGTGACACACCATCACTTCTGCCCCATGCAGCTGTCACACAAGCCAACTCTAGGACAGCAGGGAAGGACACAAAGTATGAGTAATGGGACTGGAGCCGGGGGCTTCTTTGGAAAGTGCCACACAGGTGAGGTCGCACCCATGTTCCATCTCTTATCTTATTCAAGTCCCAGTCTGCACTTCATTCCACCCCCACCCACGCCCCGGCTTCAAGCGTGCAGCAGGTCCTGACCAGTAGTTATGGGATGGCTATCGCACAGGATGTGCCTAGCATTTGTCCACAGTTTTCCTCCATCCTTGCACAGAAGTGATTCTCAGTCCCCACAGCTGGATGAGCCTGTGACAGTGTCTAGCAAGTTAAAAGTATGTGGAAGGGCCAGGTATAGTGGCCACGTCTCTCACCCCAGGGACTCGGGAGGCTGAGGCAGGAGGATCACAAGTTTGAGGCAATCCTCAGTAACGGATTGAGATCCTGTGTCTAAACAAAAAATAAAAAGGGCTGGGGGTGTGGCTCAGTGGTAGAGCACCTCTGGGTCCAATCCCTGGTACCACACACACACACACACACACACACACACACACACACACCCACACACACAGAGTATGTGGAAGACACCCGTCACCGTCACACTGGGGAGTGGAAGGCATGCACCTGTTCTCCAGTCTTCCACACAGTGGCCTCCCAGGAGCCCTGGACGCCCCATGCTCTGCAGGTACAGCTGTAGCAGGCGCAGCCACTGTCCACGTCCATCCCAGACCTACGTGGCAGGGCTGGCCCTGTGGGAGATAAACAGCAGGCGCGCAGACAGCCCTGAGCTTGGTAGTGGTCACTGCAGCCTGACCTGACCGCTCCTGACCACAGAGCAATCAACTGTCCACCAACCCGACCGTCCCCCAGTGGGAGATGGGGAGACCAAGGCTCGAAGAGGGCAAAAGACTCGCCAAGATCACACAGCAGGCAGATAGTGGCACTGAGTTTTGAATTGCGACTTTGTCCACTAGTTCAGGACGTAGAGGGACACATGCCTAATTCCACGGAGGTCTGAGCCAGTGGACTTGCCCTGATTCCATAATGCGAGTCATTCAAACTCTCTCTGCCTCGGTTACCTCCGTCTGTAAAATAGGCATGTTATCACTTGGACAAGGTTCCAGTCTTGGCCCCAAGAGTTCATGTGTCGGGAGCGTGGTCCTGGGCGTGGCGATGTTTAGATGTGGGGCCTCATGTGACATCCTTAGGTCACTGGGGACATGCCTGTGGAAAGGGTCAAGGTAGTTCACGTGGGACTCCTGGGTTAGTTCTTTCATGAGGTTTGTTATAAAAGAGCAAGCTTGACCACATCTGGTTCTCTGTGCTTCCTGTCTGGTAATGAGATCTCTCCTCTACGACATGCTCCTATCATGGTGGTGGCATCGGCCACAAAGTCCTCACCAGAGCCAGATTGGTGCTGGTGCCACACTCTTGTACCTCCATAACTGTGAGAAACACTTCTTTCCTTTATAAAGTTACCCAGCCTCAGGCATTTCATTACAGTGATGAAAAACTGATTTAGATAGGGGACATGATGGGTACCTTCTGGAGGGGCCTGGGGAGGGTTAAATGAGACGATGTCATAAGGCACAAGCTCTTGGCATTTGCTGTCTGTCAGCACTATTGTTTCCCTCGTGCTGAAGCTTTAGAGCAGTTACCTATGAGCGCTTGACCATTCTCACCCCCTCCCCTGATCCGGGTCTTTTCAAGGCACTCCTCCCACCAACCCCAACGTCCGAGGACTGCTGGTCCCCCGACGTCTCCTGGAGAAGACCTCATGGCAATTTTTTTCTTTAGGAAACATAACATGTGTTCTAGCTCTTCCTCTCTGTTGTTAGCTTCCCCTGCCAAGCATGCTGTTTGGGGTGTTTCTCATTAGCGAGGCTAGCCTGGTGACAGGACGCAGCACTGTTGACTCAAGTCCATAGAAACAAAACACAGCAGGCTCTCTGGCAGCACTGAGACTCCCCCTCAGAAATCCTGAAGGAAAACAAAGCTGGGCTTCAAGGCCATGCGCGTGTCTGCACGGGGGAGAGGCCTCTCCAGAGCTCTTCTTGTGCACTCCTAACAACGCAGAGCGAAGAGCCACAGCACGGTGACCCAGGGGCACACGGAATGCTGTGTCACCACCAGAGGGCTGAGGCCAGCGTGCCGAGTGCTGCCGGGGGACCAGGCTGCCGCAGTGGCTTACGTGTGGAAAAGAGGAGCGCTCTCCAGGCAGGCAGGGTGGCACACGCCCGCCATCCCCGTGACTCGGGGGGGGGGGGGGGGGGAGGCTGAGGGATCCTAAGTCCAAGGCCAGCCTCAACAACTTGGCGAGGCCCTAAGCAGCCCAGTGAGATTCTGTCTCAAAATAAAAACATAAAAAGGGCTGGGGATGTGGCTCAGTGGTTAAGTACACCTGGGTTTAATCCCCAGTGCAAAACACATACACACACGCACACACACACACACACACGTAAATTCTCTCTATGACACCCAGAGTATAATCCTAACTGTATAAAAGAAACGCATTTACATCTGAGATAAACAGATCTGTGTGTGTGAATGTGTGTATAATCAGACGTGCGTGTCTACCTAGGGAAACCTGTAGGTGATAAAAACACGATCGCTAACTGTCCATGTCCTGTGTGAGGATGAAGGGCAGCGTGAGGTCTTTTGTCTTTTAACTTGTCATCTACGTCACCTGAATGATTTCAGTGAACGTGTGTCGTTTGCTGTTTAAGACGCACACGTAAACCCGTGAGCACCCGCTCTCTGACTTCCAGCTGAGAGCGAGGCCGGCAGCCACAAGGAGGCTCGAGCTCGTGCCAAGCGCTCCAAGTGCCTCACAGTGTCCGGCGGAGGTGGGCGTGGTCATCCCCATGTTGTACGGGAGGACAGTAGGTCATCGTCAAGTGTTCAAGGTCACACAGCAGAGCATGCGGCAACATAGCGCATCCATGTCCAACAATGTCCCCACTCAACATTGAAGAGCAGGATAATGGGGGTGGGAAAGGTGGTGGGATGAGACGGACATCGTCACCCAGGCACACGCAGGATTGCACGAATGGCGTGACGATTTGGTGCCCATCCAGAGAAGTGAAAAAAAACGTGCTGCATCCGTGCACTATGAATCAAAGTGCATTCTGCTGTCATGTATGACTAATTAGAACAAATTAATTAATTAATTAGAAAAAGAGAGCAGTATAAACATTTCCTGCAATGCAGCCTGTGCCCTCGGTAAACAGTATGCCACTATTTTTTTGCAAATTCACCTGCTTATCAAACTCGGGCTTCAGAGAGTCTTCAGTGAAGATGTGAAACTGGAGCTTCCTGTGGCTAAAAAGCACGGCCGATTTGAGCATGACCAGCGTCTCCTCCAGCCGATTGCCACAGGCCACCACGGCCAGGTGGATCCAGAGCCCAGGCGGCAGGACAGCATGGAAACTCCTCAGCTCTCCAGGCCTCCTAGAGGGAAGGAAAACAAGTCAAGGCTGAAACTAAACTTAAAAAAAAAAAAAAAAAAAAAAAAAAAAAAAAAGCCAGTGAATGGTTGGAACACTTCAAACAGAACAGGCACAATCTGTTACATTTTATAAAGTGATAAGCATTTTGACAATTCTTCCTGCTTAGAAAAAAACGCCATTTATTCCCATATTTACCCTGGCACTAGCAGGATGAGTCACCGTTTGGACTGCCAGAGGTGTCTGGGACTCTTTTTGCCAGCGCTCAGCTGTCTAGTGCCTGCTGGCGGCCTGGTGGCCCATGTTTGGAAACAGCATTGCTAAACTCCGACAGCTGACACGGCCGTGGGGCTCCCACTTGCACGGGCCATGGAAATCAGATTTGAATGCAACTTGAACAAGGGGAGGGTGGGCTGTGGCTTTTTCCCATGTGAAAGAAGCAACACGATCTTCCCGTCAGCTGGATGGTTTTAGGTTGCACTGGAATGCGTGACCACTGCAACACAGAACGTGCGTGCGTGCGTGCGTCGGGAGGTAAGCGAAGAAAACAACCCGGGGGCCCCTCCCCGCCTCATCTCGGGAGAGTCTTGAAGGAGCAGGTGTTAATCCGGACTGTCTCGCCGGAGCCCGCTGAGGTGGTGGGGGTCCGGCAGGCGGCTTGCAGCGTGAGGTCCACAGCACTGGGACACAGGCAGGAGAGGGGGCAGGTTAGGCCTGCAAATGAGCCAGGTATCAAACACTGAGTCGACAGCTGGAGGGGAACGCGGTCCAAGAGTCCACAGTCATCATCCAGCTATTTCCTAGTAATAAAAGATTTGTTCCAGACAGAGCGGACGAAGCCAAGCCTCAAACACACCACTGAGAAACATTTGCAGGCAAGTTGGAAGAAGTTGGCCCGGAATAGGTGCCCTGAGACAAATGAAACTAATTTACTTGCACAAAAGATCTGGAGGCCAGGGGAACTTGGATGACAAACGCTGCCTTCCTTCCAAAAACTTCGAGTTCAGTCCACACGCTGCTCCGTTATTCGCCGCTCTGTAGAATAATGGCAGTCTTGCTCCAGATTTCTTTCACCAGGAGGAGAGCTGAAGATGTGGGTGGAGCGCTATGGAAAGTGCCCGACCTGATTACTTAAGAGCGTGCTTCGTAGAAGCCCGGCCTTGGGCTTGGCCAAGGCCCGATGTGGTGCGTTCCTTGGATCCTGTTCACTGTGGGGACCGTGGGGAAAGCTGGCGTCTTTGGAAACTGTCCACTTCTTGTCAACCTCCTGCCGTTACCTGATACAGCCACTGTCTTCTGTCACCTTGGTCACTCTGACAGTCCTCTTGGTGGCCCGCCAGCCTCTGTTCTTATCTTTATCCTCACCCCATAAGTTCTCCTTATTGGTGTAGGAGTGGTGGCCTTCTAAAACGCAAAGTGTATTTCTTCCTTGATTAAAATCACACAAGGGCTCACCCTGGCCTTCAAGGTCAAGTTCAACTGCGGAATTGGCTCCTGTGCATACCTGTTGCCTCTGCCCCCACCGCCCCACCCCGTCTGGAGGGTGACCGTTCACAGTGGCGGGCACAGTCCCACTTGTGTTCCTGGACGCCTTCCTTCCCAGCCCGTGCTGCCGCGCCAGGACTCCACAGGGCAGTCCCTCTTCCCCCTCTGCCTTGCTCTCTCCTCTTTCTTCTCAGCTGCAGCCCACTTATTAATCAACAAATCTTTAATGAAAACCAACTATGCACCAGGCATCATTCTGGGAAGACAGGATGAACAAAACAAAGTTACTTTCTCCAGAGGATCAGGGAAAGACAGAGCTAAGTGACAGGCCAAGCGGGTGGCAGCTAGCAACTGATCCAGAGAGTGGGAGCCAGGGAGGCCCAGCGCTGGCCGCTGCTGCAACCTGATATGGCGCTTGAGTCAGCAGAGGCCTCCCCGGCAAGTCAGGTCTGCCAGGGGTGCAGGGAGGCCAGGGCGTGAGCCCCAGGCATCATCCCGGGAGAGGAGCCCAGGCACATCTGCTGAGCCCGGCAAACCCCAGGGCCACCTGCAGGGCTCGCCTGCTATTCCTTCTGAGGCTTCCTGGGGGCTTGTATGACCACTGTCAAAACCAGCTCCCTGTTAACTGATATGAAGGGAGGGCAGGCTGCGCAGAAGATAAGCTAGAAGACAGTCAACTTAAAAAGCCCCCAATCAAGCACCAGGCATGGTGGCGCTCGCCTGTAATCCCAGCACTTGGGAGGCTGAGGCGGGAGGATCACGAGTTCAAAGCCAGCCTCAGCCATGGCGAGGCACTTAGCAACTCCATGAGACCCTGACTCTAATAAAATACAGAAAAGGGCTGGGGATGTGGCCCAGTGGTCGAGTGCCCCTGAAATTGATCCCCGGTGCCAAAATTAAAAAAGCCTCCAATCAAGACACAGCCGGAACACGCAGAGAGAGAGAGAGCGAGAGAGAGAGAGAGAGAGAGAGAAAGAGAGAGAGAGAGAGAGAGAGGACACGATGTGGACATCTGCTTTAAGTTCTGTCCACTATGTGGCAAGCTGAGTGTGACTCAGAGGTTCAGACGGTGGGGGCTGGGAGTGTGGTTCAGGGTAGAGCACCTGCCAAGCACATCTGGGTTCCATTCCCAGCACCCCAAAAACAGAAACTAAGGTACTACCCATAAGTCCCATCACCTCCTGTCTTAAACAGGAACACCTTCCCTGCCCCAGGTGTCTGCTGACCTTCACAGACTGAGCTGGGCAGGTGCATGATAACAAGCCTTCCCCTCGTGATGAGAAGCACAGACTCAAACAACAAAGAGTCTGATTTCCAGACTGGCAAAAATGACACAAAAAAGTCTGGCTGCACCGAGCCGCAGTTGGATGTGGGGTGGGCGCAGCTTGGTGCATCTGGGACAGGGAATCGGCTGGCACTGGGGAGGGCCATTTGCAACTGTCAGGAAGCACAAAGATGGGCACACGCCTTCCACCCCTCCGGATTCACACCTACCCACAGGACCCGAGGAAATTGCACTTGGGCAGGAGTCTCATGAAAGCACATTCACAGCAGCCCCGCTTAGGAAACTGAAAAATCGGAGTGAACTTTGCCGTCCATGCAGAGGAGAATCAGGAGTCTACCTGACACGTCTGAAGTGTGGAATACTATACAGCATCGAAAGGAACAAGCCTGAAGGACTCGTCCCGACATACAGGCAAAGAAGAAAAGAGCGGCTTGTGAGGAGGACAGCATGGGGTCAGTATTTCTATGAAGCTTAAAAACTAGCCAAAGAGCACAGCATCCTTGGCAGATGATACACAGAGTGAAATAGCACGAGAATGAGAACCATCAAGTGGAGGGTGCTAGGTTATTTCTGGGGATTAACTATTTTACTTAAGCTGAGTTATGAATACAAAGAAATTCAATTTGTTATTATCTCTATTTTTTGTGTCACACAAACTATTGGAAGAATATTTTTTTCCCCACTGAAAAAAGCCTGCAGGCCAGGCGCAGCTCAGAGGTAGAGCCTTGCCTGGCTTGCGGGAGGCCCTGGCTCTCCCGCCCCAGCACACGCATGGCCACGTGCGTGTACGCACACACACACACTCATGGAGACACCGACGCTTGCACTCCCCTGCTGCAGACCAAGCCACCCCGTCTGTTCTTTTCCAGGCTCCAAGCAATGCGTCCTTCTCGGTGTCTGGTGACAGGTATTAAAAGAGAAAAAAGAAAAGCCTCTCCCGGCGCCCGTTCAAGCGGCGGCGACTGGGATGTAACGCGACCTTCGCTGGCCCCGCTCTGCTCCCGCTCACAGGACAGTAAAGATCTCAGGATCCCGCAATGAGCGCTGGGGACCTGCGGTCACGTGAGCGCTCAAGTTGAGGGCGTGGCGAGGGCGTGGCGAGGGCGTGGCGAGGGCGAGCCTCTCCCCAGCCCCGCCCACAGCACACTCTGACGTCACCTGAGCCGGGGTTCAGTCCAGGGACCCGGCCCGTCTTCACCCCTGACTCCTGAGCTCGGCGGGACCAGGGCTGTGACGACCTCCCCACTGACACTTCATGCAGGGGACTGGAGTGGACACTTGCGGGCCAGGATTTTTCAAGACCCTGCTAAGAATGGAGCAGATGACAGCCGCTTGGCCACCGTGGTGACTCGGCACAAGTAGAAGGCACAACGGAAATGCAGCAGGCCCGACCTCCGAGGGCCCCACCTGACCCGAGCCCTGGACGGGGCAGGCCTTAAGCCAGCACGTCCCTTCTGCTTAAGCCAGTCTGCAGTAAGCATGGTCCCCGAGCCCACTGGCTAGCCATCCTGGAGTCGTCCTGCCTGCCACAGTCACGGGCGCACCTCTTGAGATGCCCACTGGGCTGGGGCTGGGGCCAGCGGAGGAGCGCTCGTCTCGCAGGTGTGAGGCCCTGGGCCTGACCCTCAGCACCATGTAAATAAAATAAAGGTGTTGTGCCCACATACAACTAAAAAAATATTATTATAAAAAAGAAAGAAATGCCCACTGACCCGTCCCTGCCTTGCTTGCGGCTACCACCTGACCAGCTCCTCCTACTCGGCCCGTTCTGTGGCTGGAGGAAGAGCCAGGTACCACGTGAGGCGGCGTGGAGCCATCTGCAGAGCTGGGGACACAGGCCTCCTGTCCGCAGCCTGGGGAGTTGTCTGGGTCGGGCCGCCTCAGGCCCCGGCACCCCTCACCTCTCCTCCTCCCGCCACACACCCTTGCCACTACCCTCAGGAACACCCCGTCGGTCCTCAGCTTCTCAGGGACTCCCTTCACCTCCGGCCTCGATCACGCTGTGGCTGCCAGGCCATCAGGGCTGTCTTCCTGGAGGTGGGGCCGTGGCAGGTGCCTCCTGCTCCCTGCCACGCCAGCCTCGCAGCCAGTCCTGGAGAGAAGCCTGCTCGGACCCCTCCTCCCGCTGGGTCACGGGTCACCGCTGGCTTGCGGGACCCCCTCCCACCCCTTCTCCCTCACCACTCCCAGACTCCAGCGGCCACCCTGCAGCCGCCTCCAGCCTCCCGAGCTTCCAAGCTCACCGCCCTGTCCTTTCCACCTGGGACACAGGTGGGGTCCCCAGCCTGGAATGTTCTAGCTGGCTCTCCCCTTGTCCATGAAGATCTTCAGGAAGGCCTATATAGGGGGCTTCCCTGACCACCTTCCTACTGTATTCAATTTTTTTTAAACATTTTTATTTTTTAGTTGTAGGTGGACACAATACCTTTATTTTATTTATGTGGTGCTGAGGGTCAAACCCAGGGCCTCACACATGCTAGGGAGTGCTCTTCCTCTGAGCCCCAGCCCCAGCCCTAGCTCTGTATTCACCTTTAATAAAAGTAGACTCGATTTTATTTTCCACTGTGGTTCTTGTTAATTTCCTTCCACATCAGCTGATAGCATATTGTTTCATTGTAACTCTTATCAAACACGTTACATTCAATGCAGAAAACAATATAACCAAAACTTTTCATCTTTAGAAAAAAGATCCTAATAACATGTGCAATGTACATTTCAAATAAAAACATGAAATATTATATATTTACTATTAATGTTGGTAAAATTCTTCCCACGTAAAGCTTTGTCTTTCGCATGCTGCCTTCTGGTCTTTATTCAATGGGATACATATTTTTTATACAGGCACTAGGAGTGCATGCAAAATATTGCATCCTACTTTGTTGACTTGATTCTTGTGTTACTTTTGTTTTCATAGTTGTAGATGGGCACAATACCTTTACTTTATTAATTTTTATGTGGTGCTGGGGATCAAACCCAGTGCCTCACAAGTGCTAGGCAAGCGCTGTACCGCTGAGCCACAACCCCAGCCCCAAGGCTTTGTAACTAGCATTTTGTTTTTTCCATTCAATAAAATCACTATAACTTATCATTTCCCTTTTGCTCATTGTTTCCAATTATTCTATTATTTTAAAAAGTCTTTTCCAAAACTGTGGGCGAATGGATTTTTCTTTCTTTTGCATTATTTTCTTATGGCATTCCTAGAAATAGAATTGCCAGGTTAATGTCTATAATCCTATTAAGAAAATAGCAACTCTGACAGCTTCTTACATTTACTCCAGAGCTTCCTAAGAGTCTGCCAGGCCATGAGGAAACAAATAAAAAGCACAGGAGCACCACCAGGCGCCTGAGCTACTGGCGTGGCATGTTCACCTGGCTGACAGCAGCGGGAACTCGGCTTGCGTAAGCCACGCCCCCGGCTCCACTAGTCCACCGGGTGCCGGCAGCCACCTGCGGCACCAGGTGACACTGCGTCACAGTGAGAGTCGGAGGTGGACACCTTTCTGGTATTGCCCATCTCATTTCAGTTGATGGGACGGAGAGGCCAGCGCAGAGCCTCAGCGGGCAAGAGCTCCAAGCCAGAAATGACCAATGCTGCTTCGTTTTCTCAGAGTTTGGCCCAACAATCACCTTCTATTTATGTTATTACTGACAATTTCTGGCACTGATATCAAGTTTCTTAAAAAAAAAAAAAAGAAAAGTAAGTGTGCTCAGGATGTGGAGAAACTTGAACCCTTGAACACAGCTGTCGCAACCGGGAATGGGTGCAGCAGCTTGGGAAAATGCTTTAGCAGCTCCTGAAAGCCTTAAATAGACAAAGCATATGCGGCCCAGCAACTTTGTGACTGGTATACATGAGAATCCAAAACCTACATAGGGCCGGGCGTGGTGGCGCACGCCTGTAATCCCAGCACTTTGGGAGGCTGAGGCAGGAGGATCATGAGTTCAAAGCCAGCCTCAGCCTCAGCAATGGCGAGGCACTTAGCAACTCAGTGAGACCCTGTCTCTAATAAAATACAAAAAAGGGCTGGGGATGTGGCCCAGTGGTCGAGTGTCCCTGAGTGCCCCTGAGTTCAATCCCTGATACCAAAAAGAAAAAAAAAAATCTCGAAAACCTACATACGGACGAAATTTTGTCCACAACTATTCATATCAGCATAATTCAGTCATCAAAACCCCAATCTAAATGTCCATCAATTAATGGAGATATGTCATGCAGTGCATATCACAGTGGAATATTACTTAACAATGAAAATGAATGAAATCCTGACATATGTACAAACCTGGAAAACGGAGACTTGTGAAAAGGCAACGGGTCACATATTTTATGATTCCACATATGTAAGAAGTCCAGAAGAGGACAAAGCCCCACGGATGGAGAGCACGTTAGTCATTAGTCATTATCAGGAAGGAGGAGCAGGGGCAAATGGCAGTGAACTCGTGATCCTCCTGTCTCAGCCTCCCAAAGTGCTGGGGTGACAGGCGTGCGCCATTGCGCCCTGCCATAACAGATTCTTTTTTTTAAAAATAGAGTAGGCAATGGTGGTGCGCAGTGTTGTAAGAATCGTGGAGCCTCGTGGGAATGGGAAGGACTGCAGGACACACCGGGGTTGTCCTGGCTCCAGCCCTGCCCGGGCTCCCAGAGGTGGCTCAGAAGGCAGCTTCCCTGTGCGCAGCCTGAGATGCGTGGCTCCTTGAGCGCTCAACAGTCTCCAGCAAGTGACTTAATTAAGCTTCAATTTCTGGAGTATATAAATAATGAAATACGGCATTTGTGTGTAGTGCTATTCAATTTGTAGCCTATTAACGCAAAACACACTGAATTATTAAAGCAAGTAATTGGTTCTTCTCAGACCCTCTTCTCTGCCGCCTCCTGCTACCTCTTCCCCAGGGCTTCCCTGTAACTGACAAGCTAAATGAGCTCAGGGGAGCCTGGTGCTGGGATTCGGGCTAGCAGAGGAAGCTGGATGGAAAATCACATTTCTTTAAAATACAGCCCTCAGCCGGGCGCGGTGGCGCACACCTGTAATCCCAGCACTTGGGAGGCTGAGGCAGGAGGATCACGAGTTCAAAGCCAGCCTCAGCAATGGTGAGGCACTTAGCAACTCAGGGAGACCCTGTCTCTAATAAAATACAAAAAAGGGCTGGGGATGTGGCCCAGTGGTCGAGTGCCCCTCAGTTCAATCCCCGGTACCAAAAGAAAAAGGAAAAAAAAAAATACAGCCCCAACTTTACTACTAGTAACGTCTTCCTAGGAAATGCAGAAGCATCGAGGGAAAATGGTAGAAGATAAACGTGAAGAAGCCGAATGTGCTCACTTGGGGGAAGAATGGATGAGTAGAGTCTTCCTGTTTCATGGAGTCTTTTGCAAGATGAGGCCAGCTAGCGATCTTCATGTGGAGGTCGGCACAGGAGGCCAGAGCGGCTACTGTGGCGATGGGGCACCTGAGACAGCCCTGGAAGGAGAGCCGGGGACAGCAGCTACATGCACCCCAGGGCTGGCCGCAGGCGTCTCCAGTGAAGTTCCCTGCACACGGCAGCTTTTAGAAGGCATGAATCAGCTGACAAAAGTTCCCCCTCCAAAGCTGTGATCTGACCCCGCACTGGGAACCCAGACACGACACCAAGGACTTCGCTCGGAGTTAAATCACTTTTAATGACCCGTGGTTTGGAGTTAAACCAAGCATCATCAATCTTTTAAGACAGAAACAAAAGCTAACGTCCGCCTTGAAGTCACGGTGTAATATGAATGTCAATGGCATGTCAGGGACCTGCCATGGGGCACTTAATGAAAGTAGTTGATAAATGCTTTTAATTATTAATAGAACATATTTAATTTGTTTCATGATGTCTGAAACGTGGCTGTGTTCCTAAACAAAGTCTAGGTCTGATTCACAGTAGGTGCTGGTGTCTGAGGTTGGTGACTCTGTGTGTGTGTGTGTGTGTGTGTGTGTGTGTGTGCTTTTAGACATCACACAGACATAGGACTTATGATCAGTAAGTGTCACAGCAAGGGCTCAAATCTAGGACGTTGGACATTGGGCTTAAGAGGTCCCCCCCCCCCCATAACACAACAGAAACTCGTCTCTCGCAGCTCAGGAGGCCCCAAGGCTCCAGAGAGCAGCCCCTCCCCCGCCACCCCCCCCCCCCCCCCAGACCCTGGCTCTCTGCTGCATGGCCCCTCCCCTCCTCCACCTGGCCCTCTTCTCCACGCGTCTCCCTGTCCTCTCCTCTTCTCCTAAGGACACTGGTCGTCACATTCAGGGTCACCCTACATCTAGGGGCTTACCCCCTGAGACCCTTAACTGACTGCATCTGCTGAGACTCTTCTAAACCCGTCACACTCTGAGGCCGCCTGGGCGCGGGAGCCCTGCTTTCCCCTCAGGCTGTGTGTGGGATCACACCATGTGAGCAGAGAGAGGCCTCCCTGGGCTCCTGGCCCCCCTGCGCCCCCTCCCCAGGCGCCATTCCCAGGAGGTGCCTCCCCCGACCCCTCACCATCCGCGGAGCTCATTCTCCTCCGGGTTTATTTGCTCCCCCTCTGAAATTCTGTGACGGTGCCTGGGACAATTCCCACTTCATTGATCCCTTAGGATTGCCCCTGATGTAGGGGAGATTCTGCCTCTCTGTCTCCCTCTTCCTTCTAAATGAAGGTGGTGTTGATTTTAAAAGATGAGCCAGCAGGGCTGGTTTGAGATGAATGACTGTCGACATGTGAGGGAGAGGGGTTGGACGAGGGTCTCGTGTTCTGCAAATGGGAGTTTTCTATCTCATTTCCCGAAGATGGGCTTGAAGATGTGACCAACTTAAAGGGAAAACAGAGGAAAGGGGGTCTTCCCTGCTCATTTCCATCCTCTATCCAAAAAGACCGTCTAACTTTTATGATAATTTATATACTTCTAGTTATTTTGTACATTAGACAAGTAATATGTCTCTGTCATAGAAAACAAATCCAAATACAGATAAGCAGGGGGGAGACCCCCACAATTCCCATCGTCTAACCACTGTGAACATTTTGGCATAGCATCTCCCAGAAATCCCAAGTAAATGTGCATGTATATAAATATAAGCAAGTTTTTAAAAAAACTGATAGAGGATGATTTATATAACCTGTTTGTGCACCTTACAAGTATAAATAATGCTCAATTACAAAAAAGTAGATTTTCTCAGATCTCTTCCAAAGGGATTCTAGGAGGTGATCAGATAGTTCAGATTTTGAGATCTTTGAGTTCAGATCTCCAAGGACAGCACGGTCATCCACAGTCTTGCTGTCCCATGTACACGGACTTGGTGTCCACTTCTTGGTCGACGTTGGCTGTGCATCTTGGCGAACGCTCTGACCACCTCGGCCCCGCGGCTTCCCCACCTGTGGGACGGCTCGCTGACTGCGTGGGCTCTCCTCGCCCGGCTTCCCCACCTGTGGGATGGCTCGCTGACTGCGTGGGCTCTGCTCGCCCGGCTTCCCCACCTGTGGGACGGCTCGCTGACTGCGTGGGCTCTCCTCGCTCGCTGACTGCGGGGCTCTGCTCGCCCAGCTTCCCCACCTGTGGGACGGCTCGCTGACTGCGTGGGCTCTGCTCGCCCGGCTTCCCCACCTGTGGGACGGCTCGCTGACTGTGTGGGCTCTCCTCGCCCGGCTTCCCCACCTGTGGGACAGCTCGCTGACTGTGTGGGCTCTGCTCGGGCTCCGTGGCTCTCAGAAGCAGCCGCGTGCAGAACTTCCCGACGAGAGCATCCCGATTTTCCTCTGGGGAGGTTGCTCTTCTGTTCTCAGTCCACGTGGGGCAGAGGTGCAGGGTCATGTGTCCCTCGCCCCCAGGTACAGACGTATGTCCCCGCTGTGGCCATCAGAGAGGGCCGACAGAGGCAGCCCTGGGACCCTGCTGGAGGAGATGTCCCCTGAGGGCCCACTTTTTTTTTTGGGTACCGGGGATTGAACTCAGGGGCACTCGACCACTGGCCCACATCCCCAGCCCTTTTTCTGTGTTTTATTAGAGACAGGGTCTCACTGAGTTGCTAAGTGCCCCGCCATGGCTGAGGCTGGCTTTGAACTTGCGATCCTCCTGCCTCAGCCTCCCAAGTGCTGGTGGCCCACTTCTCTGTGGGGAAGACCTACCTGAGAGTGCGGCCCACAGCAGGAGGCGGGGCCAAGGGTGGAGGCCTGCTGGTCAGAGGTCCCGGGCCACCAGACTGCACCTCTCCCTCCCTCCACGCTCCAGTTTCATGGCTGGAAATCCCCTCGCGCGAGTCAGTGACACAGACGGATCCCCAGGAATCCAGGCTTGCAACTGAGAGAGCCTCAGAGCCCATCTATCTGTGGCAGAGCCTCAGAGCCCATCTATCTGTGGCAGAGCCCATCTATCTGTGGCAGAGCCTCAGAGCCCATCTATCTGTGGCAGAGCCTCAGAGCCCCATCTATCTGTGGCAGAGCCCATCTATCTGTGGCAGAGCCTCAGAGCCCATCTATCTGTGGCAGAGCCCATCTATCTGTGGCAGAGCCTCAGAGCCCATCTATCTGTGGCAGAGCCTCAGAGCCCATCTATCTGTGGCAGAGCCTCAGAGCCCATCTATCTGTGGCAGAGCCCATCTATCTGTGGCAGAGCCTCAGCCCATCTATCTGTGGCAGAGCCTCAGAGCCCATCTATCTGTGGCAGAGCCTCAGAGCCCATCTATCTGTGGCAGAGCCTCAGAGCCCATCTATCTGTGGCAGAGCCTCAGAGCCCATCTATCTGTGGCAGAGCCTCAGAGCCCATCTATCTGTGGCAGAGCCTCAGAGCCCATCTATCTGTGGCAGAGCCTCAGAGCCCATCTATCTGTGGAGCAGAGCCCAGAGCCCATCTATCTGTGGCAGAGCCTCAGAGCCCATCTATCTGTGGCAGAGCCTCAGAATCCCATCTATCTGTGGCAGAGCCTCAGAGCCCATCTATCTGTGGCAGAGCCTCAGAGCCCATCTATCTGTGGCAGAGCCTCAGAGCCCATCTATCTGTGGCAGAGCCTCAGAGCCCATCTATCTGTGGCAGAGCCTCAGAGCCATGTGCAGAGCCTCAGAGCCCATCTATCTGTGGCAGAGCCTCAGAGCCCATCTATCTGTGGCAGAGCTCTATCTGTGGCAGAGCCTCAGAGCCCATCTATCTGTGGCAGAGCCTCAGAGCCCATCTATCTGTGGCAGAGCTCAGAGCCCATCTATCTGTGGCAGAGCCTCAGAGCCCATCTATCTGTGGCAGAGCCTCAGATCCCATCCTGTGGCAGAGCCTCAGATCCCATCTATCTGTGGCAGAGCCTCAGAGCCCATCTATCTGTGGCAGAGCCTCAGATCCCATCTATCTGTGGCAGAGCCTCAGATCCCATCTATCTGTGGCAGAGCCTCAGAGCCCATCTATCTGTGGCAGAGCAGAGCCCATCTATCTGTGGCAGAGCCTCAGAGCCCATCTATCTGTGGCAGAGCCTCATCTCTATCTGTGGCAGAGCCTCAGATCCCATCTATCAGAGCCTCAGAGCCCATCTATCTGTGGCAGAGCCTCAGAGCCCATCTATCTGGCAGAGCCTCAGATGGGCAGAGCCTCAGAGCCCATCTATCTGTGGCAGAGCCTCAGAGCCCATCTATCTGTGGCAGAGCCTCTCAGAGCCCATCTATCTGTGGCAGAGCCTCAGAGCCCATCTATCTGTGGCAGAGCCTCAGAGCCCATCTATCTGTGGCAGAGCCTCAGAGCCCATCTATCTGTGGCAGAGAGCCCATCAGAGCCCATCTATCTGTGGCAGAGCCTCAGAGCCCATCTATCTGTGGCAGAGCCTCAGCCTCAGAGCCCATCTATCTGTGGCAGAGCCTCAGAGAGCCCATCATCTATCTGTGGCAGAGCCTCAGAGCCCATCTATCTGTGGCAGAGCCTCAGATCCCATCTATCTGTGGCAGAGCCTCAGAGCCCATCTATCTGTGGCAGAGCCTCAGAGCCCATCTATCTGTGGCAGAGCCTCAGAGCCCATCTATCTGTGGCAGAGCCTCAGATCCCATCTATCTGTGGCAGAGCCCATCTATCTGTGGCAGAGCCTCAGAGCCCATCTATCTGTGGCAGAGCCTCAGAGAGCACCCATCCCATCTATCATCTATCTGTGGCAGAGCCTCAGAGCCCATCTATCTGTGGCAGAGCCCATCTATCTGTGGCAGAGCCTCAGAGCCCATCTATCTGTGGCAGAGCCTCAGATCCCATCTATCTGTGGCAGAGCCTCAGAGCCCATCTATCTGTGGCAGAGCCCTCAGATCCCATCTATCTGTGGCAGAGCCTCAGAGCCCATCTATCTGTGGCAGAGCCTCAGATCCCATCTATCTGTGGCAGAGCCTCAGATCCCATCTATCTGTGGCAGAGCCTCAGTGGCAGAGCCCATCTATCTGTGGCAGCCTCAGAGTGGCAGAGCCTCAGAGCCCATCTATCTGTGGCAGAGCCCATCTATCTGTGGCAGAGCCTCAGATCCCATCTATCTGTGGCAGAGCCTCAGAGCCCATCTATCTGTGGCAGAGCCTCTAGGCAGAGCCCATCTATCTGTGGCAGAGCCCATCATCTGTGGCAGAGCCTCAGATCCCATCTATCTGTGGCAGAGCCTCTATCTGTGGCAGAGCCCATCCCATCTATCTGTGGCAGAGCCCATCTATCTGTGGCAGAGCCTCAGATCCCATCTATCTGTGGCAGAGCCCATCTATCTGTGGCAGAGCCTCAGAGCCCATCTATCTGTGGCAGAGCCTCAGAGCCCATCTATCTGTGGCAGAGCCTCAGAGCCCATCTATCTGTGGCAGAGCCCTCAGATCCCATCTATCTGTGGCAGAGCCCATCTCTATCTGTGGCAGAGCCTCAGAGCCCATCTATCTGTGGCAGAGCCCATCTATCTGTGGCAGAGCCATCTATCTCAGAGCCCATCTATCTGTGGCAGAGCCCATCTATCTGTGGCAGAGCCTCAGATCCCATCTATCTGTGGCAGAAGCCCATCTATCTGTGGCAGAGCCTCAGATCCCATCTATCTGTGGCAGAGCCCATCTATCTGTGGCAGAGCCTCAGATCCCATCTATCTGTGGCAGAGCCTCAGAGCCCATCATCTATCTGTGGCAGAGCCTCAGAGTGGCAGAGCCTCAGATCCCATCTATCTGTGGCAGAGCCTCAGAGCCCATCTATCTGTGGCAGAGCCTCAGAGCCCATCTATCTGTGGCAGAGCCCATCTATCTGTGGCAGAGCCTCAGATCCCATCTATCTGTGGCAGAGCCTCAGAGCCCATCTATCTGTGGCAGAGCCCATCTATCTGTGGCAGAGCCTCAGAGCCCATCTATCTGTGGCAGAGCCTCAGATCCCATCTATCTGTGGCAGAGCCTCAGATCCCATCTATCTGTGGCAGAGCCTCCCTGTCAGGAGGCTCCGGAGAGCAGACGGAATCGTGTGGTGACAGCGTGACACAGCCCCTCGCACTCTCACCACATTAAGCACCAGCGCCACCGCCCTTACAGCTGCTGCTGTTGGTGTCAGCTGGCTCACCTCAAGCTGGAACCCACCAGAAGCTTTCATCTTTCTCTGAGTCTGTTCTAATTATGCCCGAACCAGGCCAGAGAGAGCGTGGCAGGACGCACGCGCTATTTTAAATGTCCACATCTGACTTGACTCAAGCCAGGTTAGAGGGTCTGTACCCTTCCAAGTTAAACCCCATTTCCATTCCCCCATCCCCCCTGGGGGAGAGGAGGAATCTGCTACTTGAGTGCTAAGGCCTGCGACTTTGGGGCCAGTGGTCAGACAACGGCAGCACTTACATTCTCACACACTGGGAAGAAGAAAAGGAAAGCTAAGGGTGGAGCCCAGCCAGGCCCTCGGGCCCTGGGAGTGCTGCCACGGGCAGAGCCGCAGGTGGGCTCCCTGAGCGACCCCCAGGGAGCCCTCAGCCCGCTCCTGCCTAAGGTGGAAGACGCCAGCTCTCTGCCCTTGAGGAGACATCGAAGTTCCAGTTGGCCAGGACCGCGGGTCTGCAACCAGCTGAGAGAGCCCAACTCTCCACTCCTCCGTCAGCTTCTGACGAGGACCAGGCGATGGGACTGGCTCCCGCTCACCACTCGGGAAGCCACGCCCGCTCCTCAAGGCCTGGCCGTCCCCTCCCGGCAGAGCTGCCGAATCTGCACCTCGCCTGGTGCACACACGTCCTGCAGCCGCCTCCCACCTCATCACAGCCGTGCATAGGGAGCTGGGAGAGAGAGCTGAGCTCTGATGAGGCCTGCTCCTCCACATCACGTACTGGTCACGGGTCCAGGCGTAGTTCAGTGGACGACAGTGACAGCACTCGCAGCAGAGAGGCCACTAGGCAACACTCCAGAGCCATCCCTGCTGCTTGGTGCACATTTTCATTTTTCCTCTTTGGGACCTCAACTTTGCAACTCAAAAAAGGGTCACATTTTGGACAGGTGTTCTCCAGGGACTTTTACTTAGGTAAAGCATGGATTCTGAATTGTGCGACGTGAATTTCCACTAGTAGATCACCATTTTTTATGTTGCTGAAAGAGGTGGCCACCTTTAGATACATCAACGCCACTCTCTGCTGGCACGAGATCAAGGATCCCAATAAAGGTATCGAGACAAGTGTTGCCGCCTGAAGCGATGGCCGCTTGGAGCAACGGAGCCGCGGGAAGAAGTTCAGAGGCAAACTGGAGACAAACAGCTTTTTATTCTGATAACTTTTCTCTCTGGCTCTAACAACGACTAACACGCGCCACACACACCACCAAAATGGCACTGACCCGATCAGCAATCTCGGCCAAGTCCCGCGAGATCCCGGGCCAAGTCCCGTGAGACTACGGAAGGCAGCAATGCCCAAAACTCATGGCCCATAGTCAACCGCAATTTAAGCCATCTCCCCAAACAGGGCTCCTGCAGTCAAGGAACTTCTGCGTCTAGGCACAGTTTTCAGAAAATCACAATCTGCAGTCAATCAAAAGCTGGAGGGGCTGGGGTTGTGGCTCAGTGGTAGAGGGCTCACCTAGCACGTGCGCAGCCCTGGGTTCGATTCTCAGCACCACGTAAAAATAAATAAAGGCATTGTGTACAACTAATAAATAAACAAATATTAAAAAAAAAAAAGTTGGAGAGTGTTCAGCAGGGACACAAACTGGACTCTGACCTTCAAAACAATCTCACGCTTGGTTTTTGTTGTTGCTGTCATTTCTTACGTTGTGACAATATGTAGGTACTGCGACCGTGTGTCTCTCTTATTTTCTTGCGGTGTGCGACACCGTGAGGTCAATTTTCTCCCCAGGACTCTCACCCATGAGTGAAGCCACCATGGCCGCTCTTCGCTGGACTCGGAAGAGGCACTAAAGGCAGATGGTGCCTATCAAAGTTTCTCAGGGTTCTTTGGTGCCATCTGACAGAATTCAAGTCATGCTGGGTTAAGAAAACAAGGGAAGTCACTAGATCCTGGAGTCAGGAGCTGCCTTTGGGCCCAACGTCGGCACCACTGCCCGGCGGTCAGAGTGGCCCTGCGTGACTCCGTTCTCTCAGTGCTGACCAGCTTTCTCCTCAGGGCAGAAACACAATTGCGATCCTGGTCTCCCTATCTTCTCGCCTCAGTCACTACGAACAGTCGGCTCTTATGCTCTTCCTTTAGTCTCTGGTCCTGATTTTCAGAAAGCCCTGAGCAGGCTGCACTTGGGCCCACTAGGCTGAAGTCTAGGGCGCCAATGGCCGCCCAGGGCGTGCCCGGTGCTCATTTCCTGCATAGCCCTGCAACCATTTCCTTTGGTTTCTATCAGCAGCCCCAGGATTTTCATTTAAAGGAACCATCTGGTTCAGCAAGATGACTTTGAATACTAACAGCAGAAGCCTCAACTCCAGCACAGTAACAGAAGGACCCAAGGCAGGGCAGGCCTCAGGATTTGCTGACCCTGGGCTCTGTGGTGTCTGCAAGGACCCACCATCTCTTTCCTCCTCAATTGCCCAAAGTAAAGCCGCCACCCCAGAACGCGTTCTCTCGGATCCTGGTCCTGGCGGGGGCTGTTTTCCAGGTCATACCTAGCAGACGGGAGGGAATCTCCTGTTCAATAATATAAGTCCTTTCCTTCTGGCTGACTGGACAGCCTGGGTCATGTGACACCTGTGCACCAAGAACTTGTGAGGAGAAATGAAGGGATCGATGGCTTAGTCCTGGATACACAAGGTGACCCTGTGAAAGCACCCGTCGATCATGGAGGGCTTAGCCCAGCCCTGGAGGCTGTGGTCCAAGGACATGGGGGACGGTGCGAGAACAGGAGTCAGGAGCCAGATACACGTGTCCACCAGACCAGGCTGCCCGGAGGGGTTGAGTGGTCTTGGTCTCATCCCTGACCCAAGTTGGGGGACACTTCCCTAGTTTAAGTCAATTAGCTGATCTGATCCCAACCTCCAGTCCTTCCTACCCCTCCTTCAAATTATAGGCCTTACACCAAACAAAGACAAGGTGACCGCAGAAAATTCTGCTGGGCTTCTCCAGTAACTATGTCAACCCCACCCCTCCAGGAGGGGGAACGGAACTCCCCACTCCTGAGGTGGGCCAGGCACGGTGACCTTTCCATGGTGCACAGGATTGATGGGGCGAAGAGGAACCTCCCAGTGCACAACCAGACAGACACTACCTCAGGCACAGGACCAAGGCCAGCTCAGCAGTCCTGCCGTGCTGACCCTACGCACCCTTGACACAATGCAAAAGAGCCACACTTCAGCTCTGGTTTCCCACCTAGGGGTCCAGAACCCAGGATTGTCATGGGTAATGCATCAGACACCTTCCGATGGGGAGACATCCTCTGGAGTAACTGAACAGTGCTCTTTAAAGCTGCCAAGGCCACTGGCTATGGTGGCACCCAAGGTCATTCCAGTGACTGGAGAGGCTGAGGCAGGAGGATCACAAGTTCAGGGCAGCCTCAGCAACTTAGCCAGACTCTGTCTCCAAATAAAAAAGGACTGGGGATGCAGCTCAGTGGTAGAGCTCCCCTGGGTTCAATCCCAGACTAAGAATAGGGGGCAGGGAATACCAGACAAAGATCCTTAATATATACAATAAAAAAACAAAACCAAGTCAAAACAAAAAAAATCAAGGTCATTAGATAGAGATAAATCTGAGAAACTGTCATAGCAATAAGAGGCTATGAGATAGTGTCAGCTAAGTGTAATATGGTCTCCTGAATAGGATCCTGCAACAGGAAGGACATCGGGTAAAATTAAGGACATCTAAATAAACATGAACAAAATATATCAACTTCAGTTCATTAGTCGCCACAAGTGCACCATGCAGGAACAAGACGTTAATAATGGAGGAAACTGGGTGTGAGGTATATGGAAATTCTCTGCATTTTATCAACTCTTCTGCAAATGTAAAACCATCCAAAAAATCTGATAATAATAAGAAAAAATTCCCTCTTTTAATGTTGCTTGCTGAAGATCCTCGCTGCTCTTCTAAAAGATCATTTTGAATTTTAAATCATGTGAAACCTAGTAAGTCTGAGCACAGCGCGGGCACGGCGGGTCCTCAGTTCACTCCACAAGGTTTGCGGGGCACCTCCCCTGAGGGCATGTCTTCCTAGGTGCCAGGGATGCGGTGACTAATGAGACATGAAGTGCGCACGAAGCGGGGAGGAGGAAATAAAATCCATATCCAGATAACGCAGAGTGTGATACACAAACAAATCCCTGGCCAGGGGAAAGGGCTGTGCCTCCTCGGTTGGCTGGGAGGGCGCCCCTGAGGAGGAATCACTTGCACTTGCACCTGAAAGGAGTGCAGGAGCTGACCACGCCAGGATGTGGGGGCCGAGTGGAGGGGGCGAGTGGGGAGCGGTGGGGTGAGGCCCGAGAGCTCAGTGGGGCTGAGATCAGGCGGGGCTCAGAAAGCACTGAAAAAACTCAGTTGTACCTTAGCATGACAGGCAGCCAGCCATCGGGGGCTTTAGCCAGGGAAGTGCCCTACTCTGGCCACCCATTTAAGATCACCTCTGCAGCTGTGTGGAACTGGGGCACTGGGGGCACGAGAACAGAACCACGCAAACCTGAGTGGGTGGCCACAGCGTCCACGTAGGGAAAGGGCCCCGGCTGGCAGCTCAGCAGCAGCCTTGGAAGGACCCACGTGCTGGGGTGGGGCATGTGTTTGAGAAAGACTTCCTGATTGGGTGGGCGTGGGGCGAGAGAGGACCAATCTCGGACCAGGCCACGAAAGGGGGGCGGGGCGCTCATCACCCCTGTCTGCTGAGGCCTTTTTTCAGGCCTGATCCCTCTGCGGACCAAAAGGGCACTGCAGGAAACCGTGCCTCATGATGAACCAGGATGCCCACTTCCTCCCCTGGGCCAGCTGGCACAGCCACCAGCTGGTGACTAACGTGTTTCTGGGTTGTCTGCCCTTGCCCCAAGCCCTGGAGGGGTAGCGACTCCATTCCCCACTGTACGGTGATGCCAGGCAGAGGTATGTGCGGGACACATTTGCTGAGCCACCACGGAACACACGGGCAGAGGGGACACTGCGGGGCCTGGAGGTGGCTGGAGCTTCCCTGGGAACCTATTCTTTGAGTCCAAGAACGTCAAGCAACGTCCAAGCCAATGCAGAAGAATAAAGTTCAGGAGCGGGTTGGAGTTGAGCAATCAGCGAGCGCTCTAGGCGGAAGCCAACCAATAAGAAACTGATTTCGCAAGAGCAGAGGCAGGACTTTGCTGCTCAACTTGGTGATCTCATCGCAGGACCACAACTGTGAGAGCTGGAGGGAACCTGAGTAAACTTTTGGATGCATTTGCTCATTTTACAGACGAAGGAAATAAGGTGTGATGGCTTCTGACCAGAACCCAATTTGCTGGGCTCCATTTGCCATATGCTTTCTTTTTCTTGTACCAGGGATTGAACTCGGGGACACTCAACCACTCAGCCACACCCCCAGCCCTATTTTGTATTTTATCTAGAGTCAGGGTCTCATTGAGTTGCTTAGCGCCTCGATTTTGCTGAGGCTGGCTTTGAACTCGCGATCCTCCTGCCTCCAGAGTCACTGGGATTACAGACATGCACCACCATGCCTGGTCATAGTCTTTTTTATACTATGCTGATTACCAGTTAAATTAAACTTCTTTTTTTCCATATATAGGCTCAAAGAGGAGTTTTCAGAAGTCAGGTGCAAAGATTAGTCTTCTAAAGTCTAAAATCTATTCCTAAGTAAAATTCTCATTCAGTTCCATCAAAAAGAAAAAAAGAAAAAAACTCTCAATAAACATTTCCTCTTCTCATTCATTGAAAATGAGGCAGCCTATGATGGTTCCCTTTTTGACATGGCTGCCAGGAAGCTTGAAACTAAATTTAACGCTTGATCCCCCTAATTATAATGATCTCAGTTTTTACAAACAGTATTTACTCACCTTCTTTTTTGTGATCTTTTTTCTTAAAATTTTTTTTTTCCCCAATGGTCTTATTGTACGTGTGTCTTTTACTATCTATCGTCTCAAATCCTTTTGGGGAGTCAGCAAGGTATAAATCACCAATAAACCCAAACGGAAGGAAGGTTCCATTTCTCTTGGGCACCAGGATTGCTACTTCCAGTGTGGTGTTCATTTTCAGATCCCACCCTTGACCTGAAACCTCAGACCTTGCCTCCTGCTTTTGTATTTATAGAGAAGGAGGCCACCGCAGGATAGATGCACACAAATGAATAGTTATAAAATTGTAGGGTCGACTTGCTAACTAGGCAAGTCCTTGGAAACTTCGGAATGAAAACAAGATGTGGAAGGAGAGGGCTGTTTCCTGTGCTGATGTGGCAGTACTTCACCAGTGAGGGACCTGAGAAGGCCAGGCAGTCCCGGCCGCGCATGGTCGGCAGGTGGTGGGCTGGGTCACTCCCAGCTCCAGGCCTTCTGCTAACTGCAGCCACAGGCCTGACCTCCCCCGGGCCAGAGAAATGAGGTCACATAGCCTCCCTCTCTTCTGGATTCTGGCCACAGAAAGAGATTAGAGCACTCGTTTTTTGAAACCACGAGGCTTTTTCTTCCCTCCCTAAATGAAATTCCTCCTAAACCACAAATATTTAACCCAAGCAAAATTAGGAAAGCAATAAAGGAGTCCATACAGATGTTTGTCCTCCTGCTCCCCTTCTGCTTCAGAATCTTCTGTGATAGTTTCCATCGAGGTAGCAAAAAAACAAAAACAAAAAGAACAATAAATAAGTCCCGGTAAAATGGCAGCTGTTTATGCCTTTGAGCCTGAGACTTCCTGTGGCTTTTTGGTTTTTAATCTTCCCCCAAGTTTGTAAATTCCGTTTTTTATTCCTGTGGTGTGGGGCCTGATTTCCATGATCATCTAAGAGATATGTTCGCAAGAAAAATGGCTTCCAGGCGCCGCCGCTCATGGAAATGCTCCTTCCCCACAGCATCCATTTGGATTCCGTTCATGATCTCCTCCTAGTCAGAGCCAATTTGTTCAGAGAGAGACAAGAAGATGCTGCCCCAGTGTTCCCAACACCTTGAAGAATGAGACAGTTCAAAAAGCTATGATGTTTCTTTAGAGAAATCTCAATAAAACCATGAGTCGCAGGCCAGACTGTTGTATGACGTCACCATAGCAGGCAAGAGCTCACCCTGAGCCCAGGCTGCCCGGGTCCCTATCCTCCCTGCCTCCTGTGACCCAGGAGCCCTGGACAAAGTGTAATCCTTATGTGACACTTCCCTGCCTTCAAAATGGGGATGAAACTAATGCCCACATCATAGAGCAGGGTGTTCAACTTCAGTGTGTATCGAAAACAGAGACAGCACGTGGTGGCACACCTCATCCCCTCCACTCCCTACTCCGGTTGCTTCTGATCCTATAAGAGCTGGGCGGGGCCTGAGAACCTGCATTTTAACATGTCTTCAGACCATGCTGATGCGCTTGGTCCCCAAGGTTTGAGACGGTTGGGGGCGTGGAGGTAGACTGCCTGCCTATAACTTGTGGGGCCCTGGGTTTAATTCCCAGCACCCCCCAAAAGGCTTGAGATCCACTATCAGTGGGCTATGCATATTACACAGTTACACATGTCTTTTTGATACTGCATATAGCTGTGCTAAGTGGTGTCAGTTCTTATTGTCTTACAAGGTGTCTCTCAAACTCAGAAATCTTACTAGCAGTAAAACCCAAATACAATGTATCCTAAGAAGCCTCAGTCAGTGTACGGGAGCGAAAATCCTACCAAGTTCCTTATTTTAAAGAACTGGTCGGTTCCGAACTTGAAAAGTACATACTTTAACAAAAGTGACTCCCTAGATGGCGGGCTCCTCCCCCCTCGGCTTGCCAGCGCCCATCTCTACACTGAGGAGGCAGAAGCGAAACAAAAGCTGACACAGCTACTTTTTGAGGTTTCTTGTCTTCTGAGTTACAGTACAAGCGCCAACCAGACTTAGTCATTATGGTCGAAAAGAATTCTTCAACTCGTTTCAAGTGATCAAGGAGCCCAGCAGATGCGGACGTTGCGAGGGCAGTTAGAAAGAGCAGCTCCGAGCGAGCGCAGAGGAAACGACGGCCACGGGGCAGGGGCTGCTCCAAAGCTCCGCGACAAAGGGGCCGAGCGCAAGTCCCCAACCTGCGGGCGTGCCCGGCAGCCCCACGGCCAGGGTACACGCTCGGAAGGAAGCACACCGGCGTGTCTGACTCGGCGTCGGGAAAGAGACCGCCGACGCACGCCGAGCTTCAGATGCTTCCTCGCTGACCCGCGGCGCACCTGGAGCCCCGGAGAGGAGGAAGGGCAGCCCCGCCTGCCTCGCCGCGCCACGCACCTCTCCCGCAGGACCTCGGCGAGCTCGGCGGGCGCACCGGGGCGCCGCCTCCGTCCTAGGCGCGGGGCTCTCGGGGCTGCGGGAGAGGCCGCCCGGCGCGGCGAGCACCTAACTCCTCCGGACAGGCAGACCTGGGCTGTCGGTACGAATGCTCCTGCGAAGCAGGAGGACGAGAGACGGCGTTTCTGCCTCGAGACGACTTTTTAAAAATCAAACAAAGGGCGCATGTTTGCAAGAATGAAAAAAAAAAGAAAGAAAAGAAAAGAAACCCGCTTTGTCCTGGCAGTTTGAAAACGCAGTGTACACACCGCTTTCCCTAACACTTCTTCAGGAAGGTGGGCACTGCCAGCCTGGGCCCCGGAAGGCTCCACCGAGGTGCTGCTGCTTCACTTGCAGCGGGGAAAGGACTGGGGACGGGCGGCGCGCGGAAGCCTGGCCTCTGATCCTCTAGACACAGCCTCCCTGAGACTCGGCCCGCGTGGAGGCGCCAACGCCGGTCCCCAGATGGGATTCTGGGGCTGCCACGACTCACCTCGCCAACTTCTCCAGGCTCGCGGCGCCCCGGCGGCCGGCTCGGGGGCGCGGACGCGGGGGCCTGCGCCTCGGAGCACGCGGGCGGGCCCCCGGGAGGGCGCGGGACCCCGGCGGGCGCGCGGGAAGCGGCGCAGGGCGGCGCTGCGGGGCGGCCGCGGGGCGCCCGGGCGGCGCGGGGGGCTCGGAGCGGCCGGCGCGCAGGGACAGCAGCGCCAGCAGCAGCGCGGCCAGCGCGAGCAGGAGCAGCGCCGCCGCCTTGCTGCGGAGCTTCATGGTGCGGGGCGGCCCCTCTGCGCATCGCGGCGCGCCCGGCGGCGGGACGAGCGCTGCCGCAGCGGCCGCCTCCTCTGCCCGCCGGCAGGGACTGGGGTCTTGGAGGGCGGCGGGCGGCGGCGGCGGAGGAGGAGAGCAGGGAGGAGCAGGCGCGAGCGGGCTCCGGGAGGAGCGGCCCTCGCCTACCGTACTGTGTGGAGTAGCCGCCCGCCCGCCGCGCCGGCACTTCAGGTGGCGCGGGCTACACCACCCCATTCATGGGTCCACTTGATCGCCTGCTCGTCCACTCGCTCATCCACTCACCTCCGTTCCCGCCACTCTGCCATCTGATTCGCTCTCCCCACGGTGATTCGCTCACTGATCCATTTATCCCATGCGTTTCCCCACCTAGCCACGCGCTCCTGCGTGCGTGCACACATCCGCTGGGGCAGGGACGTCTCTGTCCTGTCTGCCCCGTGCAGGGCTTTGCACACCGTGCTGCCCAATAAATAATGTTGGGCAAAATCTCTCTACATCCGCGCACAGAAAGGATAGAATGAATTTCAATGTCTAGATTTAAAATCGGACACTGTCACCGCTGGCTTGGTGATCCCGAACAATCTGCCCAACTTTCTTGAATCTTCATTTCCTTGCATGCAAAATGGGAATGATAACGCTGCCCACTACAGAGGCATTTCGTGGATAGATACCAGATCAAATAACACATTCAAAGGAACTAGTGCAGGGACTGGCTCACAGTAAGTGCCCAATAACAGTTCCCCATGATCACTAGTACAAGAAAACATAGTGTATCTTATAGACATAAGTGCACATTTGATTTTCTTTCATAGCTTTGAGATAAACAACGCGGACTCAATGTGCCAGGCGCAGTGGCACACCCTGTAATCCCAGCCACTCCGGAGGCTGAGGAAGGAGGATGACAAGTTCAAAGTCAGCCTCAGCAACTTAGGCCCTAAGCAACTTAGGGAGGCTCTGTCTAAAAAAAAAAAAAAAAAAGAATAGGAATATTTCTCCCTCCGGAATCTGGGCACCTCTATCTCCCCAGTTACGCAGGCCAGAAATTAGGTGGGCACCGTTCTCTTTCCTTCACCTCCCAGATCAGTGATGTTCTGCTGTGTGACACACTGCTCCACGGATGGGATGGGGATGGAGCCCGTGGTAGAGCACTTGTCCCGCACAGGGGAGGCCCTGAGTCAATCCCAGAGCCACAAAATCAAACCAACCACTCCAAAGCTTAGCGGCTGCAGATAGCGCACACACACGCAGATGGTTCCTGGACTCCGCCCGGCTCAGCTGGATCCTCTGCTTAACCATCTCTCACAGGCTGCCCTCAAGGTGCAGGCCAGGTCTGTGGTCTCCTCTGAAGGCTCAGGGGGAACCACCGGCTTCCAGGCTTATTCCTATGGCTGCTGGAAGATCCAGGTTCTCTCGGGCCATTGGAAGGACGAGGGCCTCAGTCCTTTGCTGGCTGTTGGCCAGAGGCCACCTTCCATTCCTTGCCAGGGGCCCTCCTTGCAGGGCAAGCACACAAGAAGAGCCAGAGAGACCAGGCTGGTGAGATGGAAGTCATGGTCTTTCTCAGCCTCACCTCACGAGTGGCAGCCCATGGCTTTGCAGCTCGCCAGAGCCAGCGTGGGCTCAAGAAGGGGACTGCACAGGGCTCGGGGACCAGCTGTGGGATCACTGGAAGCCGTTCCAGAAGGTACTCCCTCACCTTGTGTTTCCAGCAAACGCCCAAGTCCGTCACATCGACCTCTAAAACATAGCTGGCATCTGTGCAGGGACCCTCACAGAGATTGGCAGCAAGGTAGGAAAACCTAAACCTTAACTGACAGGTCACTGGACACTCAGTGTGGGCATGTTTGAGAATTAAAACGCCCAGGGGCCCTGGTCTTAAGAGGCCCCACACTTTGTGAGGTTACCTCCAGGACCTTTCCCAGGTTCTCACAGTGTTGGAGGAAAACCCCCTCCTGGTAGGGAACTGTGACCATTTGGGAACACACCAGGCCTTCCTAACAAGGCCGGTTCACAAGAAGCTTTTATTAGCTCTTAAAAATAACACCAACAAAAACAAAACAAAAGAACCTAATTTATTGGGGTTTATCATAGCCCAGCCAACCTGGGGGAAGGAAAATGCCTAATTTCAGCCCCTTCTAGTTGTCTTGTGGGCACAGATCACTGGAACACCGAGACCTAATCACAGGACTGTGGAAAGCTCAGCTCACCCCCCACCACACACACACAGGCCTGTCCACTGCAGCTCCAATGCCCGGGACAGCATGTTGGGTAAGCAAGGACAAGTTACAAGGCATACTAAAAGCAGAAAAGAGAGTTTGAAAAGACAGTTCGTGCACTAGAACCAGACTGTTATGCCGTTGATATTGGGAATTCAAAGTAGTTATGAATAATATGCCAGGGGCTCTAAAGAAAAACCAAGTAAGGCAACATGCAAGAACAGAAGCATCAGGTAAGCCAAGGGCGGAAGTTAGAAGAGAGGATTAAAAGGAGATGCTAGAGGTCAAAAATACCATCTTTAAATGCTTGTTAGCAGACTGAATGTCACTGAGGAAAGACTCTGAGCTGAAGGATATACCAATAGAAGATTCTAGAACAGAAAGTTGAAGAAACAAGTGGAACAGAATATCCAAGAAGGCTGGGACAACTACAAAGGTCTAACATGTGTATAATGGCAATATCAGAAAAAGAGGAATAAAAACAAGAAATAGTTGAGGCAATAATGACTAAGAATTTTCCCCAAGTTAAGGAGCTCAGAGGTCCCCACCCAGGGTAAATGTGAAAACTAAAACAACAGAGGCCATACACAGGTGTAACTGTGAACTGCAGGAAACTGAGGAAAAGAGAAAGTCTTGCAAGAAGACAGAGGGAAAGGACACCTTGACTATGCAGAAGAGCAAAGATGAGAACTGGAGCTGGCTTCTCGGCAATGCTGCGCGCAAGGAGAGAGGACAGGGAATGTTCAGAACTGTGGAGTTGGCCTCACGCCAGCAGCACGCTCCACCTGGTTCCTCTGTCACTTTGAAAGGTGAATCAGCCCAGTGAGCGTGACTAAGTGACACCCCACCACCACCACTGTCCAGTCAGCAGCTCCTGAGACAGTCTGCCACGGCACCCAAGCTACCCCCGACCCCCGCTCCCCCTGGTGTCTGTGACCTCTCTGAGCTTCAGTCTGTCTTCTGGAACAATGATTATAAGCACATTAACTCTTACTCTAGCCTCACCCTTGACCTCTTTTTTATTTTGCGGTGCTAGGGATCAACCTAAAGTCACACACATGGTGGGCAAGCTCTTTGCTACTTAGCTACACTCCCAACCTTTAAGATTTTACCCTTCTTTTTTCTTTTTTTGTGGTACCAGGGATTGAACTCAGGGGCACTCGACCACTGGGTCACATCCCCAGCCCTTTTTTGTATTTTATTTAGAGACAGGGTCTCACTGAGTTGCTAAGTGCCTCGCCATTGCTGAGGCTGGCTTTGAACTCGCGATCCTCCTGCCTCAGCCTCCCAAAGTGCTGGGAGCTATGTAGGAATCTTAAATGCCTATTGCTAAGTGAAGAAAAGCCAGTCCGAAAAGGCCACGTGCTGTATGAGTCCAAGAACGTGCCACAAGAAAGAGGCCGAGCTGTGAAAGCCAGGGTTAGGGGGAGGGAGGAGGGAGAGGTGGACAGGCAGAGCTCCGAGGGTTTTCAGGACGGGGACGCCATGCTGTGTGATGGGGGACGCAGGTCATCACACATCGGTCCACGCCTACGGGACGGGTAGCCCCCAAGAGCCCGCACTAATGTGAACTATGGGCTAGTCAGTGATTCTGACAAGCGTTCCCCCTGTGGGTGTGGGTAGCTCTCATCCACAATCCGCGCAGATGAGACCAGCTGGGTTTAAAAGATCTGGCTGCAACATCAAGCCAAGAAAGCGGCGAAAAATCACACACCACAGATATAAGATTTTCAAATCGATGGTGGGATGGCTCTGCGACCGTAAGGGTCAGCTCCCACGCTGGAAAGAGAGCATGCACCCAGAATCCCCTTATTTATAGGGAAATTAACAAAGGAGCTTTGATAGAACGTTCTTCACCAAATCAGGCAGGGGGTGAGCTGACTTAGCCCCAGTGGGTAACACCCAGGCCCAGAGCTATGAGAAAGCAGACTGTTCGGCCCAGTGAAGGTGGAGAACACCTGCGTACAGCGTGCAATGCCGGACCCACCTCCCCTGGGCTCGAGGCTGAGAGAGGATGCTTAACGTGGCTCAGGGGTGGCCCCCCCCCCCCGCCCCCAGGTAGTGGGGAATGTGTGGGGGCAGACAGTGTAAGGGAACTCTGTGGTTTTCTCTCAATTCTGCTATGAACCTAAAACTTCTCTGAAAAATAAATTCTACTTTAAAAAAACAAAGCAGATGTAGGACTTTCATTCAGGTACTCTGGCTCTACTGCTGAAGCCAGAATCTGACAGGCAGGCAGTGTAGATAGGTAAATTGAGTCAGGTCAGATCAAGGTGGCCAATTTTGAGTGAGTCCAGGGAAGTTGGAGACTGTCCCCTGAGGTATTGGAATGTTAATTCTTTCAGAGCCCTTCCTCCACCCTTATCAAGAACCTGCCCCTGCCCCAACCTGGTGCCAAGGTAACCTGTCCCAGGAACTGTCCCTCCCTACGGGGAGCTTTAAAGTTGTTAATCCACGTGTCCTGGGCTGCTCCCTCCTGCCCTTCCCCTTCAGACCATCTGCTTCTCACCTTTTGGCCACCCCACCCAGCATCCCTGGGCCTGGTCACTGGGCCTGGTCACCTAAGCAGGAAGGAGAGAGAGAAGGGGAAGAGAACAGGAGAACATAGGAAGCCTGGGACATAGAAAAAGGCAGACCTGCCTCGCTTCTGGGGATACCAGGATACCAGCAATGGCCCCCTTACCCCTCCCGGGAGAAGTCTATGTGACCCCTTTCAAATAAACCCTGCTTTACATGCTTGCCTCGGCGTGCTTCTCTGATGTTCAGACTTCAACATTTGTGGCAGCAGAACTTGTCACCGGTAAACGGAGGTATCACTGCCATGTTCTAATCGTGTTCACTGGGGTACATGTGTATGTTTGCTTAAGCAAAAAAAAAAAAAAAAAAAAAAAAAAAAGGGCTGTAGACTGAAATATCAAGGTGGTAGCCAATGAATCCTCTTGGGGTGGGAGAAGAGGTTTTGGGCTGTGTCTATATCCGAATGTTCTCAGCTGCACCGAAGAAAATAACTAACAACCAAACATGCCTTGAACTAGGGCGTTTGTAACTTGAACGTGTGCACTAATTATCTTGGGGGGGGTGTCTTTCTAAAATGGAAATATTAATGATTATGGCCAGAAATTCTGCATTTCTAATGTGCTCTAAGAAGCTGCAGCTGCCGCAGCTGGCCCAACACGTTGAGTAGCAAGCAATGAAGACATTTTAACTTACATAGTAGGAAACCCAGAACAGACGGAGAGTGGGGCTGGAAGAAAATATTTTTCACGCCACACCTGCTGTGGACATCTTTGGATTTGTCTTTTGGTGAGAACCTCGATGTGTTCCTGTTGGGTATGTACCTACGAGGGACATTTCGGGGTCGATAAGTAGGCAAAGGCTCGACCTTCGTGGGCAGTGCTCAACAGCTTGCCCAGGTGAGCGCATCAGTCTACAGCGCCGCCACCAGCGTCTGGGGTCTGTTGCTGCCCGTCCCTTCCTACACCTGGAGCTGTTAGTCTTTTTCTTTTTAAAAAGTATTGAGGGTTTAATTTGCATCTTTTCATGCAACTATTTGTCACTTAGTCATCTTATTTTATGATGTATTTGCCCTCAAGTCTTTTGTCCATTTTTCTAGTAAGTGATTTGTCTTTGGTTGATTTGTGGGATGAGCCAGAACACATGGAAAGAACCCCAGTCCATCAAGAGTTCCACTTTTAAATCCTTTGGACTGTAGGCAGGTGGAGTGTGGGACCAACTTCATTTTATTCCAGAGGTGAATGTTGCATGCCTTCCCAAAGCCCACCTGAGACAGGCCTGGTCTCCAGGGAGATGGCACCTTTGGCAGGCAGGGCCCTTACAGGAGGTCCTCAGGTCACTGGGAGGGTGCCATTGAAGTGCCCCTTCCTCTTCCTCCTTTGCTTCCTGGGCATGGGGTGAGCAGTTCGCTCCACCATGCGCCCTGCCCTTGCCATCTGGCGTGTGCACCAGATGCACAAAGCAACGGGTCTGTCCAGTCTTAGACTGGACACTTGAGCCAAACCCTTCTCTCTCTGTCAGTTAACTCTCTCGTTCTCACGCTGGTGAGGGAGAGCCCACCCACACGGCACTCTTTCCTCTGTGCCAATGCTGCCCCGTCCCGCCTCTCCCGATCGTTTGAGATGGGCTTGCTATTCTGTTCTGCCTGCCTCTCTCCCGTGTGAGTGAATTTTATGTGCTTAGCATTCACAATGTGTTTAAATATATAGTGGGGCAAGCCTCATTATTTTAGAGGCTTCCAGGCTGTTTTTATTTATTTTTCCATATGAACTCAGAATTACTTTGTCTCATTCCAAAATTTTAAAAGTCTTCATTGGTATTGAGGCTGACTCATAAATTAACTTGTGAAGAGTTAATGTTCTCGTGATGGTGAGCTTCCCATCCAACATGATTACATGTCCCTTGTTTGTTCAACTCTCATTTGGTGTCCTTCAATGGTGCATAAACTCCTTTTGATATGCATGAATGAGCTGGTGGGAAGTGAGGAAAATCGTGGAGGCCAAGAGACTAGGAGAAGGCTGGGAACCAGCGAGGTTACTCAGCATGGAAGCCAGACATGGCTCTGGACAGGAAATGCCCCAGATTCCAGGCAAGGTATGAGGTTAGAGTTAGGAAGCGTCAATAAGAGCAAGTCCCCCACAGAGTGGCACTTTGGTTAGGAACACAGAAAACAACCCACCTCACAAAAGGTGGGAGAGGAATCGCCTGTGTCGACTGTGTTCTCCAGGGGCAGGAAAAGAACCAGAGGGTCTAGGTGTTCCCATGACCCGCACATGGGCCTGCCTTCTGTGGGGCCAAAAAACTTAAGGAGAAATTCTAGGTTAAAAAAGTAAACTGTAAATGGATTGAAGAGGGGTTGGTGGGGTGGAGAGGGAGGGCGGGGGGAGGTGCTGGGGACTGAACTGGATCAAACTGTGTTCCACGCTTTTGTGACAATGTCAGGGTGTATCCTGGTGTTGCATGTAACTAAAAAGAACAAAGTAAATAAATTAAAAAGTGGCACCAAGTTGGTAGTTCTTCTAATTCCGAAGAGCAAACATCAATTTTTCATTGGCCAAACACATTTTAACCCTAGGTGTAATGGGTTGAATAGTGTCTGCCTAAAGTCCGTGTCTACTCAGAACCTCAGAAGTCAGCTCCTCTGGAGATAGGATCTTGGCAGATGTGAGCAATTCGGGGTCTCAGGGTGAACCACTCTGGCTGTGGTGGGTCCTAAATCCAAGGACTGGTGTCTGTCCGCCTCAGAAGAGGGCACAGAGGGGCCCAGGTGAAGGAGGCCCGTGATGGCAGACACTGAGGTGAACCCTGCTGTGCCCAGGAGCTGGAGAGCAAGGAGGGAGTGTCCCCTGGGCCCTCCAGAGGAGGCCTGGCCTGCTGGCACCGTGATGTCAGACTGCTGGCTCCTGAACTGTGAGAGAACAAGGCTCTGTGTCCCAGCCACCTGCCTGGTCCTTCACCGTGGCGACCTAGCAGACGAGTACACTAGGTCCAAGGAACCCACACAGTCAGACTGCAAGAAGCTTGACTTTACATTCCCAAGCCATAGAATACATGGGAAAGCAATCCGTGACCAGCCAGAATCAGAGAAGAGCCTTCCCACAGTCCAGGCCCTGGGAGGGCAGGTGTGGAATACAAAACACGTCCAGCCAGGCTGGGGCTGTAGCTCCGGGGCAGAGCACTTGCCTCGCATGCATGAGGCCCTGGGTTCGATCCTCAGCACCACATAAAAATAAGTAAATAAAAATAGAGACATTAAAATAAATAAATAAATATATACATATGTGTGTGTATACACATATATAAATACATCCACTGGATCCTTCAGAAGAAGTGGGAGAGGCTACGGAAACCGTGATGTGGGTATGAGAGACCATCAACAGGACCTGAGAAGATTAAAAGAGAGAGAGAGAGAGAGAGAGAGAGAGAGAGAGAAGCAAGTATAACATCTAAAAATTCAAAATATGTAGTGATTAAAACTAAAAACCCAACCCGTGGGTTAAAGAGTATGTTAAATCTGAGGGGAAAACTAAAAACCTGGAAGTTGGATCTAAAAACATTTTTTAAAATATTTATTTTTTTAAATTAATTTTTTTGTTTGTTTTAATTAGTGAGACATGACAGTAGAATGCATTTATGCACTATGATTTATCATACCTAGATGGGATATAATTTCTCATTTTTCAAAGTGTACATGTTGCAGAATCACATTGGTCATGCAGTCACATATATACATACAGTAATAATGTCTGTTTCATTCCACTCTCTTTCCCATCCCCACATCCCCTCCCTCCCCTCCCTTCACTTCCCTCTACCTAATCTAATGCTATATTTCCCTAGTGCCCCTGCCTTATTGTAAATTAGCATCCACATATTAGACAAAATATTTGGCCTTTGGTTTTGTGGGATTGGCTTATTTCGTTTAGCATGATATTCTCTAACCATTTACTGGCAAATGTTAATATTTATGTTTTAGTTGTAGCTGGACACAATAACTTTATTTTATTTATTTATTTTTATGTGGTGCTGAGGATCGAACCCTCACCTAGCTCACGTGCTAGGTGAGCGCTGTACTGCTGAGCCACAGCCCCAGCTCCAGATCTAAAATTACCCAAATGTAGCACTAAGATAAAAAAGAAGGCCGGGCGCGGTGGCGCACGCCTGTAATCCCAGCACTTTGGGAGGCTGAGGCAGGAGGATCGCGAGTTCAAAGCCAGCCTCAGCAATGGCGAGGCACTTAGCAACTCAGTGAGACCCTGTCTCTAATAAAATACAAAAAAGGGCTGGGGATGTGACCCAGTGGTCGAGTGCCCCTGAGTTCAATCCCCGGTACCACAAAAAAAAAAAAAAGAAGGGTAAAATCTTAAAGGTTGGGAGTGTAGCTAAGTAGCAAAGAGCTTGCCCACCATGTGTGTGACTTTAGGTTGATCCCTAGCACCGCAAAATAAAAAAGAGGTCAAGGGTGAGGCTAGAGTAAGAGTTAATGTGCTTATAATCATTGTTCCAGAAGACAGACTGAAGCTCAGAGAGGTCACAGACACCAGGAACGTGGCTGCATAGTCTATGGATGCAAAAAAGACAAACTCATTAGATAGAAAAAGCATAAAAAGTTCCACATGGGATAAAGTAGAAAAAATTATTACCTAGAAATTTCGACAAAAGTATAGAATATGGGCCAGGCACGGTGGTGCACGCCTGTCATCCCAGCACCTGGGAGGCTGAGGCAGGAGGATCGCGAGTTCAAAGCCAGCCTCAGCCATGGCGAGGCACTTAGCAACTCAGTGAGACCCTGTCTCTAATAAAATACAAAAAAGGGCTGGGGACGTGGCCTAGTGGTAGTGTCCCTGAGTTCAATCCCTGGTACCAATATATATATACAGAATATGAAGGAAAAAGGAAAAACCTGAAGTTCACAGAGAGAAAAGTTTGCAGACCAACAAGCAGATATAACCCAGGTTTCTGGCCAGCCACGGTAGAGACAAGAGACAGGGGTGCTGTCCTCCGTGTGCAGGGAAGACGGACTTCACCACTGAGACCTCCTCCCCTGAAGGAGCCCCAATCAGGAAGGGCTGTTGCAGCCAGCTGGAGGCCATGGGTTCCACCTGATGTGCACGTGACGTACCTGTAGGCACCCGCAAAGCTGAAGGTATATAACCGGGTGAAAGCGGTCCGAGTGAGGAGAACGGAGAATTCAGTCAGCCGGGCAGTCACGCGGTCAGTCAGAAGAATCAGAGCGGCCAGAACGTAGGCAGAGCGGTTACAGAAGAGAAACCAGATAGAAGAAGTAATGACTGGTCAGAGTCAGGCCGAGGCTCCCGAGGAAGACAGAAGACAGAAGAAAGAAGAAGGAAGAAAGAAGAGAGAAGAAAGAAGCTCTAATCTTTCTCTAAGCTAAGCTCTATCTTTCTTTCTCTCTAAGAAGCTAAGCTAAGAAGACAAGAAGAAAAGCTCGCTCTAATCTTTCTCTCTAAAAATCTTTCTTTCCCTCTCTAAGCTCTCTCTAAGAAAGTAGAAGTAAAAGTAGTAAAAGCTTAACTCTGCCTCCGAGAGTTTTTCCTCCCGGTTTTCGGTACCAGGTAGCTTACACTCACCAACTCTCATTCAGCTCGGAGGCTAGGAGGGAGCAAGCACCCACAAGTGGGGGTGGGTCTCAGGATCCTTCGTGGACTGAGGCACACCACAGGAAAGGCCCAGTTTACCCGGAAGGGCAATAGCTGGAAAATGGAGGTTGAAGGGGCTGGGGAGAAGGCTCAGAGGCATGGAGGAGTGTGCCTGAGAAAGCGCAGGTCGGCTTAGGCAGGACCTACGTTGCTGTAAACAGATGCTCGAAGAAGTCACCAAGGCCACTAGAGAGAGTGTCAAGAAGGTCCAAGGAGGGAGAAGAGGAAAGATGTCGGTAGCAAGAGGTTGGTGTGATTTCAGGTACCAGTCAGGAGGCAGAGAATGTAGCTGGCCTCCCACAACTAGGACAGGGGAGGTCAGCCCCCCTGCAGGCCCAGAGACAAAGCATTTGGAACCACAGGCTTCAGTTTGCTGAAACTAGCTTCAGACCTGTGGCTTCCAGAGCTGTCAGAGAACATACCTGCGCTGTTCTGAGCCATGAGCCTGTGGCAGCTTGTTACAGCAGCCACAGGACACTCATACAGAGGTAAGACATAGATCTGAAGATACACAATCAAAAAGTCGTCGCTCGTCGACTCTGTGAATGAATAAAAATATACTCAGCAAGAAGCAAACTGAACGCAAAGGGTGCCATGCAAGAAGCAGAAAAAGGTGGAACATATTGGCAGATCTAGAATCATCACTAAGGAGTTACTCTAGAGGAGGCTTATAGTCAAGGTATGATCAACATTTATAAACCAGAACAGGGGCAACGGCGGGGGGTGGGTAGTTCAGGGAAAGTTGGAAGATTAGGATCCTCATTTTGTTTAGGAGAATAGAAATACTGGTCATATTTTTCAAAACAAAATCTAAAATCAGAGGTGTTTTTGTTTATTTTTAACAAAATACAAAGCTAATGTTAAATGGAATTTTAAAGAATTTTATAGGTGAAATACAGTATTAATTCTTTTTTTTTTTTTTTTTTTTTTGTGGTACCAGGGATTGAACTCAGGGGCACTTGACCACTGGGCCACATCCCCAGCCCTTTTTTTGTATTTTTATTAGAGACAGGGTCTCACTGAGTTGCTAAGTGCCTCGCCATTGCTGAGGCTGGCTTTGAACTCGCGATCCTCCTGCCTCAGCCTCCCAAAGTGCTGGGATTACAGGCGTGCGCCACCGCGCCCGGCTGAAATACAGTATTAATTCTAACATTTCCTTAAACTTTTTTATATGCTTGAGAAATTTCGCAATAAAATATTGAGGAATGGAACCCATGAAAGATACATCTATCAGAATAATTCAAATGAAAAATATCTGGCAATATTTAGTATTTGGTAAAGCAATCAACTCTTATATGTTATCACCAGAGAGAGTGTAAATTGGTCTAGACCCTTTGTAAACTCTATGGCACAATCTCTTAAAATTAAATAAGTGTATACTCTATGACCAGAAATTTCACTTTTAGGTATAATATGTATGTATTTAATAGAAATCATACTTATGTACACCCAAAGATGTAAAAGAAGTTCATAGCAACTTTATTTATAAGAGCTAAAAACTGGATGTTCAAATGCCCAACCAAAGTGGGCCAGGTACAGGGTAATAAATCCATATGCCAAAACGAGTAAAGGAGATTAAATCAACTACTGCTACCTGAGGCTCATTAACCTAATATTGAGGGGAAGAAGCCAGACACCTAAGAGTACAAACTCTCTTATTTAATGTGAATAAAGTTAAGAAAGAGGCCAAACTAATTGCTGGCGTTAGAAGCCGGGGTGTTGGTTTCTTCTGGCGAGGTGGAGAGGCCAGAGACTGGAAGGGGTTGGGGGGCTTCTGGAGGGGGTCACGTGCTGCTTCCTCATGGGGTGCTGGTGCGGGCATGTTCATTTCAGGATCACTGTTTTTTTCCATTTTAGGCTTTTCTCCTACTCTTCCTTTTGTTTTTTTCAAAATTTTTCTAATTTATTTTAATCCATTAATCTATAAACTAGATATGTTCATGTGTATATATAAAACAAAGGGTATTGCTTTAGATTTCTCAAGATAGTCCCTGGGTCAACCAGCCCATTGCAATTTCAAAAGAGACACTAGGATCAGTCCCCACGGTGGTTGAAAGACCTTCAGGTTGTTTGGGTGACGCTGAGACGGGAGGAGGCTGAAGTCACCCTGCTGCCGGAGCCCTGGGTGGCATCTCCCGGGCGCGTCCTGGGCTCTGCAGAGCAGCATGGGTAAGATGAAGAGGCGGGCCAGGCCTGCAGAGGTGAGAGGCCCCCAGACAGCCTACAGGGCCCTGATGGGGGTCCCAGCATGGCCACATTTCTGCCCAGGGGAGGTACAGTCTGCTGAGCCAGAGTCCTGTGAGACCCGCTCCCAATATTCTTGGGATCTGGTGCAAGAGCATGCACAAAGGCCCCCCACCACATGTTGAAAACTTCAGGGGTTCTAAGTCAAACCCACCCCTGCTGATGATGTACGTTCCCTAGGCCTCCTTGACCTGTGTGCCGTGTGATGACCCTGAGGGCCAGGCGACTTGAAGAGCCCTCCGTGTGTGCATGGGGGGCGTGCAGAGCCCGTCTCCAGTCTTTGGCCCATCTTCTTTCCCACCCACCCCTGCCCACGTGCCACCCTTCATCAGGGCCATGCCAAATGCTGCCCCTTGGCCACCCTTCAGGTCTGATGTGGGGACAACAGAGGCACGGTTTGCCTCTAGCAGGGCCCCTTCACAACGTGGCCTGCACCAACTGAGGCGGTAGGTTCATGAACCTCAGGGGCCGTGCTGTCTGGAGAGCGTTGTAGAAGAGGTGAGGCTTGGGCGCCGTCTGAAGAAGGCCAGAGCAGGGGTCTGTGGAGCCTGAGGTCCAGTGGGGGCCCTGGGGGTAGGTGTAAGGGCAGCACGGGTCCTGGGGACAGTCAGGGGGTGTCTCAGTGGAAACTGGAACAGACTGAAGAGCTTTTAGGACTCTGGATGCTTCGTGGAGGCCAGGACGGAAGGAGGACCGTGCCTGAGGACCACGCAGGGCCGGACGCTCCTGCATGCGTCTGTCTAAACAGGACACCTGCAACCCAACCCCGGGGACGTGGCTGAGTGGCTCCGTGGAGGAGCTCTTGTCTGGCAGGCACAAGGCCCTGGTTTTGATCCCCAGGATGCAAAACAAAATAAACAGAAAAGAAATCCAGGATGGCATAAAAGGTTGAATGTAAATAAAAACCCTAAAGAAAGTGAAATAAAATAGAATAACCAGCTTCGTGGTTTTTGTTTGGAAGTGACTTTTGTAGGCATGGCAATAGTCACTGCTGTTGATAATAACAAATTACATATAAGTGGATTGTCTAATAGCTGGGATTGGATAAACAAATCATGGTACATCAATTCAATAAGATGTTCCTGGCGTAGGCAGATTTTTCATGATGACATTAATTTTAAGATCAACTACCAAAAAGCATGTGCAGTTTAATCTTAAACAAAGCACAGATGCTTAGGGTGGAATGGTAACACCATGGTCACACCTGAGTGGGACATCTACATTCTTCTTCAAGGTTTTTCTGTATTTTCTTATTCTAATAAGCAATCTCCTCAGAAAACCCCAAATTTCTGTGACTCCTCTTACTTAGCAATCCTTACTGCTTTTAAAACTTTGTGGAAAAAGCCTTATTCATAAGAGCCCCAAAGTGAAAATGAGCCAAATGTGCTTTAACTGGAAAATGGAGAAACAAAATACAGTAATCCATATAATGGAGGGCTGTTCAACCAAAAAAAAAAAAAAAAAGGTGTGGGGCGGGGGATGAATGATGGACCCCAAGCCACTGGGCAGCGTGGAAGAAGCCATACACAAAGCACCATGCGCTGTATACGAGTTTATACAAATTGTGCAGAAAAGGCAAATGCAGAGACAGAAAGCAGAAGAGCATCCTGCAGCTTGGGTGGGAGCAGGGTTAACCGTAAATGGGCAGAGATTTGATCAGTGTCACGCAAATGTTCTGGACTGGGTGGATGGTTGCGTAATGCAATACTAAAAAAATCACTTGAGTAGTGCACTTAAAACAGAGTGGATATTATGAAATGCAAATTAAACCTCGGAAAAGTTGCTTTAAAAAACTAACTGGAGCATTTGGTGAGAGTTCAGAGGCTGGAGGGTTTCAAGCCTTGGCTTTGCTTTCTTTCAACATGAGGGGGAGGATGAAGAGGGAAGAGACTTCAGCTCTACAGAATCAGAGAACTTGGCCTTAAACACGATGGCGCCTGCACAGTGCGTGGATGGGACGCCAGAGCGTCTCCAGTCCAGGGAAGAAAGCCTGCCGAGGGTTAGGCACAGCACAGAGACCCTGCTTCCCCACCAGCTGTGGCCCTCGGAGGGAGGGGGCAGCACCTCCCGTGCCCAGTGATTTCATTCTCCAGCCTTCCGTTTCTGAATCTGTAAGAAATAAAAACCAGTGGGTGCTGCTAGATGGTTTTTATGGTCCCATTCAGCTGTAAAATTATTTTTTCCTTGGTGTTCGCTGCCCTCGACAGTTTTGTTCTAGACGTCTTTTCCTTCCAACCCCGTGCTTCCGTCCCTATACCCCTCACATCAGATAAGGTGACCTGGGTCTGCCCACCCATCTGCACTTTTTCTCCCCAGAGCCCTGGGTCGAGCTCCAGACTTCCTTATCAGAAATGAGATTTTTCTAATTGTTCCAACCCTGAAGCACTTCTCCATCTCTGGATCTCTCTGATATTAATTTGTACATTCTTTGGTGTATTTTTTTGTTTTTTAAAAAACCGCTAGTGCATTTATCAGTTGCTGCATTACAAACCTCCCAACTTTAAACAATCACCACTTTGTTATTTGCACAATTTTGTGCATTAGCAAATCAGGCAGGCGCAGTGGGGACAGCCTGCCTCTCGTGTGACATAACTGGGACCCTGGCGGCTCAGGAGCCTGGAGACCTTTTCTTTCGGCTGGCCTCTACTGTTCTCCACTTGGCATTTGCTGGGGCTTGAATGTCCAAGATCTCCTCTTTACTCACGGGGGTGGCGGCTGGGCTGGGCTGGGCTGGGCTGGCTGAGATGGCTTAGGGTGGCCACAGCCCTTCTGCTTGGTGAGGCTGGGCTCCCGCAGCATGGTGGTCTCGGGAGGGCTGGAGTCCTTACCTGTTGCCGCCTGAAGCGATGGCCGCTTGGAGCAACGAAGCCGCGGGAAGAAGTTCAGAGGCAAACTGGAGACAAACAGCTTTTTTTTTTTTTTTTTAAACATTTATTTATTTGCCTTAGTTGTACACAATGCGTTTATTTTTATGTGGTGCTGAGGATCGAACCCGGGCCGCACACGTGCCAGGCTAGCGCTCCACCGATGAGCCACAACCCCAGCCCCTGGAGACAAACAGCTTTTTATTCTGATAACTTTTCTCTCTGGCTCTAACAACGACTAACACGCGCCGCACACACCACCAAAATGGCGCTGACCCGATCAGCAATCTCAGCCAAGTCACTCGAGATCCCGGGCCAAGTCCCGTGAGACTAGGGAAGGCGACAATGCCCAAATCTCCGTGGCCCATAGTCAACCGCAATTCAAGCCATCTCCCCAAACAGGGCTCCTGCACTTACCTGCCGGCTGGCTTCCCTCAGGGCCTATGTTCTTTCTAGAGTCCAGGGGGTCAGCAAGGCCTCTCGCCACCTGGCTTCAGAGGTCACCTGGCATGGCTTCTGCTGCATTCCAGTGGTCACTCGGGGCCAACCCAGGGCACTGTGGCGGGACCGCAGCAGGTGTGATCACGGGGAGTGCTAGCTCATGGGGAGAGAGGGAGTCTTTGGAAATAGCTTCTGATTCTTTTGTGTTTTATTTTTATAACTCGTGTCTAAATTACTTGACTTTAGGAATCATTTCTTTCATCTTTTATTATCTTCACTCCCTTTTCCTTCTCTCTTCCCAGACCATCAAAAATAGAAACACATATTTTACCAATGGACTGGAAGCAGTGGGGTCCCCGTCCTGGCTGTGTCACTTACTAGCCCTGTGACATGGGGCAGTTGATACAACGGCATTTTCCCTGCAGAACTGATGTGGCATGAAACGTGATCACTTGCCAGTCACTTAGGAAAATGGCTGTGTACAATACTCACCCCAGAAATACCAGCCATTGTTGCTTGTTTACTTTATATCGTTGATTTCCCATGATTTGGGGCAGTACTGCCGAGAGAAAAAGAGGAGACCCCTAACATTGTTTTCTGAACTGGAAAAATATACATACTCCACAAATGATAGTGATGGATGCAACCAGCGCCACAAACGTCCCTCCAGGCACTGTCCACTGGCTGGAAACTTCCTGGAGCCGGGAAGACTTACGTTTAAATTGTCTTGTTTCTTCACGTCTCACCCAGAGAGAACATATACCTCACTGGCTATGAACTGTGATTGAACCAAAAAAATCACAGCTAAAATGCAGTGAAATACTGAAAGAACCATGAAAAGCAAGTGTAAATAAACCAAACCCATATGGCCAAAACAATCGTCAAAAAATTGACGAGAGCCGGGCGCGGTGGCGCACGCCTGTCATCCCAGCACTTGGGAGGCTGAGGCAGGAGGATCGCGAGTTCAAAGCCAGCCTCAGCCATGGCGAGGCACTTAGCAACTCAGTGAGGCCCTGTCCCTAATAAAATACAAAAAAGGGCTGGGGATGTGGCCCAGTGGCCGAGTGCCCCTGAGTTCACTCCCCAGTACCAGGAAAAAAAAAAAAAAATTGACGAGAAACAAAGCAAAGGTCAGTGCAGGGTGTGGAGCGCAAGGAGATGAAGGGCGGAGGTGAGGTGCGGAGAGCATGCCCCGCGAGCACCGGGCAACAGAACGGGAAGGGCCCACGTGCGCTTTGTTGTCTGCGATTGACAATGACATAATCACCACCTGCATTTTAAACACTAGAGCAGCTGTTGAAAGGATCTGTCCTTATTTAGGGAAGAGTGACTAATGTGAACTCTTCTGGGGAAACAATGCGCAACAGCCAGTCATGCTGGTTCAACTTGACCGTGAAGGGCCTGCCGAGAGTTCATGATACACGTGATCAACAGAGATGGCTTCGAACGGCCGGAGGGCCTATATTTCCCCTGCACAGAGCTCACAGTTTTGTTGTTGCCGTTCTTTTCCATGAGATTGGCTTCTTTTGGGTGGCTGCAGCGATCACAGAGGCATTCAGGAAGACAGACCCCTGGAAACGGGTTTTTAAGATACAAGCCAAGCCGGGCGTGGTGGCTCACGCTTGTAATCCCAGCACTTTGGGAGGCTGAGGCAGGAGGATCGCGAGTTCAAAGCCAGCCTCAGCAATGGAGAGGCACTTAGCAACTCAGTGAGACCCTGTCTCTAATAAAAAAATACAAAAAAGGGCTGGGGATGTGGCCCAGTGGTTGAGAGCCCCTGAGTTTCAATTCCCGGTACCACAAAAAAAAAAAAAAAAAAAAAAAAAAGATACAAGCCAACTCATGGCTCTAAGATTGCTCTGTGCAGAAATTCCAGGAAAATCAAGAAGGAGAACACAGGGTTAATCTGGGGAACTTCAGCCTGGAGAGGAAAGTCAGCATTCTGGTCTGTTTGGAAGGATTCTAGTGTATAGGGCAGATCTGTTTGTTTTTATGGTGCTGGGCCTCGAACCTGGGTCCTTATGCACACTAAGCACGCGCTTCACCCCTGAGCTACATCCCCCTCCCCAGATGTTATTTAGTAGGACACCTGAAAACCGACCCTAAAGAGGATGGAGAGCAGGTGGTGTTGGAGGGGGTGTTCTGTGAGGAAACACCTGTAAGAGGAAGGTGGGACTGGACGATGCAGGTGACACCAAGGCCTGAGCCCATCCTATGGGGAGCTCTGGGGCTCCGATGCTCCCCCAGCCCCCAGTACTTAGCAGTTTCCTCAGAGCTGCATTGACACGGAAGTCAGGCCTTTCTCCACGTCACCCACTGGAGGGGGTGACACTGGACCAGGCTGTTCTCTGCAGCCACAGGCGAGGCTCTGTGCAGAACACAGCCACGAGGCATAGCGCCTGTCTCTCCAGCACCCACAGTCTTCTGATGGTTGGCCAAACACCCACAGCTTCTCTTTCTCATCAAGATCTACAGTAAAGCACGTGAACCTTAAATCCACAGTAGCGTGAATTTCCACCTGTGGAGATGCCCACGTCACTCCATCTACATCAAGACAGAGGCCACCTTCTCAGCACCCCACCAGGTGGTCTCCTGCCACAGAGTCAACTTCCTCTTCGAGGGGGGCCTCAGTTCCCCACGTCAGCCTCGCTGTTGTGAGCCTGGGGTGGTGGTGCAGTCACTTCCCAGTGGCTCCCATCCATCTGCAGTAGTTGTTCTCAACCATGGGCAGTTTGTCCCCTCGGGAATACGTGACAAAGTCTGGAGCTATTGTGCTTGTCACATCAGGGGGACTGGGACTGGAATGGAGGGATGAGAGGGGAGGGACGCTGCTAACCATCCTGCTGATGCACAGGTGGGCCTGCAGTGACAGCGTGAGCTGCCCACCACACGGAGGTGCAGAGACCCTGGCCTGGGCGATTGGCTGGACAAGGGGTCAGTGCCAAGACCAACACCGTTTGCTGGGCCTGGGTGATTGGCTGGACAAGGGGTCAGTGCCAAGCCACCAACACCGTTTGCTGGGCCTGGGCGATTGGCTGGACAAGGGGTCAGTGCCAAGCCACCAACACCGTTTGCTGGGCCTGGGCGATTGGCTGGACAAGGGGTCAGTGCCAAGCCACCAACACCGTTTGCTGGGCCTGGGCGATTGGCTGGACAAGGGATCGGTGCCAAGCCACCAACACCGTTTGCTGGTAGCACTTGTGCGAGTTCCTGGCTCCAGAAGAACATCTGGACAGGGCATCAGAAACGTCTCTTCTGCAGCGTCTTTCAGAAATACGAGGTCAAACAACAAAGGAAGCTCGTGATGCTGTCTGGTTATACTCGTAGGACGTTTTGTCTTGCGCTTTGTCTCCTGGGATTGGACCAGCATCTTGGAATGTGTGCTGCTCAGTCCTTAGTTCCACTGTGCAGAAAGACTGTCAACAGGTGCAGCGGCGTTGGCTGTAGCCATTCTGCATGTTCTTCAGGGCTTTACTGAGCTCAGGTGAAACTGGAGTTGGACTAAGTCCTGCCTGAAATACCCATTACTAACTCTGCACTCCTTTAGTTTTTTTCTCTATTAAATTATTTATTTATTCTAATTTGTTATACATGATGGCAGAATGCAATTCATTTCATATTACACATGTAGAGCACAATTAAAAAATATATTTATTTATTTGTATTAGTTGTACACAATGCCTTTATTTTTACGTGGTGCTGAGGATCGAACCCAGGCTGTGCACGTGCTAGGCGAGCGCTCTACCATTGAGCCACAGCCCCAGCCTCAAGACCACAATTTTTCAAGTCACTGGTTGTAGACCCCTTTAGTTTTAACCATTGTCACTGAAGATTTGGGGCAAAGAACAAAGACAGTTACACTTAAATAAAAGTTTTTGAAACTCACTGGTGATATCCCAGGGTCAGGCTCGTGGTACACACTGTTGGTATCCGTTGGGACCGTCCCTTAATCCTCTGGTACGGTCCTCCACTTATCCGCCTCCTATCTATGAATCCATCCGTGCCTTCTTAGAAGCAGTGCCTGGCTTGGAATTGCAAAACTCACACGAGATGGAATTCCACTGTATTTACTATTGTTATATACAACAGGATATGTTATTTTTCCATATTTGGGAATGCATAATCTATTTTGTATTCAAGCTTCTGTATTTTTATTCCAGTTTTGTGATATGTTTATGATTCTAGCATTAATTTCATTTTTTCCTTTTCTCCAAATAAATCATCGCCTTGTCTGGTTCTGGATTTCAAGTTACAATACTGATACTGGTACATAAGAAAGGTACAATTATGGATAAACATGTTCTTCTTCTTTTTTTTTTTTTTGGCACCGCGGATTGAACTCAGGGGTACTCGACCACTGGGCCACACCCCCAGCCCTTTTTTGTATTTTATTAGAGACAGGGTCTCCCTGAGTTGCTAAGTGCCTCGCCATTGCTGAGGCTGGCTTTGAACTCGTGATCCTCCTGCCTCAGCCTCCCAAGTGCTGGGATTACAGGCGTGCGCCACTGCAGCCCGCAAAAGTTTTCTTAATTTTTTAAAAATGTAGTCAAAAGGAAATATTGTAATGCTTTGTTAAGTGCAAAAAAGTCAAATACGGTATGATACCATTTTTGTTCAAAAATCTTCCTCTACTTCTTTGAATAGAGCAAGAGCCTGAAAAGTTGCCAAAGTGGTGACAGTGCTTGAGCTGTCACCTCCTCCTAGAAACACCTTACAGAGGAACTGGAGCCAGACAGTTTTTCAGAAACCACTCTCCAGGTTAAAACTGTTCTTGGAGATCACATTGTCTTAATTGCCCTGATAGATGCCACCTTCTGGAAATCAGGGGTATTTCAACATTAAAGGACTTAAAAAAGAACAGAAGCTGAAATTAAAATTGTTTATAAAATTCATTTTTATTTAAGTTTGAACCTTATGGACCTCAATCAGTACACTAGGAAAGGGACCAGTTTAATGAAATTGAGGCTGGCAGGCTACATACTTGTCCTCAATAAGCTGGCTAGAAAAAAAAACAAAAACAAAAACAAAACTATTTTTAAAGTAGTGAATGTCTACTCAAAAGCAAGGATATGGAAACATAAAAAATTAATACTGCACCCTTTGGTTCAAAAATGACAAGATATTTCATTCCTGTTTTCCACCTCTAAATCAGAGCCAATATGAAATATTTGTTAATAATATCTTTATTTTTAAGCATTATATTTCCAAAAAAAGGAATCAATTTTGATATATACATGAATATAGTTATGTCTCAAAAATGTACCAAAGTAAGGGCTGGGGTTGTGGCTCAGCGGCAGAGCGCTCGCCTCACATGTGCGCGGCCCGGGTTCGATCCTCAGCACCATGTAAACATAAATGCATTGCATTGTGTACAACTAAAGTAAATAAATAAATGTTAAAAAAAAATGTACCAAAGTAAAAAAAATTGCAGAGTTACATTTATAATGTGATAATGCACCCACATAAAAGCACGTCTAAGCATAAAGTCACAAGGGCACAAAGAGATATACTGAGAAAAATAAAAGGATCTACAAGGGTGGCTAGAAGGGTCATCTCTGGAAGAAGAGAGAAGAAAAGGAGAGAGAAACAAAGCTGCTTGCAGTCAAAGGGAATTTTATCTTTTTAAAATGAATTTATAATGTGTGTAATTTACCACTAATTAGAAATGCAAAATACAGTTAGAACTGTTGCTTTCTAAAACAAAAACCAAAACACCCCAATCGCTCCCAAACCACAAAACCCCACCAGATGGTTATAACTGTCAGTATTCTGTGACAAGGCAGCTGTAATATGTATTTCTTATAAATACCAGCAGCACGACCATGTAGCCTGTTCCTCCCACTATGGAGCTGTTGTCACTCGGCATGTGTGTGAGTGTGCATGGTGAGTGCAAGCACATAATAAAACGCCTAGGAAATACACAGCTCTGGTGTGTAAACTGCTTTTAATTAGAGTTTCCTCGTAGATAGCATAGCTTCTTCCAGTTAATTCTCTGGCATTAATAATTTAAAAATATTAATGCTGTGACCTACCGGAAGGAGGTCCCATGGTGGGTGTAAAGATCTTTTCCAGAGAAGCTAATTTGGGATGATTTAGCCAAAGGCCTTTCTCAAGAGACCTTTTAAGGGCCATACTAATTCCAGGTTGGCATCAATTCATTGTCGTATTGAGTGTCTATGATTTGTAAGTCTCGCTGTGGTCTAGAGCAGGCTGGCTTGGCCTCAGATTGTGAAACAGAGGGGTAAGAGGTACTGTTAGAGGGAGTCAACTCTGTAGTAGTTTAGAGCCTGGGCCTGGGAGTCACACTTACCTCGGTTTCAATTCCCACGGAACCACTTAGAACATCCTGAGCAGGCCAAGGGAATATGTAATGCCTTCTTCACAGAGCTGTCGGGAGGGGAAGTGAGATCACATAAAGGGTTTGTTGCAGTGATGGCACATAGTAAGTGTTCAACTAACACTCACAACTCCGGTTATTATTTTTTCCTGAGTCCTAATTAAGTTTCAAGACTTTCTTGGGGCTGGGATGTGGCTCAGTGGTAGGGCGCTTGCCTAGCACGTGCGCAGCCCGGGTTCGATCCTCAGCACCACATAAAAATGCATTGTGTACAACTAAAAGAAAATAAATAGATATTTATAAAAAAAAGTTTCAAGACTTTCTTTACAAGCATAGAAAAACAGTTGTTGAAAAGGCTCTTGAAGTTATCTTGTTAAATTCATGTCCCAGGAGATGATTTTCAACCCTTCCCCACTGATATTTGAAACCTGGGAATGAATGCCATAACTGCATTATGATAGTTACTGGGGAAATAACGGGAAAAAATTGAATGCGAGGGGAGGAAGTGCAAGGGAACAGATAGAAGAGGGTGACTAGTGGGAGGGGCGATGGGAGAGCAAGAGGAACACAGACTAAAGCGGGCACATGCAGGGAAGACAGGGGAAAAAAGAGAAAAGCCAGCCTCTGACAAGTGGAAGGGGAAAAGTGAGAAGAAAACAGGATAAATCCACAGGGACCACGATTCCTCAGCGCAGACACGGGCCGGGTTTAACAGCCAACGTTCTGGTTTCTCATCATTGTAAACTGCAAGATTATAAGTCATATTTCGTAACCTCTCCGTGCCCAGTTTTCTTTGGAGTTCACAGCGTAGACCAGCTACTACACTGGACACTCTGCTAATGACAAAACTCTATCCAAATAAGGGACTATAAAAAGGGGAGAGAAAGGAGTGAAAGCAGGGCAGGAAGGGAGAGTGTGCATGGGGTTGAAAGGCACGGGAGAACCAAAGGAAACCTCAGCTTCTGCTGCACCTGCTCCATCGCACTGAGCGCTGACAACAGGAGCTGCGATGCTGCAGCTCTGCACGCACATGTCACATTACCCTCACAGCGTTTCCGCGAGGCGAGCTCGTTTCTTCTTCTTCTTCTTCTTCTTCTTCTTCTTCTTATTACTACTACTACTAGGTCAGGGGTGGGGGCGAACCCAGGGGTGCTCAACCACTGAGCTACACCCCCAGCCCTTTCCATTTTTTATCTTGAGACAGGGCCTTGCTGAGTTGGCCTCGGACTTGCATCCTCCTGCCTCGGCCTCCGGAGCGGCTGGGACAGCAGGCGGCACCACCGCGCCCGGTCTAGCAGAGCGCTTTCCTGAGGTCTCACACCTGGGGACGTGCGAGCAGCGGTTCGCACGCGCATCTGTCTACCTGCAGCGCCTTCGGAAACGCCTGGATAATATAAGGCGGATTCCCGCTCCGGTTCTCCCAAGCCTTCCCGACTTTAAAGAAAGCGCCGCGGCTCCTTTAAAAAGGAGCGCGTTTCCATGGAGCCCGGCGTGGGGCGGGACTTCCGGCACCACGCGCGGACACGTCCGCCTCGCGCCGGAAGCGGCGCGCGGGCACGGCGCGCGGGACTGTCTGAAAGTTGAGGAGCCCGACCGCGGCTGCCCCGCGTGCGGCGCGGCCATGCTGACCCCCGCGTTCGAGCTCAGCCAGGACCCCGACTTCCTGGCCGTGGCCATCCGCGTGCCCTACGCCCGGGCCTCGGAGTTCGACGTGTACTTCGAGGGGGCGGACTTCAGGTTCTACGCCAAGCCCTACTTCCTGAGGCGAGTGCGTGTGCCGCGGCGAGGCCGGGCCTGCTGCCCGCCCCCGGCGCCCCGCCCCTGACGCCCCGCCCGCGCTGCGCCGCCGGCCTCCCTGCGCGGAGGTCCTCCGCCCCGCCCACCTGTCGGCACCGCGGCGTGACGCTCCGCGGTCCGGAGGTGGCACCTGCGTTTCCCGGACTCCTGGTCGGTCGGGCGCGCCTGCCTCCGCGCGCGCCCCTCGCTGCTCGGCGGTGCCCTGGGCCAGCCGCTCGCTCTTGCCCCGCGCGCTCCTCGCTGCTCGGCGGTGCCCTGGGCCAGCCGCTCGCCCTTGCCCCGCGCGCTCCTCGCTGCTCGGCGGTGCCCCTTGACCAGCCGCTCGCTCTTGCCCCGCGCGCCCTTCGCTGCTCGGCGGTGCCCTGGGCCAGCCGCTCGCTCTTGCCCCGCGCGCCCCTCGCTGCTCGGCGGTGCCCTGGGCCAGCCGCTCGCCCTTGCCCCGCGCGCTCCTCGCTGCTCGGCGGTGCCCCTTGACCGCCGCTCGCTCTTGCCCCGCGCGCCCCTCGCTGCTCGGCGGTGCCCTGGGCCAGCCGCTCGCTCTTGCCCCGCGCGCCCCTCGCTGCTCGGCGGTGCCCTGGGCCAGCCGCTCGCTCTTGCCCCGCGCGCCCCTCGCTGCTCGGCGGTGCCCTGGGCCAGCCGCTCGCTCTTGCCCCGCGCGCCCCTCGCCGCTCGGCGGTGCCCTGGGCCAGCCGCTCGCTCTTGCCCCGTGCGCCCCTCGCCGCTCGGCGGTGCCCTGGGCCAGCCGCTCGCTCTTGCCCCGCGCGCTCCTCGCTGCTCGGCGGTGCCCCTTGACCAGCCGCTGGCTCTTGCCCCGCGCGCCCCTCGCTGCTCGGCGGTGCCCCTTGACCAGCCGCTCGCTCTTGCCCCGCGCGCCCCTCGCTGCTCGGCGGTGCCCTGGGCCAGCCGCTCGCTCTTGCCCCGCGCGCTCCTCGCTGCTCGGCGGTGCCCCTTGACCAGCCGCTGGCTCTTGCCCCGCGCGCCCCTCGCCGCTCGGCGGTGCCCCTTGACCAGCCGCTCGCTCTTGCCCCGTGCGCCCCTCGCCGCTCGGCGGTGCCCTGGGCCAGCCGCTCGCTCTTGCCCTGTGCGCCCCTCGCCGCTCGGCGGTGCCCTGGGCCAGCCGCTCGCTCTTGCCCCGCGCGCCCCTCGCCGCTCGGCGGTGCCCTGGGCCAGCAGCTCGCTCTTGCCCCGCGCGCCCCTCGCCGCTCGGCGGTGCCCTGGGCCAGCCGCTCGCTCTTGCCCCGCGCGCCCCTCGCCGCTCGGCGGTGCCCTGGGCCAGCCGCTCGCTCTTGCCCCGCGCGCTCCTCGCCGCTCGGCTGTGCCCTGGGCCAGCCGCTCGCTCTTGCCCCGCGCGCTCCTCGCTGCTCGGCGGTGCCCCTTGACCAGCCGCTGGCTCTTGCCCCGCGCGCCCCTCGCCGCTCGGCGGTGCCCTGGGCCAGCCGCTCGTTCTTGCCCCGCGCGCCCCTCGCCGCTCGGCGGTGCCCTGGGCCAGCCGCTCGTTCTTGCCCCGCGCGCCCCTCGCCGCTCGGCGGTGCCCTGGGCCAGCCGCTCGCCCTTGCCCCGCGCACCCCTCGTTGCTCGGCGGTGCCCCTTGACCAGCCGCTCGCTCTTGCCCCGCGCACCCCTCGCTGCTCGGCGGTGCCCCTTGACCACCCGCTCGCTCTTGCTCTATGCGCCCCTCGCTGCTCGGCTGTGCCCTGGACCAGCCGCTCGCTCTTGCCCGTGCGCCCCTCGCTGCTCCACTATGCCCTGGGCCAGCGCTCGCTCTTGCCCCGTGCGCCCCTCGCTGCTCGGCGGTGCCCTGGACCAGCGCTCACTCTTGCCCCGCGCGTCCCCGCTGCTCGGCGGTGCCCTGGGCCAGCCGCTCGCTCTTGCCCTGTGCGCCCCTGGCTGCTCGGCGGTGCCCTGGGCCAGCCGCTCGCTCTTGCCCCGCGCGCCCCTCGCTGCTCGGCGGTGCCCTGGGCCAGTCGCTCGCTCTCTTGCCCTGTGTGCTGCTCTGCTGCTTGGTCCTGCCCCTGGCCAGGTCTTCTCTCTCCCCTACCCGTCCCCCGCCTCCCGTGCACCATTCTCTGCTCAGCCATGCGCCTCGGCCAGGTGCTCCCTCTAGCCCCTGTGTGCCCTTAGTCAGCCCCCCCTGCGTCCCGGTGTGCCCTTTCACTGATTGGTTGTGCCCCTGAATTGTGGTTGTTCTCAGTGAGGGCAGCCAGCCCTTGCCTGTTAAGATTGTTCCTCTTCCTCAACTGTGGCAGTCGCGGCTCTCACCCTCCAAGACTTGGGCCAGTAACGCACATAGGTGTAATTTGTGCCTCATCTTGTTTATCTTTGACAGAGATCCTTGCAGATTAGGCACTGCTACCGGGGACACTGCTGGATTATTCTTCCTAGTACACTGCCAGTTTGTTGTCCTGCCCCTTCTGACTGGGTAACATCATTGTCCTGATCTCTTCTGTTTAGCTCCAGCCTGTGTATCTTGGCCAAGTACTTGTGTAATACATACCTTTCCCTCCAGCCAAGCCAGTTCCTTCACAGTGCCTCAAACACACTGCTTGGATTTCAGTTAGACCCTCATTTATCTACCTGCTTGAATATTCAGTGGTCCTCCCCTTGTGGGTGGGTGATGTGTTTCAAGACCCTAGTGGATGCCTGAAGCCAGCCCTGTATATACTATGTTTTTTCCTGTACTTACATACCTAAGATAAAGTTTAATTTATAGACACAGTAAGAAATGATCAGTAATAATAAAATTGCGTTATTATAGCAATATTCTGTGATAAAAGTTATGTCAATGTGTTCTCTTTCTCAGACTGTCATATGTACTGTACTGTATTTTTGGAGCTGGGGTGGGTAATTGAAACCACAGCACATGAAAGTGGGTAAGGAGGACCACCATACTATTACTTATTGAGGGCTCGTGGTGCCAGTTATCTGTTGCTAGGTAACCAGTCAAACTTAATGGTGTAAAACAGCAACAGTTATTTTATTATCTACCCTACTTTTTGTGGACAAGAAATTTGGTAAGGTTTTGGCTGGGCTGCTCTGGTCTTAAAAGATTTATTTATTTATTGGTACTAGAGATTGAACCCAGGGGCCCTTAACCACTCTGCCACATCCCCAGCCCTTTCTATTTTTTATTTTGACAGGGTCTTGCTAAGTTGCTAAGGGCTTTGTTAAGTTGCTGTGGCTGGCCTCAAACTTGTAATCCTCCTGCCTTAGCGTTCCAAGTTACTGGGATTATAAGCATACCCCACCGTACCCGCCTTGGCTTTAAAGGTTTTAATGCCATTGTGTTTAAATTGTGGCTTGACTTGGAACATAGGTTAGTAAGGGATGTAACAGCTGGAGGCTGGCGGAGTGTCTTTCTTCATGTTGTCTCCTAGGACCTCCCCACGTGGTCTCTGTACACGTCTATTTGGTGTTTCCTAGGGAGATTTGGACCTATAACAAGCATCTGAAGTTTTTAAAAACAATTCCAGCAAGCAAGGCAGAATCTGTATCAGCTTTATAACCATAGCACTTCAGAAAGGGCGGAGTGTCATGTCACCTCTGCTTTATGGTATTGATCAAAACAGCCCCAGAAGCCTGCTGAATTTTAAGGGGAAAGGATGTTGACCCCCGAGGTTGGGAGTAGTGAGGTGAGATGGCAGTCTTTGAAAATACAGCTTGCTACCTTGTTATCAGAGGTGAACAGAAGTTGTCATTCTCCTTAAGGAATTCAGGGTCTAGCTACGAAGGCACATCTGCAAACACATGATATTCATTGCTATGCAGTAAGAATATAACTCTGTACCTATAAACGGGTGGGAGAAGGGGTTTAGCAGCAGTAGCTTATGTTTTCTGAAAGCTCACCTATGGTGCCAGCCACTAAACTCTTTGCATTATTGCTTCATTGTCATAGTAACCTGCAGATAGGTGCTGTTATGAGGTCTTAGGGTTCTGGAACTTAACTAGCTTGTCCAGCCAAGTTCCATAGCTGAAGAATGGCAGAGTTGAGACTTGAGTCAGGCTCAGCCTTTGTAGAGTTTGTAACCACTATGGCTAATTCATAAACTGATTATTCTGGGCTTTGAAAGGATCATGTTCTGAAAATGCATTGTAGCTGGAAGAAACCTTGGTGGCAGCTAAGTTGTGATGTCCAGGCCATTTGGGATCTGTCAAGTTGTGTTTTGCTTTTAACATGAATAAGAGGGTGAGGCATGGGAGGAAAAGAGGCTCCAGTTTCAAGTTTGGGATGGTAGGAAGTGTGTCTGATAGTTGAACTGGTGAGTCGTAGTTATGAAGTCAACATCAGGCAGCCATAAAAGCTTTTTCAGATAGAAGAGACAGTAAGCTTTCTGTTCTAGAAAAATTGTTTTGGGACCTCAGTGGAAGACTTGATTGAGTCAGGGTAAAGCTTGAAGTAGGGAAATCAGTTCATTTCCTACAGTGTGAGGGGGGGGGGGAGTCTCCATACAGTAATAATAAGATTTGAGAGAAACACTTTTGTGCATTCTCTCTCTTTTTTTAAAGTAGTATTTTGCCTGATATACACAACTGTTTTTGATGTTTCTTTATTATTTGTCATTTTTTCTGGCTTTTTTCCCCTCTTCCTCCCCTCAACTCCCCCTAGAACTGAGTATACCTTTATTGAGCTCCTGCTCTGTCATGTACCAGATATGTAAATAATTCTCTTACTCATTAAGAAGGGAAGTGCTATTAGAGTAGTGATATCTAATACTGTGGCTTTTCTTTTTTCAGTATCTGTTTTATTGGTGACTGGGGATATTCAAATAGAAAGATGAGTTATCTGTGAATTTGCTTTCTTTATTGGGGAAGGAATCTAAGTTTCTTAGTTTGTAAATGTGAAAGAAATGCTTTCACATTTCTTTCAGTAGGCCAGTAAGATTTATTTTTGTTTTTTGAGATTGAACCCAGGGATACTTTACAACTGAGCTATATCCCTAGTCTGTTTATTTTTTATTTTGAGACAGGGTCTCCCTAAGTTGCTGGGCGTCTCACTAAGTTGCCAAGGCTGGCCTCTAACTTGAGATCCTCCTGCCTCAGCCTCTTGAGTTGCTTTGGTTGATAGGTTTTGGTGGATTGGTAACCCTGTTACTATGATCCCTTATGTTGTATTGTATTAAAGGACTTCATGACACCTGTGTTAAATCTGCAGACTGACCCTTCCTGGAAGAGTTATAGAAAATGGAAGTGAGCAGGGCTCCTACGATGCAGACAAAGGTAACGTCTTTGGAATGTTCTGTGCTTAGTTCCTTGGGTTCTTCCTGTTAGCACATCTACTTAATAGTCTTTTGAGAGACTATGGGGACCCTTAGATGTCTCACAGTTGCAATGTGCTCCTGTCACTCTTTACCGTCTGCTGCCTTTATTCGTGATTTTTTGACAGTTAGAATTTCCTCAGTCCTTTAAAGTATTTCACAGTATTTCTTCAAAGCAAAGTTGAGTTAGTTAAATGCTCTGACCCCATTTTCTAGAAGTACTTCCTCTACATTAAGTAGGTGTTTAAAAGTAAAATGAGATGATTGATTATAAAAGGTGTGGATGATTCATAAGCTTTTGAATGGAATCTTTCTTGTACAATTTTCAAAGTTGAATTTTAATAACAGAGAGATGAGAGAGAAACTATCCATGGGTGGTATTTAAAGCCTAATTGAATTTTCTTCTCATGATTGATAAGTAGCTCCTTTTAGCTAACCGTGAAACCATTTATTTTTCTTTTCTAAAAGCCACTGGCTTTTCCTTTGTCACTGGATCTGTAGTAAGAGTGTCTTGTGTACGCTTGTGTAATTTATGCACTAGGGTAAGAGAGAGGAGAGGCATAAAGAATCAAAAAACAAAGTTCTCACAGTGCAGTATAAGAAAGTGACACTGCTGTCCTAGCAGTAAATCTACTTTTAATTACAGATCAGTTGCATATAGAAATGAAGTTACTAAATAGTGAAAGTTCACGGACATCTAATAAGATTATACACGTGGGAATATTTGGGTTGAGCTGTGTCTGATATACTGGGATGTAGTTGATGCATTGAAAGAGGTGAGGTGTTTGAAATGTAGAGTAGTAAATACAGGATTGTAGGGGGCCTGGATGAGGCTGATAAATCCAGTCAAGGAAGGCAGTGTGTGCATAGACTTGGAGTGTGCCCGCAGACAGACTTCAGGGTGTGGTCTTGAGATATCAAAGACACTCTTGTGAGTCCCAATTGCTTTATTTAGAATATTTTGTAATTTTTTTTTTTTTTTTTTTTTTTTGTACCAGGGATCGAACTCAGGGGCACTTGACCACTGGGCCACATCCCCAGCCCTTTTTTGGGATTTTATTAGAGACAGGGTCTCACTGAGTTGCTAAGTGCCTTGCCATTGCTGAGGATGGCTTTGAACTCGTGATCCTCCTGCCTCAGCCTCTCAAAGTGCTGGGATTACAGGGTGCGCCACTGTGCCCGGCTAATATTTTGTAATTTTAAAACTGCTGTTCTCCTTGGATTAGATACCTGATTCCCCCCCAGCTCAGCAATATATTTTACATTTATATATTTTATGAGTAACTGTTGGTTGATTGTAAGCTGTTACTTCCTTGGGCCACTGATGTTCAGAAGTTTGATTTGGAATTTTAATAGTATCAGTAGGTTGAGGTGATACTGGGTGGGACCCAAGCATTCTGTCACTTGAGCAGTTTAACTTGGAGAAGTGACAGCGTCTGAAAAGCCCTGTTTGAACCTTTTCCTGTTTTGATTTGTGTTCACTGAATCTGTAATAAGGGTATAATTTTGGAGCCTAGTGAGTTAAAATTGTTTCACCAAGGCATGTATTTCTTAAACGTATTTGTGAAGTCTTTGAATGTTTTAATCTGTCTAAACATAAAACAAATTTATATTTAAGGAATTTTTACCATTCGATTACCCAAAGAAACTCCTGGTGAGCATTTTGAGGGGCTGAACATGTTGACTGCTCTTCTGGCACCAAGAAAACCCAGGACAGCCAGACCACTTGTGGAAGAAGTAGGTATGTGCTTTGCAGTGGGGGAGAAAGAGATAATCCAAAATATTTAGATTGCTGTGTGTTTCTAGGGGAGAAAGGATTTAGTGAATAGGAAATGGGTGGGAATATCTTAGGTGACAACATTAGGTGGTCATGCGAAAACAGCTCATTTTGGTGTTAGGATTTAGAGATGTAAAGAACCCCACTGAACCAGCAGATGCACCTCATTTTTGGATCAACTAAAAAATTGTCTTGCCTTAGGCAAGATATTAGCCTTTCGTGCTAAGATCAGAGGTGTGCGGTGGAGGGAGTCACCCAGTGTGGACACCAGCAAGGTCAAGAACCGACTCCCACCTGTAGGGCGTCCGGGTTACTTTGCCCTGTCTCCTCTCAAGGCCATCACTGCCCTTGTTTTGCCTGTGTTTGAGTGGCATATGTAATTCTCGTGGGCTGTGTTCTTTTTTGTCCGGTTTCTTCCACTCGACTTTATTTTGTCACCTCGACCCTCCTGCAGCCGTGGGCATCTGCTCTCATTGCTCTGTGATGGTCCACGTTTGTTGAGGTATCCTGCCACTGATGAGCATTTGGGCTGGCTCCAGTTGCTTGGCTACCAAGAATAATGGAGCTGTGAATATTCTTGTACACATCTTTTAGTGCACATAGGCAGGCATTTTTTTCCTTACACTTTTTCTTCCTCTAGTTTTACCTAGGAAATCCAATACTTTAAAGATTAATTTTTAATACACTTAGGTGCTTCTGAAGAAGTAGTCGAAGATGACGAGGGAGAGTTTGATTGGGAAATTGAACAGACCCCCTATGAAGAGGTACCAGAAGGCGCTTTGAATCCGCAGTGCTGCTACGGGTTTGGGAACTCACGGGCAGGCGTGGTTCAGCGGTTACAGGTGCGTGGCCTTTGCGGAGGAGCTTGGGACGCAGGGTTTTCTCTGTGGGCATTCTAATTTCCGTTCTGCTGTGCTGGGCAGTTTGGATCAAGATTGTGTGTAGAGCCCCTGGCACGGCTTCTTGCTCATGACTGTCACCCAGGTTCACGCCCCTCTGCAGGCTGTTTGCCGCCTCACTGCTCCCGCAAACTGTCTCGAGCCGGCCTCCCCTTGATCCAGAGAGGAACTTTCCAGAACAACACCCACCCCCAGGCCTCCTGGAAAGTTTATGTTTTGTACTTCTGGGAAATTGAGACGTACTTCTGACATGAAATGTCTTTTATACAAATGAGATGGTTTCCTAGTGGGAACAAGAGCTCGTGTCTTGGTGGCGGCTTGGTTCCTGGTGAGGCAGGTGCTCTTCCTGGTTTCCTCCTGGTGGAGCTCATGTGGAGACGCTCGCTCAAGTGCTGCTCAGGAAGTTTTGGATTTTGGATTTTCTAGCTAGGGATGCTCAGTCTCTACCAAGATGTATCTGGGTTTATCAAGGAAAGGTAAAGGACTAGATTCTGGTTCAGCTTGTACCTCTGTTTAGATTTGGGAGGCTCTGCCAGTTGTTTGGCCACAAATGTTTTATCTTCTCTTGGTAAATGGGGGTCAGTGTGCTCACTCACTTTAAGGCTATTTGGAAAATTCAAGGAGATACTACAAATGAGATTTCTGAATAGTGTAGAAAGCTATGACAGTACCTGCCCTTAGAATACAAAATGCTCTCAAGATTCCTAAAAGGAAACAGAATTGGGATTTGCGCAGGAGTCATGCTGGTGAAATACCTTCTTCTAAAAGCCTGGATGTTTTTCTGGTGGATTGTGGATTGTGGATTCCCTCTGCCTGCCTGTGTTCCTGGTGAGCTCTGATGTAGTCAGAACTGAGCCACTTTGTCAGCTGGAGGAACTGCAGTGAAGGGACCTCACCTGTTTGGCCAAGAGCTATCTTGTGGTTAGTCTGTTTGGGGCTTTCCAGTCCAAAGCCGTAAATAAAGGAGAGTAAATGTCACACAGTCTAGGTACAGATTGTACGTCCATGTTAAAAGTGCTTCCCCAGCCAGGGACCTTGACATTGGGGTTGTTGCTGCTGTGAAGGGAAGAGAGCTCCTCTGGGCTTCTGACAGGCTCTGAAGGCGCAGGAGCACCCCAGCTTGAGCCCAGAGAGTCCCCGTTAGGTCAGATGTTCTGTATCTGTTGAGAATGTTCTCTAAAGTTATTAGCATGATTTTAAAAAAAAGTTATTGTGAGATATTCTTGATACCTTTCTGAGAGTCTTCACTCAGGTATTAAATACCTATCCACCCCACTTGAAAAGGAAGCCTTCTCAGTGTCTCTCTAGTTCTCTTGAAGTTCTCTCTAACTGTCCCTCATTACGTTTCCCTATCAGAAATGAGCCATCAAATTTAATGTTCATTGTTCCCAGTCGTTTAGCTCTGTTGTCTAAAATCATCAAACTCTTCTTCAAGTTTTAACTGAATGAACATTACTTTTTTAAATGATTTGTGTATTCCCTCAAAGTAAAAGGGAGCATGTGTGTTTAGGAGTTTGGCTGTGTACGTGCTATACTGCTGGTGGCACCAGGTTTTCACTCCATGTGTGCAGTACTGGGACCCCCAAAAGTTCTGAAAACTGAAACATTTTAAAATGTTTAATTTGGTGTCAAAACCTTATCTGAAGTAATATAAGCTTTTAATATATTTTTCATATTTTTATTGGTGCATTATGATCATACATAATGGTGGGATTCATTGTTACATGTTTGTGCACACAATTGATAGTTGTTTTTTCAATGTGCAAGTAGTGTGCATTTTCTCAGTTTTTATTGTAGAAATTAGAAATGTGATCTATTTGGATACCAGGGTGTGCATCAGACATCTTGGAGGAGGTTAAATAAACCGTGGTGTCGGCACCATATCACCTTCTCCACCCTGGGAGTCTGCATCCTGCAGCCCACCTGCTCCAGAGGACTTGGAGGGCACGGCACCTGGCACTCTGCACCAGCCTGCGGCACTGCTGGATCGTGGCTCGTTCTTGTGATGTGTGCGCATTTTACTCGTGGACAGACCAGTGGATGTGTAGTCTTTACAGAGAATCATATTTTCTTACCTTAATTAAATTTGAGGGCTATGGAATCCTTGACAGCTAGGAAATATCCAGACTTTCAGAAGTCACAGTACACCAAGACTGTGAATTACAGAATGGTCTCGGCATGGTGTCCGTGTCCCATGGGGTGTTGGCACAGTCTTATGTGAGTGGCAGTACTAGGGTTCTTCTCTCTTCACAGCTGCTCTGTTTGTGACAGTCAGTTGAAAACTGGGTGACTACATAGATGAACAATGTGGCCCTTTTCTACCAGTAAAGCAGGTGGGAAATACTGAAAACAACTATTGCACAAGAAGGGATTTTAGAAGGTCTCTTCTAAGTTAAAATAATTTTTAAAACTTCACCATATTCTGAAATACAGTGTTTTCTCACAAGTTTAGTTTCTCCAGTTCTGCCTTTGGATGAGAAGGTATCCATAGTTTTATTCATTGCTCACATTTTACCTGTATTCTAATAGCTTCTTTTTTTTTCCTGCTTCTAAAATGAAAAATGACTTTTTTTCTCTGATGGTAAAAGTGGTATAGATTCATTATGAAAATATAATACAAGAAGAAAGTAAAAAATCTGTCATAATTCCAACACCCAAGCATCTTGTCTTCATTGAGTAATTTAACCCTTTATAAGTGGTGTAGTCTTTCCTGTCTTTTCCCTCCAACCTTTTAAATAGCTGGTGAATGTCTATATTTTACACTGATAAATGAGAAGAAAATAAAGTTTTTGCTGAAACATAATCTCTTTCAGTATTCCTCCCCCCATGTCCTTACACACACACACACACCCTTCTTTCTTTCCGCTCTGAAATTACTGCCAGCCACCAGGGCGCCTTTGGAAAATGTCCCTGGCTGCTCAGAGTCAGGGCTGCACAACAAGCTTCTGGCACCGGTGGCTGCCAGCAGCCACAGTCCCAGAGAGTCTGGGCGCCAACCCAGCAAGCTCTGGGGCCCTGCTGCCAGCAGCTGTGGAACACGGGCTGGCTGGCTCTTCCTGCCCTTGGCTGCACTGGGGGCCGAGGCCTTGTCTCCAGGAGACACACTGCCAGATGTGCACACAGCTCTTCATTCTTGCTCTGGGCTGCGCTGTCTTATCTACGGCTAAGTGTACACAAGCCTGATTTAAATCCTCCGTGACCTTTTCTTGGCAGTGCTTGTCTTTAAATAGCTCAGATGACTGGTGACCAGGGAGGAAGAGGGAACCTTTTCTTCCTCTTGTAATTTACCATTTCTCATCCTCCTTTCTTTTTGTTGATTGTGTCTTAGATTTTTATATTCCAAGCGAACTTTGCTTTTGCTTTCTAGTGTATTTCATTTTTTTCTTAGGGTCCAATTTGAGTATCACCACCAGGTCTGTGTGTAGAGCAAGTCTGGGCAGGGCCTGCGCTGCTGTGAACGCTCACGTTCACCATGTGCATGTCCTGTGACTGCGTGTAAGGCCCTGAGACAGGAGCGCTGGGAGGAGGGAGAAGGAAAAAGCTGCCTGCTCATGGGTCACTTCTCACTCCCAGAGAGCAGGAAGCATGTCCGTGTGTGTAGTCCTGATCTCCAGGCCTGCACCCAGCATGGCACCCAGCACGGCACCTGCCCGCAGCAGGCCTCCGTGCCCTCTCTGCTCCTTCGTGATTTTATGCCGAACCAGGCACAGTGAAGAAGATAGACCAGGCCCTGCCCTGTGGAACATTCTAGAAGGGTGGCAGAGTAGTGAGGTGAGCAACAGATAGGTGAGATCATGACAGGTAGTGCTGGTGAGGGGAAGGAGCGGGTGCTGCTGAGACTGGGCTAAGGCCTTTGTGGACAGTGCTGTGGCTGTGTTCTGGAAGGTAGCAGGCGTGGTCAGCAGAGACGTGGGGGCTGAAGTGGTGTGCTCCAGCGGTGGGCTCTGGTGGGCTGGGTGTGCCGGGGGGGGGGGGGCTGGCTGACGTGGGGCTGTGCTGAGGTGCCGTTGGCTCTGGCATGCCTGTGGACGTGTGCGTTGGTCCTCTGCAGCATAGCAGTGTGTACCAAGATGTGCTGACGGTGCCCCACTGTGACCCAACATCCGGTCCAGGTTCAGTGACCAAGCAGACACCCCCCCACCAGCTCATTACTGCTTTACTAGCAAGTGAGGAACTGGAGCCCAGGGAGGATGGGGACTCTCAGCAGGATCCTGTGGGTAACGGGAGCCGCAGTGGAATGGGGAGACAGGCAGTTCAACCTGTGGAATGTGCCAGGCCCTGTGCTGGATGTCTTGATCCCCACAGCACCCTGTGTACTGAACTGCTCACCCCCTCTCATAAAGAGGTCCTCAGGATTTCCCTGGGACCTGTGAAGATGTCACACTGCACAGCAGAGGTTCCCTGCAGGCTGATTACAGGAAAGATCTTGAGATGGTGAGAGTGCGCTGCATTATCTAGGTGGACTCAGTCTGAGCACAGGGTCCTTAAAGAGACAAGGGTCAAAGAGAGAGGCCATGTGATGACAAAAACCTCAGAGGGAGGGTCTCCTGATGTGGGCTAAGGAATGAGGACACCTCTCAGATAGAGAGGGCAAAGAAGTGGATTCTCCTGTGACTCTGCAGAGGGCCTTGCAGCCCAGCCAACACTTTGACTTCAGCCCGGTGAGACTGATTTTGGGTTCTGACCTCCAGAACTGTGAAAGAGTAAATTTGTGGTAATGGCTACAGCAGAGGAAGAAGGGGAAAAAGATTTTTCTGTATGCTACTTTTAGAGCTTCTCTGGTACCTTCCGAAAACCGGAGTAGCTTAGAGTAAAGAAAGATAGAGCTGCCTGGAAAAACTCTCGGAGGCAGAGTGAAGCTTTTACTACTTTTACTTCTACTTTCTTAGAGCTTAGAGAGGGAAAGAAAGATTTTTCTTCTTAGCTTAGAGTAGAGTAGTTAGAGTAGCTTAAAGAAAGATAGAGCTTAGCTTAGAGAAAGACTAGAGCTTAGCTTTTCTTCTCTCTTCTTTCTTCCTTCTTCTGTAGAGTAGAGCTTAGAGTTAAGAAAGACTAGAGCTTAGCTTTTCTTCTTAGCTTAGAGTAGAGTAGCTTAGAGTAAAGAAAGATAGAGCTTAGCTTTTCTTCTTAGCTTAGAGTAGAGTAGCTTAAAGAAAGATAGAGCTTAGCTTAGAGAAAGACTAGAACTTCTTTCTTCTCTCTTCTTTCTTCCTTCTTCTGTCTTCTGTCTTCTGTCTTCCTCGGGAGCCTCGGCCTTACTCTGACCAGTCCTCTGGAGCCTCGGCCTAACTCTGGCCAGTCATTACTTCTTCTATCTGGTTTCTCTTCTGTAACCGCTCTGCCTACGTTCTGGCCGCTCTGATTCTTCTGACCGACCGAGTGACTGCCCGGCTGACTGAATTCTCCGTTCTCCTAACTCGGACTGCTTTCACCGGTTATATACCTTCAGCTTTGCGGGTGCCTACAGGTGCGTCACATATCAGGTGGAACTTATGGCTTCCAGCTAGCTACAACAGCCCTTCCCAATTAGGGCTCCTTCAGGAAACTAACTGCAGCACCGTGACGGAAGTACCCCTAGACTCATCTCACAGAGCAGGCTGAGGTTCACCATGGGTGGCTCAGCTGGAGCTGGGCTGCAGATCTGGACAGGTCTCACTCCAGGGCCGCCCTTTCCCCTTCATCAGACTGTCTTCAGAAGTGTCTGCGGGAGAGTGGATGGAGGGTCGGGGCCAGGGAACTCCTTGGGGCTGGAAGAAGGGAGGAAAAGGAGTGGCCCTAGGGTACTGGGGAGGGACTTGGAATCCAGGGGTGGGCAGTGGCTCTCTAGAGTTCTCCAGCTGGTGAGCCCGAGGTGTTCTCTACCACCGCCTCTCCCCAACCCTTCGCCAGCACCCCACCCAGTCTGGTTGCAGGCGCTGGTTTCAGGCAGTGAGGAAGCACAGGGAGACAGGAAGGACCAGGTTGCACTGCCCAGGAGATGTTTCTGGTGGGTTCTGTCTGCAGGTTTTTCCCAGGCAGACACTGCTGCGTGCTCGTCAAGCTGTCCCTGTGTGAGTCCTCTATGTCAGGGTCATTGTAGAGTGCACAAACTGTGGCTTGCCCTGAGAATCTAGCTACTATTTATTAGCATTTCTATAGAAAGATACATGTTAAGGGCTGGAGTTGTGGCTCAGTGGTAGAGCATGTGCCTGGCATATGTGAGGCACTGGATTCTATTCTCAACACACATATAAATACATAAGTAAGTAAAGGCCATTAACAACTAATAAAATAAAAAAAAGAAAAATACATGTTAAGTCTTCAAAAAGTAAATTGCAAGGAAACTTTTGGAATGTAAATTTTTTTATGAGTTTGGGGTCTGTCAATAATCTGGTTTCGCCCAAAATGTTTGTGCTTGGAAATATTAAGATATTCTAGATGTTCCAGTGACTTCCAAAAATGTCTCTGGTCCCTTTGATTGTATCAGAATGTGTTAATATTAAATATTGTTGCTATTATTTGACTAACTAGGTATTTTCTTTGATTTCTTTTCAAGTAACATCCTTTAGGCTTCCTCCACCTTCTGTGCTTCTCACCTGGGGCTGGTGGTGGAGACGGGGTGGTTGGAGAGAGAAAGAGCACAGTCAGGGGATATTCTGCATTGTATGAGGTCTCTTTGGTTCACGTTTGTGACCAAAAGAACATAGACCATGTGGTATGCTGGGCAGTTTTTCCTGATATGCCTATTTTCAGTAGGATTCCACTTGGAAGACATGCCTTGTATTAATATGTATTCATTTCTGTAATGACAATTATGGTAAAATTGATTCTTAGATTATCAGATTTTTCAATGGAAATTCATATACATCAAAATTGCCCACAAAAATTCTTTAATCACGTGGGCATGGTGGTGCATTCCTGTCCCCCCAGTTACTTGGGAAGCTGAGGCAGGATCACAAGTTCCAGGCCAGCCCTGGTAACTCATAGTGAGATCCTGTCTCAAAATAGAAGAGGGCTGGGAATGTAGCTTGTTGGTAAAATGGCCCTAGGTTCAGTCCCCACTACTGAAAAACAGAACAAAACAAACCAGTCAAGTCGACTTCCAGAGTAGAGCGTGTAGCTTTGTGTGTGGCCTCCTGTGATGACTCTCTGTGAGACCAGCTGAGCTGGACACAGGAAGAAGCCTGCAACTGTCCGGTCCTCAGACCACTCTCCCTTGAACAGATCTGAGGCTGAAGGGGCAGGTGGGAGGTGGTGGGAGAACGAAGTGTCCTGCTCGCTTGCAGGGGTTATATTCTGTGTGGCCTGTGTTAGACTTGCATAGCTGTGGTACATGTTGACTGGTTTGCTTGCTGTGAGGATTAGATGGCTAGATCCTTCCCAGCAGGGCCTGGGGAGTGCTGGGGGCTTCACAGTCATTTGCCTGATCCGAATCTCTATATCCAGGTACTGTCATAGTTTACTGATCAATTAGATTCCTCCTGTGTTTTGCTATTTATTTTCCTTGCAAGAGTTGAGTTTTTAAGTGCTAAAAACAGGAGATAGCAAATTATCTTTCTTTTCCTGCGTGCTTTAGGATGAGCTAAGTGACGTCATTGACGTTAAGGATCCAGATTTTACTCCTGTGGCTGAACGAAGGCAGAAGCGCCTGGCTGCTGAGCTGGCTAAGTTTGATCCTGATCATTATCTGTGAGTATTGAGGTTTTTGAGGACTGAACAATTTACTTGACATTCATCTAGAAATTTTTAAGTGTCTATGACTCTATAGATCGGACACATTTTGGATGCTGGAAACTAGTGATGGCTGAAAACTTAATTGACCTTGGGGTTAGCTGCATCTGCTGTACAGCCGTGATCTTTGTAGCTGTTGCTTCTGGTTCCTCACCCTAGCAGCAGAGGACTTCTTAACATCCTTTTTTGAGGTTTATCTCACTATGATTAAAAAAAAAAAGAATGGATTCATGAGAATACTTACCCTCCTTTTAAGTAGATGTTTTACTGTGTTTAGTGGTATACATTGATGAAAGAGTATCTAAAGAAGCTGAACCTCAGGTCCTGCATTTCTCGCTGGCCAGCGTCTTCCTAACCCTCATCCTGGCACCTGTAAAGAGCAATCTGAACAAGTGTGTGTCCCTCTGGGGGAGCATGAAGGGAACCTGTGGGTTGAAGTTTTGCTGTGCTTCTCCCCTGCCTTAGTGGTGTCTGGCTAGAGTGCTTCTCTCTCAGGCCGCATTTACACAGTGCACTTACAGAACTCGTGATCAGTGGGGAGATTGTGATGAGAGCGGCCCTGTTCCCATCCTAGCTGGCCCCCGTGTGGAGGATGGGCCTCGTGTGTCCACATGGGCCTCCTTGATCTTCCCCAGCTTAGGCCAATGGCGCTAAACTGTTACCCCTGCAACTGTAATCACCACTGCCCCTCACATTCGTACCATGCTAGCTTATCATGTGCTCTCCTGTGATTATTTAATTCAGTTTTCACAGCGGACGAGGAAAAGAGGTCCAAGGACTTGTCCAAGGTCACACTACTGCCAGGCGAACTGGCCAGGACTTGGAGAGAGTCTCTGCACTTGTCACTTGGCATTTCCTTTTTACGTACGCTATTTCATTTTAGCTGCTGTTACTCTGTGATTAACATTCTGTCTCCTGTGACACAGTGGATGCTAATTGGATGGCAGAGATCTGTCTTGTGATGTGCAGATGGAACGAATGATGTGTGATGATGAGTGGCTGGACCCTTCACCATCCCGAGGTGGTCGAGGAAGAGCAGCCTGGTCCATTTTGGAGGGCATCTGAGAACTCCATTTATGTTGCCAATTCTCATTACCTTATCTCTGCAGTTGTGGTTTTAAAGGTCCACTGAAGAGTAATTTGGAGAAACCCATTTAAAATCATGCTGAATATTTAAAGTGGAAATTTCATTGTCAGCACATTTCTCAGGCTAGCATGAAAACAGAATGAGCTTTATAAGACTGAAATTTCAAGTGGGAGGGAGCTTAATTAGAACTGCCTCGCTCTTCTGAAACTAGAGGAATAATCGAATGGCCTGAGAGAATTGGGAAATTGAAATTGATAGCTGGCAGTGTGGTGTTATAAGCAGCCCTTATTTTTCTTCATCTCTCTGTTTCTTGTCCAGAAGCTCATCTTCTTTAATAGATTGTAGAAATGTTCTCTCCCTTGCTCAAGGAGGACTTCTTACAGGAGTGGCTTCACTTTAGCTCTGGGCTGGGGCAGAAGAGCGGAGTCACAGTGTCAAGGTTCCTGGTGACTTTTGAGGCAGTATGACTGGGACTAATAGTAATTTTGTGGGATCCTTTACTCATTATTCATATTAGCTGGCCAATTTGCCCAAATATTATTAATATTTGATGAAATACAAGTAAAGTTCTTGTAAATTTTCAATTAGGAAAAAAAAACATTTTTAGGTCAGTGCTTTTCTAAATTTTTTTCATTATTATTCTAAGTTGTTATATATGACAGCAGAATGCATTACAATTCATATTACACATATAGAGTACATTTTTATACATCTCTGGTTGTACACAAAGTAAGTATATTTACATCATTCGTGTCTTTGTACATGCATTCAGTGCTTTTTTTGTTGGTGGTTAATACAGTTCAGAAGAACTCTCCCTCTGTCCTGTGTTGGCGACCTTGTAGATGAGCATTGCATGCATGCCCTTACACCTTCCCCTGTGCAAGTGTGATGTCTGCCTGTGATTCTAATACCTACTGCATTAGTGCACACACTCCCTGTTTTTAAGTTGTTCAACTTGTCCGTAGGTGTCTGAAGGTGTCAGGATTTTTTGGGGGGGGGGGCGTGATGAAAGCTGATTTCAGCCTAGGCAGAACATACATAGTGAGAACCATCCACTGATTGTAGAAAGGAATTTATAAATTTCAAAGACAAAAATAATTGACTTTGGATTATAATTTCTAATATCCTATTTTGTAATATCTGGGTGCTTTTGTGCTGTGGTTTCTTATTCTGGTATGTTTTGTAGCCCCTGCACAGTGCTGGGCATATAATAGACTTTAAATTGTTGTTTAATTGTTGACATATTTTTTACCTAACCAATTCATGAGATCTTGCCTCTTTCTTTGGGAGAAAACAGTAGAAGAATTTAATCAACATCATGAACATCTGTGAGATAAAAATAGGACAAAAATGATCATCCCCCATTTGGGGACCCTGTTAAAAGTCACATTATTCTGAGTTTGTTAACGATGGTGTGTGTTGATCAGACGTCCAGATGTCTTGTGGGTCTACTTGTGAGGCTGGGAGGAGGACACGTGTCCAAGGGTGGCTTTCCTTCAAAGCACTGAGCAGGGGCAAGACCCTGAGAGGGACGCCTCCTGCTCTCATGCTTTCCTTTGTTCACTTGCTCAGCAAGCGTTTGTTTGAATGAGCCACATGCTAGGCAGTGCCGCAGACACAAGGACACCGTGGCAGCGGCAAGGACGGTGGTCTCTGCTCTTGGGGTCCTGTTCCAGTGAGGGCAGAAGGTGACAATTCTGTGGTGATGAGGGCTGTGGAGAAGCCAGATTTGGGCTTGGAGCACGGCCACACCTGGCACCGACCCCTCTGCTTCAGCTCATCCCAGCCGAGGCCCTTCACGCTGCCCCTGAAGTCTTTGCCCAGGGACCGGTTGTCCAGCCAGCCACCTGGGTGCGAAAGCCAGGACTCACCTTCGGCTTCTTCCTTACCCCCACATGCAGTCAGTCCCAGAGCTGTGCCATTAGTCCCTGTGGTATTGACCTCACTCCTCTTCCCTGGCCCTCGTGTTGACTGACACGTGGCTTGGCTCCCCTCCTGCCCGGCTGGCCCCTCTCCCCGGGTCCAGGCTTCTTGAGGCCTGTCCGCCGCAGGGCTGCAGCGCGATCTGTGCTGGGGTGAGGTCTGCCGCCTGCGCTTGGTGCTCCTGGATGGAAGCCCGCGCTGTGCGCTCCGTGGCATGACCCAGAGGCTGTAGCAGTGTGGACGCCGTGGATCCCGCCTGCTCTGCCACTTCCGCTCTGCACTCCCTGCCCAGATTCCCTGCAGCTTCCAGTCCTTGTTACTTGTGTTGCCCCCCTGCCTGTTGGCCTCGGTGGCCCTCTGTGCCCTGGGAGAGGGCTCAGTCTTGCCCTCAGGGATCCCCTCCTAGGCTGGCGTGGCCCTTGGTGCTGTTTGCTGCCTGCTGCTGCTCCTCTTTACCACACTGCTGGGTGTCCTTCTGCATTTGTGCCCTGGTTCCATTAAGCTGTGGTGTCCTGAGAGCAGGGAGAGAGCCTGTTTGACCTTGTCTCTGTGGCTGCCTGTAGCCTGCATTCAGTGAATGCCTGTTGCACTAATGGTGTCTAAAAACTTGGAAGTGATTTATTCTGCCAGGGAGAACACTAGCCTCAAATCTTGCTTATGAAACCCTTAGTTCATGGACATGGTAAACAAGAAACCATCCCTGTTTGGATTACTGGAACAGGATCAATGAAATTTCATTCAAAATCACCAGTTAAACATTTTGGAGGGTTTGGGGAGGCAGGATAAACAGGTGGTAGGAGAGCCGTCCACCAGCCAGGTGGTCGCCTTCCCCTTCAGACTCCCTGGGGGAAGCCACCAGGTGGGCCTGCTGCCCGTGCCTTAGGCGCCCGGGGCTCCAGTGGCCAAGGCCCTTTTCTCTCACTGTGCCCTTCTTCCTGGTGGGTCTGTCCTCTTCCTTTCTCCAGATACTCGTGACTCCCTGTCAACCTCAGGTATCCAACTCATAGGTCCAGCTGCCTGTTGGCTTGGTCTGTTTTTACGTCACATAAGGGCACCTGGAACTCATCCTGTCCCAAGCAGAAGCCATTCTCTCTCTGCTGTGTCCCTGTCTCAGTGACAGGATGGGCGTCCACCAGGGTGTTGACTCTTCTAGTTCCTTAACCCCACCGCCACCCCAAGGGTTCTGTCCGTTTCCCTTGTGTCTACTGCCACACTGTTCTTTGGGCCACTACTATTTCTGCTCCTTACTTTTGGTCCCTTTGATATGTCATTCCCATATGTAAGAGTTTAAGTATTCAGTTCTAATAGTTAAACCCCCTGCACTTTTAAACATGAATTAGAAGATTGTTGGCACCACATATTTTATTTTCTTCTCTCAGCACTTTTTTTCTTAAGCGTGTGGCCTTACTACCTGGATTTTGACAACTATTCTTTGGCCCAGAATATTCTGCCCCAGTCCTCTTAGTATAAACTACTAATGGTCATTCAGTCTCGAGGTACATCTTGTTCCTCCTGGGCCCTGCCTGCCACCCTGGTTGCATTTTGCCATAGGGTCTTTGCTGTTAGTCACAGTATGTTGTGCTGTTGTGATTGCTTTATTCTCCGGGGACTGTGAATTCCACCAGGGCCAGGACAGTGGTGTCCCAGTGCCCCACATGAGCTTGGAACATGGCAGAGTCATTACATTTCGTTGAATGAATGCATTCTTTAGCATTTTTTAGCCATTTACTCTCTTTGCTCATCATTTTTGAAAGTCATTTCCTAGAAAAAGCTTGCTTTCTGATTTGAGAATGAGTCTATAGTATAGAACTTCAAGTCAAAGAGTTTTTCTTCACTTTAAGGAAAAAGAAATAGCTAATAAGAAAAGAGTCTTGGCAGGATTAGTTTGTAAAGCCTCTGCTTTACCCTAGTGTCATATGCTTTGTGTGCCTGACTTTAAAAATGGATTTTGAGAATTCCTGTTTAAGATACTATTCAGTCTTGACCCATATATATTTTATTTCCTCATTACAAAAATAGAAAGTCTGTGTTTGCTAAGAACTTGAATTCTGGAGTAAGGCTTGAGTGGGTCCATGTCTTGGCCACATGTCTTACCAGTGCACTGAGCTTGGCCAAGATACATGATTTTTCCAGGTCTCAGTTTCCACTCCTGTAAAGTGAGCATTTTAATAGCGCCCTCTCCCACACTCCCATGGGGATGGTGTGAGGAGGGAGGGAGGGAATGGACACCCAGCACTGAGAGCAGTGACTGGAACCAAGGGTGGACTCAGTTCTTACCTGATCTTTCCGATTTCAAAAGATTTCAATATCTCAGATGAAAGAAAAAAGTGTCTAAGTTCATAAAAATGTCAGCTAGCAAATATGATTTATCAAAGCAACCATTTCCTTGAGTTTCTGGTTATCTGAAACACAGACAAGATTTTTCATGAGTTACCTTTGTCACTCTTGTGTATGTGTGTGTGTGTGTGGGGGGGGGGTTTCTGGGGATTGAACCCAAGGCTTTGTGCACATGAGGCAAGCACTCTACCAACTGAGCTATATCCCCAGCCCGCTTTGTCACTCTTTTCCCAAGAATTCCAGTTTCCAGCCTTGAATACGAGATAGCATATTTTCTGAGTAAGTGTCCTTCAAGAGTAGATGTATATTTTAAACATAGCTGTTGTTTTTCTAGTTAAAACTGAGAAAGTGGAGTTCAGGAAAATTAGTTTTCTGTTCTTTGCAAAGCTGGCTTCTTTTATCTTTCTCAGTAATTTAAAATCAAGGAACTGTTAAAAACCAAGTAAAGGCCAGGCGCGGTGGCGCACGCCTGTAATCCCAGCACTTTGGGAGGCTGAGGCAGGAGGCTCGCGAGTTCAAAGCCAGCCTCAGCAATGGCGAGGCACTTAGCAACTCAGTGAGACCCTGTCTCTAATAAAATACAAAAAAGGGCTGGGGATGTGGCCCAGTGGTCTAGTGCCGCTGAGTTCAATCCCCAGTACCAAAAAAAAAAAAAAAAAAAAAAAAAACCAAGTAAAATAGCTTGCATTGTAGTAGAAAGTATCCGTGCACATGGTAAAAAGTGATGTGTATGTGTGCGTGTGTGTGTGTGTGTGTTAGAGAGAGAGAGCGTGCAGGCAAGAACGGGCACGCGCACGTGAGCACTCAGCCTCCTTTAGTTTCTCTGTGACGTTGTCCTGAATTTCCTGCCCCTCTTTTCCTTTGCTGGTGAGCCGAAAGGTCTTTTCCTTTATTGCCACCTTACTGAAATCTATGGTGCGTGAAATCCTAGCCCCAGTGCTGGGTTTCAGTCAGTGAGTTCAGATTCACTTCTCCCACGGCACTGAAGGGATGTGCCTTGAGGTCAGGATGACCGTCCAGTGCTTCTGTTTAAAGAGATTACAAATGTCCCATCTCCCTCAAGTCGGCTTGCACACGATCTCATAGGGGTAGTAAACAGTAAATAAGGGCTCAGTCTTTCCTCAAAACATACTCTGAATTAACAGTCTGTGTTTGTAGAGGAAATATGATGAATGAAGATAAAACTGGAGAGATGGAAGCCAGCCCAGTCCCGCGTAACGAGCTATTCCCTGTTCCTTCCCAGAGCTGACTTCTTTGAAGACGAGGCAGTCGAACAGATTTTGAAGTATAGTCCTTGGTGGAATGATTCATATTCAAAAATGATGACCTGTTTGGGGAAGAGTCGGGAGCCAGAAAGTCATGCTGCATTAGGTAAGAAACTCACAATGAGGCTCATTTGTTAAAACTTTTGAAATCTCATGGTGGAAAGCAGGGTGAGAAATATTCTGGAATTGTCTTCTATTTTTGCAACTATATTCCTGTAAGTCTAAAACTAGTTTAAAATAAAAAGGTTTTGAAATTAAAAAAAAATCTCTGTGTACCAAGAGTTTGCTGCCTTCCATATTCTTAATTAAGCACATGATTTTAATTATCTCACAATGTGAATATATGATTTTATATCACTGATTTTAGAAAAGAGATCTTCATCCTTGAAAATGCCACTAAATTTACATTTCACTTGTGTTGGAAAATACTTTTGAAGTGCAGTTTCCTTTAGAACCATTGGACTCCTTTTACAGTTTTTTTAATTATTACTAATTTGTAGTAAATTCAGGGGTAAATCAGGACATTTGTAGATTCTGAAAAAACTGCTTGAGAGGTACACATACTCCCGTGGTGAGGCGTTCAAGTGCTAGTAATGGTGGGAAAAGACCCAGTTCTCCCTCCCCCCCTCGACTGAATTTAATATGTCCACCTTGTTTTTTTCACAACCAGTTGTATGAGGCCAGTATTGCGGTGCTTGTGTCCGCCACTTCCAGGGGACGGTTGGGCCAGCATGTCCCCATGAAAGCTGAGCTGGGGTTTTATGAGCCAAAGGGACGGCTGTGCCATACTTAACATGAAGCCAGACATGGCCCACAAAGAGTCCTTTCTTAGGAGCATATGTTATTGCCTGAGTTAAAATAAGAAGTTCCTTCTATAAGTTCAAGGTTAGCATATTAAATCTGCATGCTGCAGTTGTGACCGTTTCAGGTAGATCAAGAATGAGAGTCTGTTTTGGCCGACATACTGATTTGGCTTTTACTTATATATGAAAATGAAAATTTCATCGGATAAATGAAAGGTCTCTTTCTCTCTCTGAAGAATATTTAATGAAATATAGACCTTTCCTCCCCCAGCTTCCTCTTCCTAAAGTAATTGCTGGTGATAATTTTGTGTGTTTTTGTATTCTCTTCCATTCTATTCGCACTCTATCTGCAGGAGCTACGGGGTCCGTGTGGCGTCAGTCTTTTAATTCTTTGCCTTACAGTACAGTAGTATCTAGTTAAGTGCCTGTTATGTAACAGGTAACAAATAAGTATTTATGGAAAAATAAATACAGTAATTATGTTTGTAGTTTTGTTAGAGTTTAGGTGATTTCTCATAGATCAAAAAATTGTTGCTCTAAGCTTTTACAAAATAGATAATTGGCTCTATTGTATGAGAGAAACTCATTTATAATAACCCTTGATACATTTATTGTCTTCAACAAATCCTGGGTTTATAGTTAATTTAAGAAGGCTTCAGAGAGTTCCCCCGAGACACTGGCAGATTTTCAGGTGTAGCATTGCTGACATGATTTGGGTAGTTAGCCGGTGCCTGTGTTTCTTCTCAGAAGGTGACCAAACTGAAATCACCAAGGTTGTCAGCTGGGACCCAGTTTCCCTGAGTGTAGCAGAGTACTTTAGTGAGGTGGTGGTGGGGGAGGGATTGGCAGTCATGTAGTTGAGTTTTCTGTCCACCAGGGTGAGCTAGTTGCCCTCAAATCTCAAGAAGCCTGTACCTGAGGAAGGCAGTACCTGATTTACATCTCACTCTCCAGATGAATAGCTGTCTCTGTCCAGTTTTCCGTGTCAGCAGTGCTTGAGTCACTGCTCTCTGTGAGATTTAACGGGAGTTAAGCCAGGGTCTGTCCTCCCAGCCTCGGGCTCTCCTGATCCCCGTTTGTCCCATGACTTGTACTGGGGCTAGTGCTCAGGCACAGCCAGGGCTGTGCTCTAAGGCAGGGGTGCTCGGGCTGTGCTGAGCAGGACGCGGCTCTTCAGTGTGTCCAGCGCAGGGTGAGGCGCCGATGTGAGCTACACGTGCCGCTCGAGCTTAGATGTCTAGCGGGTGGTTTGCTCACTTCGGGTTGCTATGGAGATCCTACACCTGTCTCTGAGTTGTCGTGAGGACTACATGAGGTGAGGTGCATTGTGAATGTCAGAAATTATCATCAGAGGGTAAACTCAGTGGTAGAAGAGCCAGGCATTGAATGGCCGATCTGTGAAGTTACCATTTTTGTGTAATTTGTAAAGCTTTAAGGGAAAGTATTTTGTTAATGAGCTATCTCCTCCCCCCCTTTTCTTTTCTTATTCAGATGTTTGATTTTTTTTTTTCTTTTTTTGATAAGGGTGTTTTACAGTGTAGCCCAGGCTGGCCTTGAAATCCTAGGTTCAAGAAGTCCTTCCTCCTCTGCCTCCCAGGAAGCTGGGACAGTGGTGTGCGCCGCTGTGCCTGGCTTCCTACCCAAATGCTAGAGGTACTCCAAATTGGAGGAATAAATTAAAGTGTGTTGAACCAGAATAAAATAAGGGGAAAAGAAGTAGACCAAGAAACAAAGTTTAAAATCTCTGTTTACCCAAGGTATGTGGGCCTGCTCTGTGGTCCCCACGGCCCCCCTCCTCTGTGTCTCTCTCTGGTCTCTTCCTCTGTGTCATGGCAGTGAGGCGTTGCCTCTTGAACACTTCCTCGTAGGGTGTGATGTTGTGGGTGAGGGCTGCTCCTTTGGCTCGTTCTTCATGTCATGAGTTACTCACCTGCATTGCGTTCAATTCCAGATGGACCTCAGGTGGGAACCTTCACTGTTGGCCTGGCCTGGGCTGTGATTCTTGTCCAGGTCTTCTTGGCTGTCGTTCCTGTGGTTGGACCTAGTTCCGTCTTCAGTGATGCTTCAGGCTGGCCTCCCTGAGGCCCGTGGGTGGCAGTGGTGTGCACTCGTGCTCCCTGGAGCTCTGGCTTCTTGAGGATGGCCCTGCCACATCTTGCATGGTGCCCTTCAGTGGTTAATCGCAGCCCTGGCGTGTTGGCACATACCTGCTCATTGCGACACTCACAATCAGTGAGCTTCCTGGCGGGGACATCCTGTCTGGCACTACGAGCCCTCGAGTGTTTGTAGAGGTGCTCTAAGCATTAGCCCTGACCGTCGCAGCACTGCAGGGCTGGCCATCTAGCTGGAGGCTCCAGTGCAGCATGCTTCTCCTGCTCCCTGGCCTGCCCCTGGTAGAGAGCAGTGCTCTGCAGGGCCAGGCCATGGGGTGGAGTCGCTGGTCCACGGGAGACAGGGATGTCCAGGGGGGCGTTTAGAGAGGAGGGAGGATTTAAGACTGACAAGATTTGAAAATGTCTGGGAGGTAAGTGGCCACCACTGACGCCCTTCCCCGTTGGTGGGAGAGCCTCTGCAGACCTGCCCACGTTGGTGGGCTTCTCCTTAACGCTGGGAGGTGATCCTGGGCCCTGTGCTCCCCAGACCTCGTGAGCTTTCAGCGGGCTTTGTTCACTGCAGAGCATTTTTAGCAGTATGATTAACTGAGATGTTGTGGACTGTGCGGGGAGCTGCTCTGCCGTGCAGCTGAGTCGTACAAGTGCTTGACAGATGTCGTTTGTGGTGGCGCTCATCCAAGCACTGCTGGCTCGTGTCTGCAGGTATTCCCAGGACTGCCTGGTTGGATCTGGCAGTGTTCCCCGGGGTGGTCGGATCTACAGTTGTAATAAAAAGGCCTTTGGGAGCTCAAGACTCTTGATTTCTCTAGAGACTTCCTGGTTCCCTTATATTGTTATTTATCCTCTCTGGTTTCTTGGCATGAGTTGCAGAATGTGGGTGTGTTTGTATATTATCAATGAACTACACAGGCCAAATGGAACTTTAATAATGTTCAGAAAAGTTGGTGGTGTTTTAAGGAAAGCCTGGGGCCCCTGGCACCCGAGAGCTGAGAGGGTGCAGTTGGGTCGACTTGGCGTGTGCTGTGCAGTGGTTGAAAGTGACTCGTAACGTGTGCATGTCCTTACATGTGGGTAGCGTGGTATCAGATTTGGTATCAGAAACTGTGACATCCAGGTCAGCCTTTCCAGATGGCTAAAAGATGTACAGGTACGCTGACGTAAGAATGAAGGCAGAGACTGTAGAAGAGTCTCTGGGCACACTCGCTTTGTGATTCAGAACTATTGGCCAAAGAGGATGTAAAGGCTTTTCTCTAGTGAGATACTATTGCCCTGAACACCTGGCACTTTCCTATTAGCTAAATTAATGAGTGTCTGAAAAACTGTGCTTAAGGGAATACTATCTCAAGTCTTTTGCCAAATACCTGGGTCTTAAGATAGTTTGTCAAGCGCGCTTTCTTCATACATCAGTGTGTGCTCCTTCGGGGAGTTTCCTTAAATCGAATTGCTTGAAGTGAACTTAGTGCTTCTATTTAAGTTAAGGGGTTTTTAGATGAGTCCTTTAATGAGGCAGTCAACACCTAGTTTATTTGTCTTACCAGTTTGATTTTTAAACATTGGTCTTTGAAGAATGCTTGACTTGATACCTACCAGTATTTTAACTTGTATTTAACACATTTCTTTAACTTTCTGGCCAGCATATTAAATGAATTTTTAAAATTATTTGTTGTTTATATAAGCAATAGTATACAAATACATATCTTCCTTTTTTTTAGCATAGGATTGCTAACATGTTGAAAAATAATTACATAAATATGTTTCAATACCTGTTCTTGCAGTAAATGTATTTTAGTGAGTAAAAGGAGTATTGATTGCGTCCAGTAATTTAAACTAAGTGTATTTAAGTGTCTCCCCACCCCCCCTCCAAGAACAGGGCACAAAACCACTGGAAGCCTTTAAATGAAAAGAAGCCATCTTAAACTTAAGGCTTCTGAGACAGAAGTGAATTTGGAAAATTGCTTTTGTTTGCTGGTTCCTATCACTATGACAAAATACCTGGGATAATTGGTTTAAAAAGAAGAAAGGTTTTATTTTGGCTTACACCAGAGGTTTCAGTCCATGTTTGGTCCTGTTGCTTTTGTATGGTGATGGGACAGAATGTCAGGGCCAAAATGTCTGGCAGAACTGTTTGTCTCACAGCCGTAACTCTGAAGACAGATAGGAAGAAGCTGGGTTCCCATCCTCCATTGAGGTACCCCTCAGTGATGCAGAGCTCCCAGGAAGCCCAGCCCTTAAAGACTGCGCCATCTCCTACCGGGCCACAGCGTGGAGACAAAGCTTTCACAGACGTGGGCCTTTGGGGCCGTGCAGCAGTGCCAGGGCCTGTCCTGTGTGTGATCTTTCCCTTGCTCTTACCAGGCCATGAAGAGTGGCAGGGCAGTCCTGTTGAGCTGGACTGGGTAGCCAGCTGGCCACCAAGAGCATGGTTTGGGAATGCTGGACATGATAACGTCTGGCCTCTGAAGAGGTGGCAGAGAGCCCAGGTGTCTTCATGGTCCTTTCCTCCTTTCAGTAAGAGGCCTTCTTGAGTTACGGTGGAGCCTGTGGCCTCTCAGCTGGTGTGGTACGTGCCTGCTGGTCAGCGAGTGGAGGTGCCCTGTGTGCTTTATGGATACAGTTTCTGGAAAGAAAGGGCTTGTCACCCTCCCCTTGCTTTCTCCTTGCTAGTTGGCTGGGAGATTATTAAAAGCCAGAGTAGTGGTCTGAGATTGATGGGTGGAAGTTACATGATGGGGAAGCTGGTGCCCAGCCAGCCCCCGGGTCATGTGCCACTGTGGCAGCTTGAGAAAGACACTTCTGTCTTGCTTCAGCCCCTGTCTTTGGGCGTCTGATCTCTGTCAGGGCCGTTTAGCCATCTTTACCTGAACTTAATGGACAGCTCTAACCCTGGAGAAGACGACGTGAAAGTTATTTTGACATGATGTTGATATGAAGCCCAGAGATGGAAGCAGGGTGCTCTTCTTTGGGTGAAAAATTTAGAGAACTTGAAAGTGATTGATGGGGAATGGAAGGAAAATTGCAAATAACTTGAAAGATGAAAGAGTAATAACACTTAGCAGTGTGTGTGTGTGTGTGTGTGTGTGTGTGTGTGTGTGTGTGTAAATGCTTAGATTTCTTTTAAAATTGCTCTAAGACAGGCCTGGTATGTGACTCAGCAGTAGAGCGCTAGCCTAGCATGCACAGGGCCCTGGGTTCAGTCCCCAACACTGGGGGGAATAAAAGAGAAGGCTTTACTTATAATACCTAGGAACTGAGCCTTTAGTTCTTGTTTTCAGCTGTTACTCTTTCTGTGCATCTTGCTCTAGGCAAGGTATTTTACTTCATTTGTGAAATAATGAACTAATATTTTGTTAATGTGAGGACATACGTAACTGAATAGAAAGGCATGTTCTGCATCTTTTTGTGTGACCACAGGAAGACCTGGTGTTCAGAGACTGCTTTGTAATAGTTTGGCAGGGATCTGCAGTTTCATGCTTGCTAACATTTACGTAAGCTTAAGGTATTTTGTAATCAGCACTAAGTATTTCAGGTTTGTTGTTTTGTGCCGGGTAGCCAATATTAGTGAAATGCCTGATATATATAAAGATACCTTTTTTTTCTTATCAAGAAGTACTTGGGCTGGGGTTGTGGCTCAGTGGTAGAGCGCTTGCCTAGCACGTGTGCGGCCCCGGTTCGATCCTCAGCACCATGTACAAATAAAGGCATTGTGTACAACTAAAAAAAAAAAAAAAAAAAAAAGGTACTTAATTATGAAAATGGGGGAAACTACTGTATTCACAATAGTGACAACAACCAAGAATACTTTGATGTAATTTTTAGCAAGAAAAGCAACAGATCTGTCTGACAAAGTTGGTGGTTCAATGTAGTGGGAAAAATGGATTACTAGACAAATTGTGCTGGCACAATTAACTGTTCAGCTGGAATAAACTGAAATCTTAAAATGTGAAAAAATCGCTTCCAGATGGATTAGAGCATAAATGTAGAAAGCAGAACAATAAATCTTAGAGAGACTTCATGTGCAATTCAGAGGTTGGGGAAACATTAACCAGGGTTATAAATCCAGAATATTTTTTAAAAGATAGATTTATTTGGCTACATGAAAAATAAATACTTCAATGGCAAATAGTACCATAAACAAAGTTGTAACGATACAGTAGATTTGGAGAGATGGTTAGGATTTATGTCTAATACACACAGAGTTCTTAAACTTGACAAGACCAGGCATCCAGTAGAAAAAGTGGGCAAAGCCCATTCAGATGGGTAATTCACAGGAGAGCAAATCCAGATTTCCCATAAACTTACGAGCTGCTCAAATTTGAGCATTTAGGTGCTAATGAGATCACCATGATGGGTCACAATTTATTTTTTTTCTTATAGTATAACAAATTAACAAAACACTCGTTCATGCTATCCTGGTTTCTGCATGTTTAGAAGTCAGGCTGGCTCTGCGGGGTCCTCTACACAGAGTCTCAGAAGGCTCTAGACAAATATGTTCTTTTCTTCAGATAGGTGTTGGCTCCTTTCTGGAGCCTGGGTTCCTGTTCCCGGCTCACACAGTTGCTGACAGAATTCTGTTCCCTGCAGTAGTAGCACAGAGGCCCTTGCTCTGCTGCTGGCCATCTGCTGGGGCCACTCTCAGATAAGTCTCCCTGCAGGCCTCATCACCACACATCATCTCACTGCTTCAGAATAAGCAGGTAAAGCCCCAGTCAAGTCTGCTTGTATAACAGGACTCTACTGTGGGAGTGACTGCTCCACCTGTGCATATTCTTAGAGGCAAGTCACCAGCCCCACCTGCGTGGTGATGTGACTCCTTGGAGGGGTCATGTTATCTTAGAATTTTGCCTCCCATGATCATTGGGAATGGCTGGGAAGAAATCTGTTGTGTTTTTTGCCAGGTGAGGTGGGAAGTCTGTGTAGGAGAGGGGTCTTCTATCCATAACTGGGCAGAAAGGAGAATCACTGTGGCCTTGAAAGTGTTTGCTTTAAAACAGACTTTTGGATTCAATAAGTCTGCTCTTGGGAATCTTATGGAAATAAAGCCTCCAATACCCGAGGACATGTGGCAAGGACATTTTTTCATCATTGTTGAGTAGCAGGAAAGCAGGAGCAAGGTGAATGGCTATCAGTAGGGGGCGTGGTTGGATGAAGCACAGTGCATCATGGATATCATACTCCCTCACAAAAGTGAGCCTCTTCTAGTTGACAGAGCAGCTTACCCGCAGTGTTGTTGAGTGGGGTACCTGCATGTTTGTGTCTGTGTCGTCACCTGGGTGTGGAGAGAACCGTGCAGTGATATGTATTAGATTTTAATGTAAGGCTTTTTATGAAGATAAAGGTGGGAAGCAGTACCTGGCAAAGAACAGAAGAGAAGGAAACTGTTGAAAAGAAGCGTCCTCTTTGCAGGAGTCTGATGTGTGTGATCAAGTCACATTTGTGTATTTATGGTAAACTGTGTTTATATGGTGAAAAATAAAACTTCAAGCTGAATAGTATATGGGAATGTTTCTATTTCTTTGTATTGAATTTTCAAAATAGATAATGAATACTGTCATAATGGTTTTTATGACTATTGTGTTTTCTGTTGTCCAAATATATTGACTTAATATTAAAGTTGGCGACTGGCGTTAAATACCTTAAGTGCAGAACAGTGTGGGGCCCAGCAGTGAATGAAGAACTGCTAGAGCTTTCTCCTTCAGACTGCCAGGTCTGGGACAGAAAGAAGCCTTAAGAAAACTGTGCTGTCTACTTTAAAAAGTTGTTTTAGAAACTGGAATAGGAGTTCTTTCTACTGTAGAAAGAACTGGGACAGAAAGAAGCCTTAAGAAAACTGTGCCGTCTACTTTAAAAAGTTGTTTTAGAAACTGGAATAGGAGTTCTTTCTACTGTAGAAAGAACTCCTATTCCAGTTTCTAAATTCAGAGTTCTAATTTTGGCAAATCTTCCACATTGATGATTTTACAAAACTGAACAAGACGATAATTTTTCAATGTTTTCTCTTCTAGTGTCTTTTTCTGAAGAAGAGAAATATCAGCTACGGAAGTTTGTCAATAAATCTTTCCTTCTAGACAAGGGAGCTCGCCGTCAGGTGTGCTATGGTCTAATTGATATTCTTCTGGCGTATTGCTACGAGACCCGTGTCACCGAGGGCGAGAAGAACGTAAGTGTGTGTGTGTGTGTGTGTGTGTGTGTGTGTGTGTGTGTGTGTGTACCTGCTGTGCTGGGGACATGAGTCAGTGCCTGAGCTGTCCTGTCAAGGGTCGGACCTGTCCTGAGGGTCACTTTGGTGCCCGAGGCAGTGGTGCGTGGGGTGGGGGGGACCAGCCTGCTAGCACAGTGCCCATATTGTCTTTCTATTCTTGCTTGGCATTAGCTTCTACTGAAGAGCAGAGCAGGGAAGTTTCAGGATGTGAAGCTTGAGGGGGGAGAGAAGGGCTGTCCTAAGCTCTCACCTCTCCTAGGCCAAACAAGACTAGTGCTGTGTTTTGTGACACCTGACACCTGACAAGGGTAGGCTCACCTAACGTGCTCTTTGAGGTTCTCCAAGCTGCCAATCAACACGGGCAAAGTGTGGCATTTCACACAAAAAGGAATCTTAGTTTTTGCCTGCAAGTGTCTCAGTTCATAAAGGTTGTGCCCTTCTAAAAAAAATTGTATATAAATCAGATCTTTAAAAACCTGAATCTTATCCTTTTTTGGTCTTTAAAAGAATCATATTGTAAAACTAAATTCTTTTACACAATAAATTCTTAAGTGGTCTTTTAAAAAATGTAGACTTTATTGTATTTCTTATTTGATTTTGTAAATTAAAAAAAAGGTTGGGAAACTAAAAAAATTCTTAGTAGTGTGGCTTGTAGCTGCTTATCGTTGTCCAAGCTCATGGAGTTCTGATCTGAGCATATACTTTTCTTTTTATGAATTGCACATTGTAAAAGAAAACAGACACTTGTAAAAGAAAATTAAGATTCCCTGTGATTTCCGTAGTCAGAAGTAACCACCACCGCAGGGTCCAGTCTTCTGCCAGTGTGCACCTGTGTGTTTACATTGGGATGTAACACACATACTATTACTTGTCTTTCTCCCTCCACATCACTAGCATAGTGTTACAGTTACACTTTGATATGTGCTAGTGTTTTTGTTGCCATGATTCTGAAAATTTCTAAGGTGGCTCTTTTGAGGTATGTATGACTCAAAAATTAATATTGAGTGTAGCAAAGGCATAATGTATCTGAAAATAATTTGTTTTCACTCATCTTGTATAAAGACACTATGGTTGGATAAAATGTTTTCTTTGACCAGAAAGTACTTCGGATTATTGAATCCTGATGAGTGACAGCATGCGGGTTATATTTGATAAAATTTACTTTTTTTTATTCTTCTGTTTACCTGTTTGAAATTGTGACACCTGACACCTTGGAGAACTTCTCTAGAACACCCTTGATCCCATAGATATTCTCTGGAAGGGCCATTTCTTGATCACTGTCAAAGTTGACACAGGTGGCACTTGAGTAGCAAGGGGCTTAGCTGAGAGGGACAGAAACGGAACAAGTGTGTTTAGCTTTAACTTTTAGTTTCATAGCCCCTGCTTATTTGCTTTTGTGTTTTGGTATTTTTATCAGTAAGAAAATTTTATTTTATAAAATTTCAAGCAAACTAAACAGAAACTTCTAATAGTCTCTGTATTAGTAAAACAATCATTTTTGAACATTCATTTAACACTTCTTAGTTCTTTTATTTATCAGTACTATTCAGTACTATTTTTTGTTTTGTTTTTTAATTTTCTTTAGTTGTAGTTGGAATACAATACCTTTATTTTATTTATTTATTTTTTTTGTGTGGTACCGGGATTGAACTCAGGGGCACTCGACCACTGGGTCACATCCCCAGCCCTTTTGTGTATTTTTTTTATTTGGAGACAGGGTCTCACTGAGTTGCTAAGTGCCTCGCCATTGCTGAGGCTGGCTTTGAACTCGCGATCGAGGCACTTGCTAAGTGCCTCGCCATTGCTGAGGCTGGCTTTGAACTCGCGATCCTCCTGCCTCAGCCTCCCAAAGTGCTGGGATTACAGGCGTGTGCCACCGCGCCCGGCCAATACCTTTATTTTGCTTATTTATTTTTATGTGGTTCTGAGAATCGAACTCAGTGCCTCACACATGTAGGGCAAGAGCTCTACTTCTGAGCCACAACCCCAGCCCCATCAGGTACAAGTTTGAGTAGATATTTGTTTTATTTTCAAATGACTTTGCTTCTAAGACAGATGTTACCCTTTTCTCCAAAACAAAGGTCGAGTCCTCGTGGAATATCAGGAAACTGAGTGCCACCCTGTGCTGGTTTGAGGTATGGTTTCTGGCTGCTGCAAGGTTTTAGATTTTTGTTGTTCAGAAAGTCATTTTTCTGTTGTCATCACTTCATTTTGGGCAATTCAAGCTATTCTATGTGAGCGTGGAAGCTCTATTTTGCAGGTTTGTTTTTTTATCTTCTTAGTAAACTTGTGGTCATGGAGCCAACTAGGTATTTTGGAAATTGGGGAAGGGAAATGTACTTTGGAGGAAGAACAGGGACATGGTCTGGGGGTGGGGTGGGGCATGTGGGTGGGTTGGAGACTTGTTTGCAGACTGGCAGATCCTGAGCTCAGCTCTCAGGGTTGGGGAGCAAGCCCAGGAGGGGATGGACCGCCAGGGCCTGTGCGAGGCCTTTCATGTCTGTTACTTTACCTGTCCTCTGAACAAGCCTGTGAGGTGACTGTAGCTGGTTTCACATGTGGGGACACTCAGATCGTACAGCTTAAATGACGTGTCCCACGTCCCTCATCAGGATGCTTCTGATGCCTCTTAGTGTAGTAGTAATCGTTCTCATGTCTGTTTTCTAGAAAATAGTTGTGCACGTCTCACCAACAGTATCAAAGGATGATATCTTTACATTTACTAATTTTAAACAAACTGTTTTACGTGAAGATAGTAATTAAAAGTAGAAGCTTTAAAAAATATATATCACTTTCGACAACTGGCCATGGTAGCATCAGCCGAGACTCTTGTACTTTGGGTTGCCAAGTCAAGGCTGTGTGTGGCGGCTCTTTGTTCACTGAGGAGGCAGGACTCTACAGGTACTTCCTCAGACACTCCTGCTCTCCCTAGAGTGGCCGTGGACCCACAGGTCTGAGCCTGGGCCTGCAGCAAGGCCTCTAGGTGGCTCGCAGGCGAGGTCCTGATGGGGAGCCTGGCTCTCCAGGCTTCCCGGGCTCCTCTGTGGCACCATCAGCATGCAGCAGACGAGCTGGGCTTCAGAGTAGTTCTACCAAGGAGTACGCTGAAAGTCGTGACTAGTAATCTCCTCGTACGGGAATTAAAATCTACATGAAAATTCACACATTTAATGAGTTTATTTAGAGGTTTTTGTTGTTCTGAGATAATTCCGAATTGAGATAACTTTAATTCCCGTATGTTAACAGCTATGTTAAATGTATAGGTATTTAGGTTATTGCTAGAGTTTTTTAAAAGTTCAGAATTCCTTTTAGATATAAAATATTCTTTGTTAAATATTCAGTGTATTTAATCGGAGCTTTTGTGGCTATAAAAGTTAATATACATAGAAATTATCTCTACCTTTGTTTTAATTTATTTTTCAAATTTTACATGTGATTTCCAATTTTATACTTTGCTCATCAAAAACTGATTTAATAGCAATTTTGTAGAAATTTCCTTCAGTTTTTGTTTTTTAAAAGGGTGCCAGGGGTCGAACTCAGGACCTCGACACCCCAGCCACTGAATCTAGTGTTTTCAGTAAGTTTTGAGTTGCTAATGGTCTCAGTTTGTTACCTTTTAAGATAAAACACTTTTCCAGAAATCACCAGCCCGGTCTTTTCTCTTTTATAAGTGAAAGCAAATTACTCAGGTAAATAGCACGTATTACTCATGCCAAAGGAAAAATAAAAATCAAAGAGGAGGGCGGAGGCCGTGGCCATGCTTCCCTCGAGTGGCTCACACCTGGATCTCTGCCATCTTAGAGGAAGACAAAGGACGTGAAGCATCTCAGTTAAAAATATCCTTCATGTGCACCTGCATTTTGTTAGTGCCACGTGTTTTAGATTTTTACTGGTAATTCTTGAGACTCTTTAAAACTTTCCTGCTACATAAGTGATTTCTGAGGAGCATTTGTGGTATGTTGATATGGCATGAGAGATTACGAAGACTGCAATGAAATATTGTAAACTGTACAAAAGAATCTCATTCCATGGCTTTCTATTTCTCTTGTACTTTACTTCATAATGATCCAGGTTCACAGTTTTTGATTGAGAGTGGTTTCCTGTTTCATTGCATGCTTTTGTTCATAATATTTTATGGAAATGACTACTGATTAAAATGGTACTTCACAGACTTGGAATGATGTTCGTGAAATCCTGGTGTCTTTTGGAAGGAGAGTTTTGTGCTACCCACTTTATCGCCATTTCAAGCTGGTGACAAAGGCCTACAGAGACGTCATAAAGATATTGTGGCTAGGTAAGATATTGGGCTTGCAAATTTGGGAGTGGGACAGTTGTGAGTTTTTAGGATGTGAAGGCTTAATCATGGTTTTTGCTTTTTTTCTGTATGTAAGTGACAATAGTTAAAATAGTCAGAATTGAAGCCTTCCGCAGGGGTATAAAGTAGTCGTCCCTCTGCATAGACATGTGCTCCCCCAGAGCCCGGTGCTCTGCATAGACATGTGCTCCCCCAGAGCCTGGTGCTCTGCATAGACACGTGCTCCCCCAGAGCCCGGTGCTCTGCATAGACATGTGCTCCCCCAGAGCCCGGTGCTCTGCATAGACATGTGCTCCCCCAGAGCCCGGTGCTCTGCATAGACATGTGCTCCCCCAGAGCCCGGTGCTCTGCATAGACATGTGCTCCCCCAGAGCCCGGTGCTCTGCATAGACATGTGCTCCCCCAGAGCCTGGTGCTCTGCATAGACATGTGCTCCCCCAGAGCCCGGTGCTCTGCATAGACATGTGCTCCCCCAGAGCCCGGTGCTCTGCATAGACATGTGCTCCCCCAGAGCCCGGTGCTCTGCATAGACATGTGCTCCTCCAGAGCCTGGTGCTCTGCATAGACATGTGCTCCCCCAGAGCCCGGTGCTCTGCATAGACATGTGCTCCCCCAGAGCCCGGTGCTCTGCATAGACATGTGCTCCCCCAGAGCCTGGTGCTCTGCATAGACATGTGCTCCCCCAGAGCCTGGTGCTCTGCATAGACATGTGCTCCCCCAGAGCCTGGTGCTCTGCATAGACATGTGCTCCCCCAGAGCCCGGTGCTCTTCTCCGAGAGCAGTGGGTAGGAAAGAGCACGCAGTGCTCCAGACCAGCTCGCCTGGCTTAGGTGACACTCTTCAGTAACCGGAGCCGGTGGTTTTCTAGGCACCGTGGTGGACTGTGGGTGTGACAGTATTGCAGTGAGGTTCAGAGCTGTGTTGGAGATGGTAAGTGAGTGGCTCAAGGCTGTGAGGAGAGCTCTGTTGGGCAAGTGCAGGGACCATTCCAGAGGACTTGTCACCTAGACTTGGGAGGCTGGGAGGGACTTCCAGAAAAGGTGCAGCTCCTAGGAGGACTTTGCTGCTAAATTCAGCCTGAGAAGACAAATACTCATCAGCTCAAAGGATGTGGAAACTTCCAAGCTCCCACAAATTCCAAAGTCCATTAAGTATATAGTTTGCCAAGATAACGACTTTGGAGGGGCGGCATCCATTTGTGTGTGTGATCAGTGGCAGGTCCATGCAGAAGTCATTATAGGACATCATCGTCCTTCTTAGATGTCCCCCTGCAGAATCTTGTCATTCTTCTGCTCTTAGACCCAGTGTCTCTGGGAGCCTGGTTTTCAGACGTGAGGATAAAGGGCAGGAAGGGAGTCCCTACTGTGAGTCCAGATGACGCCTTGGCTTAGTGGGCAATTTCTTGTTGCCAGTGGTTGTGATTCTCCTGTGAGGTTCTCTGTCCTCTGTGTGACCTGGAGATGTCTTGCCCTGGGGGAGAAAAGCGTGTTTGAAGAAGAGCCTCTTAGAGTAGATAATAATTGTAAAAATGAATCATAGTTAAATGAAAGAAGCCTTTTGAGTCATCTAGTTAGATTAGACTATTTTATTTCAAAAGATTGTTGATTATAAGATAAAAGAGCTAATATCATTGAGAAATCAATCTTCTTTACCAGTGGGGGGGACATCTGCCTCCTTTTTTCTTTTTTTTTTTTTTTTTTGATATATTATTTCTTCTTGCCTTTTGTCCAAGATAGTTCTTGAATTGCTAAAATCACCTTGAAAATCAATCTACTATAAAGATTGGATGTAGGGCTCTAGCCACACATCACAATTACTTGTTTTTTAAGTCATGCTAGATTATCTGGGCATGATTCATAGATTTAAACCACAAGAACTCCCAGATTTGAGCAGTGTGTGATTATCCTGTGACGTCATGGCTTCCGGAGCGGAGCCAGAGCCTCACGTGCGTGGCTGCACCAACACTCACACTTGCTCCCTCTCCTACACAGAGACTGTTTCTTGTTTCTTTTTATTCTGGGAAATAATCCAGTTCCTTGGTTTTTTTATTTGAGAAGTAATCAGTTCTGTGATTGCATAACCTAAAATAAACTTGATTGCCTTGACTTACACTCTAATCAATTATTCAAACAGTTTTAGTAGGTCAGAACTGAAATTGAGACTTAACTTTTCATCATTGTCACTCTGATAAGAAGTAGTTTTATCAGCTGTATTGTGATAGCAGCAGGAAACTTGAAATAACACACCGTGGGCCTCGCTCCTGGGGATGAGTCGGAACCCTGTGTAGACAGGCACGCTGGGTTCTGTGGCTCATTTGGGCTGTGGTTGGTTAGTGCCAGACACAGGACCAGACTATCTAGAATTCACACCATGAGATTTGAGGATGCCAGGGTCCCGGTGACGGTTGTGACCCGAATCTGCCACAGGGACACCAGTGTTTGTCACTCAAGGCTCATTTGCATGGACACCCCATAAGTAAGTGAAGGTGGCTCTCATGTGGCATCTAGTGCTGTCCTGGAATGCGTCGGTGCCTGCGTGTTATTCAAAGTGCAGCCGCAGCATTCTGTTTCTGTTCCACAGGTCAGCGTGGTGCTTCCCAGGTGGGGCGCGTCGGATAACTCACCCCCAAAGAAATGTCAATCTCGAAGGAGCTTCCAAAACCCAGGGAACGCTTCAGGGTCTCCAGAACCTTTCATTATAACTGATGGCTAAGAGCACAGTTTCAAGGAGCCCAGAATCGGCTTATCTGACTCACAGCAGCCTTTGCGCAGATCCTTTCCCAGACCTTTGGCTCTTTTAGGTTTGTGCGTCTTCCCACCCCCCCTCCCTCTTCCAGAGGCTGTGCTTATCCCTTGAAGTTTCCGAATGTTTGATCCTAATTCTTTAAGGGCAGGAAATCCGGCTTTGCCCCGTAAGTACCGCTTTAGTGCTTAGCCCGGACCTTGCCCGAGGCGCTGCGCCCCCTCCAGCTGTCATCTGTGGCTCGTGACTCCCCCTTTTATCTTCGACTCCCCCTTTTTCTCCGTTTGTCTCTGTCTCCTCAGCAGCTTTCACTGCCTCCTCCTCATTCTAGTCCTCTGGGAGGAATAGGTGGATTCCTTCCTGGAAGCACCTCACAGCTGTTGTTAGTCAACTGGAAATAACAGTAGAGGGGTGAGAAGAGAACAGCTCTCCTGGTGTACTTCAGAAGTCTGTTCTTTTCAGAGTGACAAGTCTCAGTTTCATGCTTGGTCACTTATTATGTATGCCATTCACCGAGTGCTCGTATCTACGCCAGGGAGCCCAGACTTGGCTTGATCTGACTCACGGCAGCCTTTGCCAAGATCCTTTCCTAACCTTTGGCTCTTTGGTTTATAAGTGGTCCTCCCTCTGCTTCTGTGAGGAGGGCTGAATGTGATGAGGGGAGGGAAGCAGCAACCACAGTTTTTCTCCTGTTCCCCCTTGAGCTCCTTTGCTGTCCTGCCCCCTCGGGTGGGATAGTTGGTATAGCCGGGTCTCCTATGATAGCTCCCCAGTAACTTTTTTCTATCACTTTAGATAGCAAACAAGTTTTCTCATCACTCTGGTTGCAAGAGCAGTCTAACTTCAGTACTTAAAAAGCTCACTTTGAACTTTATTTAAGAAGTGCCCCCTGCTTCCCCGCGTGGGTCTGGCTGGTCGGGAAGCAGCAAGGAGGAGGTGGCCCCTTTTGCTGTTCCTGTCTCAGGAAGCACTGCTGGCTTCCCGAGCAGCCCCTCACTGAGCCACCGGGCCGCCCTTTCCTCCCGTACCAGTCCTCGTACCTCAGTTACAGCTTCCAGGGCATGTGGGTTGTCCCTTCCTAGAGCCTCTTTCAGAGAGGTATTTGGTACCTGTCTTGTCCTTAGTGACTTCAGGGGAAATGAACTGGAAAGGGCCTCTTAACAAGCTGGTACAGCGAGGAGTGACAGCCCTGGGTGCGGGCTTCTTTCTGTGTGCCACCACTAGGTCCGGCTCTCGCTGCCTCCTTGTCACGATTCCCTTGCACCATGGCCCTGAGGGCAGGCAGAAGCCAGTGTCAGGGAGCTGAGTCAGCAGCCAGGCCGCCCGGCTGTGCTGCTGGGCGGCGTACCTGGATTTGACTCCAGGTCCAAACCAAGTCTGCGCTGCGTCTCCACTGACACTATTACAGACGAGATTCTGCCCAGGCTGAGACTGGTGTCAGAGTGCTTCTGGTGGATATGGGAAGCAGCGGGCACAGCTGGGACACATTTGGCCACAGTTGATAATTGCCGGTCAGGCGCTGAGCGCGTGGTCTTCATGGTACTGGCCTCTCTGTTTTGTACATGTTGTGGATTTTCTTTCTAAAAAGTTGCTTTGTTTTGTTTCCCCCAAGTCTGGGTTCTCCACCACTTTATCTCTGTTTCAACTTTAGATTTATCCATCGTTGTGTCCAACATTTGGGCAGATTTATGAAAATTTTTGGTTGTTAAAAACACTGTAGAGTTAGTTTTCTGTTTGTTCTCTGTTGTCAGGCCTGGTGGAAACCTGCTGTTTGCAGACACTTGGAGTCTGGCGACCAGCAGTCCCAGGTAGGCTGCAGCCTGGGCAGCCACCCTCAGGCGTCTACCCGTGTCACAGTTAGAAGCTGGCTTGACTTCAGATAGCCAGTAGCCCTCCGGTCAGCCTCTGGTTCTCTGAGCTCAGTAACAACCAATTTTTTGGCAGTGACTGCTTACTAACATCTTCCGTAGAGAGAACTTGATCAGTGTGAAAGAAAAGAAGAGTCAGGGCACCAAGCACGGGGCTTGGGGTCGATCTCCTTTAAGAAAAATGGATGTTCAAGATTTTGAGGTACAGAACGTGCTTGTAGGAGCTCCAGATTCTGATGAGACCTCCAAGGGGAATTTCTTTTTAATGTTTACATTCTATTTATTCCAGTCACTTTAGCAAATACTTGAAAAAATGGAATTGTAGAGGGGATAATGTACAACTAGACTACCAAAAGCTGAAGTCCTAAGATTGTCCAATACTGATATTTATTTTTTGTGTATTCCTGGTTTTGGACGTTTTGAAGAATCGTCACACCTTTTAACTTTTCCTCTTTAGATGTACCTGTGACGCTGTCTTCAGGTTGGCCCAGCAGGCGCTCAGCATGCTTGCTGTGCACTGGGTCCTGGACGTGCAGTAGTTCTGATGGGGTGGAGCACAGAATCAGACGCTGTCAGGCTTAAAAAATACTTCTCTTTTAATTTTTAGTAAGAAACTCAAATGAGAAATACGGGGAGTGAAAGGATAGGCCAGGGAAAGTGATGGGTTGGAAGCACCTGGGAGACGTAGCTGCGTACGGAGGGACCCTCAGCTTCCTTTGGCCTCCTCGTCTAGCTTCTACCGTCTAGAGTATGTGTTCACTGGCTGGCAGCTCATCTGCTAATTAACTCGTTCCCCGGGTATTTTGGATGATTACCTACCCAGCAGCTATTCTGTGCAGGGTGCCCGGTGAAGTTAGCAGCAGCAAGGAATTGGCCAGGTGGATGGTGTTGGACGCGGAGCCTGTGCACTAGCAAGGACACTGAGATGGTGGTCACTAGCAAAATACCTAGCAGCCCCGGGGAGGTGTCGTAAAGAAAGGATGATTAAGTGGCTTACAGAGGGGGCGGAGGCACTTCTTGGAGTGCAGGGAGTGCTTTGCGGGGTATAGGATTTGAGTTGGGACTGGAGGAAGCATCGCGCTGGGTCAGGGAAGATGCGGGGGAGTGTTGGAATTGTGAAGAAGAGCTTGAGGAAGCTCAGAGTAGTGTGGTTTTTTCAACAAAATTTATCTTTTAGAACCAGATGATGGAAAGTCCATATGCCATCTGATCTGAGCTTTTGCCCTGTGTCCTCTAAACTAGTTGATAGTCCCTAGTCATTTAGAATTTATGTCTACTTCTTTAATTTTATCACTGGATTCCCAGCTCTCCAACAGGAGATGGTAATTGTTCCTGTTTCTTCCTCCTATTCTAAGTTGGTTTTGGACTTTTTATTTCCTAACGAATACCCGATAGCAATTACTTTTTCTAAGACTGGAACAATCATGGTGTTTCAATAAATTTAAAATGTGTGAAATTAAAGTCAAATATTGAAGCAGGGCTTCTCTCAGTTGTGGCCGACCGTCTCACACCAGCCAACCCCAGGAAGGAGAGCTGGCATGCGTGCTCCTGGAGAGCTGCTGCAGGTGGGGGCCCCGGGGTCTCAGGGTTCTGTCCTCGGGCAGAGCAGGTTCCTTTCCCTCTTTCCCTTCCTTAGAGTGCAGGTCTGAGTTCTGAGTGTCTTCAGTCCTCTCACTTGTTGCCACCTGGAGCGATTGCCGCTTGCAGCAACGACACCGCGGGAGAAAAGTCAGAGGCAGGATGGAAATGAAAAAGTTCTTTTATTCTTCTTTCTTCTAACTTCTCTCTCCGGCTCCAAAACCTCTCCAACTCCAACTTCAACCACCCTCTAACTAACCCTCTCCCGGTTAAATACTTTTGCCTTAACAAGGACACGTGCTAACAGCTCGAGCTTACAGGTGCGTCATGCAGTGTTCACGGGCATAAAAAGATACTTAGATAAATGCATGAATATCAGGTGAAAATACTTGAACACCTTTATGGCTCTCAGCTAGCCGCCATCTTAGCTATCTCCTCAATTAGGGCGCTTACACACACTGTTCCCTCCTTACAAGCCACGTATCCTCAGAGCGTGTGTGGGTTTGCACGTGTGTCCCCGCACAGGAGGGTGTCCTGTGTGAGCGGAAGTGTGCGGGGGAGAGCCAGATCCCTGTCATCTCAGACTCTTCCCAGGAGTCCTGCCAGCTGGCTGTAACGTCGTTAGCCACAGGTGTTCAGACTGTTCTCGTGGCGGGTTTTGGGTCACATTTACTTTTTTGTTGTTCAAATGTGCTATAGGCTACAGCATTTTCTGCATGGTTTATATATAATAAATTGCCTTTTGTGTGTGTGTGTGTGTGTGTGTGTGTGTGGTGCTGAGGATTGAACCCATGGCCTTGCAAGGCAAACACTCTACCAACTGAGCTATATCCCCAGCCCTAATAAATTGCCTTTTAATTGCCACAAATGATTAACAGCTTATGGTTATTCAACTACAAAAAAAAAATCCCTTAAAATATTTTTAAATGTTAGTATTCTTTGAAAATTTGAGTTAAATAGTAATGCCTACTGGGAGACGATGGCACAAAATCAGCTGATTTCTTATACTTTTATACAATTGAAGATTCCATTCTACTTCTGTACTAGTTAGGCTAGGTTTTATTTCTGCAGTTTGTGAACTGAGCAGTGTGGAAGATGGGAGGTTAGTTACATGGTCTGAATGTGTGGGGGTTTTGTTGTTGCTTTTAACCTATAGTCAGTGCCTTTTTAAAGTCAAGTTATTATTATTTTTTAAAATTTGATCTTTTGGCAATGGCGATTGAACCCAGGGGTGCCTTACCACTGAGCTATATCCCCGGCCCTTTTTATTTTCTATTTTGAAACAGGGCCTCACTAAATCGCTGAGGCTGGCCTTTAACGCGTGATCCTCCTGCCTCAGCCTCCTGAGTTGCTGGGTGACAGCGTGCTCACTGCTCCTGGCTTGAAGTCAGTTCTGAGATTCTTCTTTTTAGGAAAGAATTTCTTGTCTACTTTCTTTAGATAAAGGCATAAAATCGTGTGTATTTAGGAAATTTGGGGCAACAAAGAAAAAAATCTTTTACTTGACACTAGTGAATCAGAGTGCTGTTGTATGTTGTTGATGCTGGGACTTGATTGATACTTCATGTGCTATCTGGAGGACATGCAAGAGTTAATACACAATCTGGAGTTTCTTCAAGAAGTTGATATTGAAAATGTGGCAAGTAACAGACACGTATCTATTCAGCAGACGTGAATCGGATCTATTCTCTGCGAGGCATAATAGAATCAGTGAAGAGTTATAAGGGTGGACACGGCTTGGTCTTGGCTCATGGGGTCTCTTGTGTAACAGGAATGAAAGGACCAAAGATAGGATACGAAACACAGTTATAAGACACAAAGCAGACAGTCCCTTAAGAAAGCACTGTCGTTGCCCCCACTAGTCCATATCCATCCTGTGTGGCCCTTGGCCTAAGAATTCAGTGGTTAAAAGAAAAATAGTGTTTTGTTATGACACATGAAATTATGTGAGGTTCATATATTAGTGTCCATGAATAAAGTTTTATTGGAACGCAGTTATGATCATTCATGTGCATGTTGTCTACGGCTGCTTTGTGATTTAATGGCAGAGTTCCAACAAATGTTACCTGGCCTTCACAGCTGAAGTACTTACCTTCCAGCTGTTCACAGAATAGTCGACCGCCCGGTCTCAGCTGGTTGCCCAGGGCGGCGGGGAGCCCTTATGGTGAGCTTGGCCTTGGGCAGCCTTCCACCCCAGGGGCTGGCGCTGCGAGGGTCAGTGCACAGTCTCCTCTGTCCGCCCCAGCGTGAGCCAGGGCTGACCTGGTGCTCACAGTGAGCAGGCCCTCCACGGTAGGAGGCGCATGCTCAGGAGCCTGCGTGGCTGGCTGGGCACGGGAATGAGGAGGCCAGCTGTAGCCTGCGGCTGCCAGTTCAGGCCTGGTTTTTAGTTTTATTTTTTCTTTTCTTGAAGGCTGGGGAGGGGGGTTGGCTAAAGGAGTAGAAAGGTAATGGTCTTTAGTGTGAACATTGGAAATTTAAGAACGAGCCATGAAGTGAGAGGTTGTAAATGACTGTCGAGCCCCAGCACGTCTGAGAGCCCGAGTCTGCTCTGAAGCGGCTGAGTGCCAGCTGTCCTTCTCACTCCCTCGGGGACCTGCCAGCTTCTGGCCACAGCAAGGGCTGCACTAGGACTCTGCTCCTTCAGGCCCATTGTGTGCCCGTGTCTCAGCCCTGGGCAGGACCTGATGAGGTCGGGGACGTCGGGGCACACATCTGTGTCTCCGGTGGCTCATGCAGGAGAGCCCTGGGAAAGCAGCGCCCTTCCCACCCTCTTCCTGTGGAAGAGCTGAAGCCCAGGAGGGTGGGGAGGGTGGGCCTTGGAGCTCCAGGACCACCCCTCGCTCTGCTCCCTGGGGTGCTTGTGTGTGGAGGGGGTGGCAAGAAAGAAGCCGACAGCACAGGCTGGTGAGTGGGTGCGGTGGTACCTCATACTCAGCAGTGCTCAGTGCAGCGGGAGCAGTGCTCCCGGAGGAGGCACTGGGTGGAGAGGGTGGCAGGGTTCTTGTCCAGGACGAAGCACCTCTGCCCATCCGTCTGAGGTCCTGGGCTGCGACAGAGAGGTGGGAAAGATGGCAGCCCTGTGCCCCCCAGGGGCTCGCCAAGCAGATGGGGTCTCATTCGTGGAGTACCCTCCAGCGTGTGGCGTCAGCCTGTTGATGGACTCGCGGAGCCCAGTCCATCTGGCAGCGGCACTTAGCACGGAGTCACAGAAGGCACGAGGCTGGTGGCACGTTGAAGGGGAGCAGACTGCTCCTGTCTGGACCCAAGGTAGCCTGGGACAGGCAGTGCGGCCTGGAGGAGGAAGGAGCGGTGGACAGATGCTTCACAGGTAGCAGGCTGGATGCAGGGGAGGGAGTGCCCGGGTCCTGGGTCCCACGTGACCTTCTGTCCTCGTTCCCCTCTCCGCATTGTGAGCACTCGCATGCTCGCTGTCTCATCTTAAGTCCCAGTGCAGTTCTTAGAATCGCCTCTCCCCTCGCCCCTGTGGGAACGGACTCAGATCAAGTGCCAGGCAGGCAAGCCAGCAGGCTCTGGCTGCACAGCTGGGTTTTGAAGGTCCAGGTCTAGATTGCAATGTATTGCCTATGCATCTTCAACTTCTTAACCTTTCTACCTTCTTACTTACTGTATTGATGGGAATTTTTGGGGTGTTCCACCTTGACCTTGGATGCCGTACTCCTAACTGTCTAAGGAAGCTGAAATTAGACAATTCTACTATTAGGTAATTTTTTTTTCACTTTTTGGTACTGGGGATTGAACCAAGGGGCGCTTAACCGCTGAGCCACATTCCCACCGCATTTTATGTTTTCTCTAGAGATGGGATCTCACTTAGCCTCTCTAAGTTGCTGAGATTGGCTTTGAACCCGCAATCCTCCTGCCTCAGCCCCCTGAGAAGCTGGGATTACAGGTGTGGGCCACTACACCTGGCACAAGCACTGCTTTGACAGGTGGCACAAGAAGGAGGGTGGTGTTTGTAAGGGCTGGCCTTCCAGATCCTACAGAGATTGCTACTGCAGAAAAGGCAAAAAGTAGCCTTGGGTTCCATTTCTTTTTTGGGGGGAGTGGGTATTGGGGACTGAACTCAGGGGCACTTGACCACTGAGCCACATCCCCAGCCCTATTTTGTACTTTATATTTAGAGACAGGGTCTCACTGAGTTGCTTAGGGCCTCACTTTTGCGGAGGCTGGCTTTGAACTTGCCATCCTCCTGTCTCAGCCTCCCGAGGGTTTCGTTTCTTATTTGAACTTTCAGTGGTGTCAGAGATGCGAGAAAGTCGGACAGCCACATTGTTTGGGGGTGGATACCATAAGGGAGGGAGTCATGGAGCTTCTTCTGTGCCTGTGTCACAAGGCAGTAAGTGATAACAAATCTGCAGAGCACCAGTGCCTGTTAGCCGAGCAGCTTGACCAGGTATATTCGGAGCTAGGCATGTTCTCTGGGGTAGATTAACCCAGACTTTATTGAACAAGATCACACAATTGGCAGGGCAGTGTTCTGGGCCAGGGAGGAAGGACGAACTGTCATGTCCCTTCAGCACAGAGGTGATGGACGCTGACCCTGAGTGTATTGCACAGCGACTGCAGGTCACATGTTCTTGTTTTCTAGTCCTGGCTATGATTTGGGCCAGCTCCTTCACAGTCTCCATACTCGTTGTCCTCTGATGAGACAAGGAAGAAAGTTCCTATGTCCAGGGCTGATGATGTAACGGGCGTGTCGGGTCCTCTGCAGGACACTGGGTTGCTGCTGACTGCTGTGACAGGGACCCCAAGCCAGCCTGGGGAGAATTGGAACTCTGTTCCCAAAAGTAGTGGTCGGTTGAGACGTGGATGGTAGATTGGGAGTGGATTGAGGTTGTTGATTCCAAGCAAAGAGAGCGTCTACACAGGCTGTGCTTGCTTCATGTTAATTTTGTCTGTGAATATGTGAATAATAAATGTAATTTTAATAACAGTACTTTTTCAGTTGGTATAAGACTAAATTTGTCCTTAAAATAGTAACACATTCCTTCAAGTGTGTGTTTCTTCTTACAACAAAATGTAAAAACTCAGCAAATTTGTAAAAAATTACTTGAAGACAGAAGCATCTGAGAAATTTGAGTAAGCTTTTAAAAACTTACACAGATGGGAGAAGCTTCTTTTTTTCGAGCTTTCCGAGCTTTTTTGGGAGTAAAGCCTCGGGCCACACCCCCACTCTGACCAGTGAGAAGCTTTTTTTCTATCTGGTTGCTGTAATCATTGGGGACTTCCTGATTTTATTCTTTCTGACCTAATGAAGCCTGGTGCTAAAGTAGGTTTCACAATCTGCTTTGATCCTCTTAACTTTGATTAATTTGACAACAATTTTTCTAGCTTATCCCTTTTTATGGTCAAATGGTATATGAAAATTAATGTTAAAATAATACCTAAGATTCGTTTTGATCATAGGTTCTCATCAGAACCCCAGAAATCTAGCAGGTATCTAAGTTATGTATTTTAAGGTGGTAAGATCGGCTTTCATTTTGAGATGATTTTATAAATAAACACCAAGCTGTGTTTTCCTCCAGGTCTTTAAAATAAACACCTCCCTTTCCTTGGCTTCCTTGGCTTCTCGTCTGGTACAGCTCCAAGCTGCCAGGGCAGGACGAGGTACCAAGGCCCCGCGCCGGCTGCCCTGTGTGCCAGGGGTTGCAGAGAGATGCGCTCTTCCCGTGTGGAGCTGGTAGCCCGCGGTCCTGTGCTGAGCTGGCTTTTAGCCAGCAAAAACATCACTGCCCTGAGCATCTCGTAGGATGGGAGCCATTTCTTAAGTGTCTCCAACCACGAGCCGGTCTGTTAGGGAGGTGGGTGCCAAGCCTGGTCTGCCGAGAGGACTTGGGTAGCCAAAGGATTCTTCCATTTAGGAGCAGCTCCGGCGCCTCGTCTTTTAAGGCAGGTGACCCTGTGATGCCACATCTGCCCGGGCAGGAGAGTGCGCTGTTGGAGCTCATCTTCCCAGTACAGGAGAGCAGAGGACGTGCGCACCCCTGTGACCACCCCTGCGTTTACCTCGTCTGCACCTTCCTTGTGTCGTCCTCAGGTTTCTGTGTGCTATTGTCAGACAGTCATTTCCCTGAAGTGAACCGTGTGTGCCTCTTGTCACTTAAAATACCAGGATGCTACTGTTAGAAGCCCTCCTGAGTGAGTGAGGGCTGGTCTCGGAGCCACTCCTGCACCAACAGGCTGGCTTATCAGCCTCCTCGGAGCTGGAGGCTTGCTGGCTGGGGCTGGGCACCCGGAGAGGCTGCTGCCAGCCTCCTGCAGTGAGAAGACGAGCCGCGCCTTCTCCAGAAGTGCCTCCTTTTTTTCTGCCTTGGGCCAGGCAGTGAACTGCCTGAAAATGTCACTTCCTGCAGTGCCTTTGAGCAGAAATTACTGTCTTAGATTTGGGCCTTAGCAGTTTCTTATGCTCCCAGGATGTGTGACAAGCTCATAACTAGACAAGGCCCCATAGGATCCAGGGACTGGGGGTCCCCGAAGGCTTCTGGCCACCGGTCAGGTGAGAGCCTAGAAGAGGGCCAGCTCTTCCTTTGCCAACAGCTGCTGGGTAAGTGGAGCAGGCCTGAGGCCCTGCTAGAGCAGTCAGTGGGAGAGACATAAACCCCCAGCCCCTGCAAACTTGTGGGCACCCTGGCTGTGATGCTGCAGGCCCCTGTGGTGATGGAGTCAGACCAAGGTCAGGACAGTGGGGCAGGGAGGGTGGTTTCAGAGCTCTTCTTGCTCTAGGTGGTCCGCTGCCAGTCACTGGTTATCTTTTACCATGTCTGTCACAGAGAGTGCTGAGAACATAGTTTACCAGCTGCTGAGGAGGCAGGGGCAGGAGAGTTGAGCCCAGGAGCTCTGGGCCAAACAGGGCAACACAGTGAGACCCCTCTCGAAAATGAATACACAAATAAATGAAATAATTTTAAATGCGAATTAAAATTTGTAACAATCACTTGCAAGTGTTTCGGGGTTGGCATGTCCTGAGTCTTTGCCACACTCTTTCTTGGGGATAATTGTGCAAATAAGAGGGGACGGTGAAGAGTGGCCCGCTGCACTCCCTCGCAGGAGGGAGGTGCTGGTGCCCAGCTCTCGATCTTGTGCAGTGACTGCTGAGGCAGGTGCTGTTGGTTCCTATCATCTGGGCACACACACATTTAGGAATTCTAGTGTGTATTTTTCATTTTTGAAAGAAACAGGGATCAGAACTTGCACATACAATGCAATTTCTTCACTTTTTTTTTTTTTTTTTAATTTCTTTCCTTTTTTTTGCTGTACTGGGAATGAACCCAGAGGTGCTCTACCACTGAGCCCCATCCTCAGCCTGTTTTTATTTTTTGAGACAGGGCCTTTCTAAGTTGCTGGGACTGGCCTTAACTTGGGATCCTCTTGCCTCAGCCTCCCGAGTTGCTGGGATTATAGGTGTGTGCTACTGCATCTAGCTTATTTCTTGTTTTTTGTTATTTGACATTTCCCTTTATCTTGACATTTCTTTTCACTATTATTTCTTGACTGTTTTTCAGTGATAGGTGGGAGATTTGAACTTATCTGAGGCTCTTAGCAGGAGGGCAGCCTCACTTGAACAAATCTGCTAAATGAAGGTCTGTAATTTCATTAGGCCGGGGCTCCTATAAATGAGTGACCTTAACACCCTACTCTTCTTCATAAAATTCTCTGAGGTAGGGTCTGTCCTCCGTGCCCACACCTGAGTTGAGGCCTTTTCCCACGGTCTGGCCAGCTACGTCGCCTCCTCCTGCTGTCACAGTCAAGTTGGGAGGTGATCATAAAGCTAAGCTACCTTCTTCACTCAGCACCTCCCTCCCCCAAATAGGGGAGAGGGAGAAAGCTAGCCAGAGAGAAAGCATGGGCCACGCGCCTGCTGTGACCCTGCTCTTCTCTGTGGTGGTGAAAACTTGCACAATCCTACAGGTTGCGTTGCCCTTGGTTCTTTGCAAAACACAGGTAACGTGGCTAACTGGGTCTCCTCAGGTGTGTGTTCCTGATTCTGTCTCTGCAACCTGGGGCCATTGCTGACCAGGCCACTGCTCTGATGTTGACTTAGCCAAGTGAACTTGACATCTTACAGTTTTAGGCCTTCAAAGTGTCACTCACTTCTCTGAGCAAGCAGTCTAGCTGGGGAGCTTTGGTTGGCGTTCTTCCCATCTGCGCGAGGAGGCCACATCAGGACCTCTGTTTGCAATGACTTAAGGAAATGTGATGTGGACTGAATGGGCCAGCCAAGAATGCACAGTGGCATAGTGGATGGCCAGCAAGGTCGGGACCTCGGTCCTGACCCTTCAGCTCAGTGGCACTGGGATTTCACCGTCCCACCCTGGGACTCTCCTGAGAAGCGAGCTGGGAGGGAGGTTGGGGAGGATCCAGTTTCCTTTCCACTTTTTAGCTCTGCTGGGTTTAGTGAAGGACCCTGAGGGCTAGGAAGTCAGCCCAGGGCTTCCTAGAGGGACCCAGACCTTGACAGGCTGCGCCCAGTGGAGGAGAAAGAAGAGCCAGTCGAGACAAACATGGAAACGGGGCGGGAGCTCTCCCAGGTCTGAGGCACTGTGCGTCTGAATGGGACAGGTGCTCAGGCTGTGGTGAGGAAGGTCGCCAGGACTAGTGGGGAAGCCGGGGAGGAAGGCACCGCAGGGCCTGAGCTGGGCAGCTCGCGTCCCTGTCCTCTTGCAGTGCTTGATGGAGGGCGTCAGCCACTGCGCAGGCCTCCCTCAGGCCTTGGTCAGCTGCTCCCTCAGCAGAGATGCCTGCTCCTTTCAAACTGGCCTGCTAGTGTTAATTGTTTTAAAGTGCTGGTGGCACCAGTTTGGGGACCTTATAATGTCGCCATCTCCCTCGTGGTTCTTGTTTAATCTACAAGTCAGACGGGAAATGCCAGCGGAAACAAGCCCAGTGTCTCCCTGAAATCTGCATGCAGCATTTTTGTGTTTTAGAGCTGTGAAGACAATGGTGATGCTCTCAAGCTGGAAATGCTGTTTTGCAGATGAAAGGAAGTGGTGTTACTCCAGATTTAGTAATGTGCCCCGTGGTTAATAAATTTCAGGGATGCCGTGGAGTTTGGAACACCTAGGGAATTGTGGGGTTGTAAAAGGCTCCTTTTGTACACTTTGGTTGGATTAAAATTAGGTTCATTTAACAACCAGGAGGAGGTAATTAGGGTGAACAAGACTTTAATAATTGATGGCTCTTTTTCAAGTGATGTTCGTCAGCTTAGTTCTGAAGTAGTGCTGTGATGTTTTAGTTTCAATCCGAGTTTTCTTCATTTTTTTAAGGTGGAAATTTTTAATAGTACTAGATAATTTCTTGATGAAAAATGTTGCCATAAGACTAAAGAAGTTTAAAAGCTAAATTTAATTCTCTGTTATTTTGAAAGCTTGGATTAGAAAAACACTGACTTTAATAAAGTATGATGCTCTGGCCTGGCACAGTGGCTAGTACCTGCAATCCCAGCAGCTTAGGAGGCTGAGGCAAGAGGATCACAAGTTCAAAGCCAACCTCAGCAGTTTAGTGAGGCTCTAAGCAAATTAGTGAGACCTTGTCTCAAAATAAAAAACTTTAAAAAGGGTTGGGATGTGCCTAAGTGGTTAAGGACCCCTGGTTTAATCCCTGATGCCAAAAAAAAAAAAAAAAAAAAAAAAGGAAGAAATAAAAATAAGAAATTATAATGCTCTTAAATATCCATTTAGTTTGGAAAACTCTCCTTTTGTTTAATTGACAATTATATTTTGTAGAATTTTTATGATATTTTATGATAGCTATAATTAATCAACTGTAATGATAGAGAGTATTCATAATCCTTAAGGGAAGAAAGGGTGTGGATATAATATGACTGATATTTTTTCATATACTAAAGGAATATTAAAAATATTAAGAAAAAAATCTCTTAAGAAATGATCAAAACTGAGCTGCTTTAGATATATTATTCCTTACTATCTGAATTTCTCAGTTAAAAATATCAGATGTTTTTTCTTTGGGATGACTTGATTTTCTTCTTTTTTCTTTTTTCAATTGCCTTTAGGTAAAAGTGCAGTTCTGAAGTGTCTACTGGATATTCACAGAATTTTTCAGGAAAATGACCCTGCTTACATTCTGAATGACCTCTACATCTCAGACTACTGTGTGTGGATTCAGAAAGCCAAGTAAGTTCTGGATCACTGAGGAATTTTTAGATGCTGTCATTTTTGAAACAGCACCTACCCAGGAAGAAGAAAATGAAATAACCTGGGGAATAAGTTCTAATGAGAGAGAGAGGCATGATAGCTGCCAAGCACTTCAGAAGTGGCTAGGTCACTAGGTCAGCAGGACCTTGGTGAACGTGCCTAGGGAGGGAGGGAGGTGCAGATGCTGAGGAGTTAGTTCTATTAGGAGAAGCTGGCCTTGGCGTGTGGCCTGGAGAATGGGTATTTAAAAAGAGCCTGAGTGTTCATGCTGCTCTCCTGGCTGTCCAACAGGAAGGCCCCGGACAGCATCCAACCTCCGTCCATGGGGTATTTATAGTGGGCGTGAGCATGTGTGTGCTGTTCCCGCACATCGACGTGTGTGAACATTGTAGGATGTACACCTGATCAGATTTAATCCAGGTGGGAGATGCGTCACTGACAGACCACCCCTGACTCCCTCTGGCTTTCAGTGTCCATAAGTCAGAATACGGAAAATACACCTTCAGAGCCTAAGAGCGGCCTCTTGGTGGCATGCACGTTGAAGAGTCTGAGCTCACAGAGGGGCTGCAGCACTCGGTAGGCAGCGTTCTCAAAAAGTGTTTACCGTTGCTTCAATTGAGGGAGCATAGTAGATAGAAATATTAAATTTTAAAATGCAGTGAGATTCATTTAGTGGGACGTTCTCAGACATGGCCAAATTATCTGTTTCATACCAAGAGGCTGTTAGCTGAGCTCTTGATTAGAGCGCTTTCTGCATGCCATAGAAATCATGACACACAAAAGATAATGGTAATGTTTTTATTATTACTGGGATTGCCCAATGAGTGCCTTAGTATGAGGTTTTTTTTGTTTGTTTGTTTGTTTGTTAGTACCAGGGATTGAACTCAGGGCACTGAACCACTGAGCCACAACCCCAGCCCCATTTTGTATTTTATTTAGAGACAGGGTCTCACTGAGCTGCTTAGCACCTTGCCGTTGCTGAGGCTAGTATGGTTTTTAATGTCCGTTTTGACTGTTGGTAAGTGATTATATCACAGAGTGAAATATGGGAAAACTTGGCACTGTGTCTGTTGTGTGAAAAATGCATAGGGACTGCTTGAGGTGACGCCTGACACTGAGCAGGTGGGGCTGCTCCTGCGGGAAGTCTAGGTTTCGCCAGATGGAAAGTTGGATCTTTAATGCTGAGGTCATAATAGCCTGTCATCACTTCATTTGATCCTCCTGCTAATTGAGCCTATCAAACACCCTGCTGCTGCCTTTCCTGTTGTTTCTTTCATTTTCATAATAAAATTAAATTGAAGTAGTCTATCTGTGTGGGTTTCTTTTTAAGGGTAGAGATTTTACAAACACACAATTGGTACCAAGTTTGTGCCAGGGTCCCATTTCAGAGAGTGCGCATTTCTCTATTTGAGACATTCCTTCTTAACTACAGTGACCATCGTATTTCATTCATTAAAGTGCAGGAGACAGCACCTTGGGTTAGTGTGGGGATTGTCAGACTTATTTCTCTTAATTTTTCTTTTAAGATTTTTTTCTCTTGATTTTAAGTTACAGGAAATGAAGTGAAATTCTTAGGTTCTTAAGTTGATAGTGATTTTTTTGGAAAACGGATGATGTATTGGGGAGCGCAGGGGAGAGGGAAACAGCAGGAACTTTTCACACCACTTTGTGAAAGTGTTTCCTCCACTTCACCAGCTTGAGCAGAGCTTGTCTCTAAATAGACTGTGTTGTCTTTACATTGCGTGTCAAATTTAATGATGATCCAGCTGTTTTTTCTTCCTTTGAAATGAAATATTTCTTCGTTTATCTAGTTTTTATTGGGATTCCTAATTCCGTCCTTAAGTGTGAAGGCATGGCGTGGCTGAGCTTCACTCTTCCTCTTCACTCTGAACTTCCTCAGCTCGGGTGGCACCGTGGGCGGGTCCGCGCTTTTCACACTCGGTTTTCCCCTCACCTTTTGCCTTCGGGTTTGCTGCTGCTTCAGGTAGTGCAGTGAAATCTGGCATCTTTATGTTGTGTAAAATAGTTGTGCATTTTCCTTAGTCTATATTTGATGGTTTTCATTATGATGATGAAAACTGTATAAAATTTTATTTGAAATACCAGACAAGTATGAAACTTTGACTAGCACAAAAAATACAGCATTCTATTTTTACATTCAGACATTTATTTTGGCAAAACCTCGTTGGAATGAGGTGGCACCGGCCTTCTCATGTGGACTTGGTGGAGGTGGACGACAGTTCTTCTGGGCTTCGTTTCAGTGCTGGGTAGCTATCCTGCCCTAGGATGTCTGGTCTCTCATTTGTAAGCCTGGGAATAAACGCTCCTGCTTCTTCTAAGTTACAGATTCTGCAAATTATTTTGCTGGAAAAGGGGGCTTCCCACCACCCTTCGCTAAAAGCTTTCTTGAAGAGTCCTGAGAGCAGCTCCCTAGAGCGTTCCCTGGGTAGCAGCTGGAGGGGTGACCCGCTTGAGGTCAGGCTTGTGAGCAGGTCTGCCATGCTGCCACGGTTGGTTCTGGACATTTTCCAGACATGCCCCTGCACAGCCAGTTGGGTTCATCCAGGGGGTATGGAAGAAAAGCCAAAGAAAACAGCCCTTCCTTCAGAGGTCTCATCCTGCAGGAAAAGGAATTGGTGACTCATCTGTCTTCCTCGGGGCTGAGAGATCACCAGGCACATCTTGTGCCTGCCCCTCGTTACGTGTTTCTTTCTCCCTCTGGAGCTTTAAGGGCCCAGTGAGAGGGCACCCGTCTTGGCCCCTCACGGCTCCTTGGGAGCACAGTACATTTCAGTTGAGTTGAATGGTATCTTTTTTGTGTGTGTGTGTGTGTGTGTGGTACCGGGGATTGAACTCAGGGGCACTCGTCCACTGGGTCACATCCCCAGCCCTTTTTTGTATTTTTTAATTAGAGACAGGGTCTCACTGAGTTGCTAAGTGCCTCGCCATTGCTGAGGCTGGCTTTGAACTCGTGATCCTCCTGCCTCAGCCTCCCAAAGTGCTGGGATTACAGGCGTGCACCACCTGGGCTGAGGATAGCCCTGCCGAGTGGAAGATGAGGAACCCTGTGTGCTGTGTGGCTGTGTTGTGGCCGTGTGTGGGTGTGTGTGTGTGTGTGTGTGTGTGTGTGTGTGTGTGTGTTTGTGCGCGCATGCTGACAGGGTCCCTGGAGGCTGTTGTCCTTGGAGTACCCCTGTACCGCAGGAGAGGAGCCCGGGGCAACTCTGTAGTCTCAGGGCTTCACGTGAAACCCGTCTTTCCAGTCTGTGTGCTGTGGAGGCTGCAGAATTCTTAAGTCAGCTGGTCTCATAAGATGACCTCCTCTTGACTTAGTGCCAATGGGCCTTCTCAGAAGACTAGCGCTTCTCATGGTGCCCAGGTCTGGAGCAGAGCAGGGCCTCAGGAGCTGACGTCTTGCTGGGGTGTGACCGTGGCTTGCTGTCCGCCACGGGTCTCATGTGGCCTCTTTCTGCAGTCTGTGCCATTATTTCTCCCTGCATGTGGCGCGGGACAGCCACTCCACAGTTGGAAGTTGGTCTTACTTTCAGTAGAGATGAGCTAGAGACCCTGGTTTACAGGCCCAGGGGAGGGACAGTGTGATTGGCCCCTGTGGGTCAGTGCCTTTTCCTATCCAGTTGCCTTGGTTACAGTGGGTGCAGGGGTACTCCCTAAAGCAGGCCCTATGGCCCCAGGACCCACTTTGACAATGATAAGTGGCACTCTTCCTCAGAGAACAGTGCCATCTCATGAGGACATTGCTGCAGTTCCCGTCCCTCTGAGTCCCTCTGAGTAGGCTCTGGGAGGAGTGATGGTACCACTCCCACATTTAGTACCCAAGGCAGCTGCCTGGACCTTGTGCTCAGGCATCAGGTGCTCACCAGACACCCTGAGTGGCTTTGCTGTTGTGTGGCAAGTTACTTCTCTGACAGATAGTAAGGCATTAGGTGTTGCATTAGCGGCTAACGATCAGCATGTAGAAACTTCAAGAAACAATTGTGCACAATTTCAAGCAAGTTAAACCTCCCTTGAATTGAAGTCATTCCTGGTGAGGTGCCTATTCTGGCATGTCAGGCTGCTCTTTAGTTTTACTGTTTACTTTTAATTAAACCCACAAATTCATCCTGGATGGAGAAGGCTTTTATCTCCATGAGACAAGATTCGTACCCACTAGGTCACTTGCCTCCACTTAGCGCAGCTCCGTGTGGAAAGGATTCGCTCAGTGGCTCCTTACCTTATCGCCAGGGTTCAGCGGTGCCGCTGGGGACCGTTGCTGTTCATTAGCCCTCACTACAAGGAATGTGCCAGTAAATCATAGGATTACAAATGTTCCTGCAGACTAAGACTAAAATAACCCTTGGCAAACAGGCGAATGCTCCCTGTAACTAAGTGCATTCAGAAAACTAACAAAAGAATCATATATCTGAATAGTAAAGTTTTGTTGGGGTTTTGGTAGTTGTTTTTTCTTTATTTCATTTTTTTCATTTGTAATTTTATCCTACTACTTGGGTTTTTTCAGATAAACTTTTTTTTTTTTTTTTTTTTTTTTTTCAGAATAGCTTTAGAGTTACAGAAAAATTACAGAGAGTTCCCAGATGCCCCCTCCCAGATTCCCTAAGAAGACGGACTTGTATTGAAACGTGATTATGAACTCAGGTTGATTTAGATTGCCCTAGTTTTGACCTGACATCCTTTTACCAGCTTGGTGGCCACGTTTTGTTTGGCTAGGGTCTAGAGCTCAAGGCAGTAACGCTCAGCTTCTTGGTGGCGTTCATGTCCAGTAGCTGAAGCACCGTTGGGCGTGATGCAGTATTCCAGGATGTCCGGTTGCCAGGGTTACATCATCCTGAATCCAGGCCTTGAAAACATAGGTCATATTTGAGACTGTTTAGAAATTTAGAAACAGAATTCATTTTTCATTCTTAATTATATGTATCTTGTGGGCATTATGATTTTGGTTTATTGATAAAGTAAAGATTTACAAAAATAACTTGAGCCTTTTCATTTTTGTGTTAATTTCTTTAAGAAGGAGGAGGAGGTTAAGGAGGGAGAGGGTCTAAGTGGGAGTTCTTGTGATCCCCGCTTTCAAGTGTGTGGGTGTGGAGTACCAGGCTTCCTCTCAGGGGTCCTGTGGGATCGGCCCCCTCTGCATCTGCCTCTGTGCTGCCTTGTTCCAGCCCCTGACGCGTGGCTCTGACTTCTCAGGCCCTTGGTTTGGGCTTGCTGGGGCCCTGTTTACAGATGAGCAAAGGCACTTTCCCTGCCTCCTCCTCCTTTTCCGTTTCTGTACCTCAAAGCTCAGGGGAGGAGACCCGCAGGATCGAGGGTGTGGGTGGTGATTGATTTAGTCAGGTTTTATAAACCAGAATCCCCTCCTGCTCGGATTGTGGATTGTCGTAGCATCCTATTTGGAGAAGAGGCTTACATTGATTAATGTGGCCTGTATGTGGTTATCGCACTTAGAAAGTGCTCTGTTTAGGGAGAGCTTTGTCAAGAGTCCTTTGAATGGAGTCACAAGAAAGCTTTTTTTAAAAAACTTGACAACCTCAAGTACAATTTCCTTTTCTTCTGCCTATTATGATTGAAACCCAATCCTTGTTATAACATCATTATCTCAACTGAAAGCCAGCAGGGAGTTGCTGCCCTAATGTAAGGGTGTGAAGTCCCCTAAACAAACAGAGGATTAATTACAGTCACAGCGTGTTGTGAAGGTGACGAGATTGATTGTGATCATTTGACTTGTCCCATTTCCTGCTCTAACTACTTTCTTGAATAAATAGAAGCTGGGAAAATAATAAATAGAGCTCTAGAGCATATTGTGGGCCACTGGAGTTGGGAAGAAACCACCTTGAGGCATGTTTCCAGGTCCTAGTGAGTTATAGGAGCCTTATTTTAGATGGTTTTATCATTGATGATTCTTTTGTTGTTTTCAATTTAAACAGCTTTCCAAGAAATCATTTTTAATTTCAGAAATATGAATTTTGAGCATTGAAAGCATTTGACAAATCGAATTTTTTGCTTTTATTCTAAGTTGTTGTCTATGACAGCAGAATGCATTGCAATTCATATTACACATATAGAGCACATTTTTACATATCTCGGGTTGTATACAAAGTATATTCACACCATTTGTGTCTTCATACATGCACTTAAGGTAATGAATTTTAATGGGTGTATATCAGCAAATTTCTGATCCGTGTTTAGATGTTCTCATTTAGTGTGACTGTTTAGAAGGTTTAAAGAAAATATTAGCCCTTATGTATCTCCATGACTTTTCATAGGAGCCGTGTGCTTTCAGTGAAGTTAAAATGGTAAATTAGTACTTTGATGAATGGATGTGTTTTCCATTTTGTGCTTGCCTTACCTCCTCTGCCTGGAGAGTTTTGTAATATTCTGAACTGTGATTTCTATGTACATTTTATCTTCCAAACTTTCTATTATTATTTTCTAAGCGAGGTGCACTTAACTGCAGGAAGTGATGGGGTGCCCTATCACTCAGCTACACCCTTACCCTTTCTATTTTTTATTTTGAGGCAGGGTCTCACTAAGTTGCTGAGCCGGCCTTGAATTTGTGATCCTCCTGCCTCAGTCTGCCCAGTCACTGGGATTACAGGCATGTACTCCACACCCAGCAATAGACATTCTGTCTATGTTTATTTTCAAGAATGAAATTAAGCTTCACTGATATTTATATAAGACAAAAGCTTCTTTAGGAGGTAGGTACCCTACATTGTTTAGAGATGAGATACTTGATCAGGAGAAGCTTCAAGGCCACTGTTTCATGGACCAACCGTCCGTTTCCAAAGAGAAGCATATGTGTTTTTCTCAAAGCCAGAAACATGACAAGGGGTGGGTGTGGCCTCTCCTAGGACATTGGGGATGGCTTCCGGGACTCCCAGCATCTCTGACAGTTTCTTAAAGTTGGAGACAATCTCAGCTGCTGGAGCGTGAGACTCTGGCCAGGAACTAAGTTCCTTCGCTGCTCTCTGGAAGTTCCCATGGCCTTGGGGAGAAAGGGCAGCCTGGCTGGCGCAGGCCGAGCTTTGGCCTCAATGCCAGTGTGCACCACTGGGTACGCACAGTGTGGTGTCACCTCATCTTTGCTTTGGGGGATTCTTATGTTTTTTCCTTACAAGTTAATTTAAAACATTAAAGAGCAAAAGCTAACTATCATTTTGAGAAAAAGAAGAATTGAAATGGACAGTCATGTAAGGGTAGAGTGTGATAAAGGTTTGACCCCATGAGGAATGATTTTCTGATTTCACTGTTAATTACTGATCCGAGGAAAAAGGGCGCAAAGAAATCAGGACTGTGGGTGTCCTGGAGGTCAGAGTTCTTCAGCCTCATACCCCAGCACCTGGCCCAGTGCCTGGCTCTTCCTGATGATGCTCAGTAAATGCCACAGCCTTGAAAAGTCTCTTTTCAGCTCAGTAAAAAGGTTCAGTGGAAGGAAGCAGTTTTACCCTCTCTCTGCACAGGGCAGACCTGTCTGTGGTAGGACCTTCAGTGCATGTCCTGTTCACATGCGAGTCACTTCATACACAGATGTCATGGGTCCAGACAAGTGACAGAGGAAAGAGCTTCCTGGTGGTGCTCGTTTACCTGAGTGTGAGGGGGTCAGAATGGGCTGGACGTTTTGTGTAAGAGCGGACGTGGAGATGTTGGTGTGCTGGGTGGACGCTGAGGCCGCTCGTATGCTGCCTGCTCTCTCAGTTGTTGAGCAGCGTCAGCTGGAGCGCGGTGTTGGGCTCCCAGCAGCTTCCCCGAGGAGTCCAGCTCCACAGTTGGCCCTCTTGGGGCCTCAGGCAAGGCCTGCCGTGGTGTCTGGAGTCAGGAACAGAAGTCGGTGGAGAGGAAGGGGCGCTGCTCCCTTGACTCCAGGGGGTTTCCCACGCCCCGTCCCCTCCAGATGATGCGCCTGAGTGGGAGACAGACGGAGTGACGTGCGATGGACTGAAGGATGGCACGATAGCTGTTGATTTAACCGGTTCCCTTGGGTGGATGCCTGTGGGTGATGGAGATCCCTGGATCAACCACGTGAACATGTAAATGAGCTTGGATCTTGAGTAAGTTCAGAGTGTGCCCAGACCTGCTGTGGTAGGCACTGCGCTGAGAGCTGGTGTGGTGTCAGAGTCCAGGTTTCTGCACATGAGTTTTCCATGACACAGACTTAACCTTTGAGTCAAAGGTTAAGGTTAATTGACACATTCAGAGCTTCTCTTGTAGTTTTTGTGTTTTGTTACGTATATGAATTTAGATAGCAGAGAAAGAGCCTATTTTATTAGGAGTCTTTATATCAAGTGATAGATTGCACCTGTAGGATCCAGGTGTGCCTGCCCTTGGCCTAGCTGACCTGTGCTGGACAAGGTACACTGTGGGCCAGGTGTGTGATGACGTGGTGTGCTTCACATCCAGGGTGACGTGGAAAGCAGGCTCTTCTGGTGGGCGGCTTCTCTCCCAACTCCTTGCTCTGATACTGGGACGTCTACCGACCAGAATTGTTCTTTGGGGATGTCATTTTTTTATTTCTTACTAGAAACCCATGACACTTTCTTCAAGCAAAGCATAAAGCACCTCACGTGGAGTGTTAAGTACCCGTGTGCCACTCCTAGTGAGCGTGCTAGCCAGTTTAGACTACTCCTGTCCACAGCATGTCCTGGTGCCTAAGGGAAATAAGCATTTGGTTCTCACTGGAGAAACTGGCTTCACTCTCAGCTGGATGTTTAAACTTAGAGCTGTGAGCATATGTCCTGTTGCCCACAGCTGTAGGGACTGCTCAGAGCCTGTGTGGGCTGGTGTGCTCTGAGGGGCTGTGGGCTCAGGGTCTCTGCGCCATCAAGCCTGGTCTGATGGTGAAAGCCAGGCTGTGGTTCCCCGAGGGCTTCCCTTCTGAGTGCGGCGCCACCCTCTTCACGGTTCAGCAGCTTGCTCTCTGACTTCAGGGCAAGGCCTTGGTGTGTTGCTTCCTGACTTGGAGCAACAACGCCGCAGGAGAAAAACTCGGAGGCAGAATGAAGATGAAAGAAGGTTTTTTATTCTTCGGCTTTAGCAATCTCTCAAAACTCTAACACTGGCTCTTTCAGCAACCTCTCTGACTCTTTACTTCTTCTGACTACTGACTCTTTACTTCTTTACTTTACTTCTTTACTTTCTTTTACTTTCTTAGAGAGAGCTTAGAGAGAGAGAGAGAGAGAGAGAGCTTCTTCTTTCTTCTTTCTTCTTCGGCAGCCTCAGCCTGACTCCGACCAGCAACTACTTCTTCTCTCTCTATCCTAGTCTGACTCCTCACCCGGTTATATATCTTTAGCTTTAACAAGGACCACAGGTGCATCACATAGTTCACGGGCATGCAAAGATTCTTTCAGGTGGAAACCAGAACATCTCTTATGGCCGTCAGCTAACCGCAATTCACCATCTCCTATTAGGGCTCCCTCATTTCCCCCCTTCAGTTTTAACAAAATATGACATTTCTTTTTTGCTTCTTCATCTATCTTATATTTTTCATCTATCTTACTTGAAGAAAATAGGGGATGTTCTAGGACGTCCAATTTTGAGGAGATGCTGTGGCTTTAAGGCAGCAAGCCTACTGCTGACGAGCCAAGTTTCCATAGCGCATCAAGTTCTTTAAGTGAATCAGCTGCCCTTAGTTTCATCAAGTAACGCACTGATCATGTTCGTTGGCTATTCGCTTTGGCTTTTCGCTGGCTACTCGCTTTGGCTTTCGCTGGCTTTTTCGCTTTTTTAATTAATTCTTAACCGGCTTAGTGGAGGAGACCTTCCTCTCTGATCTCTCTTCTTGCTGGTCTCAACTGAGTCAGAGGCTATGCTTTCTTCTTCGCTCTCCTCACTATCTTTTACTTTTTGTTCTTATTTCTTATCTTTTCTTATCTGCCGGCCGAGTCCCCGTACGGGCCGCCATTTGTTGCTTCCTGACTTGGAGCAACAACACCGCGGGAGAAAAACTCGGAGGCAGAATGAAGATGAAAGAAGGTTTTTTTATTCTTCGGCTTTAGCAATCTCTCAAAACTCTAACACTGGCTCTTTCAGCAACCTCTCTGACTCTTTACTTCTTCTGACTACTGACTCTTTACTTCTTTACTTTACTTTTACTTTCTTAGAGAGAGCTTAGAGAGAGAGAGCTTCTTTCTTCTTTCTTCTTCGGCAGCCTCGGCCTGACTCCGACCAGCAACTACTTCTCTCTTTCTACCAGTCTGACTCCTCACCCGGTTATATATCTTTAGCTTTAATAAGGACCACAGGTGTGTCACATAGTTCACGGGCATACAAAGATTCTTTCAGGTGGAAACCAGAACATCTCTTATGGCCGTCAGCTAACCGCAAATAACCATCTCCTATTAGGGCTCCTTCATTGGTGCATCTTTGTTTTTTATCAGAATGCTCTCCTTGCTCCAGATTTGCATGAAGAAATGTCTCTCGAGTCGTTAAACAAAGCCACCCAGCTCTTCCCATCACCAGTGCAGGTCAGTGGGCTGCCTTTCCACTAGTGACTGTGGCAGAGAGCACCTGCCAGGTTAGAGGGGTGTCCTCGAGGCTTTCAGGGTCAGTTCTGTCCTGTGCTGACTTCCTTTCCTGTCTCCTGGAGGCCTGTTGTCCTAGTGGTGGTGCTGGTAGTTTTTAAGTCAAGACTGCTTTCACCCTGAGCATCTTCTTCCCATCCGTACATTCAACAGGGAGTCAAGCGTGCAGGGTTCTGGGCCAAAGTTCCAGGCCTGTGGTGGTAAACAAAAGCCAGACTTGACCCTGCCCTCCTAGAACTCAGGCTTCTTGGGGAGGGAGCTTCTAGTCTGAGAATCATAGACAAAAGGTAACATAAAGCCAAGGAAAGTGCTGTGACAGAAAAGACGCACTGCCCGAGAGCATGTGATGGCTGGCCTCATCTCATGTGGACAGGAGGCAGGAGTCTGTCTGGGAGGCTTCCCTGGGGAAGCAAGTGCATCAGTGACTCAAGCACGTGCGAAGTTAACTAGAAAGGGTGGTGGACTTTGGCAAGGTGCAGTAGATCTCTGTGTGCAAAGGCCCTGTGGCAGGAGAGAAGTGTGTATGTGTTCAAGAAATCAAAAGAAGGCCAGGGGAGCTAAAATAGGAAGGGTGCCCGTGTGTGAAGAGGGGTCAAGGTGAGGCTGGCAGTTTAGGCAGGCTCCGACCACACAGTGCTTTCTTGGTAATGTTAAGAATCATTGCCCTTACTCTAAGAGCAGAGGAGAGCCAGGGAAGGGTTCTTGCATTCATGTGGGAGGAGGTCACTGGGGCATGGTGGGAAGGGCTCTGAGGCCAGCTTCAGGGCTGGTAATAGTATCCTTGTGCAGGATGAGAGTTGCCTGTTAGGGAAGTAGGATCTAGGAACTAATCTGAATCTAGGGGGATGAAGAGGGTGCCTGGGTCTGTGGCTGGCATAGCTGAATGAATGGTGAAAACTGGTTTTGGAAAAAGAGCCCTCCGAGTGTTGGCTCGGGCTAGAGGAGCACTCCTGTCTGCAGAGCTGTGGCTGTCTGGGGGCCGTCTGTACTGCAGCTCGTGGTTCTCAGTAGTGACTGATTTTCTTTGTCTCTGATTACTTAAAAGAACTTTTGGGCTCCGTTATCTGTTCAGGGTCTGCCTTTGGTAGGCCATTTTTGTATGTTTACAGAGTGTCCCTGTTTTCTTACAATATTTCCTTATAAACAAGAATAGACTACACCTACATATAGATCCGTGTGTGTGTGTGTGTGTGTGTGTGTGTGTGTGTGTGTGTTCATGCAGATCAAAGAACATCAGGCTGCACATGCGCATTCCTAGCACTGATGCTAAGGAAAAGAACGTTGCGTTTCCAGAGGCTCCCTGCCAGACCACTTCTCCTCGAGTCCTCTCCCCACCTCTGTGACCGCAGCTGAGCGCTGTGTCAGTCAGTGCTGCGCTTTTCCTACTATTGGGCCATTTACTTATTGTCTCCCAGGTTTACCTTTCAATTTCACTTGCTTTTGAATATTATACAAATGAAATCACATTGCACGTGTTCTATTAACTTGCTTCTTGCCCTTAATTTTAAAACATGTATTCACAACTGTGCACGGAGCTGTCCTTTGCCCTTTCACTTCCCTGCCGTGTGCTGTCCTGGTGTGTGAGGTGTTGCAGTTCGCTGTTCTGTGAGCCGAGCTGTTCCTGCTGGTTCACAGTCTGCTGTGCTGGGAGCGGGTTGCTCTGCACACATTTCATGGTGGACTGAGCAGCTTTTTGCACGAGCCCTGTCCTGTCAGTGGAGTTGCTGAGACTTAGTGACGATTGTGGAGAGGACTCCTGGGTAATAGCCAGTGGTCTTCTACAGTGGTCGCACCAACTGGTTTCAGCTCATGCTCCCCACAAGCTGTGTAGGAGGACCTCCCTGATTCTGCTTTTATGCCAACACATATGTTCAGATTTTAGGATCTGATGATCCAAAGGGGTATGAAATATTTTCTCTTATAATTTTAATTTGTATTTTCCTGATTATTAATGATGCTGCATATCTTTTCATGTATTTTTGAGCCATTGGTATTTCTTTTGTGAACCAAACTGTATTCCCCATTTTTCACTAAAGCTGTCTTTCTTCTTGATTTGTAGGATTCTTTCAATATTCTAGATATTTGTCCTTTATTGGTTAAATATGTTGCACACATTTCTCCCAGTTTGTAGTTTATCTTTCAGTCTTATTGTAGTGCCTTCATGAACAGAAGTTTTTAATTCCAGTGTTGTAGAATTTATCACTGTTCTGTTATGGCTGTGCTTTTGTTTCTTGTTAAAGTCTGTATGCTTTGGAAGTCATAAAGACATTCTGCTCTAGTATCTTCTAAAATTTTTGTTCTTTTGCAATTAGTGTGTAAGTTCTTAGTCCACCTGGAATTGATTTTTTGTATGTTAGGAGATAGATAAGGGGTCTGGTTTCATTGTTCCCCATATGGATGACTGTATCTCTGCTTCAGGTACTAGATAGTCTGGCCTTTCCTGGAACACCGTCTTCAATCAGGTCTATGTGCGTGTGGATCTGTTTCTAGGTTGTCTGTTCGGTTCCACTGACTTGCTTGTCTGTCACGTGCCAACACCATGCTGCCTTAATTACTGTAGTTTCCACCTTAGAATCAGCTTGTCAACTTCCATGAGAAGCATCTTGATTAGAATTGCTTTGAATCTATTAATCAGTTTGGGGAGACTAAAATGTTTGGTCTCTCTTTCCAATACCATGACGACTCACGTTTTCTTAATATTTTTCAATAAAATTTCATGATTTTTCCATAAAAGGCTTACACATGTTTCATTAGATTTATTGCTTTATATGTTGATTGCTCTTGTAAATGGGAACTTCTTTTAAAAAAACAGTTACTTTCAAACAGCCCATTTAAGTACCTAGAAATGCAGCTCACCTTTTATACTGAATTTTGTGTGCAGCTGCCTTACCAAATCTACTTTAATTCTTACGTGTAGTTTCTCTGCGGTTTTCTTACAGGCAATAGTGGTACAAATAATGACACTTCCATTTTCTTCTTTTTTCCAAACCTATATCCTTTTGTTTTTTCCTTTTTTATCTTTTTCTCCTCACTGCTCTGATCCAGGCCCTCTCGTACAGTGCTGGGTAGATATGTTGTTAGTGCATTTCCCCATCTTTAAGGAAACACTTTGACAGTTAATCATTAAATATGATGATTACTGCAAGTTTTTTATAGATGGTATTTATCAAGTTAAATTTTAAAAGGTTCATGTTATTTTTAGTTTGCAGAGTTTTGTTCCCAAATGGTTACTGATTTTATTGCATGTTCTCATTTTTTTGAGATGAACTTTAGATATTTCCCACTTTAATCTGCTAACGTAATGAATGGCATTGATGAAGTTTCCAGCTGAACAGGCCTTGCTTTCCTGGGGTACGCCATCTTGACTACCACTTCGTGATTCTGGGCCTGGCTTGCTGTGTGCGCATGCTCCTGGGGGAAGAGGGAGGCTGGCCTGCGGCTCTCCATTCTTCTTTTTCTGGATTTGTTATCAAGGTTATACCAGCCTGATAAAATGATTCTGGAGCATTGCTTTTCCTGATTTTGTAAGTAGTTTATGTAAGATGAAAATTATTTGCTCCTGAATCTTTGATAGGATCAAACCCCCCCCCCCAAAAAAAGTACTTCTTCCTTTGTGGGGAGATTTTTAACTATTGGTTAAAGTTTTCTACTTGTTATAGAAACATTCTGGTTCTTTCTTTCTCTTGGAGTCAATTTTGATAGGTTCTACTTTTCTTAAAATCTGTCCACTTCATGTAAATGTTCCAGCTTTCTGACAGAACTTGTTTTTTTTTTTTTGCTCTGCTCTGTTTTATTTTCCGTAGCGCATGTTATCGTGTTATTTTACCTTTGTAGTGTTGGTCCTTCCTGTTTCGTTTGTTCCTTAATCTTGCAAGAGGCAGGTATGTTTGCTTAGTCTGTCAGCACTGTGGCTCTCTTGATCCTTCCCCTTTTGCCTTTCTCTGTGTCCCTGTGGGCCTTCTGTGTTTGGGGGTCTGTTGATCTCCCCCAGACACAGAGAAGCCTGACACGTCAGCGTCGAGCCTCCTCCACTGGAGACCCGTCTCCTCCAGGGCCTGCTGGGTCTCTGTCTGCAGGCGCTGGTGTGCTGACTCCCTCCTGCTGCGTTCCAGAGGCTTCCTCACTCATGCAGTATTATGAAGGTGTCTCTCCTTTCCGAGTAGATGGATGTCATGCTCATGTTTTTGTTACTGATTTATAACTTATTTCTGTCAAAGAATCGTACTATTTAAAAATTGAGATTAATTTTCTTTCTACCATATATAGTCAGTTTTCACAGATTTTTAATTTCATCTTGAAGATGATACTCATCTTCTAGTGGTGAGCTGCGTGTTCTGTAGCTCTAGCACTCGGCTGGAACTGGTCAGCTGGGCGGTTTGAGTCTGTCCTCGCTGGTTTTCTGCCTCACGTTTCCAGTTTGAATTGAGGGAGATGTGGGAATCTCTTGTGGTGTTGGCATCATGCTGTTTCTTCCTGGGGACGCGTCGGCTTGTCCTGTATGTGCTGAGGCGTGTTGTTTGGTGTGGAGGTTTGTGATTATGTAGCTCCCTGCTGAGCTCAATGCTTCACCACCTAGTGGTCTTTTCACCTCTGACGGTACCTTTGCCTGGCAGTCTGTAGTGACCGAGGTTAACATGGCCATCCCAGCTTGCTCATGATTAGTATTTGCCTGGTGTGTCTTCGTTTTGTCCTTGGAAGATTTAGTTTTTGTGAACATTACTTTAGTAAACTTCTGATGACTGGTTTCCAGCGAATACAAATATAATTACAAAATCTTACTTTCTTTATATGTGAAAGGTCTACTTCAAGCATCTGATGTAAGTCTGGGATAAATCAGTAATTTGGAAGCCACTTGGGACTTCTGATGTTTGGGGTTTGGTTCTACTATTGCACAGGGTGTCGTATCTGGGTTCCCTGAGTCGTGCCTGTCTTTGGTTTGGCCACACTGAATCAATCGCAAGTCCTTTTAACTCTTCCCGCATGGGCTCTTCCACATGGACATGTCGATCCCTCCTCGGGCTCCCCTGCCTCTCCACGTCCTCAGGCCTGCATCTCTTCCTTCCTGCCTGAGCTTCCTCTGCTCCCGGGCTGCCCACTCTCCCCCACCCTGTTTCACACACCAATGTCCATCTGACCAGGTGCCGTTGTGACCATGACTGACTTGTGCAGAAGTTCCCGCAGTTCCCTGGTCCCCGGGATGAAAGCCTGACCGCCCCGGCCCCTCGCTCCTGCTGACCTGGCACCCTCTCCCCTGCTAAGCAGACTCACCCTCCTTTTCCCACGTGGCCCTGGAGGTCAGCTTCTCCTTGCCTTTGCACAGTCCATCTCTTGTACCTTTCCCTAAAGACTCCAACGGTCACCTCCTCCGTCAGCTGGTGTTCCGTCCCTTGGTGGTGGTCCTGTGTGTGTGACGCAGCCAACCACAGCACTGAAAGGTCTGGCACGGTCTTCTCTTCCACACACCTTTGTTTTCTGAGTTCTTTCTTTCTGCAGACTTGCCGTTGTGATTGCTCAGCCCCAGCACGAGCTGCCCTGTGCCTGGCAACTCTGCTGGGTGAGAGGCCCTGACTCTGAAGTAGAGAGGTCGTGGAAAAGTCTGACTGACACCTGCTTTCTTCACACTGATTTCAGTTCTGGGTCCATGCAGAACAAGCTGCTTCTCTCTTTAAATGGCTGTGTCTCAACTCTCTGCAGGGCTCCTCCCTCCTGAGTCTCCCAAGGCAGCGTCTTACACCTTCAGTTGTCCCTGTTGGTCCAGTATTTCCAGCCACTCACCCATCCTGGTCTCACTTTTAGCAAACTCCTGTCCTGTACCCTCCAGGTTAGACACAGCACTGCAGGTTTGGCTAAGCCGGGAGGAGCAGGTGCTCTGCTCCGGGAGCCTTACGTGGTCAGTGCAGTCTCCTGAACATGCTGCTACCGTTGGCCAGGGCTTGATGCCCGTGTTGCATCATCCTTTTGCTCTGCCAGCTCTTGCAGGCCTTTGCTTCTGTCCGTGCTTGGTTCACCTTGCTGGACTTGGGGTACCCAGTCCTCTGGTCATAATCTTTTTGGTGTGAGTTATTTCCTGGTCTTTTTACCTTTGTGATGCTCTTTGTGAATTTGACCCCGAAATCCCTCCATGATCGTCTTTGAAGCCCTTGCTCTGTGCCAGGCTCCAGGCCAGACACCAGGGAACTGAAGAAGTAGATCTGGCGCCTGCCTTAAGGAATTAGAACGAGCATTTTGTGTCTCATCTAAGAAAGCGGACAGAATGTCGAACGCAGAAGGCTGAGACGGGAACTTCACACCTGCCACCAGGTACCTGCCCTCAGGTTGGATCGCACCTCGCCTGTGCCTGGCCAGCCTTATGATCAGTACACCATGCCCGGCTTTTGCCCACCAGGAGCCCACAGGGGGCTGTCCTGTGCCGTGTTAAAACCCAGACGCCATCTGCACAGAGCTCCTGGGCTCGGGCGAGCCCTGCGGCCCGCACCAGCTCCGGGTGCACGCTTCACCTCTGCTGCCCCGCTGCGGGGTCCTAGTTCAGCACTGTAGGCGCATCACGTCCCTTTGCCCTTCTGCCTGTTGAGCAGGCACGTTTGCTGCCTTCCTCTTCCACCCGGGCATCGGAGGCTGGGTGCGTTGTTCCGATTCCTTACCAGCAGACGCCGTCACCCCCGGATTCACTGCCCACCACAGTTTGGCCTCCCACGGCAACGGCTGTAGTCTCTTGGGACTTCCTGGGTCTCCTGTTCTTTCTTCATTTTTCCTAGTTCATTGAATAAACTGAGAGCCCTTGGTCAAAATGACAGAGAAGCACACTCCGTCCTGGACTTCTGAGGTGCATCCTGGCCCAAGCCAGCCCCTGGCCGTCCCCTCATCCTCACCTGTGGTCCATGAGGCCGGCTCTGCTTTCTCTGGGGAGGCTGGGGTCGGGAGGTCGTCTGCAGCAAGGCCGTAGGGGTCGAGTGTGCTCTGAGCATTCGGCAGCCTCACCCCTGCCTCTTCCCCGTCTCAGCGTCACTGGACAAACCCCGTGAACTCTCTGGCTCCCGCTCTCCTTGAGTGTGATAGAATCAGAGAACTGAGATGACCTAACACACGTGGTATGTTTAGACGTGTTCACGCGGAGCAGGGGTCAGTCGTGCTTGCTGAGAGGAGCCCCGTGGACGCAGTGCTGGTTCAACAGTAGCCTCGGCTGAGTCTGGCATTTGGTCCACGTCACAACACTTGTGACTCACTGCATGTGGGCACCTGCTGGCTGCCTCGTGTGCATTCTCTCTCTTCATCTCCCAGGCTGCCTATGGATCTGGTTGGGAACCCAGTTTATTACAACCCCAGGTGACGCAGACGGAAATCGAGACCGGGAGATTGATGAACCCTGGCCTGCTTGACGTCAGAACCTGAATTCCTAACCACTCTGCTGTGCCATTCGGTCGTCTGGCACCTTCTGGAGTTTTCTAGAACACATGGCCCCTGATGAAAAAGAACCCAACGTGGTGAGCGTTGAGCGTGGCTGGGAAGATGACGATGTATGCGGAGGACAGAGCTAGGGGACCTCTGGGGAGCCCTACCCCACACCAGACAGGGCTGGGAGGAGGGACACAGGCTGGTGCGCAAGGCGTGTTGGAGTAGGGTCTCGAGCGGGGTCTGAAGGACACAGGACGCAGGGGAGGAGATGGAATAGGCAGGGACATGACTTGAGGCAACCCCGGGAGTCCAGACAGTTGTGCCCGAGGCTGGGGCTTAGCTCAGTGGTGCAGTGTGCTCGCTTGGCTCAGGCCCGGGGCCCAGCCCTCCGTGCTGCAAAACAAAGGAATGAGCAGTTGTGCTGGGCGTGGAGCAGGAGCACAGTGCTTGGCAGGCGTGTGTGGGTGTGTAGAACGTGTAGGGAATTAGGAGATGGAACTAAGTGTGAGTGTAAAAGTTGCAAGCAGTAACCCTTGGGCCACATTTTCTCTTGGTTTTCTAAATGCTTTAGATTGGTTATCAACACCTAAAAATTAGAGGATTTTTATGTAAGTTGGATTTACAGCCGCCCTTGAGCTAAGGGAGGTTCTGGCGGTTGCTGGGCCTGCCCCTCACATGGTGACAATGGTCTCCACCATGCGGGGCGAGTGCTCTCCATTCTGTCCCAGACCCACCTGCCCACTGGACTCCGTCTGTCTGGCCTCTGCGGGCTGCAGAGGTGGCCTGATGATGGGAGCCCTGGTGCTGGGTCAGAGGCGCTGGTGCTGTCCTTCCTGCCAACCGCAGGCACTGTGCGAGCCGGAGCCGTGTCCCGTCCTGCGCTGCTGGCTTGAGAGGGCTTAGAGGCGTGCCCAGCACACGGGCATTCTGTGACTGTGACCCTGCCTGGTGGCACACCGCGTCCTAGTGGCATGGATTTCGGAAGCTGCAGCAGCTCCAGACTCGGAGGGGAAAGCACTCCGAGGCGCACAGGGCAGCTGGTGGCCACCCGAGCCTTTCCTAGGGCCCTGCTGCGGCTGGTCAGGCGGCAGTGGATAGGCGGCCACGCCCCACAGCCTGTGTGTGTTCGAGGAAGGAACTGCTTTCCCAGGCTTGCTGTGTCCCTCCCCGTCATGGACTGGTGGCGGCACAGTACGGCTCTTTTCTTTGGACACACGCTGAACAATGGAGTGGAAAATGCATAAGCGAGGCTGTGGCGTGTGCTTCTGCGCCTCGCGCCGCACGGCAGAGATCACAGCCCGCGCTCCGGGCCCTGAGCGTGTTAGCAAGACCCGGGAGACCCAGTGCTGCCTTTGCCCCGGGACGTGCTCTTCCTTCTGGCTGCGGTGGCAGCGCTCCGCCACGTCGCAAACACTTGCAAGAAGAAAGCGAGGCTGCCGTCCCTTGGGCGTGGGCTGTGGGACATCAGAGCCCGGCAGAGGCAGCTCCCCCACGGCAGGGTCAGCGCCTGTGTAGCGTGTCCCTGTCAGCTTATCGCTGCTGATTCCTTGTGTTTCGAGCAAGGCAACGAGGGGCACTGTTGCTGCTGCCCCCCCCCCTTTTTTTTTTCAGCAGGTGGGGGGGTCTGCAGCTGTGATCAGAGCCGAGCTCTCTGCCCCCTGCAGCATCCCTGCTCTTTAGTTAAGTGCACCTTGTGGGGCCAGATTTGTCTCTGGACTGCGGAGGCTCCGAGAAAACGCCCTGTGCAAGGGTTGAAGGAAGCAAGCCCTTGTCTCCGTCCCGTGCAGAACGCGCTTCCTGCCATGGGCTGAGCACAGTCAGGCTTTGGCATCCAGCTCCAGCAGGACAGGGCAGGCTCAGCAGCCACCAGGCCTGGGTCCGACAACCATCTGACAGCAGAGCCTCAAGTCGTGCTGGGTATTCCTATATTTAGCAAAATAATATCTCTGAGCCACTTTTTCATTCTTATTTTTAGTAGCTGCTGATTTTTGTAGATAGTGATTTGGGTCTGATTGGGACATGATGGCAGCTCTTCAGTTCCAATTATAGAAGAGCTTTTGCCTGAGTCTTGAGGATGGAGTGAAGGTGGGGTCTTAAAGAGGTGCCCAACAAACTAGTAGAGGCCTAATCCTTGAGGGCCACGATCACGATGATGAAATATGGAATGGGCAAGTCACGCTCCCAGCCTCATAAAACTCTCCTGGGAGTCTTTGCATAGACATTTTGTCCAAGACTGGGTCCCACGACCCAGGACAGACTCTCCACAGGCTGTGTTGGCAAGTTTCACGTAGTGGGTGAGCTTTTTACTTACCGGGTGGTGTCCCTCCTGAGTGTGAGTGGCGTGGCATGGGGACTGTGCACAGTGGAAGCTGGGACTCGCCAGGGGTGAGTCCTCTGGCACCAGACAGGTGTGGGAACGTGCTGGAATTTGGTGAGCTGCCCCTGCTTCCATAAGAGAATCCCACAGGCCGTACCCGAAAGCACTTTGGAAGCTGATCTGACGTCATCACGTGACGGACAAGCCCAGGCGCAGCTCTCTGTTGGGTTTCTCCGTCTGAGTCTGCAAGGAAGACTGTCTCAAGTGCCCCCTGTGAGCCTGGATGTGCAGAGTCTTCACTCCTTGACTTTGTGGCAGGATGCGGTTCCTGCCGTGGCATCTCTGAGGATCATTTTCTGAGCAAGGCAAGTTGTAGAATGGCACAGCGTGAGCCTTCTAGTCGTTTTATATAGCTTATGATATAAAGCAACATGAAGTTCTGGCAGGTCTTTTCTTGTCTTTCGCTAACCCTCTGGGTCTTCCTGTAAGGAGCCAGAGGACCTGCTGCCACTTGCCATGTGCGTGGGGCGGTGCAGGCTGAAGGTCAGGCTCAGGCACTGGTGGTGGACTTGGGCAGACGGGGCCTGGAGCTTGGAGCTGGCCACAGCACTGGACAAGTATGTGGAGGTGGTTGTCCACACACGTGTCCTGGAGTCAGAGGCAACCAATGGGAAGGGCCGCGCAGGGCGATGCGTCTGCTGCACTCAGGCAGGAGGAAACAGTGGCCAGAGCAGGGTTGAGCTGGTCCCACTGCGAGGCCATCAGGGGCGGTGCTCCTGTCACCTTTAAGCGAGGCCTTCCTGAACACGCATAGGAAGTGGCGCGTCCCCTCTCCCAAGCACCCCGGGCACTCTTTCAGTTCTTGTTTTCCGTGGCACTTACACCATCTGGCTCGCTGTGTCACTTGGTGGTCATTGTCTTTCCACAAGAGGGTGTGAGCTCCCTGCACACAGGACCCTTGTCTGTGGTGCCCGGCACCTGAGCAGACAGCCCTTGCAGCAGGTCCTGAAGGAGGGAGGGAGGGGCGCAGGCTGCTGCCCTGTCCCCCGGGATCTGGAGGCCAGTAGTGTAGGAGGGGACGGGAGACATGCAGCTGGTGGCATCTGAGTGGCCTCTGGATCCTGGCCCCGGGAGTGTCCCCGTGGAAGTCGGAGAGTTTGCAGGAGAACGTGCAGAAACCCCAGCTTTGCAGGGTCTGGATTATGAGATGGTTTCTGAGCCTGGGCCTCAGGATCAGTGTGGCCTGGAAGAAGTAGCCAGCGGGAGAACCGGGCCAAGGACCCCCAAGTGTGCACCTTGTGCTGCTGTTGTGTGTTTGTTAACCTAGAGGCTCAGTCAGTGAGTGAAATTCTGGTGGAGGTGCACACTCCTGCTTGGGGTGGGAGGGGACGGGAGGGGACTCAGGCTGCCCTTCACAGCAGGTGTGAAGTCGTAGCAGATGCTCCACCTCAACAGGTAGCCCGAGTGGGAGCTCCCCACTCGCCCTTCTCCAGGTGTTTGATCACAACCACGAGCCCACGGTGTTGAGAAGGCAGTTTGCGGCCGTGGTGGTAGTGACCTGGGCACATCACAGCTCTCTGGAGCCGCACTTCTCTCACGCTGCTGGGGGTGGGATGGAGGGAGGAGCTGCCTGGGAGTCTTGTGTTTCCAACCCAGAGGTCCGGGATGGGCCTGAGCGTCTGCACTTCTGGTAAGTTCCAGGGTACTGCTGCACCTGTGCACACATCAATAGAGAGATGAAAGTCTGCCTTGAAATCTGCTGCCCCTGCTGCAGTGCTCCACAGCTCGCGCTGGCGGCCCGCAGGGGCTCTCCACCGGGGCTCAGTAGTTCGCGGGGGTGCTTAGCAAGCACGGGGAGAGTCTCCCTTCCCAGCGTGGCTTTCCACGGAGGCACCCTGTGACGACTGTGGCCAAGCCTGGCTTCCCGACAGAGCTTCCTGAGGCCAGCACTGGCTGCCGTGATCTTGCACACCGGGGGCCACTCCCCCGGGGGCAGGCGGTGTGGTGTGTGGGAGGGTGGGCTGTGTGAGTGCAGAGCCCCAGATCAGGTGGGGCCCCACAGACCTGGGTCAGGGCAGAAGGGTGCTCTTAAGGTGTGGACACCTGGGGCATGTGCTGTTGTTGCAGTGACTTCCTGGGAGATCTAATGGGGGATGAAAAGACAGGAAGCCGTGCAGTTTGGAGTCTGTGTCCTGCTGGTCGGGATCTCTTGTAGCAGGTTATAAACAGGTCACACCATCTCCCTTCCACCCCACTGGGAGGCAGAGCAAGGGGTCCTGTGAAAGGAGGGGCAGAGGACTCCTGCTGTGGCTGCGCGGTTCCCAGGGTGCTGACGCCTGCTCCTCTGCCCTGGTGTGCTGTAGGACCGCTCCTTTTCTATGAACTCTGCCCCTTCACCATCCCTCACCTCCTGTCAGTCACACGTGATCGCTGCTGCTGATGCAGGTGCAGGGCTAGTGTTCACAGCCACCAGGGCTCCCGGGGGCATGCAGTGAGGTTCCATGGCCCTCGGGTCACAGCGCGTGTCCCCGCTGGTCAGGTGACCTTGTTTTACATGGGTCTCTACTAGAGACGCTCATCTAGTGCACGTTGCTGCCTCGTTGTGGGTAGGAATGTGCCAGGGAAGCCTGTCTGTGTTAAGCCAGGGGACCATGCTAAGCTGAAGTCGCCAACAAAAAGCAGAAAAACATGAAAACCTGACGTGTAAGAGACACTTGCTGAGAGGGCGAGTGCTCCGGTGAGCAGGCAGGACGTCACCTTGCCCTCACTGTCCACTGTTGTCCTCCAAAGGCCACCACAGCACAGTGCTGATCGATTTGGGTTACAAATAAATTTTAGCAAGTATGCAAATTCACATATGCAGAATTTGTGAGTAATATAGACACTTCCCTTATAGGTGACTGAACTGTAAGGACCAGCACAATCCAGGCAAAAATAAATAAATAAATAAATGGGCTTTTCTCTCCCCTCAAAGAATTTGATAATTGAAATGGGGGGGTGCGTTTGGAGTAGTCAGCCTGAGCAACCTGTCGACTTTGGCATCTGACCCACAGGACACAGAGTGGCTCCACTGAATCACGTGGGTGGCTCCCCTCCTGGCGCTCGGCACCCTCGCACTTTCCTGCCCTGCTGTGGGCTGTGCTGGTGGCTTGGTGCCTGTCCGTAGAACGGGCAGGTCATGTGCTCTGGGCTGTGCCGTCCTACTGTCCTCAGTGCGTCCACCGCACCCAGCACGGGATCCATGCTTTAGAAGGCTGACCCTAGACCTTGGGTGTGCGAGCTGAGAAGCGGCGGTGCTGTCCAGGTGCCCCAGATCCTGGCCCTGGGCTCCTGAAATCCAGGATGTTCTGAGAGCAAAAGCGTGTCAGGGCCCCTGGCAACCCCCGAGGGACGCACACTCGGGACAGTGACGTGAGCTACTCACAGCCTTGGGGTAACTGGCCATTCATTTGGCCTTAGAAATATCAGTGTATTTGATGGCGGGGAGCGTTGGGCCAGGGGTGGTGTGTGTCCTGGGTCACTGCCTCTCGAACATGGAAAAAAATAATGATGATGATTATGGAGTTGAGCTGGGTTAGGGTTAGGGTCGAGGTCCTGGTCCCCAGTCTCAGGAGACGTGGTCACATGTGGTGGGATTTGGGGGTCCTCTGATGAAATGCCATCCGGGCATTCAGGGTTTAGAAGAGGAGCAGCTGGAGACCTGAGTGCTGTGGTCTCTGGCTGATGAGAGTAGAATTAGCTGACGTGACCCACTGGCGTGACTCCTGAGGGGCAGCCTGCGGAGTGGGAAGCCCAGGGTGGGTGTGAAGCGTGCCCAGCACAGTTTCTGGTGAGGCCTGGAAAGCTGGGAGAGGACAGCCAGGAACTGGTCAGTTGTGAGGCTTCACTGTTGACCTGAAGATGTGCACATTGGGGCTGTCACTCCCGCACGTGCGAGTGTCCGCAGGCTCACGGGCAGGATGCGGGAGACAGACGGTCCCGAACCTCAGGTTTGGGAAGAAAAACCTCGCTCTGATGCCCAGTTCAGCTGTGGCTCGTGGGGAAGTGTGTGAGCGAGGTGTGTTCTCTCAGCAGAAGAGCCCCGACACCTGCTCTCCAGAGGGGGCGCCACCCTGCTGCTCACACTTGGCACAGGTGCCCTCTCCTTCCCTGGGCGCATTCTCCTGTGTAAGTGTGCACGCTCTGACTGCAGTGCAGTGAGAGCTGGGGCCTCGCAGACCCTGCGCCTTTGGTTGTGTTTTGAGAAGGTGAGCTTTCGAGTGCACACTTGGATTTCACGTTCACACACGTGGCATGCAGCCTCTCCGAGGCTCACGTTTCAGGTTTCTGTGAGCTAAGAAGTGTCAGGCTGGGAAATAACATTAAAGTAAAAATAATGGAAATTCTTACTGTAGTCAGGAAGTACTGAGGCTGGTCTGAGGGTCGGGAGTCCTGGGGGAAGGTGGCTTCACAGTGGCGTTTGAAGGCAGCGCTGGTCCTCAGGAATGACCTGGCTGGCCACGAGTCTGCGTGGACAGCCTGCTCGCGAGGCCGCTCTGGGAGCCGTCCTCAGGCAGAGCTCTGAGACTCCTGTCCACCTGGCGGAGCAGGCCTCACCTTCTGAAAGGCAGTGTGAGCCGAGGGCAGAGCACCAGCCTGACGGCCTGCCGGGGCAGGGGTGTCGCGGGGTGAAACACCTCAGCCCCGAGAGGGCCCAGGGACACCCAGGAGCCCTTCCCACGTGCCCTCTCTCACAGTGCCCTCTCTGTGACCTGTGTCCCGACCTCTGTCACTGGCTGTTGGTCTTGCCTCTTTGAACTTCGTGTACCTGAGATAATAAGTATAGGTGGGGGGGGCTCCACTCACTCACAGTAGTAAATCACTCCACACGTGAGCTCCTGGGCACGCTGGCATGACAGCATTGAGCCCACAGAGGGACACTGCTGGTAGTGTGGCAATTTAAGGAGCACAAAGTAGGGGTCCTCGGGGGCGTGGCGTGGTGGCTGGGTCAGGGGCCTTGTCTCCTGAGCCCTTCGCACTGGCCTTGGCCTGCAGGTCTCACGGTGCCGCCCTCAGACCCCTGCCCACTCCAAGGACAGCAGCCTGTGAAGTCACTGGATGAGAGCCCACCTAACTAGTGCGCCTGCGTCCTGCAGGGTCCACTGCAAAGACCCTCTTTCTAAAGGGGCCACATTCACAGGTTCCTGGGGTCAGCACGTCAGCGTGCCTTTGTGGGGGGCGCGGCTCAGCCACAGACCTTCCCATGATGCCCCCATCTTGCTCCTGAGCCTCCGCTAGCTTGTTTGAGCCCAAGCAGCCCTCATGAAAACCCGTCGCCCTTTCAGTGGTGGAGTGGAAACTCTGCAGACGTGTTCAAGTGGACACCAGCTTCCTGGGGTGGTCACAGAGAAGAGAGCGTGGTTCTCTTGGCCTTGGAAAATGGCCATTTTTCCCATGTCCTTTCCTTCCTTCAGAGGTGTTTTGGTCTTTACTTGGCCAGCTGTTGGGGTTCGCTCACAGACCACTTATTCCCGGCCTTGTGCCAGAAACTGTGTAGAAGATTTCTGTGCAAGACAAGGTGGGGCGAGAGGAGGGGGAAGGGTGGGGAGGGAGGGGGCGGAGGCAGAGGAGCCACCGTGTGACGTGGGACCTGAGTGGCAGGTCCTGAGAGCCTCTGAGGCGGCCCCGAACGCAGCTTGGGGGCCCGCCGCGAGCGTGTTCCAGCTGAGAGCGGGCGGCCGCGCCTGCGCTGTGCTCCTTGGTCTGCTCTGGTGTGACCCAGAACAGCCTGGCAGGCAGGACGGTGCGTTTCTTTCTGATGAGTCTTCGTGGACATTGGCCTGTACCTTCATGTACTTGGCCTCTGTCACCGTCACGCAGCTGCTCCTGCTTATCTGGATGTCACTGAGGTGACAGACGGTCGCTCCTCTGGACCTGGAGAGCGTCCCCCGCTCGAGGCTGCACGTGCCTGTGTAGCAGCAGTGTGTAGGAGAGCGGTGGTTTTACATGCAGTCATTTATTGGCTCCAGAAACGAGTGTCCGTGCAGTGATGGGGAGGGTCCCTTGGGAGGCATGGCCGGAGCTGTGTCCTGGGCCCCGCTGGTGCTCTGCCCCGCCCTGCCGCAGGGGAGCTTCCCGACTCAGTGAACCCAGGCCCCGCTGTGGCCATCTAAGGGTTGGAAGGACCGGTGCTCTGTGAGTGTGAACGGGGAGACCATGGGTCACAAACATAGTAACGTGAGACGTAGGCATAGGAGCACTGGCGGGTGTGGGAAGGCCGTCTTTCTGCCGGCGCTGTCACCCCCGCACGGCTCAGTTTCCCCACCGTGTGAGTGGGGGGCTCACTGCCCCCCGCTGGGGCTGCCCTGCAGGCCAGCCGTAGACAAGTGCACCTGCCTGAGCTCGTCCAGTCGGGGCCAGCAGCTGCCCACGATGCTGTCAGCTGGTGCGCAGGGGAGCTTGTCCCTCTCCACGGCACCTGTGGTGTGACTGAGGCTGTGGTCGCTGTTTGTCATGATGATTGACTGTCGTTTATGAGGTGTTTAAAGACTTTGTTCTTGCTTTCACCTGTAGTCCGCCGTGTGGGATTTATATTAATGAATCACGGGGTGTTTGTTTTCACCCTCTACTCAAGGACTGGAGCCTGTCATTACCTTCTAAGAAGGCAGCAGCATAATTGCAGGACTGTCCCTCTGAGTGTGTGTCAATCTACTTAGAGGACACCCACCCGCGGCTGTGGGCAAGGGCCACCTAGGTCTGTTTGTGATCTGTTCTTTGATCTTGATATGTCACATCACCCTTCAACAAGACAGGCGTTGTCCTCTGCTGTAAACTACCTGGTACCGTAACCCGGGAGGAAAACTCGGAGGCAGAGTAAAGCTATTACTACTTTTACTTCTACTTTTTTAGAGAGAGCTTAGAGAGAGAAAGAAAGATTTTTTTTTCTTTTTAGAAAGAGCTTAGAGAGAAAGATTAGAGATAGCTTTTTTTTTTTTTTTTAGAGCTTAGAGAGAAAGAGAGAGAGTTTGAAAGAGAGAGATTTCTTTTTTAGAGAGAGAGAGCTTAGCTTTAAGAGTTTCTTTCTTTTTTCTTCTTTCTTCCTCGGGAGCCTCAGCTTGACTCTGACCAGGAATTACTTCTTTTATCTGGTTTTTCTTTTGTAACCGCTCTGCCTACGTTTTGGCCGCTCTGATTCTTTTCTTCTTCTCCGACCCGAACTCTTCTTCCGACCGAGCGACTGCATGACTGACTGAATGAATTCATTCTTCTCTCCACTCCGACCGCTTTCACCCGGTTATATACCTTTAGCTTTGCGGGTGCCTCACGTGCATTTACAGGTGCGTCACATACATACTTATTATCAGGTGGAACTTATGGCTTCCAGCTGACCGCAATAGCCATCTCCCTAATTGGGGCTCCTTCACTCTGCAGGGACTTGGGTGGTGGTCCCTGTGGTGTCCTGGCAGGGTGGTCCGACCCTGGAGGTTCCTAGCTCAGCTTGCCCCTCACGTGGCTCTGCTAAGCTCAGGACATCACGTCTCGGTCCCTGCCCCAGCGGTGCTGAGCAGCACCAGAATTCTCAGTGTCTCTTCCAGACATTGAGGAGTTTCCATAACTGTCACAGCAGCCACTCTGGTAAGCATTTGACAGAGGGGGGGAGAGAACAGCCTTTGAGCCTGGGGGTCTGGAACTGCGCCATGGCCACCCCTGCAGCGTGGGTCCACGCAGGGGTCAGCGCCGCGACTCTGGAGGGACGCCATCCAGCTCCTGCGCAGAGGCGGTGGCCCCGAGGGAAGGGATGCGGTGACGAAACAGATCTTCCCTGGAGAGCCGGCGCTTGGTGACCGGTCCCCGTTCCAGCGTGGCTGCTGCTTCCTGCGGTCCCTCGCCCTCCTGGCCAGGGCGTCTGTCCCTGCCTCTTGCTGGTTGTGGGTGCCGCACGGTGCACGTGAACTGTGAAGCTGAAGGGGAAGGAGCGCTCCGGGGCAGCACTGGGGCTGTGCCCGAGCCCCCGCGCGGCGAGGCGTGGCTCAGTCGGCAATGAGCCACAAACCTCAGGGACACAGCTCAGTGGGAAGTCCTCGTGTGGACCTCACAGGTTGGTGAGCTTCAGGTGGTGACAGGCCCTGGGGAAAACTGCCAATGCCTCGGAGTGTGCCCGCAGTGAGCCCGCGGCACAGCACCCGCAGGAAGTGGCGCGGCCGGGTGCTGGGGCAGACGGCTGTCAGAAGAGTCGCTGCTGCAGTTAGCCTGGGGCTCTCTCTTCACCGTGGGAGGGAGTGCGTAGCTGCACTGATGACCGTATGTCCTTAATGTCAAATGTTCTGTCACCTTTTCCTATTCCTTGTGTGTGTGTGGGGGGGGGGTTCTGGGGATTAGACCCGAGTGCTCCCACATCCTAGGCAAGGGCTTTACACATCCTTCCACTGTTTTTTGAATTTTGTTTTGGGACAGAGTCTCATTAAGTTGCTTAGGGCCTTGAACTTGAGACCCTCCTGGCTCGGCCTCCCGAGTCGCTGAGATCAAAGCGTGCGCCACGGCACCTGGCTTCACCTTGTTCTCGCAGTTTGTGGTCGACCTGTCATCACAATTTACTGTTAGGTTTGGTCTCCATTTTGAGTAGGTTGAATGGTCTTTTTTCTGGCCATACTTGCCCTCCTCCAGTGAGCACCCCACTCTTCATTTGTTCCAGCTGTGGGGTGTGTACTGCGTTGGGTCGTGTCCCCTCAAAATTCTTATCTTTCCCAAGAGCTCAGAAAATGACCTTATTTGGAAGTGGGTTCATTGCAGATATAATTAGTTACGATGAGGTCATGCTGGAGTAGGTTGGGCCCTAATTCCACACGACTGGTGTCCTTGTAAGAAGAGACACAGAGACACACAGGGAGATGTGCCTGTGCAGTCACAGACACACACAGCTTGGAGCGCGCGTAACACCAGCAGTTGCCAGGAGAACGGCGTGGAGATCTCCCCAGAAGGAACCAGCCCTCCAGCTCTGTGATTTTGAACTTGTAACCTTCAGAATTGTGAAAGAATCCGTTTCTGTTGTTTGAAGCCACCAGTTGTGGCAGTTGGTTATGGTGTGGGAAGTCACTGGCCTGTGGGCTGGGTGTCGCTTCTCAGCCTACACCCACGGGGTGTGAGTAGCTCTTCTCTCACAGTGGTCTCTGTTAAATCAGTAGTCTCGTGCGGAGGCTGGGCCTCTGCTAATGACCACTGCAGTGGCTTTTGCTGTTGCAGAGTGCCAGCACACGCTCACCTGTTGGTGTTCCTGTCGTCACCATCGAGGGGGCATGAAGGAGCCCTAATTAGGAAGGGCTGTTGCAGCTAGCTGGAAGCCATAAGTTCCACCTGATATGTATGTGACGCACCTGTAGGCACCCGCAAAGCTGAAGGTATATAACCGGGTGAAAGCGGTCCGAGTTAGGAGAACGGAGAATTCATTCAGTCAGTTGTGCAGTCGCTTAGTCGGTCAGAAGAAGAGTTCGGGTCGGAGAAAAGAATCAGAGCGGCCAGAACCTAGGCAGAGCGGTTACAGAAGAGAAACCAGATAGAAGAAGTAATGGCTGGTCAGAGTTAGGCTGAGGCTCCCGAGGAAGAAAGAAGAAAGAAACAAGAAGAAAGAAGAAACTCTAAAAAATAATCTTTCTCAAAGCTAAGCTCTATTTTTCTTTCTCTCTCTCTAAGCTAAGAAGATAAGAAGACAAGAAGCTAAGCTCTTTCTTTCTCTCTAAGAAAGCTCTCTTTAATCTTTCTCTCTAAAAATCTTTCTTTCCCTCTCTAAGCTCTCTCTAAGAAAGTAGAAGTAAAAGTAATAATAGCTTTACTCTGCCTCCGAGTTTTTCTCCCGTGGCGCCGTGGCTGGCCATGACAGGCAGCTTACAGGGGCAAGGTGGGAATCCGCTGGCAGCGTCCACCAAAGGCAGTGCATTTCCCCCTAGACGTGGCTGTGAAGGTGTGCTCGGGCTGCAGGCCCGGGGGTTTGGAACAGGAGATGGAGTAATGATGCGTCATTATCATCAGTGCCCTTTAAAAGGAAGCCCTGGCCCCAGACAGAACCTAAGATTGTGTGTCAGTGTTAACCCAAGAAAGGTGGCATCCTGGCCCAGCAGTGCCATCATCCAGTGTGACGGTGTCTTGACTGGCTCCCTGGAGGGCCATCCCGCATGGCCAGCCCCTGGCTGAGTCTCAGTATCACGCCCGCAGGCTACTGGGTTTGGGCAGAGGAAGTGAATCCCATAGTAGACCCGCCCCAGCAGGAAGTGGTGAGAAGCTGGTTGATGGTCTAGACCCGATTCTGCAGCAGCTCTTTGTGAACCCCGTGTAGCGGCTCACAGGCTGTGGGCCCTTCCCTGAGCCCCGCCGCCTGCTGCAGTAAGCGCAGCAGTCTGCTGCCCGCTCAGCCCTGCTGGGACTGGGAGCTCTCAGCCATCACTACTGCTCCTGCAGTAGTTCTGTTTACTGCGACGTGTCAGCAATCTCTAATTCAAAAAGAAACAAACATTTAAATAGGATATTTCACATGTGAAAAGAATAAAAACTTTCTTAACATTATATGGTGGGATCACATTTCTAGTAACTTTCTAAGAAAAAACTTGTTTTAGGTATTACTTTTAAAAATCTTAACACTGGTGTGATCTGATTCTCAGATCTCTCTTAAATATATTCTTAACAGGTGAAATATTCTTAGATGTAAAAGATATTATAACTACACTTGTAACTCAGCCTTCGTTCCTTGGGTAGATCAAAATGTACCTGGCATTTATAAGAACCTGGCTATCTAATGATGCATTTGACAAAACTTTTTGATGTGAACTAGTCTCATCCCTTTTGAATATGACAAGAGAAAAGCACTAACCACCTTTGAGGAGCCATCTTCTGTGATGGTGACCCCCACCAGAGGGGGGGACTCTGGATTCACCAGGAGGTAGACCAGAGCTCACCGATGGTGCCCTGGTTGAAGGAGCACCATCCTTCAACCAGCTGCCCTGTCGTGGCCTAACTTCCCCCACAGGGACAGCTCACTCTTTCGCTGAGTTGTCTGTGTAAAATAATCGAGGAGCAGCACGTCCAGCCCCATCCCTCACCTCCTGGCCCTTCTGCACCAGCACTGGTTTGAGGTGCCAGCTGCTCTACCCTGGCATTGTGTAGGGTGCATTCTAAGCGCTGCTTCTGTGAACCAAGTTCCCGTCAGAGCTTCAGTGTCACGCAGGAAGGCAGCCAGCCAGAGTGGGGAAGGGTCAGAAATGAATGTGTAGTTTTTTTAAGCATTTCTTAGGTAAAGAGGTCACTTTTTTTTTTTTTTACGTGGTGCTGAGGATCAAACCCGGGCTGCGCATGTGCTAGGTGAGCGCCCCACCACTGAGCCACAACCCCAACCAAGAGGTCACTTTTTAATAGACATATTGTAATACTAAGGTGAGAAGCAAGCTTTTCCCTGGTGTAGAATTTCACACCAGCTGGTTCCAGGCCTAAGCTCTGTCTTGGTCCCAGCGGCTGTGGGGTGTGCCCTGTGAAGAGCCCGGGTTACAGGGGCGGCGCTTTGAAACTCTGTATTTATACTCTTACAGCATCTGTGTGGTAGACAGCAAGAAAGTCGGAATAGTTTCGGTTTGAGAACTGATGAAACTAGTATATTCAGTAATATTCATAAAAACGTCTTTTGGTGTTTTTTAGTTTTTTATATTTTTTGGTGGTGCTGGGATCTGACCTGAGGCCTTACACGTGCTTTAATAAGCAAGCTCTCTTCCACTGAGCTCTGCCCCAGCCCGACACTCACAGTTCAGTTATCTCTTCTTTCCTAAGCCTCTGTAGTCAAAGCCTAAAGGGGTGCTTCAGCCAGTGTTGCTAAGGTAAGGATGGTGGTCACACGTCCTCCGGAGAGCCTGGGCCTCACGGAAGGCTCAACTTGCTCTTTTGAAGATACCGAGTGGAGCTCGATCAGGAAGAAGCCAAGAAATGGCTTCCAGAGCCGCGGTGCCGCCGGGGAGCCGTGGCAGGAGGGCTGGGGGATTCCTCTGCTGGCGGGAGCTGCGGGCCCTGAGCCCCAGCCACGCCTCCTTCTGGGTCTGGGGGCTGATGCGGTGGCACAGCAGGTGGTGAGGAGCCAGCAGGTGATGTTTGTGGAGCAGTCAGCCAGCTCTCTGTCACGGTGACAGAGCACCTGCTGGGGTCAGCCTAGCAGAAGGAAGGGGCGTTCCTGCTCAAGGTCCAGGGCTGCTCGCCTCTGTTGCTGGCCTCCCGTGTGCACAGTCCCTCACGGCGGGAGTGCGTCTGAGGGGGCACAATGGCCCCATGGCCACAGGGAAGCAGAGGCAGAGACGAGAGCCAGGTCCCAGCACGTCCTCAAGGGCAGCCCATGGCCCAACTTCCTACCCAGGGCCCCCCGCATAGAAGCCCCACCACCTCCCAGGGGCACCTCGGGCTGGGGACCAGCCTCCACACATGGCCCTGGAGGACGTTCAGGATCCCTTCAAGGCCCTGACGCTGAGTATGGGAGCAGCATCCTGCGTGGCGCTGAGGGCGTCCGTCAGGACTGTGAGGAGGAGCCGTGCGCACCGAGAGCTCTGCCTTCCTGCCACCGCAGCGCCGCAGGGGCAGCTCCTCTTTCTGAGGCTTATTCTTCATCCTGTAGAGCTGTGCGTCCCCTCCGTGAGAAACAGGGTGGTCAGCGCCTGCCTTGGCGGCTGGGCCTTGGGCGGGGTGTTTTAAGGTGTCCGCCAGCCCTGCCCAGCCTGTGGCCACTGGTAGTTGGTTTCAGAACACGTGCTGAGTGTCGTCCACAGCTGTCTTGAACGTGGGTGTGAATCACGCTGCAGTTGTCTTGGTTCATGACCGTACTTTAAAGTGCCCGAGCTGGGTCGGGGTGCACCAGTGGTGGGGCGAGCCAGCCTGCCTGAGGCCCGGGCCCACCCTGTGCTGCAGTGCCACCTCCCGCCGGCCTCACCTGGTTCTCCTTGGCCTGCCACCTCCCTGCTCTGAGCTGTCTGGAACTTCCAGCACTGAAACCCAGAGACTCCTCAGTGACGTCGCTGTCCTTGCCTCTGCTCGCCCGCTCTGCCCCCACCACCCTGGGTGCTTCCAGGTCCTGATCACGTGCGTGAAGGGGCGGCGGGGGCAGGGAAGTGAGCCGAGCAGCACCGGCCTGCCCAGGCCTCTGTCGCCCGGTCCGTTCACCCGTTTCCCTGGCAGGCTGCTCTTGTCCACACACCCTCCCGTTTCCAGGGTCGGCCCTGCGGGCGGGCAGGCGGGGCTGTCAGGATCCTGTTGCCATCCTCCGCCACCTTGCTTCAGCTGTCAGTCAGCCGTTCCCCTCAGGGTGGTGGGGGCAGTGCTGGAGAGCGCAGTCTGCATTTGTTGGTTCCTGTAAAAACAAAAACAAAGCCACTGAGCGCCCACGCCTGCGCGGAGCTCGGCTGTCCAGGGCCGTGCAGCGCTGCGCCCCATGGGCGCCGCAGAGGACGCGGAGAGCCTTCCCAGCTGCCTCGGACAGCCCGCCCCGTATCTGCACATTTTAAAATAGCAGGCAGGTGCTGTCATGTGGGCATAAAAGGAACAGGGCATGGGGAGAAAAGACCCCCCTGTGCTCCTCTCTCTGTCCTCCCCATCGCCCCCACCCAGTTAGGGCTCCCCTCCCCACACACTGGCTGCTGTCTGTGGCTTTCCAGCTTACAGACACGTGCGCACAAACACAGGGAAGTGCCTCTCCTGTCCTGCTCTTTCTCCCTGTGGACAGGGGAGCAGAGACCCCAAGGCCCTTCTTTTGTTGTTGAGCAGTGTCTCTGCTGGCCGCGGAGAGCTTCCTTCCCTGTTCCTGGGTTTGCTGTGACTTCTTTAACCAGTCTCATATCCAGGGCACTGGGTCATTTCCCACATGGGGTATTAAAAACAACGTCACGGGGCTGGGATTGTGGCTCAGCAGTAGAACACTCTCCTAGTACGTGCGCAGCCCGGGTTCGATCCTCAGCACCACATAAACATAAGTGCATTGCATTGTGTACAACTAAAGCAAATAAATAAACATTAAAAAAAAAAAAAAAAAAAAAACGTCACAGGGGAGCCAGGTCTGGTGGCTTTGCATGTGATCCCAGCAACTCCGGGGGCTGAGGCAGGAGGATTGCAAGTTCAAATCCAGCCTCAGCCTTAGTGACACTGTCTCAACAGAAAACGTAAGGAGTGGTCAGTAGTTAAGTGCCCCTGGTTCTATCTTTGGTATCAAATAAAATAAAAACAACATCACGGTGAGTGACCGCAGACCAGGTCCTGTAGCGTGTGTGCCTGTAGTCCAGACCTGGTCAAGGGCACGTACATTTCCAACCCTGAGAGCTTCAAGGGCAACGGGCTTCATCTCCCTGCGAGGCACCTTGGCCCCAGCCTCAGAACAGTGCTCCGGTGTCTGCTGGCAGCTTGCTAGTCTGATGGATGGAAGACAGCTCACCATGACTTTGAATCGTGTTCCTCTCATTTGACTGAAGCTGAACATCATATAGTTGAGTCGTCTGTGTTTCTTTTTGTGAGAATGATCTGCTGTGTTCTTTGCTGTCCCTGTTGGCCCGTCCCCTCCATGTTCAGGGACTCTGTTAGCAGGTTAGGCCTTGGGGCTGGATGCAAATCGTAAACATTCCCTATTTTGCATTAGCCTTTCGACTTTGCTTCTGATGGTTCTTGTTGCCCACGCAGACAGCAGCTGCTGGTTTTTGTGTAGTTGAGTTCCTCGTTCTTGTGTAGATTCTGTATTTTAAGACATGGCTGGGCCCTCATTCTGAGGTCATAAGGAAGATCTATGTTTCCTCATAATGCTTTAATAGCTTCATTTTTTACACGGATGGCTTTGATGCATTTTTCCTGATGTGTCATGTAGAAGTATGAGTCAACTGTTAGTCTATCTATTTATTTTTTGAAGCCCTATAGCCCGGTTGTCTTCAGGCCAGTTAATGAATTCTCCTAATTAGTTTTTCTTCTTCACGAATTTTCAAGGTCCAAAAAGCTGTCTGCTCTCGCGGAAGCCTTGAGAGAAGTCTCCCTCACCAAGGGGCAGCTGGGGCTGGAGCTGGAGGAGCTGGAAGCAGCGGCCCTTCTCGTCCAGGAGGAAGAAGCTGCTGGAAACGCAGCCCGCTCGCCCTGCACGCAGCCCACGCCTTGCTGCGCCCTGGAGCCCAGTGATTCCGAAGGGTCGGAAGGGTCGGAATCCTCGGGCTCTGAAGACTCGGCCTCAGAGCAGGACTCGCTGGCAGAGCGGCAGCATGTGCCTGGGGCTTCTCTGCGGGGCCCCTTTCTGGAGGAGAGCGGTGCCCTGCCTCCGGCTGATGGCGGGGCAGGCCTGAGGTCCGCCGTGGGGCAGGGGGCGCTGCTGGCCTCTCCCCAGGAGCCTGCAGGGCGCAGGCCTCTGATAGAGGAGCTTGGGGACCATCTTAGGACGACACTGCAGCTTTCCATGTCAGAGGGAGCCGCTGCGAGGAGCCACAGCAGCACGCAGGACGGAGACAGGCAGGAGGTGCCGGGGACCGACTCGGGCCAGGCGCTCTTGGCAGGGAAGTAGGCGGCGGGGGAGGGGGGGGGGTCCTCTCCCGCGCTAGAGCCCTCCCGTGCGCTTGGCACTTTTTCTTTGTATATACGTCTTTCTTAAGTGAGCTGATTTTTATACCTTTCAGTTTCTTTGTTGCTTCTTGAAAAATAAAAGTTCTGAAGTGCTGTGACTGGAGTGTCGCTGGTACTCAGAGAACGACAGTCCTGCCCCAGCACCTCGGGAACATGAGCCTGTTAACCATCCCTTCCGTCTGTCGAGGGCCCCGCGGCGTGCGGGTCACCACAGTCGGGCGGTGGGCTTCCCGGTCACCTGCGTGTCCCCCAGCCCCGTGTTGTCCTCACCTCCCACATGGCCGCGTCCCACCCCTGACCGCTCCTCGCTGCGCTTGCTCCACAGCGCCTGTGTCCCTGGGTGGTGGCACGTGGACTCGCACAGCACGGCTGTCTCAGCCAGTCCTCCCTCCTCGGGTCTGTTCTGACCCTGATCCCTGTGGCCGCAGGACCAGGAGTTTTCCAGGGGATTTTCTTCCATTGCTGGTGACTGTGTCGTTGAGCAGGTTGCTCCTCGCCCCTGCTGATGCGCATTCGGGCTGTTAGAAAAACAGCTGCTCTGGACGCTCGTGCCCAGGCGAGGTGTGCCCAGAGCTCTCGTTTCTCTCAGGTGGACACCTGGAAGTGCCACAGCTGAGCCGTCCAGGAGGTGTGTGCCCGTGGCGTTCTCACCTTTACTCACAGCTGGCCATCTGCTGTCCCGGCAGCAGGAGACCGGAGTCCAGCTCCTCCCGGGCTTGCCCGCACCGGGTGTGGTCGGTCTCTCAGTTTTTTCCATTCTAATACGTGTGTGGAGGAATCTCATGGCGTGGCTTTTTTTTTTTTTTTTTTTTTAACTTAAGGGTTTTACCACTTGAGCCACATCCCGTTTCTTTTTATTATTATTTTTTATTTTGAGATGGTCTTGTTAAATTTCCAAGGGTGGCCTTGAACCTGGGACTCAGCCTCCCGAGGCCCTAGGATCATAGGCACGTGTGCACCACCGCACCCCGCTCCTCGCGGCTTTGGTTGGCATCTTCGTGAGATCCGGGGTGTTGGGCATCTTTTCACGTGCTCGTTTGTCCCATCTTTTTGAAGTGTGTGTTCAAATCTTCTGCCACGTTTTTTAAAAGATAGCTGGTTGTTTTCTTGTTTGAGCGTCGTGGGGTCCTTGGAGCCTGGTGCGGGTCTTGGTTAGTGGTTGTGTATCCGGCCACTTCTCGTGCCTTGGCTTAGTTGTATCCTGAGGGTGCTGGACCTGTGTTCCTGCAGATGTCTCTCACCTTTGTTTTGGGTGCCCTGAGCGGCCTGCTGCGGTCGGTCCTGGTGGGCCTGGCCAGGCGGGTCTAAGGCAGTGGGGGCCAAGGCGTGCTTTTCCTGGAGGCTGACTCTCCCTAGTGTCCTCGCTGGGCACCTGCCCACTGCCTGCTGGAAGCTGCGCTCTCAGGTCCTTGCCTGGTCACTCACTGCCCTCATGAGTGCTCGAGGGCCCTCCCCATCCCCGTCCAGGCCTGCCGCCTCTCCCTGCGGGTACCCGTCCCTGTCCAGGCTGCTCTCGTCCCTGGGGCTGTCCCGCAAACTGAGCTGCCTTCTCTCCTGGGGTCCACCAGGTTCTGCCTGGACTGTCCCTCCTGCCTGGGCTGGGGTCTTTCAGGGCAATGCTTGGGGCCTTCACCCATCCCTGCGTGTCAGCCCCCTCCTCCTGACGGTCGGTGTCTTGCCCACCACTGTCCCTTGTGCTCCCGTGTCCCTTTTTGGCTGTGTCCACCCAGGGAGCCGATCTGGCCACAGTCTCTCCACCTTGACCCGGAGCGCAGTCTCCAGCTGTGTTTCACCTGTGTGTCCCCACTGAGCTCAGGCTCCCAGGAGGCGGCTGTGTCCTGTGTCACCACTGGGTGGTCAGCGCCGTGCTCCATGAACGTGTGGCGAGGGGGGAGCAGACGCAGCGGAGCCGCCTGCTTTGGGGAAGAAATGACGTGAAATCTGATATGCATTAATCTCAGCTGCGTTTTTTTATTCCAAGAAAGGGCTCGATCCCTTTTGCTTTGGATTTAGGACTGCGAGGATTTGTGTTTCTGGTATGAATTCCAGCTTGCATTAACATGATAGTGGGGGCGACGGTGCCACTTGACGTGGACCTACCAAGGGCGTGGTGGAACATGTCCCAGGTGGGCTCAGCCTCCCTGGAGGGCTGCAGGGCTTCTGTGGCCATTGATATGGCATCTCCGCCCCGCAGCCCTCTCCCAGAGATGGTCTGAAAGGTATCACCTTCGCTTCTACTGAGACCACACAGGTTGGGCCAAGCCAGCCTCGCCTCAAAGCGTAAAGCCATGGAAATTGTCTTCCCTCCATCAGCTTCTGTCCTTAGCCATCGCGACAGGATCCCGTTCAGTGAGACTCGTCTTGGAGAAACTCCTTCCTCAAAGCACGAGCGGGCGTGACCCTGGCCCACCATCCCACAGCCACAGGGGACGTAAGCCACTCTCCGTGGTGTTAAGGACGACGTGCGAGCTCCTCGTCTGCACTCCGTGTCCTGGCGTCCCTTTCTCCCCGTCTTTGTGGCCTCACATTACCTGTCTTTGAGGCCTCTGAGGACACTGCTGTTGCACTCCGTGACCCCGAACACGCTCAGAGCTGCTGCCCAACCAGCCAGGCAGCTCTGGGGACCTCCTGAAGCCACACGAGTCTCCCGAGGACCCTGGCCGACAGGGGCAAGGTGGGGACATTAGCTAAGGAACAGGGAGGTGAGCCCGTGACGCCCAGGTGCGGCTGGGCAGGAGGAACCAAAGCCTGAGGTGGCAGGACATTGCCGAATTCTGGGTGTCACGGGCCCGGGCTATTTGTCACCGCCTCTGGGACCACTGTGATGGTGCAGCCCACTGTCGGCCAAGACGCCGCAGGGCAGGGCGTGGGGAGTTTCACTGCTTACCTCCCTGGCCCGTGAGTCTGTGGGCTCATTCCCGTGGTGAGGCAGCGAGAGGGGCCACTGGGGCCCGACGTCCCGGAGCTGAACAGGGCACTGCTGCTCCCTGACAGCCGGCCACTGGGGACCAGCCCGTGATGCTGGAGTCCACGCGGCTCAGCGGTCAGCTGGGAAACGCGGACCTGTCAGTCGCCACCTCACCTCGGCTTGCTTATCACCGGCCGTTCTCCATGTTCTCCTCGCCTCGCCCGTGATCCCTGGAGACTGACGGGCCATGCTGTGGGCGTGGCTGATCTCAGGTGCCCTAACGAAGCTGGTGTCATCTTTCAGTGGCACAGGATGGATTTACCCTGCAGACGGGGCTGCTCCTACCATGGGGTTGACAGATGGGGCGGTTTTCACACCTGCTAATGAGGAGTCCGCTTTGGTTATGTGGATCAGATTCTGTTACCAAGAACTGGAGGGAGTGGAGAGAGTCGGATTTCTGAGACCTAAGACTTTAAGTCGCTGTGGTAAAACAGGGTATCCTGTTGTAGAGGATTTTTTAAATTTTACGTATTATCAGTAGATATCGTCTTGCATAGTCAACAGTGACAAAACAGACACCTCTAAAGGAAGTAGGAATGAGATATGACTTAATACAGGAATGAAACTCCTCTTAAAAATACACCAGTCCTCAGAGTACGTTATAAAATGTTTAAAGATGCAGAAATCTCCCCAAATAATGATCTGCCACAGAAGTCACTGCACATCAGGTAGATTTAAGGTACGCTTCATAAACACAGATCTCTGTGATCGTTTGGTCAGGGTCCCTGTTAAAGCAAACCAGAGACGGCAGATGTCTCCTGGATGCCGTTCCCTGGAGCCCAGGTGGAGGTCCGTGGGCCCCGCCTCCGCCCGCCCACCTCCCCGGGGTGATGCATGGCTCCAGCCGTGGCAGGTGGAGGAAGCGTTGGTTGATGAGACTTGATTTAAGGCAGCAGGTGATAAACGCAGCCGGGAAGTTGATGGATGTCTCCAGGGACGGGGGGCACCGCGCCCACCGGTGACAGGGCTCCTCTCGAGGCTAGAGAACACAAACAGGGAAACGCGTGTCAGCCAGATAAATGGCTTTGCCGTTTCCGGCACTCGCGGAGGCCATTCGTTTCTGAGATAAGGACGACTGCGCTCGGAGTCACAGGAAGATAAGCTGCAGAAGGATGGCCGTGGGCCGGGCACCGGAGGCGCTGCAGCAAGGATCGCCCCGGGGAAGGGGCTGGCTGGCCGGGCTGCGCTGCTGCCACAGGTGCTTAGAGTGTCCTCAGCGGTCACTGTGGTCTTAGAAGCTATTTCCAGGGTGACCTTTGGGACTGTTCCTGTAGGAGGGAGCATGTGGGACAGCTGGGGACAGCGAGCCTGGGGTCTCCTGGGCTGGGGTGGCTGGCTGAGGCCCTGTGCTCCCTGAGCTGACCCTCGGTGCTGCTGGTCTGCTCTTGGGCGTGTGCGTGTGCGTGTGTGTGTGTGTGTGTGTGCGCACGCGCGCTGGCGCTCTTGGCAGGTTCCCGGGGCCTGCTGTGACAGCAGGACTGACCCAGCGACTCCAGCCAGCAAGTTCCTAGTTCACGAGCTCCAGCGCCAGCAGCAGGTGGCTCTTGGAGGGGCTGGCCCGCCACTCCCCACTGCCCCAGCCGCAGCTTCCCGGGCGCTGCCTGCCCGCCGTGCTCCGGGTCGGCCTCGTCCCGCTGGACGCCTCCACCCGCAGCCGCCTGCGCTCGCTCACACCTGTCATGGGAGGTGCCCTAGCCTCCCCAGCACACCCAGACTCACTCTGGGCCACTGCAGGGGCACGCTGGTCGTCCACGCTGGGCCACTGTGACATGCTGTGCTGGCTGGCTGTGGCAGTCACTGACCACCCCTGGAGCTGGGGACAAAGTCAGCGAGACGTTGGGAGACGCGGGCTGGAGGACAGAGCCAGGGAGGAAGCTGCCAACCTGCCAGCGCAGCCCGAGCGCCAGGCCCTGCCCTCAGGGGAACCGTCAGCGCTGCCCACTGCTCAAGGCCCCAGGTGCCAGAAAAAGCGGTGGATGGAAGCTCCCGGCTTTCCAGCTGGACGCCCGCTCCCTCCCACGGAGGCCTCTCCCAGCTGGTCCAGAGCCGGCCGCTGCTGCAGTAGCACCCCCGCTGGGCGGGCACAGCCAGGACTCCCTTGCCCACAGCCCAGTGGTCCCCGGCTGCGCTGCAGCTGAGGTCCCCAGCCCAGGCCACCTTTGGCCCCTTGTCACCCACGGCCACACCTGGCCCCTTGTCACCCATGGCCATCCCGGCCCTTGTGGGAAGAGGCGGAATCATAGCTGACTCACTCTCACCTGGGGCAGGGCAGGGTGGAGGACAGGCTGCCCTGCCACCGCCTGTCCTCTGTGTGGACGAGGGCCCTTGCAGCAGGGCACCTGGGGACTTGGCAGATGACACGCCAACACGAGAGGCTTCCTTTGCCATGACTTGTCCTGGCATGATGCTCAGAGGCAAAGCCAGGCATCTCGGGAGGACCAGGAGGCCCACGCTGCATGGGCAGGTGGCAACCCAGCCTCTGGCCCTGGGGGTGGGCATGAGCCATGGTCCCCATGTGCCCAAGGTGGCAATGCCCATCCTGTGCTGTGAGGCCACCCTCTGATCTGCGCGGGGGCCACTGACTGCGTGGTCAGTGCCTTACACCCCTCCCCCGGTGGGAGCCTTCTGGCCAGAGGCCGCACTGATCGCCCGTCTGCTCTTGGCACCCCGGGCCCGGGTGGGACGGCGGCAGGTGCAGGTGCCAGGCTCGCGAGGCTGCAGCTCTGATTACAGTCCACCAAGGGGCTGCTGTATTTAGGAATCAGAGGAGGCAGCTCCGGGGACACTGAGCGGAGCTGGAGACAGGCAGCTCGGATTTCCCCAAGATGGGACGACAGTCTGGGGGTGGGGTGGGGTGGGAGGGGCAAGTCCCACCCTAGTCCCAGCTGTGTAAGGTGTCACCGGGTGCTGAGCAGAACCTCACTGCAGGCACACCTCACCCCTCCGCTACAGTCCTCCTGTTTGTGTGGGCACTTGGCACACCCAGGTTCACCTGGAGAGGGGAGCACGGACAGGACCATCAAAAGTGGGCCCACGGGCTGGGGCTGCAGCCGGGGCTCAGTGGGGGGCACTTGCCTGGCACGTGTGAGGCCCTGGGTTCAATCCTCAGCACTGCATTTACATAAATAAATAAATAGAATGAAGGTGATTGTGTCCATCACAAAAATCATTAAACAAGGGGGGATCCTTCTTGGAACCAGACGCCAGGTGCCTGGCCCTTCGTGGTTGAAAGCGCCTTCTCCCGCCTGTCCTCCTCAGCAGGCTGATCTGTGGTTTCCTGGCGGTGCTGGAGATGGAACCTAAGCCCTCTAAGCACCCTTTACCGCTGAGCCCGTGATGTCATCTAGAGGGCACACGGTCACAGGAGCTGACAGTCGTGGGTCCCAGCGGGAGCCACGGGGCCCCCACAGGCAGGTGACCAGGCAGCAGAGGGGAGGAAGACGGTCCAAAGGGAGGGGAGGGCGAGTGGCTGGGGAGGGGGACTGCACCCATGGCCGGTGAGGATTGCAGACCACCAGGGTGGCTGGGACAGAAGGTGGCGGTGGCAGGGCAGGTGGACTGGGCGACCCTAGAAAGCCACAGAACCAGCATGTTGCAGAGAGCGGGAGGAATGGGTCAGCCCAGGCCCACAGCCAGGGCCAAGCGGGCGGCTGCTCGTCGCGGTCCCTGTGTGTCGTGTGCAAGGCTGGGCAAGCCCAGTGGGCGCTTCCTCTCCGCGTCTCTGAGTCACCCCACCCCCGCCCCGTGCTGCCCGGCACACTCACAGCACTGGACCCTGTGGACGGGGTCTGCTGGGTGTGGCCACCACTGCCCACTCGAGGCTGCTCCTGTTTGTGGAGCGGTTACTTAGCACCAGCCTCTCCCCAGGGCGGTGGAGACCAGCGTCCCCTTTGACAGACAGGAAAGGGGCACCCTCGCCCAAGCGCAGGAAGCTGTTCGGTGTTGGCTCCAGCAGCCGGGCTTGCTTTGATCCTAGAGGGGATTCGTGGTGTGGGCCAGGAAAGCGGGAAGGCTGGTGAGGGACCCACTTCACCTGCTTGGAAGTGACCTGGACCTCTTACCAAACTTGCCTGAGCAAGTGCGTGACAGGGAAGGGACCACCCCCCCCCCCAGGGCTCTGGGAGGACCCGATGGGAGCGCAAAGCCCTGTGCAGCGCCAGGCCCAGGGCGCAGCTCCGTCCTTCCCACTTGCCTCCCACTCTGTTGGTCCAGCCATCCCACAGAGTAGGGGACGCACACGCTGAGAACAGGGAGTCCTCCTTCCTCCTTGACCCTGTATCTCCTGGTGACGTCGGGATGAGGGGCTGGGAGGACAGGGAGAGACCCGGCGACTTCCTGGGCAGCACAGTATGCAGACTGCGGACTGTCCACAGGCAGCAGCTGCAGCATGTGCTGGCGACTCGCAGAAAGGCTACTTTTGAATCAGGACCTGCGTGAGTGGGGTCCGTGCCTCGCCGGGGAGGGGGAGAGGCCTGGTGGACGTTTTGGTTGGACTGAAGGCTGCGTGGGCACCTCGTGGCACGGGTGCCCTCCCAGGACTGGGCGGGGCTGACTTCCCGAGACCTGCAGGTCTCCAGGTGCCACTCTGGGCTGTCCGCCACATGGGACACCTCCTCGTCCTCAAGCGTGTCCCCACCCGCCTGCATGCTGACTTAGGACCTCTGGTGCCAGGTGTCGGCGGGGCTTTGGGGGGTGAGCTGGCAGCTGCCCGGGGCACCTCCAGCACTGGCCTGGACGGGCCTTCCTCACCAGGAGCAGGCCTTGCCCGAGACTCCCGCCTCGGGTGGAGCTGTGGGGCCATGCGTGGCGAGGGCACACTCCACATGAGGTCAGCGTGCCCCTGAGGAGGCGTGGGGCAAGGTGAGGGTTTCTCCTGGTGACCGTGACCAATGGCCTCCTCCCCCACCCCCGCCTTCGAAGCTGGCAGAAGCCTTAACGGTGTGGGGGAGGTGACCGTGGGCAAGAAGAGCCCCCAGGTGACTTCACCCACAGCCACAGCCGCTGAGAACCAGGTGGGAGACCGTGGGGGCCGTGGCAGCCAGCCCCTCATGGAGGCCACCGGGACTCCCAGGTTTGGACTGCTCCCCAGAGAGAAGGCAGCAAGATTTCAGAGGCTGAAAAGGAGAGCAGCTTCCTGAGGCCTGGAGGAGATGGCCGCGGGGCAGACCTGCGGACAAGGCCCTGGAGGAAGGTGTGCAGATGCCAGTCCTGACGTCTCTTCATCCTAAGGGACAAACGGCTGCGTCCCTCCATTGGAACAATCAGGGATTATTTGTGTCCGTGTCCAGTGTTCAGTGACTGCTTTGAAATCAGCATCTCCAAGAGGGAAAAATAGGGGCTGCAGGGGCAGGAGACAGCCAAGGTCCTCTTGGTGGCCCTGAAGGACATCAGTCAGTTCTGCTTAAATCTCTAAGGCCCACAAGTAAGCGAGCACCCCTCCGCCCGCCCCCCGGGGACCCCACAAACCCTGTCCAGTTCTCTGTGGTCCAGCTCTGTCCCCCGCGGCAGCTGCTCCACGGTGAGTCAAGTCCACGTGGGGCTCACCTGTCCTCTGTGTGGCCACGTGACCTGGCTCCTTCCCCACCGCGGCAGAGCTGGAGGGTTTGGGCGGGCGACCACCAGCGTCAGAGCTGCCTGTGCGTGTCCACGCTGGCGTCCTTCCACAAAACCGAGAGGCCCAGGCTCCTCGTGCTGCCTCGGAGTGGGGGTTCACTCCCTGGGAATGGCTGGCGGAGGGCGGGCGGCGCCGTGGCTGCTCTGCTTGGATCTCGAGCAGGGGAGGACAGTTTATTGCCATGGGATCTTAGCTAAGGAACTCCGCTCACGATTGCCACGGTTCAGGACGCTTTCTTCTCTCCTGGGCCTCTGCTGAAGTGGCACCGCTGTGTCCCAGGGTAGGTGACCCGTTGCCGCCTCCGTGTCAGAAGACAGGCCGCCCCTTCCAGGCGCCGTGAGCGGGCCGTGCCTGCATCCGTGTCTAGAAATCATGGAGTATGAGTTTAAAGTCATCCGCTTGGGGAGGGGTGGACCCACATGTGGTGATCACGGAGCAGAGGCAGTGTCAGGCCCGTCACCGTGTGGTGCCGGGTTGGTGGGGACTTGCAGCTGGAGTCTCGTGGGGGCTGTCCCCACAAGCCCCTGTGCCAAGAGCTGGTCTCTGGCGTGGTGCTGGGGGGCTGCTGGAGGCTTGAGGAGGTGGGGGTCGTGGGGGTCGTGGGGAGCCTGCCCTGCAGGGGGTGTCGGACCCCAGCCTTTCCTCCTTTGTTATCCCCAGCGTGAAGTGAAGGGCTTTGGTCCCCACCATGATGTTCTGACTCGCCACAGCCCCAAAGCCACAGGTCCGCCAACCGTGAACCTCCAAAGCTCGGAGCCAGATGAACCTTTTTGCTTTATAGCTTGACTTATCTCAGTCTTTGTTATAGTAACTGAAACCTGGCTAACGAGCCCAGGGGCAGCCCCACGGATCTAAGCCTGTGCTGGGTAAGGAGGGGGACCCTGGGCACGCAGGGATCACCTATCCGCATTCTCTCCTCCCCGCCGCCTTCTAAGGGGGCCCCTGTCACCTGCCTCAGATGGGAAACGAGGCTCTGGGAGTGGGGTGACTGCTGCGGTCACTGGCTTTGAGTCCAGGTGTTTGGGATGCCGCGTGCCAGGACGGCTCCCTGGGACTTGCAGATGCTCCTCCCTGTTGTCATCGTCTCAGTGTCCACACTGCAGCGAGTGCTTCACACGTGCCTTGCAGAGAGCCCCCGCCCCCACCCCACAGAACTCACGCCCAGCTTCAGGCTCCGGGAAGCCGAAGCCGCGGTTCCCCTCCGCCTCCCTGCCGGTCCCCACCCCTGTCACTGTGAACACCTCTTCCAGTCTTCACTGAGATGTCACCTGTCCAGTACTCCGCCCACGGCGCCCCCCAGCCCAGACCCTCCTCCTGGCCACGCGTTCCCTTCCCCTCGTCCCTGACGCACTCCTTATCTTCCAGCGTCCCGCAGTCCTCCTGCTTGCTACTGTGCTGTCTCATTGGTCCCCTGAAGCTCGGTCACGGAGCAGCCAACCTCTGTGTCTGTCACTTGCTGGTGCGTTTCGGAGCCTAGAGCAGCTCCTGCACAGCGTGTGCTGGGGGCCTTCTTGTTGGGGGCGCGCGTGGCCCTGTGGTCAGGCCGGCGACCTTTGGATGAAGAGCGACGAGGAGATGGAAGGCGACCAGGGCTGCGCACCCAGTCCCAGGCGGGTGCTGAGGCTCGGCTCGCCCGCACCGCTCCCGGTGCTCCTGATGCGGCAGCCAAGGCCCGGGAAAGTAGAGGCTTGCCCGGGTCGCACGGCTCCGTAGCTTTGGTGGAGGCATGAACTTGGCAGAGCCAGACACACCCGTGTCCCCGCACAGCGTCGGCGCCCGAGCACCAGATCCGAGGGCAGCCGTGCGGCCACTCCATCGCCAGCAGGCCCTCCTCTCCCGCCCAGAGCTGTCTGTCCCTCAGCTCGACAGCCCTGACTGTTTCCTCTCCTGGAATGTCGCAGGGTGGGACCAGGGGCCGGGCGCCGTGGCGGGGCGTGTGCTGGCATGCACAAGGCCGGGTCCAGCTCCCAGCACCAGAAAGCAAAGCAGAGCGGAGTGCGGCTGTCGGGGCGTGGTGCTGGGCGCAGCGTCACTCCTCTGGGGTGCCTGGGGCCAGGGAGAAGCAGCCAGCGTGAGGCACACGTGTGCCTCCGCACCCCGCTGTCCCCTGCCGCCCAGGGCGAGCTCCCTGGTCACGGCCCGCAGTGGGCTGCAGCAGGAGAGCCCAGCAGGACGGGATAGTCCCTGGGGTCCCGCCCTTGCGCTTGCTCCTGACGCACAGGACTTGTTGTAAAGGTCGACCTAACGTCACCTTGAACCTGGAGGTCGCACGCTCAGGCACTCATCCAAGAGAATTTAAAACTCTTGTCGCACTGTGGACGCTCAACAGCTGAGGACAGGAAAAAGCAGATGTCCACCAGCGGTCCATCGGACAACCAGGCCGAAATCCAGCCTGTAACAGAACGTCGCCAGCCACGAGAGAGGGCGCCCTCCCAGGTGCCCGCGCTCAGCTCCCGCGTGAGTCCCTGGGTGCAGGCCCAGCCCCACCTCTTGGTGCGGGGGAGAGAGAGAGAACCATCCCGCGCACTGCTCTCCCTCCCCAGGTGCAGGCTGGACGAGGCCCACATGGCCGCAGGCTCGGTCCCCTGGGCTTCAGATGGCCGCCCTCCTGCTGCGTCCTCCCTCCCCTCCTCCTCCTGTCCTCTACCGCTGAGCTGAGCTGCAGCCTCCCTGCCTCCTTGGCAAGCACAGCCCTGTCTGGCCTCTTGCCTCCTGGCAGCCGTCTCCAGCCACATCTGCGCTGGGCCAGGGCTCCAGCCTGTGTAGAGGGGGAGGCACTTCTGCTCGGCGAGTGGCGGTGCGTCTGCTTGGCTGCCGGGACCAGGGACCAGCGGGTGCTTCTGTGGGGCCTGGGTGTGGTCAGGCGAGGTGGGGGAGAGGCCGAGGCCAGGAGCACGGGCTGCGCCAGGGGACAGCGAGAGTGCCCTTGGCTCACCCTGCTGTGCCCGAGGCCCCGGGACCTGGGAGCAGGCCGCCCTGAGCAGGCAGCAGGCTCAGGACCTCCCAGCGCCATGGACGCCAGAGTCAGGTTTTCTGGGCTTCGGGTCTCGGCACACCATATACTAGCTGTGTGATCCGAGGCAAGTGGGGACCCTCTCTGTGCATCCACGTCACCAAAGTAGAAAGAATGCCCGCGTCTGCCTCAGGTGTGACTAGGAAGGTGAGGTGAAGCTGCCCCACGCACCTGCGCACACACGCACGCACGCACACACGCACGCTCACGCTAGACCAGAGATGGTGCTCGGTGCACCTGGCGCTGTGGGGCGCTTCACACGCATGCGATCCACCCACCCGGAGTGCACGGGGAGGGTCCCGGGGCGTCCAGAGTCGAGGAGCTGTGTCTGCGCACCTCTCTCCCCTAAGAGGGCCCTCCCTTGGCCGTCCACCCGGCCCGGCCCGGCGGCCACTCCTCTGCGCCCGCCTAGACCCTGCTCTGGTCGCCTCCTGCAGGTGGGCTCCTCCAGGGCCTTGGTGGTGCCTTCTGTCACTCGGCACCTGTCCCCCAGGTCCCCACCCGCAGCAGCAGCCCTGGTGGGGCAAGCCAGCTCAGCAGAACCAGAGCGGCTCCCGGAAACGCCTCTGGTCCAGAAGACGTGCGGCCACGCAGCCCCGTCAGCTGCCCTGCGCCCAGCACAGGAGCTGCCCGGCCGTGAGGGGACAGACACTGCCCGCGGCAGCCGGGGACGGACTCCCCGTCAGCAGCGCTGCCGTGAGCCCGTGGGCACGAGGTTCTGAGACAGGCAGAACCACGGTGACAGAGTGGCGGTGACCCGCAGCCAGGTCCTGGGGGCGCAGTGGCAGAGGGGCGCAAGGACCTCCCAGGCCCAGGGGCGGCTCTGGCTCTGTCCAGCAGCGATCGCCCCGGTCACCACAGTCGGAGCCCAGACTGGGCGGATCTTGCGTGCTTTAGTCACGAAAGGACAACGGCAGGAGGAGCCTCAGGGGAGACCATCCTCACCCTGTCCCCAGGGTCACCTCCCCCTAGAGCACTGCTCTTGGATTTGTTCTGTACCTAAGAAAGACGGAAGGTGGGACTTACCTGGCAGTTGTAGGGGAAGAGCCCAGAGACGTCTGGCGGAGCCTCCTGGGCCAGAGCAAGGGAGGAAACCAACCCGAGTCAGTGCGTCTCCCCAGCATGGCCTGCAGGGAGCCCCTCACCTCTGGGGACCCCAGGAGCAGGGAGGCCAGGGGTGGAGGGGCTGTGCCTCTCCTGGGGCCACCAAGTCCTGTGTGAGGCTGCTCCTCAGGGCCCCGATGCTGAGCCAGCATGCCGCAGTCCTTGGCCAGTGCGGATGGGAGCGCTCGGCACAGAGCTCGCGGTGGCTGCTGTGGCACCGGCTGGTCGGGGCGGCTCCTGCCGTGGAGGGGGCTCTGGTATTGGTCCTGGCCTGGCCTCTGCCTCCTGCCTCGCATGCTTGCAGATTTGCATGAAGTTAACTCACTGCGCCGAGCCCCGGGTTTCATTTGCCAACTGGACAGGACGTGGCCACCAGCTCCAGGGGCCGGGTCCTCGTGCGTGGAGGCCGCCGGGCTGTGGTTCTCCTGCCTGAGCCTCACCACCGCCCTCCTCCTCCCTCTCCTCCACGTGCCCAGATCCGTGCAGACACGTGCCTGTTCTTGCCTTGACCCACAGGCCCGCACACAGGGAGAGGAGCCCCGTGGTTCAGCCACCTGCGGAACGCGGTCCGGCGGGTGGCCTCAGAGAGGTTTGTCTTGTGTCTCTTTTCCTGGGATCTGCATTTAGCGGTGTCCTCGTCCTTCCGCGGCTGGATGGGAATCCAGAAGAGACGTGCTGGGCCGCGGCTGTGGCAGGACCCGGGGGCCTGGGAGCTGACCTCTGGGGCTCCCCGCCACGGAGCCCAGACTGGGGAGGTGAGTGTGTCTGGCATGCAGCCTTCAGAGGGGGCTCAAGGTCGGTCCCTCCCCAGGAGAGACGGCCGGGCAGCCAGGGCCGGGGACGCTGCGTGGGATGCTGGGAGTGGGGCCGGGCGGCCCCGCAGGCCAGAGCTCTCCCGACAGGGGCAGCGATCCCGGAGCCCCGCCAGCCCGGGAGGGTGGGGGCGTCCCAGGAACTGCCACTTGCTCACGTCCACTCTGTCCCTGAACTCATGTGACACTAACAGCCCCTTCTCAGAAGAGGCAAAGTGACCGGCTCAGCTGCCACCGCCGGTGGGGTGGCAGAGCTGGGATTTTTAACCCGGGACGCTCCGGCTCCGAGTCCCTGCCACGGAGTGTCCAGCGAGCGGGGGCAGTGCCCCCACAGGAGCGAGGTGCACACGGTCACCCCACCCACTGCAGAGACGCGCTGTTGGACCTGAGCCGTGCTCAAACACAGTTTAAATTCACTGCCAGCTTTTAAAAATAGGGTTTTTCTTTTTCTTTTTCCTTTTTTTTTTTATTTTTGGCACAGAATGTAGATTTCTGGCTTCTCTTAGGAAACCAGAGGATCTGGGAGGGCCAGCTGGAGCCCAGAGCGACCGCCCCCCTTAGCAGGGGTATGAGCCCCCTGGGGGCCACAGAATGCCCAAAGGAGGTAAAGCGGGTGGGGTTTCCTCTGCGCCTCGCTCCTGGGCTTGCGGGCGGCCGGCTGCCTCTGTGTCCTCGCTTCCTGTGCCTCTGTGTGTGCTTGTGTCCAAACCTCTTACAAGGACAGCACTCAGATTGGATCAGGGCCCGCCCCTGATGACCTCATTTCCCCTAATGACCTCCGCAAAGGCCCTCTCGCCATGACCTCATCTGACCATCTAATTGCTCTTCAAAGACCGTCTCCAGTGCAGTCACGCTCCGAGGTTCTGAGGAGGGACTCCAGTGTGCACTCGAGGGGCACGCAGGGCCCCGTGCCCATCCCTCCGCCTGGTTTTCTTGGGCTAGAAGAAGTTTCTGCGGCCTTCTTTATAAAAAAGAATATGGGGGCTGGGCTGGGGCTCAGCGGAAGAGCGCTCGCCTATCATGTGCGGGGCCCGGGTTCGATCCTCGGCACCATGTAAACATAAATGCATTGCATTGTGTACAACTAAAGCAAATAAGTAAATATTAAAAAAAAAAAAAAAAAGAAAAAGAAAAAAGACTATGGCTGTAAAATCAGGCACAGAGCGTGCGCTGCTGGGGCCCCGGCCCCTCCACACGGCCCCAGGCCCTGACGCATCTGCTCTGCAGCCTGCTCCAGCCTCCTGCCCACCAAAGGTGCCGGGCAGAGCCTCCACCACCGAGAAGCCCTCGCAGCGCCTCCCGCCCCGGGCCGGCTCCCCAGTGTGTCCTGACCTGTCCTTTGTAGCCTGTGCCCCGCGTCTGGGCATGGTGGCACTGCGGGGCGGTCCCTCCAGGGTCGGCCTCCCTCTCAGGGTGCGCCTTTAGATGCAGGCGTCCCATCCAGAATCCCCTCCCAGCCGGGCGCGGTGGCGCACGCCTGTCATCCCAGCACATAGGAGGCTGAGGCAGGAGGATCTCGAGTTCAAGGCCAGCCTCAGCAATGGCGAGGCACTGAGCAACTCCGTGAGACCCTGTCTTTGATAAAATACAAAATAGGGCTGGGGATGTGGCCCAGTGGTCGAGTGCCCCGAGTTCAATCCCCAGTACAAAAAAAAAGATTGGCAGAGCCCCTCCTGCAGGCTGCCGGAGCTCTGACAGCCGGGGTTGCTCTCCACCTGCCCTGAGGCCCCCAGGGCCGGGTACCAGGCGACAGGGCAGCCAGATGCCCAGAGGCCAGGGTCACCCACCGACCAGCCCGCCCCGCCAGCCCTGCACACCTGCTCCTCAGGGACGCCGGCAGGCTTGGCTGCTGCTGTCCTCTGACCCCCAGGCACCCCCACTGGCCCTGCGTGATTAGCGCCCCCTCCTCTTGGGTGCGAGTCGCAGTTAACCTTTCAGTAGCGCTGTCTCTGGTCTGCTGCCCGCGACGTCCCCAGATCATAGTGAAGCTGCCTTTGATGACACCTTGTCCCCGCAGGGCCCTGGGCTTCAGCGCCAGTTGCTGCCAGCCGTGACGTGACTTGGCGGCCTGCCTGCCCTCCGCGCCTGCTGTGTCCCCTGCGCCCCACGCAAGCCAGCGCTGTTCCCCTCCTGTCCCAGCGCGGCTCTCCCCAGGGAACGAGACCCAGTGGGCTCGGGTTGAGCCTCCACCTCACATGCGGAGAGGAAGTGAGGGCGGAGGCGGGCGTGGCCGCCGGCTGCTGGACCGTCCTCCCGGAGGGCCGAGGCAGCCCCTGCCACGTGAGCACAGCGCTGGGGGCCGGGGCCAGGCTCAGGCCCAGCGACCGCCTCGTCCCCCTGACCGGGCACTGGCCTCCTGGTGCAGGACCGCGCCTGGCCTGGTGGTGGGCACGCAGCAGGTGCTCCACAGATGTCAGCGGCATGGACGAGGCGGCCGGCCGGCCCAGGGGGGCCCGAGTCCCTGCTCCAGGCTCCCGAGAGCTGCACCTTCCTCGGACAGACGCAGGTGCCCGCTCTCGCTGCACCTGCCTTCTGCGGCCCCCGAGCCCGCTGTCTTCAGAACCAGTCTGCAGCTTGCTGCCCTGACCTGCTGTCGCCTAGCTGCACGGTCACTCTCAGAGTCCTCTGCTGCCCTTTTAATGCCACCTTCTTTGCTGGGCAGGAGGCTGGTGGCATGTCACAGTGCCCTCGGAAGGAGCAGCGTGCTGTATGGACCATGTGTGACGTGGAGCTACCCAGTCCTGGCTGGTGGCTCCTCGCCCCGCTGCAGGAGACACTGGGCAAGTCATTCCGACCCCCAGGCCTCCGCTTCCTCATCTGTAATGTGGTGACCAGATGCCGGATTCCTGGGAACAGGCGGTGAGAGGATCGGGCCAGCCTGAGCGCAGTGTCCGATCCACAGTGGTGTTCCTGGGGGCTGCTACACGGGAAAGGCCACATGTCCCCAAGACGGCTCCCCAATGAGGCTGTCTCCCAGTGCAGCCCGCCGGCCCAGGCAGGGTGGAGCTGACTCCCAGACTACATTGTGCCAGTTTCTGGAGTTTTGTGGAGTGCAGACAGGAAAGGCTTCGGCATGAATAAGGCTTGGTTAAGGACGCGCCTTGTTCTTGAGGAGTGGCTCCCTGGCCACCCAGTGAGCCGGGCCCTCCTACATGACCAGCAGGCCTCCCACAGCCAGTTGCTCAAGAATCTAAGCTACGCATACCACTGTCCTCCACGCCTACGCCCGTGACAGACATCACCAATCAATCACAGCACTCGCCACCCGGCCACCCAGGCTCAAGCAATGTGAGAATCCTTCTCAGTCCAGGGCTGCAGGTCACAGGACGGCCCCCCAACCTTGTGCTAGAGCAGAAACCCCTCCAGCAGCTTGGAGGAGGCCTGGGCAGGGCTCCAGGCTAAAGGGCTCCCCAGAACCAGGCTCTCAAACTCCTGCACTGCATGCCGTAAGGAACTCTGACCAGAAATGTCTGGGTCCCTGAGACTGAAGCAGGAGGGTCGAGTCACCCAGTCGGCAGAGGTCTCCAGAGCCCCGGGTCCACGAGGCTCGCCTTCTGGTGCATGTGTGTGTGATCTTGTCGGGAAGGGAAAATAAATGAGGGAATCAGAGGCCTTAGGAAGATCCCTTTTATAATCCGGCTCCCTGAACCCCACTGACACATCGAGCAATGAGCCCTCCAGGGACAGCCCCGCACTGTGCCAGCGTGTGAAGGAGGGTCCCCACAAAGCGCCCCTCGTCCTCTGGCTCCCGCCCGCGAGCGGTCGTGACAGCTGCCCCTGCACTGGGGAGCCCGGGGTGGCTGTGCCCGAGTGAAGGACAGTGTCCTCTCGGTGCCTCTGAGGAGGTGGGGCCTCGGGGGGGGGCAGATGGGGACCCCCTGCGCACGGCAGCTGAGCCCGGACCGCTGCGCCCCGTCTGAGCCAGCCAGAGCTGCCCCGGGGGAGGAGGCGTTTCCGGCACCTGCTGGGGAGCCCCGTGTGGAAGGGGGCGACTCTTCACCGACGGTGCAGGGCTGCAGGGGGAGCTGGGGCCAGGGGCCAGGGACCCAGAAGGAGGCAGACGCAGCAGAGTCCCGGCAGACCTCGCTCGCCCCGCTGATCTTGAACGTGGAGTTTCACCCTCCGAGCCGCGGCTCCTCCGGGGACGTGGGAGAGACGGGAGAGCGGCCTGCCTCCCTCCCTGCTCTCCCTCCCTCCCGCCCTTTCTTCTGAAACGGGAGCCGTCGCTGTGGGGCGTGCCAGTTCAGCAGTGCGCCTCCGTGGGTGCCGAGGGGCAGAGTCTGCCAGCGCCCCTGGGTCTGGCTGAGCCCTGGCAGCCTCCACACGAGGCCCAAGGTGGCCTCCTCCGGCCCTCTCAGAACCCCTGTGCGTTGGCAAGACCAGGTCCCTGCAGGCCACAGGGCCAGCTGAGCCTCTGCCCACCCTGCCAAGGCCCCGGGCACAAGAGAAGCCATGCCGGACCCTCAGACGAGCCCCTCTGCCAGCTGGACGCCCCCAGTGGTCCCGTCAGTGCTGCACGGAGCTGCCCCTTCCCGGGCTGTGCTGAGCCGAGTCTTGAGGGAGCTGCTGGCCAGCAGTGGCTGCCTGGGTCCGCAGGGCCAGCCCTTCCTGCCCCTCTCGCTCGCCTGCTGGTGGTCTCTAGCAGTCTCCAGGGATGGTCTCCAGGCGTCAGTCCCCTCGCTGCCGAGTGGGCGAGGACGGCCCTGCCGGGAGGATGTTGGTGAAGCTCAGGTGAGACGATGCCAGCGCAGTGCCGGGCAGGCCTGGGCACAGCGAGCACCCCAAGCTGCCGTTGCTGGCCTTGCTCTTCCCTGGACGTGGCCAGCAATGTCGTGAAGAAGGGGGTGCGGGGGGGCTCAGCTGGTAGAGTGCTTACTGCGCAGGCACAGGGCCTGGGTTCAATCCCAGCACCACACACAAAAAGAAGGGGTTGGGGAGTTCCGCCCAGGCACGCTGGGGCCCAGGGAGCCCGGCAGCCCTCTTCCTCTCCCCAGGAAGAGAGTCATCTCCTCATGCTCAATCCTGTCCTCACGAGCGCAGTTTAAGATCAAAAGAGTCATTTGTTTGGCTTCCTCTGAGAAGTTGCCCAGTGAGCCCGGCGGTTGGCAAGGGGTCAGGAGTCCTGGAGTCACCGCCTTCTGAGGGAGCTCGGGCACGTGCAGGCTCGTTCCCACGGCTGCCTTCTGTGTTCCTTTCTCCTCTTGCTCCAGGGACTTACTCCCAACCAATGGCGGGGGCAGCCACGCCTGCACCGAGAGGCACGTTCGCTGCCACACTGCTGGCTGCAGGGGAGGCTGGTGGGGCATCTGCCTTGGCCACAGCCCTGGACCCCAGGACCCACACTGGTGCCTGATTTGCACAGGGCACGGCTCCTCGGTCTGCTCATGGCTTTCAGTGGCTTCCTTTCACCACTGATTGTGAATCTTAAGGGACCAAAGGAATGTCATCAGCCTGTTTTGCTGTGTGGCTTTTAGGGGGAAGCTGGGACGTGGGCTGTGGTGGGGTCTGGCACTGAGGAGGAGGAGGAGGCATCATGAGCTGTGGGGTCCTTGATCAATAATTCAACAAATGCCCCTTGAGCACCCACTGAGTACAGGGTAGCAGGTTAGATACCGAGCTCGCATCATCTGGGTCCTGATGCCCAGCTCTTCAACCTGAAAGTTACCCAGCATCCACCCAGAAGAATGGCTAAAACAACAAAAAGAGTCCTGCTTTAAGGAAGTGTTTCCTCTAAAAGCACCTGGGTGAGATAATCCAAGAATGTTCAGAGGTGAAATGATTAGATCATAGAGCTGTAACCTAATCAGTGGATTAATCCACTTGAATGGATTAATCCACTTGAATGGGTGGTAACTGGAGACAGGTAGTGTGTGGCTGGAGGAGGTGGGTCACTGGGGGGTGTGTCCCTAGGGAGCAGAGCTCTCTCTCTCTCTCTCTCTCTCTCTCTGCTTCCTGAGCTACGTTTCTCAGCCATGCCCTTCCGCCATGATGTTCTGCTTCACCTTGGGCCCAGAGATATGGAATCAGCAGTCTATAGACTAAGACCTCTGCAACCATAAGCCAAAATATCCTCCATTAGTGGTTCTTGTCAAGTCTGTTGGTCACAGTGATGAGAAGCTGAAGGTGATGATGGCAAATGGAACTCTCATCCCAGCTGGTGGGACTGTGAGGTGGCCCAACCACTTTGGAAAACAGAGTCTCCTAAAGCTGGAAATTTTCCTCCTAAATGCTCCAGAAGAATTGTCCAGGAATGTTTGTGGCTGTACCATTTGCAGGAGTCACAGATGCCCATCAGCTACAGAATGGATGCCACACTCCCCTGGCTGTGCTGAGGCGAGGGTGGATGAAACTGTTGCTCCATGCAGAGGTGTGGGGGACCACAGTGTGATGCCAGGGATGAGAGTCAGTCCTGGGCTGTGATTTGGATGTGGTTTGAGTGTGCCCTCCCCAAATTTTCCATGCTGGAAACCCTGGCCTCCGGGGTGGTGACATTGGGAGCTAACGGGGACCTGTAAGAGATGGGGCCTGTGGACGACGGTCAGGTCACTGGCGGTGCTGCCCTCCAAGGGGACTGGTAGCCCGAGCAATGATGGCAAGAGGAGGAAATGAAAGGGATAACAATGGGAAAGGAAGAAGTCAAGTTATCACTGTTTGCAGATGCTATGACCCTATACCTAGAAGACCCAAAAGACTCCACCAAAAGACTGCTAGAGCTAATAGGCAGATTTGGCAAAGTAGTAAGTTACAAAATCAACATGCAAAAATCAATAGCTGCAAGGTGCAGTGGCGCATGCCTATAATCCCAGTACTTGGGAGGCTGAGGCAGGAGGATCGTGAGGTCAAAGCCAGCCTCAGCAATGGCGAGCCACTTAGCAACTCAGTGAGACCCTGTCTCTAATAAAATATGAAAAAAGGGCTGGGGATGTGGCCCAGTGGTCGAGTGCCCCTGAGTTCAATCCCCAGCACAAAAAAAAAAAAAAAAAAACAAAAAAAACAAAACAAAACAAAACAACAATAGCTTTCCTATGTACTAACAATGAATCTGCTGAGAAGGAAGAAATCAGGAAAACAATTCCATTCATAAGAGAGCCCCCCCTCCACCCCACAAAAACAAAACAAAAAGTAGTAATAAAAACTACAGAATATTGAAGAAGATCTCTGAAGATGGAAAGACCTCCCATATTCATGGATAGGCAGAATTAATATTGCTAAAATGGCCATGCCACCTAAAGCAATACACAGATTCAATGCAATCTTCATCAAAATACCAATGACTTTCTTCACAGAACTAGAAAAAGCAGTCCCAAAATTCATTTGGAAGAATGAAAGACTCAGAACAGCCCAAATGATACTAAGCCAAGAAAGCAAGCCTGCGGGCATCCCAAGGTCTGGGTCCAAATGAGACTTCAGAGCTATAGTAACGAAAACAGCATGGTGGTGGCCTAAAACCAGACACATGGACCACAATAGATCACACAGCGACAAACCCACATAGATACAGTCACCTGATTTTTGACAAAGATGCCAGAAATATACATTGGAGAAAAGACAGCCTTTTTAACAAATGGTGCTGGGAAAACTGGTGACCTGTGTAGAAGAATAAAACTAGAACCTTCTCTCTCACCCTGCACAAAAATCAACTCAAAATGGACCAGAGAACTCAGAATTAGACCAGAAACTGTGCAACTCCTAGAAGAAAATGTAGGGCCAACACTCCAGCTTTTAGACACAGGCAATGACTTTCTCAATATGACTCCTAAGGCTTAGGAAATAATGCCAAGAGTTAATAAATGGGATGGCATCACATTAAAAAGCTTCTGCATAACAATAAAAGTTGGAATGTGAAGACAGAACCTACAGAATGGGAAAAAATATTTGCTAGGTACTCGTTGGACAGAGGATTAATATCTAGACTATGTAAAAAGTTCAAAAAAGCTCACATGGAGAAATCAAATAACCCAATTAGTAAATGGGCGAATGAATTAAACAGACACTTCTCAAAAGAAGAAATACAAACAAATAAATGAAAAAGTGTTCAACATCATTGGCAATTAGGGAAATGCAAATTAAAACTACAATGAGATTTCATCTCACACCCATCAGAATGGTGGCCCTCAAGAATACAAACAATGTGCCAGGTGCGGTGGCGCACGCCTGTCATCCCAGCACTTGGGAGGCTGAGGCAGGAGGATCACGAGTTCAAAGCCAGCCTCAGCAACAGCGAGGCACTGAGCAACTCAGTGAGACCCTGTCTCTAATCAAATACAAAAAAGGGCTGGGGATGTGGCCCAGTGGTCGAGTGCCCCTGAGTTCAATCCCCGGTACCAAAAAAAAAAAAAAAAAAAAAAAGAATACAAATAATAATAAATTCTGGAGAGGATGTGGAGAAAAAGGAACATTCTTACACTGTTGGTAGGGCTGTAAATTAGTGCCACTGGTATAAAAATCAGTATGGAGGCTCTTTAGAAGACCAGGCACGGAACCACCATAGGACCCAGCTCGGGATTTATCCTGAAGAATTAAAATGACTCTACTACAGTGAGCCCGCACGCCCATGTTCATAGCCGCACAATTCACAATAGAGAAACTATGGGACCAGCCTAGGTGTCCATCAGTGGAAGGCTGGATACAGAAAATGTGGTATACATAGACACAATGGAGTTCTATTCAGCCACAAAAATGAAGTCATGGCATTTGCAGGAAAATGGATGGAACCATTATGTTGAGAGAAGTAAGGCCGGCTGAGAAGGTCAGGGCCCTGCGTTCTCTCCCATCTGTGCGAGCCACAGAGGAGGAAGGAAAATAAAGGTGGGGACGGGTCTCATGGAAATCAAAGGGAGATCTGTGGGGGAAGGGGACCGGGGCAGGAGTGGGGGCAGGGGAGTGCCGGGGAGGGCTGTCGGCTGAGTGTATTGCTACGTTGTGTGCACGCACGGATACGGAACCACAAATCGCGTCAGTGTGTACAACTACAATGCACCAATAGAAATGTGGGGAAAGGCGATTAATACGGTTCTCTTGGGGTCCCAGTGTCACGGGTTGGCTCTTGACTCTCCCCAAAGGCTCAGGGGTTGGAGGCTGGTCCCTGCTGGTGCAGGCTCTGGAGATGATGGAGCTTTGGGAGGAGGATTGGTGGAAGGAAGCTGGGTCACCGGGGTGTGCCTGGAAGGGGCACAGGGGCCAGTGGGGCCCGGCCTTCCTCTCTTGCTCCCCGCTGGAGGCACTGCCCCACCACAGGCCCAAGGCAACGGGGCCAAGTGGCCACGGACTGAAGTCTCTGAAACTGTGAGCCAAATAAATCTTTGCTCCTGTTGATCACCTGCCTCGGGTATTTTGTCACAGCAATGGAAAGGTATAAACCACACCCAAGTTGGTTCCCTTTGAGTGATTATGAGAAGAGCACTTCTGGGCCCTAAATCCCTCGGACCCCCATCTCACCATGTGACCTCATCTGTGCTGCCATTGTCACACCATTACCATGAACCCTCATCAGGGGCTGCCTGGCCTTGGACTTGCAGCCTCCAAAACCATAAACAAAACAAACCTCTTTTCTTTACACATGACCATATCACCTGGCCTCAGATATTTTATTATAGCAACAGGAAAAGAACTAAGATGGGCTATATGATGCCACTGATGTGAATTTTAAAACAGCCAAAATTGGTGGGTGGTGTAAGTCAGGAGCTGTTACCTTGGGAGTCGGTGGTGGGGAGCAGGCAGGAGAGGGCCCTCGAACCGCTGGTGGGGAGCTTCTCTTTCTTCATTGAAGTGCTGGTTACTGATGTGCTCATAGGGTGAAATCCACCCAGCTGTTTAATTATAATGCAGATTTAAAAAAAAAATTTATTTATTTACTTTAGTTGTACACAATGCAATGCATTTATGTTTACGTGGTGCTGAGGATCGAACCCAGGCCGCGCACGTGCAAGGCGAGCGCTCTACCGTTGAACCACAACCCCAGCCCTATAATGCAGATATTTTTAGTGAAAGTTCAGAAAAATGTTATCCAAATTTGATCCTATTGTTTTGCCTTTTTAAGCTTGGTTTCTACAAAATATGGATGGTTTGCCATAGGAATGTTGTCATACTGAGGTTTTAAGAGTGTGACCACCGCCTTGAGCTACCTAAAACGTGTCAGGAGCTTAGAGACATTATTTTCTTATTACTGATAATTGCTTTCATTTGAGTCAGATCTCTATGAATGCCTAATGCTTTTTTGAAAAATCTGGGGAAATGTCATTATTCTTCAAATGAGAAAGAAACAAAACAGCCCTACGGAAGGCCTTTCAGCAGGTTGAGGTGACTTTGTGGCAGGTGTCAAGTCCCTGCAAAAAATGGCACTTGCTCCCACATTTTTTTTTTGTGGTACCGGGGATTGAACTCAGGGGCACTCGTCCACTGGGCCACATCCCCAGACCTTTTTTGTATTTTATTTAGAGACAGGGTCTCACTAAGTTGCTAAGTGCCTCGCCATTGCTGAGGCTGGCTTTGAACTCGCCATCCTCCTGCCTCAGCCTCCCAAAGTGCTGGGATTACAGGCGTGCGCCACCGCGCCCGGCTGCTCCCACGTTTTTTTATTAATATTTTTTGAATTGTTGATGGACCATTATCTCATTCATTTATTCATATGTGGTGCTGAGGATCGAACCCAGGGCCTCCCACACGCTAGGCAAGTGCTCCTCCACTGAGCCACAGCCCAGCCCAGCCCACTTCTGAAAATGCTTGTCTTTCTCCTCCGATCCTCACGTCCCTTCTGGTGCGTGCACTCCGTGGCCAAAACTTCGGGGAGACAGTGTCGCACCCTCTGGAAGAAACGGCCCCTGTCCTTTCTCTACACAGCTAGACAGCGTGACCGAGGGCAGATTGTCCAATTCCTTTGGAGGCTAGACCCTGGATACAGTTTCTGCCTCTTGGCCCGGAGTCCCCGCCCTTCCCAGGGCCACTCCCCAGGTGTGGTGAAAGGGCTTGGCTGGTCAGACGGTGCCCTGCGTCAGCCTGAGTGCGATCCGGGGTCCCTGGAGACGGCCAAGCGCCCGGCTGGCAGGAGCCCCGGAGAGCTCACACTGTGGGTGTCACCTTACAGCAACTTGGAACGTGTGATCCTGGATTTGGGCCCTGGCGGCTGGGAAGCAGCCACAGCTGGGCACAGCTGGGAGAGGCGGAGGCAGCCGGGGCTCCAGATCACCGAGAGGTCAGGCAGGGACCCTGGGAAAGGACTGTGTGGGGTGCTTCCGTGCCACAGGACGGGCCCGCTGCAGACGGGCACGGGCTCTGCTGGTCTAAGCTGCAGATGCAGAACATTCCTGGGCAGACGTGGTGCCAGCGTCCAGGCAGGGTCACCTGCTGCAGCCCCAGGGCCAGGAGGGTGGATGCCCCTTTGCCCCACAGATGCCACGCACCGCTCTTCCCTTAGAGGGACCTGGCGCAAGCTCCCCTCACCTGGGTGACTTCAAGCCTCCTGTCAATCAGGGGACCAAGTCATCCAGGGGCCCTGCTGTGCTGGAGAGGGGAAGGGAAACCTGGCATTCTGATAATTTGTGGGTGGCATGGTGTTTCTGGGGGACAGTTTGATAGTATGACAGGAAATCTCTTAGGAGCTGCAGCCCCGCTGACGCTAGGCCTTAGTCCCAAGGAGTCTCGGCTGAAGTGCAAATCTGCCTTTGGTGTTTTAGCTCCCTGAGCCCCTGCCACCTGCCTGGTGAGAGGCTGGGTTTGTAGGCACTGGCACTGTGCCGAGACATCACGTGACAGGCTGCTCAGGGTGACCCCACGAGATGCCAACCTTCACCAGCCCGTTTTACAGAGGAGGAGACTGAAGGCCCAGAGAGGCCCAGCGAGGTTAAGTAGCTGGCAGAGGACTGGAGGTGGAGCTGGGTGTGCCCGCTGCCTGGCATCTCAGGGCGGGAGCTCCTGCCAGCTCCTGCCCTGCCCCCTGGCACAGGCTCTGCGCAGGGCGGGCTTGGGCAGCCTGGGCGGGAGCTGGAGCTCTCGGGGCTTCCTTGGCTCCAGGGCGACCAGCACAGAGCCAAGTGCACACAAGTTCATTGTCACCGGAAGAGGCACACGGGGCACTGCAGAAGCAGTGACCATCAGCCCCGCAAGAAGGAAGGCAGCCCGAGGTCTGCATGAGCATTGGGCTAAATAAATCACATGACGTCCACACCGTGGAGCAGTGAGAGGATCAGAAGAAAAGTTGGGGGCTATTCACTGACATGGAAAAGATGTCCCTGTCACATTACTAAAGGGAACAAGGTGATGATGGTAAAGATAGTTGGTTTTTTTCCTTTGTGTGTATGCATGTGCACAGGAACAACACATTTAAGAGTTGTTTTTCCTGCTTTGGGGTTATTTATAGTTATTTCTTCTTTCCAGCTCTCTGACCTTTCTAATTTTGGGGGTAATCAGCATGTGTTCCACATCTGATTGGAATAATAAGCTACTTCCACTTGGAGAAATAGCTGCTGCCTTTTCAGGTACAGATGGCCCCGTGGCACAGAAGAGCCTTGCTCCTTGTCCATTGTAAACGGGACAGGGTCGCCCACGCATCTTCTGCATGGACTCGCCCAGGCTCCCCGGCTCCCCTGGTGTGACGGATGACTCACATCTGTCTAGCACTGCCCTGCTGGCCACCGTCCCAGGGCACCCTGCTCGCCATCTCAGGCCATCCTGACAACGCCAAGGGTGGGAACGGCACGCCCACTCCTCTGGTGAGACAGCAGAGGCACCGAGGTGGAGCCGCCCACTGCTGGGTGGGCAGGGGCCTCAGGCGGGGGCCGAGCGTGGGGCTCAGCAGCCTGGACTTTCATCACATCCCCAGGTGACCCGTGGCGCTGAGGTGGGGCCCCACTGCCTTAGAGAGTCTTATCTCAAAACCACGGGCATGGTTTTGTGTTAGGAAATAGCAGGTCTCTTTGCTCCCCTTCAGCCGTGAAAGGACTTTGACTCTTGAAACTCAGCAGAGCGAAGATGTGGTTTGAGATTCTTGGCTGGAAGGAAGTCCTCAAGTTTTGGGGACCCAGCTGCCCAGGCGTCTCTCTCCCTCCTCCCGTGGGAAACCCACTCTCAAGCAAATTCCTAGACGTGAAGGGCTGGGCTGCTCTATCTGAAGTGGGGACACAGGGAGGCCCCTTCTCTCCCTGGGTACTTTGAAATAACCTTGGAAATGGATTTAAAGCTGGGCAGTTGAGAAGTCTGAGATTGCTCAAAGGCCCCCAGCCCCCGTGCTGGGGCATCAGGATGGAAGAAACGGGAAAGCCGTCACAATCAAAATGAGTCACCGTGTCAACCCTAAGTCCCCACCAAAAAAAGTGAACAAAATTGGGGTTGTGAAGACAGGTTCTTAGGCATGCTGCTTGGTGGCTCTGCCCAAATCACACGCCACCATGACCTCATACAGAAGGTACTTCTGGTGGGACGTCTGCTAGTGACTCTGCTCAGCCTCAGACTGCCACCAGTCCTGTTATCAATCGTCCTGACCAAAGGCTGCTGCCAAGTATCTCCTGGGTCCTCCTCCTGTTGGCCTTTAAAACTTACCCTCGCCTCAGCTTCTTTGTGCCTGCTTGACGAGACATGTGTGTGCCCACTGCCCTAGGTAACCAGCTTTGGGGTCTGCGGTGGAGGCGGGGCCTGGCGGAGGCGGGGCCTGGTGGGGGCGGGGCCTGGTGGGAAGTAGGGTAAGGCAGGAAGTAGAGCCTGGTGGAGGAGGGGCCTGATGGAAGGTGGGGGCCTGGTGGGGGCGGGGACTGGTTGAGGTGGGGCCTGTTGGGAGGTGGAGCCTGTTGGGAGGTGGGGCCTGTTGGGAGGAGGGGTCTGGTGGAGGCGGGGCCTGGTGGAAGGTGGGGCCAGATGGAAGGTAGGGCAAGGCAGGAAGTGGGCCTGGTGGGAGGTGGGGCAAGGCAGGGGTGGGGCCTGATGGAAGGTGGGGCAAGGCAGGAAGTGGGCCTGGTGGGAGGTGGAGCAAGGCAGGAAGTGGGGCCTGGTGGAGACGAGACCTGGTGGGAGGCGGGGCCTGGTGGGAGGTTGGACCTGGTGGGAGGAGGGTCCTTAGGAGGCGGGGCCTCATGGGGGGAGGGCCTTAGGAGGCGGGGCCTGGTGGGAGGTGGGTCAAGGCAGGGGTGGGGCCTGAAGGAAGTGCGGCAAGGCAGGAAGTGGGCCTGGTGGGAGGTGGGGCCTTAGGAGGCGGGGCCTGGTGGGAGGTGGGGGAGGTGGGGCAAGGCAGGGGTGGGGCCTGATGGAAGGTGGGGCAAGGCAGGAAGTGGGCCTGGTGGGAGGTGGGGCCTATGGGAGGTGAGGCCTGATGGAAAGTGGGGAAAGGCAGGAAGTGGGGCCTGGTGGAGACGAGACCTGGTGGGAGGCGGGGCCTGGTGGGAGGTTGGACCTGGTGGGAGGAGGGGCCTTAGGAGGCGGGGCCTCGTGGGGGGAGGGCCTTAGGAGGCGGGACCTGGTGGGAGGTGGGTCAAGGCAGGGGTGGGGCCTGAAGGAAGTGCGGCAAGGCAGGAAGTGGGCCTGGTGGGAGGCGGGGCCTGCTAGGAGGCGAGGCCCCGCAGGAGGTGGAGGCCGGTGGAGGCGGGGCCTGGAGGCAGGTGTTTGGTTGTGGGGCAGAGCCCGGTGCGGGGCTCCAGGCCTTTCTTGGCGAGCTGGTGACCGATGCGGGCGTCCAGCCCCCTTGCCTGGTTCGCACGCCTGCTTGCTCTTCCTCTTTCCCGCAGCGCACGCAGCAGTGCCAGGCCCCGCGGCAGCCCACAGACATGGACTCCCAGATCTCTGTCTCCAAGGATCGCCAGTCGCTCGTGTTCCACTGTAGTAGCAGAAGGCGAGCGAAGACGGGCCCCAAGGAGGGCTGGTCAGCCCGGGCCGGGAAGCGGTCCTTGAGCACCAGGGCCGAGCGGTGAATCCCAGCAGGGACCCTCGGCCGCACCCTGGCCGCGCCTCCGCGGTGCCCGCTGCCCAAGCTGTGGGGGACACCAGCCTGAGAGGAGGCTGGTTCGGACGGCAGAGGAAGCGCATTCAGCGATCCGGGGCGGCCGCTCGGGCAGGAGGGCAGGGCCCGCGCGCCTGGGGTCCCAGAGGGAGGACGCGCGCCCACCAGCGGGCTCCCGCTGGACGCCTCCAGCGCTGGAGGCGCGGAAGCCTCCGGCTTTGTCATCTCCGTTTCTCAGAGCAGGAAACTGAGGCTTAGACACTTGTTTGAGACCACGTCGCCAGGCGCAGGCGCGGGCACTGGGACCTGGGCACAGTGTTCCTCCCTGCCAGGCCGTGCACGGGGCCAGACAGGAATCACGCCTGGAGGAGGCAGGGGCAGGGCCCTGCAGGCTCCTCCGCTCACACCCCTCTCCGCCGTCACACGCGGGTTCTTCGCACCCCATCTCCCACCTCAAGACCCGATTCCACTTCTCCAGTTTGCACAGAGAGGAAAGGAATTAGGAAACAGTCCCAGACAGGGAAGAAATCAGAGCTGAGGGTTTTGCAGCAGTTCGGGGAAAACCTGATCAGCCTTGGCAGCTTTTGAACAGGAGGCCTGTCGGGAGGATGGAGGGCCGCCTGGAAGAGGAAGGGAGCCTGCAGGAGAGGCGAGGCCTGGACTCCACCCCCGCCCCCAGCAAGGCTGCCTCCCTGTTTCATCTGTGAAGGCCAGGAGCCTGGACGTCCTCCCAAGATCCCCTTGATCCACACCTCCACTATGTGGCTACGAGTGCCCTGCCCTTAACCCTTGTGACCCAGATCACACTTGTTATTCCTTGTTGGGACCTGCGTCCAGCCTTATTACCACCTGTATCACTCATGAGTCTTTTAATTACAAGCAACAGAAGGATCTACCCAAGCTGGGTTAAATTAAAACCCGGCTTTTTTTTTTTTTTTTTTTTTTTTTTTTTTCTGCCAGGCTTAGAGTTGGCTTCAGACAAGGCTAAATTCAGGGGTTCTGAATAAGTCATCCAAATTTGATATCTCTCTCTCTCTCTCTCTTCCCCTCCCCCCCTCTCTGATCCACTTCATTTTGGCTGTCTTCTTGGGTTCCTCATGGTGCCAAGATGGCTGCTACAGCTCCTGTTTCTGGTAAGCCCCTCTTCTTAGAAAGCAAAGTTGAATTCCTAGGATTAACTTTGATTGGCTGAGCTCCAGCTCTGAACCATCCCTGAACCACTCACTGTGAATCAGAGAGCATGGTGGGTACTGATTGGTCAGTGTAGTAGACGTGGATGTTGTCTACCCAAAAGCCATGTCTTCCTTCTTCCTTGCTAACAAGAACCCATAAGGGATCAAATGGGTGGCGAGGATCATACCTATCCTATTTTCTTTTGGTGGTGATTGCTTTAAAAATATACATTGGCACACTTCTGACAAACAGGACATTAAGCAAAGTACACCAGAGTCTGGGAGGAATGTTCTTGGCTGATGAACACCAAGTGCAAGGGGGAGGGGCTCGCCCCTGCTCATCCCTTCTTGCCCTTGAATATTGTGAGAGGAGCTGCAGCAGCCATCTTGCGACCAAGAGGTGAGACTGTCCTAAAGTATCAGGGATGGCAGTGCAAACGCGCCTGCCTCTGGCTTCTAGTGGTTTGCACCCAAGGCCTCCTTTGACACGCTGTCCCCGGGTTCCTGGAGGCCCTCTGCCTGCCCATGCAGGACGGTGCCTGGGGTCGCCTGAAGTCAGCCCCTCCCTGCCTGGCTCCCTGCTCCTGCCACACGCCCCCAGGTGCCTCCTTCATCAGTGGCTGGTGCAGAGATTGCCCCTTCTGGGGACCCTGGCGTCACCAGCGCTCACACATGTGGCTGCCCTGCAGGCACTTGAGCCGAGTGAGCGCCTACACAGGTGGACGGGTGGCCAGGGACTCGCAGGTGAGGTCCCCACAGGTCACTGCAGTAGCCCCAGGCCCAGTGAGACAGGCGGTCCTGCGGCTCTCCCAGGCTGTGGAGCTGGGCTCCCCGCTTCCTGACTGGGCGGGACATCAAGGGTGAGGTCATCTCCCCAGCAGATGTCTCTGGGATGGGACAAGACTGCCCGGACATCTGCAGTGCCTGCTGTCCCTGCCATGGCCGGAGGGCATGACCACGGTGAAGTGAATCGGCCTGACCTTTGACCTGGCCTCATTTAATTCACGCTTCCCCCTCCATTAGCTTGTGTAGGGTGGGGGCTGCCGGGGGAGGAGACCATATTTTATTTTTATGGCACTTTTATTCCAAATGGCCTGCTGGGTCAAGCCCGCTCTCCTCTCATGAATTATGCAGGAGAGGAGCCTTTTTGCTTTCCTAATGGCTTTAGTTGAGTTCATCTCCTAGAAAGACTAAAAAAAAAGTATTTCAATTAAGATGCTCACCTCCTGCCACAGCAGTTGACACGGTTTCGATTGGGTGACTCCTTCCGTAAACAGCGCTGGCAGTGTCCTCGAGCTTCTGGGGTCACCAACCCGTTGCCACTTCCCCTCACTCAAGAGCCCAGACGTGGGAATGCGACGTGCCCAAGTTCACAGGGCCGGCGTGGGCTGGTGGCTTTTGGAGGACACTCGCCAGGGGACTGCACTGTGCCCGTGCCCTCTCCTGCAAGGAGGCCCGTGGGGGAAGGGGCTGCCATGGCTGCCGAGCAGAACCTAGCCAGCCACTGTCCCACCGTGGTCTGGGGGCTGGGAGTGCGGCAGGGCGCCCTGGGGTAGCTTCTCTCTGCTCCGCGCCGCCTGGGAGCTGGCTGGACGCCCAGGGCGGGGGCTGGCCTCCTCTGAGGCTTGGCTGAGCCCCTGGTGCTGGCTCCCTCTCCACATGGTGGCCGGGTTCCTAAGAGGAGATCCTGAGGGAAGGGGGACGGAGGGAGGGGAAGAAAGGTGGGTGGAAGTGCCCACACTCAAAGACGGCCCCTGTCACTTCCCTGATATGCCACTGGTCACAGCAGTTCCATTTTTTGATTGGAAAAGTGAGTATCAGAAAGTTTTTGAGCCGGGCGCGGTGGTGCACGCCTGTCATCCCAGCACTTGGGAGGCTGAGGCAGGAGGATCGCGAGTTCAAAGCCAGCCTCAGCCATGGCGAGGCACTTAGCAGCTCAGTGAGACCCTGTCTCTAATAAAATACAAAAAAGGGCTGGGGATGTGGCCCAGTGGTCGAGTGCCCCTGAGTTCAATCCCCAGTACCAAGAAGAAAAGAAAAGAAAAGAAAGTTTTTGTTGGCTGAAACACACTCACAGATGTCCTCCTCCTCCTGCGAGCTTTCCTGTCCACCCAGAACGTGAGCGCCGCCGGCCATCCCTAGAGAGGTGATGGACGGGTTGATTCATCTGTTCGCTTGCTCTTGGGGGGATGTGGGAGGGGTGCTTAGCCTGATCCTGGGGTGGTCAGAGTCCTGGAGACGGAGGAAGGGGCGGAGGGAGCAGGCGCGGCGCGGCCAGGAGGTGGGCGCACGGCGGGCAGGCACAGGCTGTCACCTTCCTTCCTGGGGGCCTGGCCACCACAAGGCTCAGGGGCAGCTCACAGAGCTCCACTGTTCCGGAGAGTGGCGGGAGCCACCAAGGAGGCGCATGATCAGTGCGCGTCTGGGAGGGGCTGAGAGCAGCGTGGACGGAGGCTGCTGGACGTGGCGGGAGGCGGGAGGCCGGCTGGGACGCTGCTGGCCAGAGCCTGCAGTGCCACGGTGGGACGGGGACAGCGGCTGCTTATTTCCAAGGCTGATCACGTGACTGAGTGCTGTGGAGGGGGTGGGGCCTGGGCACTCCTCGGTCTCCGGCTAGTCTGTGGTGGGGTCTCTGGGCGGGAGGTGGGGTCCGAGGCACCAAGCCGAGAGCTCCGGCGCAGCTCCTGCTGGTCGTGGGGCTGCGGAGGAGGTCATTCTTCAGCACGTGCCGCGTCCCAGGTGCGCCCGAGAGCAGGCCCTAGCCGCCGCCTGATCTCAGCAGGGCATCTGGACAGCACGTACGGACCAGGGACCCGTGGGGTGGGTGGCAGGCACAGGAGTGGCGCGGTCACAGCGGAGGGACTGCAGGTGGCAGGAGGGCGTGGGAAGGTGGGCTGCCGGGGCGTGTCCTGCGAGGCCCCAGGAGGAAAGCAGCAGGCTGGCCCACAGCCCTGGCCAGCGAGGGGCGCTGGCAGCCTGCCAAGGACACCCCGTTACTTGGGAAGAGGCCGCGGGCAGAGTGGAGAAGAGGGTGGTGAGGGGGGACAGAGTCTGGATCACGGGGCATAAGCTAGATGTCCCCGTCCTCCTGACAAAAACAAAACCAGGGACGTGGGGAGCGGGCTTGTTGGAGGCCCTGCACTAAGGAACCCCTGAAGCCCAAACGCGCCCTCGCATTTCCCGCCTAGCAAGCCACACGGGTGGGTGCTGGCTTCAGCAGCTGGAGCTGGGTCCTGCCACTCGCACAGGCGTGTCCGGACGCTGCGTGAGCGTCCTTGGACTCCCCAGGTGGAGCCGCAGCCGTCGGAAGAGCTGCTGGGTGTGCAGACTGCGCTGAGCTGGCCTCTGCGGCTTGGAGGCAGCTAGAAGTGGGAGGCACCCAAGTCTGTGCTGCTTCTCACCCGGGCGTGGCCTCCTGCTGTCCCTGGTGACCTGCCGGAGAGCCTCAGACGGCAGCTCAAGTCTCCTTCCGTGCACCCCCAGCTCCCTCCAGCACGGTGGCTCCTGTGTCCCCTGGGGCTCTCTTGGCGTGACAGTGGCTCTTTAGATCGAAGCCTGAAGAGCAGGCCCTTTCTGCTCCGTGGCAGATGGATTTCCAGTTGCGTTTCTCACGCAGCGCGTCAGCCGTCTCCTGCCGCACCACATCTGGTCCCCAAACTCAGGGGCCTAGACCCACAGAGGCCGCCGCCCCAGAGCTGCTGCGGTCAGGGACTCAGGAGCGGCTTCGCCGGGTGGTTCTGGCTCCAGGCTGGAGTTGGGGGCCAGGGCCGCAGGCAGCCCAGGGCCGGCTGGGCGGGGAGGTCCACCTCCACGATGGCGCCCCGTGGCCTCCTTGGTGCTGCCTGAGTGTCCGCAACACGCAGCCGGCGTCCCCGTGAGTGCTGCGAGAGGCGGAGGTGGAAGCTGCCGTGCTTGTCATGGCCTGACCTCAGAAGTCACCTGTGTCCTTCCTGCTGTCCCTGGGCAAGGGAGGAGGGTGCGCAGGGCAGAATCAGGGCCCTCTGGGCGGAGGTGGAGGGGGCGGGCCTCACTGAGGCCGGCACTTTCTTCCCCGACGCTGGGAATTCCTCTCCCCCAAGGAGGCCTTTGGGTGCCCAAGGTGCCCTGGCACGTGGGAACCCCCACCCTGCGGTGAGCGCGCGCCCGGCCTCTGCAGAGCCTGCCCGAGCCCTAAGTAACCCTGCGCGATGACCGGGCTCGCCTCCTGGTGCGGCTGGGGACTTCCTGATGGGGACTGGCGTGGGCTGGCGGCCGGCCAGCCTGGCAGCCCCTCCAGGCTGCAGGCGGATGTGTGGAAGTGGCTCGGAGGGCGGGAAGGCGCAGCGTGTGGGGCTCAGGGCGCGAGGGACGCCTGCAGCCGCCGTGGTGTGAGGCTGGGCCTCTCTCTGTGCCTCAGTGTCTCTCCCTGGGAGAAGCAGTGACGACGCTGGCCTTTGCTGACGGACAGGGAGACAGCTCTCAGGATGGAGTGACGGAGCGTCTCCAGGAGGGTGGCCTGGGGGTGGGGACCCCGGCTGCCGTGAGTGCGGAGAACTCTCAGAAGCCAGGACCAGCCTCGCCCCGCTCGCAGGCAGGGCCAGCGCCAGGGCGTGTGGTCACACGGGCCTGCCCTTGGGGTCGTGCCTCGTGGGGCTGCCGAGGAATTCCCGCTCTTGCTTCTCTGACGCCGTGTCTGGGGTGGAGCCAGGAGGCTGGAGCGTGTCCGGGGCCGCCTCCTGGAATGGGCTTGCAGCTGCACGCTCCCCTGCCCTGGGGCCCCTGGCCCCACTGCCTCCCCCAACCAGAGACCAGACCACCAGGGCACCCAGCCCACGTGCCCAGGCCAGGGACGGGCTCTCACTGGCAAGGGGTGGCTCCACTGTGTTGTCCCCTCTGCCTCTCCCGGGGGCCTGTTGCCGGGGAGCAGAGAATGGATGTCAAGCGTCCTTCCCGTGGTGTCTCAGGACAGGGCAAGGTGACCATTATCCCAAGGCCCGGCTGGCAGCACCAGGGCGTGATTGGCAGGCAACTCAGCAGGGGCCCATCACCCACCTCTGACCCAGGCACCAAGAAGTTGCAACCCCTTGGGGATCATCTGCCGGCCGTGGTTGGAGTGCCCCCTCCTCACCACCAGGCAGGGCTGGGCGGCTTCACTTTTAATGGGTGCCACAATTCACATAGCCCCCCCACCCCGACCTGCAGTGTTGCTTCCCGACTTGGAGCAACAACGCCACGGGAGAAAAACTCGGAGGCAGAATAAAGATGAAAGAAGGTTTTTTGTTCTTAGGCTTTAGCAATCTCTCAAAACTCTAACACTGGCTCTTTCAGCAACCTCTCTGACTCTTTACTTTACTTCTTTACTTTCTTTTACTTTTACTTTCTTAGAGAGAGCTTAGAGAGAAAGAGAGAGAGAGAGAGAGCTTCTTCTTTCTTCTTCACTTTCTTTTACTTTTGCTTTCTTAGAGCTGAGAGAGAGAGAGAGAGAGAGAGAGAGAGAGAGAGAGAGAGCTTCTTATCAATAACTACTTCTCTCTCTCTATGGTTTCTCATTTCTTTCTCTAGCTTCTTCTGACCAAACTCTTAACCGCTCTGACTCTTATTTCTTCTTCTGACTACGTTCTGGCCGCTCTGACTCTTTTCTTTTTCTCTGACCCGAACTCTTCTGCTGACCGACTGAACAACTGACTGAATGAATGCCGCTTCTGACCGCTTTCACCCGGTTACATACCTTTAGCTTTGCGGGTGCGTCACGTGCACTTACAGGTGCGTCACGTGCATATGATTATTATCAGGTGGAACTTATGGCTTCCAGCTAGCCGCAGTAGCCCTCTCCCTGACTGGGGCTGCTTCACTGCAGGACTGGGCAGGAAGGCAGCAAGGTGGTGGTGGCCCTGCAGTGACATGGTGCGTGGGAACTCAGGCCCAAGTCCGTCAGCCGCTGACGCTGGTGTCCCTTGGGAGACATCCCTGTTCCCGGGCCCAGGAGGTGCTCTGCACCCTCCCTGCTGTGGTCTGGTGCCTGGGCCGGGTCTAGAGGAGACGGGGCTCAGCGGGCACCTGGGCAGCAGGGACTCTCGGGAGGAGCTGCCGGCAGGAGGCCCCAGCTGGCTTCTTCCTAGAGACCCCACAGACAAGGGCGCGTGTCGGAAGTGCCCAGTTTGCCGGGGAGGAGAAGCCCAGGGTGCGGTGGCAGGTTACGAATGGTCTCCAGTGTCCCCTAGGATTGGTGCCTCGCCCTGCGGCGACCGGCTCCTCAGACCCCCACAGCTGAGCCAGGCCATAAGTCACTCCTCCCCGGCGCCCCCAGCCTTAATCGGGCCAATCTGTCTGCCTGACACCTGCGCCTGGGCCGCCCCCTGCACTAAGTCTTCTGCTGGCACTTGACGGATGCCCGGCCGTGGAGGGCACATTTTTCAGCCTGCGCTTTTCCGGGGAGTTCGCGGCCAGGTTTCCGCTCCTCTTAACCCGCTGCTCTTTATGATTCCCCGACGATCGTCCCCACGGTGTCCTTCCTCTCCACGCCCGCCCCTGCCCCTCCCGAGGGCTCCCGGCCTCTGCCACGGGCCACGTGGGTCTCCAGCCCACGGCGAGGAGGCCTGAGGCAGGTGGCCGCGTGGAGGCCCGGGTGATGGCTGAGGGTCCCTGCGCTGTCCCCAGGGCTTGGCTCAGTCAGGGCTGTACTGGGGAAGGGACCCCGGGATGGGTGTGCAGGAGGGGCAGAGGGCAGAGAAGCCCTAGCGCGGCCTGTGCTGCCCACGGTGGCCAGAGGCCTAGCCCGGGCAGCAGCCTGGACCTCCTCCCGGTGCTGGAGGGTGGGCCCCGGGAGGCCCCTTCCCCGCGTCCAGCAGTCTGCAGCGCCGGGCCTCCCCTGGCTGTGGACGGGCGTGCTTGGGCAGGAGTCTGGAACCATCGCTGGGACTCTCCACCCCAGCTTTGCGGGCACCAGGCGACCACAGGATGTGACGTGTGCACGCCAGCGTCCCCCCGACGTGGCTCCCGGGCCTGGGCCGGCCGTGTCGTCACTTGCTTGCGTGGGGGTGTCGGGGGCCCCGTGCACGGGCGCGCCTCTCCACCTGCCTCCTCTGCGGTTCTGGTCAGGAAGGGTCCGCTGTGTTTGGGACAGATCTAGCCGGTGGCACTCCTACTGCAGAGAGTGGCGTGTCCCCAGAAAGAAAGTGACACCCAGGCCAGCAGCTCTGGGGGGACTTTGTCCTCTGTCCAGTCTGTTGGGCAGGGGTGACGACAACGCTCATGGGGGCGGGGCCTCCCAGGACTTCCCGGCCCTCAACCCCACCGGGGTGGACTTCAGTGGACACTGGGCCGTCCCTGCTGATGGTCCTGCGAGGGAGGGTCCTCTCCGCCCCATCTGCCCCTGCGTGCCGGCCCTCTGAGCCAAGGCCCCAGTCTCCCCCTCTCTGCCCGGCTTGGGTGGACCCTGGCCCTGGGCGGCCTCGCGGGGAGGGAGTTGGTCCCTCTAAGGATGTCCTCACCCCCGGCCCCTCCTTCCCACCTTCCCTCCTCCTGGCACCTCCGGGGAGCATCGCCCTTGTCACCGCCCCGCCCTGGGGACAGCTCCCTCCAGAAGACAGTGCGAGCCTGGCCCAGGGTCCACAGCTCCCTGGGGACGGGACGGCAGAAGGGCCCCGAGCTCCCTGCTGTCCAGCACCGCTGGCCTCGCTCCCCGTGTGGCCGGCTCGCCTGCGGGCCGCCCCTGTGGCCGAGTCCTGTGACGTGGGTGGGGCAGACGCTGTCCTCCAGCAGTCCCCTGGTGAGGAAGACCCCCCCCAGCCCGAGCGCTTTCTCCTCCTCGGCGGCATGACCGCGGGCACTGGCTCCTGGGTTCCCCTGGCTGGGCCGCCTCCTTGGCTGGATGCCAAGCCTGGAGATCCGGGGCGCAGTCTCCAGTCAGGGGGAGCTCCTTGGGAGGGTCGGCTGCACCCTGTCCCCACGGCACTGTGTCTCTCTCTCCTGTCCTTTCTAGAATAGCTCTGAAGTCCTGTTGCTCATGGGAGTTCAGCCAAGAAGTGCCCAGCCCTGGTGTGTCCGTGGCCCCCCAAGCTGCCCTCCTGGAGCAGTCCCCTTTTCCAAAAGGCTCAGTCCAGCTCCATTCCCATGTCTCCTCGTGGAGGTTGGAGAGAAGGAAGGAAGCGTCTTGGTCAGCTTTCTGTTCCTGTAACAAATACCAGAGGCAAATCAATTTATACAGAAAAAAGGTTTGTTTTGGCTTGCAGTTGTGGAGGTCTCCGTCCATGGTTGGGTAGACACGTTGCTTTGGGGCCTGTGCTCAGGCAGCACACCATGGCAAGAACACGTGGTGGAAAAGGCTGTTCACCCCGTGGCCAGAAGGACAGAGAGGGAGAGACCAGGGTCCCATGTCCCCTTCAGGAGACACTTGAGTGACCTCTCACCTCCCAACAGGCCCCACCTCTTAAAGGTCTCCCCACTTGGTAGAGGTCCCCCTCCCTCCTGATAGTGCCATGGCTGGGGACCAGCCTTTAACACACAGGCCACTTGCAGTCCAGTCCCCACTGAAGGGCAAAACTCACACTGGAGACAACCGTGCAGCCAAGAGGTTCATTCACCAGCCTTTATGGCTGGTCAGAGGTAAAGTAGTACGGGGAGGGAGGAGTCAGGGAGAGGGGAGTGTGCGAGCTCTGGACAGAGGGTGGGTGCCTGGTCGTGCAGGCTGTGGTCTCTGGAGCTGTTGGCTGGGGCAGCTGCCGTGGGGCTGGAGACGGTGGGTCTGGGGCTGTCGCAGCGGCTGCCTCCTCTCAGCAGGGAGGAGCTGTTGTGTCTGAGCTCCGAGGAGGCAGGAGCTTTAAGTAGGGATTCCTGGTGGTGGGGGGCGTGTACCAGACCGACCTTTAACGCTATTGGCTCTTTGCCCAGGGAACAGAGCGACCTTTAAGATGATTGGCTCCTGCCTGGGGAAAATGAAACCAGGTTGCTCCTCATGGAAATTCCCATGGGGGAGGTGGCCCATCGGCCCAAGCCCATCTATCACCCACCATGCCAGGAAGTGAAGCTGGCGGGGCCTCTGTGGGCCCTTTCACCCACCTGGACACACACGGGCTCTTGGTGGGTCCCCCTATAGCCTTCACGGGAGGGTTTTTTTTTTTAAAGGTACTGGGAGGGAGCTGGAGGGTGCCCTGCCACTCAGCCGCACCCCCCCCCCGCCCTTTCATCTTTTATTTCAAGACAGGGTCTCACTAAGTGGCTGAGTCTGGCCTTAGACCCGCTGCCCTGCTGCCCTCAGCCTCCCAGTCTCTAGGAGCACAGGCCTGCACCATGGTGCCCGGCCAAGGTTCATTTCTTACATTTGCTGATCACTAACTAAGAATGGCATTTCCTTCTGCGCCACATGTGGTCCTGGCCCTCCTCCCCTGGTGGCAGTAGCTCTGCCTGTGACAGCTACCCATCAACGCTGGAGGTATTTGCATACCATACCATGGTTGGCACAGATCTCTGAAAACCATATTTTATACTCATCCCTATTTAAAAGTTACAGTAGTAATCAGAACTGCTGCTAGAACTCATTATTTGATGTGTTAATAAAGAATTACAGTATTACTGTATCATAAATTTGCTTAATATTTTGATACCTATGTAGTTCATTTCCTTTGTAATACAATGCTTTGGGGGAGATTGAACCCAGGGGTGCTTTGCCACTGAGCTATGTTGCCAGTCTTTTTAAACATTTTTTATTTTGAGACAGGGTTTCATTAACTTGCTGAGGCTGGCCTCAAACCTGTGGTCCTCCTACCTCAGCCTCCAGAGTCTCAGGGATGACAGTTTTGTGCATTTAAAACCATGATTTGGAGGGGCTGGGGTTGTGGCTCAGCGGTAGAGCGCTCGCCTAGCACGTGCACGGCCCAGGTTCGATCCTCAGCACCACGTAAAAATAAATGCATCGTGTACAACTAAAGCAAATAAATATTTTTTTTTAAAAAAAACATGATTTGGAAAAGGAGTTTGCCGCTTCAGCCATACAAAGGGCCACACGGCGGAGGACAGATCAGAAGCCGCTGCCTGGCTTTGGGGCTTCGGTCACCCTGCGAGGACTAGCGGAGGACCATCTTCCCATCAATGGCAGCCATGCCCATGGTCAGCCTCCTGGGCGCAGGACAGGGACTGGAGCAAGATCAAGCCAAGGTCAGGTCCGAACCGATGCCGCCCTGAGCTCCCTCGCCTGCGCCCGGCTCCTCCCTCCCACTGGACCTGGCCCAACCCCGGGGTGAGGAATCCTGAAACTTAGCAGCAGCCCCGTGCAGTAAACCAGGGTCACACACGCAGGTAGCTGCGGGCAGGCAGGTGGCTGGCCAGGCCCAGCCTGGACCCCCGCCTCCCCGCCCAGGCCCGGATGAGGCGCTCGCCTACTCTGATCCGAAACGCTGTGTCCTCTGAGGTTCCCTCTTCCCGTGCACTTTGATAAATGTGGAATACAGACCAATGTCCTCACCAGGAGAAAGGCCACAGCATGCCTGCTGATGTGTGGTCCCTGTCGCAGGACGCTGGGGTCTGGTGACAAAGGCTCTGAGAGCTGGTGACCTGGAGAAACGGCAGCTGGTCCCCAGAGGGTGCGTTAGGGAGTGAGTTAAACCACGAGGGCCAGCTGGGACACCGGCCCCAGGGCCTGCGTCAGAGGTGCCCACTGGCTAATCCGTGGAGGACCGGCAGGGGGACCCCAGGCCAGCCCCCGTGGGGTGGGGCTGGGTGGCGGGGAGCTCTGCTGCTACTCTAGACCTGCAACCCCCTGGCCTGCGAGCTCGTCCCAGCGACCTTCAGAGGCTGGAGAGAGCCTTCAGGCAGGGACCACAGGACCCAGGCAGAATCTGACCCCAACAGCAAGACCCCTGCACAGAGCAGCATGCGCCGTGGTGCTGGCCGTGGTGACCCCAAGCCTGTCCACCCCGTCTAAAGGAAAGCTGAGTGTGAGCTGATGTGGTCAAGCAAGGCCCCGGCCAGGGAGCCAGACCTCGGACTTCCCAAGAGAAGCCAGACGTTGAACTTTCACGTAAAGTCTCTCCGTTTACGAAAGTTGACAGTGACTTCAAATTTGAATAAAATGTGCTACACAAGCCAACCAAAGCATGTCTGTGGGTCGGGTCTGGCTCACGGCCTCCAGATCGTGAAATCCAACCCACCCTAAGGGCTGTCTCAGCTCCAGACGGTGATTGCCGACGGCAGGCTCCAAGGTGGGCTCTCGGGGAGGAGGTGGGGGGCCCAGCTAGGGGTGGGCTGGAGTGTGGGTGGGGGGCCAGGTAGGCGCTGGCGGACGGGAGCCTGCTGCGTTCTCCACAGTGGTGGGAGGCAGGCGGGTGGCCCAGGCCGGCGCCTCTGCAGAGGGCCTCCCGGGACCCAGGCTCCTCCGGCTCTGCCAGCTGGTCTCCGCCACGCTCAGAGTGGGCTCAGGAGCTCCTGGTCCACACTCCAGCCGGCGGGAACAGAGGGGAGCTCAGCTGCTGGAGCTGCACACTCTCTGGAACTTAGTCTCCTGGTCAGGTCTAGCTGCAAGGGATGCTGGGAAGTCCTCTCCCGAGGGCCACAGGTCGAGCTTAAACTCGGGGTCGGATCTGCGTGGCATTAGGGAAGGTCGGGGTTAGGGGACAGCAGGAGCTTGTGCCACAGTGGAAGACCCGCCTCGGGCCGGGGTCCCACCCGGAAGGCTGCCCGTCCCCACGGCCTGTCTTGGTGACGGGGGGGGGGGCTCCATCGTGACCCTCAGGAGACACCTTCACAGAATGCAGCGGGACCCGCGAGGTTCATTATGGTGGAAAGAGGCAGCCGCAGGAGCAGGGCTGGGTCCCAGGCACCGCCACAGGGTGGCCTCGGCCACCTCCAGTCACCTTGCGCAGGTGGCCCAGATCCTACTTTCCAGAACTGAGAGCCAGAGTCGCAGGACTGAGGACCCCCCCCCCCAGCAGCTGGCTGGCCTCCCTTCCTCTCCCCCTTCCTTCCTCCTGTCTCTTTGAGACAGGGTCTCACTGTGTTGCTGTGACTGTTTAGGTGGGAGGTGTCCCCCAAAAGCTCGCCTGGGAGACAATGCAAGACATTTCACTGGGTTATGAGAGGTGTAGCCTCATCAGTGCATTAATCCACTTAAATGGATTAACTGGGTGGTGATGTAGACAGGTAGGGTGTGGCTGGAGGGTCACGGGGGCGTGCCTTTGGGGTGTGTGTCCTGCCTCTAGGGAGGAACATGCCCTCTGCTTCCTGTTGCCCGTCCTGAGCTGCTTTCCTCCTCCCCCCTGCCACCATGATGTGCCGCCTCACTTTGGTCTAGAGCAATGGAGTGGCCGTCTGTGGACTGAGACCTCTGAAACCACGAGCCCAAATACACTTTTCCTCCTCTAGAATTTGTCTCATCAGTGTTTTTTTTTTCTTTTCTTTTTTGTCACAGCAGTGAAAAAGCGGACTCAAACAGTTGCCCCAGCCGGCCTCAAACTAGTGGGTTCAAGGGATCCTCCTGCCTCAGCCTCCTGAGTAGCCAGGACTGCACACCACCACACCCAGCAGCTGGAACTGCATTTTTTCTGTTGGTGGTCCTAGATATTGAACCCACTAGTGCTCTGCCTCTGAGCTGCATCTCAGCACCCTGAGCTTTTAAAATTTTTTTTATTTTGAGGCAGGGCCTCACTAAGTTGCTGAGGCTGGCTAGAAACTTGCGATCCTCCTGCCTCAGCCTCCTGAGCAGCTGGGATTACACCTCACACCTGACCTTCTGGGTTTTTTGATTGGAGCTAGGGCCTTGGTGCTGACCTATCAGAGCACATACAGGTCTGTCCCTTCAGAGAAGCAAAGGGCCTGGACCAGGATCTGAAAGCAGCCCAGTGACTGCAGAGCCCCCCTTCTTTCCACCGCGATCCGATTTCCCTATACCAGTTGCTTCCCCAGAGACGGTGACAGCAACCTACCGGGTCGCCGAGAGGGTAAACAAGCGTGATGGATGTCTCCTCTCCTGCTGTGAGCGCCTTATTGTTGTCATTCTTCACTAGCTGACAGCCTCCGCCGCGCTGCCTCTACGTGTGGACTCAGGGAGGTCGGAGCTCACAGCCCTCACCCAAAGCCACGCGGGGACCCACGCTGACCAAGAGTGCCAGTCCCACAGGCGCTCGGCACGTCAACCTGACTCGCCATCAGCTCTCCTGTGACCGACTCTCTTGTTCCAAGACACGCTGTGCCCCGCGGTAAACGAACCAGCTCCACGAAAGCCAAGACCCGCTGGAAAGATGAATGAGAGATGATGATGATGATGATGATGATGATGATGATGATGATGATTACTTGGTACTGGGGATTGAGCTCAGGGGCACTCGACCACTGGGCCACATCCCCAGCCCTTTTTTGTATTTTATTTAGAGACAGGGTCTCACTGAGTTGCTAAGTGCCTCGCCATGGCTGAGGCTGGCTTTGAACTCGCGATCCTCCTGCCTCAGCCTCCCAAGTGCTGGGATGACAGGCGTGCGCCACCGTGCCCGGCTGGGAGTGTTCTAGGATAGACTTGATTTCAGGCACTCGGGTCTGGTGCGGCAGAGCAAGCCCCTGCAGTCTGCATTGGGCTGGGGGCTGTTTGACGTATTTGGCCAAGTCCTCGTCCCTCCCCTGAGAGTCCAGTCACAGCCTGCTGGACCAACAGGGGGAGCACGCAGCCACGCCTGGCCGTGGGCCCCCCACCCACACTGACTAGAGTCCAGGCGACCTCCTGCCCGGGAGCCACCAGCTCTGCCCTTCCCCCAAGGGAGCTGGGGGCGCACGACTCCAGCTAGAGGCACCTGCAGTGGAAGGTCACGCGGAGCTGCAGGCTCCCGGGAAGGCGGAGGGGCTGAAGGGACGGCCAGGGGCTGACCCTCCCAGGGGGCCTGCAGGCGTGGCTGCCTTGCTGCGTGCCCAGGGCTCGCTCCTGGCGTGCTCCAGGCCCCTGCTCAGCGGGGACTTCAAACTGCCCCACCTCGGTCAGGAAGGGGACCTTAGTTTTGTGTCACTCATTGCTCTTGGTGGGCCCTGTGGCTAGAAGGGCCCCTCTGTCCTGGGGAAGGCTGGTCCTGGCCACTGTGTGGACAGGGGTGTCATCCATGGGACATGTCACCGCAATCTGAACGGTAGCTGGTCAACAGGGTGCGGTGGTCCTTGCCAGACAGGCCCAGTGACCTCCAGCTCCCGGGGCACGCCAGCGGAGGGCGTCCAGGGCTTCACTCTCCCGGGGCTGCCCCCGCCGTACGTGGCTTCGTTTCCCTGCAGAGGACCTGACCCCACGGAGCTGAGCGGGTTTGAGGCGGGGAGGGGTCCTCGGACACGGCGAGAAACGTGGTCAGTCTGGGGGTGCGAGCCCGGCGCTCACGGTGCACGTGGTACCGCAGCCCCGGAGCGGGCGGCTTCTGCGGCAGAGACCAAACGTGGCCTGCGCACACCAGCAGAGGCCCTGCCGCCGCCCCCCCCAGGGCTCTGCAGGAGCAGCCCGCGGCCCTGCTGAGGTCACAGGCAGAGTCAGGGACCTGCAGGCCCTGCCGCCCAGGGCTCGGCGGGCTCCACAGGGTCGAGGTCTTTATGGAAGCAGCCAGCCTGCCTCCCGACGTCCTGAGCTCCCTGTAGGAGGGCCGGTCACCCATGACCTCTTCGCCTAACCCCTTCCCCTCTTCAGTCCCCTCTGGTCGGGCCACCTCTGCCTGCCAAGCATGTCCCTCAGCTAATGGCACCACGGCTAGGCCTCAGGGGCTTGCCCGGCAGCCATTGCACCAGCTGATCTGCAGCGAGCATGCCGCCTAAGCCCCTGGTGACAGGTGGGGACTGAGGCCAGGCAGCCATCTGGCCCCACTGCCCGAGATCGTCACCACTGTGCTCCAGTGGTGACACTGTCTTCCCTGGGTGTCCCCCTCCACTTTCACGACTGAGGAGGGCAGGCCCAGGTGACCTGCCTGGCAGCGAGGCCCCGGAGCTTGGCTCTTCTCGTCCCTCCTGCCCAGCGCGCTGAGCCGCCAGGCGGGAAGGCAGCCCTGTCCAAGAAGGCCAGGAGAGAGCAACCCGCGCTCACCTGCCGCTGCGGCCAGGCGGCCTCGGGGCGTGCAGGGCATCCCGGGCTGGCCGATGGGGGCCACGAGGCCCTGGGGGCCAGCCTCACCGGGCCAGGCCTCCTTTCCTGATGCGTCCGTTCCAGAGGCTAAAGAGAGCCAGACAGGCCATCTCTGCCGCCCCCTCCCTCCAGCCCTGGACGGTTCTGGAGGAGACGCCCCGCCCCTGTCCCCCCACCGCCCCGCCCACCGAGATTCCTGGGACTGTAAACACAATGGATTTCACTGGGGCTAGGGTGATGTCATAGGCACTGTGGTCCCCAGGGAGCTTCCAGAGGGCTGCACTCCCCCTCCCGGGGCGGCCTCTGCCTGGTGGCAGGAGTGCAGTCCGGAGCCCCAGGCTCCCACGCCTCCTCCCAGGCTCGAAGATGGCGGAAGCCTTGGGGCAAGAAGTGTGGACAACTTCCAGAAGCTAGGAGTGGCCCCAGTGGTGGCCAGCTCGGGGACAGCCAGCCCAGCCTAAGGCCACAGGGAACCGAGTTCCAAGTGCACCCTGCGGGCCCCAGCGTCCCAGCAGGGGGGCTGCATCCCTGCCTGCTGACACAGCCCTGCGCCCCGAGCGGCTGCTGTCTAAGCTGCTGCGCGTGTTGCAATTTGTCACGGGGCAACGGAAGATGACCACACATTGATGATTCAATAGCGTGTCCACCGCGCCCTGCCCTGCTCCTGTCCCCCACGTGGTCAGCGGCGGCACCGCCTTCTCGGCCCCCATCCTGCAGGTCTCTCCCACAGACCCTCCCCAGCAGCCACCAGCAAGCGCTGTCCACTCTCCTTCACGAAGCGGCCAGTGCTCAGGCCCCTCCACAGCTGTCACCACCGGGACCTGCCCTCTCCTCCTGCCCGGGCAGGTCTGCGGGTCCTGGTAGAACGCCTGCCCCTCCCGGGCAGGAGGAGAGGGCGCCCTGGGCAGCCGTGGCGGCCTCCTCTCCAGCTTCGAGCAGACACCGAGGGGCAGAAGAGGGGCTCCCCAGGGAGCCGGGGACACCACGCCCTGGCCCCCTGGGGCTGCCTCACCTGTTTCCAGACGTCACGTCTGTGCCCGGGGGGGGGGGGTCCCCAGGCCTGCTTCCGAACCCCCGTGCCCACCGGGCACGCCGCGGAACACTTCCTGGGCATCTGGATTTTACGTATTGCTCAGAGTTTTGAGCCAAGAGTGGAAAACGGCTTTGATGACGCGTGGGATTCCCCGGGGCCTCGCGGGACTCTCAGGACGGCCCTGGCCGGGGTGGGCCAGCTCACACTCTCAGGAGGCCCAGCGCCGGCTCCCTGTCCTTGCTCACGGGCCTTCCTTGAAGATGACATAACTTGTCCTTTCGGGTCAAAGGGTCAGCACCGCACCAGACGTTCTAGGCGTGACGACTGAACGGTGGCTCTCGGGGCCGACGCGTGGTGTGTGGCCTACCGCTTGTCCAAAGCACGTGCGTGTGTGTGTGTGTGTGTGCGTGTGCGTGTGTGTTCACCTACGCCGTGGGAGCAGCTGGCCAGCATCTGAAAGCTCCCGGCCCACGCTCCCGCGGAAGTGGCCACGAGGCTCCGGTGACCCGCCGCGGCTCAGCCCTCCCGCGTGCTGACAGCCCGGTGGCCTTCTGAGCTGGCCCTTCAGGGATGAAGGGAGTGTGCTCGAGAAAGGTGGACGGCGGAGAGCCTCCGCCCACAGGGACATTGCAGATGGCGGGCGCTGGCCTGGGGCGTCCACCCTGCGCCGTGTCTAGGTAATAAACTTGGCTTTGTCACCTCCACGTGCTGAGTGCTGCGCTGACGGTATTGTCACTTCTGCCGCCAGAGACTTTGGGGAAGGGCTGTTGAAATCTGGAAGGAAAGAGCTGAGATGTCCCGGACTCGTGGAGCAGGTGCAGGGGCTGATTCTGTGCTGGCCCGTTCCCTGGGTCCTGGCTAGGCGGCAGGGCAGGAAGCCCGCAGCCCTGGGGCCTCCCCACCGTGGGGGGCAGCACCTCGGGCCTTGCCCCTCCAGGAGCTACAGCCCCAGCTCGCTTCTGAACACTGTTTTCATGTAAGTGAGGAGCTGCGATTGAATCAGGAACAGCTGGCTCTCCCTCCTTAGGGAGGACAAGAGGTCAGGGAGTGTTGGGGATGAGGCTCTGTGTGGACTGGACTGTCTTGGGGAGGGACGCCGGGGCCCTTCTGGACGCACCTCAGAAGGTGCGTGCGCTGGACAGAGGAGCAGGTGGGGGAAGGAGACGAGGGAGCGGAGGGAGAACTCGCATTCTGTCTTGCTCCTCAGAGAAAAGCTGTGGATCTTTCTAGAAGTGGCAGGGCTCGGTGTGGCGAGCTGGCGTTGGCCAGAATTTGAAACAGCCCCTCTTTCTTTGTCCAGGAAGAGACCTGGGGCGAGTCTCTTGACCTTCCTGCTCTTCATCTCTGCAAAGTGGGGCTGGGGGCAGCTCCCTGTGAGCTGAGTGAGGCCAAGCTCCTGGAGCCGGCCAGGACGGGCGGGCCTTCCCCACCGCCGCACTCACGGAGCCTCGGGGTGGCAGCCGCGTGGGCCCAGGAGCTGCAGCCCAGCCGTGCCGGTGAAGGCCGAGCGGGCCCCAGCACAGGTGCGAAGCCCCACCCAGACCCCGGGTCCCAGGACAGCGGTGGGCCGGGAACCGTGTGAGGGAGTCCTTAGGGGACCCGGCTGTGGCCTCTCTCCTGCAGCCTCGGGCACCAGTGTGCCGTGCTGCCCGAGCCCCTCCACGCCGGGCGCAGGGCCTGGCCCCTCGTGCTGCCTGTTTTACAGGGGGTGCTCCTGCGTCCGCACCAGGGACTTCAAGACCTGACTGGGCATCGCAGCGACAGGCTGTAGCCTGCATGATGACGCCTCCCCCCGAGGACGGCCCTGCCGCAGACCAGCGTCCCAGCGCCAGGGCCACCAGGGCAGGCCCCTGCCGTCTGCACCAGACTTCAGGGCCGCTCTCCTCCTGCCTCCCCGGCGTCCTGCCTCGGGCTTCTCTGTCTTCAAGAAATCCACTGAGGCACATGACGTGGCCTTGGCCCAGGAAATAGGGGACAACCGTGGCCCTGTCCTCCTGAGATTGTCGCCACTGACGTCTTCGGTGTTCTTCTTCCAGTCCTTCTCCTGCGGACACGAACACGCGTGTTATTGTCTTCCACCAGATCAAGATAGAAAGCCACACTGCTCTTCCAACTTCGAGTTGGTAATTCTTCATACTATTAAACAGTCCTCTGCAGTAGCAGTTTTCACACTGAGTTGGATGAAACCCTGGGCTCCTTGGAGGGGCCTAGAAGTGGGGCGGGGAGAGGGGTGCTGAGGGGCGGTGGGAGGGGGAGCTAGTGGAGGAGGCTCCAGACCCCAGAGCCCCGATGTCACCAGAGCAGCTCGTTTCTGGGGGTCATAGCTGGAGGCCCCAAGAGCCTTCCCCCAGAAAAAGGATTCAGAGGCTTAAAAAGTCTTAAGTACCCATTTTCCTAAGTCATCATTAAAAAAATAATAAATTTTTTAGACCTTGCTGGGTGCGGTGGCTCACGCCTTTAATCCCAGCAACTCCAAAAGGCCGAAGTGGAAGGATTGCAAGTTCTAGGCCAGCCTGGACAACTTAGCGAGACCCTGTCTCAAAATAAAATATAAAAAGGGCTGAGATGTAGCTCAGTGGAGAGCGCGCCTGGGTTCAATCTCTAGTACCGGGGGGAAAAAATCAAACCTAGTTTCTTTCCTAAAAAAAACATTTGAATGACTCTTTAAGATTTATAAAACATATTTAATTGTTAAAAAGCCCCTGGTTCTTTAGATCTATCTCTACAAGGACAAATGACATCTCTTCTTTATAAAACATCAAACGCGCTGTGGATGAGGAAAGCTCGGCTCTCCCCGCCCGGATGCTGCGGTACTCGGAGCAGTCGGGTCCCGGGCCCCTGCAGACCCCCTGCCTGGGCCCTGCCCTGGTGGAGGAGCGCAGAAGCTGACCCCAGACTTGGGTGCGGGGGTCTTGTGGAGGGAAGGCGGCCCGAGGTGGGGAGGGACCCTAGGAGCCCAGGGACAGCGTGGGGGGGAGGCCAGCTCCGAGGCCTCAGGACTCTGGACTCTCTCCCGCGGGGGCACCTTCGGGGGAAGCTCCAGAGCTCCCCCGGGGGCTCTCCCGCCGCAGTCCCTGCCTGGGGCTGGGCTGCCACCTTCCACGGCCCCCAGAAGGCCCAGGCGGAGGCTCACGGCCCAGGCGGAGGCTCACGGGCGGTCATGCCAACAGGGCCGGCGCAGAGCCCAGCGCATGCCTGGTGTCGGAGTATTTCTGGGCACATATTCTTACAAAACCAACGTAGGATCCCTCCGTCCTCCATGTGCCGGCACCCAGGTCTGTGGACGGGGTCTGGAGGACGCCTTTGCAGACCACGCGTCTAACATAGCACTGGCCTGAGGGACAGGCTCCGGGGTGTCCTTGGGTCAGCGATAGCGGGAGGCTGCTGTAAGTGACCAGTCTTGGAGCGGGTGAAGCGGCACCAGCACCAACAAGACCCTCTGCAGACAAGGCTGTGCTTGGCTCGGCTCCACGCCCTCGGCTGAGCCACTAGGAGGCCCTGTGGAGGAGAGCCCGGGCCCCGCCGCCCTGTCCTTCCTGGGCTGCCCACCTCCCTGCGGGGCCGCGTGCTAGCCTGGGCCCCCGAGCTGGCAGCAGAGCAGGTGCAGGTGGGTGCCCGCATCCCGCCAGCAGCCCAGGGGCCGTCTGCACCCGGGAGCAGGGAGGAGTTCCTTTTGTCACCGTCTCCATGGTTATGGCCCACGTGACTGTGTTTTTGGAGTTCTTGGCAAAGCAGGCGCTGGGTTCGGCTACTCCACGGCAGTCTGTGAAGGAAGGCGAGGGTCCTGTGCTCCCCAGAGCCACAGCCCGGTTCCTAGAATAAGAGGGGAGGCCCCCATCCTTCCCCCCCAGTGGTGTCAGACCCCGACCCGCAAGTGTCACAATGCGAACCGCTGAAATCTGAGCCCCGGCTGGCTTTCAGCCAATGCCACGGCATCAAAGAGTGATTGTCAAGGTTTTTAAAAAGTCATGATGCTGGCCGCTGCGCTTGCAGAGCGCATCCTTCTTCTTTAGAAACACGCTGACGTTTCAGATGAGATCAGATATGGAGAGAGACAGGTGGGGAGGGACGGAGGAAGCCAGGGGTCCCCGAGTTTAGGGTGTCCCTGGTCCTGCCCTGGGGACTCCCATACGGGTGTCGAGTTTTCCCTAATGCCAAATATTTTGTTGTTGTCGTTGTTGTTAGGGAGAAGAGAGGTGGTGTTTGAGAATCGAATGTCCTTTTGTTTTCAAAGGTCATGATAAAGATGCAGAGACTGCGGCTCCAGTGTGGACCGAGTTGTCAGAGGCAGACGACAGAGAATCCTGACTTGCGGACAGAAAGCGGGGAAGTGTGGGTGTGGGGAAGGGCGTGGAGGGGGCTGCAGGTGCCAGGGCCTGAAACAGAGCCGCCACCTCGTGCTGGGTGGCGTTTTGAGAGGTTGACGTATGTACCCCCCTTCTGAATTTCCAAATTGGGGAAGCCAGACCACTGCCCCTGTCTCCTAGAGAAAGGAGGGCGCTTGAGGACCCAGGGAGGGACAGGCGGAAGGTCTGGCATTAGGGAAATGCCAGGCTGGTGAGAGTCACTTCTGCGCTGGCTCCTGCCTGCCCCCAAATAATGGCAGTGACCGTCGAGGCCTTGGCACATTCCAGGCCATTCCCCCGCCTCCAGGGCCTGGCGCTTCTGAGGGCCCAGAGCCGGGGCTCCACCCGGGGACCCGTCCAGTCGTCCAGTCGGGGAAGTGCTTCAGTGACAGCAGGGCTGTCTCGGGATCTGGGACGTGACACATTCATTCTGGTCATCAAAGACGTGGAGCCGTGGCTTCCTGGGGGATCCAGGTCCCGGTTCAGACACTCGATCTTCACGTCATGCCGACGGGGTTTGAAACCTGACTCTGCCGTGGGGTGGCCACGTGGCCTTGATGTGGCCTTAATGTCCATCAGCAAAACACAGATGAGCGTGCTGGGGGTTCCTGATGGCTGGGGTGAGGGCCAGACGCGACAGGGAGCCCAGGTGGCCCCGCATGGGCACCTCCCAACACCACTGGCGGCCTGAAAGGAACCGGTGTTGAGTCACTGCCGGCCTAGCTGAGGGACGTCTCTCTTCTGGGCGGTTGCTGAACTCCACGGCCTTGGTCGTTTAAACCTGTGTCCTGTGGGGTGCAAAGCCCCTTCCGCTCTGGCCCGGGGCAGCCGGCTCTGGGATTCTGGGTACCGTGTTAGTGGCAGGTACGTGGGGATGTCCTCTCCCCGCTGCCCGCCCTTCCTTGCCTCCCCAGTGGCCCTGCGGGAAGGAGAAGGGCCACACAGTCCCTCTGGGGACGGACGGCTGGGGTAAGGTTTTGGGCACCTCTCTGGGTGCCCAGAGCTGCGGCTGCTCCAGGGCTCGGTGGCCTCCTGGGGTGGCCTCCTGGGATGGCCTCCTGGGGTGGCCTCCTGGGGGTGGCCTCCTGGGAGTGGCCTCCAGGGGTGGCCTCCAGGGGTGGCCTCCTGGGGTGGCCTCCTGGGGTGGCCTCCAGGGGTGGACTCCTGGGGGTGGCCTCCAGGGGTGGCCTCCTGGGCCTCCTGGGGTGGCCTCCTGGGGTGGCCTCCAGGGTGGGGGGGTGGCCTCCTGGGGTGGCCTCCTGGGGTGGCCTCCTGGGGTGGCCTCCTGGGGTGGCCTCCTGGGGTGGCCTCCAGGGGTGGCCTCCTGGGCCTCCTGGGAGTGGCCCTGGGGTGGCCTCCAGGGGTGGGGGTGGCCTCCAGGGGTGGCCTCCTGGGGTGGCCTCCTGGGGTGGCCTCCAGGGGTGGCCTCCTGGGGGTGGCCTCCTGGGGGTGGGTGGCCTCCAGGGGTGGCCTCCTGGGGTGGCCTCCCTGGGGTGGCCTGGCCTCCAGGGGTGGGGGTGGCCTCCTGGGAGGGCCTCCTGGGGTGGCCTCCTGGGAGTGGCCTCCAGGGGTGGCCTCCTGGGGTGACCTCCTGGGAGTGGCCTCCTGGGGTGGCCTCCCGGGGTGGCCTCCTCCAGGGAGTGGCCTCCTGGGGTGGCCCTCCTGGGGTGGCCTGGGGTGGCCTCCTTCCACAGCGTCTCTCTGGGTGCTGCTGGTCCCTTCCTCTCTAGATCTCGCCCCACCCCCACGCTCTGGAGGAGCAAGTGGCCCTGCTCGTCTGTCTCCATGGCCAGCTCTGGGTCCCCTGGCGAGTGTCACATCCCTGGGGACTCTCCCTCCAGCACCGCAGGAGTGGGTTCACTGAACTCTCACTGGTACCATCTTGGTCCAGCCAGTCCCTGCCTGAGAGCCACCCAGTGGGCACCGGCCTCCTGTCCGCTGCCCTGCCCCCAGGGCATGTCCCACCGAGCGGCCGAGGAGGCTTCAGAGCACGGAAGCCACCGGCGTCCTGGACACACGCGGCACGAAGCCCCCACCGCCCGCCCGCTCACAGGCCCCTGGTCCGGCCCGCGCCCACCTGCCCGGCCTCATCTGCTCCCACCCCGGGTCCCAGGACCTGCGGCCACACTGGCTGTCTTAATGACCGGCTGCTGCAAAGCCACCCTGAAACTCAGTGGCTTGAAATGGCGACTCGGGCTCTTTCTCTGGGTCCTGTGGGTTGGCCAGGCTGCGCCGGGAGGTCCACTCCCCACCCCCACTGCCGGGCTGTCTGTGGTCACCGTGGCCCGTGGCTGGGCTGGCAGGGATTTCTGCCAGAGCTAGAGTCCTCGCTCACCTGGGGGCTGGCGGCGACGTCCCCTCCCTCTGGTCTCGGCAGCAGAGCAGCTGGGGCCTGGACACTGTGGCTGGGGCCAAGGGGCAGAGGGTTAGGCACAGAGCAGATCCGTCACTCCACCTGCCGTCACTGGTCAGCACTGGCCTGAGGGGGGCCTGGGTCAAGGGAGGACACAGACGAGCAGCTGTGGCCATCTTCCTTGGTCCCCCGGTATGACCAGCTCGCTCCCTCCTTGGCCCCTGCACTGTCCCCTGGACATCAGCGGTGCCCATCTCAGTGTCGCTGCCACCCTTGCTATTCACAGCTCACATGCCCTCTCTCAAGAGGGGCATCCACTGAAGCAGCCCTGGTTACTCAAGCTACCCTTTATTCTCTGATGTTAGTTTAACAGTTACTTACCACGGTGTCTTCACAGGAATGGAACTGCAGAGGGCAGATCACAGCTGTTCATCCTCCTCCCTCCCTCCCTCCCTTCTTTCCTTTCTTCCTTCCTTCCTTTCTTCCACCAGGGATTGAACCCAGGGGTGCTTAACCACCGAGCCACATCCCCAGCCTGTTTTTATATTTTATTGGAAACAGCGTCTCACTGAGTTGATCAGGGCCTCGCTAAATTGCTGAGGCTGGGTTTGAACCTGGGATCCTCCTGCCTCAGCCTCCCGAGTCACTGGATTACAGGAGTGGACCACCACACCCTCCTGTTCTTTCTGTAGGAACACCTGGTGAAAGGGAGGAAGAGACCCCTCCCAACCCAGTCCTGTGTGCTGCGGAGGTGTCTGCAGGTAGGGGGCCTGGGAAAGCTGGGGTCTCGGGTCCCTCCCTTCCTCACGTGTGGCCCTGGGGCAAGTGACCTCACTTCTCTGCTTCAATCTCCAAACCCAGGTGAGGGTTAAGGGCAGCGGGGTTCAGAGGTTGGAAGGAGCCAACAAGAACACTGAGGTCTAACTCATCAGATGCCCGGGTCTGCTCGGCGGTGCTAATTCGTTACTTTATTTCAGTGCCGACTCCCATTTGCCTCCTCCCCTTCCTGAGCGCGGAAACCAGGGAGGGGAGACAAGTCGCAGGAAACCGGGAAGGCAGGGATCGTATTTCATTGCCATTCTTAAAATGGTTTCAGGTGGCTGCCCGCCAGCTCCGCCAACAGCCGTCCCCACGTCACTCCGGGAGGTGAGGGCAGAGGTCTGGACCCCAATCGGTTCATCACGGGACATGCCGCGCCTGCCTGAGGCCTCCAGACTCCAGAGCAGCCCCAGACCGCGCTGGACTCGGGTTCCCCAGCCTCCACACGCGGCTTGGCTCTTGCCCACTGACCTTGGGACTCCACTGTCCCCGAGTCACCTCCAGCTCCCACCCGCCCGCTTGCTCCGTGAGGTGCGCACGGCGATTCTGTCATCTTTACCAAACCGGAGACGTCAGGACGTTTGATTTCCATGTTGGCATGTTGTGACCTTGGGTTCTTAGTCACGAAGTCACGAGGAACTTGATCGATCTGAAACTCACCCTCCCTGAAGTGTGGACATGCCACGTGGATTTGGATTGATCCGGGCAGTTTAAATAAAGCTCAGGCCGGAACCCCCGCGGCACCCGGTGGAGATTCTCCTGACGCTTGACTCGGGCGACTCAATTACGTCCCGGTGGTGGCCTGGTCGATTATTGGGATTTTTTTTTTTTTTTTTACGTTGATCACAGACTGAAAAGATAGGACAGTTCAAAGAGGGAGAAAAAGCCCTAGGAGGAGTTAGACAAGTGCAAAATATTCTATTTATAGTCGCATTTTTTGAGGCCTGTTTGGAGGAGTTTGCATTTTTTTTCCTTTCCTTTCTCTCTTCGGAGCTGATCAAGACCCGCACATCGCCACAGAGCCCGTGAACTCACGAGGGGGTCCGATGTTGTCCAGGGCTCGTGGTTCTGCCCGGTGACAGGTGGGTTCAGTTCTCGTGGGCTCTGACGGCGCCTCCCCTGCGCCCGGGCTCGCAGCCCTCGCAGAGCTGCGCGACCCTCCCGCCTTTGAAGAATACCAGACCTCGTTTCCCAGCGGGTCCCTCCAAGCCAAGTGGGGCCGCTCGCAGGTGCAGCGAGGAGCCCGACTGCAGGAACGACGCCCTCCCCAGGGGCTCAGTCACAGCGGATCTGGCTGTAATTGATCTCCCAGCCACCCCCAGCCTGCGCAGTTCCCGGGGCTTTCCACTTGCTTGCATGTCGTGAGAGAGAGCCTGTTTCTTGCCAGAGTCTCTGGTTTTGATCTTTTTTTTTTTGGTACCAGGGATTGAACTCAGGGGCACTCGACCACTGGGCCCCATCCCCAGCCCCCTTTTTTTTGTGTGTGTTTTATTAGAGACAGGGTCTCCCTGAGTGGCTGAGTGCCTCGCCATGGCTGAGGCTGGCTCTGAACTTGCGATCCTCCTGCCTCAGCCTCCCAAGTGCTGGGATCACAGGCGAGCGCCACCGTGCCCGGCCAGTCTCTGGTTTTGGAGTGACCACCTGCACCAGCCACCTCTGCCTGCCGCTGCCCTGGGGCCTCCTGCCTCAGGCTCCCGCTGCCCTCTCCTTGCTGCGTGCCCCGCAGGGACAGTTTCCCTGGCTGCTTCCCAACCGCGTGCCCCGACCAAGCTCAGAGTTTGACCCAGCGCAGACGCAGCAAGTACTTTTTCTGAATGGCGTCTAAAGGGGCCAAGGTGTGCAGACCCAGGTGACTCCTGAAAGACAGTTGCGCACGTGGCCACCTCCCAGCACCCAGGCGGTGTCCAGCTGCCCCGCAGGGAAGCCCTCGCCCGCCCACGGTGGAGCACTTGTGTCCTGGCTCTATCACACCGCGGCCCTGGCTCTGCCCGTGCCTGACCCCACCTGCGGACCTGCCCCTGTTGGAGTGGCCCGCAGTGACCGGTGGCCGGTTCTGCTGGGCTATAGAACCTGTCGCTGCGTCTGCTGGACTGCAGGCCAGGACATTCCCACCTGCTTCTGCCCGGCCTCCTTCACAAGGAGCAGAACTGCCTCTCCTGGCCACCCCTCCTCCCCCAGCCGTGCCCTTAACCCATCTCCCCTGTCATCTTGGTGGACGCCATTGACACCAGGCAGGGAAGGCTCTGGACCCTGCACCAGAAAGCCTGGGTTCCATCCCTAACTCTGGTTTTAGGTCCTCCCTGGACCTCAGTGTCTTCATCTGTAAAATGGGGATGATAACAGCACACCCCGCCCAGGGTTGTTGTGAGGTAGGAATGGATTGATCCAGGAAGCCCCGTCACATAACGAGCCTCAGTCTACACTGCAGCCTGTTCTCTCTGAGTGTGCCTCCATCACAACCCCCCCCCCAAAAAAAACCTGGTTTCTTTCTTCCTGCTGTGTAGACGAGTCCTCTGAGCCAGAGAGAGTCTCCAGCCGGGGCTTAAACGCATGTGAGTGGTCACAGCCGGGCTGCCCGTCTTCGTGCCCAGCGGCCTCTCTGCGGGGGGTGGCCACACGGCCCCAGGGAGGCGCCAGCTGTTCCAGACTGGAGGTGGCAGAGTCCTGGCTGACCTGGGCCTCCAGACACCTTCGGGAGGGCCGAGCAGCTCAGTGGTAGGCGCTTGTCTAACACACGAGGCCCCAACAGCAAGCAAGGGAGGCTCGGCGGACCAGGAAACCTGGCTCAGAGGGTGGTAGAGGGTTTCACTGATAAGAGGAAAGTAGGAATAGCACCAAAAAAAAGCTTTTTAGGTGAGTGCAACAAACTTCAAAAGCAGAAGGTGTCTTGAAGGACCTAACAGAAGCTCAGGTTTTCGCATTGGCTTACCCTTTAGGGTAAGTCCCAGGCTTGCCAACAATTGGCTGTGTGACCTTGGTTAATTTTCTTAACTTCTCTGTGCCTTAGTTACCTCGTTTGTAAACTGAGCAGAAGAGTAGCTCCCTTGCGGAAGAGGATGGAAGGTGTGGTGCTTGGGTCTCTGACAGCGTGACGCTCACTAAACTCTGTGTACCTTCACCACACAAAGCTGGCTCCTGGGAGATTAGGGACAAGAAGAAAGACCTTGTGAGTTTCCTCTGGCTGTAGGTGGAGAAGTTGGCTGTGCTTGGTCAGGTCATGAGCTGTCTGTCTCTGAGCTCGTCTGCATCAGCGCAACAAGACCATGAACAAACGAAAGCAAAATCAACCCACTCACCTACGTACCGGTCACAGGTACGCGGCTTCCGCGGCTGCTCCTGGCTTTTCCTGGGGAGAGATCTGGGGCTGCTCTCTGGGGTCAACCACACAAGCTCAGTGTCCCTCCATCACCCTCTCCTGGCCACAAACCAGACCCCAGAGCCTGGTCCAGAGGGGAGGGAGAGCTGCAGGAAGTTCACCTCTGTCCCTGGGGCTGGACCGCGGCCCACTGTGCCTGGAGCTCCGGCCCCTCAGCCCTCGTCCCACCGCTGTCCCCGCTGTCCCCGCAGCTCCCGCCCCCCTAGGAGACCGGGAGAATTCCGCATGTGGTTTTGATTCCCTCACGCATCAAAATGCAGTTTTCCGAGAGCCATTTGATCCCACGATGCTATGCGAGTGTCTCTCTGTATTTTGCTTTTTCCTTAGAAAAGGAAAGCTGATGTTTTGCCAAGAGATAATGAACTCCAAACCCTCCGGGTGTGAGCTGGGTTCAGGCTGCAGATCCCGGGGGCCAGGGGAAGGTGCTGGGCGGGTTCTGGAACATTCTGTGTGGGAGCCAGGTGAACCTGGGCAGGGGGGACGCTGCCTTGGCTGACCTTTCCTCCTCAGACACCTCCTGGGCATTGGTCACCGGCAGTCCCAGCCCAGATCTGCAGGCCCAGGGGACCAGGCAGGCTCCGTCCCTGCCTGTGGCAGCTGCAGTTCCAGCCTGGGCCCACTGCGCCCACCGGGATGGCTCCCTCCCCGCTGCGGTCAGCAGACGAGCCCGGGGCAGGCCAGGCCTTGGGGTCCCGCCTGGCCTGGCAGAGCCACCTCCAGAGGCCACCAGGACAGAGCTGCAAGGCCCCGGGAGGGCCGGGGAGGCCCAGGGCGGGGCTTTGGCAGCTCAGGGAGCAGGTGGAGGCCAGCAGGGGGAGCAGAGGGGACTGGATGGAGAGTGCAGCCCACGTGGCACAGGGGACACTGGGTCAGCCAGGCCTGTGGGAGGAGAAGCTGCAGCTGGCTGTGTGGCCACCAGGGCTGTGGGGCTGGCAGAGAGGAGGGGGAGGAGCCACGCCCAGAGAGGGAGGCAGGCGACTGTGACCCTGGGAAGCGGCTGCCGCCTCGGGCCAGGGACTCAGCACTGTGGGGGTGGCCTTGCTGCCGAGGCCCGGGGGTGGGCCAGGACCTGTGGCCGGCAGGAGGGGGGTTCCCACGTGCTTGCTGAGGCTGGCAGGAGGGGCGGGGAGCTGGCTGCTGGGGCCAGCCACCCTGTCCCCCAGCAAGGGAGCAGAGGCGCGGAAGTCAAGTGACATCTGGGACCCAGGGAAGGACAGGACCAGGACTCTGCTTCCGCCACGTGGTCTGCTAGCTGTGCCCTCAACCCCCGGCACTGCAGACACGCAGTTTGATGTCAGCCGTCTGCTGTGCCTCCTATACATACAGTAGGCGTTTACTAAGTGCTGCTGACCAAATCAATGCCCCAGCGAGTGCTGTGGGTTCTGTTGCCAATGCGAAGAGTGCGGGAGTGTTTCCATCCCCTCAGTGGGGCTGGGGTCAGTGGCCTGAGCGATGTGCAAATAAATGCTTCCACTGTGTGCCTACGAGGCAGGCTCACGGAGTGTGGGCCTGCGGGAGGAGCTCGGGGAGCTCTGCCCGAGGGGTGGAGGGACGTGGAGGGGTTCTCTGCAGACAGTGGAAAGCTGAAGGTGGGAGCGTGGGGACACGTCCCCAAATGAGAAAGGAGATCGGAGGGCTGGGAACGTCTCAGGGTGTGCACCAGAGGGTCCCCCTTGGCCCCCGGTCCTGCTGCATCCTGGGAAGCCCGGGGACCCTGCAGCTTCTGGTGGACGCCCACGGCTCCGTCCCCATCTTGCTGACTGTGGCATCGTGTTGATGACACGGTGGCCTAGGCTGCTTCTCCCCACAGCCCTGCCCTAGCAATTCTGTGAGATCACCCTTTCCCCACTATGTGCAGGGTCAAGCCGGCCCTGCCACGGGGACGCCGCTGTTCTGGGGACCCCCGTGACCCATGACGGGCCATGCCCGTCGGGGCCCAGGAGACTGGATTCTAGGCGTTTCTCTGGAATCACTGAAGCAGCAGGGCGATGCTCTGGCGCTGGTCTGATGCTGGTGGTCTGTCCCGCAGCTGCTGGCCACCCGTGCACCATCTGGGAGGTGCACCACAGTGAGGAAGGCGAGGCCCCAGGGGCCACTGGCCGCTGGTGACATCCTTCCAGCCGGAGCCCACTGGGGCTGAAGCCCGGCTCACCCAGGACAGGCCCGCGGACGCCCGTCGGGCATCCCTCAGCGTGGCTGGTTGGCTCAAGCCACAGCGTCACAGCCCACACAGTGGTCCCTGAGCTGACAGCTCAGTGCCCGGAAAACCCTTTCCTCAAGGAATGTTGAACCAGGAACAGGGGCCAGGACGGAGGTGGGTCAGGACGGAGGTGGGTCAGGACGGAGGCGGGGCAGGTCGGAGGCTGGGCAGGACGGAGGCTGGGCAGGAGGGGGCGGGGAAGGAGGGAGGTGGGGCAGGAGGGTGGTGGGGCAGGAGGAGGGGGCGGGGCAGGAGGGAAGTGGGGCAGGAGGGAGGAGGGGCAGGAGGGGGCGGGGCAGGAGGGAGGCGGGGCAGGAGGGGGCGGGGCAGGAGGAGGGGGGCGGGGCAGGAGGGAGGCGGGGCAGGAGGGAGGTGGGGAAGGAGGGAGGCGGGGCAGGAGGGGGGCGGGGCAGGAGGGAGGGGCAGGAGGGGGAGGGGGGCAGGAAGGAGGCGGGGCAGGAGGTAGGCGGGGCAGGAGGGAAGCGGGGCAGGAGGGAGGCGGGGCAGGAAGGAGGCGGGGCAGGAGGGAGGCGGGGCAGGAGGGAAGCGGGGAAGGATGGGGCGGGGCAGGAGGGAAGTGGGGCAAGAGGGAGGCGGGGCAGGAAGGAGGCGGGGCAGGAGGGAGGCGGGGCAGGAGGGAAGCGGGGCAAGAGGGAGGCGGGGCAGGAGGGAGGTGGGGCAGGAGGGAGGTGGGGCAGGAGGGAGGCGGGGCAGGAGGGAGGAGGGGCAGGAGGGTGGTGGGGCAGGAGGGAGGTGGGGCAGGAGGGGGCAGGGGGGAAGGAGGGAGGCGGGGCAGGAGGGGGGGCGGGGCAGGAGGGAGGGGCAGGAGGGGGAGGGGCAGGAAGGAGGCGGGGCAGGAGGTAGGCGGGGCAGGAGGGAAGCGGGGCAAGAGGGAGGCGGGGCAGGAAGGAGGGCGGGGCAGGAGGGAGGCGGGGCAGGAGGGAAGCGGGGAAGGATGGGGCGGGGCAGGAGGGAAGTGGGGCAAGAGGGAGGCGGGGCAGGAAGGAGGCGGGGCAGGAGGGAGGCGGGGCAGGAGGGAAGCGGGGCAAGAGGGAGGCGGGGCAGGAGGGAGGTGGGGCAGGAGGGAGGTGGGGGGGGAGGGAGGTGGGGCAGGAGGGAGGTGGGGCAGGAGGGGGGCAGGAGGCAGGAGGAAGTGGGGCAGGGGGGGGGGGCAGGGGGGGGGCGGGGCAGGAAGGAAGCGGGGCAGGAGGGAGGAGGGGCAGGAGGGGGCGGGGCAGGAGGGAGGCGGGGCAGGAGGGGGGGCGGGGCAGGAGGGGGGCGGGGCAGGAGGGAGGCGGGGCAGGAGGGAGGCGGGGCAGGAGGGAGGCGGGGCAGGAGGGAAGCGGGGAAGGATGGGGCGGGGGGGGCAGGAGGGAAGTGGGGCAAGAGGGAGGCGGGGCAGGAAGGAGGCGGGGCAGGAGGGAGGCGGGGCAGGAGGGAAGCGGGGCAAGAGGGAGGCGGGGCAGGAGGGAGGTGGGGCAGGAGGGAGGTGGGGCAGGAGGGAGGCGGGGCAGGAGGGAGGAGGGGCAGGAGGGTGGGGGGGGCAGGAGGGAGGTGGGGCAGGAGGGAGGTGGGGAAGGAGGGAGGCGGGGCAGGAGGGGGCGGGGCAGGAGGGGGGAGGGGCAGGGCAGGAGGGGGAGGGGCAGGAAGGAGGCGGGGCAGGAGGTAGGCGGGGGGCAGGAGGGAAGCGGGGCAAGAGGGAGGCAGGGCAGGAAGGAGGCGGGGCAGGAGGGAGGCGGGGCAGGAGGGAAGCGGGGAAGGATGGGGCGGGGCAGGAGGGAAGTGGGGCAAGAGGGAGGCGGGGCAGGAAGGAGGCGGGGCAGGAGGGAGGCGGGGCAGGAGGGAAGGGGGCAAGAGGGAGGCGGGGCAGGAGGGAGGTGGGGCAGGAGGGAGGTGGGGCAGGAGGGAGGCGGGGCAGGAGGGAGGCGGGGCAGGAGGGAGGTGGGGCAGGAGGGAGGCGGGGCAGGAGGGAGGGGGCGGGGCAGGATGGAGGTGGGGCAGGAGGGGGGGGGCAGGAGGGGCGGGGCAGGACGGAGGTGGCCTTTTGCGCAGGATGGCCAGTGGGAGGGGAGAGCAGGGTCACCCTGGTTTGGGGTGACTTACCTGTGCAGGTCTCACCATGTGAGCCCCCTGGCTGTCCATGGGAGGGCATTTCAGTAACAAGGACCTTGTTGTTTAACCTGTTTTTTTGCCATGGGTGACAGGCACACGCATGCCTCACTTCTACAGCCAGAGGGTCTGAGTAGCCACCGATTCTCGACTGTGGTCCCTAGGAGGAGGTCAGTTCAGAGGTCGCCGGGCCAGCTGGGTCAGTGTCTGTGCTGTTTGCACGACGTCAAAACCGCCTAAAGCTCGTCTCTCAGAAGGTGCCCTGCCCTTGCACCAAGCACCACTTATCCTGACCCCAAAGGGTCCTAGAGGTTGCCAGCTGCAGTCCGGGAAGCCCCTGCTGCTTCCACAGTAAAATGGAGGTGGCTAGCGCGGGCACCTGGCAGGTGTGGCCGCCGCATCTGGTACCTTGTCTGGTAGGACTCAGCAGGAGCTTGCTGTGAGCAGCCGGGGGACAGGAACACACCGTCCCATTCCTGAGAACCCAAGTCGCATTTCTTCACAGGACGATCTACTTAATATGTGTGTGATTCCATCTCTGGGCCTCAGTTTCCTCGTCCGTACAATGGGGGGTACTACAACCTCCCTCGTGAGGTGGTCCTTGAGGGTGGAAGTGTAAGCTGCCTGGTACCGTAAACGGGATAAAAACTCTCGGAGGCAGAGTTAAGCTTTTACTACTTTTACTTTCTACTTTCTTAGAGCTTAGAGAGGGAAAGAAAAAAAGATTTTTCTTCTTAGCTTAGAGTAGAGTAGCTTAGAGTAAAGAAAGATAGAGCTTAGCTTAGAGAAAGATTAGAGTTTCTTTCTTCTCTCTTCTTTCTTCTGTCTCCTGTCTTCCTCAGGAGCCTCGGCCTAACTCTGACCAGTCATTACTTCTTCTATCTGGTTTCTCTTCTGTAACCGCTCTGCCTACGTTCTGGCCGCTCTGATTCTTCTGACCGACCGAGTGATTCCCGGCTGACTGAATGAATTCATTCTCCTAACTCGGACCGCTTTCACCCGTTTATATACCTTCAGGTTTGGGGGTGCCTACAGGTGCGTCACATACATATCAGGTGGAACCCATGGCTTCCAGCTAGCTACAACAGCCCTTCCTAATTAGGGCTCCTTCATGGAAGGAATAAAGCCCGAGGTCCCTCCAGCTCACTCGCCCCACCCCAGCTCCGCCCTGTCTGGAAGGCTCTGAGTGAGCCGAACCCTGGGCTCCTTACTGCCATCCGGGTGTCCCCAAGGTGTCTGTCTTGGAATAACAGCACGTAACCCCGAGACGGGATTCCAGCAGCTTTTCTGGACACCCGTCCCCTGCTGGGCCTGTGACACCCTCAGGGACTTGCCTGGGGCTGCGTCTCTCCAGCCTTGCCCCACTGAGGACTGCACCTGATTTTCAAAGACAACGCTGGGTTTTAATTCAGTGTCCCCTCAGCATCTTTCCTTGCAAGCACATGAGGATCTCTGCTCAGGGAGAGTCTTGGGGACTGTCCCGGACCACTAGATTTCACTCCTGGCCAAAGCATCCCGGGCTCCCCCGCTTTCAATTAGGAGTAAATAACGGAGCCCGCTTGGGTGCCCGGGAGGGTCGACCCGCGGCCTTGGTGCTGGCCGGCTCCCACTGCAGCTGCAATTTTCATTTATATTTTATTTATTTATTTATTTATTTTGGTGTTTCCTGAGCAGCTTTAACCTTAAGACCGTCTTCCCTCTTTCTGCGCTCTTCCTCCATCCTGGGCTCTGCGTCCCCACGAGCCTGGAGCTGCCTTTCTCTGCACACGTGGCTCTGAACGGAATCCTCTAGATGGAGGAGGGGCCCTCCTGGGCCAAGTGCTGAGGTCTTCTACTCCCTCCTCTGTGATTTTATCTCTGGACTAGGGGCAGGTGGGGACGCATTTCCGCCTCTGTCCACCGTATCCGAGGGCACAGGTGGAGGGCTGGGGCAGGGACTCCCTGCTGTGCTGTGTCCCATGTTTTGAGACCCAAGGGGATGGCATTTTGAGATTCTTGTCTTAGGGAACTGTATCAGTTAGCTGCTGCTCTGTAACAAACAGCTCTGAAATGGAACTGTATCAGTTAGCTGCTGCTCTGTAACAAACAGCTCTGAAATGGAACTGTATCAGTTAGCTGCTGCTCTGTAACAAACAGCTCTGAAATGGAACTGTATCAGTTAGCTGCTGCTCTGTAACAAACAGCTCTGAAATGGAACTGTATCAGTTAGCTGCTGCTCTGTAACAAACAGCTCTGAAACTTAGTAGCTTAAAACACCACCACCTACCTCGATCACAATTCTGCAGGCCAGCAGCTGGGGCTGGCTTAGCTGGGCAGTCCTGCTCTGGGCTGCGTGGTCTGGTCTCAGATGCACGGGGTCAGCTGTCCAGTGGGCCTCTGATGGTCTCAGCTCAGACAACCGAGGCCACGTGGGCTCCTGCCATCCAGCAGGCCAGCCCGGGTGGCTCACATGCTGAACGGCCCCAAGAGCCCCCAGAGAAGAGCACCGTCTCTGGACTCGGAATCGGCGTGAGGTCACTTGTGCTGCCTCCTGACAGTCGGAGTGCGTCTCGAGGACAGCCTCGAGTCTCTCAGTGAGAGCGGGCACCACCTCCTGCAGGAGAAGCTGCTGCGCTCACTGGCCATTTCTGCAATCGACAACAGGGAGTGTTCTTCCATGGGCTGGCCACGGTGGGGGCAGGGGTGGGGACAGGGGCAGGTAGGAGCAGGGAGGTGGGCACCTGGACAGTGGGAGGAGAGCCTGTTTCGAGCTTGCCTGGAGCACACGGCTCAAGCGGGCCAGGCTGGCCCTGGGCCGTGCCTGATGGGACAGGACAGGCCGTGGTGGCTCCAGCCTGAACTTGCACTTGCTTGCCAAGGCTGGGGTGCCCTGAGGAGTGAAGCCTTATCCGAGGGTGGCGGAAGGTGGCCAGGAGCCCATCCTGGACCAGAGGCACGCGTGCCCAGACCCTGCAGGCCCTGGCGGACCCCGGCTCCCTCTGGCACAGGTGGGGTGCCTCTGGCAAGGAGCCAGCATCCCCGTGGAAGCGTCGCGGCACCCTGAAAACCAGTGTTCTGTGCCAAAAGATGACCCGGGGACCGCGGGCCCTGCTCAGGTTCTCCTTGGAGTCCCCGACCCAGCGCGTCCTCCTGCGATGCCTGAGCTACCCTGGCTCCCCGCTGTTTTCTCTTGTTTGTTTACCATTTTTATTAAACGTAATCTGTATTCGCCATGGAAAAGCCTGAGAAAGAACAGATAAGCAAAGGTTTCGCTGGAGGCGGAGAACGGCTCGTGAATAGTCACTCCTAAGCCACCTGCGTCCGGCGCTCATCCCGCGGCCGGTCCTGCTCGCTGCTGGTGCTCGCCGTGTGTGCCCGCCTGCCAGGACTTGTGTGACTCCCCGTTCCTGGGCATCTCGGGCCCTGCACCTGCCGAGTCCCCGGGGGGAGGCTGGTGGCTCGACTTGTCACCAGTGCCCTGGCCTGCCTGGTGTCCCCACGTCCCCACTCACGGCACACTCACTGGCCCTGGGCTCCGGGTGTGGCCTCAGAGGTGCCTCGGCTCAGCCTTTGGCCCCGAGTCTCTTCACCTTTCACCTGCCCTGAATGCTGGTCACCCGTGGCTCACGCCCATTTCTTCTTGTCACTTTGTCCTGAGCTGATCCTTGCCTACAATTCTGTCCTGTCCTGGGGTTTTCCTACCTGCCAGTCTTCCCAGCTCCAGCCCAGCCTGGCCGGGTGCCGGGATGCCGAGGAAGAGTTTGCAGGGACAGGACGCTTGTCCCCTGTGCCGAGCCACTGCTGCTGCTTCATTTTTTTAAAAAAACACATTCATCTATTTATTCTAATGAGGTATCCATGACAGCAGAATGCATTTTGATTCACTGTGCACAATTGCAGCACAGGTTTTCATTTCCCTGGTTGTACACGATGTAGCGTCACACCTCCGTGCAGTCACACGTGGACCTAGGTGATGGTGTCCAGCGCATTCCACCGTCTTTCCTGCCCCCGTGGCCCCTCCCCCTCCCTCCCCTTTGCCCAATCAAATCTCCTCCATTTTTCCCATGCCCACCCCCCATTATGGATCAGCACCCACTTATCAGAACACTCAGCGTTTGTTTTCTTGGGATTGGCTGACTTTGCTTAGCATGATGTTCTCCAGCTCCATCCGTTTACCTGCAAATGCCATGATTTCACCCTTCTTCAGTGCTGAGTAATATTCCACTGTGTATATGTACCACAGTTTCTTCACCCATCCGTCTGTTAAAGGGCACCTGGGTTGGTTCCACAGTTAGCTATTGTGAGTGGAGCTGCCATGAACATAGATGTGGCCGTGTCCCTGTAGTATGCTGTTCCTTGTAGTCCTTTCTCTGAGGTGCCGTCGCATCTAAGCGGAAAGCTCTGGGCCCGCAGGAGCCACACGCTCCGCCATCTCCTTCACCAAGTCCGCCAGCTGGGGGGTCCAGAGCCCAGCCCGGCGCTCCCCAGCACGCACGCGTGTTTGAGCTCCGTGAGCACGTGCCAGCGCCCTGGTCCTGTCCTTGTGGAGGACCTTCGTGACCTGGCAGCTGTAGTCCCCGGACGCGGCTCTCACGGCAGGTTTGAGGCGCTGCAGCCGGCAGGCAGGCGTCCTCAGCGGCCCTCCAGGGACCAAGGGCTCCTCTTGGCAGGAGGCTGCACGGCCTGGGGCGGAGACCTCTAGAGCTTTCTCCTCGCCCGCCTCTTCCTGCAGGAGAGGGTAGGAGGCCACCCACTGCGGGCCTGCGATCTTGGACTGACCACTGTTCTCCACCTGCAGGGTGAGGGCGGTGACACCTGCCTCCTGCGGTTTGTTTTTTTTTTTGTACCAGGGATTGAACTCAGGGGCACTCGACCACTGGGCCACATCCCCAGCCCTTTTTTGTATTTTATTAGAGACAGGGTCTCACTGAGTTGCTGAGTGCCTCGCCATTGCTGAGGCTGGCTTTGAACTCGTGATCCTCCTGCCTCAGCCTCCCAAGTGCTGGGATGACAGGTGTGTGCCACTGCGCCTGGCTCTGCCCTCTACAGTTTTCATGAGGATTGTAGGAGCCCTTGGGGACAGTTTGAGGACAGACTGGCCTTCACAACATGCCTGCTCTGCAGGGAAGTCACTCCTAGAGCCTGGAGGCCACCGGACGGCCGAGCCCTAGAGCGCCCAGTGAGGGAGACGGCTGGGGTGTGTCTGAGCCACCTGCCCCGAGTCGGAAACCAGCTTCAACCCCTCTCTTTCTTCAAGGTAGGAAAGGATCCAGCAAGTCTTTTTTTTTTTTTTTTTTTTTTGGCTCTGGAGATTGAGCCCAGGGGCACTCGACCACGGGGCCCCATCCCCAGCTCCTTTTATCTTGAGACAAGTTCTCACTGATTTGCTTAGGGCCTGGCTAAGTCGCTGAGGCTGGTCTCGAACTTGCTATCCTCCTGCCTCAGCCTCCTGAGCTGCTGGGATGACAGGTGTGCGCCACCACGCCCAGCGCAGATTCAGCCCTGCAGGTAGGACAGCGAGCGCGGCCATGGTCAGGCACGGGAGGCCTGTCCTTCAGCCCCGGTGCAGGGCGGGGCTGGGTTCTGGAAGCCGGAGATGGGCACTGGACGGGACGTCTCTGGGTCTGATGGGAAGGAAAAGGGAAGGATGGGGATGTGGGTTGGGGGCAGGGCCGGGGGTGGACGTCCACGGGCGGTGTCCAGGAGTGCAGTGGGCCAGACACGGAGCCTGGGGGCGCTGGCCGGAGGCTCACGGCTCAGGGGGCTGCGGGCCTCACAGTCTGCCGGCTGGTCTGGGGCCAGCGTAGTCTGTGAGCAGCAGGACTCCGGGGCCTGGCCCTGCGGTGGCCAGCTGTGTCTTCCAGAGGCGCTCAAGGCCGTCTCCAGTGCTGGCAGTGTGGGTGGCACCCCTGGCCACCGGGGACTCTCTGCTCCCTTCCTGGATTCCGGGGCGTGACTGGTAGAGGGCAGTGTGGCACCAGGCTCGGTCACAGAGGGGCCCTGGGGACAGCAGGGCTCTCAGCCGGCCCTCCCCAGGCCCTCAGGCAGCGGTCGGCGTCAACAGGCCACTGGAGGACAGCGCCGAGGCCACGGAGCTCCAGGTGGCCTTCTTCAGCCTGCAGAGAGGGGAGGAGTCCGTGGGGGCCGGTCAGAGGAGACTCCGTCCGGGACGCCTCGGACAGGGTCTCAGACATTTCCAATGAGCTCCGGGGTGCGGGGTGGCGTCTGAGCAACTGAGTGCCAGGCCAGACTGAGAATCCTGGCTCCCTGGCTCAGCCAAACCCCGACCTCTCTGAACCTCTGTTTCTTCTTCTGTAAAGGACCAGGGAGTCAGGGCGAGACACCGGTGAGGACGCACTGCGCATCTACGGAGAGCTGAGCAGGGAGCCTGGCCTATCGGAAACACCGGTTAATTGGTAGCTCGTTACGTTTGTTACTTTTAATGGAGAAGGTGGTCAGGCCGTGGCTTGGACAGAGCTGAGGGAGTGGGTCAGCGAGGCAGGAACCGGGGGCTCTCCTCTCCCTTGCGCCTCGCAGGGCGGAGCTCGCCCTGGCTCTGCTCTCCGGCCCCAGCCGCTCTCCTCCCCGGGCTCCTGGCCGCGTCTTCACTGTTTCCTCCTCCGCAGACCTAGCGGGCCTGGAGGGGCCGGGCCCAGCCGCAGGCGACCCCCCTGGTAACCTGGGCCCTCCCCTCCGCCGGGTCCTGCCCTGGGTGGCCCTGAGGGTGGAGGCGGGGCTCCAGGCGCGGCCACGCCCAGCGCCCCAGGACCCGCCCAAGCTGCCCCTGCGCGGGCTGGTGGGCGGGGCCGGCCGCCTCCAGGTCTCCGCCCTCTTTAGGTGGAGCTCGGGAGGTCCCGCCGAGGGGGGCGGGCTCCGGGCAGTGGGCTTCCGCTCATAGGCCGCCAGGCCTGGACCTGCCACTGTCAGCTCAGAAATGACCACAGGGGCCGGGCGCAGTGGCGCACGCCTGTACTCCCAGCACTCGGGAGGCTGAGGCAGGAGGATCGCGAGGTCAAAGCCAGCCTCAGCAATGGCGAGGCACTTAGCAACTCAGCGAGACCCCGTCTCTAATCAAATACAAAAAAGGGCTGGGGACGTGGCCCAGTGGTCAGTGCCCCTGAGTTCAATCTCCGGTACCCAAAAAGAAATAACCACAGGGACCCGCGAAGGCCCTGGCAGGGGGCACCCGTGGCCCCAGAGATGGGGGCTTGGGGTGGGGGTGCTCTGGGTCCTCTAGAGCCGAGGAGGGAGGCCGGGGACGAGTGTCCACAGTGTTTCCAGGTGGCCTCCAGTGACATGCCTCTTGGCGTCACCGTCAGGCTCTTCCTACACTGAATCGGGGTGGCCTGCGTGACCAAGAGTCGAGCGCAGTGGCCCTGGTGACCCCCAAGGCCAGGCGCAGGAACCTCGCAGCTTCTGCTCGGCTCTGGAGACATGTGCCCTGGGAAACTAGCTGCCGTGCAGTCTGGGGACAGCGAGACCCCATGCTGCAAGGGAGCCCACCCCCACGCAAAGGCATCGCGAGGAGACAGACCACCCTGTCGCCCAGGTCGCCCAGGCCTCAGCAGGGCACTGGCCCTGCCGAGCCATCGGGCCTCTGGGGCCCTGCCCGGGTCACTGCGGCTGCCCAGAGGTGCCCACGAGGGCGTGGGCAGCTGCCAGCCCTCAGGGGAGCTGCCACGTCCGTGCCCCCGCGGGAAGGAGGAGGGGAGGCTCGCAGGGAGGAAGGGAGGCTCGCGGGAGGAAGGGGAGGCTCGCGGGAGGAAGGGAGGCTCGCGGGAGGAAGGGGAGGCTCGCGGGAGGAAGGGAGGCTCGCGGGAGGAAGGGAGGCTCGCGGGACGAAGGGAGGCTCGCGGGAGGAAGGGAGGCTCGCGGGACGAAGGGAGGCTCGCGGGAGGAAGGGAGGCTCGCGGGAGGAAGGGGAGGCTCGCGGGAGGAAGGGAGGCTCGCGGGAGGAAGGGAGGCTCGCGGGAGGAAGGGGAGGCTCGCGGGAGAAGGGAGGCTCGCGGGAGGAAGGGGAGGCTCGCGGGAGGAAGGGAGGCTCGCGGGAGGAAGGGGAGGCTCGCGGGAGGAAGGGGAGGCTCGCGGGAGGAAGGGAGGCTCGCGGGAGGAAGGAGAGGCTCGCGGGAGGAGGGGGAGGCTCGCGGGAGGCAGGGAGGCTCGCGGGACGAAGGGAGGCTCGCGGGCGGGCTCGCGGGAGGAAGGGGAGGCTCGCGGGAGGAAGGGAGGCTCGCGGGAGGAAGGGGAGGCTCGCGGGAGGAAGGGGAGGCTCGCGGGAGGAAGGGAGGCTCGCGGGAGGAAGGAGAGGCTCGCGGGAGGAAGGGAGGCTCGCGGGAGGCAGGGAGGCTCGCGGGAGGCAGGGGGCGGCAGGGAGCTGCGGAGCCCCGCGGGTGTGTTACCCAAGCTTGGGCGGGCCCTGGGGGCGCTGGGCGGGGCCACGCGTGGAGCCCCGCCACCCGCGACAGGCGGGCGGGCGGGGGGAGGGTGCGGGTTGGCCGCGGGCGGGCGAGTCTCCGCCCGCACAGGAAGGCAGGCCCGGGCTCCTGGGAAACGGGCGTGAGATGCCAACGGAGCCAAGGCGGCTGAGAGCGGCAGCGGGCGGCGGGCGGCGGGCAGCCCTGGGCTCTGCGCGGGGCTCTAAGTGACAGCCTGTGGCCTGCGGGAGCTGGAGACGCAGGCGCCCCGGGAACCCCTCTTGCTGCCCCCGGGAAGTCCCGGGCTGAGGGGCTGCGCCTCCGCCGGAAAACTGCCCCTGAGCGGGGGACAGAGCCCCAGGGCTGGGAAACGAGGCCAGGTCTTCCCTGAAAGGCGAGGGTGTCTCACTGGTGCCCACCGCCAACCCTGGCGAAAGGACAAGGGGCAGGGGCCACCCAAGAGCACTGCCTCCCCTCTCCCGTCCGGTCCATTTGCCCTCCTAGGCCCTGGCTGTGGATTCAAGGTGTCCCCAAGAGTCCCGTGTGGGAAGCTGACTCCCCAGGTCCATGTGTTGACTGTGTTCGGAGGTGGAGGTTTGGGAGGTCCTCGGGGTTAGATGAGGTCATGAGGGAGGCCTCTGTGGTGGCATCCTGGGAGGCCCACTAGCTCTGTCTCACGTGCAATGCCTCTGCGGTGACAATGCAGCAAGAAGGCCTCAGCAGATGCCAGCTCTGTGCCTTGGGCTTCTAGCCCTCCAGGACCATAATAAACCAGGAAGCCTCGCTGGTCTATATAAATCACCCAGTCTCGGGCATTTTGTCATAGCAACAGAAAACAGGCGCAGAAGCAGAACAACGGCACCCACCTTACCGGCCACTTGAGAAGTGAGTGAAGCACTGAGTCAAGTGAGCCCACAAGGAACCCCCACCCACGGGGCACGCTCAGCAAGCAAGGGCTCTCTTCGTGTCCTTGCGGTGATGCCCTGGTCTCAGCCCAGCCTGCCCTTCGGGTGGCAGATGCAGAACACATGCGCTCTCGTGGCCAGCCTGGCGCTCCCTGGCGGCCACGGTGTTGATTGATGGCTGGCGTTTCCCGAGACCTCACTGCGCTGCGGACAGTGCTCACGGTCAGCCCTCCCGGAGACCCTGCGCTCTGGAACCTTCTACATCCAAGCCAGTGGAGCAGGGACGGTCATTGTCCAAGGCTGAGGAGCCAGCAGGGCGGGCCTGGGGTCTGGGCCCCACAGAGCCCCCGCCCGCTGCGTGCACAGCCCCTCGGGTTCGCAGGCTCAGGCACAGCCCCTTCAATCAGCAAGTCTGGGGCCACCTTTTTTTTTTTTTTTCCTGCTAAGTCCAAGAGTTAGAGAAAGGAAGAAAGGGTCCTTTGACTCCTGGTTCCCCATAGACGAGGGGAAAAAATGATCAAGTAGCCCCATACCTTAGTCCACGGTTCTGAGGTATCGTGGGAAGGGCGCACTTGAAAATCAGAGAAGCAACCCTGCTCTTGTGGAGACAGGGTGGCTGGGGGGCTTATTATGGCCCATAGTAGGTGCGCAGTCAACACTTGTGGACTGGGGTGTCGCAAGGGACATTCCCCATGAGGCTGGGCAGACGCGAGCCTGGGCCCAGAGACAGTAGGGACCCCTGATATAACACCCTGACACTGACCTCTAGTAAAGAGAGAGGGGAGGGGCCGGGCGCGGTGGCGCACGCCTGTCATCCCAGCACTCGGGAGGCTGAGGCAGGAGGATGACGAGGTCAAAGCCAGCCTCAGCCATGGCGAGGCACTTAGCCACTCAGTGAGACCCTGTCTCTAATAAAATACAAAAAAAAAGGGCTGGGGATGTGGCCAGTGGTCGAGTGCCCCTGAGTTCAATCCCCGGTACCAAAAATAAATAAATAAAGAGTGGGGGCTGGGGCTCAGTGGTAGAGCGCTTGCCTAGCATGTGTGAGGCACTGGGTTCGATTCTCAGCACCACATATAAAACAAATAAATAAATAAAGGTCCATCAACAACTAATAAAAATATATTTTAAAAAATAGAGAGGAAAAAACATGATAAAATAGTAAATATGCAACGATGAAGCCAGCCTAGGCTGCGTTCTTTACACCAACGCAGTCATGGAAGGTAGGCGACGTGCCTTTCCTGCTGGGGGGGCTCTGACAGAGCCTTGGGCCAGGGTTCTGCAGTGCCCAGCGTCTGGGGCGGGGTGGGGGACACAGGCCGCGCACCTGTGCTCCCCCACGCGGATGCACAGCGCCCACCCGGGCCATCCTTCATGGCCTGTCCCTCTGCACTGCAGGCCTCGCCGTGCTCCAGAGCTGACCGGGCCGGAGGCCGCCCTTGACCTAGGACAGCCCGCAGGAGCCGCCACGCCGGGCACTTCTGCCCAAGAGGTGCTGTGGTGCGCGGTGGCCGCTCCAAAGGGGTTTGAGGCTGAGATGTGGAGAACCAATCCCTTTGCCACCCCCACCGAGGACCACCTGAGCTGTTTTCGGGAGTCCTCTTTGGGCCACAGGGAAGTGGGGACTTTAGCCACCAGCCCCAGGTGCTAAACCTCTGAGAGCGTGAGGAAACGGGCTAAGATTTTTTTTTTTTTTTTTTTTTTGGTACCAGGGATTGAACTCAGGGGCACTGACCACTGGGCCACATCCCCACCCTTTTTTGTATTTTATTGGAGACAGGGTCTCACTGAGTCGCTAAGTGCCTCGCCATGGCTGAGGCTGGCTTTGAACTTGCGATCCTCCTGCCTCAGCCTCCCCAGTGCTGGGATCACAGGCGTGCGCCACCGCGCCCGGCTCGGGCTAAGGTTTTTGCTAAACATTATTATGGTGTAGTGTAAGCTGCCTGTCACGGCCAGCCACGGCGCCGCCACGGGAGGAAAATTCTCGGAGGCAGAGTATAGCTTTTACTACTTTTACTTCTACTTTCTTAGAGCTTAGAGAGGGAAAGAAAGATTTTTTCTTTTAGCTTAGAGTAGCTTAGAGTAGCTTAAAGAAAGATTAAAGAAAGATAGAGCTTAGCTTAGAGAAAGACTAGAGCTTCTTTCTTCTCTCTTCTTTCTTCCTTAGAGTAGAGTAGCTTAGAGTAAAGAAAGATAGAGCTTAGCTTTTCTTCTTAGCTTAGAGTAGAGTAAAGAAAGATTAAAGAAAGATAGAGCTTAGCTTAGAGAAAGACTAGAGAACTTCTTTCTTCTCTCTTCTTTCTTCCTTCTTCTGTCTTCTGTCTTCTGTCTTCCTCGGGAGCCTCGGCCTTACTCTGACCAGTCCTCTGGAGCCTCGGCCTAACTCTGGCCAGTCATTACTTCTTCTATCTGGTTTCTCTTCTGTAACCGCTCTGCCTACGTTCTGGCCGCTCTGATTCTTCTGACCGACCGAGTGACTGCCCGGCTAACTGAATTCTCCGTTCTCCTAACTCGGACCGCTTTCACCCGGTTATTATACCTTCAGCTTTGCAGGTGCCTACAGGTGCGTCACATACATATCAGGTGGAACCCATGGCTTCCAGCTAGCTACAACAGCCCTTCCTAATTAGGGCTCCTTCAGTGTAGTGCACATTTAAAAAAGTACCTGAATCATGAGTTTTCTGTTCTGTGTGTTTTCATGAAATGGACCTGCCCCCGTGGTCAGTGCAGGATCAAGAGATGGGACATTCCCAGGATCCCCCTGGCGCCCTCCTGGTGTGAGCGTGACCCCCTCTTGCATCCCGGTAACCGCCGTCCGACTCCAACCAGAGACCGTGCCGCCTGTTTCTGAGCTTGGCAGAAGTAGGGGTGATCTCGACCTTCTACAGTCCCCGTTCCTTGTGCGCACCATGACCGTCCGCGGCGTATGTCAAGGAGTCTGGCCCCGGGGCTCACTGCCGTATGATGTCGTGTCGCGGACGTGCATGAGGGGCATCGAGCACGCCCAGCGGCGCCCTGTGAGCATGGCGGCTCTGGTGGACACGGCTGTGCACTTCTGTTGAGATTCTATATTTAAGTTGGAAGGTCACGGGCTCTTCCTGTAACTCAGGAAGTTACGTGTCATGTCCCTGTCGGTGATATGAGAATTGGGATGGCATTTTTCATAGTGTTTGGAGTTTTTTTGATTGCTCGTTCTTATTCAGGAGTCCTGGAAAACTGGCCAGACTGACCCTCTCTGGCTGACTTGGAGTTCACGGCCGCCAGCAACAGAAGCCAAGGCCGGCTGACGTGCGGGCGTTGCTCACGCCGTGACGGAAGGTGACTGCCAACAGGGATCAGGATGCTGTGGGTTGGGAAACGGGTTCTGGGCCAGAGGAGGGGACTCGGACAAGCACAGGAACTCAGGCGACTGTCGGGGGCCGTGGCGTGGACCACAGTGGCCGCGGCAAGCCCCCCTGTCTGCCCGCAGCCCACCCTGCTCCAGGGAGGCTGGGCACCCAGTGGTCCAGGGGGCAAGTCCAGCCGACTGAGCTCAGGGGTGACCTGTCCTCTGGCCACGCTCCGGCAGGGAGAGGCAGGGCCTGTCCCCGTGAGTTCTCCAACAGGAGGTGGTCACCAGGAATGTCCTGGAGACCCCAGGCCCCACGGCACCTAGAATGGACGGTGGAGTCTGGGGAGCCAGGAAGGAGCCGACCTGAGAGGGAGGCGTGGGTGGAGAAGGGACGGCAGCCCCGGGGACAGGGTCTCACTTCGCCCGGGGCTGGGGATGGAGCCCCAGACGGCCACGCAGGTGACTGGCAGCTCAGGGGACCTCGCGAAAAGTTGCTCTATGACTGTCCCAGGGCTGCCGCCACCAATGACCACGACAGAGCGGCTTGTGGTGGCCCCTGGCAGTCCTGGAGACAGGAGTCTGGAATCCAGGAGTGGCGGGGTCTTGAGGGAGGGTCCCTCCTGGCCTCCCCTGGCTCCCGGGCTCTCCAGCGACCCGTGGCCAGCTGAGGCGCAGGCCGCCCTGCTCCGCTCTCTGCCACCTTCACGGCTCCTGTCCTCTGTCCTCCTGGAGCTTCTGAGGCTGCTGGTCATATCTGGGGCCCACCCCAGCCCAGTGTGACCGCCTGTGGACGGATCCCATCTCAGAGATGCCGTTCCCAAGTGAGGGCACATTCCAGGGTTGGGAGGGACCCAGGCTGGGGGAGGCCTCCCTGGCTCCAGCTGTGGCTCCGTGGCAAAGACCCGAGGCTGTGTTTGGAGCCAGGGTTCAGAGCCTCGCTCAGTGCCCAGCACAGCTTGAGCACCTACTGGATTCCCCTCAGCAGTCTGCTAAGTAGGCCTGGGAGGAGGCCCAGCCGCAGCCACACCCTGGTTAGTGGGAAGCCAGGGTGGGGTGCAAATGCCCAGGAAGTCCTCAGGGCCCACGCCCCACCCCCAGCAGTCAAGGCCTGCGCTGGCCCAGTCTCAGGACCGGCCTTTTCCCTTAGGGTGGGTCCTCTCCCCGGGGGCCCTGAGCCCACATGCAAATAGACTTCCCAGGCCCCTCCCGTCCACTTACCAGACACACCCTGCCGGCCTGGGCATGAGCGGTCACTGCTGCAGGCGGCTGGTGGGGGCACCTGAGGTCAGCAGGTCCCTGCTGCCCTAGAAGGTCACGCCGGGATCACCCAGAAGAGGATTTGGATGTCCTTCTGTCAGGAGGCTCTGGGGCCCAGCCTTCACCTGGGGACAGCAAATAAGACTGGCCTCTGCGGAGTGACAGGAGGCTGGCCAGGGGCCAAGTCGCTGTGGATCTTGGAGCCAGGCCTGGCGCAGAGAAGCTGCTTTTTGCTTTGGCTCTTTGGGCCAACGCGGGAGAGGCGGCGGGGTGGGGGGCGGGGTCCTGTGCAGGGGCTGAGCCCCAGGCTGAAGCCGGGGGAGGAGGGGCGTGTGTCGGTGAAGGGTAGCAATGGCCCGGCAGCCACCAGTGTCCCCTGCAGCGGAGGGCGACCGTGGAGAGGTGGGCCTGTCGCGCCCCAGCAAAGGGTCCAGAGGCGGCTTTGGTTGTAAGAGTTCCTGACAATATCCTGTGACGCGCCTGCAGCCGCAGAGGGTCCGGCACCCACTGCTTCCTCCTCCCGCCAGGGCGTGGGAGGAGCGCGGGTGCCCTGAGCGGGCTCAGGCTGGCCCGGGAGGTTGCAGTGGCGCTAGGAGGGAGGCCCAGGGCTGTGCCCAGGTGGCGGCAAACTGTCAATCTCGCTAAGCAAAGCCTCTGTGCAGGAGGCTCCGCCCCTGCCTGGCCAGGGCAGGGCCCTCCCCAGCGCCCTGCTGCACGGGCCTGCACTCAGGTCCACACCAGGATGCTGGTGCCGCAGGAGCCAGCCCTGCCCGGCCCACTCCCCTCTGTCCGGCCCGGCCCACTCTGCTGGCCTCTGCGCCCACACTCCATCCCCAGCCCCTGAATGGCTGCCCTAGTCCACTCTTTTTATTTTTTATTTTTGGTACCAGGGATTGAACTCGACCCCTGGGCCACCTCCCCAGCCCTTTTCTGTATTTTATTAGAGACAGGGTCTCACGGAGGTGCTCAGTGCCTCGCCATGGCTGAGGCTGGCTTTGCCCTCGCGATCCTCCTGCCTCAGCCTCCCGAGTGCTGGGATGACAGGCGTGTGCCACCGCGCCCGGCGCTAGTCCACTTTTGAGCTTGAGTGTGCACGCGGGCGGGCCAGTTTGGTCTTCCAAGGAAGAGAGAGGGAAAAGGCCCGTTCGCGTCCTGGGAGCAGGAGCCCAGCCACTCAGGGAGGGAGGAGTCCAGTGCCCAGGTGGAGTGCGGGAGTGGGGTGCTCGGAGCTCTGATGGGTGCACCCCCCCGGTCCAGCGGACTCCTGGGACTCGGGAGGCACAACCAGAGGAGGGCCAGAGAGGCTCTCAAAGCTGGAGGCCAGGCAGGAGGCCAGGGCCAGAGGCCGTGCTGTGGTGAAGGGCCTTGAGAAGGCGCCCTGCCCCAGTTTCAGTCAGCTTCTAGGGCAGGCTGTGATTTCTGACGTGGGGGGGAGGAAACGAGCCTTTGACTTCTCTTCCTGCCGAGGAAGAGGCCCCCAGGGCGGGAGGAAATCAGAGGACAGCAGCAGCTGCAGCGCCCGCTGGGCCCAGCCTCCACTCTGGAGTCCCTCCACCAGGCTGGCTCCGGAGCCGCCCGGCCACGTGCTCTCTGTTGTCCTCACCATCCACGCGCTCGGCAGGCCCCGGGGCTGCGTCCACGCTCTCTGCTGCGGGCCTCCTCCTCGCCCAAGTCGACAGCAGCTGGCCTGCGCCAGGAAGCCGCGTCCACCCACAGATGCGGGGTCTGACCCCGACCCTGCGGCCTCCCTCCCCTCTGGCCCACCGCCCTGTTCTCTGGCTCCTGTTCCGTACTTCCCAGCAGCCTAAGGTCCCCCACTTTTTCCCCCCTTTGCTGTGAAGAGGTCGCCTCTTACGTAACAGCCTCCGACCGCCTCCCAGAGCCCAGAGCCTGTTGCCATGGCTACGGGGCTGCGGATCCAGCCTCCCTTCAGATCCCGCTTCCCAAGGCCCCTGCCGGAGCTGCAGAGGGCTCGGCCGGCTGCACTTGCAACCGCGGAGTTCACGTCCAGACCCCCGGGACTGCGCCAGCGATATTTACAATGTGGAGGAGGGCCTGGGTCTCCTTACATTTCTGCGGTCTACAGCACAGGTTTGGTCTCTGCATCTGGAACCAGATGTCCCAAAGTCCCCAGGAAGGAGACCCCCCCCTTGGCCACAGCACCGAATCCTGCAAGAAGTGCCGTCTGCAGGGTGGAGGGACAGGGAATCTGTGATCTAGAACTGGCCAGCGGCTCCCCGTCCACCTGTTGCTTGCTTTGCCTGGTGTTTCTGATTGGACCTCTGATCCCTGGTCGCTGGGAACCTGTATGAGAGGGTGAGGGGACCTTGCAGATGGGTCATAAGTGACCGTCACACTGAGTGAAAGGAGGCCAGTCCTAAAAGAAATAAGGCTGTTGCTACCTCAGGAACTGGAGCCCCTTCGCTGCCCCCATTCCTGCTGCCTTTCCCCCTCCTCTGTCTTCGGGAGCCACAGTGTGTCACAACACGGTGCGCGGCTGGATCTTCCTCCCTGCCTTGTCCAGGGCGGTGTGTACTGGTCAGCTCTTGCTGCGTAACAAATCCCCACAGATCGCCTGTTGAAGCCTTTACCGTCTCTCCGCCCTGCAGTGGGGCCTGGGCACAGCGCAGCCACGACCTCTACGTCGAGGTCTTTGGCTGGTTGCCATCAGGGGGATCAGCCGCAGCTGGGGGGTCTCCATGGAAGGTTCCAGAGGGCAGGCTCTGCCCCCAAGCTCCGTGGCTGCTGCAGTGTCCTGGAGGCTGCTCAGCCGAGGCTCTGGGCTCCTTGCTGACTGCTGTCTGGATGCCACCCTGGGTTCCTGGGAACGTCCCTGGGGACTTCCCAGCACGGCAGCTCTGTCCCAGTGTGCCAGTGAGCCGGCACTGGCGGGAGACGGCGGGCACGACAGAGGGTGCCACCTCACGGTGGCCGTGGGGCCGGCTCTGCCCCCGTCTGCAGGCTGCTGCTCGCTGCCCGCACTGTGCCCCTTGCTGGCACACTGGGCTCTGCCATGCCTGCGGTCCCTCCGTCCCCGCCAGCTCCCTCTTCTCAGCGAGGCCCCTGAGCGCCCTCCCTGGAACCCGGGGAGGATGTTCCAGCCCAGCAGCCCCAGGAGTACTGACGAGGGGACTGAAAGGCAGCCGAGGAGCCGCCACGCGGTCCTAGAACGCCACCGGCTCCCGGGCCCAGAGACAGCGCCTGTGGCTGGCGGGCGCTCTGGGCGCAGCCCGCTAGTAGACGTCTGAGTCTCTGCAGACGGCACAGTCTCTGTGCCACACGCAGCGCGGCCACGCCAGGGAGGCCACGTGGAGAGCGGGCGGTGGGCGGGGCCGGCGTCCCAATAAAACTTTATTCGCAAGGCGGGCGGCGGCCTCTCCTCGGGCACTGGAGGCTGCGGAGGACGGCTCTTAGCAGCCCTGAGTGACAGGTGACTGAGAGCACCCTGTCCCCGCGCTCTGCCCTCTGCGCTGGGCTGTCACGGTACTGTCACCTGGAGTCCTTCTCAGTCCCTGTCCCTTCTCCCCATGTTGGCTTTTTACTCTTTCTCCTCTTCTCCCTCCTCCTTCCATCCAGAGAGAAAAGAGAGGCCTCGGAAGAAGAGGGACAGGAGGCCCCTCGCAGGCCCCACGCCCCCGTGCAGCAGGAGGCAGGGGCCACGGCTGCCCTCGGGGTCCCCCACGTCAGGGAGAAGTGTGTGATGCGGGGGCTGGGGACCGTGACCTCCAGGAGAGCAGCGTCTGCGTCCCAGCCTGTCCCAGGGCCCAACCCCAGGGGGCACGGCGCGGTGGCTGGGGTGGCCAGGAGGCCCAGGGACCTCTCAGGCACCTTGAGCCTGCTCAGGACTCTGCCTCCCTCCCACAGCTCCAGGCCAGCTGCGGGGACTCCCCAGATGGGGCAGAAGGGGCCACCTGTCCCATGTGACCTTTTAAGTGACTTCCTTGGGAAGGACGTGGCATGCACTGAACACCGGCCTGGCAGAGGCCTGGGCGTCTTTCCGAGCCAGCTGCTGCCAACAGGGACCACGGAGGCAGGCAGGCAGAGGACGAGGGGGCCGGGCTGGGGCTCGGTGTCGAGCACTGCCCAGCAGGGCGAGGCCGGGTGCAGCCTCAGCGCCGTCCGTAAGTGAATGAATAAAGTAAAGGCCCATCGACGTCTAAAAGAAGATTAACAAGAAAAAGGAAATGAGTGAGGCTTAGCTGCTCTTGGTGAAGCCACGGGCGGGCAGAGCCACTGCTGCTGCCTTGTCCCAAAAGTGACCGGCGCCCTCGTGGTCTCCACGAAACTCCAAGTGCCCCTCTGCTCCCTCAGGCCCAGGGTGGTCCTGCAGTCAGAACTACAGACTTCCCGCCTGCACGGCCTTGGCTCCCTCTTCTGTCTCCCCTGGCTGGCTGAGTGACCCTGGGCAGCTTAGATTCCCTCTCTGGGCCTGTGTTCTTATCTGGGTGTGGAAACACCATGACATTTGGACACAGGGTTAGATTCTGAAGCCAGCTGGAAGTGACCTGCTGTCCAACACACCCTTGAACAATGCCCAGACTCTCAGAGAACTCAGTCGACGCAACTCTGTGCCATCAGCGCTGTCCTGTGGAATTGGCCAGGGCCCGTCAAGGACCCGGTAGGAAGTCTGGGGCAAGGGTCTGGGAGGAGGAATCATTCTGTCTTCCGGGCAGCGAAGGGTGCGGGCGAGATGGGGTGACGTGCGTGGCTCGAGTGCCCTCAGCCGGAGCACTGGCCCCTGTTCTGGGTTCCGTGGTCACCGTGGCTGTGTTGGTAAGCAGACCGATCGAGGGAAGACTGGCGTTAGGGCAGGAAGTGGAGAGCCGGCAGAGCGGTGGATTAAATGAGATGCTGCGTGGTCAGGATGTGGGGCGGGCTTGGCTGCAGGCCCGTGACGAAGTTCAGGGCCTGGCATTGTTGCCGGTGCCGCCTCTCGGGAACCTCGGTGCAGCCTGGCCTGTGACCACTGGACAGTGCCGAGGACACTCACTGCCTCACCTCATCCCCGGGCTCCTGGGTGCCCAGGTTCACCGTGGCCAGGTCCTCGTGCCCCTCCTCTGCCGGAGCCTGTCAAGGGCTCCAGGTCCAGGGACAGCTCCCTCTGCACCAGGGCAGAGCTGGGGGACCGGGAGGTTGTGGCCCCACCTGCTCCCTTGCCCTGAGCCTCCCAGGTAGGGGCTCGAGACTCCAGCCCCAGCCCCCAGCAGTCCCCTGCAGGACGGAGCCACAGGGACCCTCTGTCTCCGTCCCCAGTCCCTCTCCCCCGTCCCTGTCTCCCAGTGAGTCACTTCTGCGTGAATCCTCCTTTCTGAGCCTGGTCTAAGACCGCGAGGCCTTGGGATTTCCCGCAGTTCGCGGTGGAAGGCGCGGGAAGGGGCAAAGAGACCAGAAATCAGAAAACGACGCGGTGGAGGGGCTTCAGGGGCAGCGCACCTGCTCGGGGCGGGGCAAGTGGAGAAACCGAGGGCCGCGGGGAGGGTGGCTTGCCCGAGGGCTCAGGACTCGCCAGGGCGAGCTCCTGTGGATCTGGCCCATCAAGTGCCCGGTGCATTTCTAGAGTAAAGGAGCCGAGGCCGGGTGGCAGGCTGCGCCCCCACGCCCCGAGCCCACAGACACACCATCTTCCCTGTCGCATCCACCCCTGCAGGGGTCCCTGGGTCCCTGCTCCCCACGCACCTGGGGCCTCTGGGTCTGGGATGCCCTTCCAACATCCCAGTGCGGGCACCACCCGGGTCCCCAGTTCTGAGCCCAGGCCTGCAGGAAGTCCTCTCTCCTGCCCAGAAGGTGTTCTGTAGAGCTTCTCCGAGGTCCTCTGCCTCGAGCAGCTCCCGGCTGGCCTGCACTTGAGCGTGTCAGTTGCTCCAAGGCAGGTGCCGCGCCAGAGGGTCTGAGTGGGCCTGAGGGTCTGCCCTCCCAGCAGGCGTCCTGGAGAAGCCTGCCACATGTCCCTGAGCCCCACTCTGCACAGCAGCCCTCTAGCAGAGAACGTGCCTTTAGAGGCGTCGCCTCCTCCCGGGAAGGCTGCTTGTCCCTACTCATTCTTTTTCTTTTTTTTTTTTTTTTTGGTACCAGGGATTGAGCTCAGGGGCACTGGACCACTGGGCCACACCCCCAGCCCTTTTTTGTATTTTATTAGAGACAGGGCCTCACCGAGTTGCTTGGGGCCTCGCCATTGCTGAGGCTGGCTTTGAACTCGAGATCCTCCTGCCTCAGCCTCCCAGGGCGTGAGCCACTGCGCCCAGCCCTACTCATTCTTGATGGCACATGCCAATGTCACTCCCGGTCCCCTGAGGCCACCTGCCATGCCAGTGCTTCTGTGCCTCTCAGAAGGGTTAGGGAATGTTGCTCCTTGCAGCGTGGTTATTCAAGTCCTGAACTGCCAACTCCCTCCAGGGCTCTGATTGCGCTTCGAACCCTGGTGTCACCGCTCTGCCCCCGGGACAGGGAACAAGCACTCATGGGTACTTGCCAGGCCTGAGCTCAGTCCCTCTGGGCATTATCTCAACAATCCTCAAATAGTCCTAAGAGGTAGGTGTCGGCATCCAGAGGCTCAGAGCAGGCTGCAGGCTCAGACCTGCGTCGCCTGAGGTCACTAGCTAGTGAGTGGCCCACCACGGAGCCCACCTGCGCTGCCCCAGCCCAGCATCTGTGTAAGTAGGTGGGTGGAGGGCGGCGGCAGCATCTCGGGGCGGGCAGAGATTCTGCGGCGTGCGCCCCACCGAAGCTGGGGAGCCCTGCTTGACTATGACAGCCGCCGGCCCCCTCGGGCTCCAGGCCGCGGGAAGTCCTGACCACAGCTGAGGCCCCGCCCACCAAGCCCAGGACCGCAACAGAGCCAGCCCCAGCGGCTGCACCTCTCAACGCCCTCGGATCTCGTCCCCAGTGTCTCATCTGTCACGAAATAGGCTCTCCCTCCCGGGGGCGGGGCCCACCACAGGGCTCCGCAGCACACAGCGGCACGGCGCTGTCGCTGTCGCAGATCCCCGCAGCTACGAGGAGCCGCTCAGATCCCATCATCCCCTCAATCACAGGCCCGCAAACAACTTGTGACAGTCGATTCGTATCCCTGCTGCTGCTGCTGGGAGGCAGGGCAGGGGGACCGGTTACCGTATTTATCCGTGTAGAAGCAGCAGCCTCCCGGGCCGGAGTCCCCGAGCTGAGCCAACCTGCGCTGACCCGCAGGAGGCCAGCACGGAAATAGCGAGGGACCTTGGAAGTCCCTCCAGGGTCTGGCGTCCTTGGCTGCTCCCCGGCGCTCTCTGCGAGCTCACTGCAGCCCCCTGGCCTCTCGGCAGCCCCCGAGGCGCCCAGTGCCTGCGCTTCCTGCTGGCTGAGAAGCGCTTCCAGGTCCCTGTGCCGCAGGCGGCTCCTCCCTGGCTGGGTGGCGATCCCAGGGTGCTCCCAGCTCCTGGTCACCAGCAGGCCCCCTCCCCGCGTCTTTGCCCTGTTTTGATTTCTCCCCAGTGCTGATCACTCTTTGAAAGGCTCTGTGTGTGGATTTGTCTGTTTCCCCACTAGAAATAAACCCCCCGAGCACAGGGGCCTGCCTCAATTCTGCCCCCCGCAGACGGTCGGTGCCCCAGGTGACTTGCTGAATGAGTGAATGCAAGGTCCCAAGGTTGAGAGAATCACATGACCTGCCTCAGGTGACACATCCGATAGGCCAGCCCCCAGGTGGCTGTCTGCAGGACGAGGGGTCCGCAGCCGGACACCTCCCGGTCCGGGCAGCACGAGACCATGCCAGGGTGGTCAGCAGGAGACTGTCCTGCTGCTTCTCCCATTTCCTCTTCTGGTGGGCACAGAGAGGGTGGCACAGTGCCCTCGATGCCCATGTGCCCAGCTAAGGGCTCCACAGTATTATCCTACTCCTACTGCGACCAGAAGGCTGTCACCTCCTGCCGTGGTCCAACAGCCAGTCAGTGGCCGGGAGCGTGGCCACATCCTCTCCCCTTCCCTGTTTTCCACTCCCAGATGGTCCCCGCAGCCCCAGGCTCTGTGGGAGGGCGGCCTTAGCTCTGGCTGGTGCCAGAGATGGGCGTGGAGTTGGCAGAATGGGGCAGGGAGGGAGGCGGGGGCCAGGGAGAGGAGGGAGCCGGCCTGGGGGCCGCCCGCGGCTCCCGGGCCCTGGGACTCCTCTCTGAGCTGCGGATTCTGCGCAGAAGCCCCGGGAGGTGGTGGTGGGAGTGGAGCTGAGGCCGGGCGGGGTTGGCCGCGACTGCACAGGGGAGGTGTCCAGGCACCAAGGCCACGCGCCCACCCTCCCCGGCCTCCTTCAGGACGTCCCTCGGCTGGGCAGGTAGGTGCCCGCCGGAGCCTCTCCCAGGACCTTCCCAGCAGGGCGGCTCTGCTCTCCCTGCTGCTGCCTCGCACTCCCAGCAGGCACCGCTGCGGGGCTGGCCTCCGCAGACCTCCGGGCAAAGCCAGCCCCGCAGCACAGCACAGGGACGGCAAGCTAGGCTGGAGCAGGCCTGGGGACCGGCTGACTGGACCCTGGGGCTGGATGGAGTTAGGACTGGCCCCACGGAGGGACGCCAGGAGGGCGGGTGTGGGTCAGCCCAGGGAAGGCCACGCCAGCACCCCCTTAACGTCGGGGGAAGACCCTCCTCCCGCCTGCAGGCCACCTGGTCCGTGGGCGCACATGCTACTCAGGCCCAGCCGGTCAGCATGTGCACTGGACACTGGATGGTGACCTGCTGGACTCAGCGAGAGCCCTCCGTAGGAACCTGGAACCTCTGGGAAGACGCCCTCCCCGTGCTGGGATTGTGCAGCCAGAGGGGCTGAACCTGCAGGCAACCTGCCTGAGAGCCCAAACAAGACGGAACACAGAGGGCTGAGGTCGGCGTCCCAGTGACAGGCAGGCTCCTGGGTCCAGCCACGCCTGAAGCCCACGTGGACTTTCTAAGTTACCTGAGACAGTGAATCTGGGGTTGTCCCCCTGAGGCCTGTTTGTGTTGGCGCACACTAAGTGGTCGCATCTCGTGACGAAACAGAAGGACACAGAGAGGGGGGCTGCAGAAGACGGGGAAGGCCTCTTCCTGCCCCGGTGTCCCCGGGGTCTCTGGTCCTGAGCCCGCGGGAGCCTGGCTGGGTTTCCTCCTGCCGCACTCCCCCAGCCTTCCTCCTGCTGGACCTGAGCTAGCGGGAGCGGGTTTCTATTGTTTGACGACCGGCTGTGCATCAGCTGGGGACAATGAGAGGAAAAGGACCGAGGGTGACATCGTGGAGATGGGAGAGGGAGAGGGCAGGGGCTGGGCGGGGAGGACGCAGCCATGAGCCTGCTAGGCCTCTGCAGCCCCTCCTCAGCCAGGCCCGCCACAAACACCCCAGGTTCCTCCGCCCAGTGTCCAGGGCTCCAGACAGCCCGCCCAGCAGCGTCCACGCCCCTGTCCGGCAGCTACCACGCTCCCTTGGTACTTGTCTCAGGCTGGGGGTGAAAGGTTGCACTTTTGACCCCCGGTCGGCATCCTTGAGTGCGCTGGCCTCCTTTGGGTGGGCCTCGCTGCCTCCTAACCCCATGCACCCACCACCGTCACATTCACCGGCCTCTCCCAGGGGTGACCGGCTCAACCGCTCACCTCCTGATGGCTGGGCTGGAGCCCCACACACAGCCTCCGGCGCTCGCGGCCCCAGACCCCCCAGACACCGCCTTCCTACCGCGAGTGCCCGCAGGTCTGCGGGGGCTGCTGAGCCCGAGGCAGCGGGGTCCAAGGCCAGGCTGCAGAGAAGGTGTCACCTCCCCAGGAGCAGCCCTGGGGACCAACACCCCTGCTGCCCTACTGGTTAGGTGGTCAGCTCGCGGTCCTGGGGCTCCGACCTAAGCCAGGCGGATGCCGCCCTGGGGCCGCCGCTGTCGCCCCACTGGGACTGCCCCTGTCTGGCTCTCTAAAGCGCAATGTCCATCACGTCCCTCCTCCGCGGGCCTCTGTTGCTCTTAGGCCAAGTTCGAACCCCTTGTGTTGGAGGCAAAAGACCCGGGTGGGACCCTGCAGGTGACCCTTCCAGGTGGCCGTGTCCGGGGTCCCCATTCCCTCCTCTGGCTCCCAGCTCCAGCGACCTGAGTCACCGGGGCCGACCGCCCTCGGGATGCCCTCAGCCCAGGCCTCCGTCTGGGTGGTTCCAGCGCCCCTTTCTCCTCTCCCAAGGCCTCGGCCGGCTCTGCGACGGGAGCAGAGGGAGCCCCCGACCTCGGCCGGAGCTGGATCCCGCGCCTCCTGGCACCCACCCCGGGCAGAGCCGCGTCCCGGCTGTGCGGAAGGAACGCGGGAGCCTCGCCAAGGCCCGCACACCTGGGCCCGCCGCGGGCCGGTCCCAGCAGAGCGCCGGGTGGGCGGGGCTCGGTCCCCTGGGCGGGGCTGGTGGGTTACTCCCCGCCGCCCCTGGCCGGAGGCCCGCGGGGGAGGCCGGAGGCCCGGCGGCCGGGGCCGTGCGGGCGGTGCCGCCGTGCCAGGTGGCGGAGACGGAGAACAAACACCTCCCGCACGGACGCCCGGGCCTGGTGGATGAGGCGGCCACCCACCGCCTCTGGCCCCGGGCGGGCCGCGCTGGGGAGGCCGGCGGGAGCAGACAGAGGTGTCCCCAGACAGTCGCCAGCCTGGGGCCACAACCGCGTGTGGCCAGGTGGCAGCCAGGGCTGGAACCTGGGGCCGGGCGGGCCTGGAGGAGGCCTTCAGGGTCCTTTGTTCCGGGGTTTGCCTGCGGAGCCTGGGAGGCCGCGGTGGGAGAGCTGGCCTCGCCCGCCCCGGGAAGGGCCGGAGATTTCGACAGGCCTCCTGGCAGGAATGAAAATATATGGTTTAATAAAAATGGCTGATTCGATTTCAAACAAGTGGCTCCTAGCCGGCTCGAAGTCGCTGCACGAACTCCAGGCAGTGCCGGGCGGGGGCTGCGGCGTGCGGGTGGGGAGGGCAGGGGTCTGGGTGAGGCCAGTTCAGGCGAGGCTTCTGAGCGGAGTCAGGGTGAAGTCTGGCCCTCCCTGCGCTGTGCTGCCTGCGCTGCGGAGGTCTGAATGGCCTCTCCGGGAGGAGGCAGCCCCTGTGGGGAGGGGGCTGCGGGGGGGACATGACGGAGCAGACTCTGGGAGCCCCCTCTGGGAGCCCCCGCTGTTCCTCGGCAGGCCAGCCGGGCCCAGGCAGGAGGCTGCCACTCACAGCCGCCCCAGCCCAGCTGCCAGTCCCCTGGTGATCTGAATCGGAGGTCAGGGGTTAAGTGAGAGATCAGAGTCCCGGTCAGGGAAAGAAAAACAAATCCCCCGGGGTTTTCAGCTGCGCCCTTGGAGCGTGTAGGCAGCCGCAGGCCGTGCCCTGCCGGGCAGAGGGGGATTCCATACGGCTGTCCCTTCCTGTTACCATGTAAATTGATTGATGTCCCTCCACCCCCAATTAAGTTAGGGGGATTTCCTGGATAAGAGACCAGGCCTCCATGGGCATTTGCAAGCTCAAGGAGGCCCCGCAGCGCCTCCAGTTCCAGCCTCCACTCTGCCTCGGTTCCTCGACCAGGGGGGGGGGGGGGGCGGGGGGGGGGGTGAGCAGGGACCTGCGGAGCCAGGCACTGGCCAGGAGGGTGGGATCAAAGCTGCCCTTAAGGAGGAAGGGGACGAGGTAGGAGCTCAGGATTCTTTGCTTCTGATAAGCTAAATCCCCAAGCCCCCAGAAGGCGTGCAGGGTGGCTCCCTGGTGGCCTTGGGCCTGTGATCTGGGCTGACGTGTCCAGGCCTGTGTGGGAGCAGGGGGACTCTGGCCTCACCTCTTCAGTGCCTGCCACGCCTGCACTGCCTCCTGTGTGGCTTCCTCTGCTTGCAGTCCCCACACTGCCTGCCCTTGCCCCGCGCCACCCCACACACCGCAGCTGGTGGATAAGCACCCCGCCTCCCGCACCCCTTGGGTACAGTGACGCCGAGATGTGTGCTCTACACCTGGAGTTACCCCCAACAGAATCAGGCTCCCGTTCCCTAGGGGTGAAGTCACCTGATAATACACTTTTTTGGGGGGAGGGGTACTGGGGATTGAACCCAGGGGCATTTAACCGCTGAGCCACATCCCCAGCCCTTTCTATTTTTTATTTAGAGACAGGGTCTCACCAAGTTGCTTAGGGCCTCACTAAGTTGCTGAGGTTGGCCTTGAACTCGCAGTCCTCCTGCCTCAGCCTCCATAGTCGCTTTGATTGACACCCCACCACTCCCCGACTTCTCTGTTCACCTGCCTCTGTTTCTTCCTGTTCCCAAAGAAACCCCTTAGTCCCAGTCCCTGCCTCAGGCTTGGCTGCTGAGGTCTAAGACTACGGTGAGGCCAGGAGGGGGGCGGCTCCTCGGAGCTGCTGTCAGTATCAGAGTGCTAGAGCATTCTGAATTCCTGGCCCAGGGGCGGTCCCCAAGCCAATGACCGCCATCACCAGAAAGACAGCAACGTTTCTGATGCTTTAAAATAGCGGTCCAGGCCGCACAGGGTTGCGGGTTTGGATAGCACACACCTGCTGCGCTCAGAGGGCTGGGGGCGGGGGGTGGCCGGAGGAGGCCAGCCCCATGGAGATGGCAGGTGATGACAGCAGCCCTTGCTGGGAGCAGCGCCCCCTCCCCAGCTGGAAGGGTGGCTGGTCGCGGCACCCTGGGACGTCTCTGGTGCCCATCCTGTTCTCTCCACACACACCTCGGTGTTTCCTCTTACTGCGAAGTTGGAGTTACACAGTGTCTGGCAAACTGCAGGCGTGTGAGCCACCTTCCTCCTTCCCGCTCAGCTGCCATTCTGCAGGGTGGGCCCTGCCCGGTCAGCGGGGCGTCCTCATGAGCTAGGGTCACCGAGCGTGTGAGTGACAGCTGGCCCGTGGTGCAGCCAGCAGCGTGACCTGTTGGGGAGTCTGGGAGCAGCGAGGGGGGCCGTCCTGAGGCCTGGTTTGGCAGGGCTGGAGAGGAGGCTGGTGGGGAGGGGACCTGGGCAGGCTGCGCAGGGCCGGCGCTGAGTTAGGAGCCCGAGCTTCTGTCCTGACAGTGACCGGGAGCCTTGGGCGGTGGCTGAGCCCGGAGCGGACGAGGCGGACTCTGGCCCTCTCTCCTTGGCTGGAGAACGGGGCTCAGAGAGCTCGGGAGCCACAGTGCCAGGCTCACCGTGGGTGCCGCCGCCCTCGGTGCTTCTTTTGCTGGGGTTTTACAGAAACAAAGCCGATTATAAATGAAGAACAGAAGTCCTGAGCCCGAGGCCACGGTGCGGGGTCAGCGGGGGACAGGGAAGGAGCAGCTGGAGAGAAGGGAGGTGGCCTGGGCACAGCTGTGCTGCCGTCCTCCAGGGGCAGGGGGGCACGTCCCCAGCTGCTGGGGACCTGTCAGAATGGCTCCTGCGGCGGCACGCGGCTCGCTCCAGAGGCTGGTCAACAGGGCTGTCCCTGCCCACTCCTGCGGCCCTCCCCTCTGTCCCCGTCCGTCTGCACCTGAGAGGCGGCTTCCCAGGGAGGTCAGCCTGCGGTGTAGAAGAGCCACCCTGTGCAGACCTCCAGGAGGGGGGACACAGGCCCGGACCCTGCCCGGGGGGAGGAGGGTGAGACCCGCGGGAAGGCTGGTGCAGTAGCCCTGGGGAGCCAGCGAGGAGCCCGGGGCCAGCGGCCCAAGTTATGGCGGAGGCCCAGACAGTGACCACGGGGGGCCTGGAAACTGGGCCGGGAGAACAGATGTGCGCCGGGGTCCCACCCAGCAGCCCCTGCCTCTTTGGTTGAACACGATCAAGAATTCCCAGAGAAGCCCTCTGCTCACACTCGGGAGAGCTTTTAACTGGGAGATTTTAGAAACAGCTTGTTGTTGCAGGATTTCGGAGGCAAGCCTCTGGGCTGTCATTTCCCCAGCGCTGCAGAGGGGAGGGCGTTTTGTAGATGACAATGTCGCAGCCCCAGCTAGGCCACCCCCCGGCTCCCCCTCCTCCACCGGCTTCAACCCCAGCCCAGGCCTCTTCCCTCCAGCCTCCCCCGACACTCGGTGTTTAACACAGATTTATTGAAACCAACCAAACTGCATCAAGTCAAAAGCTGCTCCTGGACCCCCCCCCCACCGCCTGCTCACCAGGCTGCACCGGGGGAGGCTCTGGCTCCCCGCGGACCCTCCCCAAGTCCTGGCCTGGCGGAGGCCCACCCCCACCCCCGGTTTCCTCCTACAGATGCTTAGGCAGAGGCTTCTCTTGGGGATTGAAACAAGGTCAGGGCCGGGACGCGGCTCCGGGTGGAGCAGTGCTGTGCTCGGGTCAAAATGACCAAGCCCAGCCCTTCTGGTCAGGTGCTCACTCAGGGGAAAAGAGAGCCGGCGTCCACACAGGGACGGCCCCGGCGGCTGTACGAGGAAGAGCCCCAACCGGCAGCGAGCAAAGTCCATCGTCAGTAAAGACATAAAATGTGGCCCGTCTGCCCAAGGGCCTGACAGCAGAAGACTCTAGAAAGCACAACTGGTCTACCCTGATAGAAGGCGATGGGAGGGAGGCAGGAAGGGAGGACCGGAAGGGAACCTTTGGGTCAAGAGGGTCCCTCATCTGGACGGTGGCTTAGTCACACACTGCATGGATATTTAAACACCCCAGGCTGCACGTGTTAAATATAGGCACTGTGTGTTCCAAATACACCTTTCTTTTTTTTTCTTCTTTTTTTTTTTTTTTTTTTTTTTTTGGTACCAGGGATTGAACTCAGGGGCATCAACCACTGGGCCACATCCCCAGCCCTTTTTTGTATTTTATTTAGAGACAGGGTCTCGCTAAGTTGCTTAGCGCCTCGCTTTTGCAGAGGCTGGCTTTGGGCTTGCGACCCTCCTGCCTCAGCCTCCCAAGCTGCTGGAATGACAACACGACACCCACAACACCCAACCTGGGGCAGCCTCACCCCCGCACCTCCGTGTGCCACCGGGCCTGGCCTGTGGGTGGTTCTGAAGAGAAGCGCGTCTGGGCCTGCTGGTCCGAGGCCTGGAGTCTGGTGCAGGGCTAGGCTACAGTGGGCTCGTTTGTGTCTGAAACTGTGTTTAGATGTTCAGAGGAGGTTGCCCACGCCTCTCCCAGGACACGGGTCAGGATGTTGCTGTCCCTGGACGCGCAGTGTTCCTCCGGGCTGTCCCACGGTTGGCTGGGGTTGGTCTGGCTTCTCTGGGGAGTGCCTTGTCACAGGGTTAGGTCATCGCCCGAGCTTACCGTCACACATCCCAGCAGACAGCTGCGGAAGAGCCGTCTGGCCGGAGGCAGCTCCATCTAGCTGTCACTGGGCTGGGCAGTTGGATGCGGCGGTAATGAAAAGTTTAGTGACAGTGTTTATACAGAGGGAGTTTCTGTTCACCCCGGGGAAATTTTGCCTGGAATGATGTTTCAGGTTTTTTTTTTTTATTATTATTATTTATTCTTTTAAATGCATCTTTCAGCAAGATCATCTCTGGTTTGTTTGATCTTGTGTTAGCTTCTCCCCTCCTTCTTGGGGTCTCCATGTAGCCAATCAGTTACGACCTGCGTGAGACTAAGAAGCAAGCCACCCGCAGCCACTGTTAAAGACACAGACCAGGGCTGGGGCTGGGGCTCAGCGGCAGAGCGCTCGCCCCGCCTCGCACGAGCACGGCCCGGGTTCGATCCTCAGCACCACGTAAACATAAATGCACTGCATTGTGTACAACTGAAGTAAATAAATAAATATTAAAAAGAGAGAGAGAGAGAGAGAGAGAGAGAGAGAGAGACCGCCCTGTGTCCGCTACTCCACATCTTGTACAGAGCACTCAGAATCCGTGATATGTGTGCTGGTGAGGGGAAAAAACAAATCTTCATTCAATTGGCTAAATACAAACTTCCAGGAGCACATGGTTAAATAAACATAATGGAAATTTTTTTTTCCTTCTGTGGTGCTGGGGATGCGACCCAGGGCGCTGCTTGTCAGGCGAGCCCTACTCACACTACACCCGGGTGCAAAGTGGCTTCTTTTAAAGGATAAGTGACCTTCACTCCTACCCTATCCAGCCGCCTCTGCCATCGGGAGCTGGCCCCCAGGGCAGGCTGTGCTTCCTGCTGGACAGACACACCTCCCAGGACGCTGATGTCACACGAGCCACTCTGACCTGGGAACACTGAACCAGAAACAAGGCCATGAAGTCCCCTTACAGTGCAGTGTCCCCTTCTCGGCTCACGTGGTGGCTGCGGTTTCTTTGTGCCTCAGCCCTGTCCTCCCTTAGTCTGCCTCCCAGGCAGACCCGAGTCACTGAGACCAGGCTCAGAGACCACCGCGTAACCGCGCAATCGAACCCGGCTCCCCACCACACCCAACCCGGAGCAGCCTCCCCCCCTGCCACCTCCCCCGGGTGCCCCCAACCCCTCGGTCCTGCTCTGGCTTCTTCCTAGAGGGGCTCCCCGGCTCTCCACAGCACCCCTCCTCCCTCCCACAACAGGTGACACGCCCAGGTGCAGAGGTGGCCCCGCTCCCTGGCATGGGCAAGCCGGCCCTGGGTTCGATCCCCAGCATCACGGGAATGGGCAACAAGGTGACAGTGACTACTAACAAGGTGACAGTGACTTACCAAGGAGCCCAACCTGGACTGCGAATCGGTGCGACCACTCTGGGAAGCACTATGGAGATTCCTAGGAAAACTGGGAACGGAACCACCGTTTGCCCCAGCTCTCCCTCTCCCAGGTCTGCACCCAGAGGACTTAAAACCAGCCCACTACAGGACACAGGGACACAGCCACATCAGCGTTCACAGCAGCTCAAGTCACAGTGGCTGAACTGTGGAACCAACCCCGATGCCCTTCAGTAGATGGGTGGATGAAGAGACTGTGGCATCTACACACGTGGGATATCACTCGGCGTTAGGAGAATGAAGTGATGGCATTTTCAGGTCCGTGGATGGAGTTGGAGGAGATCACGCTAAGTGAAGTTAGCCAATCCCAAAAAACCAAATCCTGAATGTTCTCTCTGATAAGTGGATGCTGATTCATAATGGGGGTGTGGGGGGAATGGAGGAACTTTGGATTGAGCAGAGGGGAGGGAGGGAAAGGGAGGGGGCACAGGGTGGGAAAGACGGTGGAATGAGGTGGACGTCATCGCCCTGGGTACATGTACGACTGCACGAAGGGTGTGGAAGTTCGGCTCCATCTGCGTACGATGGGTTGAGATGCACTCGTCTGATATGTATAACTAATTAGAACAAATAAATTAAACAAACAAACAAACAAAGCCAGCCTGTCAAGCAGCAGGTATGTTCCTGGGTTACCCTTGGTTGAAGGGCATTGACAGTTTTTCCTTTATTGTTCTTTTTATTTATTAGTTTTCTTTTAAATAGCAGAGGCTGTTCTTAGGCAAGATAGAAAACCAGAAAGGAAACCAGTGATGCTCAGACTCGCCTTGACCACCATTATTAGGTGCATCTTTCCTGGTTTCTTTTCTGTACATATGTTCATCTTTTAAAAGAGGATCAATTGTTCTGTTTTGCAACCTGATTTTATTTTCCCACCTAAGTCATGACAGTGCTGGTTAAATTTCATGTGGCAATCTGCCTGGGCTTCAGAGCGCTGATGTTCAAGCAAATACGGGTCTGCTTGCACCTCTGAAGGTATTTTGTAGCTGTGATTGACATCTACAACCAGTTCACTGTAAGTTAAGGAGATCACCCTGGATCATGTAGGTGGGCCTTATCCAATCAGTTGAAGACCTCAGAGCAAGAACTGAGGTTTTCCATAGAACCAGGAATTCTGCCTCAAAACAATAATATAGAAGCCTAGCCTCAACATCTTCCAGCCTGCCTATAGAGTTCAGACTGTTACATTGACTCCTGTCTGAGTTTCCAGGCTGCCCTTCAAATTCTAGACTTGGTCGTTCCTACGCATCACGTAAGCCAATTCCTTTAGGAATCTCTTTTCGTGTCTTTGCAGAGCCCTGCCTGATAGAAAGATAGATAATGGTACTGAGGACTGAACCCAGGGGCACTTTACCACTGAGCCACATCCCCAGCCCATTTTATTTTGAGACACCATCTCACTAAGTCGCTGAGGCTGGCATTGAACTTGCCATCCTCATGCCTCCAAAACAGGTACATACCACGGCCCCTGGCTAGTGACCAACTTTTGATGTAAACTACACTGCATATAGATAGACATAACTTTCCTCCTCCTCCTCCTCCTCAGAAACCCCTCCTCCCCCTCCTCCCCCTCCTCCTCCCCTCCCCCCCTCCTCCCCCCTCCTCCCCCTCTCCCAGTCCTCCTCCTCCTCCCCCTCCTCCTCCTCCCCCTCCTCCCCTCCTCCTCCCTCCTCCCCCTCCTCCTCCTCCTCCCTCCTCCTCCTCCCCCTCCTCCTCACCTCCTCCTCCCCCTCCCCCTCCTCCCCTCCTCCTCCTCCTCCCCCTCCCCTCCTCCCCCCTCCTCCTCCCTCCCCCCTCCTCCTCCTCCTCCCCTCCTCCCCCTCCTCCTCCTCCCCCCCCTCCTCCTCCCCTCCTCCTCCTCCTCCCCCTCCCCTCCTCCCCTCCCCCCTCCCCTCCTCCTCCTCCCCCCCCCCCCCCTCCCCCCCCCCTCCCCCTCCCCCTCCCCCCCTCCTCCTCCCCCTCCTCCTCCCCCTCCTCCTCCTCCTCCTCCTCCTCCTCCTCCCCCCCCCTCTCCTCTCAGAGAATGCTAACCTGGACCAAAGGGAATTAGAAATTCTAAAACTCCGAACAAATAAAATCTCACAATTTAGGCACAAATTTGTGCCTAAAGATACAGCAAAGTCATAAAACTGCTCCACTGTGGATCAAAACTGCCTGTCCCCGTGACTGGCAAGAGTCTTGCCAACCAAGCTGTGGAGACCAAAGCCCTCTCACCACCACCGTGTTCTCCACCAAGTCCCCCGGGGCCGTGGCCAGCGCGCGGTGGTAGGACATTCTGGTAATTAAATGTTTTTGTACTCTCCTGAAAATATTCCCGTGACTGAATTCCCAGGTGTGCAGCTGCTGAGCCCTGCAGGCTGCACTTTTAGAGCTTGGGTCTGTGCTCATCCTGAGGGATTTGTTCCGTTCACCTGCTTATTAGAGAAGGTCTCCGAGTACCTGCTCAGGCCCAGGAGGTGCTGGGCCTGGGAGGAGGCGGGAGGCTGCGTCCTTGGCCTGGGGCTCCTGGCCTTGTCAGCCGCCTCTGCGCCCGGCCCAGGGAGCCGACCGAGGCGCTCTTAGAGTCGCAAGTGAACAAACTGTCCTGTGACAGCGTTACGACAACTGAGTGTTCAGGTCGTCATTGGCTTTGCTTTTGATTCTAGAACAGACGACACTTGTTCTATGTGGTACACTAAGGGCCAGGTGCGGTGGCACACGCCTGTGGTCCCAGCAGCTCCGGAGGCTGAGACAGGAGGATCGCAAGTTCAAAGCCAGCCTCAGCGACTCAGCGAGACCCTGTCTCAAAATAAAATACAAAAACAGGCTGGGGATGTGGCTCAGTGGTTAAGTGCCCCTGGGTTCAGTCCTCAGTACCATAAGAAAATAAAAACCGTATAATACGACAAGGGTCCCATGGAGCCCAGCGCAGGAGGTGGCTTTGTAGATGGAAAAGGGCCAAACACAGAAGCAAACAGAGAGAGGCTCAGTCATTTCAAAGCCACCCATTAGGCGGGGACAGGGAGAAAAGAAAAATAACCGATTGGTTAATATCAGGTGACTTCAGGTGACCTTTGGTGTAAGGATTGAAGCAGAGAGGCGGTGTGGCCACGCCAATTGAGACCAGCACGTTTGGGACCTCGGCTGTCATCTCCCTAATCCTGATCTCAGATAAGCGGCTTAGCTCCGCGGACAGCAGCGTTGGCGCGAGAGGCGCCATCTTGGTTCCCAGGTGGGCCGCGGGGCGCGTGTAGGAGGCTCGTCTGAGACAGCGCCTTCTGTGACTCCTGCTCAGCAGGGTGAGGGGCGTGGGTGTGTCCCTTGCTGCCTCCCTCGCGGAAGACCACCCCACCGTGGGCCTCAGCAGGGAGGGTCTCACGCCCTGTGGCTGGCTGGGCGGCTCTGGTCTTGGCCGTGGGCTGATCAGTGGGAGCGGGGACCAGCCGGGCGGCCTGCCCTGGCACCCGTCACTCACACACCCGGCGTCAGCAGGCGGGGGTCTCCCAGGCCTCGCGGGACGGCTCAGCCCTGTTCCACGTGGGCTCTGGTCCCCCAGGAGGCGACCACTGGCTCGCAGGGTGGACGCAGGGTTCAAGGAGCAGCAAACGTGGCCAAGGCCCAGGATACGGACGCCCTTCGACCTCTCCACTGCCTGGCGGAGGGAGTCAGAGTCGTGGCCGAGTGCTGGGCCGGAGCGTGTGGACCAGAGAGGACGCGGGTCTTGGGGGCAGGCTGCCGAGGGGGGCGTCTCTGGCCCGAGCTCGCAGTTGCAGGTCCGCCCTCCACACCCCTGGGCTGCAGACGCGGTCAGATCCGAAAGCTCTCCTGTGAACTCTGACCTTTCCCCCGAGCTGTGTTCCGCTGCGTGGCCCCAGAACACCCCAGGGGGCTGGGCTCAGAGGCCACAGCCAAGGAGAGCGTTCTGGATAGGTTGGCCTGGCCGGGTTCTGCTGGGCCACCGGCAACTCGTGCGAGCGCTGCGTTTGCACAGACGGGGTTCGGCCAGTACCCTGGGTCACCCTGGCCCCTGGCATGTAGCTTGGTGGCCCCCCTTGCTCCTCAGCAGGACTCAGACACTGCTCCCCGGCAGCCGGAGACAGGCCCTGGGGCAGGAGGGCGCCTCTCCCTGGCCGCTCTCTGATTCACAGAGCTGGCGCAGATTCCCAGGGACAGTCGCCAGGTGACCCTACTGCCCCTCCAGCCCGGGACACCCGCCTGCGGCCTGCTGTCAGACGCGGGATGTGTTTGGAAACAAGAGCAGCAGCGGAGATCTCCGGCATTCCTCCCTGGAGAGGCCGTGGAGGTGGGCGTGGGCAATGGCTGCCCAGTGGAAGCCAGACTCGAAGAAAGCGGGGAAACGTCTGGAAACCGCATCCAGTGTGGGCGAGAGGGACACAGCTGGGCGGCCGGGCCCGCGCCTGGGGCTGTCTGGTCAGTGGGGTGAAGAGGCCATCGCAATAGCTGCCCTCCATCGTCCCCGCAGGACTCAGGATCCAGAGACGGCTCTGCCGGCCCGGCCCTCTCACACACACACACACGCACACACATGCACACATGCACACACACAAGGCACACATGCACACGCACACACGCACACGCACACGCGCGCACACATACATGCACGCACACGCACACGCGCACACACATACATGCACACACACGCACACACACAAGGCACACATGCACACGCACACACACATACACACATGTGCGCACACACACATGCACACTCACGCACACACACGCACACATACACACACATATGCGTGCGCACACACGCACACACATGCACACACACATGCGCGCACACATGCACGCACACATGCACACACACATGCGTGCGCACACACATGCACGCACACATGCACACACACATGCACACGCACACATACACACATGCGCATACACACACATGCACGCACACATGCACACACACAAGCACACATGCACACACACGCACACATGCATGTGCACACACATGCACACGCACACATGCACACATGCGTGTACACACACACATGCACGCACACATGCACGCACGCGTGTGCCCCACTGCACTTTGGGTGTACAAGCGGCTCTAGGATGATCTGGGCTACAGACCCAGCTTTTGGGGCCTCACGTCCCTGCAGACGAAACCCTGTCCTAACACACAAGGAGAAGCAGGGAAGGCCACAACAGAAGGGAGGTGTCGGAGGAGCCGCTCCCGTGGCCAGGGTCAGGTCCAGCCGGCAGGAAAGGCCTCCGACAGCCGCTGGAACTCCCGAGCACTCTTGCTCCCTCTGCGTCAGTCTCCTGAGCTGGGAACAACCCGGCCCCAGCGGCTGTGGTGGGTGGACCCGTCCGTCCGTCCGTCCGTCCTTCGAGTCTGCAGTGCCAGGGCCCCGAAGAGCCAGTGATTGGTTCATCCCTCCCACGCCCACCAAGCCACACCCCACCCGGACCTCTGGGACGCGGCTGGTTACGGGGGACTCGGGGAACATCCCCAGAGGCTGTGATGGAGCCCCTGGGAGCCCGTCACCAAGGGTCAGGGCTCGGGAGGGCAGCACCCCGAGAGGAGTGAGGGGGCTCAGGGAGCAGAGGGAGGAGGGACCAGAGGCACAAGTCCCCTCTGGCCGGGGAGGGCACCTGCTGTGTCCTGCTGGAGAGGGACAGGCTGCCCGGGGAGGACCTGGAGGCGGGGCCTGCGGCCTGGGGACCCTGAGGCTTCACCTGGAGGGGCTCAGAGGCCCTGCTGCTGGGCTGCCCATCAGCCTGCTCTGGAGGCTGCGATGTGGAGAGGCTGGGGGAGGCTGGAGGCTGTTAAGGCTGGGAAGATGGGGCCTGGGCCAGCTCCCTGGGGTGGGTGGTCCTGAGAGATCCCAGGGACAGCATGTGCAGAGGACAGTGTCGGCTGGGGGCGGCCAGCAGCCTGGCACCGCACGGGGATCAGCCTCCCGGCACCCGGTCACAGCGGAGCAGCGAGACCTGCCCTGAAGGAGGCGTCGCTCCCCACGCTGTGGGGGCTCCAACAACAGGCCACCCCAGCTCCAGCGCCGCCTGCGTTAGCTTCAAGCACCGCCCAGAGCTCAAGGGCACAAGGCCACCGTCTGTCCTGGCTGCCTGGTGGGCACAGTGAGCCAGAGCCAGGCGTCCCGTGCTGCAGTGACACAAGGCCCTGCGGCAGCCGTGTGGCGGGTCTCGTGCGGGTCTGACCTGTTGGGCCAGGGCCTGTGCAGGTCCCGGTGTCTGGGTGGCAAGGGGCAGCCCTCGGCGGTGTCCAGGGGAGCGGTTCCCAGAGGTGGACCGGGACCCTCTCCCCAGGGCAGCCTCAGACTCTTAGAGACCCCACAAACCCACGGGGGAGCTGGGGCCCGAGACGGAGCCAGAGTGTGTCCTGCTGTGGCGCTGTCCCCGTCCCCGGGACAGAGGCAGCTCTCAGGCTAGAGCCAGCCCCTGAGTGCTGGGGGACAGGGCGACGGGGTCCCCTCCAGATGACCGAGTGACGGGGCCACTCATCACTGCAGCTGCGTGGCCAGGCCTCGCCCACCTGGACCAGTCAGGACTGGGGCGAGGGTTTCCCTTAAAAACCTTATTTCTATGAATTGATGATTTTCTATGAAAAAAAATTCTATGAATTAAAGCCCAGTGGCTTGGGAGACTAAGGCAGGAGGATCGGGAGTTCAAAGCCAGCCTCGGCAACTTAGTGAGGCCCTGAACAACTGAGCAAGACCCTGCCTGTAAATAAAAAAATAAAAAAGGCTGGAGAGCTTTAAGTGCCCCTGGGTTCAATCCCCGGTACAGGGAAAAAAAAAAAAAAAAAAAAAAAAGAAAGAAATCTACATCTGTAATCCCAGCCACTTGGGAGGCTAAGGCAGGAGGATTGAAGGTTCAAAGTCAGCCTCAGCAACTTAGCAAAACCCTGTCTCAAAAAATAAAAAGGAGCTGGGCGCAGTGGCACACGCCTGTAATCCCAGCACTTTGGGAGGCTGAGACAGGAGGATCGCGAGTTCAAAGCCAGCCTCAGCAATGGCGAGGCACTTAGCAACTCAGTGAGACCCTGTCTCTAATAAAATACAAAAATGGGCTGGGGATGTGGCCCAGTGTTTAAGTACCTCTGGGTTCAATCCTCGGTACCAAAAAACAAAACAAAAAAACTAAAATCTATGAGTTGCTTAAGAACCTATAGTTCTTATTTCATCTTTTTTTCTTTTCAAAATAATTTTATTCTCATTATTTTTTTAATATTTATTTATTTACTTTAGTTGTACACGATGCAATACATTCATGTTTACGTGGTGCTGAGGATCGAACCCGGGCCGCGCACGTGCGAGGCAGGCGCTCTGCCACTGAGCCACAACCCCAGCCCCGATTATTTAAAAAAAAACTTCTCGATTCGCCTTCGCGCCCCCCGTGTCTGGGGTCCTGGCCCGCAGGCGGGTGCTTGTGAGACGTGTTGACGGGGGATGAGCTGCTGTTGTGAGGTCTCCTTTGCGGGTTTCAGGGCCTTCTCCCTGCCCGTTCTCCTCCCCGTGGCTCAGGGCCGGTATTCCTGACCAGCATGGTTTGGGCCTGGCCCTGTGTGGACACAGGATACAAATCCACTGAACACCTGAGGATGGACGATGGTGGGGACAATGCCACCTTGGCCTGGGCGTGCTCCCTCTCCTGCCCACACCCGGGGGACAGCCCCCGACTGTGGCTACTGGGGTTCTAAAGACCCCAGGGCTCGGATGAGAGGTCCTGGTGATGGCAGGCGCCCCAGGCTGTGTGGGGCAGCAGCGGAGGGGACGTGGTCTTACCCTCCGTCTCCCCCCTCTTCTTCGCTGATGTTGGCTCAGATCACCCCCCCACACACAGGAAATGCGTTGCCCTTGAAACTTCATCTCAGGGTCTGCTTCCTGCAGAACCAAAACTAAGATAAGGGGCTGCATCATCTTTTTTTTTTGTACCGGGGATTGAACTCAGGGGCACTCGACCCCTGGGCCACATCCCCAGCCCTTTTTTGTATTTTATTAGAGACAGGGTCTCCCTGAGTTGCTGAGTGCCTCGCCATTGCTGAGGCTGGCTTTGAACTCGCGATCCTCCTGTCTCAGCCTCCCAAGTGCTGGGATTACAGGTGTGCGCCACCACGCCCGGCCAAGGGGCTGCATCTTGTCCCCCAGCGATGCCAACCCCAAGGCACAACCGTTCACTTAGCCAAACTCCAAGCTGAAGGAAACCGGGAAGACAGGCACCGGGAGCGGGCTTCACCGTGGAGAGCAGTCCCCCAAGGGCGTCACCCCCACACGTCTGCTGAGATGTGGACGCAGCGTGTGGCTGTTTGTAGACTTCCTGAACTTTCACCTGTACGTTATTTTTTTTTCCACCTGCAAATTCTTTCTCAAGTGTCTGCAGGAACAGGAGGGATTCCCCAACAGAACCACAGATGCCATCATCGGGTCCAGGAAAACGGGCATTGACCTAATATCACCAAGCTGTGCACGTCCGCGCCAGCTCTCCCCAGCTGTCCTGCTGATGGCGGGACCGCGTCCCTCGCCCCACGCTGATCTGTCCATCACACGAGTGGTGACCGGCCGCCCAGTTCAGGCCGAATGGAACAGAACGGAGTGACGTCCGAAGCCCAGGGAATGGAGGCGTCGAAGTCGTGCGCTTTGGGTGGAGGGACCAGCCCTGGCACCAGAGCAGGGCACCGTCCAGGGCTCCCTGGTTCCTGTGGGAATGGGGCAAGGAGCGTGCAGCTGTTGGCCCGCGGCCTGGCCCCTCTGCCCCCTGTCCCTCCGCTCTCCGGCGCTGGAATGGAACCCAGGCCCTCGCGCAGGCTGAGCACCACGCCTGCAGCGGCGCCAACCCTGTCCCAGTTCCCGGTCGGTGACGTCCTGCCCTTGGCAGGAACAGACTTGAAATCTCGTTCATTGAAAGGAAAAAGAAGTGAGGTCCGGCATTCGGGACGGGAGACACGATCTGGGGGCCCCGGTGAGAACGCCCTGTGAATTCCAGGGTGGCGCCCGCGGGGCGTGACATCGAGGGTGGGGTCCCCGAGGAGCGGCCACGTCTTCATGGGGCCTCCTTGAAGCTCCAGGCCAGGTCTGAGGGCGTTTCCCGTCGTGGCCTTGCTGGTTTCGGAACTCGACGGAGACACTGTCCTCGTGCTGTGACTGTTGGCCTCCGTCAGGGCGGGTGGGACGAGAGGCTGTCCTGCGCCTGTCACTCAGGGCCAGCTGCATCCTGCTCTGTCCCTTGATGTCCCCCCTTGAGTGCCAGCAGCAGCGTGAGGCTGAGGCTTCCCATCCCCTGGTCCTTTTCCACACCAAGGCAATTGCCAGGCACGGCGGCCACAGCCTGGGGCCGGGTTCCTATGACAGCCTGGGGCCGGGTTCCTGTGACAGCCTGGGGCCGGGTTCCTGTGACAGCCTGGCCTGTGTCACTACCGTGTGCCTCGGAGGACTCCGGGGGAAGGGGCTGCTGCTGTGCTTGGGCATGGAGGGGGCGGCCTGGGGTGGAGGGCAGGAGAGGGGCACCGGGCCCTTGGCAGGGCTGGATGGCCCCACGTGCCCATTCACGTGGGCCACACGGTGACTTGCTGGGACGGATAAACGGATGCCACGTGACCTCCCTGGAGTCTGCGTGTGCACGCCTAGCCGTGAGGCACGCTTCCTGGTAACGTCCCGGATGTGAATGTCCCGCAGACCGGACGGCCGTCACTAGGAGGGCCACGCGCGGAGCCTGTGTGGTACCCAAATAACTGTCCCGCAGTGACCGGCCTTGACGGCGCGCCTGTGAGGGTCGGGCCACCACCTGCAGACAGACAGAGAGACCAGGAGGGACTCTCCCAGTCCTTGGACTACACCCCGGGGTGGCCTCGAGCAGGCAAAAGCCCCCAGGCCTTCGCCCAGCCCCACACCCGGGCCCCGACTGACCCGGAACCCCTGACCCCTGCCTGGCCGGGGCCGGGAAAAGGCCAGACGCTTTTCCAAAACCAGGCTGGTGGCAGAAATGTTTGTGTTGTTTCCCAAGCCCCGGGTGAGCAAAGGAGGGTGAGCTTGTCCTCTCTCCCGGGCTTCCCAAGACACCGGTGGATCGACGCCTCGGCCTTAATGGCAGGGGGAATTTGGAAGTCACCTGAAAGTCCGATCATGGGACTAATTTACTATCACTAGCACCTCCCAGGGATGGACGGCTGCTAAATGCATGGTGACAATGAGAAAACCGTCACTCCAGCCCTCTGGAGAGCGTCCCCCGGGCCAGGCCCCAGGCTGAGCGCTGGCTGTTCTGGGGACGATCATCACAGCGCCCCATTCTGCCGTAGGACTCCATTTGGAAACTGCGTGCATGCCAGTGAGTTTTAGGCTGGGTGATCTCCCTCCTCCAGGGAAACCTGGCACTACCTGGAGCCATCAGCGGATGTTTATCAGCGGATGAAGGTGAGTACTTCTGGCACCTGTGGGTTGGGACCAGAGATGCTGCTTCACACCCCACGATGCACAGCACAGACCCCCAGTAAAGCCTTCCTCCATCAAAATGTCAAGTGGCCAGGGTCGAAAAGCCCTAAGTTCACACATGTGCATATATATATATATATATATTTTTTTTTTTTTTAATTATAGTTGCATGATTTTTATTTTTGCCCAGCCTACATTTAATCCTGTTCCCTGTTGCAGAAAAATTAGAAAATAGAGATGAAAAATGAATCTACTTTACACCCAAACATCACCACTGTGAATGTTCTGAAATAGTCCTCCTGCGCTCTCTCACACACAGTGTGTGTGTGTGTGTGTGTGTGTGCGTGTGTGTGTGCAGAGAGAGAAGCTAGAAGGAATAGTTCAGAAAGTTACAATGGACATCTTTGAGTATAGAGTGGACTTTTCTTTTCATATCTCCATTTTCTAAAATTTTTTCAACAAAGTGCATGATTAAGTATGAGGAGAAGAATGTACAAGGGCGTATAGTAAATGCCAATCGTTGCAAAAAAAAAAACAGCAAGGGGCAAATCTATGTCCTCAAATCCCACCCACCTGACACTGGGATCAAAAGGTTCCCCCCCCCAGTGAAACTTGACCATCAAAACCTGTGCCGTGGGCTGGGGCGTGGCTCAGCGGTGCAGCACGCGCCTCGCACGTGCGCGGCCCTGGGTTCGATCCTCAGCACCACGTAAAAATAAATACATGAAATAAAGATAGTGTGTCCAACTACAACTAAAAAATAAATATCAAAAAAAAAGAAATTAACCAAACAAAACCTGTAGTTGCCAGACACTCAGAAAAACTAAAATAAACGGATATCATGAAACCGCCCCCCCCCTCAAACAAACAGTATGGGGAGAAGAGGAAAATGGGGTAGACCCACGTGGAGACGGGCAGCAGGGGAGGGGGTCTGCCGGGCGGGGCCCGCGGGGGTGGCCTCCTGATCCTGAGGCTCGGGTGGAAGCCCAGTCCACACAGGTCCTGGGGAGATGTGCCAGGCAGGCGCATGCCGACTCCCTGCAGGGAGGTCAGGTCCCAGCAGGGGCAGCACGTGCAAGGGGCCTGGGGCCTGGCTGTGTGGCTGGCACTGAAGGTGGCCTCGGATGCCCCACCGGCCCCTCCAGCCGTTCGCGGGCCCCTCTGTTTCCTCTTCGCCCTTTTCTGGACCGTGATGCTGTAGATGGGGTGGCAGCTCCGTGACCACCTGGGTCACAGCTCTTTATGGGCAATAAAGAGGACAATTGTGTCCCCACTTCCAGCAGAGGGGCTCCGGCAGCTGCTTAGCGACTCCTGTGAGGGACCGCCCGGGCCAAGGAGCAGACACAGACCAGCACGAGGGGGCGGGGGCCGCGCGGGGGGGCGCGGGCTCCTGGCAAATTTCCCAGCGAGCTGAACAAAGGGCGGCCTCCGGGGCACCCGGCTCCCCGGGAGGGTGGGCCTGAGCTGGGCCGGCTGACCCAGACCAGCGGCTCCCGCAGTGAGTGCTGGCCACCTGCCCTCCCCGCGTGGGGACCTGGCCAGAGCGGGAAGCGGGTCGCAGTGGCCGAGGTCCATTGGCCGGACCTCCGCTTCCTGCCTCCGCCCCGCGCAGGGACTGGGCACTGACCCGAATCACCACCCCCGCTGGACGCAATCTCCAACATGGCCGATTCCAGCGCCAGTGTTCGTACGGATGACCAGCCCAGCATAACTTCAGGGGCTCGTCAAAACAGATTTCTGGGCCCCCATAACCTGCACTCAGATACCCTGAAGGACTCCCACGAAAGGCCCGTCCCTGGCTCCACGTTGTTTGTTTCTGGTACCAGGGATTGAACCCGGGGGCACTCGAGCCCTGGGCCACGTCCCCAGCCCTTTTCTGTATTTGACTAGAGACAGGGTCTCCCTGAGTTGCTAAGTGCCTCACCATGGCTGAGGCTGGCTTTGACCTTGCAATCCTCCTGCCTCAGCCTCCCAAGGGCTGGGATCACAGGCGTGGCCACCGCGCCCGGCCGGGCTCCACTCCTGAACTCCTGGCACAGAATACCCTGGAGTGGGCACGGGAGCCTCGATTTCAACCACCACTCCGATGAACAGTCTCTACCAAGACCTAGAAATGCCTTTCCCAGCCGGCTGGCATACCCGAGGACATCGTGTTCTAGAATATCAGCATTCTAGAAGGTTCTGGTGGCTTTCAAATACCCAATATTCTTGGGCAGGTCCCCCGTGGCAGCGAGGGGCTGACTCCCTCTGCCGTGTGGAGGCGGGATCCGGAGACCCGCTTCCAACCAAGGGCGAGTGAGCAGGCTGTGGGTGACAGCCAGGACTGGGGCAGGTGCTGGGCCCGGCCAGGTGCTTGCTTGGGTCAGCTGCTCTGGGGAAGCTGCTGTGTTTGAGGACCCGCGAGCCGTCCCATGGAGAAGTCCAGGTGGGAGAAACTGAGGCCTCGTGCCGATGGCCATGTGGCACCTAGTGAAGGGTTGGAAGCCCGTCTAGCCTCCAGGGGACTGTCCCAGCTGACATGTGACTGCGACCCCATGAGGCATAAGTGCTCCAAATTCCCCACCCACAGCGAGGGACAACGTGAGGGGCGCAAACCTCGGCATGTGGGGACGGTTTGTTACGCAGCGATGGACGACTGATACACGAGGGGGGCTGCTGTGCTCACCTGCGCTGCTCCCGGCACCCCAGGGGCTCAGCTGCTGCACGGGGCAGCCCCACGCCCCCTGGCCCATCTCGGGGCAGAGGTCTGGGCAGCGTGCAGGCCGACCGTGGCCACGCCGGCTGAGCCCCGGCCAGGCTCGCCCCGCCGGGAGGCCAGGCTGCGTGTGCCCAGGGAGCGGTGTTCCCAGTCCACCTGGCGGGTGTGACCTTCGCCCTGCACCAAGCCCCGGACACAGCTCACGAGGCTGGGGGACACAGCCCGGGTTCTCCAGGCTCCCCTCCCCCATCTGCCCTCCACCCCGCCCACGGCCCTCTGTGCCCCTGCCTCCGCCCGCCCGCCTGCTCCTGGAGCCGTGTCCGGCGTCCCGCGTCCCCGCCTGGCCGATGCCCCCTTCTGCCCGGCCCCCGGCACTCTGCACCCCGGGGGGAGGCAGACCTTCCACTGCCGTGCAGTTTGGGGGTTGGGTGGGGCGGCCGCTCCGCCGGGACTCATCCAGAGCCGGGGTCTGCTGCAGCCCGGGACCGCCCGCGTCACAGGCCCGCAGTTCCAGGCCCCCCACTTTCCCTACGGTACAGAGGTCTGAACGCTGGCGGGGTCTTGGCAGGCTGGCTGATTCTGGGGGCTCCTGGGGAGACGGGGTTCCCCCTTTTCCAGCATCTCGAGCTCCTGCCGCCCCTGGCCTGGCCCCCTCCCCCCCCCCCCAGACACACACCTCCTCCCCTGGCCTGGCACCTCCGGCCTCCCGGGAGGAGGAGCCTGGTGGGGAGCCCGGGTCTGCCTGGGACTCCAGAGGGCGTCCCTTTTTAAGAAATGTGTTCGATCACGTCTTCAAAGCCCCCTTTGTCACGTGAGGTGACACATCCGCGGGTTCTGGGGATCGGGCTGCGGATCTCTTTGAGGGTCAGCGGGGCACATTATCCTACTTACTGCAGAACAATGCGTTAGTGGGGACACTTGTAGCAGAGCACCAAGTATACAGTAAGCATTCAGTGAATGCCATCACATCCATTTAGCACCACCTGCAAATGCCCAGGTCTGTGCTAGACCTGAGTCTGCCCCTGATTGAAACGGATGCCCCACCTGCCTCCCTGTGGCCTATCAGTCTCCTCCACGCGACATCCGAGCCCTCAAGCCTAACACACGGTGGTGTGCTTGCTGCGATCTCCTTCTGATAGGCTCGGAGGCTGCACCAGTCAGCTGGTACAACCAGCTGCGTAACAAATCACCCCAAAGACTAAGCACTCAAAAGCAGTAGCGACTACCTTTTTTGTTCTCCTACTTTAAAGTCATCAGCTTTGGTTCTTGTGGGCTGGGCTTCCCCAAGGGGCACTGGGGCTCAGGTTATAATGGTCTCGGCTGGGCTGATGGGGCCTTTCCTGGTGGTGCTTCATCTGCCAACAGCCAGCCCAAGCTGGATTGCTTGTTGGTGGGAGTAGTAACAGGAATAGCAGACTCCAAAGTCCTGGGCTCAGAAATGGCATCTTGTGACATCTGCTGCCGCTTCCTCCTCTTCTTCCTCGTACTGGGGGTTGAACCCAGGGGTGCTCTACTGCTGAGCTACACCCCCAGCCCTTTTAAATTTTTTTTTGCAGATAGGGTCTTGATAAGGTGCTGAGGCTAGCCTCAAACTCGCCATCCTCCTGCCTCAGCCTCCCCAAGTCCCTGAGACTACAGGTGTGTGCCACCACATCCAACCACATCTGCCACTTCTATTAATCAGCAGAAATCACAGGGTCAACCATGATTCAGGAGGTGAGGAAATAAACTCCCTGTCTTGATGGGAGAAGCCGCATTGTGGACACAGTGAGCTTTCGGAGAGAGAGAGGAGAAGTAGAGGCTGCGTCCCAGCGGAGTAGTTACCAGAGGGGGACTGCCCCCTGCAAAGTCTGCCCAGGCTGCAACCTGCTAGGAGCAGCCCTGGGGGGCTCATTACACTCCAGGGCTCTCAAGAAGGACACCACATTAGCATGTTCTTTCCTCTAGCACTCAAACACCAGGATCCTATGACACAATTAAGACCTTGGCAAGAGTCCCGAGGGTGCAGTGGTAATCCCGGCTACTCGGGAGGCTGAAGCAGGAGGACTGCAAGTTCGAGGCCAGCCTCAACAATTTGGTGAGACAAGGGGGAAAAAAAAAAAAAAAGAAAAATATAAAGGAGTGGGGATGTAGCTCAATGGTAACATGGCCCTGCAGGTCCCCACAAGCCACGACAGACACGTGAGCTTCAACAAGTGGAGAGTGGGGACCAGAATGCGAAATTCCTTCCAAACACTCTATCTGCCGCTGGCCCACGTGCTGAGGCAGCCTTACCCCATTGTTTTAAGAGAAAAATACTGATTTACAGGTGGGCCTGGGAAAAGCCACCAGCGAGACGTGTGCCGCACAGGTTTAAAGGCAGTCGCACGTCTTGCCTGGAATCAGAGTTGATTTACTCATTTCTTTATTTGGTTTCTATTTCTCTGAAATTTCCGCATTTTCTAACATAAACCTGAATTGCTTTAGTAATCAGAAAAAAAGGATGTAATAAAAAAGCCCACGATGGAGTCTAATGGCTCCACTATTTAAAAATGAAGCTCTAAGTTACTGGACTGGGTGGTTGCTGGTGTTCGACGGGACAGGGCTCCCACAACGTCCCCTCTCGGATCGCCCTGGGGCGCTGGTTTGCACACCAAGGTCTCGAACGCCCGTTTTCGAGTTTATGAAAGGTGTGAATCAGTGCGACGTCCCCCTGCGTGCGTGCGGCCTCTCCCTTCTCTGAATGCCGGGAGCGCGAAGCCCTTTGGCAGGTGGCAAGCCGGGGCCATCCCGGCGGCTTCTCCGCACCGACGACTCCCCAGGGCTGTGACGTGACGTCTTGCGCTCGGCTCTTCTCAGGAGTTAGATCCAGAGGAGACTCGCAAAGACCGTCTCTGACTCTTTCACAAAACCACTGCCCAACTTGGCGTCTGTGGCTTGGTCCATGGTCCTCTCTCTGGAGACCCTCTAGAGAACCCCTCTGTGTGCCTCAGGACAGAGCTCGGGTTCCCTGATGCCCTGGGGACGCTTCCTGCCAGGGGACCCTGGGATGAGGTCATTTAGCTTGTTTTCATTCCTCCCGGCTTTGTTGCTGGGAAACGGAGAATCAACTTCTGCGCTCAATAGAGCTGACCACCTTCAGCCACAGTCTGCTGCCCCGTTGGAGCCAGAAGTCCAGGCACACTCGGATTTCTCTGTCCCCTCTCGGCAGTTACCAAGTGAAGGAGCTAAAGAGATATTACTCCCAAATACGGCACTCTGGTGCACTCGGTCCCTTGAACTGGGATGCCTGGGGACAGCAGATGGAGGCTGAGGCCTTCTCGGAGGTCCCCTTACCCACCTAAATGGGGATCCTCTAAATGGAACTCAGCGGTCATGAATCCCCCTCCCCAGGAATTTCACAAACCAGAGGCACCAACTCGATTCACAGGAGAGGAGACTGGAGGCCAACACTACGCCCAGACTTTGTCACAGCTAGCACCTGTTCTTCCGAGAGTCCATCCGTCTTTTTGTTGTTGTTGTTGTTGTTGTTTTTTGGTACCAGGGATTGAACTCAGGGGCACTTGACCCCTGGGCCACATCCCCAGCCCTTTTTTGTATTTTATTAGAGACAGGGTCTCACTGAGTTGCTAAGTGCCTCGCCATGGCTGAGGCTGGCTCTGAACTCGCGATCCTCCTGCCTCAGCCTCCCCAGTGCTGGGATGACAGGCGTGGTGCGCCACTGCGCCCCGTGAGCTGGTCCGTTTTTCCTGAAAACCATGTACTCTCCCTTGAGTTTCTCCTCCCCTGTGAAGAGGGACTGTGGCCTCCCTGATCTCCCTGGGAGCTTTGGTGTCCACTCTCCTTGCAGGGCCGGCCCCGTGCGTGCGGTGCAGTTGCTGCTTTCTCCTGTTAGTCCGCCTGTTGGCGCCGTCGCGGGACCCTCTGAGAAGGAGGAGACCACCTTCCCTCCCCTGCCACGTGCTGAGCCGCATCCTTCTGGGTCTGTCCAGGCTGTCCCCCTCCCTCTGGTCCTGTGGTCACTGCGTAGTTCAGCCAGGGTCCTGTGCCTGGATGCTCACGTGGTCTCCTGACTGGACTTCCCGAGCCTCACCCTACCCAGCCTCCACACACACACACAGGTCCGTCCTCCACTAGGGGCAGGAGCGCGCCCGCGGGTCTGGGAAGGGCAAGCCCCTGCCCGCGAGTCTCCCCTCTGAGGCTTCTCTGCGGCCAGTCTCCCTCGGCCTCTCTCAAGCCCCATCCTCCAGCTGCTCACGCCCGTCACGCCCGATCATCCGGTCACACTGTGTCTTGTCCCCGATCCCGCACACACTGCCCCTTACCTCGAATGATGTCCCCACAGGCCTAGTGCTGTCCACTGACGCCACGCCTGGTTCCTCTCCCACCCCAGCGGTTGGCTGTCCCTGCTGTGAGTCCCAGGGTTCCCCCGACGTGCCGCTTGCCCTGGCCAGGCGGGGGACGGCCTCCTCATTTGCCACCTGCAAGCCCCAGAAGGGCAGTCCCAAGTCCAGCCGGGCCGCGTCCTGGTGCCAGCCCGGCCCGGCAGCGGCGGGTGCCCACGGAGCATGTGGTAGAAGAATGAAGGAGCCCTGGCTGCCTCCTGACTCCGGGATCCCGCCACCCCCCTGCCCTCGCCCTGGCCCTCACGGGTGCCCACTGTTCTCCATGCTGTCCGTTTCTGTAGCCACCGCGGATGGCGGGCGACGGCACAGATGGCCGCAGGGTCCCTCTCCTTGCTGCAGGTCCACGGGGAGCCGGGACCCTCGCCACCCCTGGGTCTGAGCTGGGGAGTGCGACTGTCCCAGCTGGTGACCCGAGCCAGCCTGCGGGACGCTGAGGGACACAGGGCTTCGGTCTGCGTGACCCCGCCGACACCTGCAGGCTGCCGGCCACAGAAGGGAGGCGACTTGGGCAGGACGGCCCCAGGCCACCCCCCACTGCCACCTGAGCCGGCCCCGTGGAGGCAGCTGGCACGCCTCATCTGACAGGCTGGGGACGGTGACAAAGGCCTACTGTCTCAAGGCCGCCTGACAAGGTGGATTCCTACAGTCCCCTGATGTCCTTCCCCGTGGCTGACCTCAGTGGCACTCAGGTGGACATCGCAAAGGCCCAACAGGCTCAGGGTCAGCTGAGCCTCTGTTCTCTAGCACCGTGGGGTGCACACCCCGAGGCATTGCTAGAGACAGAGTCACGAGGTGCACCCCACGTCCAGGGAGCCAAAGTCCTCTTACGCCCCTCCCGCGCGCGTCCACCTCACTGTCTCTGGCCTTCGCTCCGCCCAGATCACCACCGCATTCCTCCCCTGCACTCTGCCGTGGTGCCCTACTGTCCTCTGGGACCCTTGACGAGCCCAGGGGCTGCCTCTGTCTGTGAGCTCATGTGGCCTGTGCCGGGAGCGGCTTCTGCACAACAGCCAGCAAGGTATTCAACCTCTCGGGTCTCGATGTCCTCATCTGCAAAATGGGTGCGTGGTCTTCCTGCCTCTGGGGTTGTGAGAAGTTGCTCATTCTTTTTTTTTGGAGCGGGTACCAGGGATTGAACTCAGGGGCACTTGACCACTTGACCGCGCCACATCCCCAGCCCTATTTTGTATTTTATTTAGAGACAGGGTCTCCCTGAGTTGCTGAGCACCTCGATTTTGCTGAGGCCGGCTTTGAAGTCATGATCCTCCTGCCTCAGCCTCCCAAGCCGCTGGGATGACAGGCGTGCGCCACCGTGCCCGGCTTCATTCATTCATTTACTCAATATTTACCAAGGACTTCCTAGGGACCGGGCGTTGTTAAGGCCTTGGAGAAGCATCAGTGAGCAGGAGGAAGGGAGGCTGTGGAGAAGGTGGCACAGGCATCGGGCCTGGAGGAGGTGGGGTCAGCCTGCAGGTGTCTGGGGGTGGCGGGGTCGGGGGGGTGGGGGCAGCAAGGACGAAGGCCCTGGGACGGGTGGGCTGCTGTGGTCAGCTGGCAGGGTGGAGGAGCAGCAGGAGAGGGGGCTGGAGGACAGCCTGCTAGGCCCGAGTCCTGCCCCAGTGGAGGGGCGGGGGTGGGAGCGGCGAGCAGAAGAGGCGGCCTGTGGACGGCCGCCCGCGGCCTGCTGTGACGCCAGCGCTCCTGCCAGTCAGCGCTGGAGCGCGCGTGGCCCTGGTCTGTCCCGGAGACGAGGCCCCTGCCGAGCCTGGGGGTGGCCGTCGTCCTGCCAGCCGGGGTCCGGCCTCCCAGGGCCTTGGTGAGGCCGCAGGGCACGCAGCCCTGAGCAGGGGCGGCAGCTCTGCACAAGGGCCTCAGGGACACCAGAGAACCGGCCAAGTCACCCCAGGAGCTCAGCAGCAGTGACCCCGCTGTGGATGGCAACCGTGTCACCCGAGGTCCGCCCAGGACAGGTGCCGAGGACCGCCACAGGACCCTTGCCCTGGGCGGCGGGGAGGCCTCAGCTCCTCCCAGTTTGCAGTTAAACTCTGGAAGTGCAGCACCCCAGGCTGGGGACCGCTGACGGGTGACCGTGAGAGAGCTGGGACAGTCTTCTCAAAACCCAGGGGCTGCTGTGGCCAGATGGGCCCTCAAGGCCACCGTCCGGCATAGCCAGAGATGTCACACTTTGGGCGGGACCAAGTCTAGGTCAACCCCAGAGACAGCGGCCCAGCTGGTCCCTTTCTCAGTCCCCTCTGGCCTGGGCCTTGGACACAGGCTTGGTCCCCTGCCAGCGATGAGGACCTGGCGCTGCTGGACACAGGGCAGGCACAAGAGGAGAGGTCACGGGCGGCTGCTCCCGCGGCGGGCGGGGTGGGAGCCACGAGGGGAACGTGAGACCCCGCGAGCCTCGCTGCCCCCAAGCTGCCGGGCAGGGTCAGGCCAGCCAGGCCCACGCCCGCCTCCTTCAGCTGTGGCCTTGTTGTCCCCAGGCCCCCACGTCCTGGTGCCTCCAGCTCCTGCCCGTGCTGTGGGCCAGGACACACCAGGGGACCTGAGGAGGTGGCACGAGCCGGGGAGCAGCTGCCAGGCGAGGCTGTCACTTACCTGCCGCGCAGTATGGACGAGTCACTTAAAGGCTCTCAGCCTTGGGCGCCCGAGGACAGTGGGTCTCTAACACCAGTGTGCGCGTTGGTCCCCGGGGGCTGGCCCAGGTGCGCATCCTGACGCCATCAGTAGGCGCCGTGGGAACACAGTGTCTCCTCCGAATCCATGTTGAGACTTAGCGCCAATGCAACGGCACGGCCAGGTGGCCTTTGGGGGGCGATCAAGTCACGAGGGCCCCGCTCCCGGCCAGGGTTGGCACCCTGTAAGAGGGCGTGAGGTGGAGGGAGCTCCTGCCTGCACCCTTCTCCTGCTGGGTGAGGAGCAGTGCTCTCCTCCCCCAGGAATGCAGCACCCGGCGCCATCTTGGACAAACCAAAGAGCCCTCCCCAGCCCCCAGTCTGACCAGTGTCTGGATGTTGGACCTTCTGGCTCCCAGGACCGTGAGGACTAAACCTCTAGTGTTTGTACATTTCCCAGTCCGGCATTTTGTCATAGCTTCACAAGGAGACTAAGACACGAGGTCTGTAGTGGGCCCTGGGCTTCCTCACCCGTCTGACCAAGGTCCAAGGCAGGTGCTCATACTGCCCAGTGACAAGAGCACCCAGTGGCATGGCCAGGGTCTGCCTGCACGTTGGAATCACCTGAGCACCTGAACCAGAGGCAATGCCAGGTCCCTTCCCGGCAGACATCCTGATGTCATTGGGTTAGGGTGGGGTTTGAGCCCTGGAAATTTCTCCCAGTGATTTCCGATTTGCAACCAGAATAGAAAACCACAGGTTCGGACCCTGTTCCTCACCTTCCAGGGCTCTGGGGAGAGGAACACGTGGCGTATCACCCAGGCAGGGACACTCTCTGGAGGAGAAGTGGTTGTAGGTCATCCTCACACAGGGTCGGCTGGTGTCCACCAGAGCTGTCCTGGGCAGATCTGGGCGTGGGGTCAGCTTAACCGTATCCTGGTGGGGCCCAGCCTGCCCTGGTCAGAGCTGAGTGTATCAGAGCCAGGACTTGAACCCCAGGGGGTGATCCTGAGCCCAGCTCATTTCTCTTGCTGCGACCTTGGTTACTCGTGGAGACGGGAACAGGGCACTGGCCGCGTCAGCCCTGACCCAGGGCCTAGGAGGGCAGACTGAGGCTGCGATCCGCATCAACACGCTGCCTAGAGGTGAGCTGCGCTGGGGACCTGGGAGGGGTTTTTATTACTGTGAGCCTGTGGTCACCTGGGGCAGTCTGGGTCCACCCACCTCGAGTTCGAGTGACCACAGCTATTTGAATAATAAATACTACGTGGAGCTAACTAGCTAGAACGACCCTGACAAGGTGGAAGGGGGGGAGATGGGAACAGGAGGCATTTGATGGAGAGACGGGCCATTCTCTGGGCCCAGGCTGAGCAAGGTGGGCTCTCCTGGCAGGGGAAGAAACTCAGGGTGGTCCACAAGCTGAACGGGAGCCAGTAAAGTTGTCTCTGGGCGTCGCCGAGTGACTAGGACGTGCGGACAGAGACATGGCGTGTCTACCCTGAGAGGGTTGATCATCCTGGGCCGCCGAGGTCTGAGGCGGGGGTCAGTGTCAGGAAGGGTGGGGGTGGCTCGGACTCGAGACTCTCCGGGGAGGGGAGCGCTGTGGACACCATCCCTTCCAACCCCGCCATTTTGCAGATGGAAACGCCAAGGCCCAGCCATGCTGCTGAGCGAGTGAGCCAGCTCTTCACTGCTCGGGCTCAGGCTGAGCACAAGGTCCTGGGGCAGTCGTTCCAAAATCTGGCCCCTTGGGTGATGATGTCAAAGAAAACTGGTTAGAAGGTTGTTCATCATAATGACATGCGTGCACTAGAGCCCCGTCCCCAACTAACAGCCCTCTATCATCATCGATCCTCAGTCCTGGTCAATATTCCTTAATCATGTCAAAAACATATTTTTGTCATTAGTTTGATCAAATCAAGACCTGCATTTCTATCCCTACCCTACACTGCATTCAACTAATAGATGTCTCAAGTCTTTTTTTTTTTTTGGGGGGGGGGTGTGGTACTGGGGATGGAACTCACGGGCACTCGACCACTGAGCCACATCTCCAGTCCTATTCTGTATTTTATTTAGAGACAGGGTCTCACTGAGTTGCTTAGTGCCTCACTTTTGCTGGGGCTGGCTTTGAACTTGCGACCCTCCTGCCTCAGCCTCCTGAGCCAGTGGGATGACAGGTGTGTGCACCACCGTGCCCGGACTCAAGTTTTCTTAAATGTAAAACAGTTATCCTTCAGTCTGCGTCAATGTTGTGCTGCTATAACAAAATAGCAGGGGAATCATAAAGACCAGGGAAGTCACAAAGCACAGGAATCTGTTCCTCACAGTCTGCGAGGCTGGGAAGTCCAAGGTCAAGCCCTGGCAGCTGTGATGGCCAGTGAGGCTGCTCACTGCCCCTAAGATGGGTCTTCAGACACGGAACACGGGGATTGCATCCCCCAGAGGGGCTGGCACTGTCATGCAGCAGAGGTCAGAGGGACACAAAGGGACAGACTCCTTCCACTAAGTCGTCCCTGAGGGTGCAGAGCCAGGCACCCAGAGGCCCCGCCTCTCGGTCTCCTTGCTGTGCCCAGAGCTCAGAGCCAACGTGGGCTGCTGAAGAGGAGGAAAGCGTTCGACCCACAGCTCCCTCCCTTTCCTTTGTATGCCTTTTGTTCGTTGAGAAAGGAAGCCCTGGGTCCTCGCTCCTGGAGACGTGCCACATTGCAGATTCAACAGTGTCCTGGTGGTGACCTTGAACGTGGCCCTCCTGGCCCTGAGTTTCCTGTAAGCTGGTGACTAGCTCCTGGGGCTCCGTGAGGCTCAGGTGCAGGACTTGTGGCATGAGCCGGTGTGGGGTGCACCGGGAGGTCTGCAATGGAGAGGCTGGGCCACCTGGCGCAGGCACACACCGTGATATTCGACAGTGAAGTGATCACCTATCCGCACACGTCTGTCCAAAGCCGCAGATGCACACCAGGGTGAACCTGCTGTCAATCATGGGCTCCGGCGGTCACGAGGTCGGTGCAGGGTCATCAGCTGTGGCGAAGTTCCCGCTCTCCTGGGCTGTTGGTGGGGAGGCTGTGCCTTGGGGGGCCCAGGGTATGGGGGCCTCTGCGCCTTCCACGCAGTTTTGCTGGCTGAAGACTATCTTTTAAAGTTAAGCAATTGCTTTTAATGATTCAAGGAGGGAGGGAAGAGGGTGATGTGGGGGGAGAGAGAGAGAGAGAGAGAAGTGACGACGCATGGTCGCTGTAGCTGGGCAAGGGTGGATGAGGTTCACGGTGCTAGTCTCTCTTGTTATATGTTTGAAATTTTCTGTAACAAAAGTCAAAACAAAGAGAACACTAATGCCCCTAAGAGACGTGTAGAGGCCCTGGTGGTTGCTTCTAACCTGGTACTCACCCCCGACACCCCATGCTTTTCTCTTTCATCAAAGAATCTCAGTTCGTTAGCCAGGCTGGTGGTGCACACCTGCAATCCCAGCTACTCGAGGCTGAGGAAGGAGGATCACACGTTCAAGGCCGGCCTCAGCAACTTAAGCGAGACCCCTGTCTCAAAATAATAACATAAAATGGGCTGGGGGTGTGGCTCAGTGGTAGAGCACCCCTGAGTTCAACCCCCAGTGCTGAAAAAAAAAAAAATCTCAGTTTGTTCAAGGAGGTTCCCCAGCTCACTACCTGGCCAGGTGTGGAAAATAATGTCTTATTTTCGTCTCAGGGAACCCAGGAGAATGTTGTCCCCACGTTATGCATAAGCGTGGGGCTCCTGGGCGGCGGCAGCTTGGTCTCCCCCTCCTGCAGGTGCAGGCTCAGGTCTGAGGGTGCAGAGCCCAGAGCTTTGCCTCACGGCACACCCAGGCTGCTGCTGCGCCTTTTCAGCGGGCCCTCCCTCTAGGCTGGTCACACGTTGACAGGAGTTTGTCATCGGGGCAGACTTTTTTTTTTTTTTTTTTTTTTTATTAATATTTATTTTTTTTAGTTGTACACAGTGCCTTTATTTATTTTTACGTGGTGCTGAGGATCGAACCCAGGCCGCGCATGTGCTAGGCGAGCGCTCTACCGCTGAGCCATAACCCCAGCCCCAGGGAACGGACTTTTGAAAGCAATGACAATATTTGACATTGCAGCAATCCTGCACCCTAGGGGATATTTCCCCTGTTTTCCTGATGGTCAGGACCACCTACAGGGTCCATGTCAAAGTGCAGAGTCTGGGGAAGGATCCCCAGGTCTTAACAAAATATTTTCCTCTTTTGTGTGATTCCCGCAGTCAAGTTAAACCCCTGCCTCTAGCTATTGAATACAGGCCCCAGAGGAGCCAACTGGCCCAAATCTAGCAGAGGCCAGGGTCTCACAGCCCCGTCATTACACCATGACCCGCGTGGTCTCTGGACAGCACGTTCCAGGGCGCAACCAGTTGATCCGTTGAGACTGGGTCCCGCCAGGGCATCGCAGCCCCCAGGGGTCAGCCCACCCTGCCTGGCCCTCAGCCCGCTGCTGAGTGGACACTGACCAGAAGGAGCCAAGAGTGCGTTGCTCCGGAGAGAACTGCAGAGTCCCAGTTCTAGAGGACCCGGCCGTGGCCTGGCACCGGGCTGGGACTTCCTCAGACAGGGGCAGCTGTGAGCAGAGGTGTCACGAGAGAAGTCAGCTGAGGGGGACGAGGGGACGGAGGGAAGGTGGGGTGAGGCACAGGAAGGGGGGCCGGGGACAGAGAAAGAGTGGGTGGGCCAGGCGGGAGGAGAGGAAGGGGAGCGGCGGGGCTTCAAGGCCGCCCCCTGTGCACCTTCACCAGGTCCCCACACGTGACCTCAGCCGGGGAGAGGGTCTCTGCGGACACGTTTGGGTTCAGGATCTGGAGATGAGGTGACCGTGGTTTAGGGTGGCCCAGGTCCCTTGACTCCGTCCTTGTAAGCAAGAGATCTGGGGCAGGGACGGGAAGAGGGGCAGAGGCTGCCGTGAGACCCCAGCAGGCCAGGGACCGGCACTGCTCGCAGACCCCAGAAGCCTGTCGGGGGGAGATGGCCACAGCGTTCTTTTTGGGGGCCCACAGAAAGCACCGACCTTGATTTGGGGCTTCAGCCCCTCAGGACTGGGGAGACTCCCTCTCTGGTGCGTGTCTGGTTGTGGGGACGTTTCGGGGCAGCCCGGGCTGGTTCTCCTAGGAAAGGTGAGAGGTGGGGGGCCTGGGGGGAAGACAGGTGGACCCCCGCCGGCCCCTCCCCGTATCTGTTTCATGCGGGGACTTGGCCTTAGGGCCCAAGGTGCCCCTGGTTGGTCACCCTGCCACCCTGTCCCCACACTCCAGGAGCGTGCCCACCCCTCCCACCAGGACCCTGGCAGAGGCCTCGAAGGCTGCAGAGAAAGCTGAGCCCCGTCACCTGGCCTGCCCGGGCCCGGGGCTGGGGACAGGGGACAGGAGCAGGGAGGCTGGCGGTGCCGGAGCCGGCCCCAGGGTCGCCGTGGGTGCGTGCGTGGGGGCAGGCCGCCCTGCCCAGTGCTGAAGGCCCTGCCCCCTGCTCTGCACCCACTGAGGCCGGCCCCTCTGGCCTGGTGCCGTTGGGTCAGGGTGGTCAGCTCTGATTCCTCCCAGGCCTGCTGGAATGTTCTGGAGCGCAGACACACAGACCCCGGGGGCTGCGAAGGCCGGCCCCTCCCCCACGGGGCTACTTTGCATGAGGGACGGCAGCCGATGGCGGGCTCCCCGCGTCCCCCGCAGCCCAGGAGAAACCGAGGCAGGCCAGGGTGGGAAAGCCCAGCCCAGGGCCACCGAGGGAGAGGGACAAGCTCAACCGCCGTGCTGCCGTGGCCTGAGCACCCCGAAGGAGGCAGGTCCTCGTCCCGAGGAACAGTGACAGGGACTTGGCTGGGCCAGCGAGGGCCTGGCGGGTCCCCAGGGCCTCCCCTGCTCCCTGCACCCACGGCCAGCCTGCCACAGGGAGCGCCCGAGGGCAGAGACGAGGGAGGGCCGGGAGGCCTCTGGGCGCGCGCTCCTCTCTTCCCGCTCTTCCAGGCCCCTCTGGGCTGTGCTCAGCTCACCCGGCCACCGGCCACCGGCCAGGACGTCCCCAGGGCAGCCCTGCCCAGCCCGTCACTGGTGGAGTCCAGGAACTGCCTGGGAGCCCGCGGCCACGCCTGCTCCCCCTGGGACCTGGAGAGCCCCCTCCACTCTGGGCCTCCCCGGCCTCCCTCAGGAGAGCGCGGGCTGCGTCAGCCTCCTTCACGGGGGCTCCAGCGCACGGCGCCCTGGGGTCCCGGGCCGCCGAGCAGAGGCCCTGGGGTGCCCAGGGGTCCCGGAGGCCCTGGGGTTTGCGCGACGCGCCCAGCCCTGGGCGGGTCAGCAGGTGAGCGTGGACGGCACACCGAAGAGCCTAGTGTGGTCAGCGTCTGCACAGACGAGGCAAAGTTTCCCACGACGGGAAAAGTCACCCGCCAGGGTTGAGGGGACTTCTGCGGGACACCCACTCGACGCCCGGAACAGGCAGTGTTCCTTGGACAGGTGGTTCCCGGTCACCGGTCAGCCAAGGCGGGGCCACGCCAGGGCCTGAGAGACCATGAGGGGAGAGGGAGGGGCCGCGGTGGGGAGGGGACGGCTCTTCCCAGCCCACGGGGACCAGGCGGGTACTGGGAATCTCTCCAGAGCAGGACGAGGCGGTTGGCAGGGAGCTGCGCCGACGGGTTCCGTGCCCGTCTGTTCTGGAAGTATCCAGGAGCGCCCATCCCGCGAGGCCCCGCACCAGCTGAGGGACCTGGCCAGCGAGGCCGAGCCCTTCCCCTGGGCACTGCAGGCCGGCAGAGAGGTGAGCTTCTCCTGGGACGGCCACCCCCAGGGCCAGAGCCAGGCCAGCGGGACTCAAGGTGGCCGGAGCGCATGGCAGGGCCCCCCACCTGGCTGTGGCGTGGTCTTGCTGCAGGGGGTTCGCGGAGGTGGTCCTGGGTCCGGCGACACGCACTGAGCCCCAGAGTCAGCCCGGTCTGGCCTTCTCCAGGCAGGGGACATGTGTGCAGAGACTCGGGGTGGGAGGGGCGGGGGCTTGAGGCCTGTGGGCATACCCCAGGCCAGAGCACGGGCAGGAGCGGCCAGAAAGCTAGGCCGAGGCCAGGTCGTAAAGGCCTTCCGGGCCCGCTCAGGAGTCCAGGTGCGATGAAGAGCAAGGCAGAGGCTTGGAGGACGCCGGGCCGGGAGGGTGTGACCCGCTCCAGGTTTGCTCTTTAGAAGGATGGTGGCTGCCGTGTGCACTGGAGGTGATGGCTCCGGGGGCCATGCCAGGCCGGCTTCTGGAACACAGTCGACCTCCTGCGAGAGTGGCCTTCGTCCTCCTCCTCCTAAGCCTCCTTGTTTTGTCAAAGGGCCAAGGAAGCCCCTTCCTGTCTTTCTGTAACAAAATACCCCAGGCTAGGTAATTTATAAAGAAGGAACTTTATTTCACGTAGTTCCGGAGGCTGGAAGGCCAAGGCCACGCTGCGGCAGGCCCGTCTGTTTTCAGGAAGGCACAGGCTTTCCCTTCCTCTGGGAGGCGTGGAGCTGTGTCCTCCTGGGCAGCTAGCCTGTGCCCGTCTACCCCTTCCATGCCCTTCCATCCAGGAAGTGCAGGCTCCTCCGGCCCTTTCCTAGGGGCATTACCCAGTCACAGGCTGCTCTCCTAAAGTCCCCACCTTTTGACACTGTCACAACAGCCATCATGTTTCAACACAGGCAACTCGGGGAACGCATCAGAGCACAGCCTCGCTGCATATGCTGGAAGACTACAGCCCTGGTTTCCAGGGAACAGGGGCCGCCAAGTGCCAAACGGGCTGTCAGCGGTGTGACACGGGGGTCCCTGCAGGGCCTGGCCCACGCCTTGCTTTGTAGCAGGAACTCACACAAAGCTTGTTGACAAGCTACGGAGGCCACCTCCGCCCAGCTCTAGTTGTCCTTAATTTCAGGGACTGGGATGGGCTGAGGGCTTCTATTTGCACAGAACGCTCTGTGCTACTGAAACTTGAAACTCCTAAGTGTCTGTCTGATTTGTGGCCAACACTCAGCTTTCTGGCTGAAGAAGGCTGCTTTCTCAAAGGGGAAAGCCAGTCCCTCCTTATCCACGGAAGTTTGGCACCAGGACACCCCATAGACAGTAAGGCCCATGGGTGCTGGCGTCCCTATAAAATAAAATTGTGTAGCGTTTGCGTATGAGCTATGCACACCAGCCTGTAGATTCCTGTATATTTTAAGTCATCTCCAGGTTACCTATAGTACCCAAAGCAATGTAAATGCTATTTAAATGAACTGTTTAGGGAATGAAAATAAAGAACAATTCTTACATATTCAGTACAGACACAATTTTTTTTTTCCGAATCTTTTCCATCTAAGTTAGTTTGAATCCACAGACGTGGAACCCGTGGATCTGAAGGGTTGGCTGTGGCTTATCTCTTTGCTTGGGTGATAGCAATAGAATGAGGTTTGCATGGGGAGAAATGCAAACTCACAGGGTTCACCTTCTCCATAGAAATGTGGATTCAGTAGGCGTATCAGTCAGCTTCTGCTTGGTTATGCTGCAGTAACAAAAGCTCCCCAGATCTCAGTAGCTTGCAATGGAAAGAATTTACACAAACTGGATATTTGCTGTGTGTCCACTCTGCCACGCTTGAATCACCTAAGGATCTAAGGAGTCAGACTAAAGGAACGGCATCCATGGAGACAGGCACCTTTGTGTCATCCTACAGGAAAGAAAGTACCAGTGATTGGGACAGTCACACCATCTGCCACAGGAAGCCCAGGCAGGGCTCAAGGCTATGCATTTTTCACAGTGTCTGCAGGTGATGCTATTGTGGGCGGCCTGTCAGCCACGCTCTGAGCACCTCTGGTCTCCCCTGTGTCAGGCAGAAAAGATGCTGGTCTGAATTGATCCTCCACGTGCAAAGTCACGCAGTTCCCCGCCTGTCCTCCTGATGCCCAGTCTCCTTTCTGTAGAGCATCCAGGCCTCAGTGCGGCACATTGGAGCCTTGGGGCTGAGCCCCTCCTCCCACACCAACAGTGTCGTTTTCTGCTACGTACAACAAATAATCTGGTTTCTAAATAGATAATGCATGGAAGTGGGCATGCACGTGCCTACGTGTCCACGCTGCTTGAGTAGGTATTTGCATTTTATCCAGACAGTTTTCCTGACCCAGTAGCTACGGCAGGATGAGAAGCCCAGGCCCCAAACCAGCGGTAACGGCTGGGAGTCTAGAGCGTGCGCTGCGGCCCCCTCCCCGGCTACGGCTCGCTCTCCTCCCTCCCGCTCACCTCCGGCCCTGGATCTGCCGCCCGATGTCACAACGGTCTGTCACATCTGTCTCCCTTGCTGGACCCCAAGATTCCTGAGGGCTTCTGTCTGCGTGCGAAGACGCTGATGAATGAACACGTGCTCGTTGTTAAAACCGGGGTTTTGTTTTCTTGGCTCACGTCCTGCACCTCTTCCTGATTCCTCAGGTTGGCCCTGGCCCCTGTGGCAGCGATGGCCACATGAGCCACCACCGAGGACTCGGAGCAAGACCAGCTCCACCAACCAGACCCGAAGGGACCTTCGAGACGGAGCTGGCGCTGGTGGAAAGGAGGCCTTGGCTCAAGTGGGCTGAACCGCGGGGTCTGCTGGATATCACCCCCTGCCCTTCCAGAGGAGCTAGGATGGGAATAAACCACTCCAGGGCCACGTGACCAGCCTGGATGGACACGCAGAACACTGGACACGGAAGCTAGGATTCACGACGTCAGCATCGCAAAATGGGAAACGTCTCATCGTCTTCCAGATGCCTCCTCAACACCTCACTGTTTGGTATTGATCATAGACCCAAATGATAATATTTTAGAGATAACTAAATAAAATATGTGATGATCATTAAATTATTCATCTTTAACGTTGAATTATTAAAAGCCGTGAGGCCTGTTTAAATGCGGCTGTACCAGAACGTCTAACACTGCGTGATGTGGCTTGCGTTGTGTTCCTCCCGTGCTGCGTGGGAGGATTCTGAGGTTCTCAGCCACACCTGCAAGTTTTGCACCCCCCTGGGTCGTGCACTGGGGTGTGGGACAGGGACCTGTGTCACGGGGACGAGGAGAACCTGATAGTGATTTTATTTGTCTCTGCCTTCAATTCCTCCAAACAGTAATTTCTCCCTTCCAATTTCTAGGATGCCACTGACCAGCAAACCCCAGCGATTCTGTCCTCCTTGAGCTGAAAACCATCATCTCTATCAATGCCAGCCTTTGCAAAGGCCCTTTTTGGTGCTGCTTGGCTGAGCAAGTTTGTTTTTTTAAATTGTTTTATAGTTGTCGATGGACATTTATTTCATTTATTTATTTTTCTGTGGTGCTGAGGATCGAACCCAGTGCCTCACACATGCAAGGCAGGTGCTTTCCTAAGTCTTTAGTCTTCATTCTGGGCAATTTCATGGGCGGGATTCACAGTCCCGGGAAAGTCAGAGGAGGAAGGTGAGCACCCTCGGTGGCATCCCCAGGGACGGGGCACAGAGCGGCCACTGGGAAGCAAGGCAGGGTTTTCTGGGGGCTGGGAGCGTGGGGTTCTGACCTAGGTGCTACTTGTGTGGGTGCGTCACTTCACAATTGTCACCAATGGTACATTTATGACTTCTACCTGACGCTTCCTTAAAAATCTTACAGGGAGCTGGGTGCGGTGGCGCACGCCTGTAATCCCAGCCCTTTGGGAGGCTGAGGCAGGAGGATCGCGAGTTCAAAGCCAGCCTCAGCAAAAGCAAGGCAATTCAGCGAGACCCTATCTCTAAATAAAATACAAAATAGGGCTGGGGATGTGGCTCTGTGGTCCAGTGCCCCTGAGTTCAGTCCCCGGTACCAAAAATAAATAAAATAAAAAACCACTGCAGCACTAAGCACCGCCGCCCAGCTCTTCTTCACAGCGTGCTCCAGGCCCGCTCTGGAAGGGAGGGACACCAAGACGCGGCTCCCAGGGCCTCAGCGTGTCTGTCGGCCTCCCTCACCCACACAGGGCCTTGCGCATTCCCTTAGGAATATTTAGTGTGTAAGGTGAGGCTCTTTCCAAAAACAGCTTCTAAGAATGAAATTAATACATGCCTATTATAGAAATTTGAGAAAATACAATGACTTTCATGATACCTATAGGTGACAATTATTGACATTCAGAAAGAGGGGGTTTTGTGAGATTATAAAAGTGATACTTGGAAGCCAGGCACGGTGGCGCACGCCTGTAATCCCAGCACTTGGGACGCTGAGGCAGGAGGATGGCGAGGTCAAAGCCAGCCTCAGCCGTGGAGAGGCACTTAGCAACTCAGTGAGACCCTGTCTCTAATAAAATACAAAGAAAAGGGCTGGGGATGTGGCCCAGTGGTCGAGTGCCCTTGAGTTCAATCCCTGGTACCAAAAAAAAAAAAAAAGTGATACTTGGTCGTTGTACAGAATTTGTAAAACAGAAAAGTCAAACGAAGGAACTTAAAGGCACCCGCAAGCCTTCTAAAAATGATGGCTGTTCACGATGTGCTAGGTCACCTGCGTGCGCCTGTGCGCCCTGGGGCTGCCGTTGATGGCGTGGCGAGAACCTGGGGGCGTGGTGATGGAAAGGTCTGCTCGCCACCCTGGAGCCTGGCAGTCCAGGTGCCCCGGGCAGGTTCTGGGGAGGCCCCTTCCCGGCTGGCTTGCAGAGGGAGGGAGCCAGCTCTTCTCATGAGGACACTAATCCTCTGTCTCTGGGGCCCACCCTTATCACCCCCGTGACCTTGACTACTTCCTGCAGGCCCTGTCTCCAGACTCAGCGCCACTGGGGTGCAGCTGCAGTGGGTGGATGTGGGGGAGAGCACATGTCCGTCTGCGGCAGTGTGGGTACCTTTTTTTAAAGTAGACTTTTAGTCTGTTTTCACTTAGCAGATCCTATCTTCTCACCTCATTCAATATCCGACCTTTTTGGGGAGAGGGGTACTGGGGTACTGGGGATTGAACCCAAGACCCCTTTACCACTGAGCTACATCCCCAGCACTTTTTTCTTTTTCTTTTTTTTTTTTTTTTTTTGGTACTGGGGATTGAACTCAAGGGCACTCGACCCCTGGGCCACATCCCCAGCCCTTTTTTGTAGTTTATTAGAGACAGGGTCTCACTGAGTTGCTAAGTGCCTCACCATGGCTGAGGCTGGCTTTGAACTCGCCATCCTCCTGCCTCAGCCTCCCAAGTGCTAGGATTACAGGCGTGTGCCACCACGCCCGGCTCCCAGCACTTTTTATATTTTATTTTGAGACAGGGTCTCACTGAGTTGCCCAGGCTGGCCTTGAACTTGGGATCCTCCTGCCTCCGTCCCGGTCCCGGGTCACTGGGACGGCAGGTGTGCACCGCCACGCCCAGCTCTACTTCATCTTTCTCAGGTTGGCCCACCCGGTGGTCCTTCTGCTAACAGGACCTCAGCTGTCCTTTGGCACCATCCCTGACCCACTCTGTCCAGGGGGGCCAGAGAACCCGTCCTGACCAGTCCGCCAGAGGGGTGGCAATGGGCTTACAGCCTGGGCCTGGCCAGCGTGGACCTCCCAGGGCTCCTGCCTGGTCTACAAGGCTCGAGCCAGCTGGGGGTGCTGGTGGTGCCTGCCCGGAAGGGAAGGAGGGAGGCAAAGGGCAGGGACAGAGAAACCAGGAGAGATGGCAGTGCGGGCTGCATCGGAAGCGAGTCAGCAAGCCCAGCCTCCTCCCTGCTCACACCTTTTTAAAAAGCTACCAAAGGAGTCCTGAATCAAACACCCCTTTACTTCACGGGGGTCCCTGCCCATCTCCAAACGATGCCATTGGAGCCTTTAACCTGAGTTCAGGTGACACCTGTCACAGAGGCTCCAACAGTTGCCCATCCTGTCACGGCAGCAAGAACAAAGGGCAGAACTCGCCCGCCAGTGAGGAGGGGGAGGGAGCGTTGGGCAAAGCCGAGGGTATGTGGGCGGGAGGGCACGCACCAGAGGGGCAGGAACAATGGTGCATGCTGGGAATCCCAGATACGAGGGAGGCTGAGGACGAAGGATCACAAGTTCAAGGCCAGCCTCAGCAACTTAGCAAGAGCCTGTCTCAAAATAAAAATAAGGGCTGGGGTGTAGCTCAGTGATAGAGCGTCCCTCCGTTCAATCCATGGTACCAAGAAAAAGGCTTATCATTGTCCTTCTCCTCCCTTGACTCCCTCACCCCTCCCTCCCCCTCTTTTCGGTGTGTGTGTGTGTGTGTGTGTGTGTGTGCAGGAGCCCTGTTTGGGGAGATGGCTAAGATTGTGGTTGACTACGGGCCATGGAGATGTTTGGGCATTGCCGCCTTCCGTAGTCTCACGGGAGTTGGCCTGGGATCTCGCGGGACTTGGCCCAGGCTCTTGAGAGACTTGAGCTGAGATTGCAGATCGGGCCTGCACCATTCCTGCTCGGGTGCGTGAGATGAGACCTGAGAGAGAACGGATGGGGTTAACGCTATCGTGTATATATATTGTAGTTTCTTGTAAGAGTACGTGCCTTGGTTTCTTGTGAGAGTGTGTATGTGGTGTTAGAAATTACAAGAGACAGAAAGAGAAAGATAAAAGAATTTTTTCATTTCCATCCTGTCTCCGGGCTCCTTCCCGCAGCGCCACCGTTCCGGGCTGCAAATCCCTTTCCGGCGGCAACATGTGTGTGTGTGTGTGTGTGTGTGTGTGTGTGTGTTTAAGTTGTCACTGAACCCAGGGGTGCTCTACCACTGAGTCACACCCTCAGCCCTTTCTAGGTTTTTTTTGGTTTTTGGCACCAAGGATTTAGCCCAGGGGTGCTTAACCACTGAGACACATTTTTATTTTGAGACAGGGTCTCACTAGGGTTAAGGCTCACTAAGTTGCTTAGGGTCTCGCTAATTGCTGAGGCTGGCTTTAAACTTGCGACCCTCCTGCCTCGGCCTCCCGAGACGCCGTGATTACAGGTGTGTGCCACTACCTCCGGCTCCTTTTCAGTTTCTACTTTGGGACAGGGCCTTGCTAAGCTGCCCAGGCTGGCCTGGAGCTTGCGATCCCCCCGCTCAGCCTGCTGAGTCTCTGGGGTGACAGGTGTGGCCACTGCACCCAGCTTTCTTGCTCTTTGTGCTCAGTCACGGGGAAGGAGGGGCAGGGGAGCCGGCTCTCCTGTGCACAGGCCTGGAACACGGTGAGCCCTCCGCCAGGGGCCGGGCCTGGGGGCGGCGGCCACCGGAGTCCTTGGATTGGACCTGTGCCTCCACCTTCCCGTGGGGCCGTGCAGAAGGAAGCCATGCTCTGCTCAGCCCAGAAGCTCTGGGCGCGGAGCCAGCGGAGAATATGGGTCAGGTTACAGAGGCAGTTCCTGTGGCCTGGCCCTGGGGCCACCCCCAGCAGGAGCTGCCTACGCCGCTCTGTCCCGGGTGGCTCTGTTTGGCCCCCACCCTCTCTGCTTCCGCCCCTTTTCCTGCGTGTCCCCCAAAGGGTGAGCTGCAACCTGGGCAGCGGGCGCGCCCGGCACAGGGCTTCCGTGCTGGCCAGAGTCCTGCCCAGTCCTCACCGCTGCCCCTGTGCCTGCATGCGGCAGCCTGGGCCAGCGGGTCTGACCAGGCTGTGGTCAGCGTGGTGGCGAGGAGGGTGGCCTCGTGACCCAGCCCAGGACAACTCAAAGGAAACAGCGTCTGGCTCTTTCCCTTGGAGCAGAAAATCCTGAGAAGGTTCCAGAACGCTTGTCCGGGTTCCCTGTCACAGACCCGTGACTGTGTGCCCTGCGCGTGAGGCGCAGGGCTGTGCCTGCCCTCTTGGATTCCGCCCCGCCCTCGGTTCCAAGTGGCCTCTGCTCCGCGGGCCAGGCTGCAGCCACCACAGGCAGGGTCCCGTCCCCAAAGCCCAGTCACTCCCCGCTCGGCGTCACACCCCTGCTGGAGCAGCCCGCCACCCACCCCGCCTGCCCGAGGAGCCCCCTTCCCCCGCCCTCGGAGGGAGGGGAGTCGCCTCTGAGAGTCACCTGGTCTGGCTGTTTGCAGAGTGTGGCCGGGACCCTTCTCAGCCCCAGCCCAGACCTCGTGGCTGAGCAGCTCCGGGGAGCCCAGTGGTCAGTTCAGCCGGCGTCCAGGCACCGTGGGGCCGCCCGCCCCCGAGCTGCTGGGATGACAGGCGTGCACCACCTTGCCGGGCAGGAATATTCTTGACGAGGTGGTGGTGGCATCGGTCAAGCCGTGGCGACTTGTGCACTAAGATGAATCAGTCCAGCGTGGCTCATTTAGAAGAAGCCGGGAGCAGGAGGGAGAGACTGCAGACCCTCACCGTGGTGTCCCTCTGTGCCCTTGCCAGTCACCTCTGACTTGGGGCCAGGACGCTCAAGGCCCAGGGGCCCGGGGCAGGTGGTCCGGCCACGTGTGGCCCGTGCCTGGCACTGAGGGGAGTTCAGAGCGCCCGCCGGGACGGATTCCTTCCACGGGGCATGGCGTCCAGGCCGCAGCAGCCCGTGGCCCACCCACACCCTGTTCACGGTGGCACTGTGTGTCCTCAGCTTCCTGCAGACTCGGGACACTGCTCAAGGATGACCACCCTGGGCACAGTCCCTTCTCTCGTTCTCTGGGGCTGCTCCTGGCCTGCCCATCGCCCCCTCGAGTGGCCTGAGGCAGTCACCACCGGGCTGGGCCGCCTCCAAGCTTGCCTTCACCGCTGGGAGGGCAAGTCCCTGGCTCCCTCCCGCGCCCCGGGCTGTCCCCCTCCTTACACATCCTGGGAGGCTTCACGCTGACCCAGGCCCACAGCTCCCACACACAATGCGGCCGTCGGAGGCCACCCCAGGCCTCTGCTCACCTGCAGCCTCCACCCACTGAGGATCTAGCTCCTCTCTACACCCTGTGTCCCCCTGTCTTCCCAGGAGGGTCGGCAGGGCGAGTGTTCTTCCAGGGGAACCCCAGTTCCACCCTCCTGGGAAAACCCCAGAGGGAAGGCGGGGCATTCAGGCGGCACGGCCACAGGCCACCCACAGGCACAGCCCAGAAAGAGGAAATGGCCTCCCTCCGTGATTGACAGGGGAGCTGTCCCCAGAGCCCAGGACTCTCGGCCAGTTCTGGCTGCTCCCACCCAGAGAAACGCATCCTCCAGCCGCCCCTGCGCCGCGCGGTCCTGGCCAGCCACTTAATGTCTCTGCAGCTCAGCTTCCTGACAGTAATTGGGGCCGATAACAGTCACCTACTTCACAGGGATATTCAGCAGCTCAATTAGCAAGAGCCTCTGAAGTGCTCGAGTCCCATTATTAGCCGTAATGGGATACTTCTGCCAGCGCCCGCCGATCTGTTGGCGCTTGGTGGGAAACTTGCGTCCTGAGAAAGAATCGTCCAGCAAGCCCCGGGGACTCGCAAGGACAGGAACGCAGCCCAGGCCCTCCCCTTGCGCGGCAAGACCCTCTTGTCATTAAGCTTGTAAGAAGAGACGGACAGACGGCCCAGCTGGGAGAATTCTGCCCACAGAGCTGTCCTGGAGTTTATGGTCCTGGGCACATCATCAAAGTGATTCCTTGCATGGATTTACTAAATTGGGGCCAGAGGGTGCTAAAGGGCTACCACAGGTATGTGGAAGTAAAATATGGTCAGTGTTGCCCAAGTAAAATTCCTGCCCCGGGGCTGTCGTCAGCTGTCTGTGTTAGGGTTAGCTGCTATAACAAGGAGCTCTGAAGCAAAAAAAAAAAAAAAAAAAAAAAAAAAAAAAAGGCTTCTATAAAGTACAAATCATCTCTGTGTCACAGTCTAGAGGTTGCAGTTTAGGTCTGGGAGAGCACTCTGTTCTCACTACCTGGCTCCTGCTCACGAGTCTATTTCTCACCATCTCTCTCCTAACCAGAGGGACAGGGGCCGGGAGCACTCATCCGTTTCTTTCTTAGAACTAGATGCAGAAGTGGTACCCAGTTCAGCCCAGCAGCTGGAACTTGGCCTCAGGGCCACACCCAACTGCAAAGGGAGCAGGGAAATGTCATCTCCATACTGAGAGGTGGGTGGGAGGCAGCTGAGGGGCAGGGGCTGGCCGTCTGCTCCTCCATCCTCGACAGATACCAGAACACTCTCTGCAAATGAGCACCAGGGCGTCCCAACTGCAGCAGCTTGCTGGAGTCACCGCAGGGGTGGGTCTGGAATGTGACTGGACTTAATGAGGAGGGATGGAAGAGGCCGGAGGCTTCCTGGGAGAGAGTGGACAGAGACCTCATAACCTCCGTGCTGAAGACAGTGCCCGGCCAGGCCTAGCCCCCTCCAGCCAGGACGCCGCAGCCTCTGGATCTAGGTTCTGCCTCTCCCTGGGGGAAGGGCAGGGAGGAGGCCAGCAGAGCTGACCCAGAGGGCTGGCTGGGCTGCCCAGGGCAGGGGGGAGGAAGAGGAGGAAGTGGGGGAGGAGACCATCTCCCCGCACTTCAGCCCCTCCAGGCTGGCCTTGGAGTTTCCAGAACAGCGTAATCTGTATTACTGGAGAAGGGATAATCCCTTTAAGGGATTGGGACACCCTGGGAAGGGAGCAAACCTCGGCCTCAAGGAAGGCTTTGAAACCCAGCTGCCGTCAGGGGGGAGTCTGCCGCTGAGACTCCTAATTAAACAGCCCTCCCGCGTCTTCAAAGAGTCCCTCAGAGCACTCAGGCCCGGCCCTCCACTTGTCAAAATTAGACCAGAAAAATGCCAATCTGGAGAATTCATCTTTAAAAATGCATCCAATTGATCGGGCAAGATACTGAGATGGAATCAGAGAGGTGCACTTTTAATCATGAGCAATTCAGCACGTGGACAATAAGCCCAGCTAATCTGTCTGCACCCCCTCCCACTTCCTGCCTTCCCCCTGGGTTAGTGTGAGAAAAATCCCAGGACTGTACCATTCATCTCTCTAGTGTCAGTATGTGCCTCTGAAAGATAAGAATTCTTTTATAAAAACAGGGCACAGTTGTGCACATCTGTGATCCCAGAGGCTTGGGAGGCTGAGGCAGGAGGATCGAAAGTTCAAAGCCAGCCTCAGGAACTTAGTGAGGCCCCAAGCAACTCAGCGAGACCCTGTCTCTAAATAAAATATTTAAAAGGGCTGGGGATGTGGCTCAGTGGTTTAGCACCTCTGGGTTCAATCCCCAGTACAAAAACAAAAAACAAAAAAACTTTTATAAAAAGTATAACCACAATACATAATCAATTATGATTTCTTAATATAATCAAATACCCAGTCAGTGTGTAAATTTCTCTTAAATTTTCTTCCCCTCCTCTTTTTTTTTTTTTTTATCAATTTGTCTATACCAGGATCCAAACAAGTTCTGCTTGCTACCTTTGGCTGCTGTCTCCTAAATTTCTTTCAGTCTGTAGATTCCTCCTTCCTCTAGTTTTTCCCCTTTACCCCATACATCGTCCTGAGGCTTGCTTTGCTATCTGGGTCCCTGCAGGGTCTTTGAACTTGTCCTCCTGCCCCCTGCGTTTCCTGAAGATGGGTGGCCAGGTCCTGAGGCGTCTCCTCAGAGGCACTTTCTTGTCACAGGAGACCTGAAGTCTGACCCTCAGCCGCGGAGCCTCGTGCTGGGACCAGCTGGAATCCTGGAGATGGAAACGTTCCCTTCTCAGCTGTCACTCATAAAGGAAAGACAGGCAAACGCTTAACTAGTCTCTTTTACTTCCTGGTTTCAGAAAAAATGGGCTGTTCTGCTATCGGCTTAAAAAGGAGCTGAGGATTTGGTTTTGTTCCATTGTCATGACGAACTTGTGAACTTCTGCATGTGCGACGTGACTCAAGAGTTTTCACTGATGCTTTGTGTGTTTGTGTGTGTGGCGCTAGGGATCAAATCCAGGGGTGCCTACCCTGAGCTGCACCCCCAGCCCTGTCTAGTTTTTATTTTGAGAAAGGGTCTCGGGTCTTAGTAATTTGCTGAGGCTGGCCTCAAATTTGCCATCCTCCTGCCTCAGCCTCGGGTGTCTCTGAGACCACAGGTGTGGGCACTGCAGTATCAGTGATTCTTACTGACAGGAGTCTCTGTACACTGACTTCTAGTCCTTCTGACAGGACCCTGCCGTCTTGATAGATTCCTTGCTTTCTGCTCTGCTGAGGTACACGGGCTTATCTTCCACAGTCCTTGCTTTAGACTAAAAGAAGCCATTTTTCTAACGGGCTGTTCTCTTCTAGCAGTAAGTAGCCTTTACAGAGTATAATCTGGGCAGCTTAGTTTTAAAGGAAATCATTCCTTTTTCAATTGAAAATAAGGCATAAGCACTGCTAAGATAGTTTTGATTCAAGGTCGAGTTTTCACTGAAAAGGTTGAACAAGGATGAGGCTCCAGCCCAGCACCGTGCCACAGGACTTCTGCCCCGACAGACGCGCCCCAGGTCGGCACTGCCACCAGCGACCTGTGGCTAACGAGACCTTGGACCATGGCCAACGCAACTGGGGAAGTGGCTTCTTCGTTTAGTCAGGCGTTTTTCCCGGCTGGCTGCGGGACACCTTACTGCACCGTGCAGGAACCTGGGATGCGGTGATCAATTCGGTGGCCAGGATTCTAGGCGCCTTGTGCAGGGCGTGGGGCGGGAGGTCCTGCAGGAGGGGGACGAAGGGCCATGCCCCGCTCCCGCAGGACCTGGCAGTGTGTGAGGGAGACGGCGAGAAGGTGACTCCCGTGATGATCCCAACACCACCAAAATGGCCATTGCCAGGAAAGTCGCGAGGCAGAGAGGATTCTGAGAGGTATTTCAGAACCGCGGTCAAGGTGATCAGCCAAGGATTCGCGGAGAGGACAACCTCCGCAGGCCCCACCCTCTCCCACGAGGCACCATGGCCTTGGTTCCTCTTATTTTATTTTGGAGCCTTTTTAAAAAAATGGACTACTTTCCAGAGCAATCTTGGGTCCACAGCAAAGTTGAGCCAAAGTGCAGAGTTCCACGCGCACTCCGCACACAGCCACCTTCGTGGGCCACAGCCCACAGGGAGGAGGGGTCGGTCCCCTGTTACAGTGGACAGAACACACCGGCACGTCACCACCACCTGAAGTCCACGGCGAGCACCAGGATGCCCCCTCTCTCCTTTTCTTTGTTTTTTTTTTTGTTGTTGTTGTTTTTAAATATGGGAGATTGAACTCAGGGCACTCGACCCCTGGGCCACCTCCCCAGCCCTTTTTTGTATCTTATTAGAGACAGGGTCTCCCTGAGTTGCTAAGTGCCTCACCATGGCTGAGGCTGGCTTTGACCTCGCGATCCTCCTGCCTCAGCCTCCCAAGTGCTGGGATGACAGGCATGCGCCACCGCGCCGGGCACCAGGGTGCCCTCTCAATGTGCAATGACAGGCGTGCAGGGACACGCAGCCACCACCACCGCTAAGAATCTCCCCACCATCCAATCCTCCCGTTCCGGCTGCCCATCCCTCCCCGCCTCCCTGCAGCTGCAGCCCGAGCTCTCTCCTGTCTCCGTCGCGGGCCTTCTCCAACGCAGGTGCCATCGTCATGGGGCGCCTCTTCAGATCGGCTTCTTTCGCTTCGTCACGTGCATTGAAGATTTTCCCACATCTTTTCACGGCTGGCTGCGTGATCTCTTTCGTGCTGAATAGCAGTCCTGGTCTGGGTGATCGCGGTCCGTTCACCATTCACCTTGGCTGCTTCCCTGTCGCGGCGGTTAGCAATAAAGCCGGTACGGACACCCACGCACGGGTGTTTGGTGGACCTCAGTTTCAACGCCTTCGGGTCAACGCCAAGGAGCGCGGTTGCGGGGTCGCGGCGGTGGAGTGTGCTGGGTCCTGTTAGGAGTTGCTGAGCCGCAGAAGGCACTTTCCAAACGTGGAGAACACTGCTGGCAGCAGTAGTGATGACAACACCTTTCGCTTACTGAGTGCTTGCTCGGGACAGAGATCCTAGCAGCTGTGAAGCCGTGTCCTCATCACCCCCACTTTGCAGCTGAGCCAGTGGAATAATGACTTGCCCAAGGCACACCACACCCAAGTGTCTCTGTGGCCTCACTCCAGAGCACGTGATCTTGACTCTTCTACCAACCTCTCGAAGCCCCAGGTCTCACAGAAACTTAGAGAGTGTATGTCACCATCTCTCCTTTGGACTCCTCCTCCCAAGGGCTCTTCTTCTTCTTTTTTATTTTTATTTATTTTTTTATTTTTTGGTGCTGAGGATGGAATCCAGGGGTGCTTAACCACTGAGACACATCCCCAGCTCTATTTTGTGTTTTATTTAGAGACAGGGTCTCACTGAGTTGCTTAAAGCCTTGCTAAGTTGCTGAGGCTGGCTTTGAACTTGTGGTCCTCCTGCCTCAGCCTCCCGAGCCGCTGGGATGACGGGCGTGGGCCACCGGGCCTGGCCGAGGGCTCTCCTTCTGCCTCTCGGGCAGTCTGCTTCCCAAGAGGCTGGCACGGAGGGCACCTTCCCTCCAGGGTACTCTGACACACAGGCTGACGCTAGAGAGGCCGGAGAGGACAGGTGACACCTCGCGTGGCCCCAGGAGAGGCTGGGCGCCCTGTGGGAGCCTGCTCCAGTCCCCAGCCCTTCTCTCCCTGTCCCACCTCCCTGCTGCAGGCCTGGGCCTGGGGGCTCCGGCTCCTTTCCAAACCCCACCCAGTTTCTGCCCCTGGTCCAGCCCTTGGGCTGGCCTTGGTGAGGCCGTCCCCGCCCCACACTCCCCTGGATTCTTGGTCCTTCCTTGCTGCCTGCGTCGGCCCCAACCCTGGCCTCGCAGCAGTTCCCTGGAGTCCAGTCTCAGCGGAACGCCCAGCCTGTGCCCCTCCCCGGGGCAGTTTGCAAAACCATCTTCTTTTATTGCCAGAATTATTTTCTGTCTGGCCTTGGGTTTCAAGAAAGTCACTTAGGGGCCGCAGACCTGGCTGCTGGCCCCACACCCGTCCACCGTCACTCACTGTGTGCGTCTCTGGACAGATCGCTGCAGCGTCCTGAGCCGTCCCCCCTGTGTGGAGTCGGGGTCGGACGCCGCTCGCGCTAGGCCTCCCGACGGGCTTAAATGGGTCGATGGGTGTAGAGGCCAGCAGGGCATGTGGCGTGCGCTAGCCATTAGCGACGATGACACAAATAATGGGAGATGATTCTTAGCGTGGGGGAGCAAATGACCTTCCCAGGGGGTCACATGATCTCAACCAGAGTGGTCAGAGCTGGCCAGAGAGGACGAGTGGCCAAGTGCAGGCCCTTGCTTTGTGGGATGGGGGCCTCGTGGGCCGCTGAACTTCCTGGAGCCTGGGCCGTCTGACGGGCGGAGCAGGGACCGTGAGCGCCTGGCCTGTGGCCCTGGGACTGGGCCCCCTGCTGCAGAGCCCAGCCCAGCGCCCTCCCGCCGTCATTCAGGCCCCTGCTCAGATGCCACCTCCTTGGGAGCCTGTGCTTGTTGTGACCGCACACGGACCACACAGGACCTGTCTCCCGGCCCTCCCAAGTCCAAGCTCAAGGGGGCCGGGACTTGAAGTGTCCTCTGCTGGGGTCCCAGCCCCACAGATGGCATGGGGACTCAGCAGACTGCGTCAGCAATGCTGAAAGAAAGAGACGTGTGAGGGGCCTTGTCACGGCCCGCAGGGCCCGGGGACACGCGTCTGTGTGCGGGCCGCCAGGCAGACCACCCGGGACTTGGCCAGTCCTCACGGCTGAGGTCTGGCGGCTGGGAGCAGCACTTCAGAGCCTCTGCTTAGCCTCTGGCCTCCACAGAGGGACAGGAGGCGTGCGTGGGAGACATCCGTGTGTCCCCTCCCTGCCCCTGGGCCCGTCCTGCCCCTGCTGCCCTCCAGAAGGTCTCTCCCCACCTCCATGGCTCCCACCCACCCCCACGCCGCCCCCCAGCAGCAGGGGTCTGCAGCCAGCTGATCTGGCCGCTGGGGCCCTGCAGGAGCCGCTGTTCCCACCGCACCCCGGAGCACCCCAACAGTCCTGCCACGTGGAGTCCGCGCTCTGCCCCCGCCGCTTCACCACCGCAGTCACGGGTCTCTGGGCTTTGTGACTCTGCGGAGCACACGGCACGCCCTTGGCAGCGACCCGGAGCGGGGCACCGTGGGGAAGCCCACCTGCGGGCAGGGCCAGGGCAGGTGGGGAAGGGCCGGAGCCGCCACGCAGTCCTGGTGCCCGCTGCTCCTCTTCACAGGGAAGGGTGTGTTTCCCGAGTGCCACTGGCAAGCCATTTCGAGGGATTGGCCAGCCTGAAATAACCCGTCTATTTAGAGGTTTCAAGACCGAGCAGCCGGGCTAAATAAGGTAAAGTGTCTGCCAGGAGCTGAGGCCCAGGGAGAGGAGAACGCGAGAAAACCCAGGCTGTGTCGGGGGTTTCCTGACCCACAGCAAGGATTGCCGTCTTCACCTTAGTGCACGGAAGTCCTGCTGTCAAGCCAGAGGAAACACGTGTGCACACGCGCACACACACACACACACACACACACACGCTACAGCCTTCATATGTGTCTATTTGATGTATGATACATAATTATACTACTTTGAGGAAACTTTTTCCTTCTGATGGGACTGGGGACTGAACCCTGGGGTGCTGTGCCACTGAGCCACATCCCCAGCCCTTTTATATATTTTTATTAGAGCCAGGGTCTCACTGAGTTGCTCAGGGCCTTGCTAAATTACTGAGGCTGGCTTTGAACTCGTGATCCTCCTGCCTCAGCCTCCGGAGCCGCTGGGATTACAGGCGTGTACCACTGCACCCGGCTTTCTTTTTTTATTTTGAGACAGGGGCTCACTTAGTTGCTGAGGCTGGCTTTGAACTTGCGATCTTACTTCAGCCTCCTTAGTCACTGGGATCACAGGCATGTGTCCCCGCACCCAGCTCAAAAAGTTGGTTCATCAAGAAGGACATCGTCACCCCAGGTACTTGTAGGACTGCACGTGCGGTGCGACTCTACATCGTGTACAACCAGAGAAATGAAAGTTGTGCTCCATTTGTATACAGTGAATTGAAAAGCTTTCTGCTGTCAGGTATAACTGATCAGAACTAATAACAAATAAATTAAAAAGAAAAAAAAGTTGATTTATCAGATACAATCTTGGAAAACACATAAAGTTTGTGGCCAAAATTTCATTGACACACCGTGGGCAGAGGGACTGGGGAATTGTGCTGATGAAATATTAGGTTTTTAGTAAAACTGGAGCCGTGGCTACGCAGTCAGGTTCCTCGACCTAGGCTGGCCCCTTCCCGTCCTTTCTATACTTCCTTTCCCACCAGCTCGTTTCCTGTTTGCTGTTTCTGGTGGAGGCATGCAGACGCTCCAAGAGATACCGGCATTTTGCAGCGTGGCCGGATTTTGAGCTCAGTCTAAAGACTCTGAATCCACGAGGGGAGGGGACAGGTCTGCTGTGTTTGCCAGCAAGTCACCTGGCACCCAGCAAGGACCAGCCACCATGGTGCTCCGTCAAGACTGGCACAGCCCTGGCACGATGGCTGAGAAGCGTGGAGACCGTGCACGCAGGCTGGCACCGCAGAGCTCCCAGCTCCCCGGCAGGGTCTCCTCCGGCTTGGCTCCACGTCCTGTCCTTGGGATCTGAAGGCCCCGGGGCCCTGGGACTGAGCCCTCCTCACCTCTGCGGCACACTGCCTCAGATGCAGGAGCTGGGTGATCCGTGGCCACACCCAGAGGGCAGTGGGGGAAGGGCTGGCCACCGGACACTTGCACATCCGCCTAAAGCTGTCCGGGCACACAGGGCCCGCCCACCCCGGGTGTGTCTGCAGCGACTTCACAGACAGGCCGCCAGCGCCGCAGTGTGCATGTCCACCGACTCCCGGGGAGGAAGAGGAAGTGAAGGGAGGCACCCAACAGAAACTCAGACCAGAAACACCAGAAGGGAAAGCAGAAACTCAGCCTGGAGCCGGTTCCCTCTGAGCCCCTGCAGTTCCTCAAACCTGAACCGAAAGTCAGGGGTGGCATAAAAATCTCGCGGAACGTGAAACAGGACACTGGGCGACTGCTGGCCACGGCTGGATGGGCTCTGCCTTGGGCTCCACATTTCTTATCTGTGAAGTGACCCTTCCAGGCTCCAGCCCTGCCTCGGGGCACGGGCCACCGCGGGCATGTTGGGGCAGGTGTCCCGGCGGTCACAGGACGGGCGAGTGCTATTCATGGAGGTGGGGGTGGGGACGCTACGTGGGTCCAGTGCCCAGAGCCACGAGCCACTAGCAATTCAGAATCACGTCTGGAATGTCTCAGCCCCGTGGTCACCAACATGCCGTGATTCTGCGCTCACCGTGCTGATGGGAAGCGTCAGGTCACCCGATAAAACAGATCGAGAGTGTGCCTAGAAGAAGTCTGGGTGAGGGGCGCGGCCTAAGTCCCAGCCCACGACCTTACCCTTGTGCATATCCATGTCCCCACCCTGACTCGCTTCTCCTGTGCTTGTCCCCACTGCCCGTCCCCCACCGGAGGGAGTGTTGCTGGCAGTTGCTGAGGCCCTTAGGGCACTGGGAGACTGGCGCGGGTGTGGCTGTGGGGTGGGAGAGGCTGATGGGCCCTGGCTTCAGGGCCTGGGGTTTGCAGAGCTCCGAGGTCTGGAGCTCCTAGCTCTGGACAGCAGGTCCCGGCAGCCGAGGAGCCGGAGCTCCTGAGAGACCAGGGATTGGAGGTACCCGCAGAGATGTGTCCCTCCAGAGGGAGCGGGCCCGCGGGGCCAGCGCGTTCCCACAGCAGAGCTGCTCCCTGCCCGTTGCCACAGTGAAGTGCACAAGCCCGTGGTGCCCTCGGGGACCTTCCCTGGGGCCCTCCTGTGAGCCGCCACGCAGGAGCAGGCACCCTGGGCCAGCCGCTGGCCCAGGCTCGCCCCTGCCAAAGGCAGCCCCAGCCGACCATCACCACCACCACCGCCTGCGACTGGGCCGCCTGCGGGCTGGTCCAGCTTTCCTCACCCCACTAGGCCCGAGAGCCCTCCCCGCCAAGCAGGGTCCTGCCGCTGTCACTGGGGGTGTCCCCCGCAAGACGCAGGGGCAGATCACAGACACTGTCCTGAGGATCAGCAGAGGCGGGAAACCCTGAGATCTAGGAAACAGCCCCGCAGTGAACGGAACCACAGTGGACGCTCCCACCCGCGAGACCACTGGTAAGCCAAAAGAAGTCAGAGGGGCCTCAGGGGTCAGCTCCGCGGCCCCCCCCGTGGGCAGCACGGGGGCTCCAGAGCCAAGGACGCCTGTTACCGGAAGATTTTTTTCAGGATATTTGTCACACATCTCAACTTTGGTCCTGCCGGGCGGGTAGCAAGCCTGCACACGGGGCTACCTGCACACGGGGCTACCTGCACACGGGGCTACTTGCACACGGGCTACCTGCACGGGGCTACCTGCACACAGCGCTACCTGCACACAGGCTACCTGCACACGGGGCTACCTGCACACGGGGCTACCTGCACACAGGCTACCTGCACACAGGCTACCTGCACACGGGGCTACCTGCACACGGGGCTACCTGCACACAGGCTACCTGCACACGGGGCTACCTGCAGCACGGGGCTACCTGCACACGGGGCTACCTGCACACGGCGCTACCTGGGGGCTACCTGCACACGGGGCTACCTGCACACGGGGCTACCTGCACACAGGCTACCTGCACACGGGGCTACCTGCACATGAGGCTACCTGCACACGGCGCTACCTGCACACGGCGCTACCTGCACACGGCGCTACCTGCACACGGGGCTACCTGCACACAGCGCTACCCTGCACACGGGGCTACCTGCACACAAGGCTACCTGCACACAGCGCTACCTGCAAACGGGGCTACCTGCACACAGGCTACCTGCACACGGGGCTACCTGCACACGGGGCTACCTGCACACGGGCACACAAGCTACCTGCACCACCTGGCTACCTGCACACGGGCACACACGGGGCTACCTGCACACAGGCTACCTGCACACGGTTGGCTACCTGCACACGGGGCTACCTGCACACAAGGCTACCTGCACACAGCGCTACCTGCACACGGCGCTACCTGCACACGGGGCTACCTGCACACAGGCTACCTGCACACGGCGCTACCTGCACACGGGGCTACCTGCACACGGCGCTACCTGCACACGGCGCTACCTGCACACGGGGCTACCTGCACACAGGGCTACCTGCACACGGGCTACCTGCACACGGCGCTACCTGCACACGGGCTACCTGCACACAGCGCTACCTGCACACAGGCTACCTGCACACGGGGCTACCTGCACACAAGGCTACCTGCACACAGCGCTACCTGCAAACGGGGCTACCTGCACACAGGCTACCTGCACACAGCGCTACCTGCACACGGGGCTACCTGCACACCTGCACATGGGGCTACCTGCACACAGCGCTACCTGCACACGGCGCTACCTGCACACGGGGCTACCTGCACACAAGGCTACCTGCACACGGCGCTACCTGCACACGGGGCTACCTGCACACGGCGCTACCTGCACACGGGGCTACCTGCACACGGGCTACCTGCACACGGCGCTACCTGCACACGGGGCTGCACACGGCGCTACCTGCACACGGCGCTACCTGCACACGGGCTACCTGCACACGGGGCACAAGGCTAACCTGCACACAGCGCTACCTGCAAACGGGGCTACCTGCACACGGCGCTACCTGCACACGGGGCTACCTGCACACGGGGCTACCTGCACACGGGGCTACCTGCACACAGCGCTACCTGCACACAGGCTACCTGCACACGGGCTACCTGCACACGGGCTACCTGCACACAGGCTACCTGCACACAGGCTACCTGCACACGGGGGCTACCTGCACACGGGGCTACCTGCACACAGGCTACCTGCACACGGGGCTACCTGCACACGGGGCTACCTGCACACGGGGCTACCTGCACACGGCGCTACCTGCACACGGGGCTACCTGCACACGGTGCTACCTGCACACGGGGCTACCTGCACACAGGCTACCTGCACACGGGGCTACCTGCACATGAGGCTACCTGCACACGGCGCTACCTGCACACGGCGCTACCTGCACACGGCGCTACCTGCACACGGGGCTACCTGCACACAGCGCTACCTGCACACGGGCTACCTGCACACAAGGCTACCTGCACACAGCGCTACCTGCAAACGGGGCTACCTGCACACAGGCTACCTGCACACGGGGCTACCTGCACACGGGGCTACCTGCACACGGGGCTACCTGCACATGAGGCTACCTGCACACAGCGCTACCTGCACACAGCGCTACCTGCACACGGGGCTACCTGCACACAAGGCTACCTGCACACAGCGCTACCTGCAAACGGGGCTACCTGCACACAGGCTACCTGCACACGGGGCTACCTGCACACGGGGCTACCTGCACATGGGGCTACCTGCACACGCGCACACGGGGCTACCTGCACACGGGGCTACCTGCACACGGCGCTACCTGCACACGGGGCTACCTGCACACACACCTGCACACAGCTAGCTGCACACAGGCGCTACCTGCACACAGGCTACCTGCACACGGGGCTACCTGCAACCTGCACACAGCGCTACCTGCACACGGCGCTACCTGCACACGGGGCTACCTGCACACAAGGCTACCTGCACACAGCGCTACCTGCAAATGGGGCTACCTGCACACAGCGCTACCTGCACACGGCGCTACCTGCACACGGGGCTACCTGCACACAGGCTACCTGCACACGGCGCTACCTGCACACGGGGCTACCTGCACACGGCGCTACCTGCACACGGCGCTACCTGCACACGGCGCTAACCTGCACACGGCGCTACCTGCACACGGGGCTACCTGCACACGGCGCTACCTGCACACGGCGCTACCTGCACACGGCGCTACCTGCACACGGGGCTACCTGCACACAAGGCTACCTGCACACAGCGCTACCTGCAAACGGGGCTACCTGCACACAGGCTACCTGCACACGGGGCTACCTGCACACGGGGCTACCTGCACACGGGGGCTACCTGCACATGGGGCTACCTGCACACAGCGCTACCTGCACACGGCGCTACCTGCACACGGGGCTACCTGCACACGGGGCTACCTGCACACGGCGCTACCTGCACACGGGGCTACCTGCACACGGGGCTACCTGCACACGGCGCTACCTGCACACGGGGCTACCTGCACACGGGGCTACCTGCACACGGGGCTACCTGCACACGGCGCTACCTGCACACGGGGCTACCTGCACACGGCGCTACCTGCACACGGGGCTACCTGCACACAGCGCTACCTGCACACAGCGCTACCTGCACACAGGCTACCTGCACACGGGGCTACCTGCACACGGGGCTACCTGCACACAGGCTACCTGCACACGGGGCTACCTGCACATGAGGCTACCTGCACACGGCGCTACCTGCACACGGGGCTACCTGCACACAAGGCTACCTGCACACAGCGCTACCTGCAAATGGGGCTACCTGCACTCAGGCTACCTGCACACGGGGCTACCTGCACATGGGGCTACCTGCACACGGAGCTACCTGCACACGGGGCTACCTGCACACAAGGCTACCTGCACACAGCGCTACCTGCAAACGGGGCTACCTGCACTCAGGCTACCTGCACACGGGGCTACCTGCACTCAGGCTACCTGCACACGGGGCTACCTGCACACAGGCTACCTGCACACGGGGCTACCTGCACACGGGGCTACCTGCGCACGGGGCTACCTGTGCATGGCGCTACCTGCACACGGGGCTACCTGTGCATGGCGCTACCTGCACACGGGGCTACCTGCACACGGCGCTACCTGCACACAGGCTACCTGCGCACGGGGCTACCTGTGCATGGCGCTACCTGCACATGGGGATACCTGCAGGCTTGCTCTGGAAGGAGCCAGGCTGCAGCCCCTCTGTAAGCCCCCCAGCTGGAGGGCCCTGGGAGGGGAGGGACACCCACGAGGGATGACATCTGGGGGAAGGTTCAGAGGGGTGGAGGCCTGAGTGGCAGCTGCAGGGGCTGGAGGCGGGAGGACTGCCAGGGAAATGACACTCTCCCTGAGAGAGGCGCACAGCCAGTCCCGCAGGGTTCATCTGAAGGGACACGGGCGGCAGCGGCCACGGTTCTCTCGGAGGACTCGGTGGCTCAGGTGAGGCAGGCCATGCCTGTCCACCACCCTCGAGTGGCGCTTGGGTCCTGGGGACGGCCACCAGCACCTGCGTGGCAGCAGCCGGCCTCCCTTCCCTGCCACCCTTGCGGTGCCCGGTGAGGCTGGGGGTCGGGGCAGGTCCACCCTCTGCGGTGGCCTCTGCACCACGCAGGAGGGCGTCCACCCGCGCTCAGCTGGGGCTTTCCTTCGGGGAAGAGGACAGGACTGCGGTTCCCTGCCCCCGTGAGGATGGCACAGACGTGGGACTTGCTTTTGGCCAGTGACACCGGAGCAGAAGTGACTGTCTGAGCAAACACTGAAAAGCCACCGGGGCCTGTCCCCAGAGCGTGTGTGCGGGCACCGTGGTTTCAGACAGGGGCTGCTCCTGGGGGACAGGACCTGCACCAGCCGTTGACGCAGGACACAGAGGAGCGCTAAGCGGCCGTTGGGGCAGCGGCGGAGATCCCGGGACTGTTTGTCATCGCAGCGCGACCTAGCTTATCCTGGTGACTGTGAAGCTGCCTGCCAGGGTCTCTGCAAAGGGTCACTCCATGTGCTCTTTTTTTTTTTTTTTTTTTTTTTTTTTTTTTTGTGTGGTACCGGGGATTGAACTCAGGGGCACTCGACCACTGGGCCACATCCCCAGCCCTTTTTTGTATTTTATTTAGAGACAGGGTCTCCCTGAGTTGCTAAGTGCCTTGCCATTGCTGTCCACGTGCTCTTTGACCTCCATCTCCTCCTCCCCATTCTGGGCCTGGCAATGGACACTTCTCCTCTGACCAAAGGCCAGAGAAGTGGAGAGATGGCCTGCCCTCCCTGGTAGATGCTCCCGCTAGGTCCTGGGGGTAGTGGGGCTGTGGGCCACGTTGGGCGAGCACACGGAAAAACCCAGGCAGACCCACGGAGTGGGCAGTGCAGGGACGTTCTGAGCACCTGCAAGGTCCTGTGGACTGGGCTTTCTCTGGGACGTCACAGAGCACGTGGACCCCAGGCCCTGGTGACCCCTTTGCACTTAGCCACAGTCTCACAGATAAGGGAGCTGAGGCCCAGAGAGGGCGAGAGCCCGGGCACGCAGCACAGGACAGCTAAGGGAAGCCTCCGACTTCAAGGGCAGGGTCTGGCGTCAGGATCAGAGTTTGTAAACTGCTATGCCACGGCGGGGGCTCGAACCCACGGGGAACGCAGTGTTGCTTTGTGAGCTTGTGACGCCCCTGGGCCGTTTTAAAAGGAAGTGGCTATTTCTTGTAGGCGTGATACTGAGATTTTAAAATGAAGTATCGTCTTTTAGCAATGCCCACTAAAATATCTATGGGTAAGTATGATGAATGGGTGTGATTAATATGGCTAAGCTAAATAGGACTGTGGAGAAAAGGACTCACAGGGATAAGTGTTTACAGATACACAGAGAACCTGGATGGATATGCTGACTCAGGAGGGGTGGGGGGACACTGCTGTCGCACCGTCGGCCACGTGTCATTGGTGAGGCTGGGGGGGACCGCTGGAGGATTCGATATTGCTTTCTCTGCTTTGGCATGTGTCTGAATTCTCCCCATCAACAGCCACAGAGCGAGGGTGGACAGCGATGAGCAAAGGCAGGACAGGACAGCGTCAGTGCACGCTTAAAGGGGACCTTAGGGGCTGGGGGCGTGGCTCAGGGTAGAGCGCTCGCCTGGCACGTGCGCGGCCCTGGGTCCGATCCTCGGCACCACATAAGAATCAGTAAATGAAATGGAGGTATTGTGTCCAACTACAACCCAAAGATAAACACGTAAGAGAAGGGGGACCTTTTATCTCATCTTTTCTATTCTAGCATTTTACAGCAGAGACGGGCAAACTCTGGCCCGTGGCTCAATCCAAGCTGTCACTGCTTCTTTTGCAGCCCCCAAGTGATGAATGGCTTTTCACTACTGATCCAAAGTGTGCACTTTATAGGGACTTAGAAGATCAGCATCCATAAATACAGTTTCGTTGGAGCAGGGCCATGCCCCCTGCTGCCCTGGCTGCTTTAGCCCCGCAACAGCAGCTGGGCAGCTCCACAGCGACCACACGGCCTGCAAGCCTAGAGTATTTGCCATCCGGCCCTTCCCAGAAGTCCGCAGACCTCTCCTTTAGAAGGAAATGTATTCACATGAGACTTTGTTTTTTAAAATCAATGGTAAGAAAAGCAACGCAACGTTGTGTTTTGGCTGGCTTCTAGACTTCAGTCGGCGGGCCGATGGTGGTCGAAGGAGGGTGGTCCTGGTGACTGGATGGGAGCGTAGGGGCGCTCACGGGGCCGAACCTGTTGTGGATGATGCAGACTCGAAGCAAGACCACCCCCAAGAATCCAGCTGATACGTTCCTGGAGGAAAAATAACACTTTCCATGGATTGTCCACTGAGTCACATCCCCAACCCTTTTTTTATTTTGAGACGGGGTCTATGCTAAGTTGCTTAGGGCCTCCCTAAGTTGCTGAGGAGGCTTCAAACTTGCAATCCTCCTACCTCAGCCTCCCAAGTCACTGGGATTACAGGTGTGTACCACCACGCCTGGCCCAAGTGTCCATGGACATATTAATGAATAAACAAAACATGGTGCATACTTGATTGTTTTGGTCTCTTTTGTGTTTCTGTGACAAAATACTTAAGGCTGGGTCCTTTATGAAGTAAAGAGGTCTACTTGGCTCACAGTTTGGGAGGTAGAAAGTCCGAGACATCTGGCGGCCTTGGCTGAGGCCGTTCTGGGTGGAGCACGCAGGGGAGAGGTGACTGTGACAGGAAGCCAGAGCAGGGAGGGGCCAGCTTGCTGTCCCCTAACAGCCTCTCAGGAGCAACCCAGTTCTTGGAGTACCCCCTGGTGACATCTCAGGGCATGCCCGTGTTCTGACGGTCTCCGAATTCTCCACCATCTCAACCCTGCCACGCTGGGGAACCTGCGACCGGCACACGGACCCGAGGGGGAGATCACATCCAAACCACAGCACGCACAATGAGCAGCGTTCAGCCTTCCTGAGGAAGGGAGCCCAGACGCACGCTACAACCCGGGCAGACCTCGGGGGCGTACGTTATGCCACGTGAAATAAGCCCAGCCCAAGAGCAAATACCGCATCCCTCCACTCACGTAAGTACCTACAGGAGCCGGCCGTGGTGGCCCCACGGTAATCCCAGCCACTCGGGAGGCTGAGGCAGGAGGATCACAAGTTTGAGACCAGCCTCAGCAACTTAGTGAGGCCCTAAGCAACTTAGCAAAATAAAAAAATAAATAAATAAAAAGGGCTGGGATTATGGCTCAGCAGGAAAGCATCCCGGGGTTCAATCCCTGGTACCCAAAATAGTAATAATGATACCTACCCGAGTCCAAGCTGGGGGAGACAGGTGGGGTGGCGGTGGTCAGGACGGGGCAGGGTGGGACTGTTGGATGGTCTAGCCTTTCCACCTGGGAAGATTCTGGAGGTGCTGGTGGCGGTGGCAGTACCATGTGACTGTTCCTAGCCCCTGCACTGTCCACTCAGGAGTCTACCTTATGCCATGGATTCTACTTTATCCCTGTTTCACCAGAATTTTCAAAAACTGACTTGAACTTCAAGTAGATGAAATTCTGACATTTGGCGATGATTGGGTCTATTGTAGTGAGGAGCTAAAAAGGATTGGGGCTGGTGCGGCAGGGTGAGCCTGGTGCGGGAGCCTGCAGAGACTGCCCAGGGCTGCGAGCTCATGAGGTCTGAAGGGTCGGGACCAGGTCCGCCTGGGGCAGGGGCGTGGCTCTCCCGTTCAGCAGGTGGGTGACAGCAGGAGCATGGTGTGGAGGGGGGACTGGCACTGCCTTGGGTGGCGGTGGCGTTGCTGGCCATCTGGGTTCCGCTGTCGGCATTCCTGGTCTCAGGGAGACACGGCCTCTTCCACTAAACGACCTCCCGTGCAGAGGCGAGGCTGGCCCTCCTCCCGCTGGGCTGTGCCGTGCCTGCCGGTCATGGGGGTGAGCACCCCGCCCGCCCTGTGCCCCGGTGCTGCGTCAGCTGCGCAGGCAGGTGCAAAGGTCGGAGTCTGCGGCCTCGCGCAGGAAAGTCCAGGAGCTTCCCTGGGTGGGGCCGCTGTCACTCGGGGCCTCACAGCTCCCAAGTCACACCTGGGTCATAAACTGCGGTGGGCAGAATCATCCCCGGCGGCGGGGAAGGTCAGCACTCGTCACTCCTGAGGCGATGCTCTGTGACCTGGAGCTGGGGCTGGCTCAGCCAAGGAGGTCCTCCACCTGGTGCACCCCAGGACAGCTGGACACACGGCATACGGCCACTGTCCCTCGTCCCCAGTCCAGCTGACCATTCTGATCGGTCGAAGTGCAGCTGGGCCGGTCACTGCACGTTTCATAGATGATGCTGCCGAGCCCCGCAGAGCACTGACTGCCGACAGACTCCACGTGACGTCACACTGGGGAAGAGAAAATGGAGCTTGGGACCAAATTTCCTGGTACATTGACTTTTTAAAAAAATGGAAGGGCTGGGGTTGTGGCTCAGCGGGTAGAGCACGCGCCTCGCACGTGTGAGTCACTGGGTTCGATCCTCAGCACCACATAAAAATAAACCCATTGTAGCAGGGCGCGGTGGCGCACGCCTGTAATCCCAGCACTTTGGGAGGCTGAGGCAGGAGGATCGCGAGTTCAAAGCCAGCCTCAGCAATGGCGAGGCACTTGGCAACTCAGTGAGACCCTGTCTCTATATAAAACACACAAAAAAGGACTGGGGATGTGACCCAGTGGACGAGTGCCCCTGAGTTCAATCCTGGTACCACCAAAAAAAAAAAAAAAAAAAAAAGAAAAAAAAACCATTGTGTACAGCTAAAGCAAATAAATATCAAAAATAAATAAATAAATAAATAAAATAAAGTTACTGTGTCTAACTATAACTAAAAAAATATTTTTTTTAACTTTAAAAAAATGGAGTGGCTATCCAATCAACACCCCATTCCTTTATATTTTTGGGTCTTGGAAATGGGCTTTGTAATGGATTTTACTTAAAACACTAAAGTGACATGACCACTAGAAAGGAAAGTGGGTCATCAGGACCCAAAAAAATAGATAAATAAAAGCAACTAATCACTGAACATCCACAGTTTATGGGCCACTTAGTGTAAATTATTTCTAACCATCATATGAAGAGTTAAGGCGTAAGCTGGGCGCAGTGGCACACGCCTGTGATCCCAGCAGCTCGGGAGGCTGAGGCAGGAGGATCGAGAGTTCAAAGCCAGCCTCAGCAACAGTGAGGCCCTAAGCAACTCGGGGAGACCCTGTCTCTAAATAAAATACAAAATAGGGCTGGGGATGTGGCTCAGTGGTGAGTGCCCCTGAGTTCAATCCCTGGTGCCAAGAAAAGAGCAAAGACGTTTCTCATTTGACTCAGGAGGGAGGCCAGGTGCAGAGAGGAGCCGGCGATCAGGGGCTGCTCAGGTGAGCCCGGCACTGGGACGCGCGGCAGCCTGGGTCTCCCCGGGGCAGCTACGGCTCAGCTTCGCTGGTGATGTCAACACGGTCTGACCATCTTTCTCCGCTCACAGTGCCCTGATTTTCCTCTGGGGTGCCACCTCCTTGCCACCTCTCCTTCCAGGGGTCCTGCAGGGGTCATGTGACTCGAGCCCCGCCCAGCAGGGGTCATGTGACTCGAGCCCCGCCCAGCAGGGGTCATGCGACTCGAGCCCCGCCCAGCAGGGGTCATGTGACTCAAGCCCCGCCCAGCAGGGGTCATGCGACTCGAGCCCCGCCCAGCAGGGTCATGTGACTCGAGCCCCGCCCAGCAGGGGTCATGCGACTGGAGCCCCGCCCAGCAGGGGTCATGTGACTCAAGCCCCGCCCAGCAGGGGGTCATGCGACTCGAGCCCCGCCCAGCAGGGGTCATGCGACTCGAGCCCCGCCCAGCAGGGGTCATGTGCGACTCGAGCCCCGCCCAGCGGTTCCTAGCAGGGCCACAGACACTCGCTCTTCCCTCCTTGGACAGGTGTTGCCTGGGCAGGGTTGGGGTACGCAGGAGGGGTCAAGGAGACCCGGCCTTCCAGTCCCCACCTCCTCGACTCTGTTACATCGGGGACCAAGGGACCAGCGGGGAGCCCGTGGGAGACTTGAGCCTTCGAATCACCGACTCTGAGATTAAACCGGCCCTGAAACGTCCGTGGAGGGAAGCCCTGAACAGTGTCCTCTGGCTGGAGCCGGGTGGGGCCGTGTCCCCCAAGGTGAGGCAGCGCCTGAGCACACAGACGCCGACCAGAGGGCTCCAGGGGCCCATGGACCAGGGCAGAGGAGCCTCAGCGCTTGTCCCTGATAGATATGTTACCCTCCCCCGCCCTCAGAGTTTTCCACACCCTAAGAGAAGCAACCTTGTTCAAGATGTTCCAGACAGGATGTTCCTTCCCCAGGCAGAATGCTTCTTTTCCCCAGGCAAGAGCCAATAGGCTTAAAGGGCATCCTGTTCTAGCCAATGGTGTTGGGGTTGCTCTAGTGCACCCCCCACCAGAAATCCCTATATAAGGCCCTGTTTGAGAGACTCAGACAGCCAGACAGCCAGAGAGAGACACACGGACACAACATCGGATCGTCGCTGCTGAGAGGAGGAAGACAGATACATCGGCTCGTCGCTGCAGAGGAGGAGGAAGCCACTGCAACAGCTCCAGACCCATCACCTCCAGCCCGATGGCAGCTGCCCCAGCCAGCAGCTCCAGACCCATCACCTCCAGCCGATGGCAGCTGCCCCAGCCAACAGCTCCAGACCCATCGCCTCCAGCCGACGGCAGCTGCTCCAGCTGACAGCTCCAGACCGACCACCTTCAGCCCGACGGCCGCTCCCAGCTGACAGCTCCAGCCTCCAGCCAGACAGCAGCTGCTTTAGCCGACAGCTCCAGAGATCCCAGCCGGTGCAACCAAGCACCCACCTTCTGTCCAGAGCTTGCACACTCCCCCCTCTCCCTGACTCCCTTCTCCCACCAGAGCTAGCACACTCCCTTCTCCCTGACTCCCCTCTCCCACCTCTTCGACCTTCGACCAGAGCACCTCTTCTCCGGTTTTCGCTACCAGCCACGAAGGCTGTTGAATAAATCTTTTGGCTGCACGGCTGTCCCCGGTGTGATGCTTTGCCCTTCATTGGTGCCGTGACTCGGATCCTATCTGAGCCGGAGGGCATAATCACCCGGAACTGCCTCAGCCTTCGCCCGGGTTTTTGATCGCCGCTCCGACGCATCCACCACCTGTCATCGGATTGGTAAGCCCCCCCACCCCAGAGCTCCTAAACCCGTCAGGCCTTGTACAGTGGGAACTGACCGTTGATCGTCCGGCAGCCCCGCTGGTGGCCTGTACGGGGAGGATCACACCCCACCTAGACCTTCATGGTCACAGTGGACCTCATGGAGCTCTCTCTCTCTCTCTCTCTCCCCTTTCCTGGGTAGGTCTCCTCATCCCCAGGGCTCCTAAACCTGTCAGGCCTTGTACAGTGGGAACTGACCGTTGATCGTCCGGCAGCCCCGCTGGTGGCCTGTACAGGGAGGATCGCACCCCACCTAGACCTTCATGGTCACAGTGGACCTCGTGAGCTCTTTCTCTTTTTGTCTCTTTCTCCTTTTCCTAGGTAGGTCTCCTCATCCCCAGGGCTCCTAAACCCGTCAGGCCTTGTATAGTGGGAATTGACTGTTGGCGCTCTCTCTCTCTCTCTCTCTCTATCTCCCTCTCTCCCTCTCCCTTTCCTGGGAGTAGTTGAAGAAAGCCCTTTTTTTCGGCCTCTGGCCTCCGGACTTGGGTCTCTCCTTCCCGTCCAGGACGGGACACGGAAAATCCTTGCGCAAGGTGACCCATTGTTCTTCGGTCCCTTTGGACCCCATCTCTGTTTGACTCCAGTGACGACTGGGTCTCACAGACTTGGATCTCTCTGATATATATATCTTGAGGAGGACGCTCCTCAGGACAATATATCTGTCCCGTTCGGAACGGGAAAATGGGGGCTTCTTCTTCTTCTTCTTCTGCTGCTGCTGCTTCTTCACCCCTCCTGGCTGACTCGCTCCTATCCCTCCTGGCTGACTACTCTCCGATCACTCTCTTCTTTGCTCTTGTCCTCGCTCTCTTCTTTGGTTTTGCTATCACTCACTATTTGTCACTCTTGTACCCACTCCGACGCCTCCCAGCCGACTCTCCTCTACAGTGCCTCTTAAACAACCTAGCCACTCTTGGCCTAACTCCCGATATACAACCAACAAGACTTACCAAGTTTTGCACCCAAGATTGGCCCACATACCCCTTAGATAACCAAAACAAATGGCCTGCTTCTGGGTCCCTGGATCCCTCTATACTGAGAGATCTTTTCAACTTCTGTGAGCGATCAAAAAAAATGGGTAGAGATTCCGTATGTTCAGGCTTTCTCCCTCCTCCGTTCGAATCCCTCACTCTGTACCCACAGCAGCTCCAACAATAGCCTCCTAGCCTGCCAACCGGCTGCTCCCCTACCTTCCCCCTCCTTTCTTGATTTTGATCCCGCGGATGAGCCGCCCCCATACCAATCTGAAACCTCTCCGCCTCCCTCGGCCCCTCCAGCCCCACTTCTACACACTCCTGCCACCTTCTCCTCCAGCCCACCCCTTACGCGATCTCGCACAATGTCTGCTCACCCTCTGTCACTTACTCCTGCCCAAGTCCTGACCCCACTCCGGGAAGTTGCGGGTCCAGAAGGAATTGTCCGTGTCCATGTTCCCTTCCCAATGACTGAGGTAGTGCAAATCGAGAAACGATTGGGCTCTTATAGCACTGACCCCACTACATACCTCAGGGAATTTCAATGGGTCCTCCAAGCTTATAGCCTTACCTTCCATGACATCTATATGATTTTGGCAAATACCCTCCTCCCTGAGGAGCGTAGGCGAGTCTGGGAGCAGGCACGGGCCTATGCCGATGAGAACCATAGAACCCAACCCTAACCATCTCATTGGACCTCAGGCTGTCCCCGAAAGGGACCCTAACTGGGACTATAATTCCCCAGGGGACGTGGCCTTGCGAGATCAGTTTTCCACTTGTATACTAACTGGTCTTAAGCGTGCAGCACAAAAAGTAGTTAATTTTGACAAGCTGCAGGAAATCATACAAAAAAGGGAAGACACCCCCTCTGAATTTCTAGATCGACTAACAAAAGCTCTCCAACAGTACACCAATTTAGATCCTGAATCTCCAGGGGGACGTCATGTCCTTATGACTTACTTTTTGTCCCAAAGTTACCCCGATATACGGGCTAAATTGAGAAAATTAGAGCAAGGACCTGCAACACCTCAGACCGAGATCTTGGCCATGGCCTTTAAGGCCTATCATAATAGAGATGAGAATACTGAACGCCGTAGGTTTTCAGAACCATGAAAAGGCCGAACGAGCAAGATTTCAAATGCTGGCCCAGGCTTTACAGGGCACCGACTCTCGGGCCTCACAAACAAGGGGCCATTACCCCGCGCAGAGGGGACCTCCAGGGCCGTGTTTCAAGTGCGGGAACGAAGGACACTGGGCTAGAGCTTGCCCCAACCCCAGGCCCCCTACACGCCCATGTCCTAAATGCTCCAAGATGGGCCACTGGGTTGTTGACTGCCCCAGTTCCCGCAGGGGGACTGGATCAGTCATGAAACCCAACCTACTTGGACTAGCCACAGAAGATTGACGGGGCCCTGGGTTTCCTCTCCCGACAGTTGACATCGACTTACAGGAGCCTAGGGTCACCCTTCTTGTTGATGGCCACCCCATAAATTTCCTACTAGACACAGGAGCCACTTTCTCGGTCTTGAGGGAGTTTTGGGGGCCCACCACCTTATCGTCCCCTGTTGTCAGGATAGAGGGACACACCATTCACCCCCACAAGACTCCCATGCTGTCTTGCCGCCTTCACCTCCATTCATTTCCCCACCAGTTTCTAGTAATCTCTCAATGTCCTGTGCCTTTATTGGGCCGAGATATACTGGTCAAATTTCAGGCCTCAGTTGTGCTCTCTGACCCGCCTTGCTCAGTTCTGCTCCCCGACTCGTCTCACTCCATCTCCTCCTCTGTCTTCCTTCTTAGCATTTTAGAGCCTGATGCGGAAACCTCCTGTTACCCTGCCCCCTCCCATCTGGTAGACCCCAAAGTTTGGGACACCCAGACTCCATCCCTGCTCACTGTGACCCTATACGAATACACCTTAAAAAATCCCCAGTATTTCCCTAATAGAGCCCAGTACCCACTCCCAGCCACTAGCCTCAGAGGTCTCCAACCTATTATCTCAGACCTTCTGCGGGAACGCTTTCTCCGACCCACCCATTCCCCATATAATACTCCCATATTGGCAGTCAAGAAGTCCAATGGGTCATACCGGCTAGTCCAAGATCTTCGTCTCATCAATGAGGCTGTTAGGCCCATACACCCGCTGGTCCCAAATCCTTATACCATTCTCTCCCTAATTCCTTCCTTATCTACTCATTTCTCGGTCATTGACCTTAAGGATGCCTTCTTCACTGAGCTCAGGAATCACAAGACATCTTTGCCTTTACCTGGACTGATCCTGATACTCAACGGTCCCAACAATTGACCTGGACAGTCCTCCCTCAGGGTTTTCGAGACAGCCCTCATATCTTTGGACAGACACTAGCTGCCGATCTCAAAGACCTTGAATTCTCTGACTCCACTCTTTTGCAATATGTAGATGATCTTCTCCTTTGCAGCTCTTCCTTCTCCACAGCTCATGTCTTTCTTGTTCTCAACCTTTAACCAGTTTCTCCTTAGGGATCATCTGTCACTTCTCATCACCTCAGGGCGAATTCATTTTCTTTGGTGCCAACCTCCTAGGAATCCTTTTCACCCTCAAGCCTGACCTACCTGTCTTATCATATCCCCCCCATAAAACCCCACGTCGCCCCGTTTCAGCAGGAAGTAGCCAGACTGACATACGACGTCCCACTTCCTAAGAAAACAAAAAGGGGGGAATGATAGATATGTTACCCTCCCCCGCCCTCAGAGTTTTCCACACCCTAAGAGAAGCAACCCTTGTTTCAAGATGTTCCAGACAGGATGTTCCTTCCCCAGGCAGAATGCTTCTTTTCCCCAGGCAAGAGCCAATAGGCTTAAAGGGCATCCTGTTCTAGCCAATGGTGTTGGGGTTGCTCTAGTGCACCCCCCACCAGAAATCCCTATATAAGGCCCTGTTTGAGAGACTCAGACAGCCAGACAGCCAGAGAGAGACACACGGACACAACATCGGATCGTCGCTGCTGAGAGGAGGAAGACAGATACATCGGCTCGTCGCTGCAGAGAGGAGGAAGCCACTGCAACAGCTCCAGACCCATCACCTCCAGCCCGATGGCAGCTGCCCCAGCCAGCAGCTCCAGACCCATCACCTCCAGCCGATGGCAGCTGCCCCAGCCAACAGCTCCAGACCCCATCGCCTCCAGCCGACGGCAGCTGCTCCAGCTGACAGCTCCAGACCGACCACCTTCAGCCCGAACGGCCGCTCCCAGCTGACAGCTCCAGCCTCCAGCCAGACAGCAGCTGCTTTAGCCGACAGCTCCAGAGATCCCAGCCGGTGCAAACCAAGCACCCACCTTCTGTCCAGAGCTTGCACACTCCCTCTCCCTCTCCTGACTCCTTCTCCCACCAGAGCTAGCACACTCCCTTCTCCCTGACTCCCCTCTCCCACCTCTTCGACCTTCGACCAGAGCACCTCTTCTCCGGTTTTCGCTACCTGCCACGAAGGCTGTTGAATAAATCTTTTGGCTGCACGGCTGTCCCCGGTGTGATGCTTTGCCCTTCAGTCCCTGCCCAGAGGAGGGAAGGGACAACACCCGGCTCCACGCTGGCCTGCCCTGCGGAAAGGGGGCATCGGAATGATCACCTTCCTAAAAACCAGCCCGACTGGCGGGCGCTTCGGGCCTAGCACAGGTGGCCCTGTGCCAAGCAGCCACGTGAAGAAGAGTCCCGCGGTTCCTAGCAGGGCCACAGAGTCGCACAGACGTCACCACGATCAACTTTTTAACACGTCCATCACATATAAAGCAGCTCCACGGCCACCCACCAACCCCATCGCTTCCCCCCCACCCAGCTGTCTTCTCCCCCCAACCCCAGCCCCAGGCGGCCACCTGCCTACTTTCTGATTCCCTCCGTAGGACTCTTCTGGCCACGCATTCAAAAAATATTCCTCCTGGCCAGGTGCAGTGGCACACACCTGTAATCCCAGCAACTGGGGAGGCTGAGGCAGGAGGATTGCAAGCTGGAGGCCAGCCTCACCAAAATATCAAGGCCCTGAGCAGCTTAGTGAGAGCCTGTCTCAAAAATTAACATAATGGAAAGGGCTGAGGATGCTCAAGGGCAGAGCGTCCTGGGCTCAATGCCCTGTGCTTGCCCCCCAAGAAACCTCTGGATGTGATCATATAGCCTGCGACTGGCATCACCCCTCCCCCTCCTCTCTGCTCCCTGTCCTCTGGTCCCCGTCCTTCCCCTGCTACTTCTGTGAGATCCACTTTTTAAGATTCCACACGATGGACACCCAGCACGAACCACTTTTAGTATATTAAAAAATAAAGAAAAAAGAGCGTGGGGGGAGGAGGGTGTGCCCACAGCGTCCCTCTGCACACACAGTAGGGCAGCTGCCCAGGAAGTGCTACGGAGGGGACCGCACCCTCCCGCTCTCTGCTGCAGAGGGGCCATCTGGGAGGTGACGGTGCCCTGCGGCTCTCTGGGGCCAAGACACAGGCCACCACGGGAGTCAGGTGATGGGCCTGCGTCCTCTGCTCACCCCAGAGCCTGCTCCTGTGTCCAGGGCTGAGCAGATCCACGTCCCATTCACTAGGGCAAGAGCAGGCCGAGGCCACAGCACAGGGGACTCCGCACCCAGAAAGCCGGTCCCCGCGTCTGAGTCTGCCGTTCCCACGCCAAGGGAGCTGTGCTCCCTGATAGATATGTTACCCTCCCCCGCCCTCAGAGTTTTCCACACCCCTAAGAGAAGCAACCTTGTTTCAAGATGTTCCAGACAGGATGTTCCTTCCCCAGGCAGAATGCTTCTTTTCCCCCAGGCAAGAGCCAATAGGCTTAAAGGGCATCCTGTTCTAGCCAATGGTGTTGGGGTTGCTCTAGTGCACCCCCCACCAGAAATCCCTATATAAGGCCCTGTTTGAGAGACTCAGACAGCCAGACAGCCAGAGAGAGACACACGGACACAACATCGGATCGTCGCTGCTGAGAGGAGGAAGACAGATACATCGGCTCGTCGCTGCAGAGAGGAGGAAGCCACTGCAACAGCTCCAGACCCATCGCCTCCAGCCCAATGGCAGCTGCCCCAGCCAGCAGCTCCAGACCCATCGCCTCAAGCCGATGGCAGCTGCCCCAGCCAACAGCTCCAGACCGACCACCTTCAGCCGACGGCAGCTGCTCCAGCTGACAGCTCCAGCCTCCAGCCAGACAGCAGCTGCTTCAGCCGACAGCTCCAGAGATCCCAGCCGGTGCAACCAAGCACCCACCTTCTGGTCCAGAGCTTGCACACTCCCCTCTCCCTGACTCCCCTTCTCCCACCAGAGCTAGCACACTCCCTTCTCCCTGACTCCCCTCTCCCACCTCTTCGACCTTCGACCAGAGCACCTCTTCTCCGGTTTTCGCTACTGGCTACGAAGGCTGTTAAATAAATCTTTTGGCTGCATGGCTGTCCCCGGTGTGATGCTTTGCCCTTCACTCCCCACACCAGGGGGGCTGTGCTCCCCCGCCAAGGGGGCTGTGCTCCCCACGCCAAGGGGACTGTGCTCCCCACACCAGGGGGGCTGTGCTCCCCACGCCAAGGGGGCTATGCTCCCCACACCAGGGGGGCTGTGCTCCCCACGCCAAGGGGGCTGTGCTCCCCCGCCAAAGGGGCTGTGCTCCCCCACCAGGGGGACTGTGCTCCCCACACCAAGGGGACTGTGCTCCCCACACCAAGGGGGCTGTGCTCCCCCACCAAAGGGGCTGTGCTCCCCCGCCAGGGGGACTGTGCTCCCCACGCCAAGGGGGCTGTGCTCCCCCGCCAAGGGGACTGTGCTCCCCACACCAGGGGGGCTGTGCTCCCCACGCCAAGGGGACTGTGCTCCCCACACCAGGGGGGCTGTGCTCCCCCACCAAGGGGGCTGTGCTCCCCCACCAAAGGGGCTGTGCTCCCCCACCAGGGGGACTGTGCTCCCCACACCAAGGGGACTGTGCTCCCCACACCAAAGGGGCTGTGCTCCCCACACCAGGGGGACTGTGCTCCCCACACCAGGGGGACTGTGCTCCTCACGCCAAGGGGGCTGTGCTCCCCCGCCAAGGGGGCTGTGCTCCCCACACCAGGGGGGCTGTGCTCCCCCACCAAGGGGGCTGTGCTCCCCAGAGCTCACGCCTGCCCTGCCTCCCCACCAGCTCCTCACTGGGATTCTGAAGGACTCCGGACCAACTCCCGATTGCGCCTACTGTGCCTGGATCCTGCTTCTGCTCCTTAGTTAGGAGACTTTCTGTCTTCGAGGACACCTTTGGCAATCATCTGGGGTGTCCCTTCTCTGGGATGGTTCAGGATCGTTCCTGAATCAGGATCCTAGACGGAAGCTGCTGCTCAGAGGCAGAGGCCCGCGTGCGCTCCAGACCTGCTGCTGTGCGAGTGCAGAGCGAGATTTTACGGTGGTCTTGAAGAAAGCTCTTGAAGAGCCCATGATGAGATCAGTCTGCGTCTTTGCTCCTTCCAACTGAGGGGGGGAAATGGTTTCTGTGTAGAAGATTCCATTTGGACTCCAGCAAATTATATGCCCAAACCTTACAAAGCTACGGCTACTGCAATATGACTTTGTTATTTTAATCACTTCGTCCGGAGAAAATAAAAGCAAACTTCAACCCACGATGTTGAATAATCACAAATTCCGTTTTTTTTTTTTTTTTTTTTTTTTTGGTAGTGGGGATTGAACTCAGGGGCACTCGAGCACTGGGCCACATCCCCAGCCCTATTTGTATTTTATCAGAGACAGGGTCTCACTGAGTTGCTCAGTGCCTCGCCATTGCTGAGGCTGTCGTTGAACTCTCCATCCTCCTGCCTCAGCCTCCCAAGTGCTGGGATGACAGGCGTGCGCCCCCGCACCCGGCACAAATTTCAATTTTAAGGAATCTGAATGAATGGATTCAAGGGATTTTTCCAGCCAGGAAGGAAATACCTCCCCCCACTTGTGGGGATTGAGATACCAGTAACGTCACTCAGAGCCACACAATATCATTCCCTGGAGAAGAAATTATGGTCAGATTTTAATTTGGATGAAGAGAAAAAAATCAGAGACTCTCCTGAGGAGCAGGGCATCAATATTTGCAAATGTGCACAGTTAAAGGAAGGAGGAGAAAACAGAAGAAAGACCATAGTGAAGGAAATGGAGACGTACAAGACCCTCAGGGAGGAAGGGAGTCAGGACTCTGACCTGTCACAGTCTCCCTGATCTGCCGAGATCCCCTTGCCCACCGAAAGCAAGCCCGCCCAAAGTAACTGACCAGCTCCTCCAGGACCTGGCCCAGCGCAGCCTGTAGACGCAGACCTGTTGTCGCCCGTCACCACTTCCCTCTTGAAAACGTGCCCCTCCCTGCTTAATAAAGCACCGCGGATGCGTTGAGGTCTGTTTCTTCTTCTTTGTGTATTCTCTTTCATTTGCTTTCAGTAGTGTCCGTAGAGCAAAGGTGTGAATCCACGTGGAATTCCTGGGGTCTCAGCAGGTGCGTGTCCCAAGCACGTGCGCAGATATACAGCAGGGAAAATACAGCTTGAGGGACACCACTGAATGATGTTCACCGGCTGCTCACGCCTGTAAGCCCAGCAGCTCGGGAGGCTGAGGCAGGAGGGTTTCAAGTTTGAGGCCAGCCTCAGCAACATCTCAGGATGAGAAAAAAAAAAACAAAAAGGGCTGGGGGTGTGGCTCAGTGGTAAAGTGACCCTGGGTTCAATCCCAGGAACCCCACCCCCACCAAAAAAAAAAAAAAAAAAGAAAAAGCTCAAACAAAACTCTTCTGTGTGTAGCCAGGCACGTTGGCACGCGCCTGTCATCCCAGCACTTGGGAGGCTGAGGCAGGAGGATCGCGAGTTCAAAGCCAGCCTCAGCCATGGCGAGGCACTTAGCAACTCAGTGAGACCCTGTCTCTAATAAAATACAAAAAAAGGGCTGGGGATGTGACCCAGTGGTCGAGTGCCCCTGAGTTCAATCCCCGGTACCAAAAAAAAAAAAAAAAAAAAAAAAAAAAAAAAAAAAGAGCTTGGTTGGCCTGGTGGTGTAGCCCTATAATTACAGCAGCTTAGGAGGCTGAGGCAGGAGGATCGCAAGCTCAAAGCCAACCTCAAAAACTTAGCCGGTTCCTAGGCAACTTAGTGAGACCCTGTCTCTAAATAAAACACAGAAGGCTGGAGGTTCAGCTCAGTGGTTGAGCACTCCTGGGTTCAATCCCCAGTACCAAAAAAGAAAAGAAAAGCAGGATGTTGTGTGTGTGTGGAAGAGAATAAAGTAATAAGATTTGGACCTACCTAAGACACTAAAGGGAGACACGACTGTCTTTTGCCCTCACAGAGCTGTAATTTCAGCTTTATGAGTTTTTACTGAACACCTAGAAATCTCCAACCATATATTTTTCTTTTCTTTTGGTGCTAGGGATTTAGCCCAATTGTTGCTTTACCACTAAGCTACATCTCCATTCCTTTCTATTTTTTTAATTCTGAGACAGGATCTCGCTAAGTTGCTTGTTGCCTTGCTAAGTTGCTGAGGCTGGCCTCAAACTTGTGATCCTCCTGTCTCAGCCTCCTGAGCCACTGGGACTAGAGGCCTGCACCATGGTGCCCAGCCAATCCTCAGCCAACCCTTACGTTGCCTGGGTTTTCCTAAGGCTGGAGGCTGCTGCCTAGGGAGTGGCCAGCTGCGCCGGCTGGGATCCTGCCAGCCAGCCTGGAAGCCCCTCCCGCAGGACCCCCTGCCTGGGCCTCAGCGGCTGAGTGTGGGCGGGGCCTGTGGAACACTGGCTGTGATCGCTCCTGAGTTCTGCCATTGCTTGGAAGGCTGCGGCCTCGGAGCCCTGATCCCCGAGAGCCACGCCCACGCTCTCAGCAGCAGAGAAACCCTGCACATGCGCGCGCGCTCCGTGACTCACCCCAGGTGGGCGACAGCCGCGGAGGCACCAAGCATTGCTGGGCACCACCCGAGCGGCAGCTCCCTCTCAGGCCCGACCTGCGCCCACCTGCAGAGGACAGCCAGCGCCGCGGTGGCAGTGGAGAGGCCCGTGTGCAGACTGCTGCCCTGTCCCTGCACCCGGCCGAGAAGCCGGCCCACCGGGGTCCCCCTGCCTCCAGGTCCGGGCTCCGTCCGTCCAGAGCTCCAGGGCTCCAGAAGCTGAGCTGATGGGGCAGAGCAGCAGCCCAGGGAGAAGGTCACCAGGTGGGGGACCTTGCACGAAGCTGAAGGCCAGCCCATCAGTTCACAGCCCAAGCTCCAAGCACCCCGGACCCGGCCTCCCTCCTCCCGCCCCGGCCTCCCCGGCCTCTCCTCTTCCTTCCCTCCCTCCCGCTCTTCCCCCGCCAGGTTTGGTGGCCGTGTGTTTAGAGCCACAGGGAGCCGAGCGAGGAGGCGTGATGGGGTGTGAGACAGAGTCCCCGCCCTCAGTGTGCCAGGGGAAACCCACTGCGTCCTTCTTTTGGTTTCATGGAACCCCGCGAGAACCTGCGGAGCAGGAGGCCCCTGTCCTGGGAGCCGCGTGCGCACACGCTGTGCGCACCACCCTGTCCCCACTCGGGGACACAGGGCCTAGAGTCCCCCCTCTGCTGCCGGGCAGCCAGGTCCTAACCCGAAGGTTGCTTCAAGGTCGTGGAGTCAGAAGGAGGGCGTCCGTAGGTGCACTGAAGTTCAAGGACATTGAGTCAAGACTCCCCTGAGCGTGGCAGAAATGGCCTTGCCACCGGGACGCCCATCCGCGGGGGTCTCCCTCGTCCGGACGGAGTCGGTTCCACGAGAGCCCCTCCTCCCCTGGTGAACGGGACCCCCCAGTGCTTCTCGCTGACCGGGTCTTCTTGGGCTAGACCACCCGCATTGTAGTTTCTTGTAAGAGTACGTGGTTGGTTTCTTGTGAGAGTGTGTATGTAGTGTTAGAAATTACAAGAGACAGAGACAGAAAGATTAAAGAATTTTTTCGTCTCCATCCTGTCTCCGGACTCCTTCCCGCGGCGCTGCCGTTCCAGGCTGCAATCCCTTTCCGGCGGCTAACAGTTGGTGGCCCGTACGGGGAATTCAGCACGGCAGGTAAGAACTGAGAAACCTCGCAGGAGTCTCTAGTCAGAGCAGTTAAAATGGGTTCGAAAATAACTAAGACCCAAGTGTACGAGGCTCTTGATGAATTCTTTGATATGGATGAGTCTGTCGTTAGTGAGGAGGATTTAGAAAACAGTGAAGGCAATCATAAAAGCGTAGATTCCGCTGAGTCAACTAAGACCAGTAAGGAGAGAATTAGAAGTGTCCCCAAAATTACAAAGATACGAGCTGCTAAAGCTATTCAAGATTTATTAGAGATATTTCAAGGATACATGGTCTCAATTGAACCTGGGACTCAGGATGTTACTGAGTCAGTTAGGACCAATGAGAGTAGTAGTAGTGAGGAGGAATTAACTAAAGGTGATTTTGAGAAAATGAATAAAAGGAAATTAAGGAAGACCAAGATAAGGGATCATCAAGTGGAGGAACTTGTGTCCTCTACTCCCCCATGGGTGAAATCGATTACAGAAAATATGAAGGGTATCACTAGACGTTTGCATACCCTAGAAATAGAAATAAAAAGTCTTTCTGAGCGCTTATGCGCTCTCGAGGGTAACTCACAGATACATTGGGAACTGCCAGTATTTGAATATGAAAATGGACAGAGGGGCCACCAGCCAATAGATTTCAAAACAATAAAAAATCTCAAAGAGGCAGTAATGACTTATGGACCCCAAGCTCCTTTCACGTTGAGTATATTGGAGTCCCTTAACACCTTTAGCTTAACCCCCGCAGACTGGAAACGTCTATGTAAAGCAACATTAAGTGGGGGACAATACTTGGTTTGGCGATCGCAATTTCAGGAACTTTGTATAGAAACAGCTAAAAGAAATGCAGATGCGGGGTTTGGAGACCATAATATAGAAATGCTCACAGGAGAAGGGCAATTCGCAGACATACAGGATCAAAAACATTATACCCCAGGAGTATATGCTCAGATAAATGCAGCTGCCTTAAAGGCATGGAAAACTGTACAAGGACCTGGGGATCTACAAGGTAGCTTGTCCAAAGTAATTCAAGGACCTAATGAACCATATGCTGAATTTGCTGATAGACTTTTGAGAACTGCAGGTAGAGTTTTTGGAGACATTGATCAAGTTATGCCATTAGTTATTCAATTAGCGTATGAAAATGCTAATAAATATTGCCAGGAAGTCATCAGGCCATGGAAAAATAAAAAGGATCTTTCCATATATATACAACTATGTAAAGATGTAAATGATGCCTTTGTCACAGGGAATGTGATTGCAGCAGCTGTGAGAGATGCTGCCCCTCAAAATTTTACAAGGGTTCAACATAGACATTATAATCAATCAGGATATTCTAGGCAAAATTATCATAATCAATCAGGCTATTCTAGGCAAAATCCCCAAAGAGAAATAAGACCAAATTCATACCGTACTCCAGGTTGCTGCCCCAGGTGTAAGAAAGGAAATCATTGGGCCAATAAATGCTATTCAAAATTTGACATCCATGGAAATCCTTTGTTCAGGAATTCAAAAAACAGGGCACGGGGCCCAATGCCCCGGGGCCCACAAATGTACGAGGCATTGGAGGAGGAGTATCCTCAAGCATCCACTCAGATGCTTCCCCGACACAATCCCTATTACCCATCCACTCCCTCGCCAGAGGAACAGGAGGAAATGCAGGATTAGACCTCTGTTCCACCGCCCGAATAGTGTTAAACACCTGAAATGGGGGTTCAACTGATTCCCACAGGAGTCAGGGGACCTCTTCCCTCAGGGACTGTAGGACTTATTATCGGGCAAAGTCCTGAAAGCTTATTAGGTTTGCAAGTGACCCCAGGCGTAATAAACTCAGACTATAAAGGGGAAATAAAAATAATGCTTAGCTCACCCCAAAGTATAAGTTCTATTAATCAGGGAGATAGAATTGCTCAGCTGCTCCTCCTTCCAAATTTACATAATTCATTTAAAATGAATATGCCTCTAAATAGGAACAATAGAGGATTTTGTTCCACTGATTCGAAACCCATGGTTTGCTGGGTTCGGGACTGTACAAGGAGGCCTATGTGTAAAATAAGAATCCAAGGAATAGAAATGGAGGGTCTTATAGATACTGGAGCTGATTCTTCCATCATTAATTTACGTCAATGGCCCAAACACTGGCCTCTACAAAAAGCTTCAACCAGTTTAAGAGGCTTGGGATATAATAACCTCCCAGAAAAAAGTGCGGTAATTTTAAAATGGGAGGATGATGAAGGACATAAAGGCACATTTCAGCCTTATGTTTTACCTAATCTACCGGTTACTTTATGGGGAAGAGATATTTTACAACAAATGGGAGTACACCTTGCAACCAAACCTGCAGGTGTTAAATGTAAAAACATACAGGGTAATCTTAACCCTAAAAGAAATCATCAAAAAGTACAGGGTAAGCTTAACCCTAAAAGAAATCATTATCATATAGGAAAAAGACATTTTTCTTTGGGGCCACTGAGAAAATAATTTTGAAAATACCATGGCTTTCTGATAAGCCAGTGTGGGTCCCTCAGTGGCCCCTATCTAAAGAGAAATTACAAGCGGCCCACCTACTAGTTAAGGAACAATTAAAAGCAGGACATATAGAACCTTCCACCTCTCCCTGGAATTCCCCCATATTTGTGATCAAGAAAAAAATCAGGAAAATGGCGATTATTACATGATCTTAGACAAATTAATAAAACCATGCAAGTCATGGGCCCTACTCAACCTGGACTTCCGAATCCTATAGCTATTCCAAAAAATTTCCATGTTATTAGTCTTGATATAAAGGATTGCTTCTTTTCTATTCCCCTACATCCTCTGGATGCCCCCAGGTTTGCTTTTTCAGTTCCTTCTATTAACAATAATGGCCCTGATCAGAGATATCAATGGAAGGTTTTGCCGCAGGGAATGGCTAATAGCCCCACCATATGCCAAATATATGTGGACAAGGCTATCCAACCCATTAAAAATAAATATCCAAACCTCATGTGTCTACATTACATGGATGATATTTTACTGGCCCACCCTAATCAAAAAATCTTATTTAATATATTCAGTGACATGGTAGAAAATTTTAAAAAATACGGATTATATATAGCAGAAGAAAAAGTTCAAACCAGATCTCCCATATTATATTTAGGATTTAAAATCATGGATACTTTTGTTAGACCCCAAAAAATTTTAATAAATAAAGAACATTTAACCACCCTCAATGATTTCCAAAAACTACTGGGAGACATTAATTGGCTTCGCCCTACACTAAACCTCACTACTGGCCAATTAAAACCTTTATTTGATATCCTTCGAGGGGCCCCTGATCCATCCTCACCGCGAACATTGACTCCTGATGCTAGGAAAGCTTTAAAGGTAGTAGAAAAAGCCATAGAAGGAGCTCATTGTGACAGATTTGATTTAACTCAACCGCTGATATTGATTATTATTTCTTCACAATATACACCGACAGGAGTATTTTGGCAACAAGGGCCTTTATTATGGATACATTTGCTGTCTCTCCTAAAAGCATAATTGAGTCATATACCTCCATGGTGGCTAAACTTATTCTTCAAGGACTTAAAACTTCTACTAAAATATTTGGCATTCACCCTGCTACTATTATTACTCCCTATTCATCGTCACAGATTGAATATTTATGCTTCAATGATAATGACTGGGCTATAGCTAGATGCTCTACCTCTGCAAATTTTGATAATCACCTTCCTAAGTCTCCTATATTATCTTTTTGTATTAATCATCCTATTATATTTCCACAGGTAATAAAAAATCAACCTATTCCTAAGGCATTTAATGTATTTACAGATGGGTCCTCAAATGGTACTGCTGCAGTAGTCACTACAAAAGAAAATATGACTTACATAACTGCACACAAATCAGCTCAACTAGTGGAATTGGAAGCTGTGGTAAGAGCTCTGGAAAATTTTAGAGACCAGCCCATAAACATTTTTTCAGATAGCCACTATATTGTACAAGCCGTCCCAAAATTAGAGTTAGCAGGACCAATAGCACCTCATACTCCAGCCTTTAAATTGTTTTATCAGATACAAAAACTTTTGTGGGCAAGAAAAGAACCTCTATTCGTAGGCCATATTAGAGCACATACTAATTTGCCTGGCCCCCTCCATGAAGGTAATCAAAAGGCAGATGAACTTACAAAAACAATATTTATACTTTCAGCACTACAACAAGCTACTTTATTTCATTCCCAGTTTCACGTCAACAGCACCACCTTGCAACGTAGGTTTAAAATCACAAAGGAGCAAGCCAGAACAATTGTAAAAGATTGTAAATCTTGTATAACACATTTGCCCAATCCTCATTTTGGTGTTAACCCTAGAGGATTAATGCCCAATCATTTGTGGCAGATGGATGTTACTCATGAGCCAAGCTTTGGAAAATTGCAATTTATTCATGTAACCATAGATACATGCTCAGGCATGATTTTTGCTTCCTTACATTCCGGAGAAAAAGTTAAAGATGTCACATCTCATTGTTTACAAGCTTTTGCTGCATTGGGCATCCCCAAAATGCTTAAAACAGATAATGGTCCCGCTTATATGTCCTCATCTTTCAAACAGTTTTGCGCAAAATTCAACATATCCCATAAAACAGGCATCCCATACAATCCTCAGGGTCAAGGCATTATTGAAAGAGCAAACCGCACACTAAAAGTTATGTTGTTAAAACAGAAAGAAGGAAACTGGAAAAATCCTAAGGACAGATTGGCAGTTGCCCTGTTTACTTTAAATTTTTTAACTTTAGACTCTGATGGTTATTCTGCTGGAGACAGACATTGGAACCCACATCAACAACATAAACCTTTGGTTTACTGGAAGGATGTTCTTTCAGATACATGGAAGGGTCCGGATCCAGTATTAATTTGGGGGAGAGGATCTGTTTGTGTCTTTCCAAAGCATGAATCCTCTCCAATATGGATACCATCTAGATTAATAAAGCAGGTACCACATCAAAAGGATCAAGATGAAGTTGTTGAGGAATCAAGATTAATAAAAAAGGTACAAAATCAAGAGGACCATGATGAAGATATGGAATGATTCCCTTAAAAGAGTCCTTCAAAATATGTCACAACTTAAGTGTCATTCCTCCCAGCTGGGACGAAGAGATCTCTCTTGAGTGTGCACACAATTATATATATATTTTTTTTACTTTTTATATATGTGTTTATTTGTGTATTTGTCTAAATTTCATGTTAATGTGACGTCACAAATATATGTTTGTATGTGCGTCTGTCCAGTGTGACATCAAAAATAACAAAGCGCTTGTGAATATATATATATGGATCCAAATAACTCTAATTCATTTAAGTTTAAGAGTATTCAAAATGGGTAAATAATTTAATAAGTGAAGGTACCTTCAATTTTGTTTTATAGGTGTCCCAGGGACTTCTCTTTAGCAAAAAATATGACTAGGGCTGTATAACCTGATATTTTGGTGTTTTGACATGAGGTTGCTTATTTGTTATTAACTTCATTTGTTTAATAAATGATTAATTTCAATTATTTCAACAGGTAAAGGACTGCTGTGTATGCAGAAACTCGAGAGTTCCAGCTAACAAATTATTTCTCCAAAGTGCTTTTAGTTTTTCTTTAATCTATCTTTAATGCAGTAATTACCCTCAGTCTTTCTTTGTTTTGTTCTAAATATGATATTTTGCCAGCTTATGTTTGTGGGAGCTCAGGCTGCAATGTGTGTGAGCAGAAATCAACTTATTTTTCCAATCTAATAATTCTATTATTTAGTTTGACAACTCGCCTCTTGACTCAGTGCTGGAATAGCACTGCCTTTCCTTTAACAATTGATGCTTCAGTCTCTAGATAGCGGGCCCTGAAGATTTGCCGGTGGCATCGTCTAGACATAAAAAAGACGGCTGCTTCTACAGCTGCAGGGATCGCTGCAAGCATCCCTGCTGCTCAAATGTCAAACAACCTCACCAGCAGTGTGGCCTCTGCTCTGCATGCATGGGGCCTCCTAGATCTACGTGTTATAACAAGTGGACATTTTGATCTTTCATTGTTTGGGACTTCATGGGACAGTACCTTGCGGGTATTTGTTTAGAGAACTCACTGTGTTACTTGATAGAACTTAGGGCAGCTGATTTGTTTAAAGAATTTGATATGCTATGCAATTTGACTTGTCACCAAAAGGCTTGTCGCCTTAAAGCCGCAGCATCTCCTCCCAATTGGACGGCTGTTAGTCATCTTACACAGTCGATCCTAAAGGGCTCCATTGGATGGCTGGTTAGCCAATGACGGGTAAGATCCCCAGAGGGGGACAACCTAAGACAGGCACAGTCGCACGGGACAGTCTCATGTGGCCGACATATCAACCTAAGACAGGAGTCAAGGGCACAGCCTTGATTATCCAATGACGGGTAAGAATGTTGGTTGCACATAGACGTCCTAGAGCATCCCCTCTTTTAAAACAAAAGGGGGAAATGCAGGAGCCCTGTTTGGGGAGATAGCTAAGATTGCGGTTGACTATGGGCCATAGACATTTTTGGGCATTGTCGCCTTCCGTAGTCTCACGGGACTTGGCCCAGGATCTCGAGAGATTTGAGCAATGACTCAGCAGATTGACATTTTTGGGCATTGTCGCCTTCCGTAGTCTCACGGGACTTGGCCCAAGATCTCGAGAGATTTGAGGAGTGACTCGGAGATCGAGCAAGCACCATTCCTGCTCGGGCGCATGGGATGAGACCAGAGAGAGAAAGGACAGGGTTATCGCTATTGTATAGATACATTGTAGTTTCTTGTAAGAGTACGTGGGCTTGGTTTCTTGTGAGAGTGTTTATCGGTTTCTTTGTGAAGAGAGTGTGTATGTAGTAGTGTTAGAAATTACAAGAGACAGAGACAGAAAGATTAAAGAATTTTTTCGTCTCCATCCTGTCTCCGGACTCCTTCCCGCGGCGCTGCCGTTCCAGGCTGCAATCCCTTTCCGGCGGCTAACACACCCGCGACCCCCGGAGAGCCACACGTCTCCCCGAGGTGCTGCCGCGGGCATCAGCCTTCACAGAAGCCCCAGCTGGGCCAGCACCTCCCAGCCAGCCGCCCACGGGCATCCGCGGGCATCCGTGGGTGGCAGAAGACGCTCCTCACACACCCCTGCAGCCCTCCCCGTCGCCACGGCCGAAGCCCCTCCTGTTGACGGGATTGGGTGCCCTGCACAGGGCTGGTGCCTGCTCTGCCCGTCTGCCCTGGAGGAGGGCCTGGTGCCTGATCTTGGCCTTGGCAGCCTCGAGCCAGTACACTAGAAGGCTCGGAGTGCAGGCCTGTGATCCCAGCAACTCGGAGGCTGAGACAGGAGTGTCTCAAGTTCAAGGCCAGCCCGGGCTACTTAATGAGACCCTATCTCAAAATAGGAATAAAAGGGGCTGGGGTGTGGCTCAGGGGTGGGGCGCCCTGGGCTCAACCCTCAGCACCTGCTCCCCCCCCCCTTGGTCTCTTTTCAAAGGACTCATTTCGATGGTATTTCTAGGGGTTGAGACAGAGCCCAGAGGAGTCCCTCCTGGGGACGGCCAAGGGCAGACAGCTTCCTGCATGTCCCCTGCTCTGCGTCTCCTGGAGAAATGGTGGGGGAGGGAGGCTGGGCCAGAAGACGGCACCGTGTTTAACCCAGAACATTCCCGCAGGGCACAAGGGGTGGCCAAGAGCCCTGCCCAGACTCAGAGAGCAACGCCACCACACGATGGCGCACCTCCGTGTGCCGAGACCGCTAAGCGCTCTTGTTCCCCTCTTGTTAAGGCCGCCTTGCCAGCTCTGCCGCCAGTCCTGTGACGTCCCGTTTCTTCACCTGTTAGACAAGGTGCAGGGTGACCTGGCAGTCACTCAACACTGGGCCTGTCCCCGCCTAAGTGCCCAGTGCTGGGTAGATCTTGCCATTCCCATCCACACAGGGACAGGTGGAACATCGGTTTTCTGTTGCTGTATCAAAACGCCCAAGGCTGAGAGCTTTATGAAGAAATGAGGTTTATTTAGCTCAGCTCTGGAAGTTCAAGAGCATGTGCTGACTTCTGCTAGGTTCTGGTGGGCCTTTGTGGTGGGCGACATCATAGTGGGGTAGCGTGTGCAGGAGGAAGAGCCCCCCGGTGAGACAGGGAGCCAGAGACGGCCAGGGGCTGGGCTTGCTCTTGCTGTACCAACCAGCGCTCCCAAGAACTCACTGGGAGAGACCAGCGCTGACCCTGCCCAGGCCTTACGCTGTCCCCTCCCACCGCCCCTCCCACGGCCACACGGGGTCACACTCAAACCACATCCACACCGTAGCGACAGCTTTCTTGTTCACACTCCAGATCTCAGACAGGAAGCCAGTGTGGTGGGGGGCTGGGGACGTCTGTGTGACCTGCCCTTCAGATCTACCGGGCGCTGGAGGGCGATTCTTGGAGGAAGCCTCTGTCGCCAGGGAAACTCAGGAGACTCAGCCCCGCACGGCCAGCAGCTCCTCGACAACGGACCCCTCAGCGCCCAGAGCCCCCCAGCGTGGCGTGAATGACTGCGGCGCGGTCACACGGCAGCGCCTGGGGGTTCACACAGCGGCCCTGCTCCTGGCCCCGGCCACTGCGGGACTGGCCCCCACACAGAGGCCTGGGGAGCAGAGGCGTCAGCGCAGACCCCGCACCCCAGGCCGTGAGCGCAGAGCGGCGTGGGCGGGGCCTGGGGACCACACAGGACCGAGGGAGGCCGCTCCTGTCCCTTTGACTCTGAGGGCTGGGCGGGTTTTCTGGTGTAGTCCAGGAGTCTCGGATTGGACTCGGAATGGCCACCCCGTCCTGGGCGTCCGCCAGACCTGCCCAGGATCAAGGACGTTGCGCACGCGGCCTGCCACTCAAGAGGCGTCCCCGAGGGAGCGTGGCTCAGTGGCAGAGCACTTGTCCATCACTGCAGCCCTGGGGTCCACCCCCAGCAGGCCAGGAAGTGGAAGCCGCGATGTCTTCTGAGGCCCGTCCTGAGCGGCAGGTGGCCCGGCTCGGCCGGGGGCAGCCAGGGCAGCCTTGCCGCCTCCCAGCGGGGAGACCCTGGACACCGGGCTGCAGTGACCCCGAGTGACCTCGAGATCTACGTGACCTAGAGAGGGGCCCGCTCTGGCCCGGATTCCTCAGTTTCTAGTAGGACCTTGTCCATCCGCAGAGGGCTCAGCGAGGTCCCAGCATGTCTGGGCTGCGGCGGGGCCAGCTCAGGGACAGGCCAGGCCTCGGGAAGCTCTGGGCCCCGGGCCCCACCGGAGGCTTCGGCTCCTCCCTGCGGGCCACAGGACTCCCCACTCCACTGCCCACAGTGGCGACCTCGACCTAGACGCTCACCCAGCTGCTCACATCCCTGTCCCCGCCCGGGCCTGCTCCTGCGCCTGAGTCCACCGAACACACAGCCGGCCCCCCAGCCCCCCTCAGGACCCCCGAAGGCAGGGTTAGGTGAGGCCCGGCTCTGGTGTGAACAGCTCTAACGACCTTGGGAACCCCGTGTGCACACACGCAGTGGCCCTGTGCAGCCACATTCCGTCACTGTGACCAAAGCCTGACACGTTCAACCTGCCAAGAGAAAAAGTGCTCCCGGGCTCACAGTCCCGAGGTTTCAGTCTGTGACCAGCGGCGCCCGCCGGGGCTTTGGGCCTGCGGCAGCGTGTCAAGGCCAGGGCACGCGACAGAGCAAGGCTGTGCATGTTGCGGCCAGTGAAGAGGAAGAGAAGAAGAGCCTGGGGTCCCACAGTGCCCTTCCAGGCACCCCCCACTGACCTGAAGCCCCCACCAGGCGCCACCTCCTAAGATCCCACCTCCTCCCACCAAGAGCCCGGCGCTGGGGCCAAGCCTGGTGGGGACACTCCAGATCCGAAACCCCTCCCCCCACACCCCAGCGACCCTGCGCCCAGGGCGTGGCTCGGGGGCGAGTCTCCCCCACTCCACGCAGGAGCTGGGGCGTGAGACCCCGCCCGTCCTTCTCCAGGTGACGGCGGACAGACTCCAGGGTGTGGCCGCGCCAGGGCCAGCTGTCCCCACTGCTGGCAGACCCTGTGGACCAGGCAGGAGGCCCGCTGAGCCTGGGCCGTGGGCGTGGACAGGGCCAGTCTGAGGCCGGAGGCCGTGGGGGTGAAGAGGCGTCTGGACGGTGGCTCAGTGGGCAGCTGGCGCAGGAGCCAGAGAGGGGGACAAGTCCCTCCGTCACTCCCTAGGGGCTGCCACCTTCCCTCCCCTCCTGGCTTGGGGAGGGCCTCTGTGAGAACCCGCCATTCACGTCCCACCCAGACTCCCCCCGCCATCAGGGACTTGAGGGGGACCCAAGACCTGCTGGCTCTGCTGGGGACTGTCCTTCTGTCCTCCTCTCCCTGGACGGCTCTCAGGGCTGGCCGCCCCCGGCCGCCCCCCCCGCTGCGCAGGCCAGGACTGAGGAGCCACCAGCCACAGCAGGCCTCCTCCACACGGTGACCCTCCTCCGATGACCTCGTGCGGAGCGTCACCGTGACAGCCCAGCCACTAAGGTGAAGCACAGGGACGGTTTCCTGATGGTGGAGGAAGCCTGGGCCTCCAACAGCGACGGTGACTTGCTGTGTGTTCCGAGAAAACTGCTGAACTTCTCTGGGCCTCCATTTCTTTCTTATTGCAGGGGGGCAAATTTTACCAGTGAGGGTGTGGCCTGGTTCCCTGTGGGTGTGACGGGGGTGCCCATCCCCGCAGTGTCCGGTACCATCGGTGTGTGGCAGGCCTGGCCAGGGAGGCGGGGCCTGTGAGCTGGGCAGGGACCTTGCTCCTCCGGGCACTCGGAGCTGCCTGGAGGAGACGCCCCCTCTGCCCTTGGCTGGACCGAGGCGGTGACGGCATGGAGCGGGGCAGCCGAGCCTCCGGCCCTCCTCTGGGCCCAGCTGCCCCAGCCCTCCCTCCTGCTGGGGCAGAGGTAAAGCCACAGGAGGAGGAGCAGGGGCGCAGGGAAGGGGACACCCCACCTTCGCGTCACCTTCCGCCCGCTCCTGCCCTCGCTGCCCCCGTGCTGGTTTTGGTTTATCACTGAACAGGAGAAGGCGTTCCCAGCCCTGGGCGGGGGCGGGCGCAGCCCAGCTCCAGCTCAGCAGGTCACCGAGTCAACCTTCCAGCCGTCCTGCAGGGGACGCGGGTCAGGAGGGGGTCAGGAGGGGCGGCGCCCTCCCCAAAGCCAGCCGGCCTCCGGGCTCTCACTGCACGGCCACCTGGTGCCCCCGCGGCCGGCAGCTGGTCAGATGCCACCGTCTCCCACGTGTCTGAAGCGTGTGCGCACGCCACGGTCCCCGGCTCTCCTGACCTGAGACCAAAATGCCACCCTCCTCCTGGCGCTGCTCACGGACAGGCCAGGAAGTGAAGGCCTGGGACAGGAGGCTGCGGCACCCAGAGAAGGTGGAGATGGCAAGGGACGCGGCCGCAGGGCACATGGGACTCCACACGTGCTCCCGTTCTATCCCTCCCTCCCTCGCTCCCTCCTAAAGCCGCGCTCCTGACCCAGAGCTGCTCCCTCGTCCCTCTGGCTCCAGATTCTAACTCCCACTACAGAGGCTGAAACCGCCAGTGGCTCACTGTGCCAGCCTGCCTCATAGCCCCACTGTGTGACCTCTTCCTGGACAGTAGGACCCTGGTGGAGTTGCTTTTGTGAAATAGAGACAGACCTGCACAAGGCAAAGCTCCCTTTCTTCCTTCCTTTGAATGTGGTCATGTGAAGACCTGATGGCTGGAGCCACTGCAGCCGTCTTGCTACCACGAAAGGACCCATCTACGGTAAAGTATGGCACGGCAAGACACAAAGAGCAGCTTCCTGGATCCCAACATGCCGCCGGGCAATCGACCCTGGAGCTGCCCCACCATGCACAGCTCGTTGCATGCGAGGGGAAGCGGTCTCTGTCATGCGACTGCAGCTGGCTCAAGTGCCCTCTTGCTTGCAACCCATAATCATCCTGGTATTCTGCCTCTGACTTGCTTCCAAGTTTCCTTGATGAAAGATCATTTTGTCTCTAAAATGAAATTCTTCTTTGACTTGGGCTTGTATTTTATTATTATTATTATTTCTGGAAGTTTCTACTTGATTCTTTTCCAAGTCCACCAGGTGACCCTGACAGCCTCCTGCTCCGCGTGGACATCCCGACCTCGTCTCCTCAGGCCGGGCCGAGAGTCCCGATCCTAAGGTCCTCACGGCCGGTTCCCACCTGCTGCTCTTTCTGGCTTATTCTTATTCACGGTGCCTTTTTTTTGGACCCTGGTTCTGTTTGATCGTATGTCGCTCAATGCTCCTGGAAAGTCCTCAGCCGGAGTGAGCTGAGGCCTCGGGGAAGGTGCCTCCCCCAGAGACGGGAGTCTCTGCCCTGCAGGGGCTGGGCCGCCTCGCCAGGGTCGAGGCGCAGGCCGCGGGCACCGCCAGACGCCGGGTCCCGGCCACAGACCCGACACGGGCCCGAGGCTGGGGCCCTTTGCTGGGCAGAGGCCCCCACGCTGCCCTGCTCTCTCTGCCCACCTCGTCCCCGGCCGTCACAGCGGCGCTCAAGCCGTGGGCATCGGCGACTCCGAGCTCCGCTGTCTCGTGGGCCACCGTGTCCCCTGCAGTCTTGCTGTGTGACAGCTGCTTGGTGGCTGCAGGTGCTCCCTCCTCTGGAGGCTGAGCTGTCCTGAAGGAGGGTCCTGGGGAGCCCGGCACCCGCTGCGGGGACTCCGCGTCCTGGCTCAGGCTGGCCCTCCTGCACCCGCTGCGGGGACTCCGCGTCCGGGCTCAGGCTGGCCCTCCTGCACCCACCAGCACCCGTGGGGACTCCGCGTCCAGGCTCAGGCTGGCCCTCCAGCACCCGCTGCGGGGACTCCGCGTCCGGGCTCAGGCTGGCCCTCCTGCACCCGCTGCGGGGACTCCGCGTCCGGGCTCAGGCTGGCCCTCCTGCACCCACTGTGGGGACTCCGCGTCCAGGCTCAGGCTGGCCCTCCTGCCTTCCGGCCACCGCCTGCTCTCTGCTTGCCCCGCCCCTGGCACCTGATCGCCACCGGGTGCCGGGGGAACCTGGACTGTCCCCCGGGCCCTACGGTCCAGGCTGTTGGCAGGAGGAGGCAGGGCCTGGAAGGAAGTTCCTGTCCCTGGACTGTGCCCTGGAAGGGACCGTGGCCCCCGGCCCCTCCTCTTCCTGTCTCCCGGCGTCCCAGCCCCCAGGGGGCCTGGCCTCCTCTGCCTGGCCTCTGCCAGGACACGCTGCTCACCACAGCCCGAGGCAGCAGGACCGCCCAGCCGGCTGGAGCCTCCCAAGCCCTGAGTGCCCAGAGCCTTCCTCCTCCGGAGCCGATTCCTCAGGCGTTCCTCGTCCTAGAGCAAAGCTGACCGTCCCCTGACCTCCGCTGGGTCACCCGTGCTGCCCAGGCGTAGCGGGCTGCAGCCACTCACACAGCTGTCCCGCCCACAGCCGGGCTTCCCAGGACCTCCTGGCCCTGGCCAGCACGGTCTGTCCCTTTAGCGTCCGTCCCTTTTAGCCGCCTGGCCACCATCTGGCTTTTGTATTCCTGATCGTCCCTCCTTCCTCTTCCAGAGCCCCTGGTGGCCTGGGCAGCCGTGCCCTGGGCCCTGCACCATCTTGGGCTGGCCGGGACGGACTGTATTGACTAGGTGGGTTTGAGGCCGAGTGGGTCTCATCGTCTTTGGTGACTCCAGGATCACCCTGTGGGAGACCTCAGGAATGCATTGTCCTGACGGGTCACTCTTAGATTTTAATCATTTGACCCAATGCAGAGGAAAACCCAAGCTGACGATGAAGAAAATAAATGGAAGCCGGGTGCAGTGGCGCAGGCCTGTCATCCCAGGCTCTCGGGAGGCTGAGGCCAGAGGATCGCAAGTTCAAAGCCAGCCTCAGCAACTGAGCAAGGCCCTAAGCACCTTGGTGAGACCCTGTCTCTAAATAAAATATAAAAAGGGCTGGGGATGTGGCTCAGCGGTCGAGTGCCCCTGAGTTCAATCCCCAGTGCCAAAAAAAAAAAAAAAAAAAAAAGAAAGAAAAGAAAAGAAATGGAAGATTGTAACAAAATCCGACCTATTCTGGATACTTCTGTCTGGGTTTTGAGAGGCTATTTGGCGCCCTGTGGGAAACGGGCAGCTTGGCGCGGCAGGAGAGGGCGGAGGCTTGTAGACGCGGCCCTGGCTCGGCCACTTCTGCCCGTGCAGGCACGGCTCCCCGCATCCTGACCTCGGCTTCCTCACCCACAAAATGGCCTGCGTGTCGCCTTCCGCCGGAGGTCGTCGTGGGAGGAGGGAGGTGAAAGGCGAGTTCACGGCCCGCAGACCCTGAACACCCAATTAAACGCGCCGTCCCCCTCGTCATCGTTCTTGATCTCATCAAGGCCCGCCTCCGCCCACCCTCTCGTCACCCAGAGGCCCCGTGGCTGCTCTCCTCCCTCCCAGGCCCTGACCTCCGCCCTCTGACCTGGGCAGCAGTAAGCAGCAGTCCAGGGCCATTGTTCCCACGTAGCCCTGGTGAAATGCCCAGGTGTCCTGGACTCCCAGGCCCGGTTGTTCAATGAGAGGCTGGTGGGACCGAGTCCAGCTCCGCGAGGCTCAGGGCTTGCAGGGGGGACAAGGGATATTCCTACGCATGTTCAAGGTCCCTCGTGCACAGAGTCATGTCGCAGAGGACCAGAGAAGCAAAGGTGGCCTGGTTCCCCCGGGGACGCTGGTGTGCGCAGCCTCAAGTGTCTTTGGTCTGGACACTCGCAGGACGTTAAGGCTCCTGGGTCACAGCCTCGCTCCCACCTGGCAGGAGAGGAGACACAGGCTCAGAATGACACGTCCAGGGCCTCACAGCCCGTGGGTGGCAAGGCCAGGACGGGAATCCAGATCCTGTTGTAGGGTCCACCATCCACCAGACGTGCTCAGTGTGGGGCGTGCAGAGAGGCCTGGGGACGGCTCCGGGGGGCGCACACCCCTCCCGCAGCGCTCCCTCCCCGAGGCAGAGGTCATTCCCCTTTACCTGGTGCAGTGACTCTCGGCAGCCAGCTGCACGTGGGGGAGCAGCGCTGTGACTTCAGAGGTGGGGTCATGAAAAGACTCGACCTTCATCTGGTGTTCTCGCTCTCCTTTGCTCCCTCTCCTCCTCTCTCTCTCTGAATCCGGCCACCACGTTTTGAGCATGTTCAAGAGGCCTTGGTGGGAGGGCGGTGTGGGGAGGAACTGAGGCCCCGGGACCATCTTGCCACCCATATGGGCGCCATCTTTTTTATAGGTAGATGATCTTTCCTTATGTCTTTCATACCCTTGTCGTGTTTGCTTATTTATTCATATGTGGCGCTGAGGATTGAACCTAGCGCCTCACACACACTAGGCAAGCGCTCTACCACTGGGCCCAGCCCCGGCTCCTGAGGCCCACCTTGGAAGCTGGTCTTCTAGCTCCAGTCATTTCCTAATTGGAGCATGTGTTACTCAGCTTTTGGTTGCTGTGACCAAAATACCTCCCAAGAAGGACTGGGAGGAAGAAAGGTCTATTTTAGGTGCGCATTTTCAGGGGTCCCAGGCCGCGGCCAGCAGCTCCACTGCTCTGGGCCGAGGCGCGGCCAGACACCGGGCGGGAGGGTGGGCGGAGCCGAGCTGTTCAGTTCAGGGCCACCGGCATCTCTGCCATGGCACTCGGCTGATGCTGGCCACACACACCAGAGAGGTTGAAGCTCTGGCTCCCAAAGCCAAGGCCACACGCTGAACGCCACCTCGCCCAGGCAGAGGGGGTCACTGAGAGTCAGGGGCCAGGCTGAGTCCCTTCCCTGCACCGTGTGTGTTGGCCACGTAAGCGTGATGATGATGACCTTCATCTACTGAGGACAGAGGGGGACAGTCGGAGGAGCTGGGGAGCACATGTCCATGTGACGGGTGGCGGGAGGTCCCCACTCCAGCCCTGCGGCAGACACGTCCACTCAGGTGGTCTGTGCCTGGCGTCCGTCCCTGTGGAATGGCACCAGGCCTCGCGGAGTCTCGAGGGCTCTGAGCCTGGTCCCTGGCAGTGTGGACCCGCTGTCCTCAGACCCGACTTCTCAAACAAAGCCCGAGCTCTGGACGTTAATGTGAGCGGCTCGACTTTTGACAGGTACCTTCTCTGCTTTTAAGAAGTGTAGGGGCTGCACACGCGGATGGGACCCCGGGCAGTGACCAGATCACGTACCCCTTCCTACACTGTGGAGGGGACCCTGGAGGGGACTCTGGTCTTTGCTTGTCTGTTAGCTGAAATAGCACAAGAACAGTTAGGAAAGGAAGAAGGAAGGAAGGCAGCAAGGCAGGAAAGAGAGAGGGGGGGAGAAAGAGAGAGAGAGAGAGGGAGAGAGAGAAGGAGGGAGGGAGGGAGAAGGAAGGGACGGTGGGGAGAGGCCGCAGGAGGGAGCTCGACCCCTGCAGTGACCAGGGTGGAGACAGCCTTCAACAGGGAGGGGAGGGAGGGAGCCGAGGGGTCCTCGGTGGGCAATTGTCCCAAGGGCCGCAGCCTCCACTGGGGAGTCCCTTCAGCCTCCCAGCTCTGCCAGGGGCCAGCCCGGCTAATCAACTTTTTATTTTATTTTTCCAAATCACCTTGGAGGCCCTCTAGGTCTTTGTTCAGCTGTGATCTCTCTTAATTAGATAATTGAAATAATCATCCAATTAAGCCGTTCCCTCGCCCCCTCCCTGAGTGCGGCTGGATCCAGCCGGCTTCCCATTTCCGCTGACTCGGGCTCTCTGCCTCACGCAGGGCCCGAAACAGGTTTCAAGCTGTTTCTTTCCTCTTTTTCAGTTTGCCGCTTCAGTTCAGAGGAGCTAAAGCTCAATTTCAGCTCTGGTAATGTCAAACAGACTCCACAGGCCGCAGAGGGCCCAAGGCGCAGCTGGCACCACGTCGCGTGGTGGAGTTCCAGATGCCAAGGATCCCAGACCCAGACCAGCCCGTTAGGAACTCCGTGGTCTTGGACGTACCACAGTGGCCTTGAACATGGGCCCTTGGGCACACCATGATCACCTTGAACTTGGGCCCTTGGGCTCCCACAATGACCTTGAACTTGGGCCCTTGGGTTCTCCCTCAATGACCTTGAACATGGGCCCTTGGGCTCCCACAATGACCTTGAACTTGGGCCCTTGGGTTCCCACAATGACCTTGAACATGGGCCCTTGGGCTCCCACAATGACCTTGAACTTGGGCCCTTGGGTTCTCCCACAATGACCTTGAACTTGGGCCCTTGGGTTCTCCCACAATGACCTTGAACATGGGCCCTTGGGCTCCCACAATGACCTTGAACATGGGCCCTTGGGCTCCCACAATGACCTTGAACATAAGACCTGGCTCTTTGGAGCTATGGTCTCCTCATCTGTCAAAGGGAGTTAAAAGAACAACTCCCTCAAGGTTGTTGTGAACTTAATTGAGGTAATTAAATGAGGCCGTTGGCCCTGTGCCAGCTCAGAGGGCGCACCCCCCCGTGCACATTTGTGTAACATGGAAAAGCCTGTGTTCTTAAGAGCTCACCGTTGGCGTTGTTCATTTGTCACAGAGAAAGGAAGACAGGAGAGCTTGTGGAGATAGACGGGTGGCAGATGGCTCTGGCCCCCATTGGCTGTTGGGGGCCATGGTACGGTGTGTGTCACCTCACCTGGTGTCCTGATGATCCAGTCCTCCTCCTAGTTCATTATAAAACTGCCCCCTCCCTGGTGCTGGGGATGGGGCCCAGAGGTGCCCTGCCCCTGAGCTACAGCCCGAGTCCTTTCTCCTTTTTAGTTTGAGACAGGGTCTTGCTAAGTTGTCCAAGTTGGTCTGAGACTTGAGATCCTCCTGCCTCAGCCTCCTGAGTAGATGGGATGATAGGTGGGTGTAAGCTGCCTGTCATGGCCAGCCACGGGGCCTCGGGAGGAAAACTCGGAGGCAGAGTAAAGCTATTACTACTTTTACTTCTACTTTCTTAGAGAGAGCTTAGAGAGAGAAAGAAAGATTTTTCTTCTTAGAAAGAGCTTAGAGAGAAAGATTAGAGATAGCTTCTTCTTCTTCTTCTTCTTCTTCTTCTTAGAGCTTAGAGAGAAAGATAGAGCTTTTTCTTCTTCATCTTCTTAGAGCTTAGAGAGAAAGATAGAGCTTTTTCTTCTTCATCTTCTTAGAGCTTAGAGAGAAAGATAGAGCTTTTCTTCTTCATCTTCTTAGAGCTTAGAGAGAAAGAGAGAGAGCTTGAAAGAGAGAGATTTCTTCTTTAGAGAGAGAGAGAGCTTAGCTTTTAGAGCTTCTTTCTTCTTTCTTCTTTCTTCCTCGGGAGCCTCGGCCTGACTCTGACCAGCAATTACTTCTTCTATCTGGTTTCTCTTCTGTAACCGCTCTGCCTACGTTCTGGCCGCTCTGATTCTTTTCTTCTTCTCCGAACTGAACTCTTCTTCTGACCGACCGAGCGACTGCACGACTGACTGAATGAATTCATTCTTCGTTCTCCTGACTCTGACCGCTTTCACCCGGTTATATACCTTTAGCTTTGCGGGTGCCTCACGTGCATTTACAGGTGCGTCACATACATACTTATTATCAGGTGGAACTTATGGCTTCCAGCTGACCGCAATAGCCATCTCCCTAATTGGGGCTCCTTCAGGTGGGTGCCACTGTGAACAGTGGAGGGACCCTGCTCTAAAAGGAAATCCAAACCAGCTTCAAGTGATTACACAAAAAGACATTTAGAACAAGAGTACAAGGTGTCCTTGACACATTAAGTAAGGATGGAGAAGAATCAAGAAGAGGCTAGTATTCCCGGGATCACAGAGGAATACAAAGATCAGCTGTGATTCCAAAACCCAAATCCCCAATTCCTACCCCATCTGCATAAAATTCCCACAGGCTCTGGCCGGGACCCCTCCTCACTCAGCCTTGGCCACCCTCCTTCCTCCACAGTCCCACCCACCCCCAGGATTTCAGCTCCATCTTCTTATTTCCAGAAGCGTCTGAGATTGAATGTCAACGGTAGCAACTCTGTGGAGAGTGTATTTTCTGTGTGCTTTTTAATCTTTTAAAAATTATGCAAGTCATACATCACTTTTTTTTAATGCCTACAAAAGGAAAGAAAAATGCCTAAGAATGATTTTTAAAAATTGTTTCTCAGTGGAGTTTTTCTTTCTGGAATGTGCTTTTGAAAAGCAGCACCCTCTCCCCCGCCCTGTGAGGAGACAGAGCCTCAGGAGCCGTGCATTTCTTAGGATGGGAAAACAGATTGTGGCTGCGATCATGTGACCCGGGAGGCTGAGGCCGGAGGATGGCAAGCTGAGGTCGGCCTGGGCAACTCAGCAAAACCCTGTCTCAAAATAAAAAGTGAATAGGGCTCAGGTGTAGCCCAGTGGTAGAGCATGCCCCGTTCAATCCCCAGTACAAAAAAAAAAAAAAAAAAATCAAAATACGGGGGCTGGGAGGGTGGCTCCGTTGGTAGAGTGCTTGCCTAGCATGCACAAGGTCCTGGGTTCAATCCCCAGCACTGCCAAATACATCAAATCCAATCAAATGCAGAGTGTCTCCCCACGCCCCTCCTGCAGAGCTGGACTTTGCCCAGAGAGGTCTGTCCTGTGTGTGGAGGGGAGCGAGCAGTCCAGGCGGATGCTCAGCCGCTGGCTTCCTGCGCGGGCCCATCCGTCACTGCGTCTGCTTTTGGTGCACGCTAAGTGTGGAATCCGGTCTCGTATGGCCCAGCGATGCCACCCCTCCCCGTGCACACACCTGTCTAGGGCTGACTTAGGACATCAGCAGGGGAGCTCAAAGATGAGGGAGTAGGACTTCCAAATCTAAGTCACCAGACTCACGACCCTGCTGTCCCATGCGCTGGTCTAGGCTCTGGGGAGGCCAGCAGCCATGCAGAGGTCCCCGCGGGAGCAGCCCCTGTCCCCAGCCGCACCAGTGCGCCCTCATGCACGCAGATGGGACCACCAGCTCAGGAATGACCCCCTGCCACGTCGCCTCCCAATCCGCAACCCACAGAAACTGGGAGGTAAGGCTCATTTTCATTTTAAGCTGCTAAGTCTTGAAGTGGTTTGTTATACAGAAACAGACTGTTCTAGACCACCCTCCATCTGGAGGTGGTGTTTCCTGCACCCGTGGCCCTCGAGGCTGGGGTCAGCTCCTCCTGCTGGGCTTCCCCAGCCCAGAGCGTCTCTGCCGCCTCGCCCGCGCTCTGCACTCCCTGGAGCTAGAAGGAAGGACGGCTGGGCCAGACCTGCCATCTGCGGTGACCACACGACCCAGCACCCTCCTGACCCCTCCCTAAGGGGGAAGCAGGTGCTGTTCGCAGAGATCCTGGTGGGGGCGAGGTCCGGGCAGCTCCAGGTCCCACTACCACCGCCCGCCACCCGTCCCCAGCATGCCAACCCCTCCCCGAGAGCAGCCAGAGGCAGCAGTGGAGTGGCAGCTTCCTCTGCCTGGTGCGTGGTGCAGAGGGAGGTAGCGTCTTTCTTTCCTTATCACAGATCTCTTTCCAGGCACGTCTGCACCCAGCTGGGGAGGGGAAGGGAGGAAGGATATTTTTGCTAGTCTGGTAATTTGAACAGTCTGGAGTCCTTCAGTCATCACGTGGCCGCGGGGGAGGAGCTCGGGGTTCCGAGCCCACCTCCCATCCTCAGGCCCCCAGGCCCTCAGAGGGTAGCTGGCTGGGGGGAGGGGCACACACAGAGCCACACTCACACACAGCCACACTCACACACAGGTCACATACACATAGTCACACACACACAGCCACACTCACACACAGCCACACTCACACACACACAGGTCACATACACATAGTCACACACACACAGCCACACTCACATACAGCCACACACTCACACACACAGGTCACATACACATAGTCACACACACACAGCCACACTCACACACAGGCACACACTCACACACACACAGGTCACATACACATAGTCACACACACAGAGCCACACACACAGGCACACACTCACACACACAGGTCACATACACATAGTCACACACACACAGCCACACTCACACACAGGCACACACTCACACACACAGGTCACATACACATAGTCACACACACACAGCCACACTCACACACAGGCACACACTCACACACACACAGGTCACATACACATAGTCACACACACACAGCCACACTCACACACAGGCACACACTCACACAGGTCACATACACATAGTCACACACACACAGCCACACTCACACACAGCCACACTCACACACAGGTCACATACACATAGTCACACACACACAGCCACACTCACACACAGGCACACACTCACACACACAGGTCACATACACATAGTCACACACACACAGCCACACTCACACACAGGCACACACTCACACACACAGGTCACATACACATAGTCACACACACACAGCCACACTCACACACAGGCACACACTCACACACACAGGTCACATACACATAGTCACACACACACAGCCACACTCACACACAGGCACACACTCACACAGGTCACATACACATAGTCACACACACACAGCCACACTCACACACAGCCACACTCACACACAGGTCACATACACATAGTCACACACACACAGCCACACTCACACACAGCCACACTCACACACAGGTCACATACACATAGTCACACACACACAGCCACACTCACACACACAGGCACACACTCACACACACAGGTCACATACACATAGTCACACACACACAGCCACACTCACACACAGGCACACACTCACACACACAGGTCACATACACATAGTCACACACACACAGCCACACTCACACACAGGCACACACTCACACACACAGGTCACATACACATAGTCACACACACACAGCCACACTCACACACAGGCACACACTCACACAGGTCACATACACATAGTCACACACACACAGCCACACTCACACACAGCCACACTCACACACAGGTCACATACACATAGTCACACACACACAGCCACACTCACACACAGGCACACACTCACACAGGTCACATACACATAGTCACACACAGAGCCACACTCACACACAGGCACACACTCACACACAGGTCACATACACATAGTCACACACAGAGCCACACTCACACACAGGTACACACTCACACACAGGTCACATACACATAGTCACACACAGAGCCACACTCACACACAGGCACACACTCACACACAGGTCACATACACATAGTCTCACACACACAGAGCCACACTCACACACACAGGCACACTCACACACACAGGTCACATACACATAGTCACACACACACAGCCACACTCACACACAGTCACACTCACACACAGGCACACACTCACACACACAGGTCACATACACATAGTCACACACAGAGCCACACTCACACACAGGCACACACTCACACACACAGGTCACATACACATAGTCACACACACACAGCCACACTCACACACAGCCACACTCACACACAGGCACACACACAGGTCACATACACATAGTCACACACACAGCCACACTCACACACAGCCACACTCACACACAGGCACACTCACACACACAGGTCACATACACATAGTCACACACACACAGCCACACTCACACACAGGCACACACTCACACACACAGGTCACATACACATAGTCACACACACACAGCCACACTCACACACAGGCACACACTCACACACACAGGTCACATACACATAGTCACACAGAGCCACACTCACACACAGGCACACACTCACACACACAGGTCACATACACATAGTCACACACACAGCCACACTCACACACAGGCACACACTCACACACACAGGTCACATACACATAGTCACACACAGAGCCACACTCACACACAGTCTCACACACACACACACACACACTCACTCACACACGCGCGCGCACACACACTCAGTGGGGGACCAGGAAGTGGAAGAGGAAACAGGATCCTCAGGGTGTCCTGAGATGCGGGTCTGAGCGGCTCCCTGGACTGGGAACCCTGGGAGACTCCTGGCCACACAGCTTGTTGTCACTTATTCTAGAACGAGGGCCACCTCTCATCACCTGGGGCTTTGCTCCAGACCCGGCCAGGAGCCCTTGCCCTGTGAGCGTGAGTCACCAAGTGATCCTTTCTATGATCTATGCCAAGGCGTCCGTGGGCTGGCGCGGGCCCTGGCAGCAGCCGGATGCCAGGTGGTCTGGCCCCCACTGAACCCTTACCTGCCGCAGCCCGTGGGGCCTGGCCACAGGCCGGAGCTCTCTGGCATCTCCACGGGGCACTCTGGGTACCTCCCAAGCTCCGCAGAGGCCGTGCAGGGCCGGGCGGCTTCCTCAGACTCCTGCCCCTCCCACCACCCAGGCGCCATTGGGCTGCGCCCAGGGGGACACGTGCCAGCCAGCCACTGGGTCCCCTCCTCAGATTGCCTGGGGGAGGGGTCCTCTTCCCTGGGGCCCTCCCCTGCCCCTCCAGAGAGACGCGGGTGGGTGGCCTTGAGGGATTTCTGATTTCCACGCCCCTCCCCCAGCACGGGCTTCCCTGCAGACGATGTCACTGAGCCGTCTAGATGGTCCCTTTTCCACCTTTCTCAAGGGGTGGCACCTATAGAGAATGCCACGTGCGTGACGCTGTGGGGCCTGGAGGGGTCTGGCTCCCCCTGCCTGGCCACCCGGAGGGCAGAGGGGAGAGTCTCTGGGAAGGCCTCCGCAGGGCGTCCGCGGGGCGCGGGGAACACCTGTGTCCCTCAGGAAGCCGGCTTTCACTGCAGAGCTCCGCAGCGCAGCGCGGCTCATCAATGGCCTCTTTATTCTCTGCTCTTTCTCCTTCCGGGGACAGTAAGCCTCCGGGCTCAGCCTGGAGCTGGAAAGAGAGCAGGCCAGGCTGAAGTGGGGAGGGGAAGCCCACAGGCGTGGCTTTGTGGGAGGGGGCCCTCCTGCAACTGTAGCGAGGAGACTCCCTCCGCGGGCTTGCTGGCCAGTCCCCGGCAGCCGCAGCCAAGCCCACCCTCCAGGACCAGCTCTGTGGCCCAACTGCCCTCCACAGAGGAAGGATCCTGTTACCTACAGGGCTTTTGTTTTGCTGAGTGGCTTATGCAAATGTGGGGCCAGACTAGTGGCTCTGGGCAGGAAGGGGAGAGGGCACCGCCTGCCTTTCCAGCCACCCCAGAAGGCTCCCCACTAATCTCCAGGGATTAACCTTGCTTGTTCTTGAACTTGATGCAAATACAATGATGCAGCTTGTACCCTACCGCATCAGGCCCGGGAGGCTCACCCGCGGTGCTGCAGGTAGCAACACACCTGGAATTGAGGAGTGCATTCAGTTTTGGTCCTGGGGGTTGCACCCAAGCCTTGTGCGTGCCAGGCCGGCGCTCGGAGCCACTGAGCTGCATCCACAGTCCTTTCTCTTTTTCTTGGGGTGCTGGGGTTTGAACCCAGCAGCGCTCTGCCACGGAGCTAAACCCCAGCTCTTTTTGTATTTTGCATTTTGAGGCCCGGTCTCTAGGTTGCCCGGGCTGACTCTGAACTTGGGAGGCTCCCCCCTCGGCAGCTGGGGAGCTGTGTGCTCCCCACTTGGGCTTACCTGGGATTTACCTGGCCCCCCAGGCTCCACCTGGGTCATTCCCATTTTGGCTGTTGCCAAGCTTTTCGTGGACATCCTTCCTGTCTCTTGTTATGTGGGGATTTTTTTCTTTTTTATACTCTCCTTAAAGTATCATTTGCTTCTGATGAAAGTACTACATGTTCATTTTGGAGATGGAATGTCTAAAAGTGTAGCTCCTAAAACCCCACCATGGAGGGACCCCCAGTTTTGCACTTGACTTTTTTTTTTTTTTTTTTTTTTTTTGGTGGTACTAGGGATTGAACTCAGGGGCACTGGACCACTGGGCCACACCCCCAGCCCTTTTTTGTATTTTTATTTTAGAGACAGGGTCTCACTGAGTGGGCTAAGTGCCTCGCCATTGCTGAGGCTGGCTTTGAACTCGCGATCCTCCTGCCTCAGCCTCCCAAAGTGCTGGGATGACAGGTGTGCGCCACCGCGCCCGGCTTTGACTTTTTCTCTTGAAACAACAGGAGCATTTTTTCCTCCTCATCACCTACAGAAGGTCTCAGCCTCTTCTTCCTCTGGGCCTCCTTTCGTGTCTGGGACCATGGTTGGGAGGTTTTACCCAGGAGAGATGCAGAGGCCACCGGCCTCACACAGATGCAGCCTGTCTTACGTGCAGAGGGCAGGTGCTGCCCCCAAGGCTGGGGGGACTGTCACAAGCCGCAAACCGAGTGTGTGTGTGTGGGGGGGGGGGGATTGGGAAGCAGAGGCAGAGAGGGGAAGGAAGCAGCCTCAGGACAGCCGCAGGACCAACGGGGCCTCCAAAGCTCGGAAAGCCAGTCCCTCCCTCTCCCTGTACAAACATGAGCGTCCTCTGCTCCAGGGCTTGTTGGTGCTCGTGTTTGCTGAGGCTGTTTGATCGTGAATCTAGGTGCTTGACTCTCGCTCCGCGCCTCGGTTTCCTCACCTGTGAAGTGGGCTCCTGGCCACCCCTCTCTCCAAGCGCAGTTTCTCAAGCTGAGCACTGTTAACAGAGCTGGCTCAATCTTGGCTTGTCCTGAGCATTGTAGAATGTTCAGTAGAATCCCAGCCTCTGCCCGCGAGGAGCCAGCCCAGCTGGGGCAAAAACATCACCATACACTAGCAAGTGTCCCTGGCTAGGGGGCAAAATAACCCCCCATTAAAAATCACAGCTCTAGAGCTCTAGTCTTGCACGGTGGCACGTGCCTGTAACTCCACCAGCTTGGGAGGCTGAGGCAGGAGGATCGCAAGTTCAAGGCCAGCCTCAGCAATTTAGCAAGGCCCTAAGCAACTAAGCAAGGCCCTCTCTCTGAATAAAATATAAAAGGGGTTGGGAATGTGGCTCGGTAGGTAAGCTCCCCTGGGTTCAATGCTGAGTACCAAAAAAATTAAAATAAAATAAAATAAAATAAAAATCACTGCTCTGGAGGCCCCGCGGGTGTCACGTGAGATGACTCATGGAAGGAGCTCAATAAACCTCTGCCGTGGCTATCTATGAGGAGGCCCCTGTGAAGGAAATGGGCACTTACAAAACCCTCAGGGAGAAAGGGAGTCAGGACGGTCCAATCTCCACCCCCCTGCCTGCCCAGAGCAAGCCGTCCAAAGTAACTGACCAACTCCTCCCATGACCTGGCCCTGCTCAACCCTGTAAAACTCAGACCTGTTGTGGCCCTCACCGGTTCCCTCTTGAAAATGTGCTTCTCCCTGCTTGATGAAGCATCGCTGATCCTTGCTGTGTTTCTTTTCGTATTCTCTTTCATTCGCTTCCACCTGAATGGCGTGGACTTGTGGCCAGGGCCCCTTTCGTACACCCATTTGCTTGTTTATTATGCCATCATTATTTTCCTTTGCATCTTCTCACTTTTTGAAGTGCCTCGTTTAGAAAGCCTATTATTTTCTTTTTCTTTTTACAAAATAATGGAGATGCCCTTCTCTGTAGATACAAGTATCAGAAATACAGCTCAGAAGTACTGGCATTTACAAGTGGCTTTGAAAGTGGAGAATGTCAAAGACGTGTAAATCAGACTCTCCCGTGACACAAGAGTGAGCCTTTCTAAAAGCTTTCGCAACCAGGAACTGATTGGCTGCTGACCAAGTGTTCCAGCACTGCCCAAACCCAGGTCTGAGTCCACTGTTTGCAGAGGTCTGGATGGTGACACCACACAGTCGGAATGCACGGGTGTCATGGCTTGGATATGCGGAGTCCCCCAAAAGCTCATGTGTGGACCATGCAGGAACGTTCAGAGCTGAAATGACTGGGTTATGAGAGTTGACCTTTAGTCAGTGGATTAATCCACTGATGCGGATTAACAGGGTGGTAATGTAGTCAGGTGGGGAGTGACTGGATGGCGTGGGTCACTGGGGTTTCTATTTTGTCCCTGGTGAGTGGAGCACTCCCTGCTTCCTGGTGGCCATGTCCTGGGCTGCTTTCCTCTGCCACGCCCTTCTGCCTTGATGTTCTGTCCCACCCTGGGTCCAGACCTACAGAATTGGCTGAGCAGGGACCAAACCTCTGAAACCAGGAGCCAAAATGAACTTCTCTTCCTCTTCGTTGCTCTTGTCAGGTCTTTTGGTGACAGCAGAGCACAACCCGGGTTTTGCTTGTTTCTGGTTGATGGGAGGAAGGAGGCGATTCTGTGAACAGGAAGCCTGAGGAAGAGCCGCTGAGCAGGGGTGCCTGCCGGGGAGGGACCTCCGTGTGGCTAGAGGGCCCACCCAGGTCTCCCCTCTACAGAAGGGTGCAGGTGGTTCCAGGTCGCCTCATGCCAGAGCGCCTGGCCACCAGCAGCCACAGGGAACACCACTGTGTGTGACCAGAACCTGTTCCCTGACTTCTTCCCAGGCTGCCCTGGGCCCTGGGCCCAGGTCGGGGCTGTCACTGTCTTTGGCTCAGTTTTTGCCCTGAGTCTACCTGAAGCCGTGCTGGGGAGCAGGGACGGCAAGGCTTTGTTTTTTTTTTTTTTTTTTTTTTTTGGTACTGGGGATTGAACTCAGTGGCACTCGACCACTGGGTCACATCCCCAGCCCTTTTTTTGTATTTTATTAGAGACAGGGTCTCACTGAGTTGCTAAGTGCCTCGCCATTGCTGAGGCTGGCTTTGAACTCGTGATCCTCCTGCCTCAGCCTCCCAAAGTGCTGGGATTACAGGCGTGCGCCACCGCGCCCGGCACGGCAAGGCTTTGAGTCCTACTGCGTGGTCACTGCGATGAAGCCGGTCAGTAGTTCGTCCAAAGGGTTAGCACTGCAGAGGTGAGGCTCGCAGCCACGCCCACAGCCCACAGCCACGCCCACTCCTGACTACAGTCACGCCCACAGCCACGCCCACTCCTGACTACAGCCACCCCAGGGTCCAAAGCCACGCCCACACACATGACCACAGCCACGCCCACGACCCACAGCCACGCCCACACGCCTGACTACAGCCATCCGTCCAAAGCACACCCACCCGCAGGCCACAGCCACACCCATATATTTATCCGCAGCCACGCCCACCACCCAGCCAAGGCCACAGTCTCTGGCTGCTCTGAGGCCCGCGCAGCCACACCCCTTGCCGCTGCCAACCCCGCACACACATTCCTTCTCACAGCTGCCCTCCACTGAGTGGCTGCCACCAAGTTCCTAGGGAATGACTCACCCAGACTCTAACTTTTGGGGAAATCTGATGCTAGTTTGTTTGGATGTTCCAAAGGCTGGTGTGGCAAGAGGCCAACAGATTTGACACCTGGACTCCTGGGCTCTCAAAACTCCACATTCAAGCTGGGCAGGGTGGCCACTCCCTGTACCCCCTGCCACCTAGGGAGCAGGGCTGGGGCAGGAGGATCACAAGTCCCAGAGGTCAGTCTCGGCAACTTAAGACCCTGTCTCAAAATAAAAAAGGGCTGGGGAGGTGGGTGGTCCAGCCATCAAGCGCCCCCGGTTCAATGCCCAGTACGGCCTAAAGGAAAACGAAAGGAGACTCTACATTGAAAACTGTGCCCTGGGGGAGTCGCAGTGGCCGCCGCGCGATCCCAAGGCCTCTCTTTTCCTGGCCTCCGAGGGAGAGCGCCACCACGGGCTGCCTGGCACTGCGTTCCATCTCTGCAGGACATTTGGAGTGGCACTCCAAGCACGCTGGCCCTCCACATTGTCCTGTGCAGCCTAATAAAGCTTCATTTTCTCTGCTGTTCCTCTGCCACCAGAGTTCCTCACTCGGGCGAGCCTTGCGGGGCCAGCAGAGCCCTGAGAGCCGTGTCCATGAGGTCACAGCCTGTGTCTGCCCCTTCCTTGTTTATAGGACAAAAATCATGAGTCGGGCAATGTCCTCATTCTTCTCTCTCACCCCACCAGACTCAGCCTCGCAATTGACAGCGTCTCCTCCCTCTGGCTGCCGGGGAGGGATTCTTTTAGGCTGCGGAGAATGGGCTGCTCTATATGATGACGAGATGGGGGTGCGAGGGGAGTGTGTCAGTGAGCCTTCAACTTCAAGTGCTCCGAACCACCTGGGAGCTCTTTGAAATGCAGATTGATCGGTGGGTCCCCGCTGTAGCCGGAGGTCCTGCATTTCTAACAAGTTCCTCTGTGAAGCCAGCACCCCTGGTGCCCAGACCATGCTTGGCAGGGGTGTAGAGGCCCAGGGCTTGGCTCCCAGGGCTGTAAAGGACCAGGCGTCGGGAGGTTTGCACTGGAGGCTGGAGAGAGTTCCATGCAGCAGCTTTGGCCTTGAGAGAAACCGAGAGGAAGAGGGACATTTGGGGTTGGTGTTGTCACAGTCAGTGTTTGGCTGTCCTGCTTCAGACAGGGCCCAGCCGCCAGCCCCGCTTCTGCCACCTGCTCTCCGCTCCTGTGTGGTAGAAGGTGAGCGGCCACGTCCCCGAGCAGCAGAGAGAGATTGTTGACCATGTTCTGCTGCCAAGAACCTTCTGGAGATTCTAGGTGCCTCGTGGCTTCCGGCCGACTCTCCAGCCCTCGCGCGGCTGAGAGCACAGCCTTCCAGGAATTCCCTCCTGCCGGAGATGGGCCAGAGTCAATTTCTGATGCTTGTAATCAAATCAGCCAGCATAACATCTTGACCTATTTTGAAACAATGTTTCATTTCCAGATTCTGAGTGTGTGTGTGTGTGAAAGAGAGGGAGGGAGGGAGGGAGAGGGAGAGACAGAGACAGAGGGAGGGAGGGAGGGAAGGAGAGAGAAAATTATCAAGCTCCTGCGCTACTCTGAAGATGGGACTGCTTTTTGGGACTGCTTTTATAGAGGTTGCACAAGGCATCACTGCCTAGCACTGTGCCTGAGAGACAGAAAGTAGGTGCTCAATTAATGGCCACAGAAAGAATGAGCGGTCAGAGCATCCACATTTGACCTCCAGCATCTGTCAGCTGCCCCTGCGCCTGGGGACACATTCGTTGGCCTAATGTGTCCCTGAGCACTAAAATAGCAACAGCTGATAGGCAAATGGAGACCGGCTGGTAGTAGGCTGCCTACTAACACAATGTTCACCTTTTCCTCTGGTTTCCTTTATACACACACCCTAGGAATTAAACCCAGAGACTCTTTACCACTGAGTGGCATCTCCAACTGTTTTTGAGACAAGTTCTCGCTACATTGCTTAGGGCCTCATTAAGTTGCCGAGGCTGGAAGGCTGGGAGGCTGGCCTCCAACTTGCAATCTTCCTGCCTCAGGCCCCTGAGTCGCACGCAGTCTCTCCCTGTGTCCTAAAAAGTGAACGCTGCCCGAGGGTCAGAGTGCAGCAGCCTGAAGTTTGTTCCGTGAGCCTGTTCCAGTTGGATTCATATTCCCACTCAGCCTAGGGGGTGGCTCGTGCCTGCAGGGCCCGCTAGGTGGAAGGCCGCGGCGGGAGAATCGCTTGACCCCAGGTGTTCCGGATCAGCCTAGGCAACATAGCAAGACCCCGCTTTAAAACTAATCCCATGCAAGCACTGTGGCGTGTCTAGTTGAGGCACTGCCCCTAAGGAAAACCAAATTCTTTGTGTCGTACTATAAAGATCAATACCCCAAACCGTGGGGCAAGAAGATCTTAGTTCAAATCCATCTTGGCTGCCCGGTGAACTCGCTGTCCTTGGCCAGGCTCCCAGAGCCTCAGTGTGCCCATCTGTGAGATGGGCTTGGTATTAACATCTGCCTCCGTGGGCTTTTGTGCCCATTCAGTAAGACAGTGCAAATGAGTGGCTAGGATTCACCCCCCACCCCTGCACTTAACAGGGCACCCAGAACTTTCCCAGCAGTCAACAAAGCCAGAATACATCCTTTCTTTTCCCCACTCTCTGACAGAAGATGTTTAGAAAGCATTTGCTCTAATGGTGATGAAAAGTAGATAGACACACTCGGGGAAGAAAAGACAAACAGAAAGAAAACATACTACGGTCGTTGACGCTGGTCTCTGTGACATCATACGTAGTTTTTATTTTCTACTTGGGGCTCTCTTTGTTTTCCAGATTCTTTTGCAGTGACATCGTATCTTACTTTCATGACCAGAAGATAGCACTGACAAATGCTACCTTTAAAGAGATGGAAAACTGGACGAGATGGCGCTCAATTGTAATCCCAGCGAACTGGGAGGCTGAGGCAGGAGGACTGCGAGTTGAAAGACAGCCTCAGCAACTGGAGGCTGAGGCAGGAGGATCCTGAGCTCAAAACCAGCCTCAGCAACTTATGGAGGCCCTGTCTCTAAACAAAATATTAAAAGGGCTGGGGATGTGGTTCAGTGGTTAAAAGATTTAAAAAAAAAAAAAAGATGAAAAATATTGAAACAAACTACAAACTTGCAGCATAATTTTGTAGGAACTGAATTAAAAAAAAAAAAATCCCAGTGAGATGGAGAAATAAGATGTTTTCTGGTCAAGAGCGTGTGGGGAGGGAAATGACATCAATCTGGGTTTGTGTCAGCTCGGGTGACAAATCATAATGAGAAATGAAAGTCTAGTGGGGGTGAGTGGGGCTGACCCCATGGTGGCATTTGCCTGGTGAATCATCAAGTTGGAAATGACCCAGGAGGGCTTGTCCCGCCTCCCGCCCAGGGAAGTTGTCCCGCGACCCGTGAGCACGGCCCTATTTCTCAGCCCTCTAGGAACTCAGGCCCCCGTGGCCTTCCTCCTACACTCCTGGCAGCTCCCATGAGCCTCTGCAGGTGACCTCCACTGGCCATCTTCTGCCTGGAGGAGGCTGGGGTTGTCCCGGATGGTGCCCACTCCTCCGGGTCTGTGGACCAAATCGAATGCACCTGGAAGTCAGTTTTGTCGATTGCAAAATAAGGGCGGGAAGGCCTGGCAGAGCCCAGTGTCAGGGTCCACGTGCCACCGTGTGTGTCCCCCTGGTGGGACAGGTGGAACAGACGGAGCCCCCCATTTGGAGCTAAGGGTCCCTGGGGAAGTGAGGCGCCTAGGAGTGGGGAGCAGGGGGGGCGGAGAGGAAGGTGTCCTGAGAAACAGGGGGCGGCCTGGTGGCCCAGAGCAAGCCCAAAGCCCAGAGCCGGGCCACGTTGAGTCTCAGGTGACCTGCTCTGTAGGACCATGCGGCCCCTGCATTGTGCACAGGGACTCCAGGGAGCGAGCCTCGTGCTGGTGACGGTGTGGGACTTGGAAGCAAGGGCGGATGGGACAGCAGCAGGAAACGGCTGAGGGCCACGTGAGAGCCACCAGGACTGCAGCCCTCACTGACCAGGAGGGATGGCTTTCTGGAGATCAGTGCCTTTTGAAGCGAGGTGTCACGTGCCGCCACGGGCCAGCCCTGTTCTCTCGGTTCACGGAGGGCGAGGCTGCTGCTCACTGACCTCGGGAGAAGGTGGGGCTCCCCGAGGGGGCGGGGCGAGGTGGCCCCGGGCTAGTGGGGTGTGATTGCTAGGGCAGCGAGGCCACTGACGCAAGCTGGGGTTTGTGTCCGTGCCTTCGTGTTACTATAACAAAACACCACAAACCAGGTGATTTATAAATAAGAGAACTCCAATTCTCAGACTGCTCAGTGCTGGGAAGCCCAACGTCAAGGTGCCAGCAGGTTCCGAGTCTGGGGAAGGCCAGTCTCTGCTCCCAAGGCGGCCCCTGGGAAGCCCCTTTTCACAGAAGGGGCGGAGCTGCCTCCACCTCCACACCTTCTAGAAGGCTCCACCTCCCACACCTGTGCTTTTCCAACACAGGACTGTTGGGGACACAGTCAGACAACTCGGTGTCCTAAAAGTCCTGGACAGCTCCTGCAGCCACCCTGGGGCCACATCAATGAGCCACCGCTCAGCCCCCTCCCCTCTGCCTGTGAGAGAGCGGCCTGTGGTGTCAAATTAAAAGCCCTCCCGGGGCGTGGAGACTCTTATTGCTCCCTCACCCACAGGCCAGGCCACTTCATCATGACAGGAAATTAAATTGGTGGAGAGTGAACGGTTCCCTCCGACACCAAGCTGGTCCCTAAGCCTTCCTAGATGGCCACACAGCCCAGGGGCCGGTGACGGGCGGCGGCATAGCCCCACGTTGACTGGCAGCTCAGTGTCTGCAGGTCGGGGAGGGGGTGGCTGGCTGGTGGCCGTGGCCTGGAGTTGCTCCTGAGGTTGAGTCCAGGTGCCATCAGGGCCACCGTCTTCTGGAGGTTTGGAGCTGGAGGTGGCCTCCAGGTGGCTTGCTCACGAGGCTGGCACACCGGCAGGAGGCCGTGGTTCCCGGCTCCACGGTCCTCTCCCAAGGCCACTGGAGTGTCCCCGGACACGGTGCCTGGCTCCCCCAGAGTGAGGGAGCCGAGAGGCAGAGTCCTGTGCAGAGTGACCCAGCCTCAGGGGACACGCTGTCCCTTCTGCAATCTCCTACTTGTCACAGAGGCCAGCCTCGCTCACTGTGGGCAGGGCCACCCAGGGTGGGAATACCTTGGAGGTGATGATTATTTGGGGCCACCGGAGGATGGCCACAGGGACGAAACTGAGACCGGCCATGGTTTCTCGTTGTTTTCTTCCTTCCACCCGGGTCTGCAGCGGACCGTTTCCAGCCGCACGACGGCTCGGAAGTGAGGCCGACTCCCGTGGCGCCTGAGCGTGCCTTCACCCCCGAGAGCTGCGGCTGCCCCGAGGATGAGGAAACCAAGACGCAGAGACGGGGACGCTTTGCGCAGAGCCCCCAGAGCTCTGCACGGCTGCGAGCAGGACCCGGGGACCGTGGCACTGCCTGGGCCAGGCCCTCCACCCACCAGTCAGCGGCCACTCAGCCTCCAGGACACCCTGTGCCCGTCTTCCGAGCAGGTGTGCATCAGCGAGCGCCTCTGGCGGAGCAAGGCAGATACTTTTTTTTTTGAATCTTTAATTTTTTTTTATTACACAGGTGACCCACGTTTATTAAAGAAAAGTTGCAAAGAAGAAATGACTAAGGAGGAGGGGAAAAAAGGCAGGAAGAACATTGCCCTGGGGGCTGGGGTGGTGGCTCAGCGGCAGAGCGCTCACCCGGCACGTGCACGGCCCGGGTTCGATCCTCAGCACCACGTAAACATAAATGCACCGCATTGTGTACAACTAAAGCAAATAAATAAATATTAAAAAAAAAAAAAAAAAAGAACATTGCCCTGGCCTTCTCCCGCCTGGGTCGGGCTCCGCCAGGGTCTCTGTGAGAAGGAGAGTCGCGGCTTTGAACGCCACTCCTCTAAGGGCAGCTGCAGGGCAGGCGCTAAGGAAGCCCCCACTCGGCTCACCCGCCGGGAAGAAGGGTGTGAAGCGTGTTCTCCTGAATACAGGCGCGCGCAGGTGTGCCCAGGTGTGCCCAGGCGTGCCCACGGCACACCTGGACGCTCCTGGTGCTTCTCTGCCCAGATGCGGAGGCCGGCAGGCCAGCAGCCAGCCACGTTGGCGGGGAATCTATCACAGGCTTGGAGGAGTGTCCCCTCCAGTCACAGGCAGCTCTGGCCGGGGTGGCGGACGTGGCCCGCCCTGCCGTCTGGCTCCAGTTCCGTGCGGGAGGAGCTCGGGTGAGTTTGATTCAATCCATCTGGCATCCTGAGCCCCCGCGGAGCCCGGGTCCTGGGGTGCTTCCAGGGCTCCCTGAGGCCCCTCTTATCATGTTCCCTACACGTGCAATGTCACATTTGTGACTGTCTCCCCTGAGGCTCGTCCAGCCAGATCAGCCCAGAGAGGCGGCTCCTCCGCCTGTCCCCCGCACCTGCCTCTCGGCACCGCCCGCGTCTGGGAGGCTGTTTGCAATGAACCCACTGCAGGCTTGGGGCGCTCACAGGCGTCCCATCTAGAAGGAGCCAGACCCCTACTGCAGTCAGAGTGCAGGGCACCTCCTCTGAGAGCTCTCGGTGACTTGGGACCCCAAAGTCAGGTTGCCGCCCCTGGAGACCTGAGAGCCGGTCTTACCTTCTTCCAGGAGCTGCGAGCACCCTCCTGCCGTGTCCGCCCGCTCTGAGCTGAACCAGAGGGAACGCAGCCCCCGGGTCATGGTCCCCAACTGCAGCGTCTAGAGGTTGGCTGCAAGCGCAGCGTCTGAGGCACCGAGTGTCGCGGCAGATGGGAGTGGGAACCGCGGGCCAGGCCGTCTGTGGTGCAGCCGTGTGAGCGTGGGGGGGGGCTTTTGTGGCTGCCCCTGGGCCTCAGTTTCCTCATCTGTGAAATGGGGATGACGGCCGACACGCACCGTGCAGAATGGTGGTGTTTAACTGAGATGGGAGCATTGTCACACGTCACCCCGCTCGACTGTGTCCTTCCCCCCTTGAAGAGCACCTCCCTTCCCCTTGGAAACCAGAAAGCAGGGCCGGCGCGTGGCCCCAGGGTCTTTGTATGCGGAGGGCCTTGAGGACACCTGGACACGTCTCCAGGCTCGGGTCCGATGGTCCCCGGGGAGCCCCAGGAACACGCCCCTGCACCCCCAGGCTGGAGAGCCGTCCAGGGCGCAGGGCACGCTCCACACTCTGCCCTCCTTTCTTCTTTAGCTTGGGCCGGGGCAGGGGATCCTTCCATAGTAGGGGGTCCACATTTTGGGGAGGCCGAGGTTGCAGATGGTAATTCGAGGACCAGGACATGATGGCAGCTGCTGCTGCCATCCCTTTCTCCTGCCCTTGGTGGCTTCTTCCCTGTGCCGGGGCTCTCTTGCTGCAGGTGACTCCTTCCCCTCAGAATGGCCCACCCACACTTGGGGACCGTCTCAATCCTGGAGCCCTAATTGCTTTGCCGATCAGACCGTGTGAATAGCTCCTGGGACACCCCATGCTAAACGTGACAGCTGACAGCCACTTAGGGTGCTTTCGGAAGGTGCCACATGCATTCTCTGGGCTGAAGGACTAGAAACTGTTCCCACCCCGACTGCAGGGTCTTGTGTCTTCCCGCGGAACATCCACAAGTGCTCAGGTGCCATCTCTGGTCTAGATCGACCCTCCAGGGCCCCTTTCCTGGATGAGAAATCTAGAGTTCTACGGGGTGAAAGAACTTTTTCAAAGTCTCAGGGTGACTTTGAGGCAGGACCTGTGTTGGGGGGCAGATCTTCTGTCCTCTTTCCTATTGCCTGTCGCTAATTCCAGAAACTCCGGAGGCTGAGACAGGAGGATCGCGAGTCCAAAGCCAGCCTCAGCAACTTAGGGAGGCCCTAAGCCACTCAGTGAGACCCTGTCTCTAAATGAAATACAAAAAAGGGCTGGGGATGTGGCCCAGTGGTCGAGTGCTCCTGAGTTCAATCCCGGGTACCAAAATAAATAAGTAAATAAAATAACCCCGGGGAGCCCAGCGGAACTTGAGAGCTGTGTTGTTTTTCTGATGCTAACTTTGGGGCGAGTGTCGAGACTAGGATAGAAAGCTCATCCAGCGTCTGTGTCTGCTGGTTTCCAGACCCTCCTCCCACAGCCACACCATGCAGATGTGGCTCGGAGCTGTTTGTCACCCCACTCACCCCGCAGGAGCCATCGCTGGGGACCTGGGACCCTCCCTGTCCGTCTGTCCGCAGGCAGAGGGCTCCCTGGGAGCCTGGCCTTGGCTGAGGAGGCCCAGCGTCAGCCGCCTGCTTCTGCCGCCTGGTCGCTGCCCGCTGCTGGGACACATCACTGGACCCCACGCACGGCTGAACTCCGACCCTGTGCCCCGCAGTGGTCCCAGGAGGCCAGCCAAGCCAGGCGGTGCCCACGCTCTGCGCACGCAGCCCCCTTCTCCCACGCCCCCAGCTCCAGCGCAGAGGCCTTGGCGGTGGCGGCGGGGCTGCCCTGGCCGCAGCCCACACGCTGCCCCGCCGCCACGACGGCCCCTGTCCGGGCTCTGCAGAGGGCTGCGGGCGAAGCTGCGCTCGGGAGGTTGAGCAGGCGTCCCTGTCACCTTCAGCACTGACAAAAAGTGTCCCTTACTAAGACACCAGGAAGGTAAGCACCTGCCTGCAGGTCCAAGACCCGGAAGCAAGCGGGTCGCCCCAGCAAGCAGAAGGCAGGCCCGAGGGGCAGGTCCCCCTTCACGTGGCACAGAAGCCTGTGAGCTCTGTCCTCGGGGCCCAGCTTCACAGGACCTGGTGGCCTTCCCAGGAGAAGGTGGTGGCCCCCCTGTGCTCCTGGGTAGGTTCACGTGGGGTCCAGGGTCAAATGACCCTTTGGATTAAGACCAAGGGGTAGTTCAGTCAGGCTTGTGAGAGGCGGTTACTTTGATTAAAGGGACCATGTCTAATAGCCTTTGGTGGTTTTTTATATCCAATCGGAGCAGACCACATGCTGGGCCTTGGTGGAATCAGGGGCCATGGATGGTTCAGGGAAGAAGGGGTTTAGCAGAAGAGAAGACGCATGAAACCCACTGAAGAGAGAGTGACCAAGACTCCGAGCTGAACAGCCACTGGGAGGCAGGCACTGTGGGGCACGCGGGTGGGTCCAGTTGCTTGGGAGGCTGAGGCAGGAGGACTGCAAGTTCGAGGCCAGCCTCAGCAAATTAATGAGACCCAGTCTCGAAAGAAAAAATAAAAAGGTCTGAGGACGTAGCTCAGGGGTAAGGGTGAAGCACTCCTGGGTTCTATCCCAGGGTCCAAAAGAAAAAGACGTCTAAGCGTGCACAATGAGAAGCCATTCAGATCCAGGGGTAAGCTTCCCTCCGGCTCCGGGCCTCTCACCTGGAACTGTCCACCTACTAAAGACGGGCGTGTCCACAGCTGCAGGCTCCACCCCCCCCCCCAGGCTCCTTCACTTCAGCCCCCGGAAGGGACTCCTCCCACACACCTCGTCCTGAATGCCAACCCAGACAGCTTTAAATTTGCAGGAGAGAATTTGATTGGCTTGGTGTGATCATGTGTCTGGCTCTGGTCCAATCAGCTGCATGTAGGCCAAGTCGGGTCACGTGATCTGGAGGGCTGGCTTTTCCAGGTGACACACGGAGCCGGAAGGCCCAGAGAGAAACTTCCAGGGCATTGAACCGGCAACAGCACGTGTCTCTCTGCAGCTTCTCTCCTTCCCAGTCTGCACGCTCTGTAAGGGTAGAGGACAGAGGCTGCTCGGTTTAAAGTGTGCGTGCGCGTGCGCATGCGGCATGCCCACTCCCAACCATGCATACTTTTTTTTTTCTTGTCGTAGGGGTGGACCCCAACGGTTCACGCGTGCTAGGCAAGCACTCTGTCGCTGAGTTACATTCCAGCCCTTTTTATTTTGAGACTGGGTCTCACTTAGTTGCTCAGGCTGGCCTCAAACTTGGGATCCTCCTGCCTCAGCCTCCTGGAGTAGCTGGGATGACAGGCATGTGCCACCCCACCTGGCAACCATACTTTCAACAGTGTTGACCATCACCCGTCTGGGTGCTAAAGCGAAAAAGGGCTCAGAGAGGCTGACCCCTCTTGGATTCTTTATTCCAGCACTGCCTGGGTTAATAACAGCTCTCGTTTATTGTACATTTTCCACAGGGCAAGCATTATGTAAAGTGATTTATGCATTATTAACCCACATATCCCTTATGCTAATCCTGTGAGGAAACTGGAGTTCAGAGAAGTCAAGTAACTTGCCCAAGGACACACAGTTCCAAAGGACGGTGGCCAGTTGGCAGCCTAAATCGTAGAGCAGCTCTGTTAAGCAGTCTGCCAGCCTTTCTCTGGTACCGTGAGGCGCTGTGAACAAGGCTCAGAGGAGGTGTTGGCTGGGTCAATGCCGATTTTGTGGAGCTAAACAAAATTGTTCGGTGCTACCAGTTTGTCAAAGCTGTTCGAATGGGGCCTTGGGCCTTTCTTGATCCTGAGGTTTCCTCTTGATTGGATCTTTCCAGCTGAGCTGCAGGATCCAGCCGTCCACCACAGGAGTCCTCAGAAGCTCCCCTTTCCCTGGGAGCTGGGTGAGCCTGTGTCCCCAGCTTCCTTCCGAACCTAGGTCGGGTGGCCAGTTTTCCCTGTGCCTTCGAGGCGGGGTGAGACCAGCCTGGCCCCAAACACGGAGCCACACGCTCCTCCCAGCTGGCCTCCCCCTCCCCAGCCACAGGCCCAGCCCCACTGCAGGGCCCATCCTGGAAATGGCAGGGGAAGAAGCAGGAACTGGTGGCGAGACAGGCCGGGAAGGCCGCAGGTGTCTGGGAGCCTGGCTGGTCTCTGGGTTTCCTCTGAAAGGAGGTTGGGCCTCTACCCAGCCCCAGCCCTGCAGCCGGCCGAGGGCAGGAGTCTCTGCGGCCTCCTTACTATGACTGTGCCACGTGTTCCCGTGGTTTTAATTATGTATGTGTGAAATGCATCTGAAATATATTTGGAATACATGCATTGGAATATATTTGGATCAGAATTAGGATTTTAAGAGGGAGAAAGACTGTGAGTTTCTGAGTCTCCTTCCTCCTCTTCTCCAAGGGTATCATGCACATCCAGGGGCTCATTTGGTCCATGGAGAGGTTCCTGGGTGACTTTTACCTGGGTGCCAAAGGGTGCTGTTTAGACATGATCCGTCTGGAGGGACTGGTGGGTTCAAGTCTCATCTCCGCCACTCACCGACCGAGTGACCTCAAACAAATTGCTTAAATACTCTGGAGTCTGTTTTCTTTTTTTGCCCCTGGTACTGAGAATTGAGCCCAGGGGCTTAACCACTGAGCCACATCTCCAGTCCTTTTAATTTTTTTTTATTTTGAGACAAGTTCTTGCTCCGTGGCTGAGGCTGGCCTCCAACTTGCAATCCTCCCGCCTCAGCCTCCCGAGTCTCCGTGATGACAGGTGTGTGCCACTGTGCCCTACTCAAAACCTGCCTTTTCCCATCTGTGAAACAAATAATGCTTCTTTGTTACATCATCTTGAGGTTCCATGAGCTGATGCACTCAGACGCTCGACACAGAGCCCAGTCGGAGCACCCAGGAAAGCCAGCTCGCGTCTCATGAGGCAAACCTGGACTCCTACTGGGAACTTGCTGACCATGGAGATGACTGGGGGCCTCTTTGGTTGGAGGCCTCCTCCTTCCTCCAAGTAAATGCCCTGAGGTCTGCGCACTGTCCCCGGCTCCCGTCCATGCCACTGCTCCACGTGGATACCCTAAGCACGCTTAGCAACCTCACTCCCCAGGTCCCAGGTGATAGATAGGCTTGGGCCGATGGGCCACCTCCCCCATGGGAATTTCCGTGAGGAGCAACCTGGTTTCATTTTCCCCAGGCAGGAGCCAATCAGCTTAGAGGTTGCTCTGTTCCCCAGGCAGGAGCCAATCAGCTTAAAGGTTGCTCTGTTCCCCAGGCAGGAGCCAATCAGCTTAAAGGTCGCCCTGTTCCCTGGGCAAAGAGCCAATAGCATTAAAGGTCGGTCTGGCACACCCCCCACCAGAAATCCCTACTTAAAGCTCCTGCCTGCCCTGAGCTCCGACACAACAGCTCCTCCCTGCTGAGAGGAGGCAGCTGCTGTGACAGCCCCAGACCCACCGTCTCCAGCCAGTCTCCAGCCTGACGGCAGCTGCCCCAGCTGGCAGCCCCAGAGACCACAGCCTGCACGACCAGGCGCCCACCCTCCGTCCAGAGCTCGCACACTCCGCTCTCCCTGACTCCTCCCTCCCCGTAGTACTTTACCTCCGGCCAGCCATAAAGGCTGGTGAATGAACCTCTTGGCTGCACGGTTGTCTCCCGTGTGAGTTTTGCCCTTCACCAGGGACGCTGTGTTGGAGCTCGAGCCGGTCAACAGAGGTGCAGAGCTGGAAGGAGGGGCTGCCCCCTGGAGCTGCTTTGTTTGCAAATTCACGTGGGGAAATGAAATACCGAGAGGCAGGGCGCACACAGAGGACCCTCCTGCCGCCTGCTCTCCACTCCCACCTGCCACTGCTGCTGCCTCCCGGTATTACGAAATCTCCTGCGAGGAGGCAGAACGTAGCCGTGTGCTTGCAGATGCAGGGTGTAGACAGCCCTGGGTTTGGTGCTGACCAAGAGACTCTGGGCGGGGCTGGGGTTGTGGCTCAGCGGCAGGGCGCTCGCCACATACGTGCACGGCCCAGGTTCGATCCTCAGCACCACGTAAACATAAATGCATTGCATTGTGTACAACTAGAGTAAATAAATAAACATTAAAAAAAGAGAGAGAGAGACTCTGGGCACGTTATTAGACCTCTGTGCACCTTGGGAACTTCAAATGGGAACTTGAGTGGCACCTCCCTGGGCTCTGAGGACTGAGCTGGTGAGGGTAAAGTTCCTGGCACATGGTAATCCCGTGTCGTGTGTGCTTCGTCACCAGCGCCATCGTCACGATCGGGACCAGCCTGCCGGTGCTGCTGAGTGTCAGGCAGAGAGCTGCGGTGAGCCACTGCCGCCGCGTGTGCCAACTGTGGCTGGGTGGTACAGGGTCTCTTTTTGGGGGGGGACACTGGGGTACTAGGGTACCGGGGATTGAACTCAGGGGTGCTCGGCATGGAGCCCCAGCCCCAGCCCTTTCTTGGATTTTATTTAGAGACAGGGTCTCACTGAGTTGCTTAGGGCCTCACCATTGCTGAGGCTGGCTTTGAACTCGCGATCCTCCTGCCTCAGCCTCCTGAGCCGCTGGGATGACAGGCGTGCGCCACCGCGCCCAGCTGGTATAAGGGTTCTGTCCTGCATGTCAACTCCAGAAGCCGACCCTTCTCTTCAAAGCCCTCCAAGGGAGTCTCTGGTCCCGTGAGGCCTCTGGTTTCGCCCTGTGGCTGCTACCTCCCTGCGAACGTCTGGCTTCTCCACACAGACGCTGCCCCACCGACTGCCCGTCCTCCTCTCCCTTGTGAGCAGAGCACAGGTTCAGTTCTGACAGCCCTGTGCCTCACCCCAGGGCAGGAGTCGTGATGGGTGCCAGCCACTTGTGACAGTCTCACTGTCCCTGTTCCTTAATTGGTCTCTGGGAAGGCACGTGGATTAGACCTGTCCCATGAGACAAGAGGGAAAGTGCCTTGATAAAAGAAGGGAGGAGCTTAAGATGAGCCTCATTTTGGTAGTTACCCTCTTCCTTCCTGCTTTAGGATGTGATGCGTGGAGCTGCAGCTGCTATTTTGTGACCATGAGGACATATGTCTGAGGACAAAATCCAACGTGTTTAGGATGGCAGAACAGAAAAATAAGAACAAATCCTGGGTCTTAAAGATATTGCTAAGCTACCAAATCAGCGCTGAGGCTGCTTGTCTCCAGACTTTTCTTTTTGACTATCCTCAGGTTTTGAAGTATTGTTCATCAACTCTTCTGCTACTTAATTGGTGTTCTCCTTGTCTTTTTGCCAACCCTGGAAAGCGACCACTGTTCAGGTTCTGCCTAGTTATGAAGACATCCCCTTCCCATTTTCTCCCTCTACATTGGGATGATCAAGGGTCTTTAAATAAATTCCTCCCTCACCATTATAGAGAAACTGCTCTTGAAAAGGTCACCGACCAACTCTTGATTGACACTCCAGCAGCTCCGGCTGCTCTTCCGTCCTGCCTAGCCTCTGCTCCACTGGACAGCTCCACGGTCTTCTGACGCTGCCTGGGCAAGAGCTCCTGCCTCCTTCCCCCGCCGGTCCCTGCCCCGTGTGCCCTCCTCTTTCTGCTCCCTGAGGAGCAGCAAGCCCAGCGCCCTGCCCTGTGCCTCCCCGTCTCGCTGGACGCCTCCTGTGACTGCTGCCTGCGTGTCCAGACTGGTCACCCTCCTGCCCCCGGAGACCTGCCCTCCTGGCTCCCGAGGCAGCAGGGACGCAGGTCCCCCGCAGGACCCGCACGCTGCGCTGTGCCACCCGACCACGGGCACCACGCTTGGGGTCCTCGAACGCCCTCCCTGCAGCGCCCGTCCCCAGGCCCCTCGCCCTCAGCCAGAAACCCCGGCGTCAGGCCACGAAGCCCCTCTCCCCAGCCCGCAACTGATCGAGTGCAAAGCTTGACTCCCAGGGCACAGCAGCGGCGGTGCCCGTGTCCCCGGCCGTCCCTCACTTCTAGACGTGACAGCCCAGGCCGGCCTCCGTGCTGCTGGAGTGGCTGACGCAGGTGGCTCCCCCAAGGGCAGGAATGTGCGCAGGGTGGAGGACGCGCCAGGGACAGGCGCCCTCCTGCCCGCCACACGGAGCCCCCACTCCACAGCACCGCGGCGGGCTCCTGCCCACCCCTCGCCCTCCACCCCTGCGCTCCGGGCCGGGCGCAGCTCCTCTCCCTCCCCAGCTGCTTCTGGAGCTGTGCTGGAGCCGGTTCCGGCAGGGCTGCCACCCCCTCCTCCGACCCAGTCGCGCGTCTTTCCCTGTCCTTTCCTGACCCTCTGACTAGGCCCGAGTTGTGACGGTGACACTGTGGGCCTCCGGGACCGGTGATCTTGCTGGGTGGCTGCTCAGCGCGGCAGGCAGAATGTCACTGGCCTCTTCCCGCCCGAGGCCAGCAGCACCTGCCCTGCCCAGTGCTGACAGCCACAATGTCTCCACTGCCAAGTGTCCCCAGGGAGCAGAGCTGGCCAGCTGAGCGCCACTGGACTAGACTGAGTCCTGCTCTCGCCACCCCACAGCCCCTGGTGCCGCTTGGTCATGACACACGTGAGCTGTTTTGGAAGTGCCATGCTTTGGATGTGAGCTGTCCCCCAGAGTCTCACGTGAGACGACACAAGAGTTCAGAGGGGCAGTGGCCGGGTTAGCAGAGCCCCGACCTCACCGGGCGGTGATCCAGTTGCAAGCGCTGCTGGGGTGGCACCTGGGGGCAGGTAGGACGCGGCTGGCAGTGCTAGGTCACTGGGCTGTGCCTTTGGGGTTTATGTCTCGTCCCTGGTGAGCGGAGCTCTCTGCTTCCTGGTGCCACCTCCCGAGCTGCCCTCCCCCGCCACGCCCTCCGCCATGGCGCTCTGCCTCTGCTGGGCCCAGAGCCCTGGAGCCGGCCCTGGAGCCGGAGAGCTCTGAGCCCAGAGCCAAACCCTCCTCCTCTGGGTGTCTCTGTCAGGTCTTTTGGTCTCAGCAACAAAAACTGACTAAGCCAAGCAGTGACCCGTGGGGTGGTCCCTCCACTACGGGCGCCGCTGAGAGGGCCTCTCCTGGCTGCGCTGCAGTGGGCTCCGTGGAGGGCCACCTTGTCTGCCATCTCAGGACCCAGGGGGTGCTGGGGTGGACTGGGAGCAGTACCTGGCCGTCGGGTAAGGGAGTGACCCGCAGTCCCACCTGGACCCTTCTTTCTCCAGGACACTTTCACACAGCGCTGACTCGAGGTGAGGGTCTTGTGTCGTCTTTAGCCCCTCAGACTGTGCACACGACCCTGTGCCCAGCACTGGAGCGCCGTCTGTTGACGCCCATCAAGGCGACACGCTCACAGCCAGCCACCTGTGCCACCACATCCTGCTCCACCTTGAGGCCTCCTTCCAGAGGCAGAAGACTCAGGGTGGGGCTGTGCGCAGGAACCTTAGGGCCTGACCTGTCCTGTGCGGCCACGCCTGCTGGGCCCTGGCCACTCTGAGCCACGCCCCCCGTACCCCCTGGCCACTCCAAGCCACGCCCCCGTACCCCCTGGCCACTCCGAGCCACGCCCCCGTACTCCCTGGCCACTCTGAGCCACGCCCCCGTGCTCCCTGGCCACTCTGAGCCACGCCCCCCGTGCTCCCTGGCCACTCTGAGCCACGCCCCCCGTACCCCCTGGCCACTCTTGAGCCACGCCCCCCGTACCCCCTGGCCACTCTGAGCCACGCCCCCGTACCCCCTGGCCACTCTTGAGCCACGCCCCCCCGGTACCCCCTGGCCACTCCAAGCCACGCCCCCGTACTCCCTGGCCACTCTGAGCCACGCCCCCGTGCTCCCTGGCCACTCTGAGCCACGCCCCCCGTGCTCCCTGGCCACTCTGAGCCACGCCCCCCGTACCCCCTGGCCACTCTTGAGCCACGCCCCCGTACCCCCTGGCCACTCTGAGCCACGCCCCCGTGCTCCCTGGCCACTCCGAGCCAGGCCCCCCGTGCTCCCTGGCCACTCCAAGCCACGCCCCCGTACCCCCTGACCACTCCGAGCCACGCCCCCGTACCCCCTGGCCACTCTGAGCCACGCCCCCGTGCTCCCTGGCCACTCTGAGCCACGCCCCCCGTGCTCCCTGGCCACTCTGAGCCACGCCCCCCGTACCCCCTGGCCACTCTTGAGCCACGCCCCCGTACCCCCTGGCCACTCTGAGCCACCCCCCCCTGAGCCACGCCCCCGTACTCCCTGGCCACTCTGAGCCACGCCCCCGTGCTCCCTGGCCACTCTGAGCCACGCCCCCCGTGCTCCCTGGCCACTCTGAGCCACGCCCCCCGTACCCCCTGGCCACTCTTGAGCCACGCCCCCGTACCCCCTGCCACTCTGAGCCACGCCCCCGTGCTCCCTGGCCACTCCGAGCCACGCCCCCCGTGCCCCCTGGCCACTCCAAGCCACGCCCCCGTACCCCCTGGCCACTCCGAGCCACGCCCCCGTGCTCCCTGGCCACTCTGAGCCACGCCCCCGTGCTCCCTGGCCACTCTGAGCCACGCCCCCCGTGCTCCCCTGGCCACTCTGAGCCACGCCCCCCGTACCCCCTGGCCACTCTTGAGCCACGCCCCCCGTACCCCCTGGCCACTCTGAGCCACGCCCCCGTACTCCCTGGCCACTCTGAGCCACGCCCCGTGCTCCCTGGCCACTCTGAGCCACGCCCCCGTGCTCCCTGGCCACTCTGAGCCACGCCCCCCCGTACCCCCTGGCCACTCTTGAGCCACGCCCCCGTACCCCCTGGCCACTCTGAGCCACGCCCCCCGTGCTCCCTGGCCCACTCCGAGCCAGGCCCCCCGTGCTCCCTGGCCACTCCAAGCCACGCCCCCGTACCCCCTGACCACTCCGAGCCACGCCCCCGTACTCCCTGGCCACTCCGAGCCACGCCCCCCGTGCCCCCTGGCCACTCCGAGCCACTGCCCCCTGGGGGGGGGGGGCCACGAGCCACGCCCCCATACCCCCTGGCCACTCCGAGCCACGCCCCCATACCCCTGGCCACTCCGAGCCACGCCCACCACACTCCCTGGCGCGAGAGAAGGGACACCCAGAGCCCTGAGGGGCCAAGGCCTCGGCTCCACGCCCTGTGCCCTGCTGTCCCCTGACTCTGCCCCGGCCCAGCCCAGAATCCTGAGAGGTGCCGATGACAAGGCACTTTGTCACCAGCCTGTCCTGGCGATGGATAGGCCACCTCTGCAGCGTGCCACCACCGGGTGATAACCAGAAATGCAAGAGGCTTCTGCGGAGCCGCGATGTCCTCCGAGTCAAGGGACACCAGTGCTGGGTGGAGGGAGAGCCGCCCCCTGCTGGGGAGGAGCCGGCGGCGCTCGGGAGAGGGGCAGGGTCTCCGCACAGCAGGTGGCTACGGGCGCCTTCGGCACAGGCGGGGCGCGGGGTTGACATCTGCCTCTGGCAGGGGACCCTCTGCATGAAGAAAAGCAGAGGCACCGGCCTTTGGTCTGAGGTCACTCCGTGTAAATAGCCGGGCCAGGTGCGGACACGCGCTGTGGACCTTTGAACCCTGTCTGTTGCAATCCAGATGCTGGGCAAAGGGGACACTCTCGGGTCACGGCCGGCGAGAGAGCGCGCCCGGCCTTCCAGCGCCTTCCGCGGGGACTCCTGGACAGCAGGGGTGGCCCCAGGCCCGCTCCCCTTGCCAGAGTGGAGACACAGTAGCAGCTGCTTGTGCTGGGGCTGAGGGTCGGTCCACTGGGGAGTCGGGAGAGTGGGGGGAGGTGGGGAGCAGGAGGCAGGTCACGGAACTGACCGGGCTTAGCAGCTGCCACATTGTGATCACCAGGACACGTTCCGCAAACCAGTCCGGAAAAATAGTAGGCTTTTTTTTTTTTTTTTTTTTTTTGGTACCAGGGATTGAACCCGGGGGCACTCGACCACTGGACCACATCCCCAGCCCTTTTTTGTATTTTATTTAGAGACAGGGTCTCACTGAGTTGCTAAGTGCCTCGCCATTGCTGAAGCTGGCTTTGAACTCGCGATCCTCCTGCCTCAGCCTCCCAAGTGCTGGGATGACAGGCGTGCGCCACCGCACCCAGCAACAGTAGGCCTTTAATGACAGTCCTGGCCAACTCAATCCATAGGACCAAATCAAACTCAAAATCCACCACTATCATTGGCTGAGGATGTGCCAAATTGCACATGCTTCTAGAACTTCCTAGCCCACACTCTGCCTCCAACACGCATGCAGTGTGGGGTTCGAGGTTTTTTTTTTTTTTTTTTTTTTTGCACTGAATGCCAAATGCATATGTTGTTTGGGTTTTGTTTGGTCGGTTTGTTTTTTATTTTTGCAAAATATGCTATAGGAAAAAGAACCACATAGCAACAAATGGCAACGTAGACAGAAAGCTACGACAAGATGCGACGTATTCCTAACACGGAAAAACAACCACCCTTGCTGCTGCACGGGAGAACAAAAACTGACGAAGAGGGGCTTTGGCCACGGGTGGCGGGGTCCTCCTGTGACTGTCTCCAGATGAGCGTCTCCGAAGCGCGTCTTAGGCAGGAACTCTCAGGACCCAGCGTCTCCTGGCGTAGGGCGGGGAACGGCGGGTGCAGGCAGCCGGGCCACTGGCCCCCCGGCCTGACTGCCCACCCTGCTTCCTGGCTCCCGGCAGAGCTCCACTCAGAGAGCTCTGTCAAGGCCCCAGCGACCTTCTGATGCTCAGGGGGTCCTCCAGTCCTGTCTGCCCTGGCCTCCTCCTCTAGACGACATGACTGCCCACTCTCCCTCCTGGAGACTGTCCCCCGCGGCTTTGATGACACCACGCACCCCGGCCATCTCTGGCTCCCCTGTGGCTCCTTCTGAGCTCTCGGGGGCTGTCCTGTTTGCTTTCCAGAGCTGGGATGGACACACGGTCACGCGAGGTCCTGTAGCGAGGGCAGACCCGGGATCCCAGCCGAGGTCTGTTTGCACGCAGGGTCGAGTCCTCACTCCTCGGCCCTAGTTTCGCCTTCTCAGGTGGCCCTTCCAGGAGCGGAGGCCTTCTCCAGAGTCCTCTACGGGGCTCCCTTTCCTCCTCGGCAGCCGTCCCTGAGGGAGCATGCCCACGGCTCAGCCTCAGGTAAGGGCCGTGCTCCCCCAACCCAAACCTGCCCTCGGGTCCTCCTTTCCAGCGGCTCTTAACGTCTTTCCATTTGCCAAGTGCAGTGGACACACCTGTCATTCCAGCAGCTCGGGAGGCTGAGGCAGGAGGATTGTAAATTTGAGGCCAGCATCAGCAATTTAGCGAGGCCCTGAACAAACTGTCTCAAAAGAACAAAAAGGGGCTGGGGATAGGACTCGGCGTTTCTAGGTTCAATCCTCAGTGTCAAATAAATAAGAATAGAAAAGTTCTCTCCACTTGCGTGGGTCACATTGGTCTTGCAGGGGTGGGGTGGGGGTGTCCCCACTGTCATTCCTGGTCCTGGTGAGAGGCCAATCCAGCCATGATTTGAGGAGTGGACCCGGTTCTGCCGGGAAGGCCTGGAGGGGAAGATTCCTGTGGGAGGGGAGGCTACAGTTTTCTTCCTCCTGTAAAGATGGGGGTGAACACTCTTTGCCTATTGGACGCGTGCCTCGGAACGTGGCAGCCGTGACGGAGGACAGCAAGCCACAGGCTGATGCCAGCCCGGAAGGAAGGGGGCCTGGAGGTGCTGAGGCCCTGGGGACCGCAGGGAGGGGGGGCGGGGGGGAGCTGGGGTTCCTGGTGGCCAGCTGATGGCCCCGTCCCGGGAGGGGCTCTCGACGCGGTAAGCAAGGCATTCCCACTGTGGCGCAGGAGGTGGGCTCCCTCTGTGACGTTGCCGGTCCCTTGCAGCCAAGGGCGTCCTCACACCCAGGCTGGGGATCTGAGCTTCCTCCTGGACCCCTTCCTCGGCCTCGCCCGAGTCCCGTCTCGGGTTCCCGGCAGGACAGGCTACTGCAGACACGCCCCTCCTCTTCCCCGTCCCCTCGCGCGTCCTTTTCGGTTCTTTGTGGTCTATTTATTTATTCTTTTGGTACGGGGGGTTGAACTCGGGGGCACTGACCCCTGGGTCACATCCCCAGCCCTTTTCTGTATTTTATTAGAGACAGGGTCTCACTGAGCTGCTCAGTGCCTCACCATGGCTGAGGCTGGCTTTGACCTCGCGATCCTCCTGCCTCAGCCTCCCAAGTGCTGGGATGACAGGCGTGTGCCACCGCGCCCGGCTTTTTTTTTTTTTTTTTTTTAAGCTGGTCTTCTGCCCCCTATCCTGTCCAGACCCCAAGTCACTGCCATCTACATTAGTCCCAGAGAGAGTTTTTAAATTCATCACAAGTCCTCCCCTTCCCCTGACACCTGGTGACTGGCCTGCCACGGTCTTCCAGGTGACACCTGAGCCACGGGAGATCACGGAGGTGAGGACTCGGTGCCCAGCACGCTCAGGGCCCTGCAGGCCGGGGCCACGGCTCCCCTGTGTCCCTGAGCACGCGGTCCCCTGCCCTGGCTGCCCTCTGGCAGGCCCCAGCACACCTTGGTCCCCTCCTTGGCCACACGGCGGGTGGCCCCTCAGGCCTGGCCGTCTCCCCCTCGTGGTCTCTTCCTGATCTTCACTTTGACCCTGAGCCTGACGCGCTCTTGGCGGGAGCCGGCGTCTACCTGGCATCATGGCATCTGTTCCCCACCGGTTGCCATAGAGACGGGTCTGGCCTTCTTCTCGGTCCCCCTGAGTCCCAGAGCCATCCTGGCAGTGCCCCACGCCAGGCTGGAGCCCCTGGGGGTGACCGCTGGCTTTGTCTGCCCAGGTGCCCGGCGGGCGCCTGCCCTCTGCCCGAGGCCTTCCCTCCCACCTGCTGCTGGGAGTCTTCCCAGGCTGAGCAGCCCTGCCCTCCCTTCCTCTGCCGGGCGGCTGGTGCCCTCCCTGCAGCTTCCCTGGGGAGCTGGGAGCCCGCTCCAGCACAGGGGAGCCAGGGGAGAGGGGGAGCACCCGCGGTAAGAGATGCCAGCGCAGACAAGCACCCACCGGGTCCCTGCAGGCCTAGCTCCTCACCTGCCTGCGTCCCCCAGACCCAGTGGCCCGCAGCGTCCTTTGCCCCAGTACTGTCACCACCTGGCCCTGGTGCACAGTAGGGGCCTCTCAACTAAAAATGGAAGTAAGAAGAAAGGGATGCTGGAGTCAGGACTGGGATCCGGAGACTGCCCTGGAGCTGTGTGACCCTGGGCCAGAGTCTTGCCCTCTCTGTGCATGGGTGCAGCAGTGTGCGGGGTGCAGACAGCCCTGCAGAGCAGGCCAGGGCCGGGTGCTGTCAACACTCTGGGTTCTCCTCTTCGCCTTCCCCGATCCCGGCCATCGCACCAGGTCCTCTCACCCTTCAGGTGGCCCCATCTTCCGGGTCAGGGACACCGCGGGGTTCTGCTCTGGTGTCTCCAGGTGGGCCCCTTCCCTCCCCCCCAGTGCCCAGCAGGGTCCTGGGGTTCGGGATTTGGTTTGTGCAGAAGCACGGAGAACTTGAAATTCTGGTTCTGCTGCAGCCGCCGCGGGTGTGGGGGCGAGCGCTTGGGTCCTTTTTTCCTGTGTGGACGCTGGGCCTGGTGCTAGGTCCTGAGCTCACTCGGGCCCTCGCGGCAGGGCTGCAGAGCCCAGGCTGCAGGGTTTGAACTTCTTTTTCTTTTTCTTTTTGCCTTTCTTCATGCCAAGCACACCATGGCAGACCATCCCACAAGGTGATTCACCGAGTGCAAACCCCTAAGGTGCTTGGCACCGGGCCTGAGCAAACGCTCCAGACCTGGGGGTCATTATTATCCGGGGCGGCCTCCCTTTAGCTCCCACAGGCTCAAGACGCCAACGTTGCTTTGCGAGGGCTGCTATAACAAACTGCCCCAGGTGGCCAAGCTTAAAGAGCAGAAATGTCTTTTCTCCCATGCTGGAGGGGGAATCCAAGACCACGGCGTGGACGGCCTGGGTTTCTCCTCCGCCTCTCCTTGGCCTGCAGGTGGCTGCCTCTTGCTGTGTCCGCACATGGCCCTTCCGAGGAACAGGAACGCTGAATGTCTCTGTGTATGGGCAAGTTTCTTCTTAAATGGATACAGGAGGATCCGGCCCACCCCAGGGGCTCATTTTACATTAATCAGCTCTTCTTTTTTTTTTTTTTGTAGTGGGTGTTGAACTCAGGGGCACTTAACCACTGAGCCACCTCCCCAGCCCTATTGTGTATTTTAGAGACAGGGTCTCACTGACTTGCTTAGTGTCTCGCTGTTGCTGAGGCTGGTGTTGAACTCGCAATTCTCCTGCCTCAGCCTCCCGAGCCACTGGGATTGCAAGCGTGCACCCCTGGGCCTGGCTGGTCATAGACATTTTTAAAGGATTCCTCTGACCCTTGTTTGCAAAAGAGAAAGAAGAATTATAGTCATCACAAGCTAACGGCCAATATTTCCAGCTCTGCGCCTTGGAGGCAAACAGAGGTTGAACTTCCTGTCCTTGACTGTGACCTTGAGGCCGTGATCACTGTGATCACTAAGTCATTCCGGGCCAAGCTGCTCACTGCCCTTGGGAGGCCCTCCAGGGCGCCTTCGCAGTGGCCCACTGTGTTCCAGGTGGACGCCGCTCGGTCGGCTTCTGTCCTGGTCCGTGGGTGCCGCTGTGACACCCTCTGCAAGGGCAGAGCTTCTTTCCCACGGTTCTGGAGGCTGGGCACTCCAGGGCCGAGGTGCTGCTCCGAGGCTGTGCCCTGAAGTCTGCATCCTCACGGGGTAACCCTTCTGTCCTGGCATTAATGCACTTGTGAGGGGGGGCCCCCGACCTGAGCAGCCCCTCCACGTCCCACCTCCCAGCCGCGGCCGTGGCGCGGATGCAGCCGGGGCACATTCAGGCCCCAGCGCTCGGGGTCCAGGTGAGGAGATCTGGGGTAGGGCTGCAGCGACCTGCAGTGTGTCTTTTCAGACGGAAATCAGCCAGAACGTTCCGGAAGCTGTTACCATGGCAAGTCCTGACCGGTGCAGGGAGCAAGAGGGGAGCTGGGGAGGCCACTCAGGGGGCTGCAAGTGAGCCCAGCTCGGAATGGAGTGGCTGCAGTGGGGATCAGGAAAAGGGGCCAGGGTCAGGACACGCCCTGGAGGTGATGTGCAGGTGGACTTGGTAGGGTGGGAGGGAGGGAGGGGTCCAAGGCACCTCCCAGGACAGCTGCCCGGATGGCCCTCGGGATGGCCCAGGTCGCACAGGGCCAGGCCCACAGCAAGACCACGAACTGCTGGTTCTCAGGGCTACTACTTTAAGAGGGAAAGTAGTACGGAGTGCGTGGGTTTGAAGAACTTTTCAATCCAGAACGATTGGAAGTTAGATTTACTGAGGTATGACTTACACACATTAAAACTTACCCTTTTTAGCATGTGGGGCTCCATACCGACACATTTCCTTTTGTAAGAAATTCCACAATCAAGTCTGGTGCACGCCCGTGATCCCAGCTGGTCGGGAGGCTGAGGCAGGAGGATCACGAGTTCAAAGCCAGCCTCAGCAATAGCGAGGTACTAAGTAATTCAGTGAGACCCTGTCTCTAAATAAAATATAGAATAGGGCTGGGGATGTAGCTCAGTGGTGGAGTGCCCCTGAGTTCAATTGCCAGTACCCGCCCCACCCCGAAAAAAGATTGTGAGTTCAAAGCCAGCCTCAGCAACTCAGTGAGACCCTTTCTCTAAATAAAAAGTTTTAAAAGGGCTGGGGATGTGGTTCAGTGGTTAAGTGCACCTGGGTTCAATCCCTGGTACTACACACACACAAAAAAGTTTAAAAATTGTGAGATGTATTCTGTTTCTGTCCCTCCTCAAATCCTCCTCCCACACCAAGCCCTGGCACCCCCTGACCTGTTCTCCATCTCCACCGCTTTGCCTATTCTAGAAACTTCCATCAACGCAAGCAATCCCACGGTTTGCTGTGGTTTGAGCCTGGCTTCTTTCATTTTGGATAATGCACTTGGGATTTGTGCCTGTCACCTGGGGCCGGCAGTTGGTTCCTTTTGATCGCTTAGTAGTATTCCACGGCATGGATGTACCACGATATGCTGTCTTTCGCCAGCCGAAGGGCATCTGGGTTGCTTCCAAATTTTGGCGCCCATGGAGGAAAGCCGCTGCAAGTGTCTGCTGCGGGGTTCTGCGTGAACATATGCCTCCGCTTCTCTTGGTAGATCCCTAGGAGTGGGTTTGCTGGCTCATACGGTAAGTGTATGTTTAACTTGATAAGAAACTGCCAAAGTGCTTTCCCAGAGGAAACGCACCATATTGCACTCCCCCTGGCAATGTGGGAGGTTGTCCCACCGCCTCCCCAGCACTTGGCATGGACGGGGGTTTTTTGATTTCAGCCATCCTGACGTGCGGAGATGCCACCTCGCTGTGGTTTTGCGGGTGTGTTCCTTAGTGAACGGGCGCTGGGCACCGCTTCATGCCGTCGTGAGCCACACATCCGTCTTTGGGGGGGAAAGAGCTGCTCACATCCTTGGCCCGTGCTTCCCGAGGCTGCTTGTCTTCTTCCTGCCCAGTCCAAGTTCTTCTGACGTTTACACAAGTGCCTGATCGGGACGTGTCTTGTGAATATCCTGCCCCTCCCCCAGTCTTGACTTGTCCTTCATTTTCTTAACACCGTCTTTCAAAGAGAAGATGTTTTCAGTTCTGATGAAGCCTGAACTTTTTCTTTCATGGATTAGCTTTTTTTTTTTTTGGTGTCATTCCTAAGAAAAAAAAAAATTTTTTTGGCGGGGCCACTGGGGATTGAACCCAGGGGTGCTTAACCACAGAGCCACATCCCCAGCCCTTTTTATTTTTTATCTTAAGACAGGGTCTCGCTAAGTTGCTGAGGCTGGCTTGTGATCCTCCTGCCTCAGCCTCCTGAGCTGCTGGGATGACAGGTGGGTGCCACCACCGCGCCCGGCTCCTAAGAAATCTTTGCCTACCCAAGCCCATGGAGATTTTCTCTCAATATTTTCTTCTGCAAGTTGCAAGTTCTACACTTAGGTCTGTGATGTCATTTTAAGTTCTGCAAATGGGGGGAGATGGGACTCAGAACAAGTGCTATTTCCTGCTGTGCAAGAGGCAGGTCCGTAAAACCCCACATTCCTCAGGAGCACGCGCACGGGTGACATTGTAACCCGTTCCCTGACATGCCGGTCAGGGCAGCTGGCCTCTCTGCTTCCCTAGGAAGCTGTCCTATCCACAGCATCCCTCTCCAGAGGTCCAGTGATGGCAGCCTGTGCCTTGCATCCTTAGGGAATTGAGCCGGGCTCTCCCAAGTAGTTAGCTGCTCTGAGAAGCAATTTTTCTCCTAGACCACCAAAGCAGCGCTCGCGCAAAGGAGCGCGCTACTTCTCGGCAATCAGGGTGGGAAGCCTCACTTTCCCAGCCTGTGCCCTTCCTGGGCGACCTCTCCAGTCATCCTGTGATCCAGTTTTCTCCTCCGTCACACCAGCTCTGAGAGTTTCATCAAAGTCATTGAGATCTTGGTCCCCTGGAAACATCAAGGATGAAATCAGTGAGGGAGAGGACCAAGGCACGATGGCCAACTGGTGTGATTCGCTGATGGAGGACATTTTAAGAAAGGCACGTGGATTGTGGGGGACACACTCAGACCGTAGCCGTGATTAATGCCACCTCTCCATTAAAGACAGGGTGTTGCAAATTGGAAGGAGATAACCTCGGAATGAAAAATGATTTTTCCCACAAATCGGTTGCAGGTAATTTACCCTGGTCAGGGCAAAGTATTCCTTTATTCACCCCTGATTTCCCTCATTTCACTGCAAATTAGTGAGAGCCTTGGCCTAGCCCATGGTGTAGGGCTCAGACCCCCAGACGAAGCAGGGGTGCGGCAGGGTGAGCCCTGAGATATTTGAAGAAAGGCTTGCTTCTCTGGCTCGTTTATGATGTCATCAGCGGGCATTCCTAAGGACAGAGTCTCAGGCTTGGTGGGTAACCAGGGCTCCTGCCTGGGGGTGGCCATGTTCAGTGGCAGCTGGGCTGGGCACTCTGCAAACCCTTCCTCTGGCACCCACAGGTCTCTCTCCTGAGCAAGAGAAAGGAGGAGGCCCACCCACACTGCCCCTCCTGGCCCAGCTCCCCAGCCATTTCAAAGGACCCTCCCCTGTCCCCCTTCCCAGGGGTCTGCCTCTCGCAGGCCTCCCCAGGTGCGGGAGCCTCTTGGTAAACCCATCGGTGGCTTCCAGGCACTCAGGGTAAAGCTCTCACGCCTAACTCAGCCTCTCTTGCTGTATGGCCTAGCCAGGGCTGCCCGCCAAGCCCCGCTCCTCCCGAGCCTCCAGCCACAGCTGCGAGCGAGCCTTAGCTCCCGAGAGCTCTGGCCTGGGCTTCTCCTGCGCAGCCTTCCCTTTTCCAGGGAAGCACACAGCACCGCCCTCCCTTCCTTAGCATCCCCTCGCCGGGCATCTGGTTGGTCTCTGTAGCCACGGTCACAATTGTAATCCATTGCTTTTACAGTGGCTGGTCCTTCAAACCAAACGGGACATGAGCCAGGTGTAGTGGAGCACGCCTGCCAGTAATGTCAGTAACTTGGGAGGCTGAAGCCGGAGGGTCGCAGGTTTGAGGCCAGCCTCGGCAAAATGAGCGAGGCCCTGAGCAACTTAGGGAAACTCTGTCCCAAAATAAATAATAATAATAATAAAATAAATAATAATAATAATAAAAGGCTGGGATGTGGCTCAGTGGTTAAGTGCACCTCGGTTCAATCCCCAGAATTGCCGTCCTGTCCTCCACCAAATAGCCTGAAGCAGGTGAAATGTGACCTGGAGAGGCAAGATAGGAGCCCAGAGGAGCTGTCACCTCTTACTTGTCCCCCCACCCCTGACCCCCCATGTGCTTGAGACAACCTGGGGAAGAGGCTTTCCAGGCTCATCCTGACATGACCCACTGTGGAGTCACAGTGGCCTCTGCCTAGAGCTATACCTGGTGGCACACACACTACAGAAGAGTCCCATTGGCCTGGCCGGAAACTAGGAGGAGATCACCGACATTCACCTCTAACCTCTGAACCCAACCAGAGTCTCCACGGTTCTTGCCACAGGGTGATCTGTGGACCTGACAGGTTCCTGGAGATTCCCGTTTCATTCTGGAACCTCTCTATCCTTTCATAGATATAGATTTTTAAAGATGATTACTTTTTCTGGAAAAGACAAAGGAGGGAGACTGAAAAAAGTCAATGTCCTAGGGACAAATAAACTGTGGTGTAACTAAAATGGGACTCCACGCACCTAATCAAGCAAACAAAGAAGAATGAGTGGGGGTGAAGGCAACAGCCGGATGAGCATTATGTTGAAGTGGCAGCCAGGTACAAGAGCAGTACCTGTGGCCCGTGGGTATGGCGCTCTGCAGACAGGGGTTGGAGCAGTGGCTACCTGGGGTGGGGCAGCTCTCTGGGAGGACGAAAATGGCCTCTACCTTCACCTGGATGGTGGATTCACGGGTGTCACTAGATGCACCAAGCCACAAAATGATTTGTGTATTTTCCTTTATTTTTTTGGGTACTGGCACTTTACCCCAGTCCTTTTTATTTTTGATTTTGAGACAGGGTCTTGCTAAGTTGCTGAGTCTGTCCTGGGACCTGCCATCTTCCAGGCTCAGCCTCCCAGCTTGCTGGGATCATGGGCCTGAGCGGTCGCACCTGGCTTGTGTATTTTACTTTGCAAATAATAATAATAAAGTCAGTCTCCTTTCCACAAACGGTTGACTTCAGCTACCAGGTTGAGGCCACTCCTCCAGTGGTTTCTTTCTTTCTTTTTTGAGGTGCAGGGGCTCTGACCCAGGCCCTCATGCCTCCTAGGCAAGCCTCTGCCACTGAACTGCCTCCTGGTCCTCCAGGGGGATTTCCTAATGTCCAGTGCCTTCATACCAGGGGCAGAGTCCTGGGAGCATGCCAGGCGGACGCCAGAGGCCAAGGCTGCAGGCACTGGGCCACGCTACGTTCCTTGGCTGCTCTGGCCCCTCTGCCCCAAGGGATCCAGCCTCCCCGTTCCTCCTCTCCTCCTCAGGCGGCATCTGAGCAGGCGGCCTGGGAGGTTGCTGACCCTTGTTAAACAGGCTGCTCCTCCGGGCCCTCCTGGGTGTGCCTGCCCGGAGAGGACATCGCGTGCTGATCAAGCTTCTCCTTGTCACCCTGCCTCCCTCTTTTCTTCTCTCCCTTCAGATCCCTGGACTGATCCTAGGACTTCCTGCTCCCGCGGTTCTCGGCCGGCCCGGAGAGCTTCCGTCCCTCTCGAGGCGTACCTTCCTCGGGCCAGTGCTGATAACCACCTACTTGGTGTTTGTGTGTCAACGGGGCCTAGGCCCGTCTTATCTCCCCTCCAACCCCACCCCCACCCCACCTTCCAGCACATCCTGTGGTCCGGTGCCTTCCCCACCTGGGCTTCAGCCGTCCTGCAAGGGCCTCTCTCTTCTGGGGTCTTTGCCCTACCCTCCTCCCAGTGCCCGAGGGCAGGGCGTCCAGAGCCGCGTTCAAGTCCGTCTGGCCAGCGCGATCCTGGAGCGGCGCAAAAGTGAGGGGCGCTGCTAGTTCCCCACCCTCAAAGGTGCACCAGCCAGGCCCAGGGCTTCCTAAGTGCCGGGCGCGGGTCTCCGAGCTTTCCAGCCATTGTGTCTCTGAATTTCCACAACAACCGTGGAGGAGGGTTATTAGCCTCATTTTGGAGATGCAGAGCTGCGGCACAAGGTTAGGACGCAGGCATGTGGTCGCCGGGATCTGAATAGCAACTTCTCTAGGGAAACGCCCTATTTAGGCTCCCGGGGAGTCCGAGCCGGAGCCGCCGGCGCAGCGGCCCGGGGTCTGGCCTCGGGGCATTAGTTACACCACACCCTCTCTGCAGAGTTCCCTCCCGCAACAGCGGCCGGGAGGGGCTCGGGGCTGGCGTCTCCACCGGAGGCAGGGACTTTGGAGGAGGCAGTTACGGAGCTCCGCGTGGCAGCGCAGCACTAGTGCGCCGGGGCGCGCGGGCCAAAGGAGGCCCTGCCGGCTCCCGGGGAGCTGCAAGCCTCGAGGCGCTGCGAGCGGCGCGGCTGTTGCAAGCCCCCGCGGCGCGCGCAAACTGCGCGGAACTACTTCTCCGGAGCCGTTGTGGGGTAGGGGGCTGGGCTGCAGCCCCGCGGGGCGGCCGTGCGGGACCCCAGCTGCCAGTTGCCCGCCCCCGGGCGCGGCCACGTGCGCCCCGCCGGGCTCGCACGCTCCGCAGCGCGGGGCCGCTAGGGCCCCCGGCAGGCACGCGCGCCCCCCGCGCGCACACGCTCCCGGGCACGCACACCGCCGCCGGCCGGCCCACGTCCGCCACGCCCCGCCTCCCCCGCGCCCCGCCCCCCGCCCCCGCGGCGCCGGCCGCCGCGCTCCCATTGGCCGCCCGGCGCGTGACGCGCGGCGCCGGCCCCGCCCCTCGTCAGTCACTCGGCGGAGGCGGCGCTGGCGGGGACTAGTCTCGTCCGGAGACTGGCGGCGGCGGCGGCGGCGGCCGAGCTCAAGCCCCGGCGGCTGAGGGCGGGCGGGCGGGCGGGCGGGCGCGGGGGAGGGAGGGGGGCCGGTCCGCGACGACTCCCGGGCGGCGCTTCTCCTGCGGGCGGCGGCGGCGGCGGGGGGGCTGGGCGCAGCCCGTCCATGACCATGGGCGACAAGAAGAGCCCGACCAGGTACCTGCTCGGCGCCGCGGGCGGAAGGGAGGCCGGGGCGGCGGGGCCGGCGGCGACTAGGCCCGAGCGGCGCGCGCGGGGAGGCGCGGCTAAGATGGAGACCGGCGGGCGGCGGCGGGCGGCGGCGGCGGCGCTCCGCGCGGGCCGGGGCCGTGCGCGCCGCAGCCATGGCGGCTCCTCCTCAGCCGCCCTCCGCCGCCGCCGCTCCTCCCAGACAAAGGAGATTTGCCCAGGTGGGGAGGAGGCGGCGCGGGCGGGCGGGCGGCGGCGGCGGCCCGCGCCCCGCCGCGCCGCCCCGCGCCCCCCGGACGCGCCGCCCGCCCGCCGCGGCCTCCGGTCGGCCGCGGGTGCGCGAGGCCCCCGGCCGGGCCGGCGGCCGCGCGGGGTGGGCGGGGGGCGCCGGCGAAGTTTGCCGCGCCGGATTCCTGCGGAATTGCGCCGCTCACGCGCGCTGTGTTTTGCTGTGCCCCTCTCCCCGCTCGCGCGAAGGCCGAAGAGGCAAGCCAAGCCCGCCGCGGACGAGGGCTTCTGGGACTGCAGCGTGTGCACCTTCAGGAACAGCGCCGAAGCCTTCAAGTGCAGCATCTGCGACGTGCGGAAAGGCACCTCCACCAGGTACCCGCCGCCGGGCCCCTTTGTCGGGACTTTTTTTTTTTTTTTTTTTTAGGGTGGGGGAGAGGGCGGCGAGCCGTACTTTCTGCCCTCGCTCCAACTTGTTGATCGCGGCTTTTCCTACGCCCGGGGGTGGGCGACGGGTTTGGGGTCTGGTGTCTTCGGCGTTGGGTGCAGCGCCTCGTGTTCCCGGGATGATTTATGGGAAGGAATTTTTCCAGGTTTTCGTCTTATTTTATACCGACGCCGGGTTTGACACTTGTATCCTTTTGGCTTATTGGTGTTGGCTCGGAAAGAGAGGAAGCAGTGCTCTTGCTATGGATTGTAGGACATGAGACCTTTTTTTATTTTTTTTTTATTTTTGCCATGTGCAGAATGGTTTTAATTTGCCTGTCCCGAGTTATTTTCCTCTTCGCTGGGATATTTAATGGTGGTAGTACAGAAAGGCTGGTTGTGCTTTTCTTTTTGGAGCTGCAAATGTCTGTTATTTTTCTTGCACGTGAAAATAGACGTTGGGGGTTTTGATAAAGAAAGTGCATATTTTGGAAGGCTGAGTGACTTGTCAGGGTTTTCTCTTTTTTTTTTTTTTTCCCCCCTTCTTGATTAGCTTATGCAGAATGGTGATGGAGGACGATTTTGCAGAATGGTGGAGTGGCTATTTTGAAGTTTGTTTTTTCGGCTTCGCTGTGATGAAAATAATGTTGAAAGAATTCCTTTTCATTTAAATGAAGGTGGTAGAGTGTATGGTGTCTAACCAAGTTGAACTACTCTAGATACCTGGGAGGAAATGTCAGGACTGATTTTGTGGTCTTCCGGTCATCTTTAAACTTTTGTCTGGAATTTCAGTGGTGTTTGAAGTGAAACTGTCCTTGGTATCATATAATGGACGGGGGCGTTGGGGTGTGTGTCAAAGGAAGACCGTGAGTTTTTGGTGTATGCTTTAGGACTATAAAAAGTCCATGGCCAGAAGTCTCATTTCACATCAGGTACCTGTTTTTGAATTGGTGGCGGTTCTCTGTGACTATGTAGCAGTGCTCCAACTGAATGTAGTTCTTTGAATGTGTCCTGTTAAGATTTCTTTGCTGTATTTATACCTGGGATTAAATAGGATACTGGACAACCTCAAATCACATAACTGGGATTATTTGGCCCAATTACTGGTAGAACTATTCTGTGAATTCCACTAACTCTTAAGTCGTAAAACCTCTCAATAAAAATACTTCAGAACTTGAGGAAGTTATTTTTCCATAAGTAGTTTTCCCAAAAGTAAATTCATGTCACCTTTTTGTATCATAGATTTACTCAAAATTAAAAAAAAAAAAAACCCCATACACGGTTTCAGGGATTTTGTTTTGTTATCTAAAATAGGGGATTCCATCAGATGGCATGAAAGTTCAGAAACATATTTGTTACTTAAAGCAGTAGCGATTGTGTATTATTTATGAGTAATGTTTTTTTTACATGTAGAATCCCTCAGAGGCCAAACCTCTTTATTGTGGTTTTGCTTTGAGTGTTACTGTTGATGGTGTTCAAGTAAATGACTAGGAAACTCCTAAGAACTTGAGAACCTCACTGGTGAAGAGAAACTTAAGCCAAACTCAAAAAAGTTTACATCTGATTTATTGCTGGGAATAATTATCTCATAATGAAATGCGTATCAGTTTTCTACACGTATTTTTAAAAATCTGACTCATCAACTTTTTGGAAGCACGTGGAAGGTTTTTGACTTTAAAGAATAAAGTTTTTTCAGGGCCACAAATGATGACAATGAAATTCAGTTTTTAAACAAATACACTGGAATATTTCAGAGTAAGTTCTGGGAAAAGTTGCTTGTGTAGTATCTTTATGGTCCTCAGGCAGTTTTTTGATGTCTGTCATTGAGTAGCATTTGAACATACATTTCACATGTCTGAGAACTTGAACTCTCACTAAGTTGTGATACTCTTACTTGACTGAGATTTCTTTGACTTTGGTCATTATCACTATTTTAGTGTTTTAGACCTTTGAAGAAGTCATGATTAATTGGAATTCAGTTAACACCTTGGCTTTCCTCAATTACAGATGGGCATCATGTGGACAGTGAGTTTTTGACAGGTTTCGTCTTGTCCTCTAGTGCATTAGCTTGGTTAATTTCTCTGTGATACTTGCTACTGCACTGTTTTTTCTTGGGTCTTTTTCTTGCAGGTTTTTCATACCTCAAAAGTTTGATATGAACTTGATGTTTTTCTGTCTTGCCTGGTATTAATCAGATGTGGTATTGATGGCAGTACACAAAGCTTGTTTTTCCTTTTTTCTTCTTCTTTCTTTTCCAGTGCTGGGGGATTGAGGCCAGGACCTTGCACATACTAGACAAGTGTCCTACCCCTGAGCTACAACCCAGCCCTGTCCTTGGGTTTTGGAAGCTAGGTAATAGGCAAAAATTAGGGATTTTTTGAACAATTTGTTGACTGAGAAACTGTTTTAGCTGTTTCGTATTTTAACAGCCTAGTTATCTAGCCCATGGTTATTTTGAAGTTTATGGTCATTCTTTTCTTTATTGTCACTGTCATTACCAGTCAGTTCAGGAGAACAGCTTTGAATTAGTGGCAGCCCAGTAGGGCACAGAACTCTTATTTGCCCTGTGAGGACAGAGTTGATATTCCTAAATATGATTAGGAAAATATTGCCTCTCATCCAAAGAACACTTGTTAAATTTCTAGAATGTGGGAGATACTCTGGAAGGCATTGGGGAGGAGAGGAGAGTGTTTAAAGGATGGTAGACATGTATCCAGATGACTGTAATTCAAGTTGTAAAGACTCTGAGCGGCAATAAAAAATGGGATTGGAGCAGTCTGGCTTGGGGAATCAATTACATGGTTCCCTCCCCCCATTTCTTTTGGACAACTAGAATTAATTTTTCTAAAATCACCTGCCAGCTTTACACTGTTAACTGCCATGTGCATCAGGTGTTTTTAATTCTGCAGGTATGATCGTGAAGGTGATTCAGAGTGAGGACTTGTTTTCTTTTTTTGGGGGGAGCAGCATAGAGCAGAATGAAAGGGAGATCAGAAGGTCCTAAGGAATATGCTAAGGTCCTAAGGAATTTGTAATAGTCCACTTGGAAGGCTCAGGGGCAATGGAGATCAATGTTTTAGATGTATTATTAAGTATGTGTTGGGTCTCTGGTTCTTTTATGCAATTCTTTTCCAAGCACACTATTTCACTCTCTAGCCCTTGGTCTTTTTTTTTGTGTGTGTGTGTGTGTGTGTGTGGTACCGGGGATTGAACTTACGGGCACTCGACCACTGGGCCACATCACCAGCCCTTTTTTGTATTTTATTAGAGACAGGGTCTCACTGAGTCGCTAAGTGCCTCGCCATGGCTGAGGTTGGCTTTGAACTCGCGATCCTCCTGCCTCAGCCTCCCAAGTGCTGGGATGACAGGCGTGCGCCACCGCTCCCGGCTCCCTTGGTCATTATTTATTTTAAAATTTCTTTTGAGGCTAGGTGGTGCACACCTGTCATCCCAGTAACTTTGGAGGCTGAGGCTGAAGGAACCCAAGTTTGAAGCTAACCTCAGCAGCTTAGCTGGATGCTGTCTCATAATAAAAGTGGGCTGCTGATGTATCTCAGTGGTAAAGCACCCCTGGGTTCAATCCCCAATACAAAATAACAACGGCAAACCCACAACTTTTGTTGAGGTATAATTTACATGTAGCATTCATCCATTGTTAATGCTGCAATTAATTTTTTTTTTGGGTCATTTTAAAGAGTTGTAATGCCATCACTGCGGTATAGTTTAGAACATTTCATCACCTAAGCTGGTTTACCTTATACCTGTTCGTTAACCCTGTAGCATGGAAGAGTCACCGTGCCCAGCCTAACTGTTCTCTTAAGTTGCCCTTGCAGGTGTCTGGCAGTCACTTCCTAGACTGGTGAAGAAGCATTTTACTTTTGTGGTCTTGCATCTATGAGTGCTGTGTTGTCTTTAAAACAAAAATGACCAGAACATTGCTGCGTGCTCTTGTTAATGAGTGCTTCTTTGCTAGTAGGACTGCATTTTTACTTTCAACTACTGTTTACGTTGCATTCACTTGAAAAATTAGAAAAGTTTTGTTTTGGATAATTGCCACAGATTTAGAACTTTGCTCTTATGATGTTGAATTGAGATCATGCTTTATTTAATCCTTGATCATTTGACTACTGCACCTCTGAAAAGTTTACTGTTTTTGAAGCTTTTACAGACAATTAGGAGGAAATTACTTCGGCTAATGCTGTGGTGTGGGAATAAATAACTTGCTTTAAAAAAAGCTGGCACTCGGGATATTGGAGTGCAGGGAGAAGCAACAGCAGTGTTGTGTGTAGTTTTCCTTGTTCAGAACTCCCTGATTCTTTGCAGTTGTAACTTTGGAATCTTTCCTGCTTAAATGCAGGTACCTTGCCAACTCACAACACCTGAGATAGTCACGAACGATTGTAGATGTTTTGTGGGAAAACACAACTTAGTTATGACCTTTGCTGGACTCTTCAGAAGAGTGTCACCTGGTGATGCTTTTCAGAAAGGAAAACCCCCAGAAAGAGGAGGAGGTAACCTGCACCGGGACAGAGGCAGGCCTGGTTGACAGTGTTTCCTGAGGATCCAAACGGTGGCTTTACACCATAGGTACTTGGTTTTGTTGTGTTTTGTCTTTTACAGAAATATTCCATAAAATACATCGAAAAATTGCCTCTGTCTTCTAAACCATCAAACCTTATCAAACCTTTCCACCTCAGAGCTGGTACAAAAAGCTGGTATGATTTCAAAGATTACTCTTACCCAGGAGTGGAGTGATAATTTATTTTGTGCTTGCTGTTGTATTGGACTTAACTGATTTATTGGTACTGACTTGATCCTGTGTGTACTTGATGACCTTAAAGTAAATTACCTGGGTAGTTGTGGTCATTTGACATGTTTTTATTGAGCATACAGCCATCTGGGCTCTGGGTATACAGTGGTGTAAAGACAGACAAGGTCCCTATTCTCATGGGATTTGAAATAACTGTGGAGAGGAAGAGAAGAAAAACAAGTGGACAGAAAAATGAGATAACTTTAGCTGGCCACAAGTGCTGTGAAGAAATTGGTAGGATAAGGAACTGTGGAGTGAGGAGGACCAGGCAGAGGTCTCTTTTGGACCAGTGTTGAGGTATGCAATTGCCCTGTTAGAAAAATGGGCTACTTTCTTTTGATTCTGGGAGATAGTTAAGGTGTAGCTTTACCTGTGCGGGTTAGCTCATTTGGTAGAGCTGGAGTATTGGTGCAGAAGCTACTAAACTTAGTTGCATGTTGTAGACTAAGCTCAGGCTAACCAGCTTCTATTAGTCATTGAGTTGGGAGGTTGTGAATGGATCGTTTATGTATTATTTACATGGCATACATTGATGCCTATTTCAGTAGGTGTGAAGAAACTCCTAGATTTAGAAAATTGTCAAGCAGCTGTAGTTTTTTTTAGTTGTAGATGGACACAATATCTTTGTTTTTATTTATTTATTTTTTATGTGGTGCTGAGGATCGAACCCAGGGCCACAAGGCTGTACTACAGAGCTACAACCCCTGCCCTGTAGGTTTTTTTTTTTTTTTTTTTCCCTTAAAGAGTTTTTTTGAATTGAGGGTGCATGGATCGTGAATTTAAAGATTTGATGCTTTCACAAGGTGAATATGTTTTTTGTAACTGGTACCCAGATTCTGCATCAGAACATTCCCAGAAGCCCTTGTACTCTGCATTCTGACTTCTAGCACAGGAGATTAGTTTTTTTGCCTTTTCTTTCAGTGGAGTCTTAAGAGTATACACACTGTGGTTCTGGTTTCTTTCACTCATAGTTGTGTTTGCAAGACTCCTCTCTGTGCAGTTCTGATTTTACCAGTGTTGTTTTATCTCTAAGAATCTCTTAGAGCTTGGCATGCAGACCATTCCTTACACATTGTAGAGAGAGGACCCCTCCCGCCCTCTTTACATACCTCAACAGCCACCACCTCCTGGCAGCAGCACAGTGCAAGTCCACCATCCTGTGAAAGGAGTGGAGCCTGGTGTGTAAGACTTTGCAGCGGTCATAAAGGGAGTCAATTTTAGCCTTTCGTCAGTAGTATTGTTCATTAGTTATTTCTGTTTCAAGGCATTGGTTAAATAAGTGGAAAACTCCTGCTTTCAAGGAACTTAACAAACTTAGTGCCTAAGAAGTAGCCAGTGATGGCTAGCACCCTTGATGTGAATGTCGCAGTGGGAGTGGAAGGAGTTGAGTCCAAGGTAGAGACAGTGCTTTTTATTTTATTTTTTTAAAATTTTATTTTTATTCTAATTTGTTACACATGACAGCAGAATGCATTACAATTCATATTACACAAATAGAGCACAGTTTTCCGTATTTCTGGTTGTATACAAAGTATATTCACACCATTCGCTTCTTCATACATGTACTTGGGGTAATGGTGTCCATCTCATTCCACCGTCTTTTCTACCCCTCCCGTCCGTTAGCCCTATCTAGTGTTCAAGAGACAGTGCTTTTTAAAAGAGGGTAGAGAGAAACTTTTTGCCTCACTAATTGATTCTTGCATATCAGATTTGTTCTATAGGCAGATAGAAGTTATTTAGTTTTTGCCCCCTCCTCTCCTATACCTTCATCACTCTGTTCAGATGATATCATCCGCGCTTTTTTACTTTTCCTATGTCTGTTAATTCCCAGGTACTATTTACTACATGTTAAGAAAAGCCAACTGCGCCCTGGGTTTCTTACTTGGGCCACTTAAACAGTTCACACCCCACTGGTTGAAAAGCTGAATTAATGTAAAAGTGTTTACTCAAATGCCAACCAGATCATTCCAGTTCCTGGTTAAAATTACAGCCTGGTTCTCATTACCTTTAGGATAGAATTCAAATCCTGAGTATCACAAAGAGCTTTGGGATTTGGGTCCTTTCTTTGTCTTTCTTTAGAATTTCTGGGAGCAGCCCACCACTACCCCATCTGAGTGTAAACCATGAAGTCTCACTTCCATGCCCCCATGCTTGTGCTCTTCTGTGGTTATTTTTGAAATGCTTTTCCTTTCTTTCTTTTTCTTTTTTTGGGGGTGGGTGGGTGGGTGGGTACCGGGGATTGAACTCAGGGGCACTTGACCACTGAGCCACATCCCCAGCCCTGTTTTGTATTTTATTTAGAGACAGGGTCTCACTGACTTGCTTATCGTCTCACTTTTGCTGAGGCTGGCTTTGAACTCACGATCCTTCTGTCTCAGCCTCCTGAGCTGCTGGGATTTCAGGCGTGCACCTCTGCGCCTGGCCTTTTCCTTTCTTTTTGTGTCCCAACTAGATTTCTCTTTGTCCTCTCACAGGTCTCAGGAAGCCTTTCTTTTCCCCTACAGTCATGCATGTCTCTGTCATAACACTTAAACTGTATTTTTAGGTGATAATCAGTCTGCTTCTGTTATGTTGTCTCCTCTTGAGGGCAGGGCTTTTCTTTCATAGCTTCATTTTCCTGCATCTATTACAATGCCTAGCACTTGGTAGGCGTTCAGTAAATATATACTGTACAGAATAAATGAAGACTGGAAGAGAAGAGTTCCAGAAAGAGTTCTATGCTATGGGGAAATGTATTGCTGATCCCAACTTTTGGGGAGGCTGGAGTGGGAGGACCCATTGAGCTCACAAATTGGAGCCCTGCTTGAGCAACATAGTGAGACCCTGTGGCATGGCGTCCCCTTCCCTCTCCCCCAAAAGAGTTCTAGTAAGCGTTCTTTCTATATATCATACATTAGGGCTGTCATCTTGTGTGTGTGTTTTAATATGACTGAGTTAGGCAAAGATTGTCTTATCAAGTCTGGGTAGTATTCCTGTTTTTCTGGTTTTTGTTTTCTAAACAAGTACTTGAAATTAAAATAGGATTGCAGACTTTGGGGCTGTAGACTGTGCATTTAACTCACTTTCTGGAGTGGGGTTTTTGAACTTCAGATTACCTAAATAACATTAATTGTGATAATCTTATTTCTGCTTGTCCAGTTCCTGGTGTCAGTAGCCAGAAGTCATGTTGGAAAGTCTGGTTGGTAATAAGAAAGCAGGGGATTGATCATGTGGTACAAAACCTATTTTGGTGGGTTTTAAATATGTTTGTAAACTGGCACCTTAAGGGCACTTAAAAATGGTTACAAAACATACTGAATAGTGTTGGAAATGTTATGCTCTTGTTTTGCCCTCTTAAAATAACTCGACTTGATAGCTGGACCGCTTGTGCATGATAGTTGGACCTTGGACACTGCACACAACCATCCTATCGAGTAAATTGGATTATTTCTGTTAAGTTGAAGTCTTGACTCATGCACTCATTCATTTGGTTAGCTGTGTTTTCATTTCCGTACAGTTATTGACAAAAACAGTCAAATGGTGCCAAAAATGAATTCTGAGTAAAGGTAATGCAGATGTACCACTGCATTACTCAGAAATCATAAGGGTTTGATGCTGCTATCTTCTCTCCTTTCCTCCCTCTGTTTACAAATCATCATGTGGTTGGGAAGAGAAAATAGCAGAAGGGATATGTTTAAAAAAAGTGTCTTACTTAAAACTTCAAAATATCTTTCTCTACAGTTTGAGAGCACTAGCAATACAAATGAATAGAAAGTTTGACAGATTTTAGGGAGGGCAAGAAATGAAGGGTGATGTGGGATGCCAGTTTCATCAGCATATTGGGTCTTCCACAGTGCATGGTGGGTGGTCATTGGGGTACAATAAACCTGGTGACTGCTAAGAACAGATGAGATGTCCTACCTGAGGGGTTATAGCTATTCTCTTCATTCTTTTACGAAACTAAACTTGATTTAATATCATAAATGCTATAAGAATGTCAAAGTATTATAAGAAGTAGGAATCCACCTCAAGCTTCTTTAAGCCAAAAAACAAGACAGTTTACTGGTGCACATGGCCAGTAATGAGGAGGATCCATATCATATCCACTTGGACTCGGAATCAAAGGAAGAACTATAAGAATAAGGGCTGCTGCCACTTGCCCAGTCCCTGGATCATTCTTTGTTGCCAAGAGGTGGGGATTCTGTGACCAGACAAGCTTACCTGTCTTCAGGGTAAGGGAGCTGGGACACTTGCTAGGTGAATAGAAGTTTCCACCACAGCTTAGCACACCATGTTTGCTACTGCAGTAGTACTTGTGATAGGTCCTTTCTGATTTTCAACTGTAATAAGCTCCTTGAAGATGGGAGCTGAATTCCATTTGTCTTGTATCAGCCCAGTATCTTGTAAACTATTTATGAAAGAATATCAGTGAAGGTTGATAAAACTTAAAGAAGGTAATGTTCCACAGGCTATTTTATTGTGTAGTTATGTTTGATAAATGATTCCTTGTCCTTTATATTAGTTATGAAGGTAACACATATTTATTTTAGGAAGTATGGGGACAAAACAAAACAAAATACTCCTCCATTGAGAATTATTTTTATTTATTGAGCAATTTATTTATTCACTGGACTACAATATCTGAGTGATGGCAGTTGAGTTTCTAAATGTGGTAGGTGTTCCATGTAGGTGTGTGTGTGATGTGAAACAAATTAACCTGATTTGAAGAGATCTGATCTGGTTCATTTTGGATTCTTTAAGGGAGAAGTTTTGTGAACATTTTACAATTTTAGGATTTCTTATTTGTAGAGAGCAAGGCAGAAAGTAAGTTTCTTTCTGGATTGTTTTCATTTTGGGGAAAAGCTGAAAAGTGAATTCTTAATATCAAAGGCATAACTAATTTTTTAAAAAAAAATATTTATTTATTTGCTTTAGGTGTACACAATGCGTTTATTTGTACGTGGTGCTGAGGATCGAACCCGGGCCACGCATGTGCTAGGCGAGCGCTCCGCGCTCAGCCACAACCCCAGCCCCAGGCATAACTAATTTTGCCCAAACCCTTCATTAAAGAACAATTTTGTGTACAGGGTATGCGGATTTAATGTTTTCATTCTAAATTTGTTTATAGTGATAGTTCTCAGACCTTCATGTGCACCACAATCACCTGAAACCTTTGAATGCATTGTAATAGTGGATTCATTATTAGGTATTTGTACATGCGCAGGATACAATACAGTTTGGTCAGTTTCATTCAATACTACCTCTTTTCCCTTCCCTCCTTCTTCCCCGCTCCTTTCTTCTATTGGTCCTCATTTCTATTTTCAGGAGGACACCCCCTCACACCCCTTTTCCTTTTTTCTTTAGCTTCCACGTACGAGGAGAAAACATCCACAGCCCTTGACCTTCTGAGTTTGGCTTATTTCATGTAACCTAATGCTTTCAGATTTCCACCCATTTCCTTGTGAATGACATAATTTCATTCTTTATGGCTAAATAAAACTCCATTGTGTATATGTACCACATAGTCTTTATCCATTCCTGCATTGACAGAAACCTAGACTGGTTCTGTAGTGCGGCTGTTGTAAATCATGCTGCTATAAACATGGGTATGCGTGTATTGCTGTAATAGTATGATGATTTTTAATTCTTTGGGATTAAATATGGGGGAGTGGTGTAGCTGGGTCATTTGGTGGTTTCATTCCTAGTCTTTGAGGAACCTGTATACTGGTTTTCATAGTGGTTGTACTATTATGGTCCTACCAGCAGTTGAATGTTCTTTTTGCCCACATCCTCCCCAGTATTATTCTTTGTGTTCTCCATTCTAACTGGACTGAGATGAAATCTCAGTGTTGTTTTTGATTTGCATTTCTCTGATTGCTTTGAACATTTTTCATATTTTTGTTGGCAGTTTGTATTTTCTTCTTTTGAGGAGTCTGTTTGATTCATTTGCCCATTTATTGATTGGGTTTTTCTTCCCTTGGTGTGGTAATTTTTTGAATTCTTTATATATTCTGGGTATTCTCTGTTGGAAGAGGAGCTGGCAAATATTTTCTCCCTTGTTTCGCTCATTTCCTTTGCTGTGCAGAAGCTTTTTAATTTGCCGCCATCCAATTTATCGATTATTGGTATTAATTCCTGAATTTTGGAGTCCTGTTGAGGAAGTTGATGCCTGTGCCTGTATGTCGGAGTTGACCCTCTGGTTTCGTCAAGCAGTCATAAAGTTTCTAGTCTAATTCTTAGGTCCTTGAGCCATTTTGAGTTGACTTTTGTGCAGAATGAGAGGGATCTAGTTTCATTCTTGTGCATATGTACATCCAGTTTTGCCAGTGTCATTTACTAAAAAGACTGCCAAGTCTTGTTGAACAGATATTGCTGAATCTCAACCCTGGAGTTTTTGATTAGGTTGTTCTGGCGTAGGGTCTGTGAATTTGCATTTCTAGTAAGTTTGTAGGCAGTGTTGATGCTGTGGATCTGGGTAGCACACTTTTTTTTTGGGTACTGGGGATTGAACTCAGGGGCACTTGACCACTGGGCCACATCCCCAGACACCCCCCCCCCCCGCGCTTTTGTATTTTATTAGAGACAGGGTCTCACTGAGTTGCTAAGTGCCTCGCCATTGCTGAGGTTGGCTTTGAACTCGTGATCCTCCTGCCTCAGCCTCCCAAGTGCTGGGATTACAGGCGTGCACTACCGCACCTGGCTCTGGAGGGTGATACCTTAATGAATGAATATGCTCTGCAAAGTATAGGGATATATAAATTGGGGGGACCATATCAGTTGCACCCTGGTGCCTTTTCTACATTGTAGAATCAGCTGCTACCTTACTTTATTAACACTTTGATTTCAGATAAAATATATTTTTAACAAATCCTGTGTCTAGATGGAACCAGGCTTTATAATCAGTAAACCAACATTTGAGTAAAAATCTGGTAAATAATCTGAACAAGTAATTAATTCATTAGGAAAATAATTGAGAAAAATATAACTTCCCCCATTCAGAGAGATACAAAATAAGATTAACATTTTTTGGCCAATCAGATTGTAAAGACTAAAAAATAATTTTAGTGAGGTTTGGAAATGGGCATTCTCAATTTCAATGGATACATAAATTGATTTAAGTTTTTGGAGGCCAGTTTTAAAATATTTGTACCCTGTGACCGAACAAAATATGATTTCTAGGAATTTGACCACATAAATTTTTCAGTATATGACAAAAAATTGAAAATTACCTAAATAAGGATCAGTAAAGAGTTGTATAAAATATAGAATATTCATGATAGAATATTTTGCAGCTGTTAAAAAAATGTTCTGAGATTTGTCATACATGGCTGATGAGAATGTAGAACAGTATGCTATACATTCTGGAAAATAGCCTGGCAGTGTCTTAGAGAACTAAACAGTACCTAGCGGTACTGTGACCTAGTGGTTGCACCCCTGGATGTTTATCCCAGAGGAATGAAAGCCTGTGTTCACACAAAATGTGGCCACATGTTTTGTCATAGCCCCAAACTAGAAATGGCCTGAGTGTTCTTCAGTAGGTGACTGGAACATCTGTACTGTGGAGTACTACTGAGCAATACGGAAGAACAAGTATTGATCCTTAGTATAACTTGAATGGATCTCAAGGGTCTTTTGCAGAGTGAAAAGAGCCAGTCACAAAGATTCCATGCTATAGGGTGCCACTGCCATTCTTGAAATGACAGAATTGCCAATGCTTGGGGCTGGTGGAGGGATGGGGGAGAGGCGAGTGTGAGTGAAAAGGCTGGGAAGTGGAGACCCTTTGCCGTGTTCACATGGATGTGTGTCTTGGTTGTGGTTGTAGTTTTGTGTATATACAGGTGTGAAAAAAATGGCTTGGGTTGGTGGGGGGTGGGATTGAGAGGTTGGACACGGGTAGCAGAGTGAAGTTGGGAGGAGTGAGCTCTGGTGGTCCAGCACGTAGGCTGCTGGTGTTCCCCACTGTTGTTATTTCCAGAGAAGTGGGGGACAGGAGCTCAGGGGTTCTCAGTAAAGAAATGACATAATTTGAGGTGATGGAAATAGTGTAACTACACTGACTTGATCATTGTACATTGAACAGAGGTGTCATATTATCATCGTACCCTATAAAATATGTAAAGTTATTGAGTCTAAAATTATTCTTTTAAAAAATATTTTTTTAGTTGTAGATGGACACAATACCCTTATTTTTAATTTTTATGTGGTGCCAGGGATCGAACCCAGTGCCTCATGCCTGCTAGGCAAGTGCTCTACCACTGAGCCACAACCCCGGCCTCTAAAATTATTCTTGATATTGTAAAGCACACAAAAAATGGCAGAGAACTGTTTACTCAACACATACCATCATTATTTCCTGATTTTTGACAATTTACTATAATCCAGAAGGGTGCACATTGTGAGGAAACTGGGTGCAGATTACATGAGACTTTTCTGTATTATTTTTGTAACTTCCTGTTACAAAAAGTCTGTAATTATTTCAAAGTAAGTTAAAATGTTTAGAAAGAACATGTAACGATGGAGGAAAATATTTTTAGTATAATAATTAGAAAAAAGCAAGTTACAGAATGATAAAACTATATGGTCATACTTTAATCTTAATATTTCATACCATCCAACCTAATAAACATACCTAGAAGGAATGATGGATTAGAATAATAACTGTCATTGAGAGAATCAGTGCTTTTTTTTTTTTTTTTAACCTACAATTTCTGTTGGTGTGTCCATCACTTTTGTAGTTGGGAAGAAAGCAGTTATTAGAGATTTTTAAGAATTATTTTGAGACATTGAAATTTAAGTGAAACTGTTTCTGCCTTAAGACTAAAATTGTTTTTATCTGTTACATAAAATTAAACTATTAAACTGGGTGTGGTGGCGCACACTTTAACCCCGCTACTTGGGAGGTAGAGGCAGGAGGATCACAAGTTTTAGGCCAGTCTTGGGAATTTAACAAGACACTGTCTCAAAAAATTAAACAGAAAAAACCAGGCCGGGCTTGGTGGTGCACCCCTGTAATGCCAGCAGCTCTGGAAGGGGTGGGAGAAAGTAAAAAGAGTTGGAAATATAGTTAAGTGGTAGAGCACTGCTGGGTTTAACCCCTAATACCATGGAAATGAACCATTAAGAGGGAAGGTATCTGAATGAATCAAATATGTTGTATTTGAATTTGAGATTGCATTTTGAGATATGAGTGCTGTCGAAGTAAACATACTGCAAACCATACATAATTTTAAACTTTCTAGTAGGCAAATGCAGGAAGTAAAAAGCAGGTGAAATTTTAGAGTATATTTTATTTAGTCAGTTATTTCCAGAATGTTATCGTTTCAACACACAACCAATAAAAAATTATGATATTTTATAGTTTCATAAAAGTCTTCATAATCTGGTGTATGCTTTATAATTATAGCACCTAATTCAGACTGGTTGCATCTTAAGTGTTTAATGGGAACGTTTGACTAGTGGCTGCCATATTGGAGAGGAAGAGTAATAGTTGAGAAAAAGGGTTTTGGTGTCAACCTTAGTTTGACTTAACAGTAGCTCTGCTGTTCACTAGCCTAGTGGCCTTGGTCAGGTTACTCGAACCTATTCCTTCATTTTTCATTTATAAAATACAGGCATTAACTTCTCTGTAGGATTTTGTAAAGATGAAATAAGGCTGGGCGGAGTGGTACATGCCTGTAATCCCAGAGACTTGGGAGGCTGAGGCAGGAGGATCATAAGTATGAGGCCTGAAGCAACTTAGACCTTGTCTCAAAATAAAAAAGAAAAAGGGCCGAGGATGTAGCTCAGTGGTTAAGCATCCCTGGGCTCAGTCCTTGGTACAAATAAACAAACAACAAAGATTAAATGATTGTAGTGTACTTAGCATAGGACCTGGCACAGAATACATACTGTAAACAATATGAAGTGTGACTTTTTTTTTTTTTTTTTTGCTGTGTGCTGAGTGAACTGAGGGCCTCCTGCATGATGCTAGACAAGTGCTTCACTATTAAGTTACACATCCAGTCTTTTAAAAATTTATTTTGAGGTGGTGTCTTGTTAAGTTGCTGAGTCTGGCCTGGAACTTGGGATCTTCCTGCCTCAGTCTCCTGAGTAGCTGGGATCACGGGTGTGCACTAGTGCCCAGTTTTGATTTATTAGTATTAGTAGTGATTAAGTAAATGTGTAGTGCATGACCTAATTCTCATTTTCCAGACATAAAGTTTGGGGCCTTAACTTGTAAAGCATGACTTGACTGAAAGGACAGAGAGTGCACCAGGTCCTTCAGCACGTAGATGGTCTTAGGCCATCCTGAGATTGTTTGTTTGCTTTACATTTTGCATGTCAGCTGTGTGTATTCTCCCAATATGATATTCAAAGCCACCTGAGAGGTAGTTGTTACTTTTTTTTTTTTTTGGGTATCGGGGATTGAACTCAGGGGCACTTGACCACTGGGCCACATCCCTAGCCCTTTTTATTAGAGACAGGGTCTCACTGAGTTGCTAAGTGCCTCGCCATTGCTGAGGCTGGCTTTGAACTCACGATCCTCCTTCCTCATCCTCCCAAGTGCCTGGGATTACAGGCGTGCGCCAGCGTGCCCGGCTAGTTGTTACTAATTTTAAAAGGAAGAAGCGGAGGCTCAGAAGCATCGACTTTGATTTCTTACTAGGTAGAATAGAAAAAAACTGACTTAATTAAATGGACAAATGAGCTTGGTACCAGTGTTCTCATCGCCTTCTTTTCTTTTCCTTCCACCTTTGTCTTTTCGAGGTAGAACATATGGCCCTCTTTTAGGGTCCATTTGAATTAGAGGAGGACAATAATATAATGCCAGTTATTTGCCCAGATGTTTAGCCTAATCGCATCGCCTGTAATATACAAAGTTAATGGAGGCTGTCTAGATTGACTTATTTTGCTTGTTGCTGTGTTTCTCTTTATAAAGTTCAGTGTTTCTCATCTTGTCTCTGAGATTTACTTACCTATAAAAACAGACTGAGAACATGTGATATATACCCACTGTCTTAAAATCAGGTTTTTTGAAGTGTTGTTGGACACTTGACTACTTTTTAAAATCACACAATTTTTTTTTTTTTTTTTTTTTGTGGTACCAGGGATTGAACTCAGGGGCACTCGACCACTGGGCCACATCCCCAGCCCTTTTCCTTGTATTTTATTAGAGACAGGGTCTCACTGAGTTGCTAAGTGCCTCGCCATTGCTGAGGCTGGCTTTGAACTCACGATCCTCCTGCCTCAGCCTCCCAAAGTGCTGGGATTACAGGCGTGCGCCACCGCGCCTGGCTGAAATCACACAAATTTTTTGAAAGAACATTACATACCACCATTAAATTCCTGGGCGAGTAGTGATTTTTCAATAGTTGACTTTCCCAAGGCAGCAGTGCCTTGTGCCAGGCAGAGTCAGATGGAGCAGGTATCACTGGGCTTTCAGACTCTATATTCCAGGAGGAAGTTTCTGCACTCCTTTGTATGCAGAACTTAGCTTTATTTTCAAGTCCTCCAGTTAAAATATTGAGCAAGCCTTCACATGTCTACTTTGTCCTTGGGTACTGTGGGACACTGCGTGACAGTAAATGGTCAGCAGGTTCTGGTATGCACCCTAGAAGCATATTTGTAAGAAGGGGGATCATGCTTGATGCTCATCCTGAGACTGATAAGAGGGGGAAGGTAGGTAGGTAGTGTTATTTGATGCTTGGTTTTCAGATTTACCCCCTTTTGGATCTGTGTGATTTGCCTGGCAATGCCTCCCTTTCTGCCTGTCCATCCTTTTTATAAATTGAGAACTGGAGATCTTAAACGTAGCATCCATAAGATCCTATACAAAGAATTCAAAGTTCTCATCTTTTTGAATCTTAACAAATGAAATTCTGTGTTAGGTTTTGTGTTTTTTTTTTTTTTTTTTAAATTAAAGGGTATAAGAACTGTGAAACATGACTATCCTGATAGGCTTTTGGGGAGAAATTTGATATAATGGAATCATGTTTCAAAGATTTCTATTTTGGAAGTGGAATCTCTTAGTGTTCAAGATTTCTTGTAAGTTTCACTATGTATAGTTTCTGTTACTGCAGTCAAGTTGTGAATAAAAGCTTTAAAATACCCCATTATTGTAAGATGGAACTTTTTTATATGTACAGAGGTATATGCTAGGTTGGGATTTAAATTAGAAATTAATAGAGCTGGTTGATTTCTGTCTTTCCCTGGTTTGAAATACTGAGATTTGTCAGTTTTGGCAATTTTATAATAAAATGACTCTTAAATATCATGGTGCTAAATTACTAGTGTAAAAACATATGTAAAAATAATTTATTTGTAGCTGGGCATGGTGGCCTGTAATCCCAGCAGCTCAGGAGGCTGATTCAGGAGGATCACAAGTTCAAGTCAGTGAGACCCTGTCTCTAAATAAAAATACAAAATAGGGCTGGGGATATGGCTTAGTGGTTGAGTGCCCCTGAGTTCAATCCCTGATACCCCCCCCCCCCCCAAATATATTTGTAATGTAGTCCACCCAGCGATGTATAAATAGATATTTATTTGTGCATATTGGGATTTCTGAATAGGAAAGTCTCATCTGCTGAAAATTTTTGGTAGTGTTGAGTTTATAGGTACTTGAACATACAGTTGTAGGTAATGTTTTTATTGTGAAATTTTTGTCCTCGATTTCCCCATTCTAAGAAATTAAACTGTGAACTGACCCAAAGGTAATTTAGTCTTTCAGGATCTCTGAGATGGGGGAGTCATGGCAGAACAAAAATCTGGTGTGGAAGACAAGTGTGTTTTTTAAGTATTAAATGGTGGATTGCAGCCCTAAGGCAATTAATATATAGAACTTTGTTAGATTATTTAATTAAAAGAATGACACTGATAAATCTTTCTTTGAAAAGAATTTTTATTACTGAAATAGTTAATACTGAATTATGCCCTACAGCAAAGCTTGGTTCTAATAGAACAGGTGTACATTATATGTTTTCCTTGCGTGGCATTTATCGAACCTGTTTGTTGGGTGTCTGAGGTGCTGTGAGTGTAGCAGACTGGGAAGGGGCTGCACTCGTTAAGAACAGTGGGGTGCAGTTCATATAGGCTTCAGCAGTGGTCTTGCAGCCTGGCCAGTGCTAATAAGGGTCACCATTTAAGGGCATTTAAGGTAGAATAGGCACTGTTAATGCATTTTCTCATTTAATCATTAGAAGGCTGAGGTATACATGGCTTGGTCTCCATTTTACGGATAAGAAAATGAGACTTGGAGCTCATTTTCTAACCCCAGGTCAGTAGAGTTGCTCTTGACTTGGTCTTTTCCATCCTCACAGGATCACTTGTGTCATTTAGTCTTTTTATCTGATAATGGCATTATCATCCACACAGTGGAACAATCTGTAGACATTACTTTAGAATACCCACCCATAGCAGATACTAAATGTCCCGTTTTATTTCTCTGATCTCTGGCTGTTACTATCTTATTTTAGGTCCTCATTATTTCACTCTATTTCAGTATAATTCAATTAATTTTAAGCCTCTATTGCGCAGACCTGGACCTGTCCTATTGCAGTAACCTTGAGCCTGGTCTGCCACGTCAGGTCTTTTGTGTTGCCCAGAGATGACTCTAGAGAACATGTAAATTTTGTCACCTGTCTCTGCAGCCGCCTTGGGTGCTGCCTCACTGCTCAGCGAGGTCTTGCCCTTCTTTGCATGCACTTTTTGGTCAAGCTGATGAGTGTTCCTGGAACATGGTCTTTTCTGCCACCATGCTGCTTGCTACCTAGGTGTCTAACTGTGCGAAAACTCCCCGGTAAACTCCAGCATCTGCTTCAAGACCCAGCTCTTATTAGTCTGTCTTTGGATTCTTCTCTCATCGTTGACACTTTTTTTTTTTTTTTTTTTTTGGGGGGGGGGGTGTGCTCTGTCTCCAGCATGGCCTGTTTTCTTCCTGGAATTTCTTGTTTGCATTCGCTGCCCCAGAAGCCCTCAGGAACAGAAACAGGGACCCAATTTTGTTAAATCTCCAGTGCTTACTGAAGTGCTGCTTTTTGTACTCTTCAATGTAATGGGCAATCTATTTCTCTGATCTCTTGTTTAAATGCTCTTTTTAAGAAACTAAAATTAAGGCAGATGTTAATTAACCTTCTCTGCAGATGGGTTGTGGTCACTTAGAAAACTCGAATTCCTGCTTTTCTGCTTACAGCTGAGACACCTGTTGGCTGCAGCAGAGGACTCTGTGAAGCAGTCAGTGAAGGTGATCTCCCAGGAGGGCTCTCAGAGAGAGAATGCTCTCCTGAAGGTCTCTTCTGTCTGCTTTTTGGCTGAAGGTTTTTAGAAACACTGGCTCAAGTGGTCCAGATTCAGAAAATGGCTTAAGGAGGCAAAGGTAGACTAAAAACAACAAGATCATGAAATCTGTGTTTCTGAATAGGATTCAGAATAGTTTTAATTCTCTTAGGAAGAGATTTTCAAGAGGTGGTCTAGAGAAGAAGTTTTTAAACTGTGTGATTTATGCATTGTCATTGTATTGATTTTTTTTCAGGGGCAGACTCCTAGATGATGACTTTTCATCTGGTACTGTTTTATAAATGAAACCTCAGAATTGTTTATTGATACTTTCAGAACTCTTTGACCTAATTTGAGTTTCATGAGAGAAGACATTTCTTTTAATGAATTGGAATGTTTTAGCAAAAAGAGGATGTTGCATTTTAAGATGACATTATTAGGAATTAATAAGCACTAGTGATTAATGCACAGTATCTGTGAAAGCAGAAACTGATGCTGGAGTACAAAGTTGGGTTCTCTGAAGGTGTTAACGTAGAAATTTTGTAATCTGAATATTTTTTAGTTTAAAAATATTTACAAACAGGAAATATCCTATACAAAGGTGGATAGTTAACACACAGTGTCTACATAGATCCTTAGGTGGGGACATTTTTACTTGTAGTTAAATAAACTCATGGGGAGCCTGTGAATCATTTTGATTCTCTTGAGGTTTTTAAAGATGCATTTTCAGATTTAGTTTTGTTATTTTCATAAAATGCTCAGAGAACGTTGATAAAAATTATTGCTTGTTTTTCTTGGTGACCAATGTCAACTTTTAAAGTATACTTTTTAGTTTAGGTGTCCTTTGAAGTTTTTGTTTTCAGTTTAATAGGTCCTGGTTATCCATCCCTGTTCCCCTATCAGTTATCCAGGGTATGTAGTTTTATGTGAAATGATGCTTTAGAAATGGGATTTTTATTGATAATTCTTACTTATATGTCTCCAAAAGTCACCTCTGTTTAGTTTTCTCTCTATTCTCCATTGTAGTAAAGAAGAAAATGTCTTCAAACCCCAACATAATGTCATATATATCTTGAATTTTTTTGTCATTTTAACTTTTTTTCTTCTAATGCCAATGAATCAGACTTCAGAGGAAAGAGGTGAGAATTGATCTTCCAACTTTGAATTTATAAATTGAGGAACCCTGTTTGGAATATAGGTTTCATTTTCAAGAAAGTGACATACACTGTGTGGTAGTACTGTGGTGGTTGTCTTTTCTTTAAGGAATAGGAGCCCTTTGGATTGGTGAATGGATTTTTTCTTTGGAGTCAGAGCTGTTAGTAGTTGAATCAACACTTAACTGTAGTGCAGGAGCCCTGTTTGGGGAGATGGCTAAGATTGCGGTTGACTACGGGCCATGGAAATGTTTGGGCATTGCTGCCCTCCGTAGTCTCACGGGACTTGAGCGAGATTGCTGATCGGGTCTGCGCCATTTGGTGTGTTGGTTGTTTGGTGGGTGTGTGTGGTGTGTGTTAAAGTCGTTGTTAGAGCCAGAGAGAAAAGTTATCAGAATAAAAAGGCTGTTTGTTCCCAGTTCGCCTCTGAACTTCTTCCTGCGGCTTCGTTGCTCCAAGCGGCCATCGCTTCAGGCGACAACACTGTAGTTTTGTGGTTGAGGTATGATTTCACCTTCAGTTTGGGCAGGGTCTTTACATTATGTTCAGTGAAAACAAGGTCTTGCAGCTGAACACAGCTGCAGTTGTGAGGAATGTGAAAACAGCAGCCAGCTTCCACTAGTCTTGTATGATTTGGAATTACCTTATCTAAGCCCCAAATTCACTAGAGTCATTTTCATCACCTCCTGCTCAATCGTTTAGACCCCCAAATCCTAGAATTAATTAGACTTCTGGCAAAGAAAGTTGATTTCCTTCCTTATCACTGACATTCCAGACTTGACTCATGTGTAGTGGAAGAAGTTCTGGGTGTGGTGGTGCACACCTTTGGACACCTGCAAACCCAGGGACGGGAGAGGCCATGGGTGGGGGGGGGGTGGGGGGGGGGGGGGGGGGGGGGGGGGGAGGCAAGGGGAATGCAAGTTCCTGGTTATCCTCATCTGCTTAGCAAGACCCTGTACCGCACCCCCCCCCCCCCAAAAAAAAAAAATGGCGATGAAAGAAGCCACACCTCCTTGTATACTGGCCATAAGAGCTCAGAGGATGTGAAGCAAGGCATAACTTTTCAGGTTGACTTGAATAAACTCAAGGCTGGCTCTGCTTCTTTCCTTTTGTGTATTTTCTTGTCATAGATAGAAAAATGTTTGAACCAGATATTGGGAGTGAAGGTAAGAAATAACATGGTAGGATTACTCCATCAGAAGAAACAAGACCCCAAAATACACGAAACTGCTCCAGTGTAAACAGCCAGATTGATGATGACTTCCCTTCATAAGTAGTTTCACTTTGTTAGTTGGTGAAGTCCTCCCAGTATGAATTGTTTCTGAGAAGATGGACTTCAGAATTTATGTGGTGTTTCATGTGTGCATATGATGGTAATGAAGATACTAATAACTAAACTCAGGGCTAAAACATTAGAAGAATACACTACCCCGGGGCATTTTGAAAATAAAAGGTAGTGGGGAAAACTTTGCTATACAAAAATAACTTGTAGTGTTTTTAGAATACATCCTCAAATATCACTAAGTGAATAAATTTAATCTTCTGCTTTTAAAAGGTGACAAATAATAAAACTTGACTAAGGTAAAATTTTATTTATTTATTTATTTATTTATTTATTTTTTGGCTACCCGGGATTGAACTCGAGGGCACTCGACCACTGGGCCACATCCCCAGCCCTTTTTTGTATTTTATTAGAGACAGGGTCTCACTGAGTTGCTAAGTGCTTCACCATTGCTGAGGCTGGCTTTGAACTCGCCATCCTCCTGCCTCAGCCTCCCAAAGTGCTGGGATTACAGGCTTGCGCCACCGTGCCCGGCTTAAGGTAAATTTTAGACTGATGTATAATTTCAGTATTGCTGAAATCAAGAAGTATTATACTGCAATCTGGAGTAAAAGTGCCACCTTTACCATCCTTGTTTAATTATTTTCAGCCTCATTAAAGTATAATTAGCATATTAAGAAACTTCACATATAAACATAATCTGGAAAATCACAACAGTGAATACAGTGACCACATCCTTCACCTCTAAACATTTTCTTTCCTGCTCCTCTCTGTCTCCAGGTACTCTCTGCTTTCTCTCACTATAGATTAGTTGGCATTTTCTTGAATTCTTTTTGTTGTTGCTGCTGTTGTTTTTTTAGTGTTTGGTATGGAACCCAGGGCTTCACACATTCTTGGCAAGAGCTCTACCACCGAGCTACATCCTAGCCTTTTTTGAATTCTGCTTAAATGTATATATTCTTTGGGGGATGGGATGCCTGACTTCCTTTAGCATGCTTATTTTTAGATTCATCATTGTTTATTCCTTCTTACTGTTGAATAGTATTCCATTGTGTGGATAATCTGCAGGTTTGTCTAACCAATCACTAGATGATGGACATTTGAATTGTTTGCATTTTCTGGCTCTTAGAAATAAAGCTGCAATGTATATTCCTGAACAAGTCTTTGTGTAGACATATGTTTTTATTTCTTTTGAGTAAACACCTAAGAGTGGACCCTGTATAAGTTTTTATTTTTTTATTTTTTATTTTGATTTTTTGTGGTGCTAGGGATTGAACCCAGGGTCTTGTGCATACAAGGCTCAAGCACTTTACCAACTGAACTATATCCCCAGCCCTAGGTTTTGCTTTTTAAGAAATTTACATACTGTTTCTTAAAGTGGTTCTATCATTTTAAATTCCTGCTAGCACTGTAGGAGAGTTGTATTTTTTCCACACCCTAAGTTCCTATAGTCAGTGTTTTTGATTTTAGGCTTCTAGTTGTCCCTTATTGTGGTTCTAACTTGTATACTTCCTTAATAAATAAGAACATTGAACATGTATTACGTGCTTACTTCCCATCTGTGCATTTTATTTTGAGTATCTGTTCGTATCGCTCATTTGTAATTTGGATTTTAGTAAATTGTGAGATTGTGGGGCTTTCTTTTGGCAGGTGGGACGGGACTGGGGATTGAACCTAGGGTCTTGTACATGTGCTCTGTCTACCACCTAATCGGTTGGCATCTTGGATGGAAATTAATTGTGTTCCATTGTTATATTTGTTTTTCTTCACATTTGTTCTGTGGTCTTAAGTAGCTTTATAGTGAATCTTGCCAATCACTATATTAACCTCCAACTTTTTTGTTGTTATTTAGCTATCTTAGATCTTTTGCCATTCTATAAAAGTCTGTCAGTATCTACGTAAAAGGCTTGCTGGTGTTCATATTAGTGTGTGTTCACTTTAGATAAGATGGAGGGAAACTGATGGTCCAGAACATGAAATTTAGTATCGCAGTCCATGAACATGGAATCTGTTTATTTAGGTCTTTTCTTGGCATTGTTTTATGATTTTCAGTCTTCCACAGGTCTTACTTATTATTTGTCAAATTTATCACTAGGTATTTTATATTTTTAAAAAATTTGTTGGTAGTTGATGAAAATGTAAGTAGTTTTTGTTAATCCTATACCTTGTATTGCCTGTTGATTTTAGAAGCTTTTTGGGTAGATTCCATAGACTTTGCCCCATTGACAGTCATGTCTGTGAGTTCTGCTTCTTCCGTTCTATTTTGGATGCCCTATATTTCTTTTAATTTGCTTGTCATACTGGAAAGACTCCAGTGTCAAAAAACAGTTGAATAGTAGTTTTTAAAAACCATTAATTATGCTCTTTGCTGTAGGGCCCTCCCCCCCACGCCTCCTGGTTTAGGAAGTTCCTTTCTATATTATTTTGCTGAGAGTTTTTTTAAAATATATTTATTTATTTGCTTTAGTTGTACACAATGCGTTTATCTGTACGTGGTGCTGAGGATCGAACCCGGGCCGCGCACGTGCTAGGCGAGCGGTCTACCGCTGAGCCACAATCCCAGCCCTTGCTGAGAGTTTTTATTAAAGAATAGAAATTCGATTTAGTACTGAATTGGTTGATTTTGAAATTTTAAACCAATTTGACATTCCAGTGATAAAGTCCACTTTGTCAGTGTGTTCTCATTTGTGTTCATGTAGAACATTGGTCTGCAATTTTTCCCCCTCCATCCTAAAATATTTGTCTGGTTTTATATTTAAGGTAATACAGGTTTCATAGAATGAATTGGGAAATGTTCCCTTCTTTTCATTTTTCTAGAAGAGGTTGTGTAGAATTGGTAATTGTTTCTACTTTAAAAACTTTCAATAGAATGTACTGGTGAAGCCATTTGGGTCTAGAATTTTCTTTATATATAAATAAACTACAATTTGAGTTACTTTAAAATATATTTTTAAAAATTTAGATTTTTTTTCTCCTTGGGTGAATTTTGGCGGTTCATATTTTGTAAGAAATTTAGGAATTTGTAAAATATTCATCTATCTTTTTATTATTTGTAGAGTCTGTGCAGCTGTCACTTCATTCTTTAATGATAATTTGTGTTCTTTGTTGATGAGTTTGGCTTATCAGGATTTTATTGATCCAAACAAGCTTTGGCTTACACTTTTTGCCCTATGGATTTCTGTTTTACATTTCATTGACTTCTGGACTAATTTATTATTGCTTCCTTCTACTTGAGAATCATTTGCTCTTCTGTTACTAATATCTGAAGGTGTCAGCTGAGGTTCTTGATTTGGAGACCCTTCTTTTTCAAATGCAGATGTTTGGTGCTTTTAAAACAAAAAGGGGGAAATGCAGGAGCCCTGTTTGGGGATTGGCTTGAATTGCAGTTGACTATGAGCCGTGGAGATTTGGGCATTGTCTCCTCCCGTAGTCTCACGAGACTTGTTGCGGGATCTCGAGGACTTGGCCGAAATTGCTGATCGGGTCAGCGCCATTTTTAGTGGTGTGTTTGGCGTGTGTTGGTTGTTGTTAGAACCAGAGAGAAAAGTTATCAGAATAAAAAGCTGTTTGTCTCCAGTTTGCTTCTGAAGTTCTTCCCGCGTGGCTCCGTTGCTCCAAACGCTTCAGGCGGCAACACATTTTGATATTGTTTTCATTTTTATTCAGCCCAAAATACTTTCTTATTTTCCATTAAAATTTTTTTTGGTCAGGTGAGTTGTTAAAGAATTTAAAATGTTCTAGTTATGTGAGGATTTTCCAGATATCCTTCTTCTTCTTCTTCTTCTTCTTTTTTTTAAGCTAATTGTGCTTAGTTTTGTTATTAGGCCCCTAAAATTTAGAATGTTAGGTCTTCTTGGTGAATTGATTCTTTATCATTATGTAACAACCCTCTTCACCCCTAGTTTTGCTCAGAAATTCATTGTGTCCTCTATTTACTTAGCCATTCCAGAGTTCTTCTCACTCCTGTTAGTACAGCTTACTTTTTTTTTATAGTTGTGCCTTACATTTGAAATGAGTTTTTTGTAGGCAGTATATGGTTGGGTTTTGCTTTTCTAATCAGGTATCACTATCTCTGCCTTTTAATTGCAGTGTTTAGACCATTTACACTTAATGTGTTTGTGTGAATGGTTTTAAATTTACTATTTTGCTGGGTTTTTTTTGTTTTCTCACGTATTCTACATTTCATTTTGCCTCCTTTTTGTTTAACTGGTGGTTTGTTTCCCTTAATGCTTCTTCTTATCAACTATTACCCTACTTATTTTATTTGTTGTTTTACTATTTTACTTACTGCAGTCCATCTTCAAGTGATACTGTATTTCACACACAGTATAGAGATGTAGTAGTATAATACCCATTTTTTTCCTCCTAGCCTCGGTGCTGTTGTCATACATTTACTTCTGTTGTGATCCCCGCCATATATTCTTATAATTTTTAAGTAGTGAATTTTTTAAAAAAGGTTTGAAAATATAACACAATAAGTCTTTTGTGTTTTCCTGCATTTTACCATTTCCTGTGCTCTTCATTCCTTTTTACATAGATCCACATTTCCACCTGGTAATACTTTACTTCTGCCTGAGGAACCTCCCCATAGTTCTTAAAGTAGAGATCTGCTGGTGATTCTTCAATGTGTGTGTGTTTTTTTTTATGTTATCAGGATTTAATTTGCTCCTTTCTGGTAACAGCTTTATTAAGACATGATTCACATAATCATACAGTTCATCTATTTTAAGTATGCAATTCAGTGGTGGTTAATAGATTCAGAGTTATAAACCATGGCCACATTTCACCCCACCTCCCACAGCACACACACTCAAGAAATCCCATACCTTTTAGTTACTGCCTGCCAGCCTTCCCTGCCCCAAGCCTGCAGGGAGTCTCTGATACACTTTCTATCTCTAAAAATTGGCCTAATTGGGGTATTTCATATGAATGGAATCCTGCAATATGTATTCAGCCTTTTGAGGAACTACCTTCTAGTTCTAGTTTTTCAAAATAACTGCACCATTTTATTTCCCCAACAGTGTATGAGGCTACCAGTTTCTTGTCCTTGTTCAAAAGATTTTTCTAATGGGTGAAAAACTAGCTTCAGGTTTTCACATTATATCACAGAGCTTGACTCCATTGTTTCCTGGGTCATGTTATTTCTTCCTCCCTTCCCCCCTCCCCTCCCCTTTCCTTTCTTGCCCCCTCCCCCTCTGGTAGTGCTGAAACTCAGGACCTTGCACATGCTAAACCAGCACCCTATTGCTGAGCTGCATCCCCTGTCCTTTATGTTTTATTTTGAGGCAGGGTCTGTTGAGTTGCCCCGGCTAACTGTGAACTTGGAATCCTCCTGCCTCACCCTCCCTAGTAAGGAGCTGGGATTGCAAATGTGTGCCACAGTGTGTGACAGGGTCACATCATTTCATCACTGCGTTATTATTTATTCCTCTACAAAATGTCTTGTTTTCTCTGCTTTAAAAAGATTTTCCCTTATTACTGGTTTTCAGCAGTTTGATTATAATGAGGCTTAGTATAGTTTTTATTTTTATATTTTTAAGTGTTTCTTGTTCTTGGGGTTTGTTGAGCAGCATTTTACTTTTTTACTTAAAGCTTGCTTGTATCCTATTGCAAAATAACTATGAGTTTTATAACATGAGTGTTAAATCCTCATTTATAGTAAGAAATATGCTATAACGTATCTAGCCAAGAAGAGATACAATCCTTTAAATTGCTCTTGATTACACTACTGTTTCTCCCTTTTTGGAAAAAAAAATCTCCTTTTATAAACAGGCCTTGGAGATGATTTTATCTAACCATTTCATGACAGAAGGAAATGGTGTGCTTCACTCCCCAGTGCCAGTCTTTCCATGTCTGTCAGAACCGTGGCAGGCACACGAGTGTCCCATAATAAAACAGGAACATCTCTTCTCAGTTTCCAGCTCTCCCATTTCTCCAGCTGGGCGCTGCTTTGAGGTACTTCGGTTAACATTACAGTACCTGAACTCTGATACCTATCTCAGACCTCAGTTCTTATGTGTTATTTTAGGAAGTCCATGATTTGGCTTGGCTTATTATTCTTGAATGCCAGTGAGTTTGATAGGTAAGGTTTTTGTTTGATATGAGTGACTTCACAGTCAAGAGAGCTTATTTTCTCTTGACATATGTTTCTGTTTTTCTGCCTACCTCATTTCCCCGTGGGAAGTATGTATGAATGTAGGTTGGTTACCATCTGTAGCACATCCACAGTGGTTCTTTCCCTTGTAAAGTTTGCTTTGTGTTTAGAAGCCTTTCATATTGATGATTCTTTTCGATGCCTGTGGTTGTGGAACACCTGGAGCATTTTGGCAGAGGTAGAGGACTCACACATCCTCATCCTTTTTGAAGTTTCCTTGGTTGAATGTACATTCCCATGCATTAGAAGTAGGTTGCCTGATATGGAACATTCTGCCTTCTTACCTTGGGGTTAATGCAGTTATGTGAGGTTCTTAGAAGACCATTTGGAGTTACAGGAGGAGTTTTTGAATGGAAAACTGAAAAATTTTTGCCCTTTATTTTCCCTCAACACATTCTTCTTCTTTTGACTTAACTGAATTTATTGTTTTTAAATTAGGTTTGTTGAGCTTTTCTTTTCTTTTTTTTTTTTTTTTTTTTTTTGTGGTACCGGGGATTGAACTCAGGGGCACTCGACCACTGGGTCACATCCCCAGCCCTTTTTTGTATTTTATTTAGAGACAGGGTCTCACTGAGTTGCTAAGTGCCTCGCCATTGCTGAGGCTGGCTTTGAACTCGCGATTCTCCTGCCTCAGCCTCCCAAAGTGCTGGGGTTACAGGCGTGCGCCACCGCGCCCGGCTTTGTTGAGCTTTTCTATATAGTAACATGAGCCCTTTCAGATTCACAGGTCTGTTAAAAAAAATTTTTTTTTTAACATTTATTCTTTAGCTGTAGGTAGACTCGATTCCTTTATTTAATTTTTATGTGGTGCTGAGGATCTAATGCAGTGCCTCAATGCATGGTAGACAAGTGCTTTTCCTCTGAGCCACAACCCCAGTCCCAAAGGTCTGTAAAAATTTTTTTTTTTTGGTACTAGGGATTGAACTCAGGGGCACTCGACCACTGGGCAACCTATTTTGTATTTTATTAGACAGGGTCTCACTGAGTTGCTAAAGTGCCTCAGCCTTTCCCAAGTACTGGGATTACAGGCGTGCGCCACCACGCTCGGCTCCAAGGTCTGTAAATTTTTTTTTTTTTTTTTTTTTTGGTTCCGGGGATTGAACTCGGGCACTCGACCACTGGGCCACATCCCCAGCCCTTTTTTGCATTTTTTAATTAGAGACAGGGTCTCATTGAGTTGCTAAGTGCCTCGCCATTGCTGAGGCTGACTTTGAACTCGCGATCCTCCTGCCTCAGCCTCCCAAAGTGCTGGGATTACAGGCGTGCACCACCATGCCCGGCTTCAGGGTCTGTAAAATTTTTTTTTTTTAATATTTATTTATTTACTTTTAGTTGTACACAATGCAACGCATTTATGTTTACGTGGTGCTGAGGATTGAACCCGGGCCGCACACGTGCGAGGCGAGCGCTCTGCCGCTGAGCCACAACCCCAGCCCCAAGGTCTGTAAATTTTGATGAGCTTAAAACATCCATCAAGAAATAGTTGTTTCTGTCCTCCCGGAAAGCTGCCAGTATTGTCACCAGTAGAGTATGAATTTCAATCTCTTTGCATTTTCCTTAGTATTTGGTATTTCCAGATTTGTTGGTTCTTTTCTTTTTTAGATTTTAATAGCCATCATAGTGCCTGTGCAGTGGTAACTGTAGGTTTTTTTCATTTCCCTTATAACCAGCAATGAGCATCTTCTCGTGCAATTTTATATTTGGTGAGGTGAAGTCAGATTGTCTTACCCATTTTTTAAATTGCATTCATTCATTATTGTTGAAGTTTTAGACATTTTCAGATAAACTGGATAACAGTTCTTATTTGGGTATGTGTCTTGTAAATATTTTCTGGTCCGTTGCTTTTCCTTTTCTTAATATAATCTGTTTGAGGAGCAGAAATGTTAGATATTTATGAAATCCAGTATCAGTGTTTTCCCCAGTTTATGCTTTTAATCAAGTTTTATCCAAGAAAGCTTTCCTTAAACTAGGGTCATAAAGATTTCCCTTGAGTTGTCTTAAGTATCCTTAGCACTTTATCTTGGTTCATTTGCTTCAGAATTGTTTTGACTATAATAATTCCTCTTTTTTCATGTAAATTTTCATTAGCTTTTCAGTTTTTGTGAAACTTTGGGACTTTGACAGGATTGTACTGAACCTGTAAGTCAGCAATGTCCTAAAGAACTTTCTGTCTGTTTTGTTTATGTGGTACTGGGGGTTGAATCCAGGGCCATCAGCATGCTGGGTAAGAACTCTACCACTAAGCCACACACCCTAAAGGAACTTCCGGTAATGATTGAAGTTTTTTCTGTATTTACACTGTCTACTGTATCCTAGTCACTTGCTGTATGTGACTATTAACTGCTTAAAATGTGGCTAGTGAGATTAAGGAAATGAATTGTAAAGCTTATTTGATTTTTTTTAATTAAGTTCAGATACAATGATGTCACTAGTGGTTATTGTATTGGAAAGTACAGCAAAAGATGGCAGATTGACTTCTTCATAGTGAGTCTTTCTACTTACAGGGGGGTGTGGTATCTAGTATAGGGTGAGTATCCTTTGTTTAAAGTATCTGGGACCAGAAGCATTTTGAAGTTCAGATTGTGGAGTGTTGGGATACTCACCATGCAATGTCCGAGGCATGGTCCCCAAGCATGAGAACAAAGTTTGTATGTCTCATAAACACCTAAAGGTATTTGTACAATATTTTTCAGGTCTTCCTTTTGATGGGTGGCTTGTCAAATGAGGGGAGGTGAGGAATTGTTCACATGTGACATTATGTTGGTGCATTTGGAGCTTTTCAGATTAGGGGTGCTCAGTCTATAATTTGGATCCATCTTGCTGAGATAGATTCCAGTTATCTTTCTTGTTTTCGAGAAAATTCTGGTCTTTTTAACATTGAGGCTGGAAGCCCAGGTCCTCCCTCCATCCCTCCTTTCTTCCTAGAGATCCTGTAGAATTCTTTCTTCCTTAAAGCAGGTCACTTGGCCTGCGGGGGCGGGGGCGGGGTGGTGATGGTGTGTCATGTGTTTTTCTTCTAAGTGCTGAGGATTTTGGAGTGCTAATTGGTTTGTTGGGGAGGCTTCTTGATCTGCTCATAAGTGAGCTATGGTGGTCTGGAAGGACTTGAGAACCTGCTTGCTTTTGAAGCACTTGAGACTTGAACTGGGGTGTCTTTCTTCTTTACCATTTCTAAATGTGTATAAGAGTTAGTATCCTTTTTTCTTAATTTTAATATGCTACCCTTTTTAGAAATGTGAAAAAAGCATAATGCTTCAAACTACTAGAAAAGCACAGAAAAGCAACCTAAGAGCCTTTTTTCACCAGCTAACATTGATAAATATTAACATTTTCCACATTTACGTTTTGATAATTTAATTAAAAATTCTTAAACAGTGCACATCATCTGCTGTTTTCAGCGAATACCTCTTTTCTGACTCCTTCCTCCTCAGGGCCTTTCCCGACCAGCCACAGTCACTGCGGTAGATACGCCACACTCCGGTTACGTATAACTTCCTATTTTTCACACCTGTTTTTCTGAACCTACTCTCAGTGTATCCCTGTTGTGTGCGTGTAGAAAGTCTGCTAAATGGTGTGCTGTGCACACTCCTGGACATCTTGGTTTTCCACTCTGCACTGTTTGAGACGTAATCATGGATAGTAGATCTGGTTTGCACATTTTAACTGTTGTGTAGTGTTTCATTGGGTAAAACACAGCTTATCCATTTTAGCTAAATAATAGGTTGTTTCTGCTTTTCTCGGTCACACGTAGTGCTGTTGTGTATGCCTTTGTAAATGTATCCTCTGACCGTTGGCAGATATTTCCAGCTAAGATATTTCTAAGTGGTGGTGCTGGTTGCAGGCTGTGGGCTTCTTCCATTTGTCAAATGGCTCAGCATGTCCGGTCAGCAGCAGGATTCCCATTTCCTACACGATACCAACATTGAAGCTGTCAAATTTTAGGGGGTGCTGCATCTAAAGGGCTGGAAATACTATTTCATTGTTCTAATATGTCTTCCCTTACCAAGAAGGCTGAACAGTTTTTATGCTTGTTGCCTCTTTGGAATGTTCCAGAGTTGAGCTGTGGGATTAGGACATTGAAGGGTGCACTCATCTAGAGCATACTTCCTGAGGTATAATGTGGACTCCAGCAACTCCCACCACACCCCCATTCCATACAGTCTCCTCTAATGTCCTTCATCCTTTGTTTTTAGTTATCTGTTAGTTTAGGGGACAAAAGAACAGCAGTGTATGCTCATCTTGTTTTTCTTTCTGTTCTAGTTGTCAGGTAATGTTACAGTTTCACAGTGGCTCCTTTCCAGCTGTTCCTTTCTCTGAATAGAAGGAGGGCTTCCCCACTCTGTTTCCCTGTTCCCATGGCTGTCTTTCCATTTGGAGACCAGCTGGGTGCCATCTTTAGGTCATCAGGTTCAAGAGGCTGAGCTTTGCAGTCTATGAGTGGGAATAACAGACCAAGATGAAATCAGGCTCCCAACAGTCTGAATTATAAGCAGAATGCTGAAGCGCTCAAGTTATCCTGTCAGATCTCCTTTTTAGATGTGAAATCTTAAGAAGCCTGTTGCATATAGTGAGCTTGGTAAATCTGGGATTCAGAAGGAAAGGTATTGTGTATGGACTTGAAGGCATGGCTCCATCTCTACCACACTGGAGAACGCCTTTCTGATCAATGGGATTGTTATTGTCCTCTGTGTACATTTTATAAGTACAGTGTGCTAACCAATTGTACCACTGGAGCTCCCCTGTGAACATTTTAAATCCACTTCCAGAGATCGTTAATGCACCTTGGTGTGAAAATTTTAAGGGTTAAATTTCTTTCCCAGCCCCCCACCCCCTTAGGAATCAATAGTTAATGATTGATACTTATCACAGCATTTCTTAGGTCTGTTTCAATTCAAGATATGTTTCTGATCATTAAAAAAAAAGAATAAGCCGGGCGCGGTGGCGCACACCTGTAATCCCAGCACTTTGGGAGGCTGAGGCGGGAGGATCGCAAGTTCAAAGCCAGCCTCAGCAATGGCGAGGCACTTAGTAACTCAGTGAGACCCTGTCTCTAATAAAATACAAAAAAGGGTTGGGGATGTGGCCCAGTGGTCGAGTGCCCCTGAGTTCTGAGTTCAATCCCCGGTACCAAAAAAAAAAAAAGAATAATAAGATTTGCAGAGCCTGAACATAGTTCAACCTTAGGATGTATCATGTACTGGTTTTCCATAGAAGTGCAAATTGATCTGTTTTCTTTCTTTCTCACCCTCCCCACCCCAAATTTCTTTTCTTTTCTTTCCCTCCCTCTCTTTCTTTCAAGAAACCGGGAACAATGGTGCCTGCCTGTAATCACAGCAGCTTGGGAGGCTGAGACAGGAGAATCACAAGTTCAAAGCCAGTCTAAACAATTTATCAAGGCCCTGTCTCAGAAATAAAGGGCTGGCAATGTGGCTCAGTGGTTAAGCACCAATCTCCGTGTTTAATCCCTGGCACCCAAATAAATAAATAATTAAATCTTGGAAATAATTGTAATTAATAAATAAATGTGGTTGTAAGAAATTCTACAGAGAATTCTCATGTACTGTTGACCCTGTTTTTCCCAGCGATGCTGTCTTACACAACTGTAGTATAGCATGCCGTCCAGGAAATGCACATTATGCACTTCATAGACTTTTTTCAGCTTCCCTAGTTTTACCTGTACTCTCTCAGTGTGTGCCCTTATTTCTGTGTGGTGCTGCCATGTGTAGTTTGTCAATATACAGAATAGTCTTCTCAGAAGAATCTTTCATGCTGTACTTGTACAGTTACTGGGTAGTGCATGGGTTCTCCACCCCCCTGGACCCTACTGATAAGAATGGAATGTGTCAGAAATTTCTGAACATTATGTCATAAGTGAGAAACTTACTCTCTTGATTTTCATTAATTTTACCTACAGTGCATGCTTGAAAATGAAACTTGTACAGAACAAAATGGGAGAATATTTTGAAAATTAAACTAGTTTATATATTAATTGAAGATTGAATTTAAAATTTTCATTTAACAGCTTCATTCGGTATAATTTATATTCCATACAAATTGCTTACTACACAGTTTAATGATTTTTAGTGATTTTATATAGTTGTGCAGCTACCACCAAAATCACGTCCAGCTCCCCAGAAGGTTGTCTGGTGTCCGTCTGCAGCCAATACTTTTCTCTCTGTGCAGCCAGGGACCGGCTTACAGTCTCTGTAGGAACCACACAGTATGTAGTCTTTTCTGGTCTCGCTTCTTTAACTTAGCCTGGTTTTGATATTTGTCTGCCCGTATTACTAATACTTCCTTCATTTTTATTGCTGTGTAGTGAAGGAGCCCTAATTAGGAAGGGCTGTTGCAGCTAGCTGGAAGCCATAAGTTCCACCTGATATGTATGTGACGCACCTGTAGGCACCCGCAAAGCTGAAGGTATATAACCGGGTGAAAGCGGTCCAAGTTAGGAGAACGAATTCATTCGGTCAGTCGTGCAGTCACTCGGTCGGTCAGAAGAAGAGTTCGGGTCGGAGAAAAGAATCAGAGCGGCCAGAACGTAGGCAGAGCGGTTACAGAAGAGAAACCAGATAGAAGAAGTAATGACTGGTCAGAGTTAGGCCGAGGCTCCCGAGGAAGAAAGAAGAAAGAAGAAGCTCTAAAAAATAATCTTTCTCAAAGCTAAGCTCTCTCTATTTTTCTTTCTCTCTCTCTAAGCTAAGAAGATACAGAAGACAAGAAGAAGCAAACAAGAAGCTAAGCTCTATCTTTCTTTCTCTCTTAAGAAAAATCTTTCTTTCCCTCTCTAAGCTCTCTCTAAGAAAGTAGAAGTAAAAGTAGTAATAGCTTTACTCTGCCTCCGAGAGTTTTTCTCCCGTGGCGCCGTGGCTGGCCATGACAGGCAGCTTACAGTGTAGCATTTTCTGGTATGGATAAAACTCCATATTTTCTGTATCTTCTAGTTGTCAGACATTACTGTTCTATTGCCGATCTTCCCCATTTATTGCTGTTGTGAATCGTGTTGCTGTAAACATTTATGTAGCAGTCTTTGTGTAGACATATGTCTTTGTTTCTCTTAAGTAGATACCTAGGAGTAGATAGCTGAGTTTTATAATTGTAGGTTTAACTTTTTAACCTTTAAAGAAAAAAAGTTTTCCAAAATAATTGTTCCATTTTGTACGACCACAGCAACACCTGAGGGTTCCAGTTTCCATTTCTTCACCAATACCTAGTATTTTTTTTTTAAATTATAATCTTTTCAGTGGGTGTATTATGAAACTTCATTGTGGTTTTAATATACATTTTTCAAATGACTAAGATATTTAGCATCTTTTCTTGTGCTTAGTAGACACTTGTAGATCATTTTTGGTCAAATTTGTATTCAGGTCTATTGCTCACTTAAGGATTTGGCTTTTCTTTTTTTAAGACTTTTTTTGTTTCTTTCTATCTTTATTTTATTTTTATTTGGTGCTGTGGGTTGAACCCATTGCCTCACACATGCTAGGCGAGTGCTCTACCTCTGAGCCACAACCCCAGCCCTTGGCTTGTTTTTGTTGTCTATTTTCTGGATATATACATGAAAATGGGCCTTTTCATTTTCCTGTTGGCGTCTTCTGAAGAGCAAAAGACATTAATTTTGGTAGCCTGTTGCGATTCGAGTGTGTGTCCCTCCAGAATTCTATGTGTTGAGATCTTCGATGTGTTGAAGGTGGGGCCCTTTAGAGGAGTTAGGTTGTGAGGGCCCAATCTGAGTGGCATGTGTGCCCTTATCAAGGGCCCATGTAGGTTGTTGCCTCTTTCCTCCTGTGAGAGCGCACAGAAGGCCCCTTCTACGAGGAACAACTTTCACCAGACCCAGCCTGCTTAAGCCTGGCTAGATCTTGGACTTCTAGGCTCTGGGACTGAAAGTTATCCATTTTTGTTGCTAATGACCCCATCTAAGGTATTGTTAAGGTAGCCTGAATGATATATACCTAATATGCCTTTTTAAAATCTGTTTCTAAAACCTCGTTGGAATAGTACCTTTATTCTTCTTGGTGTTTAGTTTTCTTACCCACCAATGAAGAAAGAATTTGCTCCAAAACCTTTCTAGGTATTATAAATCTTATGTGAAAAGTTTGGTTTTCATCATCTTATAGTGAAAAAGTAATATTTTTAGCCTAGGAGTGCTCTGGACGTTTTTATGAAGAGCAAGTAAGTAATTAAGCTTGATTGAGATACACTAAGTATATTTTATTATTATGCAATATTTAATGTTATACATTTATTCTATTGCCAAATACAATCCAGTTATTAGAAGTGTAGACTTACCAGTGTCTCTTTCAGATCCGTTTTCTATCTTTGCTCTGTAATTTCTCCATTTAAAACTTCTAAGTAAGGACTGTATTGTTGCTCTTTGACCTTTTTTTTTTTTTTTTTTTTAAATTGCTATCTGAAGATCAAGTACAACAATGTAGATCTGACATGAGATTTGCCAGGTTTTTGTCATCTTTTTTCTCCCTTCATACTGAATATCTCAGTGATGTCCCAGTTTGCTTTTAGCTCACTAGTACTAAATATCAAAGTGGGAAGCAGATCTTGAGTACATGCTATTTAAAAGAAGGAGAAAGTCTGTTGAAGGAAGGAATACAAAGTCTGCACTCACTATGGCGTGGGGACTGGATTTCTTTCCCCTTCAGCCCCTGCACTTGCCTGGGCAGCACGCTGAGAACACTGGATTAAAAGTGAGCCTCTGGTGGGTTTCAGAACAAGGTACAAGCTAAAGAGAGCATTTGATTACTTTTCCTGAATCCTTGGCATTTCTGTGGTTCAGCCATCTTCTAGTCTTCAAGTCTATCCTTTGCAGACGTGTCCGGGTGTTTTGAGCATTGTGTAAACCACATGCCATATTGGCATATCTGATAATGGAGATGAGAATCTGTAGGGGTCTGTAATCATGTTTCAGATGGGACAGGGTAGTATGGACTCTGGGGGTTATCTTAGTTCGTGCTTGTATAACAATTTCTGAGGCTGCATAATTTATAAAGAATAGAAGTTTAGCTTGGGATGGGTGTACACCCATAATCCCAGCTATTTGGGAGGCTGAGGCAGGAGGATAGCTAGTTCAAGACCAGCCTCAACAATTTAGGAAGACCCCTGTCCCCAAAATAAAGAAAAAGGCCTGGGGGTGTAGCTCATTGTTTGAACCCAGGCTGTCCTTGGATTTGATCCCGAGCCCAAAGTAGGGAAAACTGCAGAATTAAAAAAAAAAAAAAAAAAAAAAAAAAAAAAAACCCTGGCTAAAAGGTATAATTCATCTAAACTTAGTGGTGATATGGGGAAAAAGTAATATGAATTCCATTGACACTTCACTGAAAAACTACTTAAATGAGCTCATTCTCTGAGGAATGTGTACAAGACATGTGGAGAGGTGGCGGAGGAGTGTGTTCAGCTCCTATGCAAGGCCGTTCCCATCAGGACGAACTGGCCTTGTGTCATAGATGGAGCACCCGATTCTTGCCGTCATTTCACTTTTTCCCAGCGCAGATGTGTTGATGTGGGGAGTATTTTAATATGCATGTTGTGATTTTCTTTCTTTCTTTTTTTTTTTTTTAAACACCCATTGTCTTGTACTTGCTTGAAACACGTTTTGAGTTTGGTGTTTTCAGGTCTTATGGTGGGGGCAGCATGTGGCTCGTGATGTGGTAGTCTGATCCTTCCCTCTTATCACCCGCACTTTTACAAGGGAATGGATCAGCCACCTACCCCCAAGAGAAGTTGGTTGCTGTCCCTCAATTTCAGATGTGGAAGCCTGTGTTGCAGACTTGAAATGTGCATAGCAGGTGACTGGACTTTGAGACTTTTTTCTGAAGGTGGTGTAGTGAATTGAGGGGACAGATAGGAGGGAGTATGGGGATCCTTGGGCTCTCTCTGGGCGTTGCCCCAAGCACCCTGTATCCACCAGCAAGTTGCCTGAGCTTCCCTGGCTTTTTTCTAATCTGTAAAACAAAAGGTGCAACTCCTGCCCTTTGTTTGGTATTGTGTGGTTCAGGCTGAGAAAGGCTGTGGACCTCCATAAACATGGACTGATAGAGTCAGTCCTCATGTGAGTTCACAAGCACCAAACTTGAGACATTACCTGCCACATACTTTTCGTTTTTTAGTGGCCCACACAGTTAGTGAACACCGCAGTCCTTTCTTTCATTGGTGGTAATGTGCTTTGGCTGCCCAATTTATTTGGAGTTTTTATATGTTTCTTGTTGGTCCCTCACTTTATAAATACACATACCATATTATTTACATGTTACATATTGTACATGTTTTTTAAAGAAAAAAGCCTACATGTTCTGTACAGATGTGATTTTTTAAAAAATATTTTTGATCTGCATTTAGCTGAATTCATGAAAATAGAACCTATGAACAGGAAGGGTCATCTGACTGTATTTATAACAAAGCTTTTTTTTCTTTTTTTGTACTAGGAATTGAACTCTGGGGCACTTAACCACTGAGCCACATCCCTGGCCCTATTTTGTATTTTATTTAGAGACAGGGTTTCACTGAGTTGCTTAGTGCTTCGCTGAGTTGCTGAGGCTGTCTTGGAACTTGAGATCTTCCTGTCTCAGCCTCCTGAGCCACTGGGATTACAGGCATGTGCCACTGCTTCGGCTATAATAAAGCTTTTTTTATGTCACGTGAAAAAAATGATAGCGGCTTTAGAGCTGAAGTATGTATGAAAGTTCCCTGATGTTAGTGGAGTGCCACTGAGCCTGGTCAGTTCCTTTGTGAAGTCTTGTCCTGTTTGCCAGCACAAAGTTGGGAGTCCCCCTTGTGACACCCTATGTGGGCTCATAACTATTGTCTTCCATACATGTCTTACAGAACTGCCTCACAGTCCTGCCTCCTCCATCCCTGGAGGACCAGGGTTGTCAGATCGTCAACACCTAATGCACATGGGTAGAGTGGAGTGGTTCTGTGCACGCTCTGTGACGATGGGCGTTTACAGTGAGGTTGTGCTGTGGGAATGTCGGCTTGGGCCCCCAGAACCTAGAACTTCACAGGGAGAGGAACACAGTTGTGTCCTCATTAACTCCATGCCCAAACCAGCTGAACCCCATGACCATGACCTGACAGGAGCAAAGGAACACTAAAACATGTTCTCAGTGGTGTAAGACCCAGGCGTGTTGTTGCCCTGCCTGAAGCAATTGCCGCTTGGAGCAACGACGCTGCGGGAATAAGTTCAGAGGCAGATATTCTGCTAGCTTCTCTCTCCGGCTCCAACAACAATTCCCACACGCTCTCCACACTCTGCCAACCACACAAAATGGCTCCGACCCCGTCCGCAAAGTCCCGGGCCAAGTCCCGCGAGAGCATGCAGATGGCACCGACCCGATCTGCAATGTCCCGGGCCAAGTCTCGCGAGATCATTGAAGGTGGTAATGCTTTATGGCTCACAGCTAACCACAATCTTAGCTATCTTCTTAATTAGGGCTCCTACATTTCCCCCCTTTTGTTTTAAAAGAGGGGATGCTCTAGGACACCCATGTGCAACCAACATTCTTACCCCTCATCAGATAATCAAGGCTGTGCCCTTGACTCCTGTCTTAGGTTGATATGTCGGCCACATGAGACTCTCCCGTGCGGCTGTGCCTGTATTAGGTTGTCCCCCTCTGGGGATCTTACCCGTCATTGGCTAACCAGCCATCTAATGGAGCCCTTTAGGATCGACTGTGTATGATGACTAACAGCCGTCCAATTGTGAGGAGATGGTGCGGCTTTAAGGCGACAAGCCTTCTGCTGGCAAGCCAAGTTGCATAGCATATCAAATTGTTCAAACAAATCAGCTGCCCTAAGTTCTATCAAGTAACACACTCTGAGTTCTCTAGACAAATACCTGTAAGGCATTGTCGCGTAAAGTCCCAAAACAATGAAAGATCAAAATGTCCAGTTGTTATAACACGTTGATTTAGGAGGCCCCATTCATGCAGAGCAGAGGCCACACTGGTGGTGAGGTTTTTTGATGCTTGAGCATCAGGGATGCTTGCAGCGACCACAATCCCTGCAGCTGTAGCAGCAGCCGTCTTTTATGTCTAGACAATGCCACTGGCAAATCTTCAGGGCCCGCTACCTAGAAACTCAAGCATCAATTATTAAAGGAAAGGCATGCTATTCCAGCACTGAGTCAAGAAGCGAGTTGTCAAACTAAAAAATAGAATTATTAGATTAGAAAATTAAAGTTAATTTCTGCTCACACACATTGCTGCTTGAGCTCCCACAAACATAAGCTGGCAAAATATCATATTTAGAACAAAACAAAGAAAGACTGAGGGTATTTACTGCATTAAAGATAGATTAAAGAAAAGCTAAAGGCACTTTGGAAAAATAATTTGTTAGCTGGAACCCTCGAGTCTCTGTAACTTTCCATGAAATTATCTGTTGAAATAACTCAAATTAATCAGCTATAAAACAAATAAAGTTAATTACAAATAAACATTCCTATGTCAAAACACCAAAGTATCAGCTTATACAGCACTAGTCATATTCTTCGCTAAAGAGAAATTCCTGGGACACCTATAAATCAAAATTGAAGGTACCTTCACTTATTAAATTATTTACCCAAATTGAATACTCTTAAACTTAAATGAATTAAAGTTATTTGGATCCATACATATATTCATAAGCGCTTTGTTATTTGTGACGTCACACTGGACAGACGCACAAACCTACAAACATATATTTGTGACGTCCCATTTACATGAAATTTAGACAAATGCACAGACATAAAGACATATATAAAAAAGAGAAAAAAAAAAATACAATTGTGTGCACGCTGAAGAGAGATCTCCTCGTCCCGGCCGGGAGGAATGACACTTAAGTTGAGAAATATTTTGAAGGACTCTTTTAAGGGAATCATTCCATACCTTCATCTTGATCCTCTTGATTTTGTACCTTTTTTATTAATCTTGATTCCTCAACAACTTCATCTTGATCCTTTTGATTTGGTACCTGCTTTATTAATCTAGATGGTATCCATATTGGAGAGGATTCGTGCTTTGGAAAAACACAAACAGATCCTCTCCCCCAAATTAATACTGGATCTGGACCCTTCCATGTACCTGAAAGAACATCCTTCCAGTAAACCAAAGGTTTCTGTTGTTGGTGTGGGTTCCAATGTCTGTCTCCAGCAGAATAACCATTAGAGTCTAAAGTTAAAAAATTTAAGGTAAACAGGGCAACTGCCAATCTGTCCCTAGGACTTTTCCAATTTTCTTCTTTTTGTTTTAATAACATAATTTTCAGTGTGCGGTTTGCTCTTTCAATAATGCCCTGACCCTGAGGAGTGTATGGGATGCCTGTTTTATGGGATATATTGAATTTTGCGCAAAACTGAAAGATGAGGACGTATATGCAGGGCCATTATCTGTTTTAAGCATTTTGGGGATGCCCAATGCAGCAAAAGCTTGCAAACAATGAGATGTAACATCTTGAACTTTTTCTCCAGAATGTAAGGAAGCAAAAATCATGCCTGAGCATGTATCTATGGTCACATGAATAAATCGCAATTTTCTGAAACTTGGCTCATGAGTAACATCCGTCTGCAACAGATGATTGGGCATTAATCCTCTAGGGTTAACACCATAATGAGGATTGGGCAAATGTGTCATATAAGATTTACAATCTTTTACAATTGTTCTGGCTTGCTCCTTTGTGATTTTAAACCTATGCTGCAAGGTGGTGCTATTGAAGTGAAACTGGGAGTGAAATAAAGTAGCTTGCTGGAGCGCTGAAAGTATAAAGATTGTTTGGGTAAGGGCATCAGCCTTTTGATTACCTTTATGGAGGCGACCAGGCAAGTTGGTATGTGCTCTATATGCCCTACAAATAGAGGTTCTTTTCTTGCCCACAAAAGTGTTTGTATTTGATAAAACAATTTAAAGGCTGGAGTATGAGGTGCTATTGGTCCTGCTAGCTCTAATTTTGGGACGGCATGTACAATATAGTGGCTATCTGAAAAACTGTTCATGGGCTGCTCTTTAAAATTTTCCAGAGCTATTACCACAGCTTCCAGTTCTACTAGTTGAGCTGATTTATGTGCAGTTATGTAAGTCATATTTTCTTTTTTAGTGACTACTGTAGCAGTACCATTTGAGGACCCATCTGTGAATACATTTAATGCCTTAGGAATAGGTTGATTTTTTTTTTTTTTTTTATTACCTGTGGAAATATAATAGGATGATTGATACAAAAATATAGGAGACTTAGGAAGATGATTATCAAAATTTGCAGAAGTAGATCATCTAGCTATAGCCCAATCATTATCATTGAAGCATAAATATTCAATCTGTGACGATGAATAGGGAGTAATAATAGTAGCAGGGTGAATGCCAAATATTTTAGTAGAAGTCTTAAGTCCTTGAAGAATAAGTTTAGCCACTATGGAGGTATAAGACTCAATTATACTTTTAAGAGAGACGGGCAAATGTATCCATAATAAAGGCCCTTGTTGCCAAAATACTCCTGTGGGTGTATATTGTGAAGAAATAATAATCAATACCAGCGGTTGAGTTAAATCTATCACAATGAGCTCCTTCAATGGCTTTTTCTACTAATTTTAAAGCTTTCCTAGCATCAGGAGTCAATGTTCGCCATGAAGATGGATCAGGGTCCCTGCGAAGGATGTCAAATAAAGGTTTTAGTTGGCCAGTAGTGAGGTTTAGTGTAGGGCGAAGCCAATTAATATCTCCTAGCAATTTTTGAAAGTCATTGAGAGTGGCCAAATGCTCCTTATTAATTAATATTTTTTGAGGCCTAATAAAAGTGTCCATAATTTGGAATCCTAGTTATAATATTGGAGATCTAATTTGAACCTTTCCCTTAGCAATGTTTAGTCCATATCGTTTCAGTTTTCTGATATATCACTAAATATGGTGAATAAGACTTCTTGATTAGGATGAGCAAGCGAAACATCATCCATATAATGGAGGCACATAAGCTCTGGGTATGTATTTTTGATAGACTGAATAACTTTATCTACATAGATTTGACACATAGTGGGGCTAGTAGCCATTCCCTGCGGCAAAACTTTCCATTGATATCTCTGATCAGGGCCATTATTGTTAATAGAAGGAACTGAAAAAGCAAACCTGGGGGTATCCAGAGGGTGTAGAGGAATAGAAAAGAAACAATCCTTTATATCAAGAGTAATAAGATGGAAATTTCTTGGAATAGCTATAGGATTAGAAGTCCAGGTTGAGTAGGGCTCATGACTTGCATGGTTTTATTAATTTCTCTAAGATCATGTAACAATCGCCATTTTCCTGATTTTTTTCTTGATCACAAATATGGGAGAATTCCAGGGAGAGGTGGAAGGTTCTATATGTTCTGCTTCTAGTTTTTCTGAACTAGTTGGTGGGCCGCTTGTAATTTCTCTTTAGATAGAGGCCACTGAGGGACCCACACTGGCTTATCAGAAAGCCATGGTATTTTCAAAATTATTTTCTCAGTGGCCCCGAAAAAAATATTTTTTTCCTTTATGATAATGATTTCTTTTAGGGTTAAGATTACCCTGGGGGCTGGGATTGTGGCTCAGCGGTAGAGCGCTCGCCTAACACGCGGGCGACCTGGGTTCGATCCTCAGCACCACGTACAAATAAAATGCATTGTGTACAACTAAAAGCAAATAAATAAAAATATTAAAAAAAAAAAAGATCATGGAGGCACTAACATCTCTGAATCAAAAAAAAAAAAAAATTAAAAAAAAAAAAAAGATTACCCTGTACCTTTTGATAATGATTTCTTATAGGGTTAAGAGTACACTGTACTTTTTGATAATGATTTCTTTTAGGGTTAAGATTACCCTGTAGATTTCCACATTTAACACCTGCAGGCTTGGTTGCAAGGTGTACTCCCATTTGTTGCAAAATATCTCTTCCCCATAAAGTAACCAGTAGGTTAGGTAAAACATAAGGCTGAAATGTTCCTTTATACCCTTCATCATCCTACCATTTTAAAATTACTGTACTTTTCTCTGGGAGGGTATTATATCCCAAGCCTCTTAAACCTGTTGAAGCTTTTTGCAGAGGCCAGTGCTTGGGCCATTGCCGTAGATTAATAATGGAAGAGTCAGCTCCAGTATCTATCAGTCCTTCCATCTCTATTCCTTGGATTTTTATTTTACACATAGGCCTCCTTGAACAATCCCGTACCCAGCAAGCCATAGGTCTTGAGTCAGTGGAACAAAATCCTCTATTGTTCCTTTTTTGAGGCATACTCATTTTAAATGAATTATGTAAATTTGGAAGGAGAAGCAGCTGAGCAATTCTATCTCCTTGATTAACAGAATTTTACTTTGGGGTGAGCTAAGCATTATTTTTATTTCCCCTTTGTAGTCTTGAGTTTATTACACTTGGGGTCACTTGCAAACCTAATAAGCTTTTAGGACTTCGCCCGAGAATAAGTCCTACAGTCCCTGAGGGAAGAGGTCCCCTGACTCCTGTGGGAATCAGTTGAACCCTCATTTCAGGTGTTAACACTATTTGGGCAGTGGAACAGAGGTCTAATCCTGCATTTCCTCCTGTTCCTCTGGCGAGGGAGTGCATGGGTAGTAGGGATTGTGTCGGGGAAGCATCTTGAGGATACTCCTCCTCCAATGCCTTGTACATTTGTGGGCTCCTGGGCCCCGTGCCCCGTTTTTTGAATTCCTAGACAAATGATTTCCATAGATGTCAAATTTTGAATGGCATTTATTGGCCCAATGATTTCCCTTTTTACTCCTGGGGCAGCGGCCTGGGGCACAGTATGAGCTTGGTCTTATTTCTCTTTGGGGATTTTGCCTAGAATAGCCTGATGGATTATGATAATTTTGCCTGGAATATCCTGATTGATTATAATGTCTATGTTAAGCCCTTGTGAAATTTCGAGGGGAAGCACCTCTCATTGCTGCAATCACATTTCCTGTGACAAAGGCGTCATTTATATCTTTACATAGTTGTATATATGTGGAAAGATCCTTTTTATTTCTCCATGGCCTGATGGCTTCCTGGCAGTATTTATTAGCATTTTTGTATGCTAATTGAACGACTAATGGCATAGCTTGATCAACCTCTCCAAACACTCTACCTGCAGTTCTCAAGTCGATCAGCAAAGTCAGCATATGGCTCATTAGGTCCTTGAATCACTTTTGACAAGCTACCTTGTAGATCCCCAGGTCCTTGTAAAGTTTTCCATGCCCTTAAGGTAGCTGCATATATCTGAGCATATACACCTGGGTCATAATATTTTTGAGCCTGTAAGTCTGCAAACTGCCCTTCTCCTGTGAGCATTTCTACATTATGGTCTCCAAATCCTGCAGCTGCGTTTCTTTTAGCCGTTTCTATACAAAGTTCTTGAAATTGCGATCGCCAAACCAAGTATTGCCCCCCACTTAATGCTGCTTTACATAGACTTTTCCAGTCTCTGAGGGGGTTAAGTTAAAGGTGTTAAGGGACTCCAGCATATTCAACGTGAAAGGAGCTTGGGGCCCATACGTCATTACTGCCTCTTTGAGATTTTTTATTGTTGTGAAATCTACTGACTGGTGGACCCTCTGTCCATTTTCATTTTCAAATACTGGCAGTTCCCAATGTATCCGTGAGTTACCCTCGAGCGCGCAAAAGCCTAGTAATACCCTTCATATTTTCTATAATGGATTCCACCCATGGGGGAGTAGAGGACACAAGTGGTTCCTCTACTTGATGGTCCTTTCTCTTTTTTAATTTCTTTTTGTTCTTTTTACTGGAGTCTGTGCTCTCAGAATCACTTTTTGATTCCTCTTCACTACTAGTTTCATAGTTCCTAACTGGCTTAGTGGAGGAAACCGTACTTTCATGGTTTGGCTCCTTCTTACTACTATCATTTTTACTGGTATCCTGAATTTCAGCTTCTAAGGAGAGTACATATTCTTCGGCTAATTTCAATAAATTTCTGATGGCTTTTGCAACTCTTACTTTTGAATTTATACCACTACTCTTCTCACTGGTATTAACTGACTCAGAGGCTATGCTTTCTTGATCGCCTTCACCTTTTTCTAAATCCTCCTCACTGACATCGGAGTCAGGTATATCAAGGATTCTTTCCGTAGCCTCTATCACTTGAGATTTAGTTACATTCGAACCCATCTTTAGAGACTTTTCAGTTCTTACCTGTCTACTCCGAAGTTCCCCGTACAGGCCACCACTTGTCGCCGCCTGAAGGGATTGCCGCTTGGAGCAAAGACGCCGCGGGAATAAGTTCAGAGGTGGACTGGAAACAAACAGGCTCTTTATTCTGCTAGCTTCTCTCTCTGGCTCCAACAACAACTCCCACACGCTCTCCACACTCTGCCAACCACACAAAATGGCTCTGACCCAGTCCACAAAGTCCCGGGCCAAGTCTCGCGAGATCATGCAAATGGCGCCGACCTGATCTGCAATGTCCTGGGCCAAGTCTCCAGAGATCATGGAAGGTGGTAATGCTTTATGGCTCACAGCTAACCGCAATCTTAGCTATCTCCTTAATTAGGGCTCCTACAGTGTGTGATTGCAGAGAATGAGCCAGCATGGTATTTGAAAAATAAATAGACGGAGCTTCGATGGAGGGATGAAGCTCTCAGCAGACCTGATTGAGATCGCTTGCATCTTCCCTAGCTGATGTCTTAAAAGGTCACCATCATCTCTGGGCCTCTCATGCCATTTTCTCTTTTGTGACATTGTCGTTTTGAAAGAATTACTTGAAAATAAAGGGGAGTGTTGAAAGTGAGAAAACAACAAAATGGATGTGTGAAGTATAGAGAAACTTCACAGATTCTAAGTTTGAATTATTGAGAGGTATCTAGGGGCTAATAAAGCCTAGCACAGAGTGGTGTTTGGTGAATCTCTCTTGAGTCAGTAAAAGAGGCTTCAGGATGTAATTAACAAGATTGACAGAGGAGTGGTCTAGGCAAAAGGTGCCCTCAAGGAGGGATATTGCACTAGTGCTAAGGACACTGCAGGTCAGGCTGGTAGTGCATTGTGGGGACCCTTCCTTTTGAAGGAGATGAGAGTCTCATCAGTGACCATGGAAGGATGAACTTTGCCCCTCTTTCTGATAACTAAGCTCAGGTGAGCTGCACTTTGATCTATCCCAGGAGATGGGATAATAATCATTTATTGAGTGACCTTTTTAAAACCTAGGCCCAGTGCAAGGCATTTGAGGGGTGCTCTTTAACTTTACAGTAGCCAGGAAGATGCTTGTTGTGACCCCAAAGATGAGGACAGAAGTAGCCCACCCAGAAACACAGATAGCAGCCCCACACTGTTGCCCAGGGGCAGCTCAGGAAGCAGAGCAGAGTGGAGCTGCTTACAGAGGCTTGCTCCTTGCAACAGAGGCAGAGCTTGTCTGTCCTACCTTTGCAATGAGTAACTTGTTTTTGTTCTGATTGTTTTCTGAAGGAGTAAGTCAGACCTTACTTAAGTTTGTTCTGTTGTGTGGAATAAGTGATCTTACTGTCAGGAAGGATCGCACTTAGTACACATTACCTGTTTGAAAAAGAGCACCTGAATGCGGGGGTGGTTTTGGGGGGGTGGTACTGTGTTGAGAAAGCCGAATTCTTGGATTAAAATAGCAATTTTATACTTTTGAAGGTAAAGTAAATACGCTATCCAGTAATTTTATTTCCCACTTCATTCAATAACTTGATACTAAACACCCAAACAAGAAATGAAAATAAAATTTTTATCACGTATTTATTTGTACCCAGTGCATCTGTGTTTCCTTGTGCAGATAAATGTTTTGCTGTAGTGTCCTCAAGCCTCTACTTACATTCTGGCAATTTTAATAGTTTGTTGACCTTTATTTGACTTGCTTATTGAATTCTTGTAACTATGACATGGTTGCAGCTTGAGAGATTTTGAGTGCATTCCCTATCTTGATGCCTGGGACCCTGTGCCTGTCACATTCTCAAGAGCTTTCTGCCTGGGGCACAACAAGCACATGTGGATCCAGTACTTTTCCTTTTCATGTTCTTTTTTGGGGTGAGGGGATAGTGATGGGGGGTAAAAATATGCGACTCTTGGACAGACATCATTTTGTTGATACCAGTTTTGGGCATTTTACCCAAAAGCTGGGGTTTCAGCTAGAAGTATGCGGGGCCAAACCGCTTGCTTTCAGACTTGTGTTTTGACACCAGTGTCCTTGTCTGGAAGGATATGGAGACAGTGAGTATGGCTCCTCACCTGTGTGGGGACCCCAGCAACTGGGTGAAGTCTGGGAGGAAGAGGAGGGAAACACCTGGTGTGTAAGGAGCGGCTGGGAGAAGCAGAAGGCAGTTTTTGAGCCGCTGCTTAGGAGGGCTGTGCAGAGATCTGTCTTCCTCCAAGATTGAGTACGAGAGTCCCCTGGGAGCTACTTAAAATACCCTTTTCTAGGTGCGTACTCTCTCACAGCTCATTAAGTCAGAATCTCTGTGGGTGGGCCACAGCATCATTGCTCTTCCAAAGCTTCCCAGGCTGATCTGTGCTGGTTTGTGGTTGGATTTGCAAGCCGTTGCTCTCGTAGGGGTGAGCGTGGGATCCTGTGGGATTGCCCACCAGTGTCTGCTTGTTTCTTAAGCAACTTATGAGTTTTGTTCAATAACAGGTGGTGATTTTCCTTCCTACCAGGGCCCTGCTTCCATATTTCCCTTGTTCGGGATCTTCCATCCTTGACACTTCCTTCTCCCTTAAACCTGGTTTATTCCCTGGGCTTAAATGCAGGAGGGGGACACTTTCTTCTAATGTTGTGTTTCTGTCTTCCCTTTGGAATACTCCTTGGTTGCAGTCTTCTATGAACTTGTGATTGCTGGCTTGCTTGGCTCCATTATTAGATCAAACGCTAATGAGAGCAGGGTTCTGCCAGTTCTTACCACTGTTTTTGTATTTCTGGCAACTCCACAGTGCTTGAGTCAGGGCATATGTTGAATGGAAACTGGACCCAAACTCCATGTGTGCTTAGGCTGCTAATATACAGCCCTAGTGCAAAGGCCTGGGGGCAGGAACGAGGAGGAGTGATGATGGGTAGCAGGTTTGACAGTAAGAGCTCCAGGACAAGGGTCAAGCAGCCCCACCTGTTTGTTCAGGGCAAAGGGATCTTGCCAGAAAGGCAGGTGTTGGATGGGCATTCAAGGGTCAGTTTAGGCTTGAGTTAAACGATGCATCTGTAGGATGAAGGATGCGGAGTCCCTGCGAGAAAACTGGAGGTGGAGTAAATAAGCAGTGTTGATGAAGAGTTATTTTTCAGAGGAATTGTTATCAAATGAGAGCCAATGCTTGTTGTCACAAATTTTACCTGACTTAAATAAGCTAGTTAGGGTTGGGTTTCTTCCTCTGTTTTTCCAAAAAAGAAGGGCTAAGCCAAGTTCTAAATGCCAAGAAAGGTGCTTGTTCATTAATATCTGATGCTTGCTAATTAATAGCAGATCAGTTGTAGGACACATTTTTGATACTTTAGCATTTACTTGTGACCATAAGGTCAGGATATTTATATGAATGTTATAAAGAAAGGCAGCATTATGGAATTTAAAAGCAAGACCAGGGTTTTAGTACACAATAAATAGCAGCTAAACCTTTGACAAATCACTGTCTGGATTTCATTTCTTTATAGAAGTGCACTGAATATATTCCAGCAGGAAGAGGCAACGGAACATGGTCACCTGTGGCCTTGGTATTTATTGTCTAGACCGACCTCATAGCTTCAAGAGAAAGGTCATTGTGGCTGGCAGTTTTAATCGAGGATGGCCCTGGGATCAGAGTGCATGGGATTCCCCAGTGTTCTTCTCTGGTGATTTCCCTTGCAGGAAGCCTACTCCTATTTAGTGGGCTGGTCTCTACCACCGGGTCTGGAAGGCTTTTCTGTGACCCTGGTGGGCAACTGCTCTAAATATTTGTCATGCAGAATTTTAACTGGCCAGGTTGTAGTTTTTATACATACACCAAGGTGGGCTTTCCAAATTAAAAAAAAAAAAAAAAAAAAAGTTACACCTGAAGTTCCACCTGCAGCTATCTCTGCAGTCCGCCCCACAATGGGCAGGTCATGTGGCCTGGTTGGAGTGCCTTGGTGCACCTGCCTCTGTATCTGGTTTCCCATCTCTAGGACCTCAAATTCCTTCTTCCACCTGATATTTCTATTTGGCTTCTTCGAAATTTGTTAAAATTGATAATTAAGAAAGATTAGAGGATATGCCCCAAGGATCTCTTTCTTTGGGGAATCAAGTGACTGTGCAGAAGCTGTTTAAGCCTTGTGGGTTTCAGAAGATCCTGCAAGGACCACAGGTTTTCTTGGGTTAAGGAATGCCGGTACCCCCACCCCCTTCCTTCCTCTTCTCTTTGTCTCTCTGTTTTCATCAGAGCTACCTGGAGCCAAAATTTGAAGTTTAACTAAATTTAGCAAAAATGTTTACTCTAGCCCCAGTTTCTTGTGTTTTGGCTTTCATTGATTGGTTGTTTTTGGTAAACCACTTCATCCTTTGTATAACAAAAAGGGTAGGAATATTGGCTGGATTACATTTTAAGTCCCAAATAAGTTATTTAAATATTTGTTTTATTCCCACTCTTTGAAACATTTAGATCCCCCCCCTTTCCTCAGCTTTATTAAAGTAGTATATAGAGTAAATTTATTGGAGGAGAGGTGATCACCCATGTTGAAATACTAAATTTATTTTCACATTGAGAAAATGTGACTTTTCTTAAAATGTATTGTTTTCCTAAAGTACTTAGTAATTTTTAAAAACCTTTACTTCGGTGTGGACTTCTAAATACATCACAACCTCATGCTAAGCATGTCTGGAATACTGAAGACTCCAGCAGTTTGGGTATTACGCTTGTGCTGTGCTGTCAGGAACCATCTTGATGCCATGCTTGTTTTCACGTCTTCCCCAAGTACTCACAGCCACCAAGCAGCAGACCACAGCCGAGTGTGAGAGCAAGACTTTATATGTAATTTCACAACAAGCACCTAGTTCTCCATTTGTGCTAGCTGTGGCTGATCCTGTTATTTGTCCTGTAGGGGGTCTTCATGATCATTGATTGGCCCACCAGACTGATTTCAAGGGTCTTCGGTGATATTTTCACCTGAAAAGGGACATCTAATGGGAAATTTATTGAGGGGAAAGAGAGTTCTACTGAGAAGATTAATGGGTCTCTAATTTTGGAGATAGACAAAATGCTAAGGCAAATTAAACAAGGAGCCTGGTGTTCTCTTTGGAAATACCTCACTGGTTTCTTAAGACTTGTCCTAATGTGAGAACCAAAAAGCACAATGATATTTCCCAGGCCTTAATTCTTTGCATTTTCTTGCCCCCCCCCCCCCCCCCCACCTTTGGTACCTGGGATTGAACTCAGGGGCACTTGACCACTGGGCCACATCCCCAGCCCCCCCCCCCCTTTTTTTTGTATTTTATTAGAGACAGTTGCTAAGTGCCTCCCCATTGCTGAGGCTGGCTTTGAACTGGCGATCCTCCTGCCTCCGCCTCCCAAGTGCTGGGATTACAGGCGTGTGCCACCACGCCCGGCTTTTTGCCCCCTTTTAGTATAAGAATACCTGCTTAATACCCAGTACCTGTTAATTAGGCAAAATTATTTTAGGGTCATGGATTGTGGCATTCAAAGGAGTCAGATATAGTAAGCTACAGCTCCATCAAGAAGCCTCTGGATCCCAGAGAAATCAGATGAGTGGGCAGAAGGTCACCTAGCTAGTCACAGAGTGAGGGCTAGCTGTTGGCTGTCCGTTTCCTGACTTTACTGCTGTAAGGACTCGTGTATTCTGATTAACCTCATTCTAGACATCCATTGGTTCAGCTACAGTGAGTTTACAGAGTTTGGTGCTCTTTGATGGACCTTTATTTTATTAATTTATTTATATGTGGTGCCTCACACATGCTAGACAAGTGCTCTACCACTGAGCCACAACTCCAGCCAGAGTTTGGTGCTTTTTGAAGCAAACAAAAAGCAAAACAAAGGAACAAAAAGTTAACGTGGAACCTAGAGGAATTTTAAAGCCAGAGGATGTGGCAGTGGAGGTTGGCCTTGCTCCTCTTGCTTGGTGCTAGGTTCGTGGCTGCAAACAGTGCCACCTCCACCCTTGTCTCAGTCCATTTGTGCTGCTCTAACAGAATACCATTGGCTTGATGGTTTGCAAACAAAAATTTTTTCTCAAGAGTTCTGAAGGTGGAAGTCCAAGATCAAGGTGCCAGCAGATTGATTCATTGCCTGGCAAGGGCCCATTCCCTGGTTAGTGGTACCTTCTATTTCCTTCCATGGTGGAAGGGGAGAGCTCTAACCTCATTCCTGAGGGCTCTGCCTTTGTGACTTAGGCACACCTCCCTAGGTCACTCATGCTTCCTGTTCCACTCCATAGGGGTAGGGTTTCACCATAGGACTTGGGAGGGACAGAAACACTAGACCATAGCAGTCCCCTCCAACCCAGCTTCCTGGCTGAAGGAAATGTGCATTTCTTCTCATTTGACAGGACTGAGTGTCTATAAGAGAACACATTCTTGTTGTAGTCCAGACTCTAGTAGACAAACTATGGCCCACAACCTAAGTATGTAGAATCTTAATTTTTTTCATTTTACATTTTAACTGCTTGTTATGCAATTGTATATATACTATTCTAGATTTTGCTTCTTGTTCTATAGAGCTTAAAGGATTTATATCTAGTTGTTGCAGAGAAAACTTTTGATCCCCGATGTAAAGGAATACAGGAAATTTTGATGACAAAGCAATTCATTTTCTGAAGTTCAACTGAAGTCAGAGCTGGGTTACTCACAGAGTCATGTGCTGCCTGGTGACATTGTGGTCAGCGATGGGCCCAAATCTACAATGAGAGCCACATAATATTATAAGGCAGTTGAAACTCTGCTGTTGCCTGGTAACATCCTAGGTGTCATTCGTGGAAGCACAGTGTGCTGTGTTTGTGGGGATATTGGTGTAAGCAAACCCGTGGCACAGCCAGTCATGTCAAGTACAGCACGTACAGTTATGTTCAATTAATTCAGAATACTTGGCGGTTGATACAGATACACATGAGTGTTGCTGCCTTATGTGTGTAAGTGTACTCCTTTTTATTAAAAATAGTTTTCTGTAAAAGAGTATGTCGTGTTATGCCAGCAGCAGCCGCGTGTCTCATGCCTAGTTGAATTTTAATTAATTAATTTGTTCTAATTTGTCATACATGGCAGCAGAATGCATTTTGATTCATAGTACACAAATGGAGCACAGTTTTCCATTTCTCTGGTTGTACACAAAGTAGAGTCACACCATTCATGTCTTCATACATGTGCCTAGAGTAATGACGCCTGTCTCTTTCCACCATCTTTCCTACTCCCATGCCCCCTCCTTTTCCCTCCCTCTCCTTTGCCCAATCCAAAGTTCCTCCATCCCTCCCATGCTCCCCCCATACCCCCATTATGGATCGGCATCGACTTATCAGAGAGAACATTTGGCCTTTGGTTTTTTGGGGATTGGCTTACTTTGCTTAGCATGATATTCTCCAACTCCATCCATTTACCTGCAAATGCCATGATTTTTTTTTTTTTTTAATACCGGGGATTGAACTCAGGGGCACTTGACCACTGGGTCACATCCCCAGCCATTTTTTGTGTTTTTAATTAGAGACAGGGTCTCACTGAGTTGTTAAGTGCCTCAGCCTCCCAAAGTGCTGGGATTACAGGTGTGCACCACCGTGCCCGGCTTAAATGCCATGATTTTATTCTCCTTTAATGCTGAGTAATATTCCATTGTGTATATATACCACAATTCCTTTATCCATTCATCTGTTGAAGGGCATCTAGGTTGCTTCCACAATTTAGCTATTGTGAATTGTGCTGCTATAAACATCAATGTAGCTGCGTCACTGTAGTATGCTGATTTTAAGTCCTTTGGGTATAGACCGAGGAGTGGGATAGCTGGGTCAAATGGTGGTTCCATTCCAAGTTTTCTAAGGAATCTCCATACTGCTTTCCAGAGTGATTGTACCAATTTGCAGTACCACCTGCAATGTATGAGTGTACTCCCCCCCCCCACCCCTCCACCCCCGCAATCCTTGCCAACACTTATTGTTGTTTGTATTCTTAATAGCTGCCATTCTGACTGGAGTGAGATGAAATCTTAAGAGTAGTTTTGATTTGCATTTCTCTAATTGCTAGAGATGTTGAACATTGTTTGATATATTTGTTGATTGAAGTTTTTTGAGTTCTTTATCAATCCTGGAGATTAGTGCTCTGTCTGACCTGCGTGTGGTAAAAATTTGCTCCCATTCTGTAGACTCTCTATTCATCTCACTGATTGTTTATTTTGCTGAGAAGAAGCTTTTCACTTTGAATCTATCCCATTTATTGATTCTTGATGTTTATTTCTTGTGATCTAGGAGTCTTGTTAAGGAAGTAGGGGACTAATCTGACATGATGAAGATTTGGGCCTACTTTTTAGGTGCAGGATCTCTGGTCTAATTCCTAGGTCTTTGATCCTCTTTGAGTTTTGTACATGTCAAGAGATAGGGGCTTAATTTCATTTTGCTGCGTATGGATTTCCAGTTTTCCCATCACCATTTGTTGAAGAGGCTGCCTTTTCTCCAGTGGTTCTTCACCGTGGCCTCTGGAGTATAGACTGTACAATACACACCCAACCTGTGTAGTAGGTGAGGCTGGTAGTGTTTGTGTAGCTGTACATTCATTCATGTTCACACACAACGATGAAGTTGCCTAGTGGTGTGTTTCTCAGGATGTAGTGATGCAGAAGTATTAAGATTCACTTGTGGCTTTCTCAAATTAACCATTGTTCCCTCTAGAATAGATCTGATCAGAGCATATAACTTTAAAGGTTTTGGGGAAAATAGCTGGGTCATAATCTGGACCCTGTATCCTCTTTTCTGGCATTCTTCTTAATAAAAATGAGTTGCATATTTTGAGGATGTGTGGGTGTTTTCTGTATGTTAGTTGCCTGTGGCTGTATAATAAATTATGTCCAAATTTGCGATGGAAAGCAAATATTACTTGACATTTTTGGAGAGTTGGAGATCTGGAAACATCTTAGCTGGGTGGTTCTGGCTCAGGCTAGTGACTGTGTAGCAGTCTTTGAAGCCTTGACCATGGCTTCTAGGGGCATCTTTCAGGATGACTGATTTATGTGTAAGGCTTTGCTGAAGTCCTCAGAGCCGCACTGGCCATTGGAGGGTCTTGTTGCTCACTGGATGGCCTCTCCATAGGTGTTGTGTTCTCCTTGTGATGAGACCGCTGGCCCCCAGTGATCCAAGAGAGAGCAAGGGGAGAACCAGAGTTCCTTTAAAGTGTAGTGTCCAGAGTCACTGACCTCCTGTTCTGTTAGATCAGAGTCACAGAGTGTAGCCTGTAGCAGAGGAGGTGAGCATTTGGCTCCTTAACTTTTCTTTTCCCAGAGGGAGGAGTATCAAAGAATTCATGGACAAACTTTAAAAAGCCGGGCAGTCTGCTTCACAGAGGCAGCAGCTCAGCAGAGTTGAGTATGTGCTGGAAGGTGTGTGGAGCCGGCTAAAGGATGGGTTGCGATGTCTGTTGTATGGTAAGCAGCTGAAGGGAGCCACTGGAGCATTTGTATTTTAGGTGACATTAGGGACACGGGTTTATGCAGTGGTGGATTATGTGTATTTGGGTGGTCTTGGTGTGTATGCCTGAAGGGCAGGCATATTTGAGGGTGCACTTCTGTGGGGTGCGTTTGGGGGTTGCTCGCAGGCATAGGCAGGGGTGTGTTTTGAAGGAGTGTGTGCTAGTATGTTTGAGATTGGGGCAGAGTAACGCTGGGTGCTCTGTCATGTTGGGGGAAGGCTGGTTGGTGGGAAAGGGTACGCTCCCCACTGTTGCCAGGCAGGTTGATATTTCATTTGGAGACCCTTTTGGGAGGCCACACCTCTGCTTTTGGGGACTTCCTTTACCTTTGCCATAACAGGAATCGATTTATTGCCCACATGTAGATGTACCAGCACACATCTGTGAATTCGCTACACAACACAAATCTATGGAATTAATGTTACCCAAGTCACCCTATTTTAGTCTACTTCCATCAACTCAAGGATGTGCTTGAGATGTCTCCAGACTGTCTCAAGCTTCACATTTTCAAGGTGGGCCCAATAAAATCAGCTAGGAAGGAGAGTAGTTGATATACCAAGAGTAATTTTTTCCTGTTGGAGCACATTCCACAGCATCTCTGTCCTGGGAACACTTTACAGTGTAGGTTTTCCATTTATCAGTGTTGTTCAAGGTCCTGTAGGAGGAAAGAAAGACAGCTCTTGATTCTTTATACTGGGCATTGATAATCTTCCTTGTCTTCAAGGTCTTTTTTACAGAGGCGCAGGTCTTCACGGTAAAAAGGGAAAACTATAGTCCTTGATAGTGAGATATGTAAAATCCAGAGAAATTAAATGGCCAAGTACAAACTATATTTGGGAGTATATAAGCAAGTTAGAAAACATACCCTCCGTTGATTCCTCTGTAATAAAAAGCAGTGGTGGGCTGGAGGTTGAGAAGGGAGGTTTGGCGTGGTTTTTGGATGTGCATATTAAATTGCTCCATGATTGTGGACATAACAGATGTGAAGGTCTCTAGGAAAGAGGTGTAGGATATGTGGCCATTTTTAGTCATTTTAATTGAGCCATGTTTTATAGTTCTCACAGCTGAAAAGTTGAGGAAAATCGGACCTCTTGAATGTGACATAGTGAGATTCTACAGAGCCCATGAGGAGTCTTAACCTGTTTTCCTGCTTGTTTTTTATGTGAACTGGTGTCTGCTGGACCTGAGATTTCATGACCTGGAACCCACAGATCGTGAGAAGTCGTATGTAGGCGCCTACTTGTGGCACACATTTTTCTGAGATAGTAGTTTTCATCCTATTCAAAAAGGCTTTTAGAAGAGACCTCACCCAGCCTCCAAATCAAGCCAGTGAAGATTTTATTTATGATATAGATTGTGTTCATCTGTTTTCTCAGCACTTAGCACAGTGAATACATCTGGATTGGCCCCATATTTCCCTCCAGAAACCTGTATTTTTGCTTCCTGTTTCTACTTGTGTAGTCCTGGGACATCATAATTAAATGCAGCACATATTAAGGGAGTTGTTTATTTTTCTGAAATATTTTTAGTTGTAGATGGACACAGTAGCTTTACTCTTTTTTTATTTTATTTTATTTTTTCAAAATATGGTGCTGAGGATTGAACCCAGTGCCTCACACATGCTAGGCAAGCGCTCTACCACAGAGTCCCAGCCCCAGCCCAGGAGTTATTTTTCTAGGATAATCTAAGAAGTTCTTTGTTTTGTAATAGATGTGGTGACTTCAGCCACTTCCTGAAGGGTTGTCATCGATGCCTGAAAGCACAGATAATACCAAACCTCACATACTATTTTTCCCCCCCTACAAATACATACCCATAGAAAAGTTTAATAAATTAGGCAGAGTTACAGGTTAACCATAAGAAGAAGGTAGAAAAATTGTAACAGTATACTGGAATAAAAATAATTTAAAGCTTAAGAAGTGTTTGTTTCTGGAACTTTCTGTATAATATTTTCAGGTCATGACTGACTGGTTAACTAAACCTTGGGAAGCAAAACTGGGTAAGGGGAAATGACTGTACCTGTCTTTTAAAATTAATTTTGGCATATTTTGCAGTGGTAACTGTTCTAGGCAAGTGTAGAGTGATCCATACAAGTAAACCCCTACCCTCACTTAGCCTGTTAATAGCAGGTGAAAGCTGAGGCTCTTGTGAAAATCACTGGCGCTCTCTGAGCCTGTCTGCTCATCTTAGAATTCGGAATTAGGAAGTGACAGCAGAGAAGGGACACATACAGCGCCCTGGAGGCAGCTCTGCAGGTGCTCTCCCCCCAAGTGGCAATTAGAGTTCTGCAGCAGTAAGCCTGTCCGGGGAGGTGTAGGGCTACTGTAAACTCATGACCCTTCTGGCCACCCAGACCCTTGGCACCTTTGAGTGAACTTTGATTACTGGAAAAGGTTAAACAAACAACCCCAAGTCTTCAGGGTAGTAGAGAATACCACCACTGTCCCACAGAAAGCAAGCAGAGCTTCAGCATGCACAACAGGGAAACCAGGCGGAAGAAGGCCCTGAGCACATGCATGCAGGCTCATTGGGTGTGAACAGTCATGCAAATTTCAGGTAGAACTTTTCAGTATTCAATGTTTACTGAATATTGTGAACCTTAAAGAGGGCTCTGTGACAGACCTTCCTCAGATTTCTTTCTTCAAGACACATCACTTTCCCGCACTTCACCACTACCTGAAAATGGCTAATTTTCTATGCAGTCACATTATGGCAACAAGGCTAAGTTAGTCTTCAGAGGTTTGCAAATTGTGTAGTTCCTTAAAGTCCACTTGAAACCTCCTCCTTAAAGGTTTTCATCTTCCCGACGGGATGTATTTTATATTTTGCTTGAGGATTTGGTCCAGTTTGCGTTCTTTTTGATGTTTACCACCGCACATTGTGTTAGTGCCCCGTCTTACCTTGGGTATTCTTGCAGCATCAGTATAAGGCCGCCTTTGCATTTAGGAGATCCTTAAATATGCCTGAACTTGAAGCCCCCACTCCCTGGTAAGGAGCATAAGCAAGGAGCTTCTGTTTGTGTGAACATTCAGCTTTCCCCTCATTGCTTTGCTTTGCTCAGGCAGAACTGGGGTTTCAGACAAGATCTTGTTGCCCAAGTGTTAGCTTTCTGGTCACCGTGACTAAGATATCTGACTAGGACAACTTAGAGGAAGAAAAGGTTATTTGGAGCTCAGTTTTCAAAGGTCTCAGTCTATAGACAGCAGACTCCGTAGCTCTGGGCCCAAGGTGAGGCAGCACATCATGGTGGAAGGCATGGAGGAGGAAGGCAGCTGAGGATGTGGCAGTCAGGAAGCAGAGAGCAGTGCTCATCAGGGACAATATATATACCCCAGAGGGGCAGCCCCCCGACCCACGACCCACCTCCCCCAGCCTGTCTGCCTATCACTACTACCACCCAGTTAACCCATATCACTGGATCAGTCCACTGATGAGGCTCCATCTCATGATCTAATCATTTCACCCTGAACATTCTTGCAGTGTCTCACATGTGATCTTTTTGGGAACACCTCATATCTCAACTGCAACACCAGAGATGGGCTTTTTAGGAGGTGTGCACATTGGAGAGTCGGTTGTCAGCCCTTGTCTGGTCTCATCATTGCAGCTTATGGATCACAACTCCAAAAATTGGGGTGCAGGGAGATCTTGTTTGTTGACCTTTCCCCCACAACTAAAGTGCTTGTTCTTCTTATCACTACATGTGCTTTAAACATGATCATATTTTTCCCCCTGAGTTGGGGGGTGGGGTGCTGTTGTCATATTCTCCAGGAGTTGAGAAAAGTTAGTTCTGTTGTTAATGCAAATATAAAAGTTTAAATTGGTCACTAATGTGCATTTTTTCTATTTTTATGGAAACATGAATTTTGTGCACTTGTAAAAGTTAGAAATGTGAATTTTCTAGTTCTTTGGGTAGGCACCACCTCTTCTATGGTTAAGGGTTTTTGTTGAGGTGGTTTCTGGCGAGGCTGGCCTCAGACACCCCAGGCCCCTGGCTCAGCCTGTGCAGTAGCTGGGATTGCAGGTGTTCACCACTGTGCCCTGCTTGTGGTTGAGGTTAGTAGTCATGAGAGGTTCTGGCCTGCACCCCTGTGAGCCAGAAACTTTTTTCTTCACTGCTGTTTAAAGGAAGGAAAGAGTTTGGCTGTGATCATGGGTTTCATGAGATGATACTTAACATTTCTAGATGAATAGGACTTGATGTGTATGCATCTTCTTGACTTTCTTAACAGATTTTAATTTGGGATGTGGATACATGCGTATGTGGATACATATGTGGCTAGTTCATTAACAGTATTTAAGTATAAGAAAGTTTTGACTGGAGTTTCATGACTGATAGATTGAATGCAGTAATGTAGCATTGAAGAGGATAAGTCTCTTTAAAAGACACTTGAGAAAATACTGAGTTAGTGGTCAAAAATGGAACAAAATTGTGGTCTGCTTCTGAAGGAATCGTGTTCTCAACTCCAGCATGTTGTTTTAAATGCATTCCAGTCTCCCAGAATGAAGGCCGGGTGCCAATGTGGAAGACTTTAAAATAGCAGCAGGGACCATGGACAGCTGCTGGTGTTAACAGAGGTGGCACAGCTGTGGTGTGCACTCTCTGCTGGATCCTATGGAAAGTAGTGGCATGGACTGTGCTGGCCGGATAGCAGCCTAGGCCGCCAGGAAGGGCCCTGTTGTATTGGAGTACCAGTGGATCAACTGCATGGCCCATGGTGCTCAGTAAATGTAGCTTAGCTGTTAGGCTTGTGTCCCCCCCACCCCCTTCCTGCTATAAAATTTATTATGTAACACCAACCCTTTGAGCTATTTGTCTGAAGTGTGGCAGAAAATATTCATTTGGTTTCACTAAAACTAGAGGGGGTGTGAGGTGTGTGGGTGTGTGGGGGTAGTTAGGTGCTACTGTGGGCATAATCCAGGGGCATTCTACTGCTGAGCTCCATCCCCAACAACTCCCCACCCCCCCCAAGAGATTCTGGCATGGAGCTTAAAATCCTCTTGTGTCAGCCTCCCTAGTTGCTGGGATTACTGGTATGTGCCACTAGGACCAGCAAAAGCAAAGATTTTTCAACTTGAATTTGTTTTATGACTATATATACAAAAATGGGAGAAACAAAATTGTCCTTCTATATTCCCTCAAGGATTTGTTTCATGAGTTCCAACATTTTATTCTTAACCCTATGTGAGAGTAATGTAGGACTGCTATTTTCTTCTTTTTTTTTTTTTTTTTTTTTTTTGTGGTACCAGGGATTGAACTCAGGGGCACTCGACCACTGGGTCACATCCCCAGCCCTTTTTTGTATTTTATTTAGAGACAGGGTCTCGCTGAGTTGCTAAGTGCCTCGCCATTGCTGAGGCTGGCTTTGAACTCGCGATCCTCCTGCCTCAGCCTCCCAAAGTGCTGGGATTACAGGCGTGCGCCACCGCGCCGGCTCTATTTTCTTCTTTTTAACAGCTAGGAAAACCAAGACTGAAGCTGTGGTTCCTTGTCATAATTCATGTGCAGATTGCTAAAAGACCAGGGCTGAACTTCCATTTTCTTAACATCTTATTAGTCTTTCCAGTAGACCATTTACATTCAGAATGGGAATTACAGCAGCAGATTATCTCCATAAATATTGCTATCCTGTGAAATCTTATTGTCTGATCTCAAATCCATTATTCCAGTTCACCGAGCCCCTTCAGGTTTGATTCTGTTATCTAAGTGCTAGTGTCCCTCCAGCCATCCTTTTGTAGCCTTGTTGCTTGTCCGCTGAGTCTACATCATCTAACTCACTGATTTTGCAAACCTTTGTACAGTACATATTCTTACTCAGCTGGGCCAATGGTAGGTGGGGTGGTGGTGGTGATACTGGGGTTTGAACCCAGAAATACTCTACCACTGAGCTACACCCAGTCCTCTCCCCCCCCCCCCCCCCCAATTCTGATACAGGGCCTTGCTAAATTGCTAAGGCTGGCCTTGAACTTGAACTTGTGATTTACCCTGCTTTGTGGGTTAATTTTGAAGACATTGGTTGATTGTAGTGGGGGTGGTGGTTGTTTTTGCAGCGCTAAAGATTGAACCCAGGGCCTCATAGGCCAAGCAAGTACTCTGTTACTGAGTCACATCCCAGCCTGATCTTAGATTCTTATAAAGCTGTTCAGCTCAAGTAAAAAAAATGCATAATTCTTTTACTTTTTCCCTCCCTTAGACAGGTGTTGTTTTAAATGTTCATTTCAGAGCCCTAGGTAAGACATTAAGTTCTCTAGGCCTGTAGCTCATCAGGCTTCTTGTGGCTTTTTTTTTTTTTTTTTTTTTTTTTTTAACTTTTAAGAATGGATTTAATTGAACAAGAACATGGTAATATCAGCCTCCTGCTCATCACCTGGCCTTTCTCTCATCTGAGTGGTTGGCTCGGTGCTCTGTCAAGCCGTCCTTGTGCTGTACTCGTGTGAAGCACAGCCATGCTTATACTGTTCTCATCGAGGCAAAGAGATGGCCCCTCATCATTAGTCGGCAGAGAATTGCAAGTTAAACCACACTGGGACACTGCTGCACACCCACTCATGTGGCTCAGATTGAAAAGACTGACAGTACCCAGTGCTGTTGAGGAAGCAGCCTTCAGAGTGCTCAGGCTTTGCTGGAGGGATGTGAATGGCATAATCACTCTCAAAGAGTTTGGCACTCTCTTACAAGTTGAATATAGACTTGCCATAGATCTTTTAGCCAAGAGAAATGAAAACATATGTCCACACAAAGATTTATACTTGAATGTTCATCTCAGCTTTATTCATGATTGCTTAAAATTGGAAAAAGCTTAAACGTCTATCAGTAGGAGACTGGATAAACAACACATAACATGAATGAATCTCAGGAACTTTATGCTCTGAGAAAGCAGCCATCACAAAGAGCATGTACAATGTAGAATTTCACGTTTGAAGTTGGAGGAAACAAATCTAATTCTAATGGAACGCTGGCCTCCTGGAGCTGGGATGGGGCACAAAGGAGGACTGGGGTGGCGATCACACTGCTGTATACATTTGTTACAGCTACATAAAGTGCATGCATACAGTTTATATGCATGGGCCATAGTTTCAGCTGCTCAGAAGGCAGAGGTGGGAGGATTGCTTGAGCCTAGGAGTTCAAGGCCAACATAGCAAGTCCCTGTGTTCCTTCCGCCACAAACACAACACACCAAAAACCCTGCACAACTAAATTGGACCCCATTAAAAATTTATTCTAGGCGCAAATGGTGTGTTTCTACACCACATACAACCAGAGAATTGAAATGTTGCACTCCATTTGTATATGACGAATTGAAGTGCATTCTGCTGTCATGTACAACTAAGTCGAACAAATAGAAAAAAATTTTAAAAAGTTAAAAAAAATATATCCTAGATAAAAATGGGCCAAGTCAAGCAGGTCAGTAAACTGCAGCACCTGTCATTCTTGTCCTCCGTTGTTGTTTGAATGGCCCGTGTTTGGAGGCACCTCTGAGGGAGGAGAAAAGGGTGTTAGAGCCACCTTGAGCCCTCAGTTCTGTTGGGGGCTGTGCAGGGGCTCCGTGGGAGTGGAGAGCCTCAAGAGCATGCCCTCTTGCTGCTTCCCTCTCCCTCAGACAGGGAACCCACCCTTCACACCGCATTCCTGGACAGACTCGCTGCGGTTTCTTGAAGTTTGAAATCTTCTCTTTTCCCTCCCGAGTGCCTCAACTGTATTTTATGTTTTAGAGAACATTTCATCTAACTGGAATCTGTCCTTGATTCTCTCCACATTTCTACTCCTGGCCACGTATTGTTTGGTGATCAAGTGTCTTTAGAACACAGCAGTTTTTCATTAGCAGAGGCATTAAATTAGTGGTGTAACTTAGATTAAAACTCAGAAAATGTGGCCGTGATATCTCAGGTCTGAGTTACATAGACACCTGCCTGCTTTTGATACCAGTGCTGTTGTGAGGACTGGGCGGCGTGCAGTATGATGATTTAAAAAAAAATTATTTATTTGCTTTAGTTGTACATAATATGTTTATTTTTATGTGGTGCGGGATTGACTAGCTTAGAAAATATTTTATTTCTCTCTAGATGGTCTGCATTGGTTTTTAAATACAGTGCTTATGAATGGATCACAGTCCAAGGATCACTTGATTCCCCCAAAACTTAATTGACTTCTAAGCCCTCAAATAACAATGGGGTTTTCTCCAGCCAAAGCTGGAACAGTTTGAGGGGGAAAACCCATAATGATAGTATTGGGTTTGACCCATAGAATAAAATAAATACATGGGAAAGAAGAAACAGCTCCTCAAAAAACTAGAAGATCACCAGTGGACCACGGAAGAAAGTAAGAAAGGAAACCCACTGACTTAAAAATAGTAGTCACTGTGCGGAGTCCACATTTGGATGCTAGAATGAGTGGCTGAGAGTTTGAGGAAGTGTTCTGTACAGTTAAAAGTATCTCCACCAAGATGGTTATTTGAAAGAAACTTCAAGGTGGAAAAGAAAGACATAGCAGCACCAGGAACCCTGGAACTGTGACCCCATCCCACCACGACAGAACACCAGGCCCCAAGTAAGGGGCTTTGACACAGAAAGACTGACCAGCAGTCTTCAGAGGCCCCAGGGACAGGGAGAACTGAGGAGTGGTCAGATAGGAGGACACTAAAAGAATGAACAGTAAGTAGCCTGTGGTGTGACAGCGCAGTTTGGACCCTGCAACAGACAGAGAACTTCAGGGAGAAAACTGGTGACATTCTAAAAGGGCCTGCAGTTTAGACGACAGTATGGGACAGGTGTTCTGGTGTGGGTTGTTGTGCTGTGCTTCTGTAAGCCCTCAGCACTAAGGGAACTGGGGCAAGGTTGTATGGGAACTCTTTTTTGTTTGTTTTTGTAACTTTTCTGTACGTCTAAAATTAATTTAAAATAAAACGTAAAATTTCTACTCTTAACAAAAGCATTTGGAAAAGATCTATTTTGTCTCCAAATTTGTAAATTAAAAATTTGGCAAATTTTGCAGAAAGTATACTTATAGAAATTGAAGAAGGGGAAGAGTCCTTTAGACAGGCATTGAGTCATTTATGGAACACAGACTCCTGACATTGTCAGGAACTTCACGAGGAATGGAAATGGGATCACTCTGATGCCAAAGGCAGATGCTCAATTTGAATTGGATGCCAAGTTGACGTGGTCTTGTTGTTTGTTTGTTCCTGTGGCGCTGGGGTGGAACCCCAGCCCTTTTTAGTTTTTATTTTGAGACAGGGTTTTGCTGTTACCCAGGCTGGCCTCGAACTTGCAGTTGTCCTACGTCAGCCTCCCAAGTTTCCAGAATTAGAGGGTGTGCCCCCTGCCTGGCTGTGGAGTCTCTTGTGTCAGGATGCATACACCCATCAGGTACTGTGATGTATGCAGTCTGCGATCATTCCAGTTGATCCGTACATTACTTTTATAAGCCAAGGATTTGGAGAAGTCTGTAATGGGACATAGCTGGCTGAGTGGGAGCCCCAGCTGATGCCAGAGTTCTTGCACTGGTGACAGTGTTAGCAGGTTTATTCATTGTGCTAGGCTTTGGGGACTCTGTTTTTACTGTTCTCATAGATCATTCACACCTTGCATAGAGAAATAGAAAAGACTGAAGAACATTCCCAAAAGATTCACATTCTTAAGAATTTTCTCCTGGCTCCTTGGCCCTACGCACTCACAGTTGCAGACACTACGAAGCAGACTGTGGACATTAGCTTTCTTCACACCTAATTGTGGTGTAAGTGGAGGATGTTTGGTTGGGACATTGAGATTGGACTAGAGGGGCATGTGCCTCATCTGGTGCAGGGATCAGGAAAGCCATGGTTTAGGAGCTCCCACCTTGAGGTCAGACCAAGAGGCCTGCTGTCAGTCCTCTTTGTTGCACCTCGAGCACTACCTGTCTTTCTTCCTTTCTGAAATGCTGTCCCATTTTCCTTTGCTTCCTTTCATTGGCTTCTGTTTATTTCCCTTCTTAAAGTACAGTTTGCTGGGTGGGCAGAGTGGTTTAGTGGAGGGAGCAGAAACTTGGGTTCAACTCTACTTTTACCAGTCTGCTACTGTATTTCCTAATTCCAGCCTTTGTTTCCTTTAATAACTCCGGAAAGAGGATGTATGTAGACACTCAGCACGGTGCCTCCCCCTACATTACCTGTTGATCTCCCTCATCATGGAGTTGAGAACCTACTATGCCCCAGGCTTTTTGCTAGGGAATGGCAGTATAGAAGACGAACCAGCTGTATAAAATCCCTGAAGAGCTGTGTTCTGAGGCCCAGCAAAACAGTTGAGTACAGCATTGTATTACAGTGTTATGCCACATGCCGACACGGCATCTGCTAGACAGTAACCGCACTATACAGAGGATATACATACTTTCAGCCAGCATTAACTGAGCTACTACTGTCAGGAAACAATTACTTTGAAGCAGGTTTATGGAATATAGCATAATACTGGAAGGGTTGGTACCACCTTGGAGATGTTCTGTCTAGAGGGGAGAGACAGACACATAGGGTGATGAATTATAATGTGAAATGTTAAGTGGTAGACAGATGTCAAGGTGATTTGGAAACTCTGAAAACCTGGCCATAGTCTGCTTCTTCCCAGGAGAGTTTGGGAAAGAGGTGACATTTGAGCATGGTCTTCGGGAGGTGAGGGCTTTGCCGGTGAAGTGTGGAGAAGGGTGTTTAAGAATAAGTGCAGGAGGACCACAGTGTGAGGCCAGCCTGGGCAATGCAGGGACACCCTTTAAAAAAAAAAAGGAAGGGAGTAGCAGATAAGCTAACACATGGTAGAACTGTGTCTTGTGAAAGGTGGGGTGAAGTCCATTGTGACTTGAGCTGGGGAGCCCTTGTAGACTGGTGGTCGAGCAAAACCCAGGAGCCCAAGCGTGTCACACTGGGGAGGGAGATTTTCTGTCTGCAGCCTCAGTGGTGGCAGAGGTTTTCATAAGAGGTTCAGGCAGTCAGATTACCTTTTCTTTTTAGGATCTCTGGTCTGCTAGCATGAAAGACAGATGGAGGACCAAAAAGGACCAGAAGGGACCTTGTAGAAGAAGCCGCTAGGTCCTTTCTAGGATGGAGGAGATTCACCAGGGTAGGGTATACTGGAGAGTCTTTATATGCCCAGAATGAGGAAGAGGGCAAGAATTGGTGCACCAGAATATGAGCACAGGAGCACAGGTGTCCTGTGTGAAAATGCTGGCCGGCACCCTTGAAAGGGGCGTTTAGCACCAGCTCGCCACACTTATTGCCGGGAAAGTTGCTTTGAGAATTTTGCTTAGGCAGGAAAAGTACTGGGGGGCAGGATACAGAGATTCACTTTTTGTATAGATTTTTTTTTTTTTAAACACTGTGAATTGCATACAAGCCCCAGAGCATCGCGTGCTGGAGTGAGAGAACCATCGCAGCCTGAGCATTGGGTCAGGGATTAACTTGTTTCTTGCAACTGTTATTTCCTAGTACTGAAGCTTTTGTTTTCTTTTAAAATTTAGATTTGGGGGAGACCTTATGTTACCTTAGTTCAGCCCTTAATTTAATAGGTGGATGGGGAAACACACCTGAGGTGGTCAGCTAATTAAGCATTTGTTAGACCTTGAATTTCTTTATCTCATAGCTGTTTTTTTTTTTTTTTTTTTTAAAGAATTACTGATTCTTTTGTGATTTACAAATACATTTGTAGCATGAGCTGTAATTTCAAAATGATTGCATACATTTTACATGGGAACACTGACAACTGCGAGGTAATTTGCAGGGCATATTGGATTGCTTTGAGTGGAGTATTTTGTGGAGGAGGAATTGATTTATCTATTCTTCTACATCTGAAACTATAGTTAGCTTATAGATTTGTAGTTTCTAGGATTCTGTTGCCGCCTGAAGCGATGACCGCTTGGAGTAACGAAGCCGTGGGAAGAAGTTCAGAGGCAAACTGGAGACAAACAGCTTTTTATTCTGATAACTTTTCTCTCTGGCTCTAACAGCGACTAACACGCGCCACACACACCACCAAAAATGGCGCTGACCCGATCAGCAATCTCGGCCAAGTCACTCGAGATCCCGGGCCAAGTCCCGTGAGACTACGGAAGGCGACAATGCCCAAATCCTTATGGCCCATAGTCAACCACAATTTAAGCCATCTCTCCAAAGAGGGCTCCTACAGGATTCATCTTGGTCACTGACCTGGTTCATAAGATAATTTTGTGTATCATTTGGAGCAAGGAGGAGAAGACATGTCCAAATCATTGTAAGGCACATGGTTTGCGGAATGTTTGTAACATGTTTTTGTTTGACTTAAAAAGAGGCAAAACGAGTTACTAGCTTGAACAGCAAACTCTCAAGAATAAATACTTCAGGAGCTTGGGGGATTGAGGCAGAAGGACCTCAAGTTCAAAGGCAGCCTCAGCAACTAGTAAGTTCCCAAGCAACTTAGCAAGACCCTGTCTCAAAATAAAAAGCATGGCTGTGAGCCGGGCGCGGTGGCGCACACCTGTAATCCCAGCACTTTGGGAGGCTGAGGCAGGAGGATCACGAGTTCAAAGCCACCCTCAGCAATGGCGAGGCACTTAGCAACTCAGTGAGACCCTGTCTCTAATAAAATACAAAAAAGGGCTGGGGATGTGGCCCAGTGGACGAGTGTCCCTGAGTTCAATCCCCAGTACCACCCCCCCCCCCCAAAAAAAAAAAAAAAAAAAAAAAAAAAAAAAAGCATGGCTGTGCGCCTGTAATTTCTCCATCTTTGAAGAGGCTTGGGAGGTTGAGACAGGAGGATCGTGAGTTCAAAGCCAGCCTCAGCAATGGCGAGGTGTGCCAAGCAACTCAGTGAGACCCTGTCTCTAAATAAAAATACAAAATAGGGCTGGGGATGTGGTTCAGTGGCCAAGTGCCCCTGGGTTCAATTCCAGGTACAAAAACAAAACTTTATTTAGTTGTCCTTCTTAAATATTGAATGCAAGTGTCTGACCTAAAAGGAACCTTAGAGCTCACTTTTTATCAATGAGGAAACAAGTTTGAAGAGTTTATGTGATTTATTCAAAGTCAGAGTTAGGATACCAAAATAAATACAGAAAGCAGAGGAGAGAGCTGAAGCACCTCAGCTGTTTGAGTCCTGTACCCCAGTTTGTATGACTTGGAAGCCTTCCTAAAATACAAAGGACCCTCACCCCAGGCATGGGCATTGAGATCTAGCCGAGCTCTCAGAAAATAAGCATGTAGCCACAACATCCAGAGCGCACAGCAGCCTGCCTGGGCTCATAGTAGGTAGCATCAGGACAAATCTGCTTGATCAGTCTGAAAACTTAGCTAAAACGCCACAGGTGAGACTGAGGTGGGAGAGAGCAAATGGAACAGGCTCAGGACCTGGCCCTCCAGTCAACCAGGATGTCACAAACACGGGGCATGGCATGGTGCGGGGTGTGGGGTGCCTGCAGGCCCTGGCACTTCACAGGAGGCAGACCAGGAGAGGGTGGCCATCACTTCTGCAGCACTTAGGTGGCCTCCAGCATGCCAGCAATCCCAGCACCACTCAGGCCCCAGTCTCTGACTGTGGAAGAAAATTCATGTTGCAGGTGTGGAATGAAGGCAACAAGAAATTTCTCCACCTTTAAAGAAAGTCCACTTTTCTTTACACGAGACATCCAGCTGACGCTGTGTTTGTGGTGGGGTTGCATTTTGGAGACATGCCAAAGGAGACCTACATATTATCATGGGACTCTTAAAAATACTGGGTGACCACAGAACACTTGGCATTACAGGCATGCACGGCGCAGAGAGGAAGTGGAAGGAAGGCAGTCAGATGTACAGTTGGTGGCTGAAACAGTCATGCTCACTTTTGGAAAGTCGTGCTGGTGTTGACAGGAGTTAGACTGTTTAGATTTTCAAAAGGTTTCTTTCCTGCAGCTGGAGGTGATGCTGTTTTGAAGTTTTGCTGGGGAACTCTAATCTGTGTTGTTGCCTGTTGGGGACCTCTGCTGTGCACAGGGACACGCCTGTCCAGGTGCTGGGCAGCAGTTCTCCTGTGCTGAGCTCAGGAACTCTCTTATTCTTCAGAATTCAGGGACCCCAAGGAGGTTTTGTTTGCCTCTCTACCTCAGGATTAGACTGAGGTCCAACGAGAATCTGCAGGCCTTCGGCCAGGATGTTGTCACATGCCACCGAGTCTTTGGGAAGCTTCTTGTAAACTTGTGAGACATGAAAAGAAGATATGATTTTAGAATTACTGTGAAAGTAGTTTGTACATTGTAGAGCCTTCTGAAAAGGTCTTGGGGACCACAGGAAACACCAGGCTGATCTTTTTTTTTTTTTTTTTTTAATATGAGAACCACCACACTTAAGAGATTTGTGAGTGGCCACCAGACTGCTTTATGAAGTAGGTGTTTTGTTTCTAATAATCTAAACCACTTGCCATGCTTCTTGTGTAATTGAGTGTGTGTTTCTGAGTTGCAGGAAAGTCACAGTGCCTTCACTTCCTGGCACTCAAATAGTGAGTGTGTTCTCAAGGCACAGGAGAGGTCTCAGTGTTCACAGTGACAGTCTGGAATCCAGAGTCGTGGAACACTGATCTGCTAGGGTCCTTGCTAGTTCTGTTGGGGCCAGTTGCTTGATGAGGCTGTAATGCACCATGTGTTGTTGAAGGCACCCTCTTGTAAGGGAGAGCTACAAACCAAGATTCTCTCTGAAAATGCAGGGAAACTGGCAGCTGTGCTGAGGCGGCTTCCTCGGTGCTGCTGTTGCAGTGGCATAATTAATTAACTTCAGGACACTGCCACGTGCAAAAGATTTATGTCTCCATTTGCCTCCCAGGATCTGAGCAAGGGCAGTAGACACATCTACAGCTGGGAATGTGGTGCTTTGAAGTGTCTGTACTGTTCTCACCAGGACTCTTCTTGTCGATGTCTCCATGTGCTCTAACGGGAGCGCAGCACACTTCACCTCGTTTCATCTCACGCCAGCCCTGTGAAATTAGGTGCAGCCCCATTCCCATTCCACTCAGTAGTGGGGCCTGGGTGGTCCAGAGGCCGCCTCGCTCCAGAGGTGCACTCTCCCCTTTCTGCTGCACTCTCCCTGTAACAGAGGAAGGATATGAGGGAGGAAGGGGGTGGCCTGGGCTTTTAAATTTGATAGACAGAGTCAGGTTTGTGGGGAGACATTAAGTTTCTTCTTCCCTTCACCGACTCCACTCCACTCCCTCCCCTTCCTTCCTTCCTTCCTTCCTTCCTTCCGGTGCTGGGGATTGAACCCAGGGCCTTGTGCATGGGAGACAAGCACTCTACCACTGAGCTAGATCTTTAGCCCACGTGTAGTTTCTACTGCAGAGCACAGTCAGGGATGTGTACTTGTGGGAAGGAGTAACCTAGAATGGACTAAGTTACCTTAGGGTCACCCAGTAGCTTCTCCTTCAAGATGAGCCCAAGGAGCAGAAGGATGGAAGACAAGTGTTTCCTTGCAAAGAGGAGAGGTGTAGGAAAGAAAGGGCCCTAAAAAAGAGGCTCCCTTTGGGAACCTGCTACATTAATACTATCCCACAGAGTATGGCCTTAGTCAAGTTAAATAACAGTTAATGAAGTTACCAGGTACCTTAAAAGTGCAGTGTCTCAGGAGCCTGGTGGGCTAAATTGACAGAATGAGTTGTTCTGGTCACGGGAGCCAGGGGCCATGGTATTTAGTGGATGATGCTGTTGGGAACGGCACACTCATGTTAACCCCTGATTGCCTTAGAGGTCAATGTAAGAATTACTCAGTTTAAAAAATGGTTTATAGTCCAGAATGTATTTGTAATTTGGTCACTTATAACTTAGGAGACATTTTATTATATAGGCCAGTCCAACAGTGATCAGATTTATTTAGCTCCAGAGTGGCTTTAACGAGACACTTTTGCAGTTTATAATAGCATGTTCCCCTGCTTGGTCTACCAGTTTCCTGAAATCGCCGGTATTACTATCCCCCCCCCCCCATACTTTGATCAGCAGGTGTCACCAAATAATGGCTGTACACAGGATGCTTTGGGATGTTTCTTGCTGGGACATAACAGATTTGGGGGTGTCAGTAAAAAAAGATCCAGTTAGCGTTGATGGTCAAATGCATCCTAGTCAAACCCAGTGCATGTGTGTGACCTGAGCACTTGAGTGCAGGGACGAGAGTCTTCAGAGGAAGCTCCTTTGCAGTGCAGTGCCAGGGCCGTGCTGCCTAGCTAGAATAGGAGAGTGCCTGTTCTGGAAAGGCCCGCTCCCAGCTGATCATCTTCACTACAGATTTCCAGTGCCAGGGACGACACAGAACTCAAGGTCAGTGTCAGCTGATGGGGGTGAAGATGTGAGTTTTAAGGAACTACTTTATTATAAAGCACGCCCCGCCCCGAGTTGATTGTATGGTTCCAGAACCTCTGGGGTAGTTTCATTGAAGGGTGGCATTCAGTAAAGGGCACACAAAAGACAGATTCATTTAAAAGATTCTTTTGGCTCTGTGTTGCTGCACCAGAAAGTGGCCTGTGCTTGTCACTTCTTGTGGTCGCTGAGCTGTGGAGAGGCACTTGAGTGCATCCCAGGAATAAACACGGATCCAAGCCGCCCAGAAGGGCCTCCTGTGTTCACATACACTCTCTCGGATGCTGCTGCTTCAGAAATCATGGGTGTCCCCAAATATAGATTTGCTTTAGTTTTTATGGACTAGACTGTTTCCTGAAATAAAACTTGTTGTTTAAATGCAAACAAATAGACGTGTTTTCCTCATGATGCCTATTATTGAAGCTTTATAGCACATTTTAATTTCAAGAAGACAGTATCTTTTCATAAGTTTAGTCTCAAAGAAGATTCCGGAAACTTGCTTGTGCCACACTTGATGCGGGAAACGCGTGGTTTGGGTTTTGGCTGGTGGTGGTTGTGGTTGCCGTGCTTGGTTTCAGTTTGAGGCATAGACGGTGGGAGCGGCCGCGGGCCTAGGCTGCCCAGGGCTGGCTCTAGGCTGGAGCTGGCAGCCCTGGTTCTGTGGCAGCGACTGTGTGGTGTGAGGAAGAGCTGCCGAGCGTGTCACTTGACACTCATGAACTTGTGTGCGAAGTCGTTTCTCACTGATGAGAAGTGTCCTGTCGTGACGGGGGTCCACTTCCTACAGAGTGTTCCCGGTGCAGCAGGAGCAGGGAGCGCCTCCTCGCCCCTCGCCGCACCCTTTCTCTTCCACAGGGACAGCCGGCAGCCCCCTCTTGCCCGAGTGTGGTGTGGTGTGGTGTGGGGAGCCTGGAGGGCCAGGGGTTTCAGGGAGCGGTCCGCCTAAGCTGTGCCTCGGCCAGAGCCTTTCATCCCTAGTCCCCCCCCCCCCCCCCCCCAGTCTGCTGGGATGCCACAGGTGCCAGGCCAGTTTGAGGACACATTGTTGAGAGCAGTCACTGGAGAGTCCAGACAGAACTGGGTTGGAATGCCACGTAACTGAGCCTGGACAAGGTTAGCGGGGTGCTCCTCATTCTGAATTCGTAAGAGGGACTGGACAGTCTTCTCTGGAGCATGCTGTGCGCGGTCTGGCTCACATGTGCCCGCCCCGTGGTGGCCTCTCCCGCTCGGCACGGTTGGCATGCCTCATCTGGGGGACTGGCCCCCAGGACTGAAGGGCCAGGCTGAGGGCTGGGCCCCCTCCTGGGGGCTGCTCACCCTGCTGTCCTGGCCGCCAGGAGGGTCTTAGCCTGGAGGGAAGGAAGGGGCAGACAGCAAGTGCTGCCAGCATGTGCTCACAAGGTCAGCTTTCCCTGGGGGAGTACCCACGGGTGGCTTTTCCTCCCCCTTCCCGAAGGTGGGTTTCACTACCTTATGGAAGTGCCCCTGACCCTAGAAGTGCTGTCGCTCTTGCCGAGATACCTGGATCGAAGACAGTTAACTGGTCAAAAGTGATGAATGCTTTGTTGTCAGGGCTTTGGTGAGCGAGTGAGGCACGACGCCAACAGGATGTCACTTAAGAATGCTTACACAACGTCAGAGCGAAGACTCTCCAGACAACACAGGCCAGCCGGCACCCGTTCTGTCCTCGTGGTGATGTCAGATCCCACACAGCCCTGGGTCCCTCTCTTTTGGGACACTCTTTGGTGTGCGTGCAGAGGAGGGAACATGTGCTTCACTGTTCTGGCCAGACGTCCAGGGGCAGGCAAGGCTGGCAGCGTCCTACTCCTGCAGACCATCAGAGCTGTGGCCACTTCTTACTGCTGGGCCAGAGCTGACTTCTGAGAGCCTCCTGCGGCAGTGCTGGGCCCCTCCAGACTGGGCAGCAGCACTCAGGGCCTCCCTGAGTCTGGGAGCGGAGAGCTGCTGCTGAGAGCCAGCTGTTCCAGGTGCCTTGTAGGACAGGGCAGCCACCTCCTGTCACTTCATGTCCAGCTCTTCCCACGAGACGGTAGTGCATGCGACTTGGCAAAGCTGGTACTACTGCCCTTCTCAGTTCCAGGCCTCTTCTGACTTTTCCAAATTCTGCCCCCCCCCCCCCCCCACACACACACCACTTACTGCCCCTGGGTGGGAACAGCCAGCCCAGAGGTTCCGCACACCAGCATCTTCCCAGCAGAAGTGTCCACCAACCTTCCCTCAGACCCCTCTAGACTCAGTGGACAGGACCAAGCCCTTCCCCAGGATGGACTCTCCTTTGCCCCATGACACCCTCTCGCCTGGCCCCCGTCTTTGTCCCTCTCCGGAGCTCAAGACCCGGAAGCTGGCCTGCACAGTGCTGCTCAGCACAAGAGCCGCCCCAGCCCCAGCCCAGCCCCGCTCTTCTTGGCAAGAGCTCAGTGACAGCTCTGTGCTCTTCCTGGCAGTCCTGTCCGTGCTTCTGGTGACCCCACGGGCCTGGCTCTCCTCCCAGCCCAGAGCCACAGCCCCGCGCCAGCCTGCGCCCTCCTTGCCTTTCTTTTTCTGGGCTCAATTGCCTCCTAATGTCGCCGAGTGCCCAGCGCTGTGTGGAATGCGTGTGGTGAGGATGAGGGTGCAGTCCTGGCCGTTACAGCGCAGCTTGTGAGTGGCACCACGGAACTGCCCCGTGCCCCGACGCAGGCAGGCCTCTCAGACGCAGGCTGGGTGGGCTGGTGGCTGCTGGGGATTCTCTGTGGCCAGGCCCTTGGCCTTTGATTCTCTTTTGGGGGAGCTCTTACATGGGGGACTGGCCATCCTCTCCTCCTCGTCTGGCGTTTCTCTGGAGGACACTGCACATGGCGGCTTAATTGAAAGTCTCCTCAAGGGGTACTTGCACATGAAGTTCCAGTGGCCTGTCGCTGAGCAGTGTACAAGCCGGGCACTCTGCTTCAGCACCTGGGCATTGGTTTACACAGGGCGGTTTGTTCTGACTCTGATTCGGACTTGGGGTGCTTCCTGGGCTGGTGGTGGGTCGTGCTCCGGTGCAGGTGGCTCAAGTGTTGCAGAGCGTCACTGTCATCTGTGAGCCTCAACACGGCCGTCTTCCTCTAAAGATGGTGGCATGGGTCAAAGTAGCTGCTGCTTCAGTTGTTAGAACTGTACTAAGAGACAGGAGAGGCCATGCTGGTGTCTGGGGGAGGGCCTGGCACCCTCCTCCAGGTGCCTCGAGGTCCATGAGTGCGTGTGTTCGGCAGGCAGGCTTCCACGGCCTGCTCTCCAGCCAGCACAGCTCTGAGACTGCAGCTTGTATGCTTACCGTAGAGCCGTGCACCCCCCGACCAGCACCGAGACACCCCAGGAGGAACGGCACAGTCGTGTGGGTTTTCTTAGCCTGGTATTTTTCTCCCAGACCAGCTCCAACTGGGTCCAGGTGCCCTCTTTCTCTTGGGCCGGCCATTCTTGGAGCCTCGCTGTTCTTTTCCTCTGGTCAGCTTGTCTGTGCCGGGGAATGGAGAGGAGCTCAGGGTCTGAAGGCGGCCTTGCCCTGAGGCCTCCAGCCACCTTGGCTTGTGAACGGCCCAGTTGGACCTGTACCTGGGGAGTGTGTTCTCTGCAGGGAATGTCTGGGTGGACAGGGGATCTTTGGAAATTAGTATTTTAATAGTCCTCTTATCCCAGGTTTCACTTTTCAGTTTCAGTTACCCGTGGTCAACCACAGCTTAAAAAATATTCAAGTGGAAAATTCCTGAAATAAACAATTCGTGGGTTTTTAGTTGCACACTTTCCTGAGGCTTGCAAAGAACTTGCACCATAGCACGCTGTCCTAACCTGGACACGAGTTGTCCCTTTGTCCAGCATCCGCACACTGTGAGCTCTTGACCTGTGATCACTTGGTAGTTGTGGCAGGGACCAGGTGTGTCTCCACATTGCCACTCTGGGCCCAGGCACCTGTGGGGAGTCTTGGACCGTGGCGTGGCAGATGCGGACGGCTGCCGGGGGAGGAACCGCACAGGTGTTCTTGGTCCTTCCACTCAGGTCTCAGTGGGCGTGTGTTGGAAAGTGCCTGGCACCACATGGACTCTGAACAATAGTGCTGAGCGCCAGTGTCAGCTGGAGATTGGCACAGACGAAACGGCTGATGGCACAATGAATGTGTCGCTGTCTGACTTTCCCGTAGTGACTTCCAGTCTTCACCCCTGGGAGCTGGTGTGAGCCGCAGTTACCTCTCGTTGCTCCTGTGGGTTGTCCCTGCCACTCACAGCTGCAGGGGGCAGCCCAAGTCGAGCAATTAGATTGAGGAGTGGATGTTCACACTTCTAATTTCATTCTTTTCAAGGGATTACCGATGTCCATTTAATAAAGCGAGATTAACCTTCTGCAGCAGGAGTGTTTGAAAGCTGTCAGTCACGTCAGTATAATCTTGACAGTTCAAAAGAAGCAGTGTTCTCAGCTCTCCGAGGACACTGTCCTCTTTTATTGGCCACACAGCAGAGTGAGTGCATCACCTCCTTTGGAAAAGGAGAAGTTGATCTCTGTATGGAAATGAACGCACAAGCAACACCACATAATTTGGCTTTGAGTTGCCAGCTGTCTGTAATGAAATACCTAATAAGGCTGCAAAGCAAAAGTAAAGCGTTTAAAAAATACTTAAAAGCAACTAAATGATGCCTTTTCTTGAATTGTTTCAGAAAACCTCGGATCAATTCTCAACTGGTGGCACAACAGGTGGCTCAACAGTATGCCACTCCACCACCCCCAAAAAAGGAGAAGAAGGAGAAAGTGGAAAAGCAAGACAAAGAGAAACCGGAGAAGGATAAGGAAATTAGTTCTGGTGTCACCAAGAAAAACACCAACAAGAAAACCAAGTAAGTCTTGGGGTGGCTCAGTGCGGTGGGGTTCCTGTGGGGTTGCACAGCTAGCTCCAGTGCCTCTTCTCCCCCCCCCCCCCCCCCCCCCCCCCCCCCCAGACCAAAGTCTGACATTCTGAAAGACCCTCCCAGCGAAGCCAACAGCATACAGTCTGCGAACGCCACGGCAAAGACCAGCGAAACGAATCACACCTCAAGGTACCTGGGGGCCAGAACCCTGCGCTGAATTGCCACTCCACAGCCACAGCACAGGGCTGGGGCGCCTGGGGGGTGGGCTGAGGAGCTGGGCGGGAGGGTGAGCCACCAGGCGTGTGGGGACGGCGCTCAGCCGGCTGCGCTCAGCCGGCTGACAGCTGCTGCTCCTGTGGCTGCGGCAGGCCGCTTGGATTTGGTGCCCCGCGTGGGCAAGTCTTGGGTGGCGGTGCGCAGCCATTGGCTGCCGTGAGGCCACACCTTACTTACCTGCCTCTCCCCCTGGCGTTCCAGGCCCCGGCTGAAAAATGTGGACCGGAGCACCGCACAGCAGTTGGCAGTAACTGTGGGCAACGTCACCGTCATTATCACAGACTTTAAAGAAAAGACTCGCTCCTCTTCAACATCCTCGTCCACAGTGACCTCCAGCGCAGGGTCAGAACAGCAGAACCAGAGCAGCTCGGGGTCAGAGAGCACAGACAAGGGCTCCTCCCGCTCCTCCACGCCAAAGGGCGACCTGTCGGCGGTGCACGACGAGTCCTTCTGAGGCCCCGCCCAGGACTGTGAGAACCTCCATCAGGGTATGGGATTCAGACCCGCCACCTGCCCGCGCCTGCGCCTGGAGCCTCTGTGGACGGCCACGCCTCTCGATGCTGCAGGATGCTTCCTGCCCCACGGGCACCTGGCCACCCAGGAATTTCGCACCCTGACGGTTACTCGTGACACTTTTATGTATTCCATTGTTTTATATGATTTTCCTAACAATCATTTATAATTGGATGTGCTCCTGAATCTACTTTTTATATAAAAAAAAAAATCTGCTGTGCACAATTTTCCATGTACATTACAACTGGTTTTTTGTTTTTGTTTTGTTGAGGGGGCGTTGGGAGGGGGGAGGGAACTTTTATTTATTGTGTTCACAAACTCCATCCTTTCAGCATATCCTTTTAAGTTTAGTTCTTTCTTCCAGTTATACTATGTACTATCAGTTTTGATATAACTATATATATATAAATATAAAATTATATATAAAGGGTTATTTGAAACCAATCCATGGCAGCGCTGGTGCTTGATACACTGTGAAGTGAAGACAACATTGAGCAGTGCAGATCTGGACAGTCCCTTCCAGGAAGTGCGGAGACTGGGTTACAGTCAGTTCTCACGCGAAGTGCGTGCCACCCACGTGGGAACTGGACTCTCATCTGTCTAATGAGTACTGGACGATAGAAAATATATATTTTTAAGCAATGTGATCTCAGATGTAAAGACTGCTCCAGATAGCCTGCATTGGCAGTGGTAACTGACAAATCACAGGTGGTGTAGGTGGGGAGGGCTTTGGTCACCCAGAAGTCACTGAACTAGCTCCAGAATGCCCAGTGTTTGTGTGAGTCACGGTCACACGCTGACGTTGCACTTCTGCACAAGCCCCCCGGCAGCACGGGCTCCCCCTGGATCCACCCATCTTCCAGGCCTCCCCTCAGGTCTGAGGCCCCCAGGGCCACCCTGGTCTCCACCTCCAGGGGGCCTGGCAGTGGCGGCTTTACAGTTGGACTTGGTTGCCTCACGTCCCCCGCATCACCCAGACCCTTGCCCCGCCGGTGCAGACGTGAGACTCCCTCCTGTTCTTTCTTAAAACCTACTGTGGTTCACTCTCCTTGGCAAAGGTCGCAGCCGGACGGGAGACCCCCAGCGGAGCTTGTGTGTGCCTGAGACACCCGGCTCAGTTCCCCCAGGGAGGGGACTCTGGCGCTGAGTGGCCGAGGCGCAGGGGAAGGTCGCGCTGCCTGCGAGGGCAGGTGTGCCCCTTGGCCTCCTTGGCAGAGACCGCTTGCCACAGCGTTTCTTCTTGCTCTTTTTATTGTCTTGGGTGAAGAAAAAGCCACTAATCTGATCTAATAAGATCCCATCCTTCTTGATTGAAAACCTTTGCTTGCTTTGCTTTCGTTTGGATTTGGGGGTCTCTCTTCTCCCTGACTTTGACACTCACATCCACTGAGTTTGTAGTACACCAGTCATTTCGAGCGTGGGAACTTGATGTTAACCTTCCTTTATTTGATCTTACTTTAAGGACTCATGGGAGGGTGTATGATGTAATGAAGCACCACGTTTTGGTGCTAAGAACCTGGTTTCCTTAATAATAGAACTAATTTCTGTCTGGAGGCAACAAGTAAAAGGAAAAAAAATATCAACAGCTTGAATTGAGTAGCCAGCAGGAAAGGCTCCTTTCACATTTACATTAAAACGATGCTGTAGTCACCAATGTACCATATTTTGGATTTTGTCCTCGAAGGTATAGATTATAAAGCAGTGCCATTTGTTGCTGTGGTCCTATTCTCAAATGCATGGACAATGTTCCCTTCTTTTTAAAATAATGCTTGTATCTGGGATGCAAGCTGTGCTTATCTTTTTAAATACCTTTTTAAAGTATTTATTAATGAACCAAAGGAAATCAGGTGCTTTCTATAAGCATCAGAATATATAATTATACATAGTGATTTGACTATGAATTTTAAATCCACATTTTAATATTAGTGGGATATTGCAAAGACATTCCTTCTAAAAAGTTTTAATATTCCTTTTATTACGGGTCTCAGGGAGGGTAAATTAGTCAGCCATATTTATTTTCCAGAGGTGTAAGGAATTGCTAAGTTTTTTAATTAACTTTTTTAAAAAAAAAAATTAAATGCCACCAAACTCGTGGGTTGCACTGCTTTTTGAACCAGTAAGTGTTGGCATGCACTTTGTTCACAAACACTGTGTGCTTTTGCAAGATCAGTTTCATGTAAAGTGATTGGACCCCTAATGAGTGGAACAGCTGATGAACCAGCTACTCCGAGGCTGCTCATTCATTCATCGCCAGTGTCTTGGTTTTTTGGTTTTGCCTCCGTGATAAATTTAAAAGAATGGGGAGAGGTGAGGGAAGGGGAGGTTGGCTTTAGGACGAGCGTGCCGGGCTTGCCGTTTTGGCAAGACGGGCGGTGGGTTGTCCAAGCACCAGACTTCACAGGGCCAGCCCGTGGCTGCCGCGTGTCTGGGGCAGCGAGGTGGCGGGTTCCCGGGACCTTGAATTTCCGAAATTGATGACATCCCTCAGGCACGTTCTCTGGATATGGGATTCCTGCAACTTCCTGCATCCGCAGCCTGCCCTAGGCAGTGCGTCAGAACACTAGCGTAGGTGATGGGGACGTACCTTGAAAGAGGACCAGAAATACTTGGTGTTCAGTGGCACAGAAAGCAGGTTAAAAATGAGAACAAAAAGCACAGTGTTAACGCAAGTTTCCATTTGTTTCAACACCACACGATCCCACCCGCGGGCGGCAGCTGACCTGTCCGCTCTGCTTGCGTCGCGCAGTTAAGACAGAGGTCGAGACATCCGACTCCCACAAACGATTTGAACCCAAACCTTTCCGTTCCAATCTGGATAGTCACACAAAACGTCGGCAGGAGCTTCTGTGAGTCCTTCCATAAGATGTTCCACCTGCCTTACCAAGACCATCCTCAGTCTACTTTTTTAAGCTACCGTATCTTAAATTATTGAGAATTTATTAATTGCTGAATATATAATAACCTTTGCTTGTATGTAACCGAAAATGGTGTAAGAGCCGACATTTAGAGTTGGACGATGGAGCCGGACAGTTTCTAATGCGCAAGCAGTTCTGTTCTTGTGTATGACTCGTAACCTTAATTTACTGTGTAAAGATGGTTACATTATTTCCTTAGCTTTGTTTGTTGGAGACAAATAGAGAATGCTTGTTAAGTATGTCAAAACATAATCTTACCTTGTGAATTTTTGTTAATGTATTATACGAGCTCTATTTTCCATTTGCCCAGAAAGACAGCTTGTATAACGCTTTTGGAAGTTTCTGCTCTGTGAGGTCTCTAGAGCTGACGGTCTGTTAGGTTCGTTTTCTCTTCATGCTAAAGTGTCAGTTGGTGGTTTTGTGAACTGGTCAGAAATTCACAGGTCTTAAATGTTTTGGGGAAATTTATATTGGACACTGCTCTTTGTCTAGCAAATAAAAGATGTTAATATATTCCTGTTACTGGCATGTGCACGACTATGTTATTAGAAGCCACTTTATCATTTTCCTGCTTTAAATAGAAATGTCTATTTATGAATTCTGCTTGTAGTTTTTTCACAAATAAAATAGTAAAATTTACACCCGAGATCTTTATTCTCGTCGTGCGGAGCGTCAGCCCTCCCTGCCCTGCCCTGCACGGTGGCCCCGGCAGGGTCTGCAGGGCCAGGGCCAGGGCCGCCTCCGTCTTTCAGAGCTGAAGTCACTTGCAGAAGAATGGGGAAGAAGTGGTGTTGGGGGCGGGGCGGGGCGGGGCGGCGCCCGCCAGCTTCCAGGCCTGTCCCTCCTGTTTCTGGCCAGGCAGGCTGGGTGGGCGTGACTCGGGCCACACCACAACAGCTGGCCTCTGGCCGCTGCAGGGGACACATCTGTTCCTGCTGATGCCACTCCAGTTATTCCAGGCTTAAGGAACCCACTTAAAACCCCTCAAGATCTCAGTGTGTCGTCCCCCCGCATCCCACGTCTGCCTGAGCTCCTACTGGATGCAAGGGCCTGTGAGCTGACTGGGACCTGGTCTGAGATTTTTTTTATATATCTATATTTTAGTTGTATTTGGACACAATATTTTTATGTACTGCTGAGGACCGAACCCAGGACCTCGCGTGTGTGAGGCGAGCACTCTACCGCTGAGCCACAACCCCTGATATTTTTAATGCTGGGGATTGAACCCAGGGGTGCTGAACCACTGACCCTGTCCCCAGCCCTTTTATTTTTTTTTAGACAGGATGAGTTACCCAGGGCCTCGCTAGGTCACTGAGGCTGGCTTTGAACTTGGCATCTTCCTTTCTTGCCTTCCGAGCGGGACTAGAGTTGTGCGCCACCACTGCCCAGCTGGGGCCTGCGGGGCCTGAGGCAGCCTGCCGTGGGAGGGAAAGCTAGCAAGCTCTCTCGCACCTGCTGGAAGCCCTCTCTCGCCTTCCGGGGGTCCCCACTGCCAGAGGCTGGGCTCGCACCCAGTGCTGGGCCCCCACGGCACGGGTGTGTGGCCTCTTAGGAGAGTGCCGGCTCCTTGCAGCCCTGTGATGGGGAAGCGTTGGGGGCGCGTCCAGGCCTCTGCTGAGCCGTGAAGCCAGGTGGCACCCCTGGGACCTGGCTGACACCATCCTGACTAGAGGTGGACCCCTCTCCAGCTGCCGCGGGCGTGAGCCAACCACCTGCTGCCAGTCCTGCGGGTCGGCCACCTCTGCTGGGGGCAGGAGGCAGGGTCAGCGTCAGGCCCTGGGCGTCTTGCCCTGACCTCCCAGCAGCAGTGGAGAGCCGCTCACGGGCTTGAGGTCATGTCCAGGGGCAGGTGGAGCCGCCCTGTGGGGTTAGAGGTCAAGCAGGGTCCCGGCCGCTGATGACCGGAGGGAGCTCGCCCAGCTGGGCACCGAAGGACGTGGGACGGCTCCAGGAACAGGAGGAGGCTGGGGCCGGCCGACCTGGGTGGGAGGACACGCAGGTGTGGTGTGGGCCTTGCCGTGGGCAGCCAGCCCCTGAGCACGTCCCTGGTCCTGGCCACGCTCCGGGGCTGGCCCACCACAGCGGGCAGCGGGTGTGTGGGTGAGGGGAGAACCAGGGCCCGCCCTGCAGGTGCTGGGAGCTGGACCTGCAGGGCCAGTAAGTGGCGCAGGACATCGTCCACCCATGGGCCCTGTCTGCCCTCTGGCTTGTGCCCAGTCACCATGCAGAGTGCTCCCCGGCAGCGAGTCCAGGCTCGGCCCCCGGCCACACGTCAGCCATTCCTGCTCAGGAAGAACCCCGCAGGACAGCCGGGGCCGCGAGGAGTCTTGGATGCGGCCTTGAGTCAGGACCCTGGGATCCAGGAGGCCCTGGAGAGCTCGGCGGAGTCGGGAGGCCGCCGGGAAGAGCCCCGCCTCCTGTCCAGAGCCAGGCCCAGCACTGGCTGGCGGGGCAGCCGCACACCCAGTCCCCAAGGCCTGCCGGCCATAACAGCAGACACAAAGGGGTGCTGCTCAGGGGGCCAGAGCCCTGGGGCCACCTCAGGCCTCAGGGTGGGCCCTGGCCTCTGCTCAGGGCCCGGGCACTGGGTGGTGGTTCAACGTGTCTCTGGGGCAAATTCTTCACTTTCTTTTTTCTTCCTGTCCTTTGATTCTGGGGCCTTACTGATAACACCAGGAATGTGAAGCGTCTTGTGATCGCCTCATCCTGCTTTTTAATTTCACTATTTTGCATGGCCCAGAGAAAGGAAGGCGCAAATCTGTTCAAGGCCGCATGTAAAGTGAAATACCCTGATTCCTTTTTTTTTTTAATATGTTGTTCAGTAGCCTATGGGCATTTATTTCATTATTTGTGTGCGGTGCTGAGAATCAAACCCAGTGCCTCACGCATGCCAGGCAAGTGCCCTTCCCCTGAGCCACAGCCCCGCCCCATCCCGGGGTATTTTTTTTTTTCTTAAATATTCATTTACTTACCCTAGTTGTACACAATGCAATGCATTCATGTCTATGCGGTGCTGAGGATCGAACCCGGGCCGAACCCGGGCCGCGCACGTGCAAGGCGAGCGCTCTGCCGCTGAGCCACAATCCCAGCCCCCGGGATATTTTTGACAGACACTTGAGGTTTCTGCATTCACGAGCGGCGCTGCGATGAATGTGGCTTCTCTTTTCATCAGTTCAGTTTTTTGTTGTTTTTCAGTGATGTTGACTGTCTTCTTTATTCTGACAGTCTGTGGGGTGGGTGGGAGAATCCACGGCCCCACGTCACCTGCCAGTGTCTCTGCCGGCTTAGCCAGCCTTGGTTCATGCCTGGGAATGACCGTGCGGATTGCTAATTGGAAATGGGACTCTCCCGGGCACGCCCAGGTCCACGGGCTCCCAGGACGGAGACGCTTGACCTGCAACCCTCTAGATGAGCCACCAGCTGCTCGGAGAGTGGACGGTGTCCCTGGGCCATCCCGGCGGCCCGGGGTGAGGAGCGTGGCCACTGAGAGGGCCTGCAGGAGGGGCCGCCCTGGCTGGGGCGATGGCCGTCTGCAGAAGGTCCCCACGGGCAGGACCTGCTGATGGATGATGCCGGGAAGCGCCAGGCGGCTCCGGCAGCAGGGATCACGGTGGCAGCGCCCACAGAGCCTGCAAATGACTCCGGCGGTGAGAGGGACAGGGAGCCGTCCGTCGCCACGCGGCCAGGCAGCCAGGGGCCACCTCAGGGGGCTGCCGAGAGGGCACGGCCGGCACCCAGGCCCGGCACATCGCCCCTGCCTGGAGGCAGGGGTGTCCCCACTGGGAAGGTGCCACGCAGAGAGAGTGCGCTGGGGCCGAGTGGTGGGACCGCTGTGCCTTCCCAGCGTGTGACAGTTCTGTGGAACGGGGACGGGCCTCCCCAGGGCCGGCCGGCCTTAAGCCATCGGAGGCTCTTTTCACGGGTTCCATCTTGACCCCACAGTGGCGACTGAACACAGCAGCGTGGACAGCACGTCCGTCCCCACCCGTCAGCTGAGCAGGACCCTCGCATTGTCAAGTGGTTGGAGATTCGCATTTATTTCCTTTTTTTTTTTTTTTTGAGCCAGGGATTGAACCCTGGGGCACTCGACCACTGAGCGACATCCCCAGCCCTTTTTATTTTGAGACAGGTCCTCGCTAGTGGTCGCTTAGGGCCTTGCTGAGTTGCTGAGGCTGGCCTCAAACTCACGATCCTCCCGCCTCAGCCAGCCAAGTTCTTGGGATTACAGGCGGGTGCCACTGTGCCCAGCATAAGTGGTTGGAGATTTTTTTTTTTTTTTTTTTTTTTGTACCGGGGATTGAACTCAGGGGCACTCGACCACTGGGCCCCATCCCCAGCCCTTTTTTGTGTTTTATTAGAGACAGGGTCTCACTGAGTTGCTAAGTGCCTCGCCATGGCTGAGGCTGGCTTTGAACTCGCGATCCTCCTGCCTCAGCCTCCCAAGTGCTGGGATTACGGGCGTGCACCACTGCGCCCGGCGAAGATATTTTTAAAGAATAATATGTGTGAGATAATAATATGTGAAAATTATATGGCATTCAAATTTTAATGCCCACCAAATAGTTTTATTGGAACAGTGATCGAAAAGCATATGAAAAGCTCTGAGAAGTCTTTTGCAAGAGACTCGTTGACTCTGTGTACTGTGATGTTAACACGTGAGCACCTTCTACCAACGAACACTACTAGGAGCAAGGCTTCAGTGAGCAGGGCAAGGGGCTCGTGGTTGAAGCATCCTAGGTATGAATTGTGTTTTGGATTGGGAGCTAGTCATCGAGCCTCTCTGAACCTCAGTCTCTTCCTCTGGAGAATGGTAAGGAGCTCTCTGGTATCCTGCAACCTGCATTTCCCACTGGGGGGGTCCCTTGGGAATCTTTGCAGCTTTGCCAACTGACAGCTCATTTTGCACCCTGGGGCCTCACGGGGGCGGACGGGGTCATTCCCAGCCATCGGGCACCAGCCTGGCTGTCGGAGAGGGAAGGCCGGGGGTCCTGACCGCAGACCCAAACACGGCGTGGCCTGGTCCTGGCGTCCTCCTGAAGCCCAGCACCACCAGGCCGGGCGGGCGCTGGGCTTCATCGGGAGGCCGCCTTCCCCGGCCCCCAGCCCTGGGCTCCAGAGGTCGCAGCTCCTCTGACTCCCTCACGGCTGCCCGTCTCTTGGGGGTTTGGTTCTCCTGAGTCACGGCTGAGTCCTGGCCCCCGAAGACGTGGGCGTCCCCACCCCCGGCCTGGGGACGGGCCTTCTCTGAAACAGGCTCTTGGAGACGACCAGGTGGGGATGGGGTGGTCAGGGTGGCGCCTGGCCCAGCAAGACGGTGTCCTGGGACAGGCCCAGGGAGACGGCTGGGTGACGGTGAGGGCGAGGTCTGCGCCAGGCCTCCAGGAGCCTCCAGCCTCCCCCGCGCCTGCAGGAGGGGCCGCGGCGTGGACCTGCGGCGTCCCCAGGCTCCTGTGCCCAGGGCTGCGGAGGCGAGGGGACCCAGGGTTCCGGCCTCCTCGGTGGGCTGACCCACGGGTGCTGGGCCCTGGGGCGGGGCCTGGGAGGTGGCGTGGCTGCGGGACGGGTCCCTGGGCCCCTGGAGGCTGCCCCCGCCCGCTCCCTCTCCCTGCCTGGAGCCGCGGCCTCCCGCGCCCTCTGCCACGACCTTCTGCCTCGCGCAGCAGCCTCGGACGCAGAGACCCCGAGCCAAGACGAGCCTCTCTTCCTCCAGGTGACTTCTCAGGTGTCCCCCAGCGATGCCCCCTGACCCGCATGTCCCTTGTTGAGCCACCCGGTGGTGGCAGCTCCGGGGAACCTCCTCTGTGCCTCTCCTGACGGCTCCCGGGTCTGGCTTTCCAAGGCCGCGCGTCCTGCTGGGCTGGGTCTTCTGCCTTGCGTCCTCTGCTGCTCTCTGCTCGCTCTGCCTGCAGTGTGCTCCCTCGTTTCTCTGAGAGAACGGAGGCTGCCTCTATCCGGAGCTGTCCGTGCCGGGCTGGCCTCTGTGATGGCTGGGTTTCTGGTGTCGCCCCTGCTCGGGGTCTCTGAACCTCCTGCTGAAGGGTGGAGGAGGAGAGGCCTGCAGACCGAGCCCCGGTGGGCAGCTGTGACGGGAGGCCTGGGGTTCCGAGCCAGGAACCCACATGCAAATGTCCGTGGGTATCTGGCCTCCACTATGCGCAGCCTCAAGGCCTCCGCGGGCTGCCTCCCCCGGCATAAACTGCACTACAGAGTGGCCGGAGAGGGCAGGGCAGACCTGGAGAGCCGCCTCCTTCTCGGACAGCTTCTGACCAGTCCTCCTGGTTTCGGCCTCCCCGCCCTTCACCTCGACTTTTTGGGATTACACGAGCCATAAATTCCTGGCCTCTTGGAGGACTTGGTTTCTTCTTGGTTTTTACAAGTTGGCTGGGGACCGGGCTCTCTCTGGGCAGGGGCCACCTGCCCATCTCTTCTCCAGCTTGTTCTTTTTATCTCCTTTCATTTTGCACAAAGCTGCGGTTGTTTTGCGGTGGGCGGGGTGGAGGGGAGGTCTGTTTATAAACTGCCCTTCACCTCCACGATGAGAACACGGACCGAGCAGGACAGCTGGCTGGGCCTCCCGGTCGGGAGCAGGGCACGGGCACCCGCCTCCGCCACTCCTGCTCACCTCTGTCCACCTCTGTCCTGGGGCTCCAGCCGGGAGTCAGTCAAGAAACCTGCTTGGAGGGGAAGGAGTGACGTCACCTCTGCTTACAATGACGTGATCTTGTCTGTGGAAAATCCAAAGGATGCTGCTCAGGGAGCTGGGATGCAAGAAGATCGGTATCCAAAATCAATCGTCGTCCTACACACTTGCAATGAGCCCTCGGAAAAGGAGACTTAGAGAACCATTCCCTCCTATAACAGCGTCCTAAAGAATAGGACAGGAACGGTTCTGAGAAAAGAACTGCAATAGAATGGTCAGAAGAAGTAAGACAGAAGCACCCCGTGTCTGTGAGCCAGAGACTTGCTGCTGGCCGCTGTTCCTCGACGGGTCTGCAGTCTCAGGGTGACCCCTGTCACAATCCCAGGTCCCAATCGCTGCAGAAATTGACAAGCACTCCTAATATTCAGAGGGAAACGCCAGGGACCCGGCGTGGGCAAAGTCATCTTGGAAAAGAAGGGCGCAGTTAAAGGTCCGCGTTTCCCGATCCAAAAACTTCATGCAAAACAGCCGTAAACGGGCTGCCTGCGGTGGTCGCTGATAGATGGGCTACCCTCCCCCCCAGAGTTCTCCACATCCTGAGAGAAGCAACCTTGTTTCATTCTCGGCAGGATGTTTTTCCCCCAGGCAGGATGTTTTTCCCCCAGGCAGGATGTTCCTTCCCCAGGCAGGATGTTTCTTCCCCGGGCAAGAGCCAATAGGCTTAAAGGTCACCCTGTTCTAGGGGCAAAGAGCCAATGGCGTTGGGGTTGCTCTGGTGCACCTCCCACCAGAAAGCCCTATATAGGGCCCTGTTCGAGAGACTCAGATCAGACACAGAGAGACACAGAAAGACGTCATCAGCTCGTTGCTGCTGAGAGGAGGAAGCCACTGCAGGAGCTCCAGACCCGTCGCCTCCAGCCCGAAGGCCGCTCCCAGCTGACAGCTCCAGCCTCCAGCCAGACAGCAGCTGCTTTAGCCGACAGCTCCAGAGAGCCTAGCTGGTGTGACCAAGCACCCACCTTCTGTCCAGAGCTTGCACACTCCCCTCTCCCTGACTCCCCTCTCCCACCAGAGCTTGCACACTCCCTTCTCCCTGACTCCCCTCTCCCAGCACCTCTTCGACCTTCGACCAGAGCACCTCTTCTCTGGTTTTGCTACCAGCCACGAAGGCTGTTGAATAAATCTCTTGGCTGCACGGCTGTCCCCGGTGTGGTGTTTTGCTCTTCATTGGTGCCGTGACTCGGATCCTGTCTGAGCCGAAGGGCATAATCACCCGGAACTGCCTCAGCCTTCACCCGTTTTCTGATCACCGCTCCGACGCATCCACCACCGGCTATCAGATTGGTAAGCCCCCCCCAACCCCAGGGCTCCTAAACCCGTCGGGCCTTGCACAGTAGGAACTGACCGTTGATCGTCCAGCAGCCCCACTGGTGGGTGAGTGACTGGGCAGGGGTGGCTCTGCCAGGGGGTGTGACTCACTGCTCGTAGGTCTGTTGTTGTCATTTTTTTTGCAGGCGGTAACCCAGGATATGTGTGGCTCACTCGACCTCTGAGCCACATCCCAGCCCTCGCTGAGTTGCTTAGGGCCTCGTTAAGGTGCTGAGGCTGGCTCTGAACTCGCGAGCCTCCTGCCTCAGCCTCCCGAGCGGCTGGGATCACAGGCACGCACCACTGTGACGGGCTCTTATTATTATCTCTTTGTTTTTTTGGGGGGTACTGGGGATTGAACTCAGGGGCACTCAACCACTGGCCCACATCCCCAGCCCTTTTTTGTATTTTTATTAGAGACAGGGTCTCCCTGAGTTGCTAAGTGCCTCGCCATTGCTGAGGCTGGCTTTGAACCCGCAATTCTCCTGCCTCAGCCTCCCAAGTGCTGGGAACACAGGCATGCACCACCGTGCCCGGCTTCTTATTATTATCTTTTTAAAGCCCCATTTTAACTGCCCGGGCTCCTGGGCCTCTACAGCAATCCTTGATGCCAATTTTAGGGAGGTTGGGCTGTGCCTTATAAATTGACATAAGGACACTCTGGATTCTAATGGAGGAGGTCAAGGTCTGGGACATTTGGTCAGGCAGATCCGAGTGGATGCTGGCCCACCTGTCACGGATTGGCTGCGTGGTCTTGGATGAGGAGCTTCATCTCTTTGGGCCTCAGTGTCCTAGGGTGAGATTCCTAGTGGAACCACGGGAAGGGGTGCTGTGGTCCTGGACGGGTCCCTGCTAAGTGGACTCCCGGAGACACTGACAGGCTTTTCTCCCAACTTCTGCCCAAGCAGAATGGGAGGGAGGGAGGTCTTAAGCAGGACTTCTTTGTCTTCAAAAGACAGTGAAATCCAGCAGCTTGACCAGATGGGAGGAATGAAGTGGCTTGTATTTACTGTGAGATTTGAGGATAGCTTCAGGCACGGCTGGATCCAGGGGTGCCACTGACGTCTTCCCTTCCTGCTTCCTTTGCTTGCTGTGTTCGTGGTCAGAAGACCCCGAGCCAGACTCCTGGACTGGAATCCAACCTGTCACGTGATGGTGAGTTCCTGAGCCTTTCCACGCTTCCCTTTTCTGTGCAAAACAGGGTGGCACCCAGCATGCTGACCGCAGCTCCGAGGAGGGCCTTGGGGCCCAGCGAGGGGTGCTCCGAGTGTCGGCCGCGGTCAGCGCGTGGCCCACCTTGTCGTGGTCGCTGTCAGCATCGCTCCATGCCGTCAGGACTCTCCGTCAGGGAGAAACTCGAGTCTTGGTTTCCCGTGGCACAGAAATCAGGAAACAAAAGCAGGAAGCACCGTCTTGACCCACCAGGCAGACGGGCCAGGGCCAGCGGCACCCACACGGCCGAGGCTGGGGTGCCCCGGCCCAGCCCGGCACCTCCCCAACAGCGCTGCTGCCCCGGCTGCCCCAGGCCTGGTGGGACACCACTGGCGCTGCGACTCCCGCTGCGGGCGGGGTTGAGGCCTGCAGTCAGGACGCCCTGGGGAAAGATGGCGGTCTTTGGTCTGAGAGGGGGAAAACCAACAGGCCGCAGACCCCCACTCGGGACGGGCGGGGTTTTCGAGGCGGTCCCTGCCAGCCTGCGCCCTCAGCCTGTGGGAGGCCCGCTCCGCCTGGGGTCTCCGGGAACGAGGAGAGGGTCTTGCTCAGCCCGCCCGCTCTGCACCCCCAAACGGGCTCCAGGAGTCGGCCCGGAGAGGATGAGAGACGGGGCTTCCAACAGGGCCTCGGAACCTCGTCCGTGAGCAGCCTCCGCGGTGACGTGGGATTGCTCCCCTAAACGGAGGGGAACGGACCCTGATTTAATCCAGCCGCCGCCTGCCACAGCCAGCCCCGTGACCCTGGCGCCTGTCCCCTGGTGCTGACTTTGCAGGGTGGCCACCGAGGGCCAGGGATCCCTGCCTTCCTGTGGCCTGTCCCTCCCAAGGAGGGAGCAGCAGGTCCTCCCACAGCCTGGAGGGGGAGGCCGGGAGGCTCCAGCGGCTGCTTTCCGGGGAGGTGGGGGCTGGGAGGGCTGCGGTGGCCCTTAGTGCTTCAGGACAGGGGCTGCCCCTCGGGATTGCTGGGGAAGAGGCCCCGCCTGGGAGCAGAGGCAGGGAGGCTGCAGGTCTGGTCTGGGGCCGGGCCGGCTCTGCACGCTGGGTCTCGCGGCTCTGCCGTGCCCCAGGTGGTGCCCTCTGGGCATGGCTGGGCCTTCTGCCCTGTAGTGGGAGCAGGAGGGAGGGACGGTGGCCTGGGTACGTGCCCTGAAGGGTGCCACGTGCTGGCTCCTCCGCAGCCTTGGACGTGAGGAGCTGCTGGCCCTCGCCTGGGTTCCCAGCCTTCAGCTGGGACTGTCGCCCTGGGCCTCCCTGCCTCCCCCCAGCCTCAGGAGAAGAGCTGGCCTTTCCCCTGCCCTGCAGGGACGGGCCCTGGGCCTTCCCTGCCCCATCCCGACAAGGCCCTGGGTCCCCCCAGGGGACCTGGGACATGTCCTCCTGGCTGCCTGCTCTGTCCCCGGGGGGATAGAGCAGCGGGACCCTCTGGGGGGGACATTTCAGGGTGCTCTGCGGCCCCCATGCAGCTGCTGCAGCTGCCTGGCTGCTCCCGCACTCGGGGCTGAGGGTCGCGGCTTCCCAGGACCCTCGCTGGGGGCCTTGATTGCCCCGGCGCCGCTCTAGGGCGAGCCCAGGGCCACGCCCCGCTCTGGCTGGCTGTGCGTGGGGCTGAGCCGCCCCTGGGTGCGGAGCAGGCGCTGCCCCGACCCCTGCCCTCTGCTGGGCGGAACGGGGCGCAGGGTCAGGCCCTGCGGAGCCGTCCAGGGCATGCCCTCGAGGGCTGCGTGCCCACCCCGGCAGCAGTGCCCCTCCCACAGGTGAGGAACCCGGGCTCCGGGCCCAGGACTGGCGAGGCCGTCCCCTTGGCCCAAGGCTGCTGCCCGCCGGGGAGAGGAAGCTGGGCCCCACCGTGGGGCTCTCGGCCCCAGGAGGCTGGGCTGGGGAAGCCGCGGGCCTTGAGGCTGCAGCCTCTGCTCCCTGGGCTGCAGGGTGGTGGCCAGGAGGTGTCTGCTCCGCCCAGGTCCCCGCCCTGCCCTCCCTGCGGGGTTTGCCAGGGCAGCGCTGGCCCCAGGCCAAGCCCATAGAGGGGCAGCCCCCCCCCCCAGCTCCCACACCCCGGGCCTTGCGGTGGGTCACTCCTGGGGTGTTGATGGCCGCTGCCTCCCCACCTCCCCAGCCAAGGGCCGCAGGACTGGGGCCCAGCGAGGGCAGGGGTGCCTGCCAGGCCGGCCCCTGCAGCTGGGCGGAGACTTCCACCTGGCCCAGGCCTGGGCAGGGCCTATTCTGTCCCCTCGGGCTCAGCCTCCCCTTCCTGCCCCGCCACTCCACAGAGGCCACTCTGTCCCCTCGGGCCGGGCCAGCTTCCACTCGGGCACCGTAACAGTCTGGGAAGGAGAGGGACCGTGTTTACGGGCTGACCGGCAGGCAGCCAGCAGGAAAGCCAGGCCGTCTGCCGTTGTCCCCATCAGACTCCGCCACACAGCCAGGGCCACACAGCATGGCGTGGCCACACGTATATGAGTCACACCACGGCCAGCCGGTCAGCACGCCCGGCCGGTCAGGTAGGTGGCCACTCTTACGGCCACACTCGTCAGGGTCACGCAGTCACAGAGGCTCAGGGAGTCACGGTTGTGGCGGGTCAGCCTGTCGCCCAGCTGGTCTCATTGGTTGCTGTGCAGCCACGGTCTGTGGTCACGGTCACTCCGCTTTAGTGACCCAAAGGCCCGACAGGCTCGAGTTGGAGGCAGAAGGGTTCATTTGGGGCTCACGGTTTCAGAGGCGCTGGCCACGGGTGGCTGAGTCCACCGCTGTCCGCCCGAGGCGAGGCCGCTCGTCCTGTCCTGTCATCAGCCGGGCGTGGAGGAGGGACAGCTCAGGACGCGGCTCTGCTCACCAGGGACCAAACGTGGGCCCCACGGCTCGCCCCGGAGCCACCTCCTGCAGCCGCCCCTGCCTGCCGCGACCACCGGGCGAGCCTCTCCCCGCCCACCGTGCCCCTCCGCACCTCCGTGCACCCCCCATCCAGGAGTTTGGGGGACACCTCGTACCCGACGGTCAGGCTCAGCCTCTCTCTGGCAGTCACGGCCACGCCTAGCGGTCTCCTGCCACCTGGCCAACCCCAGACCTCCATGAGTCCAGGCGGGGCCGGGCGGCCACCTCCACCCCCAGCCAGGCGGCCCTGGTGCCCCGCCCGCAGCCAGCAGGGCAGCCGCACGTCCCACCCGCGTCCAGCCTGGGCAGACACCACGCTCACACCACGGGCACCCGCCGTCTCCCGGCAGCCGGTCCCCCTGGGAGGTGGACAGCCAGGGCTCAGTACCCACGGCGGCCAGGCCTCCCGTAGGCCTGCCAGGTGGCAGACAGGCCGTCAGTCCCAGGCCCTGCTGGGCTCGGCCACGAGGAAGCCCCAGCCACTGGGCACCGCGACCAGCGCCTGGGGAGCACGTCACTCAGCGCTGGCAGAGCTCGGCGGGCCACCCCGGCGGCCATGGGCCTGTGTCACAGCGGGCAGTGAGACAATCCTCCCCGGGGCGCAGCCTGGCCGGTCGGTCTGAAGGAGGCGGCAGCTGGCCTCCTGTGGCAGTGAGCAGCCGTCTTCTGGGCCTCGGGTCACCTGGCCAGCCAGGCGCCGTCCCTCGTGCAGCTTCGGGCCGCCCAGGTGTTCCCGGGCCTGGCCGGCTCACGGGTGCCAGTCACTGCAAGGGGAAGTTACTGACCGGTGGCCGAGCCTGTGGGGACAGGAGGGCAGTGGGCTTGGGAGCGTGAGCCCGGGCGAGGCAGAGGTGCTGGCCTGGGCAGCTGTGCCGACTCCACGCTCCCCCCTGGACACAGCCACAGAGGGTGGGGGGGCAGCGCTTCGATGTCACAGTGTCACCCAGGGGCTCGCGGGGCAGCAGGGGCGGGTGGTGGGTGGCAGTTAGAGCCACCCCACGTCCCTGGAAAACGACGGAGGCGCCCGTGGCCACCGCGCCCCTGTCAGAGGGGCGTCTCAGCAAGGCCTCCTACGCTGGCCAGGCCGGTCACCCAGCAGAGAGCTGGCCCGTGGCCCAGGCGCCTCCTCGCCAGCCGGGTCAGTCCCACCCCAGCCGCTGCCCTGGAGAGCCCGTCCATGACCACCAGCCAGCGGTCACCCACCCGTCAGCAGCACAGGACTCCAGGCTCCCACGGGAGCCCCGGTCTCAGCCAGCTGCCTCGCGGCCTTCAGTGCGCCCACTGCTCCTGGTCCTCAGGCAGAATGGGGGACGGGGTGACCTGATGGTGAGTTCAGGGGAGTCCACGGGTCAGCCGGGTCAGAGGGCAGGCGACATGGGGCGGGCTGCCCCCCACCTGGGTGTCCCCAGCCAGACACAGGGCAGGGGGAGCTGGGCGAGCTTGGCCCCACTCCCTCCTCCCCCTCCCCCGCCCCTCCTCCTCCCCTCCTCCTCCCCTCCTCCTCCCTCCTCCCCCCTCCCCTCCCTCCTCCCCCTCCCCCCCTTCCCTCCCTCCTCCTCCCCCTCCTCTTCTACTCCCTCCTCCCCCTTTCCTCCCTCCTCCTCCCCCTCCTCCTCCTCCTCCCCTCCTCCTCCCATACTTCCTCCTCCCCCTTCCCCTCCCCCTCCTCCTCCTCCCCCCTCCTCCTCCTCCTCCCCCTCCTCCTCCTCCTCCCATACTTCCTCCTCCCCCCCTCCCCCTCCTCCTCCTCCTCCCCTACTTCCTCCTCCCCTTCCCCTCCCTCCTCCTCCTCCTCCCCTACTTCCTCCCCCTCCTCCTTCCTCCTCCCTCCTCCTCCCCCCCCTCCCCCTTCCTCCTCTCCTCCTCCCCTACTTCCTCCTCCCCCTCCTCCTCCTCCTCCCCTCCTCCTCCCCTACTTCCTCTTCCCCCTTCCCCCTCCCTCCTCCTCCTCCTCCCCCTTCCCCTCCCTCCTCCTCCCTCCTCCTCCCCCTCCTTCTCCCCTCCCTCCTCCTCCCTTCTCCTCCCCATTTTCCTCCCTCCTCCTCTCCCTCCCCCCTCCCTCCTCTTCCTCCCCTCCCTCCTCCTGGAGGAAGGCCGAGGCTGCCCCTTCACTGGCCCTGCCTGGTGCCCACCATAACCCTCCCTACACCACACGCACTCACAGTCACACCCCGTCCCCCCCCCCCACAGCCACACCCATGCCCCTGCTCCTGGGTGCTCGGGCTCACTTGAGGACACCCTGTCCCCACCCTCCCCAGCCCTGCCCAGCAGCCCTGGCCAGGCTCCTTCCAGCAGTGCCTGGTGTCCTGGACGGACCGTGCCTGCTGTGCTCGGGAGCAGGGGATGGCCGGGAAGGCGGGAGGGAGGGTCTCGCTCTCTCGACCCCCTGCCAGGCCTGAGGCTCTCCCTGGGGCAGGGGCTGCCCAGGGGCTCTGGGCATGGCAGCACTGGCTGGAGTCCAGCTGGGAGGGAGCGGAGTCCTGGGGCACGGTCATCTCAGGACGGCTGCCTCCTGCTGGAGGGGCCGCGCTCCCAGCTGAGGGCTCTGGACCCCCGGCACCTGGGCACAGGCACAGTGGGGGCTCCGTCCTCCCGCCCTCCTCTCGAGGGTGGGCCTGATGGCAGACCCACCAGCACAGCAGGCCACGTGGGCGGCCCCCCAAGCAGCCAGGGTGGCCCTGCAGGGTGACCCCGCCTCTCCATGGCAGCCTCCCCTGCTCCTGGGCCACCCTCTCTTCAGCCTCTCTGCAGAGCCTGGGGCCTGGGGTGGGGTCCCGTCATGGCCTCTGGGTCCCAGCATCGGGCTGTCTGTGGCGGTCACCCAACACTGGTGAAGGACTGGGGACGCTGGGGACATGCCCAGGAGCTGGGTGGGGAGCCCAGGGGGGTCTGCAGCACTCTGGGGACTGGCCTGGCCCAGGCCCTTCAGCTACAGGAATGCAGGGACCAGAGGCAGGAGTCCACTTCCTGAGGAGGAAGGGGTGGCCGCAGGCACCTGATCTAGAAGCAGGACTCCGGGGACAATCGCTGCAGGAAGGCAGGGAGAGGGTCTCAACGGGAGCCCTCCTGGGAGCGGCAGGGAGGCCTGGCCCAGTGGGATCTGACGTTGTACTGGACTCGGTCGGGCGGGGTCCGACCACGTTCTGGCCGGGACCTTGGAAGGGTCCCTTCCGCCTCTGTCCACTGGACACACTGTGGTGAGCGGCCTCACGGGCCGTGGGCAGGAGGCGCTGGGCGTGGTGCCTTCACAACACGGCGGGGCAGAAGCCGGGTCCCCAGAGCAGCCGGACTGGGCTTCACCCTGAACTCCTGGGGGCCTCAGTCCTTGAGGACACCCGGCTGTCCAGGAGGCCCGTGGTGCACGCTGACATGGCCAGCGCCTGCGAGAGCCGCCCCCGGCCAGGACCCAGGGCCCCGATCTCTGCCATCGCGAGGCGGAGCGAGTCCCGGATTCTGAGAGGAGGAAGGAAAACACAGGGAGACGCAGCAGAACCGCAGATCCTGGGGGTTTGCCGAGAGCGGAGTCGGCCGGCCCGTGCGCGGCGAGAGCCCGGGTCTCCCCACGCAAAGACTGAGGCACGCAGGGTGACGCTCGCCTGGCATCCCAGGGACTCAGGATGCTGAGGCAGGAGGATGGTAAGTTTGAGGCCCTTGGCAATATGGTGAGACTGGGTCTCAAAATACAACCAGGAGGGGCTGGGACGTGGCTCAGTGGCACAGTGCCCCGGGTTCGATCCTCAGTAAGATGGGTTTGAAGACGGTTATGCAGAGCAGTGGCCCAGGCTCAGGGGTCTTCTACCTGCACAATTGCTGGGGCCCTGCACCCCCATGTTGACCAGCCGAGGGGACAGATGGGGTTCCCAGCAGGGGCAGGGGAGGAGCGAGCGCCTGGGTCAGATGGCCTTGGTCAGAGCCCTGGATTCCAGGTTCCCCACCAGTGACCTTGAGCCGCTCGATTAGCCCTCGGGACCCTCAGTCTCTTCATCTGCAAGATGGAGTGGTGTTGGTGTCACGTTCTAGGACTGCCTCAGGTGGGTGCAGGTGGCATGGAGTGCAGGCTGTGGCTCTGGGACCCCTAGTGACAGGTGCTAGAGTCGGTCCCACTGTGCGCCTATGCAGGGCACAGAGCCCCGGTGGCCTCTGCGCAGCCAGAATCCGAGGCTGCAGGCTCCCTGCCCTGCTCCTGCAGTGCTCCCCCCCTCCCCGGGCTTTAATGAGTTTAGTATTTTCATCAAATCATTCTTCCTACAACACAGGCCCAGGGAGCTAAAAATAGCTCCCGGGTCACGTGACCGCCCCAAATGCGGAGGCTCCCGCGAAGGTGCAGCCGGGCTCCCGTTTCCTAGGAAATGAGAGTCATTGTGAGGCCTGACGCCAGCCGCCGCCAACGCAGGGCTCTGGGAGGCCCATTGTTTCCCGCGACGTCCCTGCGTGTGACAGGAGGGGGTGGGGTGGGAGAGGCAGGAGGGCTGCTTGTCCCCAGGACTGGCAGAGCCACGTCCCTGACCCTGGCCTCCCAGCCAGAGGCCACCCCTCTCCCTGGGAATGAAGGGTCCCCAGTGAGGGGTCCCCAGGTGAGGGGTCCCCAGGTGAAGGGTCCCCAGGTGAGGGGTCCCCAGGTGAAGTGGTGTCCAGGTGAGGGGGTTCCCAGGTGAGGGGTCCCCAGGTGAAGGGTCCCCAGGTGAAGGGTCCCCAGGTGAGGTGGTGCCCGGTAAGGGGGTACCCAGGTGAGGGGTCCCCAGGTGAAGGGTCCCCAGGTGAGGCTGTCCCCAGGTGAGGGGTCCCCAGGTGAAGTGGTGTCCAGGTGAGGGGGTCCCCAGGTGAGTGGTCCCCAGGTGAGGGGTCACCAGGTGAGGAATCCCCAGGTGAGGGGGTCCCCAGGTGAGGAATCCCCAGGTGAGGGGGTCCCCAGGTGAGGAATCCCCAGGTGAGGGGTCCCCAGGTGAGGAATCCCCAGGTGAGGGGGTCCCCAGGTGAGGGGTCCCCAGGTGAGGAATCCCCAGGTGAGGGGTCCCCAGGTGAGGGGGTCCCCAGGTGAGGGGTCCCCAGGTGAGGAATCCCCAGGTGAGGGGGGTCCCCAGGTGAGGGGTCCCCAGGTGAGGGGTCCCCAGGTGAAGTGGTGTCCAGGTGAGGGGGTCCCCAGGTGAGTGGTCCCCAGGTGAGGGGTCACCAGGTGAGGAATCCCCAGATGAGGGGTCCCCAGGTGAGGAATCCCCAGGTGAGGGGGTCCCCAGGTGAGGGGTCCCCAGGTGAGGGGTCCCCAGGTGAGGAATCCCCAGGTGAGGGGTCCCCAGGTGAGGAATCCCCAGGTGAGGGGGTCCCCAGGTGAGGGGTTCCCAGGTGAAGGGTCCCCAGGTGAGGAATCCCCAGGTGAGGAATCCCCAGGTGAGGGGGTCCCCAGGTGAGGGGTCCCCAGGTGAGGAATCCCCAGGTGAGGAATCCCCAGGTGAGGGGTCCCCAGGTGAGGAATCCCCAGGTGAGGGGTCCCCAGGTGAGGGGCCCCCAGGTGAGGGGGTCCCCAGGTGAGGGGTTCCCAGGTGAGGGGTCCCCAGGTGAGGGGGTCCCCAGGTGAGGGGTCCCCAGGTGAGGGGGTCCCCAGGTGAAGGGTCCCCAGGTGAGGGGGTTCCCAGGTGAGGGGTCCCCAGGTGAGGGGTTCCCAGGTGAGGGGTCCCTGCCCACTGGACTCTGGAGCGGCTGCGTCCTGTGGTCTGGGCCTGGGGGGCTTCTGCTGGGGACCTCCTGGAGAGCTGTCTGTGGCCCAGTGCCCCAGCACCGTGGCCAGCTCAGGCTGCCCAGACGCAGCCGGCAGGCCAGCAGAGCAGGTGGCCGCGTGGACGTGCCCAGCCGCTGCTCCCCAGGGGCCAGCCTTCCTGACTGTCCCCACAGGGCCTGGCCTCCTCACAGCTCTACCAGGAGAGCCTGTCACTGCCCTGTGTCGCCGGTGACGGCCGACACCTGGGGGGACAGCTGGGCTGTCGGACGCTGGACGTGAGGCCCGGGGCACCCCTTGCCTGCCTACCTCAGCCGTCCCCCAGAGCGTCCACGCGGGAGCCCACTCACCCTGGGGCCGCCTGTGCTCCGCGGGTCCCTGTCACCCTGCTGAGGGCAGAGCAGGGGCTGGCAGTGGCCGGCCCACCTGGCCTGGCCTCTGTGCTGACCCCAGGGGTCTCAGCAGGCCCGCAGCCGTCAGTGCCCAGCTCAGCAGCGCGCGGGACAGCAGGGAAGACGGCGGCGGCCAGTGGCTCCCCGTCGTGAAGGAGGCTGCGGCAGCAGGTGGGAGGACAGACGGGACACCACCGTCTCCAGACAGGCGAGCTGGTCGAGTGGGTGGGGGGCGTCCACCAGCGGAGGGCTTCTGTGTGAAGCAGTGAACACGTGGACGGCCACCAGGTGCCCACTGAGCACTGCCCGCCTGCTGGGCGAGCTTCGGGGTCACTGGGGGAGGAGGGCGGGCGGGCGGATGTGGGAGTGGAGGGGTGGGTGGGGAGGAGTGGTCAGGTGGGTGGACAGTGGTGGGTGGGTGGACAGGTGGATTCAGTGGGGGGCAGGCAGATGAGTGGGTGGGGGTTGGTGCTGGGGCGCGCCCGTGGCCTGTAGTGAGCAGGCGCTCTGTCCGTGTGACGTCACTGGTTCTGGAGAGGTGACAGGTGGCTCGTCCACGGCGCCCCACGGCGCGGTCTCTGCAGCCAGCAGGGAGGCCTGAGGGTCCGTGGGCCCCAGCTCTGACTTGGGAGGCCAGGGGTGGTGTCCCCTGAGCACAGGGGGGGACCGTGAGAGATGCCAGGGCGTGGCCCAGCCGTGGGGCGCCTGACCTTGGTCTTGGTGGCTGACTGTGACGGGGTGGGACGGGGGCCAGGCTCGGCCACAAGTTCACTGACCACTAACCAGCAGGAGCCACACCGGAGGCCAGCTCCAGCCCTGGCCAGCTGCTGCCCGGCGGGGAGTCCTTCAGGGCGGGCGGGAGTCCCTCGAGAGGTCTCAGAGTGTTCCTGGTCCTCCTCCCAGGAGGCCAAGCCGGACCTCCCTCTCCTAGGACACGGTGAGCCTCGAGCACCGGTTCCGACCGTGAGCGCGAGGTGGCCGCGCGCCGTGACCTCTGAGCCCAGGCAGACGGGTGGTCCCTCTCTGGCCTGGCTCCGCCTCTCCTGAGCCTCCATGGTGGAGGCTGCTCGTGACCACCATGCTGGGAGCCCCGTGTGGAGGTCGCTCAGGGAGGGCCGGAGCCTCCGGGCCGTGGCTCTGGTCTGGGGGGATGGGTCTCCAGCCCCAGCGGCAGCAGGGGCTGCCTCTGTCCCCACCGTCCCCGAGCATGGGGGATGGGTGGGAGGGCGCTTCCTTTGCGTCCATGGTTGGAAGAAGGCTGGGACCGGCCACCTGATCGTGCACCTGCCGGAACTCCAGGGGGGCCAGGGGCCCTGTGCTGGGGGGTCTGCACCTGCCTTGCCACCTTGGAGGCGTGGAGGACAGTCAGGAAATAATGCAAGGCTTGGTGTTGAGGACCCGGGAGATCACCTGCTTCCGCTGGGAGCTTGATCTACAGAGCCACCGTGTTGGGAGGTGACGGGTCTCCAGGACTCTGTCCCCAGGAACAGAGGACGCCGTCACTGCCGAGCGGGTTCTCTGGGGAGTGGGTCTGCTGCAGAAGGGCGTCTGGCCCCCGCGGCCCCCCGCATGCCCTCTCTTGCCCTCCTGCCTTCCACCATGGGATGACAGGGCGGCAGGGCCCTGGGCGGAGGCCGGTCCTCCATCCTGGACCTCCCAGCCTTCAGACCCCCGAGAACCACTCTGTTCTCTGTGCACCGCAGCCTCGGGTGGCCCGGCACAGCTGCAGGAGACGGGAGACACCACCTGAGGGACGGACGGCAGCTCTGCCTCGCGGGCGCTTGGCCGCCAGCCTGAGCCACCCTCAAGTCCAGCCGGGGACACCTGCAGGCTGTGGCTGTGCCACTGCTCACGGGTCCCGCGAGCCCACCGGCCCTCGGCCACTGTGTGTCTGCGAGGCCACCGTGGCCCTGCCCGGCTGCAGGGCTCCCGGAGGCGTCCCTGCTTCAGCCTCCTCCGCCTCGGGGACGTCCCAGCTCCCGGTCCTTCCCCCAGAGCAGGACCTGCGGCCCCGCCAGCCGCGCCTCACCTCCCGACTCGCCCTGCGGGGGCCTGGGCTCCGGGTCTTCCCGGAACACCGAGGCCCGGCCCGCCCCGCTGCTGTCCCGTCTGGATGCTTCATTTCCTGTGCCACCTGCCAGCCGGGGCCTGTCCTCACTGCCCGTTGAACGCCACCTGCTCCCGTTCTCTGTCCTCGCGCCACCCCCACTCCCGCCCAGCTGCCCGTCCACCGCGCCACCCCGGCTCCTCTTGCTCCTAGCTGCCCCCCTGCCCAGGACGGAGTCCCCTCTGTCACTTGCTGTCCCAGGACAGTGTCTGGCACGTAGAATGTGCTCAGCAGGCAGGGCAGCTGCGGTGGGAGTTGGTGGCTGTGGTCAGGGACACGTGCAGGGGCAGCCCCGGGAACAGTGGGGGACCCTGGAGACGGGGGGCGAGGAGCCTCTGGGTGCAGGGAAGGGGAGGGGCGTGGGGAGCGGGTCTCTGATGGAGACGGGGCTGGGGCGGCAGGGACAGGCGGTGCCCAGGGCGCGGTGAGCGCCGGCCTCGCACCCACGCCCGGGGTCACTGGGGGAGGAGGGCGGGCGGGCGGATGTGGGAGTGGAGGGGTGGGTGGGGAGGAGTGGTCAGGTGGGTGGACAGTGGTGGCTGGGTGGACAGGTGGATTCAGTGGGGGGCAGGCGGATGAGTGGGTGGGGGTCGGTGCTGGGGCGCGCCCGTGACCTGTAGTGGCAGGCGCTCTGTCCGTGGGACGTCACTGGTTCTGGAGAGGTGCAGGTGGCGCCCCACGGCGCGCGTCAGGGAGCTGCGGGGCCTGCGGCGGAAGAGAGTGCCCGAGTCGCTGCCAAACAGGAGGTGGCCTCCTGAGCCGTGGCTCCCACCCTGTGGTCGGACAGGCCCGGCTGGCCAGGGCGCCCGGCTGGTGGAGGGGAGCCAGGAAGGTGGCTTCCTGGTTCCGTGAGGCGGGTCATTCAAACCGCGAGAGCCCCGAGCCGGGCCTGGCTGGCAGCCCAGGGCCTGTGGGAGGGGGAGGCAGCCCAGGAGGACGGGTGGCCTGGGCGGCCTGGGTGGCCTGGGCCCAGCGTCGTGGAGAAGGCCGAGTTTGAGAGGAGATGGGCCTTTGGGCAGAGCTTGCCGGGTGAGCAGAGGTGGCCACGGTCCCCGCCGGGGCCTGTCCTCCCCCAGGTTCCACCTGCCGCGCCCCGGGGGTGCCGTGAGGCAGGGTCCTGGGAGTGGTCACGCCGTGGGGGCCTGTGCCCTTCCAGGGCCTCTCAGGGCTGCTCGTGCCTCCGCCTGTGGGGACACAGCCCACAGGGGCCACTGTGACGGGAGGGGCCAGGACGGGCCGTGCCCAGCGTGGGGGACACTCTCTGCTGCGCGGGAGCCCCGGGCGGTGGCGTCTGGACGCTGCAGCCCCGGGGACCCACTGAGGGCACAGGGCAGTCATGGGTGTCCCCGGGGCAGGGGCGGCCCGCCTGCTCCCCGTGGGGACCCGCCCCCCAGCCTGGAGCTACAGCAAGGCCAGGAGCCGCACTTCCCAGCGGGACGGCCCCGAGGGTGGCCCCGTCCCCAACAATGTCCCAGTGTGACTGAGGAATGGCGTCCGGGATTCCCCTCACCTAAGCCCCCGGCTGGCGGCTTCACCTCCTGGTGAGTGGAGGCCAGGAGGAAGCTGCGAGGCTGGGGCTGGGCGGGGACGAGGCTCCGCCCCTGCTCCCCGCAGCTGGGCATGAGGTGGACACAGCGCGGGCACCCTGGACACTCCGCGGGGGGAAGCCCAGCGTCTGCCGGGGGGCTCAGACGGGCCGGGCCTGGGACGCAGATGTGTGCGCTGGCCGTGCCCCTGGCCTCCGAGTGCGGAGCTCCTGTCTGCAGAGGCCGAGCTGCGGAGGGGCTTCCTGCCCCAGGATGTCTGTGGTGGGTGCTGCCACTGGGGTCCGGCTGGGCATGACTTCATGCAGGGGCCTGGCGCTGCCGGGTCTTCATTGCCCGGCCAAGATGAGCCTGCAGTGTCTGCTGACCACAGGGAAGAGCAGAGCCAGAAGAGGGCACAGCCACCGCCCCTCTGCACGGAGACTTTCCATAAGGGCTCTTGGAGGTGGCCCCATTCCTTTTTAACTGCTGCATAATATTCTCTTATGTAATGTGGTGTGACCACTGTGGTGGGCAGGGAGCGGTCACTGAGGGAGCCAGCATGGAGCATGGCGGATGGTCTGCAGGCTGGTCACCTGTCTACAAAGTCCCGCCCGGTGGCAGAGCAGCATTGACCTCGGGGCCAGAGTGCACTCTGCCCTACACTGGGGAAGTGGCGGCATCTCACTTCATCCTCCAAACAACTCTGTGAGGGTCGCAGTCTCACAGAGAAAGAAACTAAAGCACAGAGAGGTCAAGAAACTTGCCTCAAATCACACAGCAGGGAAACAGCAGAGCTGGCTGCAAACCGGGCTTGACTGAGCCTTGTCACCATCCGTCCCTCCCTACCTCCAGGAGGTGCAGGGGGAGAGGGCTCTGGGCCCACCAGGGCCAGCACAGGGTGGTCTCAGATGTGTTGGAGAGAGGCTCGAAGGCCTCTGCTGCCCTCTGTCCCTGACCCAGCGTCCTCTCTGTCCACACTCACTGCTCCCAGTGGCTGGGGTGGGTCTCGGTGGCTGTCAGTGACAGACATCTGAGCCTCTGCGTCTTCCTCCGCAGCCTCTTCTCTCCCTGGGAGGGACTCAGGGTGAGCGGGCCACACCCCAGCCCTGTTTATTTTGAGGTGGGGCCTCGCCCAGTTGCCCGGGAGGCCTCAGCCTGGCAGTCCTCCTGCCCCAGCCTCCTGAGTAGCTGGGGTCACGGGCGTGCACCCCTGTCCTGGCTTCTGGCTTCTGCTTTTGCTTGTGGCTGAAATACCCAGATGGTCACAGCTGCAGCGGTCCCGCGGCCCCCGCTGAGGAAGCCAATGCCCCTCCTGGCCTTGCTCTTCCTGGGGGAGGGCCTGGCTCGACCCACTCCGGGGTGCGCTTGGCCACAGCCGGGCTCTGAGTGCAGCCTCAGCTCCTGACCCGGGCCTTGGCCGGGGCCCAGATCAGCCCTCGTGGTCTGGGGTCAGGTGGGGTCCGCGTGTCGCCAAGAGCTAGTCCTCCTGGCTGCAGCCTGGGGGCCGCGGGGTGGTCCCTGCCCGGGCAGCTCCTGGCAGACGCTGCTCCAGGCCCTGGCGCCTGCCCGGCCAACACTAATATTTATGTTCACAGCAGGGCTGGGCTGGGGCTGGGGCTGGGCTGGGGCTGGGCTGGGGCTGGGGCTTGGGGGGGGCTGGGGCTGGGGCTGGGGCTGGGCTGGGCTGGGCTGGGGCTGGGGCTGGGGGGGTTAGGCTGGGGCTGGGGCTGGGGGCTGGGGTGGGTTGGGGGGGGCTGGGGCTGGCTGGGGCTGGGGGGGGGGGGGGGGGCTGGGGTTGGGGGGGGGGCTGGGCTGGGGCTGGGGCTGGGGGGCTGGGGCTGGGGCTGGGGGGATCTGGGGGGGCTGGGGTGGGGGGGGGGGGGGCTGGGGGGGCTGGGGGGGGGGGGGGGGGGGGTCTGGGGCTGGGGGGGGGGGGGGCTGGGGCTGGGGGGGGGGGGGGGGGGGGCTGGGGCTGGGGGGGGGGGGGGGGGGGGCTGGGGGGGGGGGGCTGGGCTGGGGCTGGGGGGGGGGGGGGGGGGGCTGGGGGGCTGGGGCTGGGGGGGGGGGGGGGGCTGGGGGGGCTGGGGGGGCTGGGGGCTGGGCTGGGGGGGGGGGGGCTGGGGGGTGGGGCTGGGGGGGGGGGGGGGGCTGGGGGGGCTGGGGCTGGGGCTGGGGCTGGGGGGGGCTGGGGCTGGGGTTAGGCTGGGGCTGGGGGGGGCTGGGGGGGGGGGGGGCTGGGGCTGGGGCTGGGGGGGGGGGGCTGGGGGGGGGGCTGGGGGGGGGGGGGGCTGGGGCTGGGGGGGGGGGGGGGGGGGGGGGGCTGGGGGGGGGGGGGGGGGGGGGGGGGGGGGGGGGGGGGCCTGGCTGGGGGGGGGGGGGCTGGGCTGGGGGGGGGGGCTGGGGGGGGGCTGGGGGGGGGGGGGGGCTGGGGCTGGGGCTGGGGCTGGGCTGGGGGGGGGGGGGGGCTGGGGGGGGGGGCTGGGGGCTGGGGGGGGGGGGCTGGGCTGGGGGGCTGGGGGGGGGGCTGGGGCTGGGGGGGGGGGGGGGGGGGGGGGGGCTGGGCTGGGGGCTGGGGGGGGGGCTGGGGGGGGGCTGGGGGGGGGGGGGGGGCTGGGGTGGGGGGGGGGGGGGGGGGGTGGGGGGGGGGGGGGGGGGGGGGGGGGGCTGGGGCTGGGGGGGGGGGGGGGGGGGGGCTGGGGGGGGGGGGGGGGGGGGGGGGGCTGGGGGGGGGGGGGGGGGGGGGGGGGGGGGGGGTGGGGGGGGCTGGGGGGGGGGGGGGGGGGGGGGGGGGGGGGCTGGGGCTGGGGGGGGGCTGGGGGGGGGGGGGGGGCTGGGGCTGGGGGGGCTGGGGGGGGGGGGGGGGCTGGGGGGCTGGGGGGGGGGGGGGGCTGGGGGGGGGGGCTGGGTGGGGGGGGGGGGGGGGGCTGGGGCTGGGGGGGCTTGGGGGGGGGGGGGGGGGGGTCTTGGGGCTGGGGGGGGGGGGGGGGGGGGGGGGGGGGGCTGGGGGGGGGGGGCTGGGGGGCTGGGGGGGGGGGGGGGGGGGGGGGGGGGGGGGGGGGGGCTGCTGGGGGGCTGGGGGGGGGGGGGGGCTGGGGGGGGGGGGGCTCTGGGGGGGGGGGGGGGGGGCTGGGGGGGCTGGGGGGGGGCTGGGGGGGGGGGGGGTGGGGGGGCTGGGGGGGGCTGGGGCTGGGCTGGGGCTGGGGCTGGGGGCTGGGGGGGGGGGGGGGCTGGGGGGGGGGGGGGGGGGCTGGGGGGGCTGGGGGGGGGGGGGGGGGGGGGTGGGGCTGGGGGGCTGGGGTGGGGGGGGGTGGGGGGGGGGGGGGCTGGGGGGGGGGGCTGGGGCTGGGCTGGGGGGGGGGGGGGGGGGCTGGGGCTGGGGGGGGGCTGGGGGGGGGGGGGGGGCTGGGCTGGGGCTGGGGGGGGGCTGGGGGGGGGTTGGGCTGGGGGCTGGGGGGGGCTGGGGGGGGGCTGGGGGGGGGGGGGGGGGGGCTGGGGGGGGGGGGGGGGGGGGGGGGCTGGGGGGGGGGGGGGGGGGGGGGGGGGGGCTGGGGGGGGGGGGGCTGGGGCTGGGGGCTGGGCTGGGGGGGGGGGGGGGGGGGGGGGCTGGGGGGGGGCTGGGGGGGGTGGGGCTGGGGGGGGGGGGGGGGGGGGGGGGGGGGGGGGGGGGGGGGGGGGGGGGGGGCTGGGGGGGGGGGGGCTGGGGGGGGCTGGGGGGGGGGGCTGGGGGGGGGGGGGGGGGGGGGGCTGGGGGCTGGGGGCTGGGGGGGGGGGGGGGGGGGGGGGGGGGGCTGGGGGGGGGGGGGGGGGGGGGGGGGGGGGGGGGGGCTGGGCTGGGGGGCGGTGGGGGGGGGGGTTAGGGGGGCTGGGGGGGGGGGGGGGGGGGGCTGGGCTGGGGCTGGGGGGGGGGGGGGGGGGGGGGGGGGGGGGGGGGGGGGGGGGGGGGGGGGGGCTGGGGCTGGGGGGGGGGGGGGGGGGGGGGGCTGGGGGGGGGGGCTGGGCTGGGCTGGGGGGGGGGGGGGGGGCTGGGGCTGGGGGCTGGGCTGGGGGGGGGGGGGGCTGGGGGGGGGGCTGGGGCTGGGGGGGGGCTGGGGGGGCTGGGGGGGGGGGGGGGGGGGGCTGGGGTGGGGGGGGGGCTGGGGCTGGGGGGGGGGGGGGGGGGGGGGGGGGGGGGGGGGGGGGGGGCTGGGGGGGCTGGGGCTGGGGCTGGGGGGCTGGGGCTGGGGGGGCTGGGGGGGGGGGCTGGGGCTGGGCTGGGGCTGGGGGTTGGCTGGGGGGGGGCTGGGGGGGGGGGGCTGGGGCTGGGGGGGTGGGGGGGGGCTGGGGCTGGGGGGCTGGGGGCTGGGGCTGGGGGGGGGGGCTGGGGGGGGGGGGCTGGGGGCTGGGGGGGGGTGGGGCTGGGGGGGGCTGGGGGCTGGGGCTGGGGGGGGGGGGGCTGGGGGGGGGGGGGGGGCTGGGGGGGGGGGGGGCTGGGGGGGGGGGCTGGGGCTGGGGGGGGGGGGGGGGGGGGGGGGGGGGGGGGCTGGGGGGGGGCTGGGGCTGGGGGGGTGGCTGGGCTGGGGGGGGGGGCTGGGGGGGGGGGGGGGGCTGGGGGGGGGGGGGGGGGCTGGGGGGGGGCTGGGGCTGGGGGGGGGGGGGGGCTGGGGGGGGGGGGGGGGGGGGGGGGGGGGCTGGGGCTGGGGGGGGCTGGGGGGGGGGGGGGGGGGGGGGGGGGGGGGGGCTGGGGCTGGGGGGGGCTGGGCTGGGGCTGGGGATGGGGGGGGGGCTGGGGGGGGGGGGGGGGGGGGGGCTGGGGGGGCTGGGGCTGGGGGGGGCTGGGGGGGTCTGGGGGGGGGGGGGGGCTGGGGGCTGGGGCTGGGGGGGGGGGGGGGGGGGCTGGGGGGGGCTGGGGGGGGGGGCTGGGGGGGCTGGGGGGCTGGGGCTGGGGGGGGGGGGGGGGGGGGGGGCTGGGGCTGGGCTGGGCTGGGGGCTGGGGGGGGGGGGGGGGGGGGGGGGGGGGGGGGGGGGGGGGCTGGGGGGGCTGGGGGGGGGGGGGGGGGGCTGGGGGTGGGGCTGGGGCTGGGGGGGGGGGGGGGCTGGGGCTGGGGCTGGGGGCTGGGGGGGGGGGGGGGGGGGGGGGGGCTGGGGGGGGCTGGGGCTGGGGGGGGGGGGGCTGGGGCTGGGGCTGGGGCTGGGGGGGCTGGGGGGGGGGGGGCTGGGGGGGGGCTGGGGCTGGGGCTGGGGGGGCTGGGGGGCTGGGCTGGGGGGGCTGGGGCTGGGGCTGGGCTGGGGCTGGGGGCTGGGGGGGGGGGGGCTGGGGCTGGGGGGGGGGGGGCTGGGGCTGGGGGCTGGGGCTGGGGGGGGTGGGGCTGGGGGCTGGGGCTGGGGGGGGGGGGGGGGGCTGGGGGGGGGGGGGGGGGCTGGGGCTGGGGCTGGGGGGGGGGCTGGGGCTGGGCTGGGCTGGGCTGGGGGGGGTGGGGGGGGGGGGCTGGGGGCTGGGGCTGGGGCTGGGGCTGGGGCTGGGGCTGGGGGCTGGGCTGGGGCTGGGGGGGGGGGGCTGGGCTGGGGCTGGGCTGGGCTGGGCTGGGGCTGGGGCTGGGGCTGGGGCTGGGGGGGCTGGGGCTGGGGCTGGGGCTGGGGCTGGGCTGGGGCTGGGCTGGGCTGGGGGCTGGGGGGGGGCTGGGCTGGGGCTGGGCGGGGGCGGCCATCCCGTGGCTCTCGGGTGGCGTTCAGAGGTGGTGCTGGTGGACAGTTTGTGTGGGCCAGCAGGAGCCCAGGAGGTGGCCGGGAGGGGCCGAGCCCTCATCAGCACTGACCACCATCGCCCTTGTCCCGAGGGACGGTGGCCCAGAGCTGGCGGCCTTCCCTCCGCAGGCGTCCTTACTGGGCCTCCCCTGGGCTCCAGCGAGGCCAGCTCAGCTCTGCCCGTGAGAACAGAGAGGCGGGGCAGGGCGCAGGGCCACACAGCGGCTGGGATGGGCCCGCGGGCGAGCACCCCTCGGGGCCCCCGGGCTGGCCGCCGCGCTGGGCCGTCTGCGTGGCTTCGGGGCCTGGTGAGCTGGGCAGGGCGTGTTGGCCGGGCTTGTGTCCAGGGAGCGCCCACCAGGGTCGAAACGGCCCCCGGGGGCGGCTCCTCTGATTCTGGAGGAGACCGTGTGTGCTGTCCTGTGACCAGGGGACGTGCAGGTCTCCAGTTCTGAATGTCACCGCCTGGGTCCTCCTCTACAGACAGCAGGCCCAGCCCAGCAGCGCTCCGGGGACAGCCCTGCCCCAGTGCCGGCCCCTGGGCCAAAGGCCAGCGCGAGACTCGGCTCGCGGCCTGCAGCCTGGACCGTGCCCTGAGCCACGCTCGGGGTGGCGCCTGGTGCTGTGTCCCCTCAGATCCAGGCCACCTGGGCCCTGCCGCCTTCCTGGGCTGCCACTGGGTGGGTCCTTGGAGGGGACCATCTGCGGGGCCTGGGGACCCCACGATGCCTGCCTGGGGCGAGTCCAGGGCCAGTGGTCAGCTGTCCTGCGGCACACAGGGACCTGGTCACCAGCCCTCCACCACTGGGATGGCGGCTCCCTGGCCCCCTGCAGTCCCTGTGCTCCTCTGTCCCTGTGCTCCTCTGTCTGTGGGGTGGCCGGGGCGGGGCCACAGCTCCTGTGTGTGGCCTCTGGAGCCCTTGCTTCCTGGCCGGGGCCACACCCCGTTAGGGGAGGCAGGGGGAGCGGGACCCCCGAGGACCCAGTCCCGGAAGCTACCTGGCTACCTCTGCCGCCATGTGGGCAGGCGGTCACTGGGGTCACCCAGGGTGGAGGCAGTGCCGGGGGTGGGGCCCGGCCACGTCCTAGGAAGAGCCTGCGGCTGGACGGCCGCCCGCGGTGCCTGGGAGTGTCCTCAGGCTTCTCTGCCCAGGCCGCTGCAGGGGCCGGGCCTTGGGTGGTGGGCGGCGTCCTGCAGCCCTGGGGACCCCTGCTGCCCGCCCTGCTCCCCCCTGCCGGGCAGCCGGCTCCTCACGGCCACCCTGGGGACGGTCAGGGGCTCCCCAGAGACTCCTACACGTGGCCGGGGCCGAGACCCCCAGAGCAGCAGGGGCTGGAGGAGGGTCCTTGGGCCTCAGGGGAGGGGCAGGCCGAGGGCGCCGCCGCTGGCCCGGGGCAGGGCGTGGGGACAGGGTACCGACCCAGGGACAATGCGGGGCAGGGCACCCAGGCTGCGTGGTCCACGGACTGCTGTCAGCGGCCGGTGGAAATGACCCACGAGCTCCGGACCCCGCGTCCCTGCCTCACAGGTCACCCAGTGCCCGTCACAGCCCGGTCGTGCCCAGGGCCCTCGCGCGGGGAGGCCCAGGACTGGCAGACGCTCCAACCGGCCCGCGGCTCACCCCAGCCGGCCTCGAGCCCTCAGCTCCGGCAGTGGCACTTGGAGCCTTCGGTGCCGACGGGGACGTGGTCTGAGGGACGGGCGGTGAGTGGGGTGCCCACAGGGACGCGGGTGGCGAGGGGCGAGCGGGCAGTGTCAGGTCAGAGGGCGCAGCTCTGGCCTGGCCCCTGCGGCCTGGAGCCTCTGTGGCCTGCCCGGGCCTCGCTGCGCTCTGGGCCTCCTGCCCGGGCCTCCCTGAGCTCTGGGCCTCCTGCCTGGGCCTCGCTGAGCTCCGGGCCTCCTCGCTCCTCGCCCGGCCTAGGCTGCTCCTGCCTGCCTAGCCGCCTGCCCGGGTCACTCGGCTCCCTGACCTCGGTCTCTTCACCTGTAGGGTGGGCCCTGGCCCAGCCGGGTAGGCAGCTCCCCCCCTCAGCCTGAGCGACCAGGGGTCCCGGGAGCAACCGGGGCCTGGTTCTGGGTGCCCGCAGACACCGCGGCTCTCCATGCCCCTCCGCTGGGCGTGGCGGCGTCCAGGACTGAGGACAGGAAGCAAGTGCAGCCCAGGGGGTTCTGAGGTCTTCTGAGCGCGGTTGGCGGGAGCTCCTGGAGGCAGAGCCCGCGGTCCTGGAGGACCAGGAGCCTTGCTGGGAAGCTCTGCCAGGGACGCGGGGGAGGCCGGCAGAGCCTGCGGGTGAGCTGCTCCCGGGCCGCCGGCCCCGCCCTCCTGGAGCCGATGAGGGGCTCAAGGCGGGCTCCGCGGGGGCCGGGCAGCGGGTGTCGGTCCACCAGCTTGCTGCCCCAGGCTGCCCCACCTGGCCCCTCCTGCCTGCTGCGCATGCCGACCCTCGAGCTGCTGGGACGGAGGAAGGTGTTTGCAGAAGGAGGGCCCTGTGGGGTCTGGGGGACGAGTGCCCAGGGCTGGCGGGTGGGGTGGTGGCACAGGTGATGTCGGTTGTGGGCACGCGATCCCGCTGCTACGAAGAACTTGCAGAAGACCCACAGAGGGAGGCCGCTCAGCCGACAGGGCCTTCTGCTCGTGATCCTCCCACTCTCCTCCTTCTTAGAATGTCGGTTTAATGGCATGAGCTACGGCAGCTTTCTCAGGTTCACAAAGCAAAGGCCAAGGGAACAATGCAGGCTCTCTGTCCCGACACCGTTTAGCTATTAAACAGTTGGCTTTGGATGTCGTATCATACGAGAAAAAAACAAAAACCTCCCTCTCTTTAGAGTTGAAGACATCCATTCCTATTCGAGTTTCCTGTTACTTGCAGCTTAACCGAATCTTGTTCAATAAATCAGAAAAGGTGAAGAATAAGTGACAAAATCCTGGGTAGGTGGGTAGGTGGGGAAACCTCATTTTCACAGGTTTGCCTGTAATCTGGGCTGTGAGCCCCCCGGGGCGGGATTGAGGTATTTCTGCTCATTACTGACTAAGTGACCAATTCTTTGGGGAGCAGGAGAGAGAGCTATAGGTGCTTCCACACGATTGGCTTGGTTTCCTTTTTTGTGACGACTTCACACACCAGGTTGTGTTTTTATTTATTTATTTTTTGGTACCGGGGATTGAACTCAGGGGCACTCGACCCCTGGGCCACATCCCCAGCCCTTTTTTTTGGATTTTATTAGAGACAGGGTCTCACTGAGTTGCTAAGTGCCTCGCCATTGCTGAGGCTGGCTTTGAGCTCGCGATCCTCCTGCCTCAGCCTCCCAAAGTGCTGGGATCACAGGCGAGCGCCACCGCGCCCGGCTTTTATTTTTTATTTTTTGCTGGAGGGAAAGAGATGAGGGGAGAGAAGGGGGCGAGTGAGCTAGGATCAGGTATGAAAGGTGGGCAGGCGACACCTCCCGTGGCCAGTTTCCTCGTCTGCGCCACGGGAGCAGTGACCAGGCAACCTGGGGGCTGGTTGTGAGGGTCAGGTGAGACGGTGTTGGCCGTCGATCAGCAGAGCTCCCGGCAGGCACATAGTAGGTCTTGGTCAAGGGTGCTCCATTCCCGTGCTCTTCTCCTTCCTAGCAGGTGTCCCTACTGGGCCCTGCAGAAAGCAAGTAGGACGCGATCCTCATCCTCGGACAGCCCGTGGGTCTCCTGGGGGGCCTCCCTCTGTGATCAGGGAGGCCGAATATTTTCAGCTCCATTTTATGGCTATAAGTACAGACTCTGGGGGCTCTGAGCGTCCCTGAGCCGGCGTCTGGCCCGCGGTGCGGTGCGCAGCAGCACTGGGCAGCCGGGGGTTGCTGACTCGGAGGACAGAGGCCGCAGAGGGAGGCGGCTGTTCTTGCTCCAGGATCAGCTTTGGCGAGAGCCGCCTCTCCTCCCCCAGCCCTGGGCTCCAGGCCTTGGAAATGCGCTGGGTGGAGGAGAGTCCCAGGACCTCCCCGGAGGGCAGGCCGCTGGGCAGGGCCGGAGCGGGCAGCCTCCAGGGCCGGAGGAGGCGCAGGACTTGGCACGTTGTCACCAAGCACTCCTCTGTTCTTGGGACCATCTCGACGGTGGGTACAGAGCGACTCTCCCCAAGGGATGGCACTCCGCGGTGAGCTGGCCACGCCCGTTCCACGCAGGGAGAGGGAAGCTCCCCTTGGAACCGGCTGGAGCCTCCGCCAGGTGGGTGAGGATTCTCCAGAATATCTCTATGTTAACTGACCGAGCTGTTGAAGTCTACTGACCAAATCATCAGAGAGGCTCAAGCATGGAGCAGGTAGGACTTCCCATAAGGCTTCTCCTTGCCGGGGCCCAGACTGCCTCTACTTCCCCTGGGCCTCCATCAGAGGCTCTTTGGTGACCACATTCTGTCTTGTGGATACAGCAACTTTGCCAAGGGCGAAGGCCCAAAGAGTTGCCCTCAGCAGGGTGGACAGAGCCCTGAGCTGAGACTGGTCCTCACCTTCCAGAGCTGGACTCTGGGTCTCTGCCAAGGCCTCCATTAGTGGTTTGGTGTCTCGGTGTGTGCTGGTCAGCTTTGCAGTGCTGTAACAAAAACACCCGAGGTAAGTTCAGAAGAAAGGTTCGCACAGGTTGGCTCACAGTATTTGAACTTTACTTCATTGTCGGTTTTGCTTTGGGGGCTATGACAAGGCAGCACATCCTGGCAGAGGAAGCTGTCACCTCATGATGGCCTGGAAGGAAGAGAGAGGAAGAGGAGTGTGAGGTCCCGGCATTCCCTCCGGGTCACGCCCCAGGGACCCGACTTCCTCTCTCCAGGCCTCTCCCAAAGGTGACCAAGGCTCCCGCACAGGGCTCTGGGGGACGCTCAGGTCCCCGCTGCCCCAGCACAAGGCAGGCCCCCCCGCAGCTGGCCGTCCCCACAGGCCCGTCGCAGCTCTCCTGGGAGGGCCCGTCCTCGCGTCAGTCGCGCCTGCGTCCTGGGACGTGTCGGGACGTGACTCCTGCGGCGTGTGCGGATGTGGCCCATGCTCCCGACCAGCTGTGCGTGTGTCCCGGCCTCTGGGACGGTGACTCAGCAGAGCACGGGGAGCCGCCTCTGAGGACCAGGCCTGGCCTGGGGACGGCTGGGCCCGCGCGGGGGCCAGGGCAGGAGCTGGGGACACAGGACGCTCTGGGCCCGGACGGGGGGACGCAGTGCAGGAGGGCGGCCCAGGGCGGAGTGGGCAGAGTGGACGTGGCACCAGGAGCACACCAGGTCACCAGCCCTGGGTCACTCTCTGGCCACCTCCCTGGGGGTGCCCAGGAGCTGCGTGGCCTGTCCCTCCTGGGGACGCTGGTGGGGCTGCCTCTGGGGCGGGCAGGACTGGCTCTCGGCTGGCGCCTTCTCCTCGTCCCCAGGGACACCTGTTCTGGTGTCTAAGGACGGGGGGATGGGCGGGGCCTGGCCCCTCCCTGGTGGCCATGACAGAGGACAGGCCCCGGTGTCCCTGCTGGCCCTGCGGTCCACACACAGTCTGTCCCGAGTCTCTGGTGGGAGCTGAGGACCGCAGGGCGGGCGGCCGGTCCTGAGAGCCAGCCGATGCCGGCCACCTCCCTCGGCGAGGGCGCCAGGCTGCCGTGTGGACCCGGCCTCCTTCCCCGGCCTCCCTCCCCGGCCTCCCTCCCCGGCCTCCCTCCCTGTGGAGGCCCTGGGCGGCCCCTGGTGCTGCCACTCTCCGGGGACTCTCCGCCCGGCCTGCTGCCCCGCTTCGTCCTGCCCGTCCCCTCCCAGGGCCACCACAGCCTTTGCACTCAAACAGCCGTCGCCACAGGAAACAGACGGAGCAGCAGACACGGCCCTCAGAGGCCCGGAAGCTGCCAGCCCCGGCCCCGGCCGTGCTGGGGACTCTGAGGTGGCCCTGGCACGCCTGCAGCTGGTGACCCGCGCCCCCGGGATGGCCCGGGGCCAGGAGGCCAGCGGGGGAGGCCGGCCCAGGCGCAGCGCCTGAGGGAGGGGCCCCGAGTCCAGCTGGGCGGGGCCCCCGTAGCAGGGTGAGGGCACCCCGGTCACGGCCACCGCACACCGTGGGGCTGCGGGTGCCCTGGGCTCTGGGAACGGGGACACGAGCCCCTGGCCTGCCCGCCCTGCGTCCAGCGAGCCTGAGCAGGACGCGCCCATCGTGGGTGGGACAGCCTCACTTCCGAGCAGCTGAAGCCGGGCAGGACGACGGCGTCACTGCGTCCGGGAGGCGGTGTCCCCACTTGGTCCTCTGGGGACGCGGGAGGGCCCCAGGCTGGCCCGGCCCACAGAGGCAGCCTCCCGGGGAGGCCTGGGCCCGGCCTCGATCCCCGTCTCTGGGGAAAGACGTTGGCGTTTCATTCTGCTATCACAGCGGCGCTCCCCCTCCCCGGGGACATTGGCAATGTCTCAGAGACATCTGTGACGTCACAGCTGGGGAAGGTGCTACTGGCTTCCAGAGGGCAGGGTCTGGGGACCTGTAAGCGTCCGCAGGGCCCAGGCAGCCACCCGCGCTGCGGAGGCGCAGAGACCCTGGTGGTGCAAGCCTGGCCGCCCAGGGGACAGGCTGGGACCCCGTGTGAGGAGCGCCTGTCCCCAGGAGGCTCACGTATGTCGCCTGGGTCAGTCTGCCGTCCACGCCCCTCAGACAACCCCACCGCCCATTTTGCGGACGAGGAAACCGAGGCTGGAGCAGAGGCCGTGGCGGGGCCTCCTGGAGGCGGCTCCCCCAGACGCGCCGGGCAGCACGAGGGGCTGCTGTTCTCCTAGGAGACCCGCCCACAAGCAGGGCCACCTGCCCATGAGGGCCCACGTCCCTTCCTGCGGCCCACGGGGCCTGCAGCTGCTCGCGGTCACCTGTCCTCACGCCTCTCGGTTTGCTTTGCGAGAACCTTCCTTCTCCGGGCGGTGGAGACAGGCGGCCACGGCTCAGGTGTGGACCTGGGCAGGACAGCCGGCCTCAGCCTCCGCCTAGCTGGCCCCTGGCCACACCGACTGGCTGAGGACGGTGACAAGACCCGGCCTGAGCCAGCCACCTCCGCTACCCCAGGCACCAGGCTAAGGAGGAGGAGGGGCCTCCACACACAGGGGGCCCGACGCTGGCCGGCGGGGTGGACTCCGGGGGCCTCCTGTGCCTGGAGTCCGGGCACCGCCACACCCTGTGCGATCGGCAACGCAGCCCGGGAAGCGGAGAGTTGGCGGCCTGCTGGTGACCGTGCAGCGTCTCGAATGGCCACACCTGACCAGGCTGTGCCCAGGCCCACAGCTGGACATTGCCAAGGAGCTGCTGACCCCCCGGGGCCTGGGGTCAGGACACTTGGCGGGACAGGGCGCCAGAGGCAGGGCACAGGCTGCACGGGCGCCGTCCGATGGCCTTCCGGGTCACTGGGTCACGGCGCTGGAGCTGGCCTTCAGTCACTCCCCACCGCCAAGTGCAGGGACGGCAGCACAGTGTCCACTCGGGGGCGCCGGGGCCGCAGGGCCACCCACCCTTCCCCGCGGGCCTCAGCCTCCTGCCCCTGCACCGCAGGCCACCCTCTGCCCGCCCGCCCGGCCCGCGGAAGGAGCCAGCACGCCCAGGCCTGGCCGGCCTCCCCCAGCCCCCAGCCCGTCAGCTGTCCCCTCTGGCTTGACACGGCCACCACACATCTGGCCGCCCGGGAGGCTGGCTCTCTGACAGCCTTTGATTTAAAGGCTCGGGGACGTCCCGGCCCAGTGCTGTGACGTGAGCAGCCAGGTACACAGGCCCCGGGGACCCCGCAGGCCGCAGCAGCTGCTTCCGATTCCGATTCCCGGGGAGGGCCTTGGCCGCCGGCCGCGGCAGCAGGAGCTGGGCTCTGGTTTAGGGCCCATCTGGAACGAGGCCTTGGGAACAGGGACTTGTCGGAGCCCGCGAGCGGCAGGCTGTGCAGGGACGCACGCCCTGGCTGGGGGCCAGGCGGGGCTCGGCTCCCAGCCTCTCCCGGCCTTCCCTCTGCTGACCGGCCGCGTTCTGAGAGCACACGCGCACTCGGTCATTCGGCCTCCCGTGAGGGGCACGCGGGGTCGTCCTGTTTTGTGGTTGAGATGAAGGCCCCAGAGATGACATAACGTGTAAGCTGCCTGGTACCGTAAACCGGGATAAAAACTCTCGGAGGCAGAGTTAAGCTTTTACTACTTTTACTTCTACTTTCTCAGAGCTTAGAGAGGGAAAGAAAGATTTTTAGAGAGAAAGATTAAAGCAAGCTTTTCTTCTTGTCTTCTTAGCTTAGAGTCTTAGCTTAGAGTAGCTTAGAGTAAAGAAAGATAGAGCTTAGCTTAGAGAAAGATTAGAGCTTCTTTCTTCTCTCTTCTTTCTTCCTTCTTCTTTCTTCTGTCTTCTGTCTTCCTCAGGAGTCTCGGCCTAACTCTGACCAGTCATTACTTCTTCTATCTGGTTTCTTTTCTGTAACCGCTCTGCCTACGTTCTGGCCGCTCTGATTCTTCTGACCGACCGAGTGACTGCCCGGCTGACTGAATTCTCCGTTCTCCTAACTCGGACCGCTTTCACCCGGTTATATACCTTCAGCTTTGCGGGTGCCTACAGGTGCGTCACATACATATCAGGTGGAACCCATGGCTTCCAGCTAGCTACAACAGCCCTTCCCAATTAGGGCTCCTTCAATAACGGGCTGTGGCCTCAGGTGGCCTCAGGGACAGGAGCCTGGGCTCAGCCGGGCCCTGGGGGGCGCCAGGATCCGCACTCTCGCCCCTCGCCGCCCTGCGAACGGACCCGCTTGGTTTTCCTCTTTGTTGATTTCTGGCACCTGAGTTGGAACCCAGCCACATGCTCAGCCGCTGGCCTTGTCCCCAGCCCTTTTTGCTTTCATGGTGAGATAGGGTCTTGCTAAGTTGCTGAGGCTGGCCTCAGACTTACAATCCTCCTGCCTCAGCCTCCCGAGTCACGGGGATCATGGGTGTGTACCACTGTGCCAGGCTGTAAGCTCTAAAACGCGTACGTGGGACACCACACTCGCTGCTCAGAAACCCCAGTGGCTCCCGTTGTCGGAACCAAACCCGAAGTTCTTGGGCCCTAGGGCCGTGCGTCCACCCCGGTCCCCTTCTCTTGGCTCCCTCTGACCCCCACCTGCCCTTCCTGCTTCTTTGCTTTATTTAAACAGCTGTGCTGAGACCAGGTTTGGGTGTGTGCGGAGAGTGGCAACGCTTGCTTCCACTGGTTTCCATCGTCCTTGAAGCCACCGGTCCCCACCGTGGGTCATGCTTCTCCCTCCGCCCCAGCAACAACCGCCGAGCTACGTTGTTTCTATAGGGTGGCCCTTCTGGGCATTCCATCCAGGGAGGTCAGCCAGGATCCGTCCTTGGTGACAGGCTCCTTGGACTTAACAGTGTTTCCAGATTCATCCACGTGGTGTCCTCAATGAGTCCGCCATTCCTTTATCTGGGCGCGTAATATTCCGCTGCCTGGATATACCACAGTTCACTTGCTCGCGGTGGGTGGGCGTCTGGCTTGTTTCTGCTTTGGGCTCTCCTGGACAACGCAGCCGTGGGTGTCAGCACATCTCGGGTGGCCCCTCTGGTCGCTTGCACACAGCAAGCACGCCCCCTGCAGAGCCTCGCTCCTGGGCTCCGCCCCTGTGGGGTGCCTCACACACGCACACACTGTGCACCCAGTTCCGGTGCACAGGCGTGTAAGCCAGCGACTCCCGGGAGGCGGGGTGGACGGGAGCGGCCAGATGGCGAAGGTTGGAGAAGCCAGGCCGGGCGGTGCGGTCACCATGGGCAGCCGCTGACGTGTCCTCGACCAGCGAGCGCCGGCCTCGAACCTGTGGTCTAGAAACGTCACCTCGACCCCACTTTCGGGGATGGAGGAATGGATGGAGGTCAAGGTCGAGATCAAGGTGGAGGACGCAGAGGCAGTTTCTCGGGAGGGAGGAGCCCAGCGTCGAGTGCGGGCACTGCCCCGCCGGGCGGTCTGGGGTGGGGCCGCTGCGGGCACCGCGGACGGGGGCTCGGGTGTCGGGGTAGGTGACACCGGGCCTCGTGGGGCCTCAAGGCGGCGGCGCTGGCTGGGCCGCAGACCTGAGCTGGAGTCGCGGTGCTCAGACGAGAGCCGGGAGGGACGCCCGCGTGGCTCAGGGGCCGGCGTCGGGCACCAGGTGGGCGTGCGGAAGGGCGTCACTCGCACACGCACGTTCACACTCACATGCACAGACAAGCTCTGCCTGTCCTTCTCTTGGGCTTCCTCTTCTCACGTGCAAAGCCCTGGGACAGGACAGGACAGGACCAGTGACCGCCTCCCTGCTGCGGGCCCTGGCGTCCTGGGGAGGGGCTCTCAGCAGCAGGCCGAGGTGGCCTCTGGCGCTGTGGCCGGGCTGTGGCCTCCCCTCAAGCCCAGCACCCTTGGCCTCTGACACAGCTTGATTCTGAGTGCGGCTCGGGGGGCCAGGGACGGCGAGAGGGGCAGCCCCTCGGGGTCCACCTGGCAGAGGGTGACACCCAGGGCAGTTTCCCTGACGCCGGAGAGACCCCCCTGCCTGCGTCAGAGGGAGCAGCCCCTCAGGACCCACGGCACTGCGGTGCGGTCAGGACCAGGGCAGACCCAGGCCACTGTGCCAGGAGGACCCGTGTGAAGGGTCAGCATCGCCAATCAAGTCCTCGGGGAGAAGAGGCCTCTCCACTTGCCCTGGGCCTCGCAGCGGGCCTGCTGGGCCAGGCTGCTCTGGGAGACTCCAGGGCTGCGATCGATTGGTGATGTCTGCTCCGGCAGCCCGTGTGGCGGTGGTGTGCGAGTCACATTTGCCGGCTTTGATGTGTCTCCGCGGGGACGTGAGGGCTCCCTCCCCCCCAGCCTCCGTTCCAGGGCGCCTTCTCTCCTTTCCCCCGCCGTGTGGCTGAGTGCTTCAAAGGCCCACCTGGCCCACTTCCCAGTGACCGGTCCCCTCAGGAAACGCAGGGCTGCTCTCCGGGGGAAGGCGCTCCCGAGTTCCCCTTCCCAGAAGGGACAGCTGTGCGGCCCGGGGGAGGGCGGTGCCCAGCTGCAGGCATGGACCCAGGCGTTGTCCGGGGTCTTCTGCTCACCAGGTTGTAATGGGGTCTGCCGGCCCCAGTGTGGGGTGGCCTCCGGGCAGGGACAGGCACACGGCTGCTTAGGAAGACGCCATTGTGAGTCCTGCTTGCGGAGGAGGAGCGGGAGAGGACGAGGAGCCGCAGGGACAAGACCAAGGCTGGACGTGTCCACTCCCTGGACAGGGCAGTGTCATGGCAGCGGGCGGGGCACCCTGCCCAGGAGGGGCGTTGGTGGACGCACTTCCCCGACATGCCCGTCTGCATCGGGAGCTTGGGCCGTGCTGCCAGCACCTCTATCTTTCTAAGAGAGCAGCGTCATCCCTCCCTCCACTCCAGGGACGGAGGGATTTCCTGGGAGAAAGGGACCTGGGACCCTGGTCTCACTTTGGAATTCGAGGCTAACATGACCTGGCCTGTGGGCTGGACTGGCCTCGATCAAGAGCAGATGGTCAGGGAGGACCACAGCACTGTGGAGCACACCCTGGTCATGAGGGAGAGGAAGGCCTGCCCGGGGCCCGGCCTCAGGAGGCCAGGGTCTTCTGGGTGCCCGAGGCTGCTTCCAGAACCTTCCTGAGGGGCAGCCGGCAGGGTGGCGGCCACGGGAGAGGGTGTCATGAGCACTTAGAGGCACCAGCATTCCGGGCGCAGGCAGCCTTGCTGTGGGGCCCCTCGTGACCGCAGGAGGCTGGACACGGCTCTGAAGAGGAGGGAGGTTGCCCCACCTGAGGCGGCCAGGTGACGCCTGCAGGCCTCACAGCATGCCCAGGACTTGTGTGACAGGTAGTCGCGGTTAGTGGCTCAAAGCACAGATTCTAGGGCGCGGGGTGCAGCTCAGAGGAGCAGCATTTGCCTGGCCCGTGCGGGGCCCTGGGTTCCACCCCAGCACTGCAAAGCAGCTCAGCCAACACAGACCCCGGAGCCCGACTGCACGGGGTGGGCTCCATCTCCGCCCCTCGCTGGCCGTCATCTCTGCCCCTCGCTAGCCGTCATCTCCGCCCCTCGCCCCTCGCTGGGCCGTCATCTCCCTCGCCCCTCGCTGGCCGTCATCTCCGCCCCTCGCTAGCCGTCATCTCCGCCCCTCGCTAGCCGTGGCCGTCATCTCCGCCCCTCGCTGGCCGTCATCCCCTCCGCCCCTGCTGGCCGTCGTCTCCGCCCCTCGCTGGCCGTCTCCCCTCGCTGGCCGTCATCTCTGCCCCTCGCTAGCCGTCATCTCCCCCTCGCCCCTCGCTAGCCGTCATCTCGCTGCCCCCCTCGCTGGCCGTCATCTCCGCCCCTCGGCCGTGGCCCGTCATCTCCGCCCCTCGCTGGCCGTCGTCTCCCCCTCGCTGGCCGTCGTCTCCGCCCCTCGCTGGCCGTCGTCTCCGCCCCTCGCTGGCCGTCGTCTCCGCCCCTCGCTGGCCGTCGTCTCCGCCCCTCGCTGGCCGTCGTCTCCGCCCCTCGCTGGCCGTCGTCTCCGCCCCTCGCTGGCCGTCGTCTCCGCCCCTCGCTGGCCGTCGTCTCCGCCCCTCGCTGGCCGTCGTCTCCGCCCCTCGCTGGCCGTCATCTCCGCCCCTCGCTGGCCGCGTGACTTTGGGCTCCTGGCTTGGCCTCCCCGCACCTCCGTTTTCTGGATCACAGAGCACCCATCTCGCGGAGTCGCCATGAGATCGCGTTGACCGTGTCCATCTCCACGTGGCGGATTGGTCTGATTATTTGGGGACATACACGTGTGTCCCTGGGTGCTCCTGGAAACGCAGCATCAGAGGACGGGAACCTTGAGGAGACCTGGGTGTCCGAGCTGATCCGAAGGTGGGCCTGCGAGCTCTCTCCCCGAGGTGGCCTTGAGCTCCGTGCGCTGGCGTGTCCTGGAAGGCGCTGGGACCCGGTCTCAGGCTGCAGCGGCAGCACTTGGCTCTGGTGTGGCTCTCTGGATGGGACACCCCGCTACGCCCGGGGGGCAGGGATATTCCCGGTGAAGTGGGCTCGGCCCGACTGCGAGCCCGGCAAGGGCAGGGCCACCGCCCACTCCTGTGTCCACGCGGCTTCTGGCACACAGTAGGTGTGCAGTGAACCCCTGGGAGGGGGGCGCTCGAGGTCCTGGGCACGTCGTCCAGGTCGGCTCAGCGCCGTCCGCCTCCTGCGGAGGACCCCGCGGCCAGCAGGGGCAGGACGCAGCGCCGTCTGCGGGAGCGGAGTGCCCCGGCGGCTGGCACCAGGCCCACGGGAAGCAGAGAGCCCGGGAGGGTGGCTCCCGGTGCCTCACCGTCCCCGGCACGGCCGCCCACACTGCCCAGCCGCCAGCCACAGCCAGTGGGTCCATGCCCCGCGCTCCCGGAACCCCAGCAGGGTCTCTGATTGGCCCTTCTGGGGTCAGGTGCTGGCTTCTCATCCAATCAGAGGGGGAAGGGCCCCGTGGCCGGGGGAGGGCTGGCAGAGTGGGTCACGGTGGCCCCCCCGCAGTCCCCTCCACGTCACCTTCCACTGACCCCTCTGTCTGCTCGAATCGGAGTCCCACCTCACTCTGGTGACCAGGGTTGGGTTTCCGTGGACGCCCCGGCCCGAGAGCAGGGACCAAGTGACTTAGCCGGCTCCCTCCGTGGGGATCCTGGCCGCGGCAGCGCGGCCCGTCGGTCTCACGTCTCTGAGCATTTAATCCCCGCGACGTGGTTTCAGGGAGGCGGGAGGCTTCCCCGGCGAGTCTGTTCATGATCTGAAATGCAGCTGAAAAAATAAATATAATTAAAAAGATAACTCAGGCCAGCGCTCTCCGAGGCTGACTTACACGGGCGCGTAATGAATGCTAAGCCCGGCCCGGCGGTGCCAAAACGCAGAATGAATTCTTGGATTTGGTCTGTTTCCTGCCTGCAATACATTGGCTTGTTCCAAACAAATATATTTGTCAATACAACACAATTAGGAGGGCTGAGCTGATGGGCCATCACACACCTACCCAGAGAGCCCTGCTGGACGGACTCGGGGTGAGTGTCAGGAACAGAGCAATTGGGGCCCCGGAGGGCCCGGCCAGGACAAGCCGCCGTCCCTCCTCCTCCCTGGTGGAGTTCCGCCTTCTCCTCTTCCTTCTCGCTGCTGTCCATGACCCTCGAGCCGCCCCTCTCCAGTCTTGGGGGCTAATTGGCTTCCCGCTCTGCTAACACAGGCAGTGCTCAGAAACCAGGCCTGCCACGCTGGGGCTCATAATTACTTGGCCGTAGCTGCAGTTTATTGGGAGGATATCCAGCTCTCGACGTGCATGGTTCCTCCTGATCCTCACAGTGACCTTGGATGGGCTTTGTCCGTTCTGTTTCATAGACGAAGACACAGAGGTTCAGAGAGATCAGGACGTGCACAAGGCCACACAGCTCAAACCCATGCGGGGACTCCAGTGCTAAAAGGCACAGCCCCCAACCGAAGCTGGTTTTTAATAAGAAGGGGCTTGAATGGCCTTTGTCAACTGATGACCAGGGTGGGTTTCAGGCACGGCGACATCTAGCCACTTCCACGTGTCTCCAAGGACCCGGTGTCTGCTCCGCCCACCTCCGTGCCTGGCTCTGTGTCCTACAGCCCTCTGCCCTGGGCGCCCCCTTCCTGAGCTCGCTCGGTGACACCGTGGAGTTCCTCCTGGAGGAACGAGGAAGGGGGAGCGTCCCTGTGCCACTGCCCGTGGGGACGGGAGGTTCTCCCCCGCCATGCGGGGGCTTGTCCTGAGCCCCAGCACCTGGCTGGAGAGGATGACAGACCCTCCCAGACGCTGTGTGGCTGTCACTGTCACCAAAGCCCGAGCAGAGGGAGGACGGCCACCCTCGCGCAGGCCCGGGAGCTGCCGTTGGAACAGGGGAGTGGCTGGAGCCGGGGTGGCCCCGACTGCTCCCGCCAGCCCGGCACGGCGTGACTGATGAGGACAGACGTGGCCACAAACACCCTCAGCCGCTGGGGGCTCCCGGGGCTCTGGGACGGCAGCCGGTCATCAGGGAGCGCAGGGTCCCCTGACGTCCCCCTACCTGCCAGTCGGCATCTACCTTGGGACCAGCTCTTCCACCTGTGTCGAGACGGGCGTGCTGCTGGGGAGGGACGGGGCCTGACCCAGGGTCCCACCGCCTGTCACTTACTTGTTGGGTGACGTAAAGGACGTGCCTGGACAGAGCTCCCGCCAGGGCCTGGCGCCTGCTCCCTTGCAAGCAGGGAGGTGACCCCGGAGAGCGCCACCTGCTGCAGACGCGTGGACCTCGGGCCCTGCGGGCTGCCCGCGGCGTGGCCTTCCTCGGCACAGCGAGGCTCTGGGCTCCGGCTGCCCGTGGGAATGCCCCGGGAGCGCGAGAACCTGAGGTCCAGGCGTCTCCCTGGACGGCCAGACTGTCCCTGGGGGGACGCGGGCCTCAGCACTCTCTGAAGCCCCCGGGCGGTGGCCGTGAGCAGCCCGGGGGAGACGCAGAGAGAGCCGGGAGCTGCGGGCAGGTGGGGGTGGCTGGCTCCACCACGGGCTCCTGCGTCTCGGCGTGGGCACGAGCCAGCCGGGCGCGCAGGGCTGGCGCCACCTGCCCAGCAGCCCGTCCTGTCCGCGCCAAGGTGCGCTCGTGGACAGCGTGGGAGGAGCCCTCAGTGGTCGGCTGTGGCTTGGCCATGCAGACGCTGGGACTCGTGTAGACATGGCTCATGACACTCGAGGCCGGGGGGACCAAGCGGGGCGGGGCAGTACCGGCGGCTGCCGCTCGCGGCTCAGCTTCCCCACCTCACCTCGGTTCACCTCTGCACTCCCGGGGGCAGTGCAGGTGCCCAGGTCCCGGGTTTCCGGTGGGGAGACGGAGCCTTCAGAGGGTCCGGGTGGCACAGAGGCCTCAGAGCAGCTGGCCGTGGAGGTGGGTTTTGACCTGGGGAGGCTGACTTGGGAGGCTGAGCCTTCGCAGCTCTTCTGTAAAGCCCCTCTAGGCGTTGGTGGGTACCGCAGTTAGGAAAGCGAGAGACTCAGCCCGAGCTGGGACTGTCTGGCTTCCAGCCCCGAAGCTGCTGCGCCCGGAGTCCTGGGCGGGTCCCCTCTCCCCTCGGAGCTGCGACTTGCTCCTGGTGAGACAAGGAGAAGCCCGTCTGTCGCAGGCTGCTCTTGAGCAACCAAGCCCAACGGGCACACGTTGAAGCCCTGGCCCGTGCCCCAGAGCGCCACCTCACCTGCACACAGGAGCGCCGTGGCTGCAGCCGAGGTCACTGGAGCAGGTGGCCCTTTGTCCAGCACAAGGGCTGTCCTTGTCGAGGGGATTCAGACGCGGACGGGCACAGCAAAGGGTCGCAGGAGGAGCCGTGTGGGGGCCGGGAGCACTGTGCCCCCGAGCCGGGGGCAGCAAGGATGGCCGAGAAGCCCAGAGGCTGGAGCGCCAGGGAGGAGGGGCGGGCCAGGCACCCCTCGATTCTGCGCCCTCCCCTTCAGGAGTGGACACAGCAAGCTTCTGTTGGCCACAGCTGGCGGCTCTGGGGACGCCGCGGCAGGACCGGGGCGCGGGCTGTCCTCCAGGCCCCCAGAGGTCACCTGCGGGGGGTGCCCGCAGCGTGGTCTCCCAGCAGCGCTGGCCGCTCTGTCCGAGGGCGTTCTCGGAAAGCAGAAGCGAGCCCAGCTGGGCGCAGAGCCAGCCGCAGTGCCAGGCCTCCGTCCCTGGGGCACCCTGAGCCCCCAGCCCGTAAGGGACAGGAGGTGGCAGACGGTTACCCAGCATCCTCGTCCCACCAGGTGACCTGCACTCTCGGAGGACGCCAGCCGACGGCGACCCAGCTGCCCACAGTGGCCACCAGCCCGTCACTGTGCCCTCTGCCAGCCTCCCCCGGGGCGTGCCCACCCCTCTCCCCCGCGCACCCGTCACCTCGGAGCATCCTCCTGTGCCTGAAGCCCAGCCTCAGACTCTGCCTGGGGAGGCCAGGAGGAAGGGGGCGTGGCGTGGTGGCCTCCTGGGCCCAGGGGGTCGGACGCGGCCCCTTCCAGCCAAGGACAGGCAGCTGGAGCCCCGCCGGTGGGCCAGGAGGGCCCTCGGGCTGGCCAGCGCCCGGGAGAGGAGGACCACGCTGGTGGGGGGCAGCACTGGCGAGAGGCAGGAGAAGATGGGACTGATGGGGCTCAGCCTGCTGGGACTGTCCCCACAAGGCCATGGGAAGCCCGGCACTGCTTCCCAGGGCCACCGGAGGCAGGGGTACGGCGGAGGGGTCCTGGGCTCTTAGGAGGCGGCCAGGCCAGGGCAGAGGTGAGGGAGCTGGGCTGTGTCACTCAGACAGGGTCTAAGCTGAGTCACCAAAGGCAGAGTCCCCAGTGGCAGAGTGGCCTGGGTAGATGCTGGCCACCTAGGGACCCTGTCCCTCTGTCTTGGTGATCTCCCACGTTTTGAGTCCTTCCTGATGGGACTGGGGGACGTGACTCCTGGATTCCTGGTGTCCCGCCCTCCCGTGTGTCAAAGCACCCTGGGGAGCCCAGTGGTCAGCAGTGAGCTCGGTAGAGACCCCCGGTCACCTGCACGCTTGGTGGCCGAGAGTTCTGCTCCCGGGGCAGCCTGGCGGGGGACTCTGGCTCCAGCTCGGGCGTCCGAGGACCTCCTTCTGTGACCGGGATACAGAGTGTCCCCAGAGTCCCCGCCGTGTGGCCGGCTGTGGGGAGGCACGGGCTTCCAGAGCTCCTTTTCTGCCTAACGAAGCTGCAGCTGACCCTCCCGTCTGTCCCCGACACCCCTGCCTGATGGGACCTAAGGGACTTCTGGGCGTCAGCAATGGCCAGTGTTCAGGGAAGGCTTTTCCGTGACGCTGGTCCGTCCCACCGCACAGGGCCAACGGGTGGGCCGGGGCACGGAGGGCCAGCTCAGGAGGCAGGCCAGAGCTGTGCTCTCCTCCGTCTCTCAGAACCCCCAGGCCTCGGTGCTCCCCACTGGCCCTGGTGGCTACCGCCACTGCCTTGATCGTGTCCAGCTGCCCCCCGGGGAGCCACACGGTCCTTCCCACCTTTCCTCGGACCTAATGACGAACTTCGAGCACTGACAGTGAGGACCTGCCCCAGGGCCTGGTGGCCAGGCCTGTCACCCAGCTGCCTGGGAGGGACGTAGGTGGGTCTCAAGCCCAAGGCCAGACCGGGCACCTTGGAGAGACCCTTTATCCAAATAAAATAGCGTAAAAAGGGCTGGGCAGGTGGGTCGGGGCAGACACCCCTGGGAAGGGAAGAGAAGGAAGCCCTTGACCTTGGTGCGCCCTTGACCTTGGTGCGGCGGATCCCAGATCCCAGGAGGAGGGTCGGGGAGAGAACGCGCCCCTCCTGCAACTGGGCCGAGTGGTGACGAGGTCAGGTGGAGTCCTGCTGTCCAGGATGAGCCCCTGCCCATCCGTCAGAGCCAGCGCGGCGGCCGCGGCACTCTGGGGTGGCCCGGAGCGAGCTGGGAGGCGTCGCCGTGAACTCCCGCGAGGCGGAGGAAGCCCCCTGCAGGCCCCAGCGGCTCACCAACAGCACGCGGGGGTGAGCCCAGGGAGCCCCAGCCGGCGTGGCTGGACGCTGACCCCAGCCGGGCGCTGCCTGGACACCCTCCCCTCCATCTCCGCCAGGCGACAGAGCAGGTGCAGTGTGCTGGGGCCACCAGCCCGCGCAGAGCCGGGGGGGGGGGGGGCGAGCCTCCGGACCCTGCTCCTGACTGTCTTCCGCGACCCCTCCAAGGACCGGCCCCTTAGATCCTCCCACCGATGTCCACTCACGCCCTGATTTCTCCAGATGTTGCTGGATGAAGACGCGCCTCTGCGGTGAGGAAATGCGAGGGGCTGAACTGGCGGGGGGGAGGCCCGAGGCTCCCCTAACTCACTGCTGCAGCCTCCTCCTTCCTCGGAGCAGGCAGGGTGGGGTCTCGGGCTGCAGAGCTGAGCGCACGCACCTGCCCCGGGGCCTCCACGTGGAGGCCAGCATCAGGAGCTGAGGCCGGACGGGCTCCCCAGCCAGCGTGGCGCTGAGGTGGTCCTGGGTTCTGGGCTGATCCCAAACCCCCCAAAACCTCCAGCGGCTGAGTCAGACTCCCCTTCTCTTTTAATTATTCAGGACCTGACGTGCTGCCTGGGAATACTTCACTCTGAGAACACGGCTGCTGAGATTAAATACGAGAGGAAACTCTTTTAATTAATTTTTAATGTGTTCTTTAGAACAATCCCTCATACCTAACCATACACCGAAACAGAGCACTTAAAAGAAAAATTAACGTTTGGGCTCTCAGGGGCTTGCAGGTCTAGACAGCTTTTATTTTGGTTCCCTCTGAGCTCTGTCATCAGAGCATCCAAGGAACAACATTCTTTGCATGGGAGTGGGGTGACCGGGGTGCCCTGGCTTTATGGGGACAGTCCCAGTTATGCCCATGGACCCAATGTACCTGCTAATACCCCCTGACTCCTCAGAGCACCCCATTTGGGTGCTAAAGTGTTTGATCAACCACCAGCACCCATCCCTTACCAGTGGCAGACATCACTAATCAATCGCGGCACTGTCTCCAGCTGATTCCCCTACCCCAGCATTTCTTTCCTATTTTTGGTGCCAGGGATTGGGCCCAACCACTAAGCTACACCTGCAGCGCTTTTTATCATTTAAGATCTTGCTAAGTCGCCGAGGCTGGCTTTGAACTTGTGGTCTTCCTGCCTCGAGTCCCTGGGGTCGGGGCATGGGCTGAAGTTGCTGGTCTCTGTACAGTCAGGCCTGAACCCTGGACATGGTCCCTTTTTCAGTATGGCCTGGGGTGCAGGAGCCATGGCCAGCCCACAGGCAGGGGAGGAGAGACCCCACGGCTGCAGCAGAGGGTGGCCATCCTGACCCTGCCCAGCGTTCCCGCACCGTGATCTTAGGCAGAGTGAATGGCAGGTCCCAGGAGTCCCCGATTTCCGTGTGGTGACACTAGCTTGGTGCATCCCTGTGACCTGCCCCTGGTAGGTGGGCAGTTAACAGCACTGGACCTGGACCAAGCTCAGGGTCAGGGCAAGCTTGGGCTTCACCCGGGGTCCTGGGGACAGGGAGCGAGCTGACCAGAGAGCCTGGCCGCGAAGCCCGCCCGAGGACCGGGTCTGGGTTCGCCATGGCCAGTGAGCCCACGGTCCAGCAGAGCCCGTCCCCTCCACCAGCTGCGTACCACGGGCGGGCACTGCGCGCTGGACTGCGGATGGCACAGTGAATACGGAGGTGGCCGTGCTGTGACCCCCATCTCGGGGGCAGACGGGGGATTCGATGGCACAGGTGAGGAGAAGCCAGAGCGGGAGGAGGCCCCGAGGGTGCGTGCAGGTGGCGTGGGGCGAGCGCACCTCACCGCCAGGCCGGTGACACTGCCTCTGGGACCTGTGGGGGGCGGGCAGCACGTGCCACCGCGGGGGGCGGGGCGAGCACAGCGCCCTGGGAGACGCGGGAGGCAGGGGGGGCCCACGGGCAGGCCGGCAGGCGGGCAGGCCCGGCGGGAGGACGGTCCTGCTTGTGGTTCTGGCTGTTCTGAGAACAAAGGGCGCGTCTTGCTGGAGGGCTGGTGGCAGCCCTGGCTGGGACAGGGCCAGGGGACGGCGGGGGTGCCCTCGACGGAAGACGGCGGGCGCGGAGCTGCTGACCAGGCACCTCCTCTCTGCTGCTGTGCCGCAGGCGGAGGGGCTGAGCCGGGCCTCTGCCCAGCTGCTGCCCGGGGCCCCATGCCCAGCTGCTGCCCGGGGCCCCCATGCCCAGCTGCTGCCCGGGGCCCCATGCCCAGCTGCTGCCCTGGGGTCCCCATGCCCAGCTGCTGCCCGGGGCCCCCATGCCCAGCTGCTGCCCGGGGCCCCCATGCCCAGCTGCTGCCCGGGGTCCCCCATGCCCAGCTGCTGCCCGGGGCCCCCATGCCCAGCTGCTGCCCGGGGGTCCCCATGCCCAGCTGCTGCCCGGGGCCCCATGCCCAGCTGCTGCCCGGGGTCCCATGCCCAGCTGCTGCCCGGGGCCCCATGCCCAGCTGCTGCCCGGGGCCCCATGCCCAGCTGCTGCCCGGGGCCCCATGCCCAGCTGCTGCCCGGGGCACGGCAGTGGTGAGGGCCACCTGCACCCGGGAGCGGTGCCTTCCCTGGCCGGGGCCTCCCCGCCGCAGTCCTGGCCCTGCCCAGGGCTCATCACCAGCCTCTCCGTGCAGGGGCACCCAGGGCTGTGAGGGTCACCTCCTTCCACGCCCTTTGGCCAGGACAGGGCCCTGTGGCCGGGTGCGGCTGCGAGGTGTGGGCCAGCTGCACCCTGGGCAGCGGGTGTGGGTGCTCCCAGGCGGAGGGGCAGCCTGGGGGCCTGGGCCCGCGGTGGGGCAGCTTTGCGGCATGGGGCAGGGGCGGGGTCCAGCCCCCTCCGGCCCCTGGCGCTGGCCTCAGCTCCTGGGTGTCCAGCCCTGCCCTTGGCCGCGGAGGGAGGGCCGGCGCCCATGCACTGCGGGGCCACTGGGGACCGTGGTGCCCGGGAGCTTCTCTCTGGGAGGAGGCAGCGGGGCTGGGGGCGCCCGGCCGGACCAACAGTGCAGGGAGCAGGGAGGGGCAGCTGGCCTTGGCCTTCCTGACCCCTGGGAAAGGAGGGGGTGGGTGCCCCAGGCCAGGAGGGGCTGCGGGAACACCGGCGCCGCAGCCTCCAGGGCCGCCCTCCTCAGCCTCCGCCCTCAGCCTCCCAGGTTGCCCAGGGCGGCCGGAGAGCACCTTAGGGGAAAAGGGCCTGCACCCTGCCCAGCCCTGCCCAGCCCTGCCCAGCCCTCGGACGCGGGAGCCCCCCTGCACGGTCCTGTGGGTCACCAGGACGCAAGGACGCTGGGCCACGGGCTCCGATGGCCGTCCCTGGGCCCGACCTCCCTCCTCCTGACTTCCTCCCTGCCGTCCCCCCCCTCTAGTGCCAATCCCAGGCGGGAGAGGTGGCGGCGGGGGTGGAGGGTGGCGGGGGAGGAGGAGCTGGCCAGGGAGACCAGGACGTGGGAGCCCAGGCGCCCTCTCGGTGCCACCTGGGTCCCCTTGTGTTCTTGGGTGAGAGCACGGCCTCCTGGAGGGACCAGGCCTCCCTGCCTCCCTCCCGCCTGCCCACCCTCCCCGCTCTCCTCCTCGAGTCGGCTACTAGATCAGCTCGCCGGGCTTCCGGGTTCCTTTCTCCCCTTCTTTGTCAAAAGGCTCAAGTCCCAGCCGACCGCGACCTGCGCCCGGCCAGGTGCCCGGACGCCCCGACACTCCGGACCTGCTTCCCAGCCCTGGAGGCCAGGAGCGGTCGGCGAGAGCCCAGCTTCCGACGAGCAGACAGCCGGGAAGCTGAGTTGCCTGTGCCGTTGGCAGCCAGGAACCCCAGAGCTGGGGTGGAGCCCAGCCCCGTCCCCGCCCCCAGGGCTGCCCTCTGCCTTCTCCTGCGGTGGGGGCTCTGCCTAGACCTCCAGGACCCAGGCTCCCTCCCTCCCACGGAGGAAGCTCCTTGCTCCCTGGGGTCCCGGGCACGGCCCCAGCTCTGGGTGGAGCAGAGCAAGCCACGCCCACAGGATTGAGGGAGGGGCTGAGGGCCCCCAGACCCAGGCGCGCAAGAGTGCAGTCCTGACACCCCCCGGAGGGACGGGGACGGGACTGCAGAGCCCGAGAGCCTTGGCAGGAGGTCTCTGTGACCCGATGGCAGCTGCTCACCCCGCGTAGTGGCTCTCCAGCCCTCGAGATGGGGCCTGTCAGAACAGAGGTGTCCTGAGTGTGACGTGCACCTGATTTAAAGAACTGGCGGGGGAGAAGGGCACGTGGAATAACTCTTGGCCTCATCAGGAACTCTCGGCATCGCCGACTGTTGGAATAGCACTTAGTGTGTTGGTGCTCCGGGGCACAGGAACAAAATGTTTGACCGAGCATCTTAAGAAATTCACTAGTCTTCCAAAGTACCGGTCTTGAGGCAGGGTAGAGAGGGTCAGCTGGACTTATACAGCTAGACCCAGGCTCTTGTCACTGTCCTTTGCCACCCTCAGCGTCTTCACTTCCTCCTCCTCATGGTCACAAGACGGCTGCCATAGCTCCAGGAAGCTGGTATAGACAGGGCAGCAGCCAGCGGAAGGCGAGAGTGGGGCTCCTCCTGTGCGCCTCTGTGCTTTCCTGGAACCCATCCGCGGACCTCCCCACGCTGTGCCGCGGCCTGCTGTGAGTCGCAGGCCTGCGCTTTGAACAATCGCGTGAGGAGACAGAGCCACCGTGAGTGGCTCAGATAGAGCACAGTCCGTCCCCAGCGGGGTCCCCAGGCCGGCCCCGGGAGCCTCTGGTCTCTGGCATCTCTGCGAGCCAGGGAAAGGGGCAGCAGGGTTTGTATGTCTGTCACCCGCGTCTTCTCCCTAGGGACGTGTGGGGTTGTGGGAGAAGCTGCTTCCTGTCTCCTGGTGAGACAGCAGGGAGACAGACGTCCCTTACATCACGCGGTGGGGACATGGGGACCCCGGCACGTCTCGGCGTTCTGCCAGGACCCTCTCCTGGGAGCCAGGAGCCAGAGGGGGCACGGGCCTGTTCTGGGGTGGCCTCTGAGCTCCGCGGGGGCACCTGAGCGTCTCTGGCCTTTCTGCCCGGTGCCCGCGGGCTGGCGTCCTGGAGGTGGCTGTGGGGGGCAGATGCACCGTCTCCAGATCCGTTGTCGGCCTCGAGCGCCGACTGTGCGCCCGCGGGCAGGGCCGCGTCCTCAGCCTCCTGGGGCCTTGCTGCCGCCTCTCCTGGCCCCGGGTGTCCCCCGACGTGGCCCCTCGCCAGGTGACGGAGATGGTGGAGGGTCAGTGGGCACCAAGGCCGGGGCACTGAGCGCCTCCAGATCTGCTTGAGCCTTGTCCCTGTGCCCGGGCCTCTGAACCCGGGCAGCAGCAAGGGGGCGAGGAAGCAGGGGAGAGGGCTCGCGGCACATAGTAGGTGCTCATGAAACCAGGCAGCACGTCCTCCTTCAAGGCCCTCGGCCTCCCTCCACGCCTCCTCCCAGGGTCAGGAGCAGCTCCCCGGGGCCTGGCCAGCCCGCCCCACAGCCCATTGAAACTCCCTTGGCCTCGCCACTGAGCTGGAGAGACCTCGGGTAGGTTTGGGGAAAGTGCCGATGTTTAAAGGAAAAGGGAACCAAGTGCTTTTGTTCCTCGGCAAACGAGAACTAGGCTCCGAGGCTCCGGGTCAGGCTTCCTGCTTTCCCCTAAGCGGTTGGCCAGGGCCTTGGCGATGCCCGCACTCCCCGCCCCGCTGTTCTGCGGGCGAGTCTCGCACTGGGCTTGCAGTTGAGCTGCGGGGCGGGGCGTGTCCAGCCGGGGCTCCCTGCCCTGCCGCTGCCCTGGCTTTGCTGTCTTCCAGAACCTTCTTCGGGTAAAGAGAGCAAAGGTTCTCCATGCGGGTCAGAGGGAGGCCTCCCTGGACAGGCAGAGAAGGACATTCCCCTCTGGGGAAGCGTGGGGGGCTCTTTGGGTGGAAACTTGCCCCCTAGCCCAGCCTGCCTTCCTGGGGGCCGGGGAGGTGGGCCGGGGTGGGGGGTGGTCAGCAGCCTTGTGCTTGGAGCTGGCTCGGCTCTGTGTTCTTAGCCAAGTTGCTTTCCCTCTCTGGTTTCTGTGTTAAGAAAAAGCACCTGAAGCTTGGACACAGACAAAGGGACGACTGTGTCCTCGGGACTCCAGGCCGGACACTCAGAGGCCACGCGACGCGCTGGGGCGCGGCGGACCCGACTTGGTGAGGACGGTTTTCCTGGGGGACTCTGCACCCCGCTCAGGTGCGTCCCGTGTCTGCTGCCTCCCCTGTGCCTCCACGGCTGCGCAGAGTGGTGGCCCTGGGGACCAGGTGGCCCACGGGCTGGAGATGATTGGTGGCTGCCCCCGCGGTGGCGGGACCTGGCTGAGCCGCAGCAGAGCCCGCGCTGTTTGAGTGACACTTTTACAGCGGGCTTGGGCCCAGACTCCGGAACGTGTGATGGTGATTTTTGGAAGACCGAGGACTCGCGCGTGACTTGGGTCCAGGACAGAAGACGCCCTCACAGGACAGGATCCCGCTGACCCGGAGGACGCGCTCCTCTGGGCCGCCTGCTGTCCCTCCTCCGGCCTCTCTGTCCAGGCTGTGCTCGCGGCTCCGGCGGCCCGGGACGGCCTTGGCAGCCTGCGCCCCAGCAGAGGAAGGGGCCCCTCCGCCACCCCGGCCGTCCACCTGGCGGGACGCGCGCTCCTCACACACACTCTGAGATGCACAGTGGGGACACGGGCCAGAGCCGGGCAGCGAATGGCGCTGTGGTGACCACGGGGTCTTTGATAAGAAGTCCCCTGGCCGGCACTGGCGAGGGGCGGTAGTCTGGGCCGCCTGGTCTCTCACCAGCTCCTGATGGTCTGTGGTTCCAAATGTCAAGGTCCTTAACAACAAGGAGACGCATCTTGCTGGAAAGGAGAATGTGCTGTTCCACCAGAGGAGGGGCGGGGGCTCGGAGGCCGGCCGTGTGTGGGCCCCGGCCGCGGGCCCTGCGTTCCTGGCCGGCCGGCCGTGGCCAGCTATTTACGCTCCTCCAGACCAGCACGGGGCCTCCAGAGACGGTGCCCAGGCCTCGCAGGGGAAGCCGCGGCCTTTTCCTTCCTCACCGTTTCCTAAACACACCCCAGCCCCGTTGCACAAAGCATGGTCTACACGGACCGTTTCTCACGAGAATGTTCTGGAAGCCAGCAGGTCTCTGTGCATGCTGGAGAAACACAAGGCTCACCAAGGCCTGGGGGGGATCTGGGACCCCCAAGGGCTGCTGGGGTCAGGTGGGAGGAAACTGGCCAGAGCTCTGTGTGTTTTCCTCATCTATTTGAGGAGCTTATTTTTTTTTATTTATTTATCTGTATATTCATTCATTCATTTTTTTTTGGTACCGGGGATTGAACTCGGGCACTCGACCCCTGGGCCACACCCCCAGCCCTTTTTTTTTGTATTTTATTAGAGACAGGGTCTCACGGAGCTGCCAAGTGCCTCGCCATTGCTGAGGCTGGCTTTGAACTCGCGATCCTCCTGCCTCAGCCTCCCAAGTGCTGGGATCACAGGCGTGCGCCACCGCGCCAGGCTTCCCAGATTGACTTTTAAAAAGTAAGTCACATCACGTGTATGCTGCCTGGTACCGTAAACCGGGATAAAAACTCTCGGGGCAGAGTTAAGCTTTTACTACTTTTACTTCTACTTTCTTAGAGCTTAGAGAGGGAAAGAAAGATTTTTTTAGAGAGAAAGATTAGAGCGAGCTTTTCTTCCTGTCTTCTTAGCTTAGAGTCTTAGCTTAGAGTAGCTTAGAGTAAAGAAAGATAGAGCTTAGCTTAGAGAAAGATTAGAGCTTCTTTCTTCTCTCTTCTTTCTTCCTTCTTCTTTCTTCTGTCTTCTGTCTTCCTCAGGAGTCTCGGCCTAACTCTGACCAGTCATTACTTCTTCTATCTGGTTTCTCTTCTGTAACCGCTCTGCCTACGTTCTGGCCGCTCTGATTCTTCTGACCGACCGAGTGACTGCCCGGGCTGACTGAATGAATTCGTTCTCCTAACTCGGACCGCTTTCACCCGGTTATATACCTTCAGTTTTGCGGGTGCCTACAGGTGGTCACATACATATCAGGTGGAACTTATGGCTTCCAGCTAGCTACAACAGCCCTTCCTAATTAGGGCTCCTTCATATTCCTTCCCTTTAGTTTAAAAAGGTGCTTTCTATTTTCTCTATTTTATTTTCTCTATTTTCTTTTATTTTCCCTACCTAGCTTTTCACCTTTTATTTTTGAAAGGGTGGATATTTGAGCCCTTTTTGAGGAGGTGCTGCGGCTTTTAAGGAAGCCTACTGCTGAGGAGCAGCTAACGCACTTAGTTAAGCACAATTGCATAAGCGGCTTTGACTTTTTTTTTTTTTTTTTCCTCTTCTTTATTTTTCTTTATGGCTTTCTTGCCAAAGCTCAATGGCTTTTTTTCTGCATGGTTTTTACCATGCTATTTAATTCTCTATTTTCTTTTACGCTCATGGCTTTTTTCTTTATACTAAAGCTCAAGGCTTTTTCTCTATATTTTTTATGGCTTTTGGCCGGCTACTCTGCTTCGGCTTTTGGCCGGCTCGCTTCGGCTTTTCGCTGGCTACTCTGCTTCAGCTTAATTCTTAACTGGCCTCAACTGAGTCAGAGGCTCTGCTCTCTTGTTTCTACTCTTTTTGCTGGTCTCAACTGAGTCTGAGGCTATGCTTTTTCATTGCTCTTATTTCTTAGCTTTTCTTCTCTGCCTGCCGAGCCCCGGACGGACCACCATTTGTAAGCTGCCTGGTACCGTAAACCGGGGTAAAAACTCTCGGGGGCAGAGTTAAGCTTTTACTACTTTTACTTCTACTTTCTTAGAGCTTAGAGAGGGAAGAAAGATTTTTTAGAGAGAAAGATTAGAGCGAGCTTTTCTTCCTGTCTTCTTAGCTTAGAGTCTTAGCTTAGAGTAGCTTAGAGTAAAGAAAGATAGAGCTTAGCTTAGAGAAAGATTAGAGCTTCTTTCTTCTCTCTTCTTTCTTCCTTCTTCTTTTTCTGTCTTCTGTCTTCTTCAGGAGTCTCGGCCTAACTCTGACCAGTCATTACTTCTTCTATCTGGTTTCTCTTCTGTAACCGCTCTGCCTACGTTCTGGCCGCTCTGATTCTTCTGACCCGACCGAGTGACTGCCCGGCTGACTGAATGAATTCGTTCTCCTAACTCGGACCGCTTTCACCCGGTTATATACCTTCAGGTTTGCGGGTGCCTACAGGTGCGTCACATACATATCAGGTGGAACTTATGGCTTCCAGCTAGCTACAACAACAGCCCTTCCTAATTAGGGCTCCTTCAATCACGTGCACATAAGAGAGAATGTCCCATTTTTAGCAGTGACACCTACTGCCTTCACCTCGTGACAAACTGCCGCCTCTGCCTGCTCCGGGCATCCCCATCACCCCAAACCCACCTCTGAAGCTGCCCCTCCCCCACGCCCGCGCTCCGCCCGCGGACCCTGCACCGCCGGCCTGCTCTCCGCCTCCGGGTATCCCACGACCTGTGACCCTGTGCGTGGTCCCTGCTCTCAGCGTCACGAGGCCCACCTTCTGTGGCTGCCTTCTACATCTGGGTGACATTGCAACATGCGCCAGGCTGCGATGTCCCCCTGCCCCACGTGGGAGTTGGGCAGCTGCGTGGACCTTCTCCCCGGGAGCCCTCGAGGTCCCCAGCGGCCCTGTCACACGTGCTCACACTGGGGATTTCCAGGCGTCCCTGCGCTGTTTCGTAGGACGGATCTTCTGTCCCCGATGCCTGGCTGCGGCCGCGGAGTGGCAGCCCTGTCCTGCCAGCTCGCCTGGCCGAGCCCCAGCCCAGCACCTGCCGTCGGCAGGGTGGCCCGTCCTCTTGGAGGCCTCACTGTCTGCTCACTGCCCTCTTCCTCCGCGGGCCTCTTGGCCACCCACTTCCCAGCGAGGGCTTCTCCTGTCTGGGGGCTCGGAAGGGGAGTCACCTGCTCCTGGTCTCGCCAGGTCTCTGTGGCTGCCCTGAGGCCGTCACCCGACAGCCCGCTGCTCCCGGGTGACCAGGACAGTGGGTCGGCCAGCGCCGAGCCTGCCGCGGGAGGAGCTCCCCGGGCCTCCCTTTGGTCTCCCCCTCGCTCTGCCCCTGGGCCCCGCACCAGAGCCGGTGGCTCAGGCTGGCCGCAGGGAGGGGCCGGGGCCTGGCCATCTCCGCAGGCCTCACCCAGCCTCTTGTGCCGGCCCAGGGCGCCCACCCTTGGTGCTGGCCGACATGCCAGGTACCGGTGGCTTCCCCGTCGCGTCCCCAGGCCCAGCTCCTGTGGCTCTGACCACCAGCCACCACCCCCCGTCCTTGGCTTCCTGTTGCATGTGGATGTGCACACACGCGTGCACACAGCACACCCCGCGTGCATGTATGAGCAACACACACACACGTGCACACGCACGTGCAAACAAGCACACAGTGCACAATGCTCTCACACACGTACACGCACATACATGCACACACGAGCTCATGCGCACACGTGCACACCAGCACACGCAGCTGCTTGCACGCACACGCACGTGCGACCTCGCTCGCTGGCGTCCGTGCCCCTCCTCTTTCCTTGCAGATCTCTTCACGGCTTTGTTTTCTACCCCTCTGCACTTGAGTGAGTGGCTCTCCGGAAGGAGCAGAGGGAAGCACGTTTTATCGACCCGGCTCCACAGGAAGCCGCACTTCCTGCACGTGTGACGGGCGTCGGGTCTGGGCGCGGCCTCTGGCCCAGTGACCTTGAGCGAGCCACTGACCCTGAGACGCTTGCAGCCCGGGCTCCGGCCGTCCACTCCCGAGCTCCCTGCCCCGTCCTGGGCTCCGCCTGCCTGCGCTCCTGTCCCGGGCGCTAGACCTTGGACGGGCTGCGCTGGCCCCGCGGCCGCCCGCGGCCCACAGCCGCTCCCTCCTCCTCTCGCGGCCCAGGTGGACAGGTGGAGGCGCCTCCCACCAGGACGCCTGCCCACCTCCCTGCAGGTCCCCTCTGGACGCGGCAGTGCGCCCGGTACCCAAGAGCTCAGGCCCGGGCTTTGTCCCCAGGGTCGACCCCCAGGCCACCACTCACTAGCTGGCGGCTGGGCCACTGCCCTGCTACGCGAGCCTCGGTCTCCTGGTGAGCTGCAACAGGGCCGGCGGTGGCCCAGCTGTCCCTCGTGGGGCTGCTTCAAGATGAGGCGCTGCAGCCCCACGAGGAGACGAGTGGCCCCGCGTGCAGGCCACCCCCCCGTACGGCCACCCTGGTGCGTGAGAGGGTCATTTTTATCCCTGTTTCTGCGCTGCTTTGACATCTGAGGTGACGGCTGGGCTGTGGGGGGTTGTGGCCTCCCTCTCCTGTGGGCCTCTGCTGCCCCGGCTCGGGGACCCGTTGTCCCCAGGTGGAGGTGGCTGGACAGAGGCCCGAGGCAGGCCACCTGCTGCCCGCTGTCCAGTCGAGTCTCTCCGAGGGGCTGGGGCCCAGGGAAGGGGTAGGGCTGGAGTGTCCGTGTCCCCGCAGCCCGGCCACAGCTGAGGGGCTGGGGTCCCTCTTGGCTCCCACCACCCGGGGTCTCTCTGGCTCTCACGTGGACGCCACATGCGACCAGCAGGTGCTGGCGAGCTCCAGAGCCAGGGCCTACTCGGCAGGTGACTGGACCTGGGGCAGGCCTGATGGGAGGGGCCTCTGCGGACCCCTCCGGGCAGCAGCCCGACCAGGGAGGGCAGCTCCCGCACAGAGGCCCGGGCTCTGCCTCCCAGGGGCAGCTCTGATGTCCAGAGCCTTCTGCCTTCCGGTGGCTGAGGCCGGCATCCCTGGAGCCCCGTCCCCTGGTGGCCATGGAGGGTGACTCGGCCCGGCCCAGGGAAGCCACCGCGTCTGAGCTGCTTCTACCGATGGCTGCGGCAGGGCCCAGACCCAGGCCCTCGGAGGGCAGCGCTCCTGACTCAGCGCCGCGGGTCTCCAAGGGCCGCTGTCAGAACGCCCGGTCCAGACGGAGGCCACCTCCCAGGAGGCCGGGCCTGGGGCCTTCCAGAGTCACGTGCACGGTCGCCACGACAACCCGCTGAATGAGGCTCTCCAGGGGAGGGGCCGGGGGAGCCAGGAGTGGCCACCTGTGCCAGGTGGCCAGGCAGCCTGAGAGTCACCTCACACGTCAGTCAGATTGGCTGACGGCGGAAGGTTCCAGAACAGACTGCCGTCTGCAGCTGCTGTCACGCTACGGTGGCACGGTGAGGAGCTGGCCGCAGGGTCTTCAGATGGGGGAGGGGACTCATTGACTCCCGGCCTGGGAGAGAAGCCGGTCGCCCGGCGAGGGGCGGGAAGTCCCTCCGGGGACCAGAGGCCCTCTCCCGGGGCGGGCGGGGCCGGGGTGCGTTTCCTGCTTTGCTTTGTCCTCCTGCGCTCGGGGACGAGCCGTGCGTGGTGGGTGGCACAATGCCGTCCTTTGTGGTCTGCGCTGTCCCTGGTCTGGCCACTCTAGCGCAGGGCCTGGCGCGGGCAGCTTGTGCAGACAGAGGGGTTCATCCAGCGCAGTTTGGGGGTTCCACAGCCGGAGCTGCCCAGCCCAGCTCCGTGACGAGGGCCACTCGGCCTGGTCTCCCGGCTCAGGTAGCAGCGGTGGCTGCAGGTGCGGGAGGAGGGACGCCAGGCAGCAGGGCGGGGGCTGGGCCGTCACCACCCGGCTCCCGGGGCTCGCTCCAGGAGGCCAGGGCTCCCGGGGGCTCGAGTGTCCCCGGGGGCTCCCTCTCGGCCCACCTAGTAAGGTCCCACAGCCCCTTCCATAGCTTGGATTTCTCTGGGGACCCAGCCTCCAATCACAAGGGACCCCGGGGGACACCAGCATAGTGACTCCCACCACAAACGCCACAGGCTGGGTGGCAGCAAGTGCAGAACCGTATTTCTTACACTTCTGGAGACTGGAGTCCAACATGGAGGCCCGGCCTCCCTCCTTGACCTGCGGATCCGCCTTCTCCCGGGGCCTCCCGTGGTCCTTCTGCGTGTGGCCTCCCCCTGCCTCTCTGTGTTCAGGTCTCCTTTCCTGAGGAGGACACTCACTGCACTGGACCAGGGCCCACACTACTGACCTCACGTAACTCGCCTCGTGGAAAAGGCCCTTCTCCAGATACGGGCACCTCGGGAAGGGCCAGGGGTTAAGGCAGGTGAACCTGGGGACCACAGTGCAGCCCACGGCATCCCCAGAGCCACTTAGGTGTTTGTTTGTTTTGGTACCAGGGATTGAACTCAGGGGCACTCGACCACGGGGCCACATCCCCAGCCCTTTTTTGTATTTTATTAGAGACAGGGTCTCACTGAGTTGCTAAGTGCCTCGCCATTGCTGAGGTTGGCTCTGAACTCGTGATCCTCCTGCCTCAGCCTCCCAAGTGCTGGGATGACAGGCGTGTGCCACTGCACCCGGCTCCCCCAGAGCCACTTAGGCAGGTGACTGAGGCAGCCTTGACTGGCTGAGGAAGCAGAGAAGCCCAGGCTGGGCACACACCCCATGGGGACCTCACCTTCTGCAGGCTTGCTTCTCGAGCTCGCTCCCCAGGCTGGGGGAACCGAGACCCAAGCTCAGCCTTGGCCTTCAGAGGCAGACTACAGCACGCTCAGACTGGGGCGCCCCGCCGGGACTCGGCTCTGGTCGAGAGGCTGATTCGGGCTCCGGCTGGCTGCAGAATCTGCGCGGGGCTGGTGCTTCCGGTCCTGCTGGTCTTCGGACCGCACTTTGAGTCGCAGGAAAACAAGTGGGAGAAACTTGGAGTTGGCCAGTCGGGAGCGGGAGCAGGGAGGGTGACCCCTTGCGGTCAGGGTTTGGGACCGGTGTTCCTGCGTCAGTGCGGAACGGCTGGACGTGGGGGCTGGCACCTCCCGGTCGTCCTAGCTGAAGGGACTGGCGGGGTGGTGACAGTGGCAGGTGGGGCGTGGCTGCAGGGGCGGCCCTTTCCCCTCTGTCTCTGCTTCCTGACCACCGTGAGCAGGGCAGAGCTCCTGCACCGCGCCCGTCCACCACGTCCACCATGTCCACCATGTCCACCACATCCACCACGCTGCTCCTCACCCCGGACCCAGGGCGGCGGGGCAGCAGCCTGTGGACGGAGACCTCGGAATCCGTGAGCCCCGATCGACCTGTCCTCCTCCGAGTTGCTCTTGTGGGGCATTTGGCCACCGTGACGCAGAGCTGGCCACCTCAGCGCCTCTGCCTGGCGGTCACCAAACGGGGGTGCGTCTCCTTCAGGACTGAGGCCCAGGAGGAGCACTGTGGCTTCCTCCAAGTGACCACAAGATGTCGTGATGTCATTGCGGGAGCCCTCCCAGGAAGGTTCAAGTCTGGGTGTCCAGTCACAGCCTTCAGCAGGGACGGGGCTCCACGGGCACGGCCCCCTCGGCCCTGGCCCCGGCAGGCTCAGGCTGACGCAGCCCCTTCCACTCTCCCACCCAGCCCCCGCCGGTCACGGGAGTGCCACCTGCCCCAGAGAGCACCTGCTCCCGAGGTCCAGCATTTCACGGGTCCTCCTCAGAGGCCGGCCGCAGGGCAGCCTCTCGCAGTCAGTGGCCTCCGGGGTCGCGCCATGGCGCCTCCCGCCCCCTGCCGTGTGGAGCTGCCCAGGAGCCCACTGCAGGGCTGTGCTGGCTGCAGGGAGCTGGCCCGTCCCCGTCGGTGGCCCTGTGCCCCTCTGCAGCCCCTGGGGCTGCCGTCCACGCCAGCTCTGGCCCCTGCCAGGCCCCGTGCCATCCTCCGGGAGCCAGGGCAGAGCCGGTCCTGGTGGCAGCAGAGCCGCGGTGGCACGTCCAGGGGGAGCGCGGAGCCGCGAGTTAGAGGCCTGTAAAACAGACCTGTCACTGACCGGGGTGCAGTCCCCCACAGCTGACCCTGGGACAAGGACTCCAGTGCAGGCAGGTGACTTGAGGTGGCCTCAGGCAGCATCGGGAGCCGGGAAGTGAGACACAGGAAGGAGAAGGGACATCCTGGCACTGGTGTGTGGTCAAGACAGGCCCCACGATGGGCCATGGGCGGCTGGACCCCAACCCCTCTGGGGGCACCAGGACCGGGGGAGGCCACACGGCCATCCTGGGGCAGCAGGGGAGCTGGGCTGTGGCCACTCAGGGCCGAGGGCTCCTCTGGGAGGGGCTGTTCATTCTCTGGCACTGTTGGGGAGGGGGTGGCGGCTGGAGACAGGAGCAGCCTTCAGCAAAGACCTGCAGGTGCGGGCAGTGGACGTGGGCCAGGGAGCCCTGGCGGGGGCTGCCAGGGTCCCGCATGCCTGCCCCAGAGCCACTGCGAGGGGCACAGAAGCAGTGCCCGGCGCCTAGTACGTGCTCACCAAATGGTGGCCGTGGCCATCGCCATTGCCATCACTGCCGTCCACGTTACTGCAGCCCCTGGGCAGGCCGTGGGGTGCCCGCCGCTGTCCTCCTCTATGATTCTTGACGCGTTGCATTTCCGGGACCCCCACGGGGCAGCAAGCTCAGCTCCCGGCCGTGGTGTGGGGATTCCAGCCAGGCGTGTGTCCCAAGCCCAGGAAGGAATTTGCCTCATGGGAGAACATGGGCGCGGCCAGGCTCCCGGGCCCTGCGGTAGCCTCTCCCCTCCGTGGCCAGGCGGGCCTGCTTCCCGCCAGCTGGCACTGGGCACCCGTGTGCAGCCAGCCTCCGCCCTCGCCATCCTCTCTGCCTCCGCGGCCACCTCCTTCCTGTTTCCTGGACACGCTCCCCCGGGCTCCCCGGGCGGGCGGCGGCCTGCGGGCGCTTTCCAGGGCTCCCTGCCCAGGGCTGGGTGTGGGGGTGCTGGGGTGGGCCCCTCCCGGGGCCTTTTCCTCCGTGTCTCCTTTGATCCCCAACCAATGCCGGGCAGCGGCAGGCCACCCGCGGGTCTTGCAGCAGTGTTGGAGAGAAGCGTCTTCGTGTCCCCAGGCCACCACTTTGGCTGGGCCCTGCAGGTGGACATGCTGGCGGGGCCGACGCGAGGGAGCTGGTGTGGCCTTGCTGTCACAGAGGCGTGGTGGCAGGCAGGGGGAGGGCGGGGTGCCCACAGGCGAGGCTGACAGGTGCCCAGGAAAATACAGCGGGCTCTCAGGAGGGACCCCCAAGGGCCTCCGTCCGGAGTTTTCCAAGCACCTGCCAAGTGGTAAAGAGACGCAAATGAGAAAACTGGCCAGCGCAGCCCTGAGGGTCAGGTCCTGAGTCTGGTGTGACCTGGTTCTAAGGCCTTGAGTGAGATTCTGGCTGTGGGGTGCACACATGCTATCCTAGCAACTCAGGAGGCCGAGGCAGGAGGATGGCAAGGGGAGGCCAGCCTCAGCAACTTAGCCAGACCTATCTCAAAATAATATATAAAAAGGACTGGGGATGTAAAGTGTCCCTGGGTTCAATTTCCAGTCTCAAAACCAAAAACGCCCAGTCTCTCTGTTTCAGCCCTTCCTGACCCCAAACGGGACAGACCCACACCGCCTCCACTTAGTTTGGGTGCCCATGGGGCCAGCTCTGGCCACGTGAAGAGAACCCCGAAACTCAGTGGCTTGCCATCACCACCACCTCGCGGCCTGAGGACCAGGTTCGAGGGGGTCCTGCTGGGTTCTCCCCAGGCTCATTCATGCGTCTCTGGTCAGCTGCCCCAGCCCGTGGGTCAGCGGGCCTGCCCAGGTGGTCCTGGTGTCCACAGAGAAGGCCCAAGCTCTTCTGAGTACTGGACCCAGAGTGGCCACACTGTCCCTGCTGCTGGGAGCTACCGGCCACAAGTCCCTGAGTGTGACACAAGGCCAGCCCTGCGTCCAGGGGTGAAGAGCGGACACCCTGGAGGAGAGTCAGCCCCCACAGAGGCGTGGACAGGCAGCGGGAGAGTGTGGGCCCCGTCCTGCATCTGCACCCCGTGAGCGACAGAGTCAGAGTCGCTGGAAACACCAGAGCCCCTCATGGGGACAGGAGAGGCTCCGGGGCTAGGCCAGTCTGATCTCACGACCCCGGGGAGTCACGGCGGCTGTGTCCATCTGCGTGACCCCGCGATCCCCAGGCCCCCGCGATCCCCAGGCCCCGCGATCCCCAGGCCCCGCGATCCCCAGGCCCGCGATCCCCAGGCCCCGCGATCCCCAGGCCCGCGATCCCCAGGCCCCGCGATCCCCAGGCCAGCGCCGCGCTCTGGCTGGGTGGACCCCGGGTCCGTGAGCCCCGAGGCGGGGATCCTTTTCGTGGTTGTCGGTCTGCACGGTCGGCGGAGGCTCCGGGGCTGGGCTTGCCCGCCTGGCTCGGACAGGGCTGGTGGCTTCAGATGCGCCACTGGTGGACGGGCAGAGCGTGGAGTCTGTGGCACACAGGACGTGCCCAGAGCAGGGCAGCTGGGGGACAGGAGCCGGGTGCGGGGACGTCCTGCTGCTCAGCCCGAGCCCACGGTGCGGGGCTGTTTGTACCTGGCCCCTAGGGGGCCGTCTCAGCCTGACCGCTGGGGCTGAGGCAGCCTTGCTGGGTGACCCCTGGGGGTGCAGCGGGGACCCGGTGCAGAGCAGTCGGGGGCTCCCAGGACGGGGTTTCGCCCCCGCAGCACGCAGAGCCGCAGAGCCCCGACTTCCCGGCCTCCCGGGGCTGGGCTGGCGGCGGAGTCCCGCGGCCCTCCAGAAACACTGGCCAGCCTGTCCCCTAGCACCGGCCAGAGGGCCTGTGTGGCTCCTGCCCCGCCTGCCTTGGGCTTGCCTGGCTCTAAGCAGTCTGTGCGTGCACACCCAGCTGACGCGTCCTCCCCGGAGACCACCGGGACCACGGGGAAGAGGGGTGGGGACAGCCACCGCGGGCACCGGGCTCTGCTCAGGAAGGCCAGACAGCGGCAGCGCAGAAGCCGGCCTGTGCGGGGGAAGCTCTGTCCCCCACGGCCCGCCCCACCACCACTCCTGCCTCCCCGGAGGCCTGGGCCGCACGCTCAGGGCCCTGGGCCAGCACAAGGTGCGCAGCCCCGCTTAGGCCCAGCCAGTGGGCACCCGGCCTGCTGTGGCTGGGCTGTCGTGCGCTGGCGGAGTCCCTGCAGCCCCTCCAGACGCGGTCGGGCTGGCCGGTGGGGCGGGAAGCGGAGCGGGCACTGAGGGGACTGGACCCCAGGTCACCATCAGATCTGACCCGAGGCTCTGGAGGCGGCGGGGAGGCCAGCCAGGCGGGGCGGGGCTGCTGGCCTCTGTCTGGGTCCGAGGTTCCTTCCACCAGAGAGGCCGTGGGCGATGGGCAGGCCTGGGGACGGCCGGGCTCCCGGGGCTCTTTCGGACTGGCTGGGCCCCAAGGAGAGCAGACAGCTGAGACAGGGAGGGACGTCCTGCTCACACAGGTCACCGGGCAGGCACAGGGGTCCGATTAGGTGCCCGGGCAAGGCAGAGCCGGTGAGGTGGGGCTCGGCCCATCCCGCCACCCACTGCAGGGAGGCAGGAGAGGCCAGTGGCCTGGGCTTCAGCGGGCCTGGGGAGGAGCCGGGGTTGGGAGGAGGCTGTCCACGCTCCGGGGCTTCCCCAAAGCCCCGGGGACCCCTCTGGAACTCAAGACCCCCCGCGCTGGGGGGCTCTGGAGGGGTGGGTAAGAGCTGAGGCCCGGCTCAGAGGCCCCCGGCTCTTCCACACGGAGGGCCCTGCCCCAGCTACATCTGCCACAGGCAAATAGTCGCTGGAGTCATTTAGCGTGTCCTCGCGTGCCCTTTATGTCACTAGGCAACGCTGCCAGGATGCAGCCGGCTCGGAGGCTCTGCCGCGAGCAGCAGAGGCCACCGCCACTTCCTGTCCAGGGGCTTCTCAGACGGGGTCCTCGTCCTGGGACGTGCTGGTTCTCGTCTGAGAGGCCGGTCTTGAGGCCAGTCTTGAACCTGGTCCTGAGGCCGGTGGTGAGGCTGGTCCTGAGGCCGGTGGTGAGGCCGGTCTGAGGCCGGTCTTGAACCTGGTCCTGAGGCCGGTGGTGAGGCTGGTCCTGAGGCTGGTCCTGAGGCCGGTGGTGAGGCTGGTCCTGAGGCCGGTCCTGAGGCCGGTCCTGAGGCTGGTCCTGAGGCTGGTCCTGAGGCTGGTCCTGAGGCTGGTCCTGAGGCTGGTCCTGAGGCCGGTCGTGAGGCCGGTCGCACCTGGAAGGCGAGGAGGCGGGGACTCGGGTCCCTCTGCTGAATTTCCTTGGACAGGGGCGAGAAAGGCCAGGGATGGGTGGCCTCACCATGCCCTCCCTGCAGAGCCCTGGGACAGGGCTGGAGCGAGCCCCCGCCGCCCCGTCCTGTCTAGAATTCACATGGACCTGACTGCTTGCTGCTTTCCTTTCAAGCTACATTGTCTTATGGAAGCAGAAGATCTCTCACAAAAATTAGAAAACTGTTTGTTTTTTTTTTTTTTTTGGTACTGGGTATTGAACCCAGAGGCGCTGAACCACGGAGTCACATCCCCAACCCCGTGTGTGTGTGTGTGTGTGTGTGTGTGTGTGTGTGTGTGTGTGGTGCTGGGGATGGAACCCAGGGCCTTGTGCATGTGAGGCGAGCGCTCTGCCAACTGAGCTGTGGCCCCAGCACCCCCAGCCCTTTCAGACATCTTATTCAGAGCCAGTGTCTCGCTGAGTTTTTAAGAGCCTCGCCGAGTTGCTGAGGTTGGCTTTGAACTTGTGATCCTCCTGCCTCAGGCTCCTGAGCCATTGGGGTTACAGGCATGTGCCACTGCGCCCTGCAGAAAACCTTTTTTTTTTTCCTTTTTGGGTACCAGGGATTGAACTCAGGGGCACTCGACCCCTGGGCCACGTCCCCAGCCCTTTTTTGTGTTTTATTAGAGACAGGGTCTCCCTGAGTGGCTCAGTGCCTCGCCACGGCGGAGGCTGGCTCTGAACTTGCGGTCGTGGGGAGAACTACCCCATCTACCCACAATCCCTGTACCCAGAGTGGTCGCTGCACGGTTATGTGCATATGTCTGTAAACAGAAGTCTTTATAGGACATGTGGCATTTTAAGATGGCTTTGAGACACGATCTAGTGTGACCCTTGTGGCAACCTCGTGGACCCACATTCGACCGGATTCACACGGCTCTGTAAGAGACCCTCCCACACCCAGTAGGGTCACGGGTGCCCTTTTGTTCTCAGGACTCTCTTCACTCACAAACTCATTAAGGACCTCGAAGAGCTTTGTCATATCAGCCACATCGTGGGGACGTGAGGTGACCCCCCAAATCTCACGTGTGAGACGGTGCTAGGACATCCAGAGGTGGCGATGATCAGGTCACGAGAGCTGCGGCCGAGTGGATTAATCCACTTGAGTGGGTCAGCTGGGGGTGATGCAGGCAGGTGGGGTGTGGCTGGCGGAGGTGGGGTGTGCCTTTGGGGCGCATGTTTTGTGGCCGTGAGCGCAGCGCTCCCTGCCTCCTGGGTGTCGTGACTGAGCCCTCCCCGCCATGCCCTCCTGCCACGAGGTTCTGCCCGCTCGGGCACAGAGCCATGGCGTTGGCTGACCAGGGACTGAGCTTCAGGAAGCCATGGCCCCGATCTTCCCTCCTGTGCGTGTTCTTCTTGGGCGCGTCGGTCACAGAGGGGACGCTGACTCAGCCGCGTACCTGTCAGGACTTAATGTTAGAAATCAACAGGAAGAGCATCTCAAATCGCGACCCATCCGCACAGGTCCCGTTAACCGCCAGGTGGTGGCGTCGCTGCCGATGGTGCGGTTTCTGGGAGAGTCCACTGTCCGGTCAACGGCTGAGCGTGGACAAGGCAGAGAACCTCTTGGCAGGGCTGCAGAAAGAGCCGGACCTCGCAGGCCCTCCAGTAGACCTCAGGAACCCCCAGGAGTCCCCGGGTGGGAAACGAGCCTTGCTGTCACTCCCGGTCCTCGGGTCAGCCGGATGCCTGGGTGTCACCAGCATGGTGGGGGCTCTGCCGAGCTGGGCGGTGGCCGGGTCAGCGGCTGGAGGCTGCCCTGGACGCCCTAGCCCAGGTGGCGGGCTCTGCTCCACGTGCCAAGCCCCAGCCTGGGCGGGTGCACGTGGCCTGGCGGGTTCCGAGGGACGGAAGTGGAGGTAGGACAGCGAGCCCCTGGGGGCCTGTCACTCTGCCTTCTATCGGCCACAGGGACCCATGTGACCAGGGGGTGCAGAGGAGACGCCACCTCTTGGCGGGAGCTGCTGTGAGGTGGCATCACAGAGGCACGGCTGGGGTGGCTGTCCCCGGGGCAGCGCCCAGGCTGCACCGTCTCCATGGAGTGGACCTGCGTCACTCCCGCTGGCCCCGATGTTGGACACCAGAGTGACTTGAGTGGTCCCCGAGGGTGGATGAGCCTTGCTCCCGTGTCCAGCTCTCCTGGTGTGACTTCCTGGGCGGCAAGTTGCACCAACAGAGGTCCCAGCCGGGCCAGGTTCGGATCCACACTGCGGGGTCCCCCAGAGCCTCGCGGGCTGCGCCCGGCCAGCCAGAGGGAGGGCTGCCACCAGGCTCGCGCTCCTGTGGCGGGAGTCCTCCGCGTGTGGGCGAGCGCCGTGTCCAGCCCTCTTTACTGCTGACCGTCGGGGACAAGGCTGTGGTCCTCGGCCCTGCGCCCCGCCGGGTGGCGAGCTGCGCCTGGGCTTCCTCCTGGGGGACGGCCACGCCCAGGCCCGGTCCTGGGGCAGGGTCTGCGCGACTCTCCACACCGCATCCCTCTCTGGGGAGTTCAGAGAGCCCCTGAGCGTGGCCTGGCTGGCTTTGGTCACAACCCAAATGGTCTCTGGCCGTCCCCGTGCACCCCCCAGCTGCCTGGGGCCCATCGCGCCAGTCAGGGGCTTTGCCCACTCCTTAGTGGCTCCGTGGCCCGGGCTCTGCTGCCTGTGCCCCTGCCTTCTAGAAGCCCGCGGAAAGGCTTCCACTCTGTCCCTCTGTCAGCGACGCTCACCCGCCTCCCTCCCTCCCGTCTTCCTCGGGCTCATTCATTCGTCCATTAGAACTCGGGTGAGGATCAGAACGTGGGCTGGAGGTGGGCGAGACCCCAGGCCCTGGACCAACCCCTGCAGCCACACAGGTCCAGCCGAGGTGGGAGCCCTGATTCTTGCTTCTCCTGGCTGTGTGACATTTGGCAAGCAAAGGCCCTCTCTGGTCTCTTCTCTGAAATGAGGCTGGTGTCGGGCCTGTCCTCCCTGGTTGCCCTGATGGTCAGGTGAGCTAAGCGAAGCGCTCGCCCTCTTGATCACCTTGCGGGCAAAGCGATGGCTATTTTAAAGTGGAGTCCTGCCTGGGTTCTCCTGGAACCCGGAGCCGGGGCAAGCGCTGCTGGGCAGGGAGTCTGTTTTGCAGCCGAGATTCTGGGAACGGGAGAGGAAGCAGCAGAGGTGGAGAGCAAGCCGGCCAGGGCGCCGGGGACGCTCGCTGCTCCGGCCGGGCCCCTCTGGGGACGGAGTGGAGTCACACCTGTCTGGTCTGCTCCGTCCCCACCCAGGCCTCAGGGACCAGAGGCCAGCAGGTTGCCGAGGCCCGCCCTGCAGCAGAGGGCCGGGCTGCCCTGGCCCTGGAGGACAGAGGGGCCAGCCAGGCGGGACAGTGCCCGAGAGGCACCACGGCCATCGCCTCTGAGCGCACGCCTCTGCGCGTGGGGCCGCTGGCACGTTCCCGGGGCGATGTGGGCTCCAGGACAGGCCTGTGGAGTCCTCCGCGGTGCCCAGCCCCCGCCCCTGCTGGCCAGGTGGCCACTCTCTGCCTGTCCCCGGGGCGCTCCTGCTGCTCCAGGGCCCGTGTGGAGACCCTCGATCCTGCTTTCCGAGCTGGACGTGGGGTGCCCGTGATCCCGGACCCCAGGTACCGCCCCTGGGCAGAGGCCCGGCGCCCAGGACTGTGGAGAGCATTGGGGACACTGCGGGTCCCTTCCTGGGAGGCCAGGCTCCTCTGAGGGCGGCTGCGGCTCGAGACCCCTCCACGCTTGGCCGGAAGCTTCTCAGGCTGTGCCGCAGCCTGAGCCTCCTCTGCCCGCTCTGTGTCTTGCCTTTCTTGTTCAGGAGAATCTGGTCTGTACCCTCCCCAGCCTCCCCGCCTCCCCAGCCTCCCCGCCTCCCAGCCTCCCAGCCTCTCCGCCTCCCCGCCTCCCCGCCTCCCCGCCCCCCGCCTCCCAGCCTCCCCGCCTCCCCGCCTCCCAGCCTCCCCGCCTCCCAGCCTCCCCGCCTCCCCAGCCTCCCCGCCTCCCCGCCTCCCCGCCTCCCCAGCCTCCCCGCCTCCCAGCCTCCCCGCCTCCCCGCCTCCCAGCCTCTCCGCCTCCCCGCCTCCCCGCCTCCCCGCCTCGCCTCCCAGCCTCTCCGCCTCCCCGCCTCCCAGCCTCCCCGCCTCCCAGCCTCCCCGCCTCCCCAGCCTCCCCGCCTCCCCGCCTCCCCAGCCTCCCCGCCTCCCCAGCCTCCCCGCCTCCCCGCCTCCCAGCCTCCCCGCCTCCCCAGCCTCCCAGCCTCCCCGCCTCCCCAGCCTCCCCAGCCTCCCCGCCTCCCCAGCCTCCCCGCCTCCCAGCCTCCCCGCCTCCCAGCCTCCCCGCCTCCCCACCTCCCCCAGCTTCCCCGATGTCACAGCATTCCCTGGCGAATCTCTCCCGCACCTCGTGTTGTCTCGGCATTGGCTTCTTACAGAACCCGCAACAACGCAGTTGGCTCTTTACCTTTGCATTCAGTATGTGGGCGGGAACACTGAGGCCCAGAAAGGTTGAGTAACTTGCCCAAGGTCACACAGGAGTGAGGGGCAGAGCTGATAATCCCACCCCGGCAGGCAAACTTCAGAGGAGATGCTCCCCACGACCTCCTCACGCAACCTCTCACTCACCAGTAACACGTGAAAGCTAAGGGCCCCATCCTGGGGTCTAGAGACAGGGACTCGCGGCAGGGTGGGCCATCGCGTGGCCCAGGGTTCCAGGGGCTGTGCCTTGGGAGGCGACGGCACAGGGCTTCGCCAGGTGTCTGCCTCTGGGTCTGAGGGCGTCATGGTGCTGTGCAGCCACAGACCAGAGACAGGAGAAGCCGCGGTGGGGACCAGTGGGTGTGAGGTAGCCCTGTAAGCCTGTCCTGCTGCCGCTGGCCACGGCGGCCTCAGGAGACAACGGAGGGACCAGATTCTGGAGCGCTGCCACCATGGCCCCGGAGTAGGTGGCCTGAGCCGCGGAATGTCACAAGCAGCACCATGAAAGGAAGAGCCGTGACCTCCTCTCGGCTTGCTCTCCTCACGTGCACAAAGTGGATGCAGAGGGGCCGAAGCTTCAGACTCCATCCCTTCACAGGCCGTGGCCCCGTGCGCGGAGAGCGAGGCGGCCGGTGTCAGGGGGTGACCCTGGGCGGAGCCCCTGCCTCCCTGCCTGGCCGCAGCACAGCCACGTCCACCTTGGCCCTCCTGGGCACGGGACTCCTCAAGTGCGAGGCAGCGGAACCGCTCGCAAGCTTGCCACGGTGGCCCTGCCAGCCGGACAGAAAGGGAGCTCCTGGCGAGGACGGGGGACAGCCGGGCCAAGACGGCGAGCTGCTGGGGGCGGGGCGGGGTGCCCCGAGAGTCCCCAGGCTGAGCAGGGACCCCGATGAAGGCCACCTTCTGTCCAGAGTCCAGCACGAGGCCGCTGAGCACCGAGCCGGCCTCAGGCCAAGAAGGGACGACACGGCCCCTGGACTTCCGAAGGGGGCAGCGGTCACTGAAAGTCCTTCCAGCCAAGGCCCTGCAGAGCGGCACCAGGGTCTCCCTGCCCCCCCCCCCCGCCCGTGCCTCCCTGGCAGCCGCGCCTCTCGCCGTCACCGTTTCCCTTAGCGGACACCCAGAACGATGCTTGTTGAAGGAAATCGTCTCTCCCAGGACCCCGGGAGACAGGTCTCACCCTGAGGCTCAGAGAGGTTTGACACCCAGCTTGGGCCACACAGCCGACGAGGCAGAAGCCGTGGCACCCGCAGCCTTCAGCGTGCCTCCGCCCTGCCCCGTCCTGCCCTCTCCTGCCACCCCTGCCCTCCCAGCAGGCCCCTGCCCCGCAGCCCTGTGACTCTTCCAGCTGCTCACCCTGCCTTGGCCAGTGCGCCTGGTGCCATCCTGCAGGCTCCTGGCTGCCAGCGCTGCCGCCATCTGCCGCGGTGGCAGGGTGCCCACTAAGAAGATGGCAGGCTATTTTTACCCAGCCTAGGTGCCAAGACGGCCAGATGTTCCTCAGCAGCAGAGGGAGGCGGGCGCGGCTGGGGTGGGCAGGAGGCTCCAGACGTCAGCTCCCGGGCCTGGCCGGCGCGGAAGGCCCTGCCCCGCGGACACCTCCGGGGTCTCCTCCCCCACCTGCCGGGGCTCCTGCGGCGGCTCTGGGCCAGCTGCCGTGTGCAAGCTGGGTGGTGACCGCTCTGCCGGGGAGGAGACCCCTGCCCAGCAGGGAGCACGTGTCCCTCCTCCTGATGGCCTCCCCAGGTGGCCACACCCACAGGGCTGCTAGGAAAGTCCCAGGGCTGGCCTGGTGCCCGGGCACAGCCGGGTCCGGCCGTCCAGGCTGCTGCGCGATCCTCCTCCCTCGGAGCACGCGGGGGCCTGTGCCCTGCGCCCCTGGCCTGTCCTTCCCACGAGGGGTGACCCTCAGTCGAGGAGAGCCCTCCACGCGCAGCTCCGTGCCCAGCCCCGCTGCTCCCTGTCTCCCTTCCTCCCAGCTCCTTCCTAAGCTGTGTGGCCTTGAGTAGTTCTCAGCCTCTCTGAGCCTCCGTGACCCCTTCTATGAAAGCTCACGGCCCCTCCCGGCCAGGTCTGGGAGCCGGCGCTTCTCGCTGGACGGAGGGGACCCGGCTTCGCGGGAACTCCCCAGGACCAGCCCGTGCAGAGCCGCGGTAGGGGGCCAGAACGTGATCGTCACCCCCAGAGGGGGTGCCACGTCCTCACCCTTGGGGGGCCTTCTGGTCCTCCAGCCACCCAGAAGGGACGGCCTCCGCGTCCAGGCTCTGGGTCAGAGGCCGGTCTCCACCCCGGGCGGCCTAGGTGGGAGGGGAAGTGCTCGCAGGTGAGCCTCGGGCTTCCGCCACGGCCTGGGGCCTCGCCCGCTGTCTGGCCAGCGGGCACCGAGCTGCTCCCTCCAGCAGGCACCTGGGCCGCAGTGGGCAGGGCGCGTGGGGCCGCGGGGGCCGCAGAACAAGCAATGGAGGGTCCCACGTCCCGGGCCCTGGGAACTGGATCTGCTCGCTACGGGGTCGCAGGTGCCCAGCACCGGGCCTGGAGAGGAGAGGGGACTGGAGGCCCGGTGGCCCACGGCGTGCCTGACCTTGGAGACGGAGGCCCAGGAGGAGACGCGGGGGGGCGACCCGGGCTGCTCCGCGGACCTGGCGATGAGCGAGCAGCCGGGACCCGGCCAGGCGGCTGGACACTGGTGCAGAGAAGGCGAGGAGACGCGTCTCCCGGAGCCCTGGACGAGCACAGTCGTACCCAGGTAAGGCTGGCCCAGCCCCGGGGCAGAGCTCGCGGAGCAGCCGCGCTGCTGTGAGCCTCGGGTCTCGGCGAAGCCAACACATTCCCGCCAGCGTCCAGCGGAGCCGAGGCCCTGGCCCGGGCCCACTTTGAGCAGCAGAACCTGGGCCTGCTGGCGCGGGGCTCACGCCTGCACCAGGCGAGGACCTGGAGTGGACGCCGGCTGTCCACCCCAATGTGTCCGGGTCCCCTCCTTCCTCCCCACGCACAGGCTATCCGAGGTCCCCCAGGTGTCCCTCAACGTGTTCCAGGTCAGGGGCTGCTGGTGTGTGGGCTTTGGCCTCTGGGAGAGCTGGGGTCACCGCAAGGCCCCGTCCCCTGCGGGGGCTGCCCGTTACCCAGTTTTGCCTGCAAAACTGTGTTGTTGCGAATGTGTGCAGCGGCCTCGAGTAAGGCGCAGTGGAGGCGGGGGCTTGAAGAGAGGCCTCCCTGGGCTGGGTGACCGGGTCAGCCCCAGACTCCCTCCGCTCCTGCTGCCCCGCCTGGCCCCTCCTCCCCACCAGGCCCCAGCCCGTGGCGTCTCTCCAGACCTGAGTGGGGTCTTTCTGGCCTGGCCACCAGGGGCCTCCGCAGGCACTGGTGTGGACGTGTGTCCCTTAAAATGAAAGCTTCGTCCTGGGTTGGGGAAGCACCTGGCGTATGTGGGGCAGGTGACGCTGGTCCCCTCAGCCTCATTTGGGGACTCACGGCACCCATTCGCCTCTCGGTCATGGCTGCTCTGAGCCCTGCAGGAGGGGCTTCTGTGCAGGGAAGGGAGGTGGCTCTGGGCTCAGAACCCTGGGGCCCTCCTGCCCTGAGCTCTGCTCATGACCACTAGTAAGGGTGGGGCCTGGGCTTCAGCAGCAGCTCCAGAGCTTCCTGTTGGCGCACCAAGGTGCTGCGCGGTGGCCCGTCTGGGCTATGCTCCATCTACTCACTCGACACCTGCTCCCTCCACACGGCGCGCCATCTGTCAACCCCACGGACACCGCGGGGCCAAGGAGCTGGGGTTCCAGCAGGAGGAGGCAGACAGGTCGACGTGCACAAGTGGCCGCTGTGTCACGTGACTGCAGGCTGCGCTGGCAGGGGGACGTGGAGTGGCAGGGAGGGCGGGTGACAGCGCACGGCTGGGTGGGTTTTACGGGGACCCGTTAACCAACTCTCGACAAGTGAGAGGCGAGCCGGAGGCTAGAGGAGGAGGCTGGCCCTGGGCGGCGGCCAGTGTGAGGGCCCCGTTGTGGGAGATGCCGGCCCGAGAAGCCCAGCAAGAGGTCACTGCAGCTGGGACAGGGCGGTCCAGGGAGCCGCGGGCCAGGAGGGACACAGCCTTGAGGGACTTCGGCCTCACGAGCCACTGCAGCGTCTGAGCAGAGGCCGGACACGACCGACTCGCAGGTTGGCGATCGCTTGGCTGCGTGGTTGACTCACATGCAGGGGCCGGGGGTCAGAGCTGGGGGCCAGGGAGCAGGTGCTGGGCTGGGCTGGGCTGATGGTGGGGTGGCCAGGGTCACAGACGAGAGGGTGAGGAGCCATCGCTGATGCATTCGGAAGACCAAGGACAGGACGTCCCCAGAGCTGGACGTGGGGGTGAGAGGACAGGCTGGGTCTGGACCGCCTGGGGCAGCTGGAGGGGGCACTAGGATGGAGTCGTTATCAGGATGGCCAGAAAAATAGCAAGGCAGTGCCTCCAGGCCGGACGACCCCTGCTTTAAAAGATCCACCTTTGCACCGTTCTCCACGGCTGGCCAGGGTCTGCAGGGGGTCAGTCCTTGGCCTGTTTCCCAGCTGTGGGAGCCTGTTGGTGACCCCTTCCGAGTGGCAGCTGCATGCTGGCTTCCCCCTGCAGGGCACCTGTCTGGTCCCTCAGGGGACCTGGGGACCGTCAGGAATGGCCAGTGGTCTTCAACCCAGAGCCTGTGTCGAGATCACCCAGAGGGCCCATTAAGGCTGGGCCACCAGCGGGGCCTGAGATCCGGGAGGGGGTGGGGCTGAACCTGAGAACCTGCAGCCCCTCCAGCTCGCAGGTCCAGGTGCTGCACCCGAGGAGCACCGCGGAGCCGGCCTCCCACTCGCTGCCCTCCGCGCCTGCACCAGGCTCTCGAAAGAAAGGCCCACGTGATTGGCACATTGGGATAGGCCGGGGAGGAGGGCGCTGATTGGCGCATTGGGAATGGGCTGGGCGAGGAGGGCGCTGATTGGCGCATGGGAATGGGCTGGGCGAGGAGGGCGCTGATTGGCGCATTGGGAATGGGCTGGGCGAGGAGGGCGCTGATTGGCGCATTGGGAATGGGCTGGGCGAGGAGGGGGCGCTGATTGGCGCATTGGGATGGGCCGGGCAGGGGGCGTGGCTCGGGCAGGGGGCGTGGCTCGGGCAGGGGGCGTGGCTCGGGCAGGCTGGGTGTGTCTGTCAGGCAGGAGGCGTCATCTGGGCACGGGGCCTTCAGGGGTCCTCGGGGCTCCGACCATTGCTTCTTGTTTATGGCAGAGGCTGGCTTTTCTAGGTCAGGGTCATTAGCGATGGGTGTCCTCGTCCCAGAGGAGCAGTGAGTGGCAAGGCCGAGGCAGGGGCCGCTGTCCTCCGGAGACCCCCGGGGAGGAAGCAGCGCCCGCTGCTCCCCCAGCCTCGTGTCTATTTCAGCGAAGCCCGGGCTCATCTCATCAGCAGCCCGCGCCCTGCTCCTGGAGAAGCGGAGTGGCATTTCCATCTGCTGCTGCAGCTGGAGAGAGCTCGGGGAGCAGGGCAGGGTCACCACGCGGGAGGCCCGAGAGCCGCTCCCGCTGCCCCCGAAGGCTGGGCATGAGGACTTGCTCTCTCCCCCGACAAGATTCCCCTCCGTGCATCCTGGAGCTGGGGTGGAGGTGCTCCCCGCCGCCTGGTGCTGTCCTCCGCGCTCGCCCTGTTGAGATGGAAGGACTCCCGAGTGTGGAGTCATCGGCCATGAGGGGGGCAGGTGGCCACCAGGGCTGGCTCTCACCTTCACGTGTGGGCTTCAGGCCCCTGGTCCACTCTCCCAGCCTACGGCCACCTCCAAACCTTGGCCCACAGGTCATCTTCTGGGTCACACCCGGGGCCACTCCGGGTGGCAGAGCAGAGCAGAGCAGCTGCGCTGGCATTAGCTTCCTGGGGGACAGGCGGGCAGTGCCCCTCTTTCCTGTTAAGGCAGGGGGCTGTGATGGCCCCTAGGCAGCTGCCGCCGCCGCCTCAGTCTCTCCTCCACCACAGAGGTGTGGTCCTACTGTGCGCACTGTCTGTCCCATGTGGGCCAGGCAGTCCTCGAGGGATCTAAGCCCCATTAGGGAGTGGGTCCTCCCATCTCTTGCTCGGATGGCGTGTCACCGCGATGTCAAACCGCAGCGAACACTTCAAGTGCTAAATCCCCATGTTGACAGGAGGTGCAGCCACCCACCGTGGCCTACCAGTCCCCACTGTGGTGGCATTTATCCAGGGCATAGAGGTGTTGGAGGGAGAATACCAGAAGCCCTACTTAGGCTGCGTGTCCACGAGGGCCCCTTGAAGAGGGGATGCCCAGAGATGGGTAGGGGCGCCAGCCAGGAAGCAGAGGGAACAGCCTTCCTGGGTAAGGAACAGCGTGTGCCAGCGCTCAGAGGTGGGGAGCGGCTGGCCCCATGGCGTGGCTCTGGCCGCAGCACAGCTTCACCTCTCAGTCATGGAGGCTGGAAACCCGGGGTGAAGGTGCGGCCATGGTGGGCTCCCCTGAGGCTGGACGGAGTCCACGGCTCTCTCGAGCTCCTGGTGGTCGCTGCCAGCTCTGCTGTCCCTGGGCTTCTGCCGCAGCCCCGACCTCTGCCGTCCCCTCCCCACGGAGCTTGCTCCCTGTGTGGGTGCAGACACCCCCTGGGACGCAGCCGCGGGGCCAGGGTCCACCCTGGGACGCAGCCGCGGGGCCAGGGTCCGCCCCGCCGACCGCCTCTGAGCCTGGTCCTCAGCAGAGCCTGCGTCCCGGAGGGGCAGGTCTGCAGGCCTGGACTTCAGGTCCTCGGTCCTCAGGAGGGTGGAGGGTGCGCAGCAGAGGGCGGCGGGGCAGGGACCAAGTGGGACGGGCCCAGGAGAGATGTCAGCTGGAGCGCCACAGGACAGGGACGGTCTGGTCGCGTGGGGGGAGGGGAGGGGGTCTCGGAGCTGCGCCCCAGACCAGTGTGAACCCTGCTGGGTCCGCACGCCACCGTCCCCACGTCCACAGTGGGACCCGGCACCCGATGCGATGGCATTGGGGGGGGGCTTTGGGAGGTGATGGCCACCTCAGGTGTGGTTGGTGGCCTCACAGCAGGGGCTCCTGCGGGCTCTGCAGCCACCTCCACAGTGGGGACACAGGCCTGGGTTGTCACCTTGGGAGCAGTGAGCCCTCCCGACTGCATCTGCTGTGCCTTGTCTTGGACGGGGTAGCATAGCTGGGAACAATGACCGCCTGCAGTTTATAAGCCACCCAGCCTCAGGTGCTCTGTGACAGCACCCACAGACTCCAACAGCTCTTGCTGATGTGAAGAATGTGAGTGGGTCAGGCGGCCAGGGGGTCTGCGTTTCTCCCTGCCTCCCTCCTTCCCCGCTGCCTTGCAGTTGAACTCTACCTCTGAGCTACACCCCAGTCCTTTCTGTTTTTTTTTTTTTTTTTCTTTTGAACCAGGGTCTCACTAAGTTGCTGAGGCTGGCCTCGACCCTGTGATCCTCCTGCCTCAGCCTCCTGAGTTGCTGGGATCGCAGTGTGCGCCACCGCACCTGTGTCAGTGTCTTCATTTCTAATAAGCTCCCAGGAGGCTGTGGTGGCCACGAGACACCAAGTAGCCAGGACTTGGAGCCCCAGTGTCCATGAGGGTGTCACTAACCTTGTGTGACCATCCAGCCCGTGAGTGTGGCTGGCCCCAGCCAAGCTGTGCTCTGAGTGTAGAAGGGACACTGGATCTCAAAGACTCGGTATGCAAACAAGATTTTAAAATATCAAATTAATTAATTCTCGCCATTGCGGCATTGCAGTGCTGTGAACACCGTAGAAGCCAAATAAAATGAATGGATGGAGCGCTCGCTCCCTCGTCCTCCCTCACTCCTCGTAGTGGCCACAGGAAGTCTGAAGTCACACCCGTGGCTCTCCTCAGGGTCCCGACAACGTGCGTCTTGGACAGCGCGGGCTTAGCGCGGTGGTCTCGGGGCTCTGGCTCAACACCACCTCCTTCCGGAAGCTTCTTGGCCACTCCAGCTGAAGGTGTCCGCACAGGCCTTCCCTCTTCACGTCACTCAGCGTCCACGGCTTTACGCAGCCGCTCTTTGGGTCCGCATCTGTCCACTGCTGGGCTCCGGGGCCCGAGGGCAGCCACCTCTCCTGGTCCCCACGGCCTCCGCACAGATCCCTCGCTGTCTCCAGGAGGCCAGAGGTGGACGGTGGACGGCAGGGAGATGGCCTTTTCTGCTGGCCACACGGCTGCCCTCAGGGGACCTGGGACAGAGGCCGGGGTGGGAGTGGCTCTCGGGACTCCAGTAGACGGGGTCTGGCGGAACTGTGCCCACGGGGTGGAGGAGCCGCGCCCCAGACAGGGCCGGCAGGAGCTGGTGGCCTCTGGGGAGAGCGGCCGCCCCGCCCTCTCTCCACCCTCCGTCCAGGGTCCTGCACGCCGTGGGGCCCTGGGTTGAAAGGCCTGCAAGCCGGTGGCTTCCCTGTCCCCACTTCTCCCTTCCCCATGGCCGGGAGCCGGGGCACGGAGGTGCTGCCCTCAGGAAGTGGCCAGCCGTCTCTGCTGCAGCCCGTGGCCTCCCCCTCCTCCCGGCCAGCTCGGTCCTCAGCCCCCGGCTGGTGGCCTCACGCCGTCCCCTCTGCTCCCCGCCCTCTGCCTCCTGCTGCCCCCTTCCCTCTCCCACCTCGTGGGGTGAGCAGAGGTCCCGTTGCAGGGGTGGCAGGTGGGGCCCCTCAGGAGCTGACCCTGAGGTGGGGCTCGGGCGCTGTCCTGCAAGAGGAGGGGCAGGCGCCTGGGGAGGACGGGGAGTCGGGCTGCCCTGGCCTGGGCGGGCAGGGAGCCAGGTCCTCCAGCAGGACCCGAGGCTCGCCCTGAAGCCTGGCGGGGAAGGCGGGCCCTGGGGCGCCCCTGGGCTGCTGCCCACCCTGGGGGCACCCGGCCACGCCCCGGGGAAGGCGGCCGTCCTGGGGTGCGCTGGGGCTCCGGAGGCCCCGGGCGGGGGCCTGGTCGCTGCAGCCCATGCGTCACCTCTGCCGCAGTCCTCGAGGACGAGGACGGGGCCGCCTGAGTCGCAGGGGTGGCAGGGGCACAATGTGGCTTCTGGCTGTTTCTGGCCCTCTGCTCCGGCCACACGGGAGGCCCGAGGACGGGCCTGGCTGGGCTGGTCTTCCTCCCTCTCAGCTCCAGCGCGCGTCCAAGGCCACCGTCCAGCTACGCGGGAGCCACCTGTGGTTTGGAGCAGTGCCTGTCCACCAGGCCACAGAGGCGCCAGGCCTGCTGTCCTCTGGGCTCTGTCACTGTCTGGTGTCAGTCCGGCTGGAATCGGCCCCCCTTTAAAGATGAGGTGGACGAGGCCCGGAGAGCCAGACCGGCTCCACGGCCGGCTGTGAGGAGGGGCAGGGCAGAGATTCGAACCCAGACCGACGTGGCGTCCGAGCCCAGGATCAGGCCCCAACACAGGCAGTGGGAGAGGAGGAGGCGTCTTGGGGACAGGTGAAGAGGGAGCTGGGAACTGCAGGGGCTTCTGTGGGAGCCTTGAGAGAGCTCATCTCCTAGCCGGGCGCGGTGGTGCTCGCCTGTGATCCCTGCACTGGGGAGGCTGAGGCAGGAGGATCGCGAGGTCAAAGCCAGCCTCAGCCATGGCGAGGCACTTGGCAACTCAGGGAGACCCCGTCTCTAATAAAACACAGAAAAGGTCTGGGGATGTGGCCCAGTGGTCAAGTGCCCCTGAGTTCAGTCCCCGGCACCAAACATAAATAAATAAATAACGAGCGAGCTCATCTCCTTGTCCTGGTCTGGCTTCCGGCTCATCCCATCTGGGATCAAAGCCCAGGCCAGCGAGGGCCACACTGGTCCCTGGCCAAGAAGAATGCCCTGTGGGTCAAAGCACCTGTTGTTGGTGGGGACACCTGAGTCCCCAGCCCTGCAGACTCACAGAAGCTCCGGGATCTTCGTGACCTCACTTAGGGAGCCCCATCGACTCGGGGGGCCTTGCTGAGGGACTCGGTCCTCACAGAGCCCCCGGCCTCTGCTCGCCGTCCCCTCCACTCCTGGCCCGGCCGCCCCTGATGCCCTGGGACCGAGACACTTGCAGGTCCTCGTGGCCAGCGTCTGCCCTTGAGGCCCTGGCTCGCCCCGCGGTGGAGCCCGCCTGGTGCGGGGCGGGCGGAGGTGAGGGGACTCGAAGCCCCTCCACCAAGGGCTGCCCGTGGGGCCCTTGGCACGCTGACCTCCTGGGGCTCTGCCGGACCTCGATGCCCGAGTCTAGCCACTCCCCAGGGAGGGGCCGGGAGGCGGGAATCCACGCTCTGGTTCCTGGAAGTTGGGAAGCGACTTGGGAACTGAGGTGTGATGGGGAAGGGGGGACGCGGTCACAGGCGGGGCCGGGCTGTGCAGGGCGCGAGGCAGCGAGGCCCGGGGAAGCGCAGCCGTCGAGGGCAGAGCCGCCCCTCGGTGGGGCCGGCAGCAGGACCCGGGGCTGGACGTGCCCAGCCAGGGAATGGGGGGGCGTTCCCGAGCACCTGCTGCAGACGGGTACCGTCTGGTCCCTGTAGCCGGGCTGTGGCCCCTGCGTGGCACAGAGGAGGGACGAGGTGCAGGTCGCGGGGACGCCGCGCCCGGGGCTCTGGAGCGTGCTCAGCACACGGCGGTGCCTCCTCCTGCCCACCTCCGCTGGCTGCCCGCTGTGCTGACCGCTGACACCCACCACCCACCCGAGGGTGGTCACCACGCTCTGCCACGGAGGCTCAGGCTGGAGAGAGGGGAGCCCGCGGACCCCGTCCCAGGTGGGGGGAGCAGCCCCGCGTCTACCTGACCAGACGCTGCCCGGCCCACGGGGTCACGCAGGGTCCCAGGCCCCAGGCTGCCTGGGCCGCCTGGCCACCTGCGTGGTGTGGTCTGGCCGTGGGCTGCACTGGCCAGCGTCTAGCCTGGCGGGTGCCAGGTTTCCACGTTGGCGAGCCTCTCTCCACTCCTAGACAGCCTCGGACGGGAGCCCTCCCAGCTGGGAGTGTGGCGGCTGAGGCGCAGCGGGGAAGCCGCGTGTCCAGCGCTGTGTGAGTGTCCAGCGCAGAGCTGGGCCTGGAAGCCAGGGCCGAGGCCCGTAGCCTCCGCATGGATGGCACCAAGACGAAGAGCGGGGCTCCCAGAGGACCCCTGCTTCTCCTCGTGCGCCCCGTCTCTGCCGGTAGCTGCTCGCGTCCACGGATCTCGCTGGGTTTACGGGAGGCGAGGCGAAGGCAGGGCATTTGCTGGGCTCCTGCTTCCTGGTGACAGCTCTGGGCGTGGCCTGGCTGTGGTGGCTTTCTGGGTCCGTGGTTCTCTCGGCTGGTGGCTCCAACCTCCCCAGGGAGTGCCGCAGCCTCTGAGGAGCCCCTGACCTGCTCCAGGCAGCGGGGCTGGGGGGGCAGAGATCTGCCCCCAGGGGACATGTGACAGTGTCTCAGCTCAGGCTGGGTGCTACTGGCATCTGATGAGCGGAGCCCCGGGTGTGGTTCCGCACCCTGCTGGCCACAGGGACAGCCTCCCACAAGAATGACCTGGCCACGGCGTCAGGGCTGAGCTGAGGAGCCCGCTCCCTGGGCCAGCCCCCGTGACTGCGGCTTTGCTTTGGGTGTGCTGACTCCTGGCCTTGGTCCGTTTGCGTCACTATAAGGAACTGCCCGAGTCCAGCTACTTTATAAATAAGAAACCTTCTCTCACAGTCACGGCACAGGCAGCTTCGGTGTCTGCTGAGGCCTGGCGTTGGCTTCCAAAGTGGCATCTCGCGTGGCCTCCTCTGCAGGCGCGAGTGAGGGGTGCTCCCAGGAGGGAGAGGGGACGGGAGGGACAGACTCGCACCCTCGAGCCCTTTCATAAGCACCATGCTCATCCCGAGGGCCTTTGGTCACCTCCTGTCACGCTGCTGGTTGGGCCTGCGTGTGGACCCGGGGACACTGCAGGCCGCGGCACGGCCCCTGTGGCTCAGGCCCTCTGCCCCCCCAGCCCTTCCATCACGTGGAGTGGGGTGGTCTCTGGTGGGGACCTGGGGCGAGACCCTGCTTGCTCCCTCCTCTCCCTGTCGCTCCCCCCCCCCCCCAGGACCCCACCAAGGACCCCACCAGGGACCCCACCAGGAACCCCACCAGGGACCCCACCCGGGACCCCACCAAGGACCCCACCAGGGACCCCACCAGGGACCCCACCAAGGACCCAACCAGGGACCCCACCCAGGACCCCACCAGGGACCCCACCCGGGACCCCACCAAGGACCCCCCCACCCGGGATCCCACCAAGGACCCCACCAAGGACCCCACCAGGGACCCCACCAAGGACCCCACCAAGGACCCCACCCAGGACCCCACCAAGGACCCCACCCAGGACCCCACCCAGGACCCCGTCAAGGACCCCACCCGGGACCCCACCCGGGACCCCACCCGGAACCCCACCAGGGACCCCACCCGGGACCCCACCCGGGACCCCACCAGGGACCCCACCCGGGACCCCACCAGGGACCCCACCAGGGACCCCACCAGGGACCCCACCAAGGACCCCACCAAGGACCCCACCCGGGACCCCACCAAGGACCCCACCCAGGACCCCACCCCAGGACCCCGTCCAGGACCCCACCAGGGACCCCACCCGGGACCCCACCCGGAACCCCACCAGGGACCCCACCCGGGACCCCACCCGGAACCCCACCAGGGACCCCACCCGGGACCCCACCCGGGACCCCACCAGGGACCCCACCCGGGACCCCACCAAGGACCCCACCAAGGACCCCACCAGGGACCCCACCAAGGACCCCACCCAGGACCCCACCCAGGACCCCGTCAAGGACCCCACCAGGGACCCCACCCGGGACCCCACCCGGGACCCCACCCGGACCCCACCCGGAACCCCACCAGGGACCCCACCCGGGACCCCACCCGGGACCCCACCAGGGACCCCACCCGGGACCCCACCCGGGACCCCACCAAGGGACCCCACCCGGGACCCCACCAGGGACCCCACCAAGGACCCCAGGACCCCACCAGGGACCCCACCAAGGACCCCACCAAGGACCCCACCCAGGACCCCAAGGACCCCACCCAGGACCCCACCCAGGACCCCGTCAAGGACCCCACCAGGGACCCCACCCGGGACCCCACCCGGGACCCCACCAGGGACCCCACCCGGGACCCCACCAGGGACCCCACCAAGGGACCCCACCAAGGACCCCACCAGGGACCCCACCAAGGACCCCACCAAGGACCCCACCCAGGACCCCACCAAGGACCCCACCCAGGACCCCACCCAGGACCCCGTCAAGGACCCCACCAGGGACCCCACCCGGGACCCCACCCGGGACCCCACCAGGGACCCCACCCGGGACCCCACCCGGGACCCCACCAGGGGACCCCACCAGGGACCCCACCAGGGACCCCACCAAGGACCCCACCAAGGACCCCACCCGGGATCCCACCAAGGACCCCACCAAGGACCCCACCAAGGACCCCACCCAGGACCCACCAAGGACCCCACCCAGGACCCCACCCAGGACCCCGTCAAGGACCCCACCCGGGACCCCACCCGGGACCCCACCAGGGACCCCACCCGGGACCCCACCAGGGACCCCACCCGGGACTCCCACCAGGACCCCACCCAGGACCCCACCAAGGACCCCACCAGGGACCCCATCCGGGACCCCACCCGGGACCCCACCAGGGACCCCACCCGGGACTCCACCAGGACCCCACCCAGGACCCCACCAAGGACCCCACCAGGGACCCCACCAGGGACCCCACCAGGACCCCACCAGGGACCCCACCCAGGACCCCACCAAGGACCCCGTCAAGGACCCCACCAGGAACCCCACCCGGGACCCCACCCGGGACCCCACCAGGGACCCCACCCGGGACCCCACCCGGGACCCCACCAGGGACCCCACCCGGGACCCCACCAGGGACCCCACCAAGGACCCCACCAAGGACCCCACCCGGGATCCCACCAAGGACCCCACCAAGGACCCCACCAAGGACCCCACCCAGGACCCCACCAAGGACCCCACCCAGGACCCCACCAAGGACCCCACCAGGACCCCACCCAGGACCCCGTCAAGGACCCCACCCAGGACCCCACCACCCCACCAGGACCCCACCGGGGACCCCACCCGGACCCCACCAGGGACCCCACCAGGGACCCCACCAGGACCCCACCCTGGGACCCCACCCGGGGACCCCACCCGACCCCACCAGGGACCCCACCAGGGACCCCAGGGACCCCACCAGGGACCCCACCCGGGACCCCACCACCCCACCAGGGACCCCACCCGGGACCCCACCCGGGACCCCACCAGGGACCCCACCAGGGACCCCACCAGGGACCCCACCAGGGACCCCCACCCAGGACCCCACCAGGGACCCCACCAGGACCCCACCAGGACCCCACCAGGACCCCACCCAGGACCCCACCCCAGGACCCCCCCCCCCACCCAGGGACCCCACCCAGGACCCCACCCAGGACCCCACCCAGGACCCCACCAAGGACCCCCCCACCCGGGACCCCACCCGGGATCCCACCCAGGACCCCACCCGGGACCCCACCAGGACCCCACCCGGGACCCCACCAGGGACCCCACCCGGGACCCCACCCGGGACCCCACCCGGGACCCCACCCGGGACTCCCACCAGGACCCCACCAGGGACCCCACCCGGGACCCCACCAGGACCCCACCCGGGACCCCCACCAGGGACCCCACCAAGGACCCCACCCGGGACCCCACCCGGGACCCCACCAGGGACCCCACCCGGGACCCCACCCGGGACCCCACCCGGGACCCCACCCGGGACCCCACTCGGGACCCCACCCGGGACCCCACCAGGGACCCCACCCGGGACCCCACCAGGGACCCCACCAAGGACCCCACCCAGGACCCCACCCAGGACCCCACCCAGGACCCCACCGCTCACCAGACCTGCCGTCCCACTCCGGTCGGGCGCGAGCAGGGCCCACGCCAGGTGCCTTCAACAGGAGGGGCTGGGCGTGGGCAGGCAGCCGGGCCATGGCCGCTCTCCGGCTCGAGACGGCAGGTGGGGTGGAAAGTGGCCCTGCAGGGGCGGGAGGGTCGGCAGGGCCGGAGCGTGGAGGAGGCTCTGCACGGCCGGCACGTGCCAGGCAGGGGTCCCCGGCCCTGCCCAGTCTCCTGCCAGCACCTCCGAGTGGGCAGAACTCACTAGAGGGCGGGTGTCCCGGGACCTGGGGTCGGGGTCCCCGGAGCAAGTGGAGCTGAGCGGGGGGCGTGCCGGAGACCGGCTCAGCCTGGCTGGCCTCCCCTGGCCGGGGAAGTGGACGGGCTTGTGCAGAGGCCCCAGCCCCCGGGCTTGCCAGGAGGGGCTTTCGCGGAGAGCTGCCTGGGGAAAGGCCCCTGAGGACCCCGCAGGGGGACCGGGACGGGAGTCTTTCCTCTGCGTCCAGGAAGGGCCTGGAGGACCGGGCGCAGAATGGGGCTGCTCATCCTGCTGATTCCGGCGTCCCCTGGAGCTCTGCACCCGTCTCCACGGGCGCAGGGAATCGGGAACCAGTGTCTTCACCCAGATTCCCCGGTGACGCTCACTGCCGCGGGCCGCTGCCAAAGGACCCTGCTCGTGCTGGCCCCGGCACGTTCCCTCATCGTCCGAAGCCACGGTTAGAACTCGCTCTTGGCCACTCTGCTTTCAAACAGGTCCCTCAACTGTGGGCGATGTCCCCTGGGTATGCTGAACTGATAGATCAGATTCTCGTGCAGAGGAGGGGGGTCGGCTTCGTGTCCCCTTCCCCTCGCCGAGCGTGGGGGGGGGGCAGGCGCACGGTGTCCCGGCATCCCGGAGGGGTCTATTTTCAGCTGCTGATAACACAACACCTGAGGCTAGGCAAGTTATAAAGCAAAGAGGTTTCTTTTGGCTCTTGGTTCTGGAAGTCCAAGGTCCAGGGGATGCGTCTGGTGGGGGCGTCTTGGTGAGGCCCCGCAGGGTGAGAGAGGGCGTCCCTTCCAGGATGGAGGGAAACGCGGACCTGGAGCTGCCCGCGGGCCGGGGTCCTTCCCCAGTGTCCCTGAGCCCCAGCACAGAGCACCGCTTTTCCTGGAGCCAAATGGGTGTCTGACGTGTTGGCCGGGTCATTTCAGCTGGTCACGGCAGCTCCGCGAGGCAGGGTCACTCGACGACAGAGACCGAGAGTGTCAAAGCTGTCCGTCGGAAGTCACGGAGCTGGCCGGGTCCAGCCCACAGGATATGAAGCACACTCCACACGACGGCCCCGAAGAAGTCCCCTCTCCGGCTGCTCCTGGGGGAACCGTGAGTCGGCTTGCTACCCAAGCGCTCTGCGGATTCTACTCTGGCTCTGCCCGTGAGACTCCGGAGCTAGTAAGAAAAAGCAGTCTCTGGAAATGGTCCTGGGGCACCCAGCCAAGGGAGAGTTGTTATTAAAGAAAATCTGCTAATGTCCAGTAGGAAAAGTGAGAGTCTCTGACACTCGAACCAAGTGTCCTCCCTGCTCCCAGGGAGGGGACACTGCGGCTCAGTGTTTCCCATCAGAGGCAGCTGCCTCCTCTGAGCCTAGGTTTCAGGCAAATGAGGCTGAGGGTGGAGGCTGCCTCCTTCCACCCATCCCCCAGGCAGCCCCCAGTGGCTTTGCCTTGGACACAGGGTCACTGAAGGCACTGGGGCTCCGAAAGGGGCAGGGGTCCTGTAACTGAGATGGGAGACAGGCGTCCTGGGAATGTTACCCCTCACCCCATCACACAGTCACTGCTAAAGTAGAAAAGCCACCCAGATAATGTGCCACTGTCCCTGCCTCGGCACAGGGTCTTGGCTCAGAGACGGAGCCCGGGGACACAGGTCAGGGGTCCACGCTGAATGTCTCTGCAAAAGCACTCTGACTGCAGTCACAGTGGCACAGAGAAGATCAGGAGCCTCGAAAGACCGGTGGAGGCTTTGGCTGATCGAGTCCCTGGAGACAGAGGCCAACGTGAAGGCCAGCCAGCTGCCTTTCCTCTCCTTCCAGTCCTGGGTGTGAACCCAGGACGCTCTGCGCTGAGCTGCACCCCAGCCCGTTTTGTTTCATTTTGACACAGGATCTCGCTACGAAGTCCAGGCAGGCCTCCGACGGGGCGTCTTCCTGCCTTGGCCTCCAGAGTCGCTGGATCATAGGCGTGCACCCCGGCTCCGGCTGACCAGCCAGCCTCCCAGAAAGAAACGAAGGGAAAACGGGCAAGAGCTGTCCACACTCCATGGTGGGAAAGAGCGATCAGGGCGTCACGGCGGACCACGGTGCAGGGAGAGGAAGGCCCTGGAGTCTGGGAGGGCCTTGGTGGGCTGAGTCTGTGGGCTTGACCCCGGCTGTCATCCTTGAGGGGCAGCCTCAGAAGTGTCATGCCACGTGGCACCACAGACGTCATTAAGGCAGCCCAGCCAGCTGCTCCCCAAGCCAACAGAGCACAGCTGTGAGTCACGACTTCACCACCCCTGGGGGGCCGGCCAGCCCCCCGAGCTGCTGCTGTACTTCTCATCCAACAGGTCCAGAGTCCAAGAAAACATTTAAGACATGCGAAGAAACAGAAAGTGTGGCCCACAATTTGGGGTGGGGGATGGCATCGAAAGCTGCCTGTGTGAGGGACCAGGAATAGATTTTAATAGACTTACAGTGAGACATGATTCAAATGTTCAAAGAATTGATAGGAAGCACGATTACAGAATAAGAGGATGTCCGATGAACAATGTGATGTCACAGAGAGACATCGATAAAAGTGGAGATGGTAGGAAAGGAAACAATTAAACTTCTGAATTTGAAAACTGTGACTGAAATGAAAAGTTCACTAGAGGGCTGAGAGTGCATTGAATCACCAGAAGAAACGATGTGTGAACTTGAAGGTAGATTTGTAGCAATTACGCAATCTAAGAATACAAAAAAGAATGAGGGAGACAGACAGCCTCTGATCAAAGAGAAGTGTGGGACCCTGTTAAGTCACCAACACACACACTGAGTGGCTCGAAAGAAGAAAGAGAGAAAGGAGAGAAAAAAAATTCAAATAGTGGGTGAAGCTTCCCAAATGTGAAGAAAACCTTGATTCACACATTCAAGAAGTTCAATAAACTTCAAATAGCATAAACACAGAGAGATCCACAAACAGACGCATCGTAGTAAAAATGCAAAAAGCCAGACAAAGAAAGTCTTGAAGGCCGTCAAAGTGATTTATCATACAAGGGAACCCCAGTAAGACGAACACCAGACTGCTCACCAGAGACAGTGGCACCCGCAGGCAGTGGGACAAATTACTAAAAAAAAAAAAAAAAAAAAAAAAAAAAAAAAATCAAGAATCCTTTCTCCATCGCAGCTGATTTTCAAAAGTAAAGACAGACTAACAACATTTCTAAATACACAAACATTTATTACATTTGTCACTAGCAGACTTATTGATAAGAGTTTTACCAAAGGAGATTTATCTGATGAAACCTTGTAATTAACCCCAGAACACAAGTTGAAGCCACATGGGGTGGGGGTGGGGTGGTGCTAGCAATTGTGATTAAAAAAAAAAAAAAGACGGTCTAATCACACAGTACCACTTTTTTTTTTCTTACCTGATTTGAAAAGCAGTTGTATACAATTACATACACGTATATAAATCATTGGGTCTATAACACATGGGGTATGTTTGCCAATAACAGCAAAAAGAGGCAGATTGAAGCAAAGTCACGTTCCAGGAAGCCTGTGACCCTAGAGGGCCGCTCAAATCCACAGAGACAAACAGAGGGAACCAAAAATAATAAAAGGAAAGTTAATATAACCCAGCTATAAATACATCCATGTTCTCCTTTCTTACCTTCTTTAAGGGAAATAAAATCATAAAACGTCATAACACTGCAATGGTGGGTTAGCTACATTTATGGATATAGCATGTATGAAAATAATAAAAAGGGAATAGAGATATATGAGTTATATTTCTATATCTCACGGGAATGAAGTCACTATGAATCTGAAGTAGATTCTAATAAGTTTAGATGTGTTCAGTGAGCCCTAGAGCAATGACTGAGGAAATGACTCAAAAATAGAGTGAAAAAATTCACTGAAGAAATGAAAGTGCTTCCTACAGGTGTTAGGAGATTTGTGGAAAGGGATGCTAATACAGGAAGGATTTGGGCCAGACTGCAGGGTGGGCTGTAGGGAGGGAGGCGGTGGCTCTGGATAAGCTGGCATGGGGTCCTCAGACAGGATTCTTTATGCAGAGAACCTGGGCTCCACTTTCATGGTCCTTCACCTGATTGTTCCAGGCCCACCAAGGTCAAGGTTAGGAATGTTCTTTCTCCTTCAGGTGCACTGATCATAGAGATTAATCATAGCTACCTTCACAGCCATACCTGCACCTGTGTTTGACTGTGGAGAACCGGGGCCTGGCCAGGCTGGCACACAGTTGACTGTCATGCTGCCTAAACCTACCACTTGAGTCTACGTTTTTGTGTCAGGGCAGCTTTTTGACACCCTCCTCCCTGTGAGCCGCCTTCTGCGCCACCTGCTCAGTGTGGGGGCTCCAGCCTGTAGGGCAGAGCTCGCTTAGAACTCCAGCAGGTCCCGGGAGGGCGCACGCTCTGGGTGCTCCCCCAGATCACCGTGGCTGGGGGACCGTCGGCGCCGTCCTGGTGGGGGAGTTCCACACGTTGTTCTGGCTGCCGCAGCCTGACCCGCAAGCCAGCGCTCTCCCTCATCACCTGTGCCGAGCGTCCCAGGGCCCCGATGACTCTGCCCCCACCCGGCAGCGTCACCGCTGTCTCAAGAAGGGATTCACGGGAGGTCCCCGAGCTGACGTCCGCCCCCGAGCCCCCGAGCCTGGTGTTGAATATTTCCACTACAAAGCCTGACGCGGGACAGAAAACAGCAGCTGAGCATTGCCGTGTGGTTTTAGACCCTGTAAGGCTCTTTACTTTCTCTTTTGGAGTGAACTGATGGATACTGCTCTAGACCCTCACAGGAGAACTTCCCATCGTTTACGGTCATCGAAAGCAGAAGAGCCCTGGGAGGGGGCGCCGTCTGTCCCTTCCAAGATGTTGTGGTGTCTATTGGGAAGAGGCTGCAGGGGTCTCGAGACCCTGAGAAGGGCTCGCAGGACAGCGGTCAGCAGGGCACTGGGTGTCCACCTGCGGTGACAGCGGCCAGCGGGGCGCTGGGTGTCCATCTGCGGTGACAGCGGCCAGCGGGGCACCGGGTGTCCACCTGTAGTGACAGCGCCGGGGTGCTAGGTGTCCACCTGCAGTGACAGAGGCCAGCGGGGCACCGGGGTGTGTGACAGAGAGCCAGCGGGGCACCCCACCTGCAGTGACAGCGGCCAGCGGGGCACCGGGTGTCCACCTGCGGTGACAGTGGCCAGCGGGGCACCGGGTGTCCACCTGTGGTGACAGCGGCCAGCGGGGGCACTGGGTGTCCACCTGCGGTGACAGTGGCCAGCGGGGCGCCGGGTGTCCATCTGCGGTGACAGTGGCCAGCGGGGCGCCGGGTGTCCATCTGCGGTGACAGCGGCCAGCGGGGCACTGGGTGTCCATCTGCAGTGACAGTGGCCAGCGGGGCACTGGGTGTCCACCTTCAGTGACAGCGCCCGGGCGCCGGCTCCCGGCACGAGCGAGCCCTTGGCGTGATGAGCCTCGGGAAGAAGCTGCCTGTGTCCCAGCGTCAAGATGAGGGGCTGGGGGCCTGGACGGCTGGGCTGGGGAGCCGTTTCACAGACCTCAGTGGCCAAGCTGGGCTCTGTCCCTGTCCCTGTCAGATCCCCAAGTTCATTCACGGGATCACCGCACCACGCGGGCACCTGCGTCTGGCCAGCTGCTGACGCCACCCGGCAGAGCCCCTGCGACACCCCTCCGGTCCCCAGAGCTGATCCTGGCGGGATGCGGGTGGCCCAGGGCCGGCTCCTGCGGGGTCCACGCCCTCCCCTCGGCCCGGGGGAAGGGGGGCAGGTCTGGAGGGAGGAGGGGAGGGCGCGTCCCTGTTCCCACCAGAAGGACCTTTGGCTCTCTCCCGTCACTGGCCCCGTGTCCTCCAAGGGAAGTCAACTTGGTGACATGGGGACCGTGTCACTGAACATGTGGACTCGCTCCCGGACGTTTAGTCAAATGATTAATTTTCTTCATATTCCCTTAAAAACGAGCCCATTTAAAAGAGTACTTTTTTTTCCTTGAAAGCATTGCTCATTATGCTATCGTTTTTTAAGTAATTAAATCAGAATAAATGGCTCTGTGAAGCTACTTTAATGTAACATCTAATTATATCTGACCTAGACTGTGAACTATAATCATTAAGTACATGAACTGTGTAATGTTCCGCACAGTCCTTGATAATTTATATCGCAGGATTCGGCTGCACGGAGCTGCGCGGATCCTCCAAGACACCTGTTACCTGCCCAGGACCGTGGAGGTGGCCTGTCCCGCGGCCATGTCCCGATTCAGCACCCCTCCCGGGCCAGGGCTCGCGCGGGCCTCGTGTGCAGGCACTGACAGCAACTGGCAGCTCTTGTGATCGTAGATAGAGATAGCTGAGGCCCGAGCCCCGTCGCCCAGCGGGGCGCGCCGTGGTGGTGGTGTTGGACGCCGTTGACTATCCCGACCAGGAGCCCAGAGCCATTCATAGGGGTGGGCAGCGCCTCCGCACCTGGGGCGGCCGAGACGCGCGCCGGGTGGGGGGACCCTGGCTCCCTGGCCAGGCCTGCACCCGTGGGCTGGGGACGCAGCTCAGGGGGTGCCCAGGGCCTCCGCAGCTGCCCCGGCTCCTCTGTCCCTGCAAGGCCCCTCCCTGTCCGCGGCGGCCTTTGCATTTGGAAGCCTCCCGCGTGGCCCTGGGAATGCGTCCTTGGCTGGGGGTCAAGGGAAGACCTCTCCACAGCCAGGAGGGAGGCTGCAACCACATCTGGGAAGACGTGGCCGCGTGACAGTTTTTGTTTTTTTAATTTGTAAGCAGGGGATTTACAAAAAAAAAAAAAAAGTCCGCGAGTCCGTGGTTGTTACTAAAATTAGTTTCCAGTTTGGACCTTTTCCCTTCTTCTTCTTGCGCATACGTCATCTTTATTGGGGTGCCGTGATCGCCAGGTTTCTCTTCTGAAATATGTAAACATGTCCTGCTTCGTTTCCGTCCTGGCTTCTTAGGGGAGTGGAAGAGACGATGATCTTGGTTTCTGAAGTGGGGGACAAAGCCAGCCAGCGTTTTCTGCAAGTCTGAAAATTCTGAAAACAGGCAGCCATTCTGTGGCCTTTGTTTCTGGTACCGGGTGGAACCCGGGGCGCTGAGCCACACCCTCAGCCCTTTTAGTTCTTATTGTGAGACAGGGTCGTGCTATGTTGCTGAGGCTGGCCTTGAACTCGCGGTCCTCTTGCCTCAGCCTCCCGAGTCACTGGGATGACAGGCGTGGGCCACCACACCTGGGGGAGGTGTGCTTAGTTCTGGGGTGCTGAGAATGTTCTGGAAGCTGGTGGTGGACATGGCTGCAGGACCTGGGAATATACTAAGACACACGGACTCTTACACCATACGTGGGCGGATTTGGTGACATTAGAATCACATCTCAATAAAAAAGTCTACCAAGCAGTGAGGAGAGACGAGGAAGGAAAGCCAGGCCGAGGGCCGGAGGGGGACGGGAGGCGCCCCGGAGCCCGCGTGCTGGAGCTGGGCAGACGCGCCCCGGCCCCCCCGCCCACCTTCCCCAGCTCCTGCTGCGGGGCTCTGTGTGATGGCCAAGGTTCCTGGACTTGCCTGTAGGAGCAGGAGCAAGGGGACGGCTCCCGGGGACGGCGGGTCGCAGTGGGACGTCTGCTCGAGACACACGCACACACACACACACACACACACACACGCACACACACACGCACACACGTCAGAGCCCCGACTCCAGACACTCACAGCAGCGGGGCCCTGGGCGTCTCCCGTCTGTCCTTACGGGGCGGCTGTCTTGACACAGTCAAGGTTGACGGCGGGCAGGGGCTGTGTGGGGACGCGAGGGACAGGAGGAAGCGCCCGTGGCACGGCAGTACTGTCCTGTGGCCACCAGGGCTCCGAGTGCGGGGCCTCGTGGGGGTGGTCTTTTCCTCCCTCCCCTTCAGCGGCTCACAGCGAGTGGGGAGGGGGCAGGATCTCACCAGCAAGGGTGATGGAGAGGGAGGGGCTGAGGCAGCGGGAAAGACGGAGGGAGGGGCCCTCCCTGGGGTGGGCAGCGAGGAGGTGGGCGGGGATGGCAGGTCCCCATGCGGTGCCTCCGCTGGGTGTGATCGTGGTGGGGAGGGGCTTCTGAGCTGCCCCGGCAGGCAGGAACACCAGGGAGGCCTGTGGCCCTAGAGTGGGTGGTGGAGGCGAGGAGGCTGGGCTCACGGGGGTGAGGCCGTCTGAGAAGTGAGAGGCCGGGTTATTGGGGGGATCGTGTGTGGGTGCTGAGTGCGCCGAGGGCGGCAGCCGGCGTCCTGGTGTGCAGAGGAATGGAGGAGAGAGAATGAGCTGAGACCTGGGGGCTCGCTCCCCAGCGAGCGGGGATGGAGCTGGCCACACCAGGGCAGCAGGCCTGAGTGCAGCTGACCACAGTGACCGTCAAGGACACGTGCTGAGATCCGCATGCCACCGCCCCCAAACTCATATCATAGTTAAATAGCCGCGGTGATGAGGGCCTTCGAGAGCGGGTCAGATGTGGGGCTTTGCCTCATGGATGGGTGAGCACTGTCTTGCTATAAGCCCTCCCACCTGCTCTCTCTCCGATGCAACGCAGGGGAAGACCCCCTCCAGACGCCAGAACCCTGATCTTGCACTTCTCAGCCTCCAGAACTGAGAACTCAATTTTTTTTCCTTTGTAAGTTATCTGGTTTGTGGCACTCTGTCATAGTAACAGCAAATGGACTAAGAGAAGAAGTCTGTGAACTTTCTGTAAAGGGTCAGAAAAGGAACTATTTTATGCTTTGCCGGTGATGTGCATGGTAGGCAGAATCATGTCCCCCAAAATGGCCACTCCTCATCCCCCAAACCTGTGATTATGGTGTGTTACAGGGCAAAGGGAATTAAGGTAGCAGATGAAGCTACCTTCAGGTTGCTGATCTGCTGATGTTAGCATAGGGGCTTGTCCTGGATTATCGGGCAGGTGCCAGGCTGTCGTAAAGGTCCTTAAACACGAGAGAGGGTGGCCGTGGGCGAGGGAGGAGAGGGGGGAAGCCTCGGCTGCCCACCGCTGGCTGAAAGGTAGAAGCAGGCTGTGAGCCCAGGGATGGGGCTGGCCCACAGAAAAGGAAGGCGGTCCCCGCAACACCTGGCTCTCGACCCAGGAGGCCCGCCTTGGCCGGACCAGCTCCCCGCGGTGCGACGACGGGCTTGGCTTTTAAGCCACTAAGCTCTCACAGGAGGCGGAGACCCGCAGATTCTGTTGGAACTTGGGGTGCGGGTGAACACAGGGTGGTCGGCTTCCCAGCTCACCCATCGTTAGCCAAGATGTTGTAAGTGGCAAAAGCACCTGGCACATCCGACTTGCGGGACGCCCTCGCTGGCCGCGCGGGTCCCCGGCAGTGTCACTGTTCCTCCGGTGAGCTGGGGGCTGCTGGGAGCCGCGCTTGCTGCTGCTACCCAGCCTTGGGGAGGGGACAGAGAGAGGAGGGGTTGCTTTGCATATCGCTGGTCCCAGAGACCCAAAGTCAATACGACGTCTCCCTAGTGTGTGTGTGTGTGTGTGTGGCTTTGCCACCGTCACAGAGGTGAGCGGCGTAAGTCACCCTGTTGGACCCAGGGCTGTCGCACCCACCTCGGCTCCGGCTGCAGGAAGGCCAGCACAGGAGGCGTGCACTGGAGGCGTGGCTGTGTGCCAATAAAACTTTATTTACAACAGCAAGCCGTGGGCCAGCCTGGCCCTGCTCACAGAGCCCTGGAGCGGGGACCTCCACAACACAGCACGAGGTCTGGGCATTCTACAGACAGAGCGGGCTCTGTCCCCAAGGCCCTGATAAGAGGGAGAAGAAAGGTGCTGGGGCTGCTTGTTCTCGTGTGTGTAATTGCACACACAGCTAGGTCCAGATGCACGCGCGCACACACACACTCACACACGCACGGGGGCCTGGGCAAGCACGGAGGTTTGTGAACGTCACACGAGGAAGGCGTCTGTCGGAGCCCGGGGGTCCGAGCTGGGGGGCGCTGCCCGTAGCTTACCTACTCCTGTTCCGTTTGATTGTGCGTTTTCCTTCTGTTCAACAAAGTCCACAAAACCCTTAACGAAGCCTGTGTTCAAAATCAGCGTGAGTGTTGTGTCCCTCGTCAGCCCTCGCTGAACTTGGTGGCAGTGCAGAAAGCTTCCTGCCGAAGCTTGGCAGGGGCCCTGCACGTCTGCCTGCCGTCCCCACAGCTGAGTGCCCAGGTGCGGTGCCCAGGGCCACGGGCACCCGGAGCCCTCTGCCCCAGCCCCAGGGCACCCGGGAGGGCCGCGACCGGGACACGGCCGCAGAGGCGGCTCTGTTGCTCCCAGCTGCACCTCAGTGGCACCACCCGGCAGCCCCGGTCCTGCTCTTTGTGACGATTTGCCTTGTTTTAGTGCTGTGCACTTACGGGGCTCAGGCTCCACCCCGCGTCAGAGTCCTGGGAGGGACACACCACAGTGTTCCCCGGAGTCCACAGGGCGGCCTGGCCGTGGGCAGGGATGGCCGACCTCCTGTAGGGGCCAAGACCGGTGCCCAGAGCCAGGCTGGCCCCAGACCGAAGCCTAGGACCCTGGACAGTGTCGTGGTGGGTTCTTCAGTGTCCTTCCCTGGGGCCAGTCACCTCCTGCACGGAGGTGACCTCCAGGGTGGAGCTGAGGTGGCGGCTCGGTAGGGCCCTGACGGGGCTGGGGTGCCAGGTGCCGTCGGCTGCCCGGGAGGGGGCTGGGCCCGAGCAGTCAGCTCAGGCCTCTCCTCCCTCAGGCCGCTCCCAGCCTCAGACAGGCTCGTGTCTTCTAGTTTCAATGGCTGAGTTCTCTCCACAGCTACTTAAAGAACACAAACTCCGCCGCCACCAGATTTCTGCGAACGCCTGTCTTCTGTGTAATTTTTTTTGTCAGGCTAGCAGGACTGCGGCTGCCGGGGCTACTTCAGCGGGTGAATTATTCTCTCCTCCACTTCTGCAAAAAATTACACTCTTTGATGTGAAAATTACATGCACTTAGAGATATGCTAATACGGAAACGAGGGGAGGCGCGGGGGCAGGGAGCGGCGGAGGCGGGCCGGGCGCCTGCACCTGCACCCGCGGGTCCTGCAGGGGAGAGGGTGCCCGCTCTCCTCAGCCCAGAGTGGCTTCCAGTTTCAAAAGCCATTGATTTCCTGAAATCGGATGGCGGCGATTCTAATGCTAAATGTGACCATTTTTAGACGCAGAGCGGCTGGGGGGGCCGAGGGGAGATGACAGGGTGGCGGGGCGGGCGGCGGGCTCACGGGCTGGGACTGGCTCTTCCTGGAAGACCCGGGCTGCGTGCGTGGCAGAGAAGGAAACAGATGCCCGTCCAGGCTCTCACGGTTCCCAGGACCTAGGAGGGTGACAGGGAACGTCTGTCACCACTCTTTCCAGGTACGCACCACGCAGCCCCCGTGGGCGCCTGAGGCGGGGGTCTGGGCCTGCATGGGACGAGATGACCCAGGACTCCGTCACCCTTGGCTGCTCCCTGCCGCTGTCTGGGCGCTGGGGACATGCACAGGCCTGGGCGCAGGCTAAGCCCCCCGGGGGACCTCGGGGGCCAGGCCCAGGCGTGCACAGAGGCCTGCTCTGGCTGCTGCCGGCAGAGGTCAGGGGCCATTCAGGGGACACGCGGGAGCCTCCTGGGAGTGGGACTCGGAAGGCCTTGGCACGGTGGCAAAAGGGGCTAGAAGCAGAGAGGGCTCAGCCCGAGTGTGCCCGCCCTGGGTGGCTGAGGGGCAGGCTCTGCTTTTGAGTTGACATCATTTCGGACCTAGGAAAAGTCACAAGGAGAACACGCAGACCCTCCTGCCCTCCCCCCACGCCCGCGAGGGCTCTTGTCCCGGCTGTGCGAGCTCCGGCCTCTGCAGCCTGGTCCGGCCCGTCTTTCTGTGGGCCACGGTGGCGCGCTGGGCTGGGGCTTGTGGGCGGCGTCTCCCGTCTGACAACAGCCCCATTCAACCAGCCGCAGCAGGCGGCCTGGCAAGGCGTTCCCACTGGATGTTCAGAAATGTGTCACATGTCGCAGTCGACTTTTAACTGGGGCCGTTTGGAGCGGGATTCAGTTCTGCTTGAAGGCTGCGGCGTCTAAGGGACCCCGGACTCCGCCACATTCGTGGCCGTGGACCGTGGATCCCCGTGAGAGTCTACTTGCTTCTCGTGGGGACAGCAACTCTCGCTGTCATTTCTGCTCTCGAAATGAGTCCTGCTGAGTGACTCTGACAGATGGCAGGGTCAGGGGCCCGGACGGCTGCACACGCCGAGCTCTCCTGAGTGACGGGGGTCCCGCGTCCACCCAGGACTTCCCCAGGGCCGTGTTCTCTCAGGCAGGGGTGACCCTGCACCCGGGGGACGCGTGACGGCATCTGGGGACATTTGGGGTTGTCATGCCTGGGTCAGGGAGCCCCGGCTAGGTGGAGCCCCGGGCTGCCCAGGTGGCCCACACAGTGGTGGCGGCTTGGAGCCTCCGTGCGGGGCCTGCGGAGAGCCCTGCCCAGAGGCCGCCGGCCCCAGCGCACGCTCAGGAAAGTCAGAAAATCTGGAACATGTGGCGTCACGTGGCTCGATCTTGGGGACTTCAGTACACCCAGACACAGGACAGGCCCTGAGAGGACCTGCAGGCGAAGGTGACTAAAGTTCCCAATCAGGTGCGCCCCACCTGGACGCCCGGGTCCTCCTGTGGAACGCCGTGGCGCCCGCCCAGTGGCCCCCGAGAGGCTGGCGCGTCTGTCCCCGCGGGCTGACCTGGCTCATGGCCTCGAGGAGTGTCAGGGACGACCGGGCCGCTGCCCGGCTCCCTGCGGAAGGTTCCAGCAGCTCCGGCTGCCCCGGACTCGGCCGCTCCGTCCCGTGCGCACGCCCTCTGCAGGACCGGCCCACACGGGGTGGCCTGGGGGCACTGGTGCCGCCCCTCCCACTGCCCACCCACAGGTGAGCACCTTCAGTGGGGTGCAGGGACGTCACTGGAGAGGTCCGAGGACCCTGGGGTGTGGTCACGCCCACCAGGACACGCCCTCTGCAGACGCGAGGTCTGCGTGTCGACTCCGGAACACGTCATCAGGGCACAGACCGCAGCCAAGAGCACGAAGCACTTTGCCCTCCACACGGCGGCCAGTCTCGGTTCCGGACCTTACTCCAACGCACAGTGCGATTTGGCCAAGTTCACGCTCAGTTTTCTGCATTGCAACACCCCCACGTTCTCCCCTTCTTTCTGAATAAAAGAGACACTGTTTGGGGACAGCTGTGTAGGCAACAAGAGGACATTCTAGTGTTGCTTGTTGTCAGGGTGTGTGTGTAACTGTGGAAAGACTTCTGGGAAGGCTCTGAAGGAAGTTGATACCTAGAAGGTGCATTCTTTTGTTCTTCCCCTTCACCTACGGCTGACCTGGAATGCACGTGTGGTAGCTGGGACCCCAGCAGCCATCTTGGGGTTTAACTGGACTCTAATGGTGGAAGCTGTTCTTTTTGAGTTCAACAAAACAGAAGATAGGAACCTGTGTGTCTAAGGACATCTTGGACCTACTATGTTACCACTAAAGTATCTGCCCCTGGATTTTTCTTATTTGTACGAAAGAAAAATTTTCCAACGTGTTTAACTGTGGTTTGGGGGTCACGTAGGCCTTTTTAATTCTGGAATAGGGTTAATGCTCTTCTAAACTTTGCATTTCGTCCGTATGTGTGTGACACGGAGGTTCCCTTGCATTAGAAAACGTGGGGGGCTGTGTTCCCTGTGGGAAAGCGTGAGCTTTTCCTGGGATAGCCGTCTGCTTTCTGTGAGCACCTTCGTGTGAGCAGTCTCTCACCCCGGCGGAGGGAGCGAGTCCTTCTGCAGGTGGTGCGTGTTTATTCTGCTTATTTCCCAGGCGTTCCAAACCGGGCGGGCACTCTGGTAATTCAGCACGTGCCAAACGATGTGCGCCAAAGCCGCGGCAGGAGAGAGGGGTCGGCGCACTTTCCCGTCTGAGCCTGGACCTGGGTCCCGCAGCCTGCTGGGACCACCTGGCTGGGGCAGAGGGAGTCCCCAGGTCAGGCTGCTGCGGGGCTTCGACGACCCCACCCGGCAGGAGGAGAGAGAGGACCTGGGGTGCCCCAGCCCTCAGGGGAGGGTCTCCTGCTCCTCAGAGTGTTCTCATGCAGGGTGATCTGGGTCACAAAGTGCCTGCGGAGGGGAAGGAAGGAAGCGCGTCTGCTGAGTGATGTCCCTGTCCCATGCTCCTTGGGGTGCTGCTCTGTCCTGGCAAGGCTGCTGTGGGTGTCGGCCCACTTTTATTTCATTTTATTATTTTTAAAAATTTTTTGGTGGTACCAGGGATTGAGCTCAGGGGCACTCGACCACTGGGCCACATCCCAGCCCTTTTTTGTATCTTATTAGAGACAGGGTCTCACGGAGTTGCTAAGTGCCTCGCCATTGCTGAGGCTGGCTCTGAACTCGTGATCCTCCTGCCTCGGCCTCCCAAGTGCTGGGATGACAGGCGTGCGCCACCGCGCCCGGCCAGCTCAATTTTAACAGCGCCCTTTCTTCCTCTTTTCTTCCTCCCCCCTCCCTTATCCTCCTGAGCACTAGTGACAGTCGGATGGGGACGGCTGGTCGCTAGGCGAGGACACCTGCTCTTTCTCTGCTTCTGGCTCTGTCTCTAGGTGCCCAGTGCACAGAGGGGCAAACCAAGGCATAGACAAGGACCTCCACAGAGTCCCTGTGTCCAGGTAAATCATGTTCTGAGGTCCGGCTGGACGTGGATTTTGCAGGGGACACTGCATCCACTACCATGCCCAGGAGTTTAGCTGCGGGGCCCGTGGTCTCATGCGAAGGCCAGCCTGTGCCATGTTCAGTTTTGAGTGTGCGTGTGCGTGTGTGCGTGTGTGTCCCAGGGGAGAGATCTCCATAGAGCACCTGCTGCGTCTCGAAGCCCAGGGCCGTCCTGAGAGACAGCGCCGCGCTCTCCTCGGCGGGCAGGCGTGAGGACGGGCCCAGCCCACGGGGCTCTTGCGGGGCGTCGGGCCATCCATCAGCCTCGCTGTGTCCGGAGGCTGTTCCCCTGCATTTTTATGGCCGTAGGAGACTCCATTAAAGGCACGCTCAATCTGCGGCCTGACAGTGACGGAGCCCAGGTCCTCGCACGCGCTCTCTTGAAATTTATAGAGATCATAAAAGCCTCCTAGGAGACCCTGGGCCTCCGCGTTCGGGTTGCAAAGTGTCTCCTTTAGAAGTGGCGCCTCTGCGCCTCCCTGTCTCTGGAGGCCGCTTGGTCCTTGGCCTGTGTCTCCCAGGCCTGGCCCCTGGGCCCGGACCCCCTGTGGGATCCAGGCTGGGCGGGAGCGCCTGGGTGGGGGCGGGGGCAGGGCTCCTGGGTCTTGGCGTGGCCGGCGTCGGCATCGCAGGGAGCTCCGGCTCTGCCTCGGGAGCTCCTGCGTTGGGCACCTGCTGGGCACAGCTGGGCGGAGCCTGGGTGGCCGCCCGGGTCCGTGGGGCAGGGGCTTGGGGGGCTCCGGGGCTCCGCTCAGAGTCTGCAGGCCCCTCCCATCCTCCGCCGCCGGGCGCTCTGCCCCAGGGGGCTGGCACTCTGAGCTGGGCAGGTGGCACTCCATGCGGGACCCCAGCCGGGGCTGTTGCGAGCTCAAGTCCCCGGGGGTGTCCGTCGGGGCTGCTGCCCCAGGCCGCTTCCTCCCCCTGGCCTGCGCATCTCAGAAGGTGACCCCCGGGCGGGTCCAGGGCCCTGGGCAGCGGGCTTCCTGCTAGGTGAGCCAATCTGAAGGCACGCGGGAGGGAGGTGGGCGGGAGAGAAGCCAGGCCACCCTCGGTCCCCACCCCTGTCCGCACCTTCTCCAGCACTCCGTCCCCAGAGAGGCCCACCTGGAGAGGGCCATCAGGGAGCCCTGCCTCGGGCTCCAGCTACCCCACGTGGCTGGCTTTGTCTCTGAGACTTGAGAGGCAGCACCTTCCTAGCGCGGCCACTCCCTGGCTCGCTAGCACCCCAGGTGGCCTTCTCAGCACCCCGACACCTCTGGAGCCAACTTCCTGCGTCCCCGGCACTCCTGTGTAGAGACCTGAAATCGCTTGTTTTCGTGAGCGACGTGAGACAGAAGTCACCTGGCACTGCAACACGCGGGAAGGAGGAAGCAAGAGGAGGGCCGGTTGAGAAGAGAGCAGAGTCCCGACAGGTTTGGGCTCCTGGAAACAGCCGTGCCTGAAGCCCCGGGCTTCTCATTTCCATCAACCAACCAATCCCACCCTGTCCCTGCTTTCTTCTTGAGATGGTTGGAGTTGTATTAATCTCACTGAAGCTCAGCGTCCTGTCAGAGAGGCTGAATGTAGCGAGATGCCCATTAAGTGCTATTTTTTGTTTTATTTATTCATTCATTTATTTCAGCAGAAGGACTGAAATGTTCTTCGGAGATTTCCTGAGAGCAGATGTGTTTTGGGGAAAGTCATCGACGACTCCTTAGTTAGCCAAACGGGAAGCCACTTCCTCGCCCAGAGTTCAGGAAAGGACGGGAACGTCGTGAGCCTCTCTCGTCCTGGTGCGCGGCCGCGCAGCTCTGACCCACAAAGGCTCTGAGTGCCTGTTACGGACGCACGGGCATCGGGACTGACGCGGTCACACGCTTCAAGTGTCATTCAGCGCACACCCGGTTACTCCTTCATGACGTTTAAAACGCAAGTGAGGAGCAGCCGTGAAGACCGCAGGGACAGACACCGTCGGTGGGGACAGGCCTGGGCTGCCGTCGCGCTGGTGCTGCCACGGAGTTGCGGAGGAGCCTCAGACCCACTGCAGGGCAGGGACGCAGGTGCCTGAGGACCTCGGGGTCCGCTCACGCACGGCATGTTCTAGGAAACGTGCCCGCAGTGACCCGGGCGGGGGCACGCGCATGCCCAGGTGCTGTCCTGCTGTGGCCACGCGGGTGTGGGTGGGTCAGGCTCACGGAGACACAGTTAGGATGGTGCACATCCCCGTGGGCACAGGGCGCCCACCACCAGCCCGACTGTGAATTCCACGTGGTGTTGGAGGTGGCCTCAACCTGCAGCCCTGTTCCCGCCACCTGTCGCTGAGAGGTGGGGAGCAGCAGCACCGGCAGCCCAACGGCCTGGCCTGCGGGCCAGCACGTGGGGAGAGGGAGAGAGGAGGGACCCCGGAGCCCTGGGGGCTCTCTGCTGGCCGGCCGTTCCACCCCAGCTCCCGGGAGCTGGCTCCATGGTGGCCCGAGAGTCCAGGGGCCCGCAGGGGACCAGGAGTGCCTGGGCGTGGCTGGAGGTGGCCGGAGTGAGTCCTCATTTCCGGGGGGTGGGTGGCGTGGGATCCTGAGAGCTTGGCAGGGACAGCTGGCGAGGCCACTGATGGTGTCTGTGGTGTGGGCCAGGTGTCCCTGTGCTGGTGGCTTGGGATGCATGGGGACTGCATAGGGGAGACCAGACGGGCTTGGTGTGCTTCCCAGGGTGCCTTGTCGTGGCTCCCCAGCCCCAGCCGGACGCCAGGCGGGCCTGGACGCTTTGGCTTCAGCTCAGTGTTGGCAGGAGTCCCCGGGCAGGCCGTGACACATGGCAGGAAATCCAGCTAGCCACGGACACCAGGGTGACACTGGCCCCTGCAGGGCGCTGCTGTGGGGCACAGGGACAAGACCAGAGTGTGAAGCCCTGCTGCCCAGGAGCCAGATGACCTCAGACCCTGCAGGGGGGGTCGCAGGCCGGCCGTGGGCTCTCCTCCCAACCACGGTGTCCCTCCTGTCCCGCAGTGCACCATGCCTTGGTTATGAGTTCCCAAGTGCCACCCTGCCCAAGTGCCACCCTGCCCAAGTGCCACCCTGCCCAAGTATCACTCTGCCCTAGTATCTCCCTGCCCAAGTACCACCCTGCCCAAGTACCACCCTGCCCTAGTACCACCCTGCCCAAGTACCACTCTGCCCTAGTATCTCCCTGCCCAAGTACCACCCTGCCCAAGTACCACCCTGCCCTAGTACCACCCTGCCCAAGTACCACTCTGCCCTAGTATCTCCCTGCCCAAGTACCACCCTGCCCAAGTACCACCCTGCCCTAGTACCACCCTGCCCAAGTACCACTCTGCCCTAGTATCTCCCTGCCCAAGTACCACCCTGCCCAAGTACCACCCTGCCCTAGTACCACCCTGCCCAAGTACCACTCTGCCCTAGTATCTCCCTGCCCAAGTACCACCCTGCCCAAGTACCACCCTGCCCTAGTACCACCCTGCCCTAGTACCACCCTGCCCAAGTACCACTCTGCCCAAGTACCACCCTGCCCAAGTACCACTCTGCCCTAGTATCTCCCTGCCCAAGTACCACCCTGCCCAAGTACCACCCTGCCCAAGTACCACCCTGCCCTAGTACCACCCTGCCCAAGTACCACTCTGCCCTAGTATCTCCCTGCCCAAGTACCACCTTGCCCAAGTACCACCCTGCCCTAGTACCACCCTGCCCAAGTACCACTCTGCCCTAGTATCTCCCTGCCCAAGTACCACCCTGCCCAAGTACCACCCTGCCCTAGTACCACCCTGCCCAAGTACCACTCTGCCCAAGTACCACCCTGCCCAAGTACCACCCTGCCCAAGTACCACTCTGCCCAAGTACCACCCTGCCCAAGTACCACTCTGCCCAAGTACCACTCTGCCCAAGTACCACCCTGCCCCAGATTTACAGCTTGAAAACAGGACCCACACATCACACCATCAATTTTGAGGGCTTGTGTCCTGATGTGGCTTAGCTGGGCCCCTGGCCCAGGGTCTTGCACTGGTTAAGGTGGGGTCCTGTTGGCTGGACGGGGCAGGATCCACCTGCCAGGCACCTGCTAGTTCTTTATTTCTATTTTTTTTTGGTACCGGGGATTGAACTCAGGGGCACTCAACCACTGGGCCACCTCCCCAGCCCTTTTTTTGTATTTTATTTAGAGACAGGGTCTCCCTGAGTTGCTAAGTGCCTGGCCATTGCTGAGGCTGGCTTTGAACTCATGATCCTCCTGCCTCAGCCTCCCAAGCACTGGGATGACAGGTGTGCGCCACCGCGCCCGGCTTCCTGCTAGTTCTAATGTGGTCCTTTGGGGGCTCATGGGCTGGGAACCTAGTTCCTCTGTTGGCCCGAGGCTATGACCGATTCTGGCCAGGTGGTCCTGTCCATCAGGGAGGGAGGAGGGAGAGGGCCAGACACGCCAAGGCCTCTGCTTGGAAATGACGCCCCAGGATGTCCACCGCTCTCCTAGGTCCACACTCGGGTGGGATTGCACGGGAATGTGAGTGCCAGCATGCAGGGCCATTAGGGGTCACTGGATGGCCACCGCCCCAGGCAACAGGCAACACCATCCCCGGCTCCACTCCGACCTCTGGATAGCATGCGAGGGCCCATCCCCAGAGGGAGCCACAGAGGCTCAGAGCTGCTGCCGTCCAGCTGGGTGCTACCCGGTGCTGCTAGGCCTGGGTGGGCAGCACGCGGGAATGGCCTGCCTTCAGAGCCTGTGGACGCCCCTCGCCATGGGGGCGTGGTCTGCAGAGTCCCTTGACATGGGGGGTGTGGTCTGCAGAGTCCCTTGACGTGGGGGGTGTGGTCTGCAGAGTCCCTTGACGTGGGGGCGTGGTCTGCAGAGTCCCTTGACGTGGGGGGGCGTGGTCTGCAGAGTCCCTTGACGTGGGGGGTGTGGTCTGCAGAGTCCCTTGACGTGGGGGCGTGGTCTGCAGAGTCCCTTGACGTGGGGGCGTGGTCTGCAGAGTCCCTTGACGTGGGGGGTGTGGTCTGCAGAGTCCCTCGCCATGGGGGCGTGGTCTGCAGAGTCCCTCGACATGGGGGGTGTGGTCTGCAGAGTCCCTTGACGTGGGGGCGTGGTCTGCAGAGTCCCTTGACGTGGGGGGCGTGGCCCGCAGAGTCCCTCGCCATGGGGGGCGTGGCCCGCAGAGTCCCTCGCCGTGGGGGGTGTGGTCCGCAGAGTCCCTTGACGTGGGGGCGTGGTCTGCAGAGTCCCTTGACGTGGGGGCGTGGCCTGCAGAGTCCCTTGACATGGGGGCGTGGCCTGCAGAGTCCCTCGCCATGGGGTCACGGCCAAGAGCTAGGATTTGCCTCCACCGGGGTCCCGCTGAGCTGGATCCACTGCGTGGCTGGTGGGAGAGTGGAAGAGGGAGTGGGGGCGGTGGGCAGGTGCGGAAGGTTCCGGAAGGAGGGGAGAGCCGGGTTCTTGTCCCAGCCAGCACGCCCTGTGCACAGTCCCGTGGCGTGGTTTGTGCCCCTTTGGGAAAAGGCCCCGTGGCCGCTGCAACGAGAGGCCAGAGGCCGGGCTCCGGATTAGCAGCAGGACCCCAGCCCCGGCGGCCCCAAGGGCAGCCTGTGTCCTCGCGTGGGAGACGGGTCTCCCCAGCCTCCGGAGGTGCTGGGAGGGTGAACAAGGTCACACGCGTGTGTTATGGAGCCGCCGTGCCTGGCTGGCCCGTGGCAGGTGTGCCGTAAAGTGGGCGCTTGCTGTGCTGAGGATGGCCCGTGTTGCTTGGCATGCTGTGACGCCTCCTCGGGGACCGGCAGGGAACCAGGTGCGAGGGTCGTCAGGGGGAGGGAGGTGAGCACACCTGGCAGAGCGGTGGGCGGTCAGAGGCCCGGTTGTGGCCTCCTCTGAGGACAGCACTGCCCCGGGCCTTCCCACCAGCGGCTCCCTTGCCTCCTCCTGAAACCCCAAGGGCAGCCTGGAGGGTAAGTCCCAGGCCATCAGCCGTGAGCCGTGTCTGCACGGGAGCCGGTGGCCTGCTCCACCACGGGAGGTAACGCGGAGGCGCGTCCTGGAGGCTGAGCCTCGAGGACCGCAGAGCGCAGTCCAGGGCAGGGATGCTGGTGCTGCGGGCACCTGGCGGGCATGCCCGCCTCGGCTTCCTCACCGGGAAGACAGCGTGCACTGGCCCTCGCCTTGGCAGATGTCATCGTCCCTCCCCTGGGGACACGGTGAGCTTTCAGTGAGACTTATGGGAACGGAGGCAGAGGAGGTGCCAGGCCGGGCCTTTGTTGGGCTCCTGCGTCCTGGGGACAGCCCATGTCGTGTGAGCAGCAGGATGAGGGCGTAGTCAGGCTCGGCACCAGGTGGCATCTGAGGAACGCACGCCGGGCGATTCCGTGACCGTGGGACCCACGTGAGGCACACCCACACAGGCCCAGGGGAGCCTGGCACCCGACGGAGCCCGTGGTGCCCGCCGTGGCTGAGGTGGCGTTGCGCGGGGCAGGACCCCGATGCCATCCTGTCGCCTGTCCTGGGACAGGTAGATCAACTCCCTTCTTGGGCTGCCCGTGGCGGTGTCGCCGTCCAGCACGGGGGGGAGAAGGTGCTGTCCCGACGCCTGTGGCTCTTCGTCTGACCACCTTGTCATTAAGCTCATGAGGCTGGTGACGTGGCCCACGCAGTCAACCTCTTCCCGGGAGCAGGCTCAGATCCCGTCCCGCGTGCGCTTGAAGCCGTGTCACTTGATCATCCACGTTAGCGCTGCCTGAGTTCTTCCAGAAACCCAAGGACAAAAAGGATCCTTTTCCGCGGGCCGGAGAGACCAGCAGAAACACCACCAACGTCTCTAAATGTCGAACAAAAGCTCCGTTGTGACTGGAGGCTGTCCGGGCAATAAATAAACGTTATCCAAATCTCATAAAACCCGTAAAGGTAACTGGCAGAAATGCTGGCGCGGCCGTTCCCTCGTAAATAAATAGACGGCCGTCCTCCGCGTCCGGAGAGCCCCGTCCGGCTGATTCATGGCCAGCCGCGAGAGACACGGTCCCTCCCTGGAAGAGCTGACGCCCTCGCGCTGTCACTGTCTCCTTGCTGCTCCGAGCAGGGGAGCTCTGGGGACTGCCTCGCGGACACCCGCTCAGCAGATTGGCGGCTGCTGGGAGGGTGTGGCGTGACGCCTTCCTTGAGCGTGGTGCTGTTCTCGGAGGAAAGGTCACGCCCAGTAAAGCGAGTTCCAGAGAGCGCAGCAGCCATGGGCGGGAAGCCACCCTGCAGCCTGGGTCTGTGGCTCAGGGCCCCTCGCACCCCTGCCGGGCTTCCTGCAGGCGCCTGGACATCTGGCGTCCAACTGGGCTCCTGGGCTCTCCGGCCACCCGCTCCCCCTCTGGGGTCAGGCTGCTCCAGATGGCCCGTGGCTGGGGTTTGCTAACAGGGGTGCCCTGGCAGGGCGCCCCCGGTGGCTGGTGTGCGGTCATGTGCTGGGTGGCAAAGGTGCCTGCTGCCTCGTACCCAGACAGGAGCTCAGAGGCGGGGCGAGGTCCCCAGGCCACACCTCTGCGGCACATGCAGGAGCTAGGAGTCAGACCTCCGCCTGCCCGGCTCTGCGTGGCCTCCAGGTCTGGGTTCCCCCTCCCCCGCCACCCCACTAACTTCCAGCATCCCCGTCTCTAGGGACTGGATGCTAAGGACACGGAAAATCTGGAGGCCGAAGGAGCTGGGGAATTCTGGTTGCCTCCCTGGGAAGTTCTACCTCCTCCCCAACATGGCCCTGCCCAGGGAAGGGCCGGTCCTGCTGTCCGGGACGGAGGCAGCCGTCTTGGCTCTCTGGACAGAGCCATTTCCAGGGCGTGGTGCTGAGCCTTGCTATGCAGAACTCTGTAAGTAGCTGCTCAGTGCGGCCGCGGGGACCGCTTCCTGCGGGGAAGCTGAGGGAGCCAGGGAGGGAGGGGCAGCTGGAGAGTGGAGATCCTCCTAAAGAGACCTCAGGGACCAAATTAGTCACTTCTGAGGTCTCCTGTCGGGAGAGTGAGAGGATTTCAGCTCCTTGTCGCGGAGCCGCAGAACATGATGTGCTAGAATCTTCCTGCCGGTCCCCTGCAGAGAGAGAGATGGAAAGCTTCACGCTCCCCTTCCTAGGAGCTGGGGGGGCACAGGCCTCAGCTGCCCTTGCCTTCCTCCCGTGGGTCGGGACAGACAGTCTGACTGTCCTCAGAGACCTCTCCAGCCAGGGCACAGTGACTCCCCCGCCTGGTCTCCCCAGGGACAGGTAGTGATGTGTCCTGCCCGGCGCCAGAGCAGATGGCCTGATCCCTCGAGGCCCTGTCCTGCGCTGGTCAGCATGGTAGAGGGGCAGTGGGGGTCTGCTCCGCTCAGCCACTCGGGGACCCAGGCTCCTTGCACATCTCCGTCCCGCCATCAGCCCTCGGGCCTGGGCATCCTTCCCTGGTGTCGTCCAGACAGGGAAGAACGTGGAGTGGCCTGGGATCAGGCTCACATCCCCCAGCCAGACCTCGGGCACGAGGTCTCATTTCCAGGCAGGGGACGCTGGAGAGCAGGGTGTGGCGCTGTCCCCAGGAGGGAAAGGAGAGGGAGTTAGGTGAGCTCATGGCCTTGCCCTGTGGGAACCTCCTTCTAAAGCAGCCAGGCTCCTGCATCAGGAGCACCACCAGGGGCGACGTCGAGGGAGGGAGCACCGGCCTGGGCAGCTTTGCTTACTTGTGTTCAGGGGCACTCGACCACTGGGCCACACCCCCAGCCCTATTTTGTATTTTATCAGAGACCGGGTCTCACCGAGTTGCTACGTGCCTCGCCATGGCTGAGGCTGGCTTTGAACTCGCGATCCTCCTGCCTCCGCCTCCCAAGTGCAGGGATTGCAGGCGTGCGCCACCGCGCCCAGCTGCTTACTTAGTTTTGAACACGGCAATTTTCTATCTCCAGAATCCAGGTCAGTACTTTGCAAAACAGAGCACACGGTCTCCTGAAGACAGGAGGGGTACCAAAAGCACCTGCTCAACCCCGGATAGCAGGTAAGAGCATCAGCTTACCTGAAGGTCAAGGGAAGGGAGAGTGCCAAGTCCTGACTGTCTCGACACGTTCAGGCCCAAGTACACCCACAGGGAGCCAGAGAGCATCGGGCTCCGCAGGCGAGCTGTCTGTGCTCACAGCTGCTCTGTGCCTGGGGAGGTCCCTGTCCCTCCCTTGCGCTCAGGGCCACCTGGAGCACGTCACCTGCGAAGGCTTGTGTCTCCTTGGCTCTTGGTCACAGTACTGCACGTCGACTCGGGCGGATAAGCCGGGGTTCACCCAAGATCCCATGAGGGCGGCAGCACTTTCTAAACCAACCAGATTCCAGGGCCAAGGGCCAGCACGGGTCTGGTGACCTGGTGCTGAAGAGCAGACTAAGCAAAATCCCAGCGGCTGAAACATCCCCTTTGTCATTCTGATTCTGTGGCCGGGGCCCGGGCAGGGCTCAGCAGGGATGTTCTTCTGCTCCACGAAGCTCTGCCGGTTGCAGGGTCACGAGGAGCCCGCAGCTGGGCTCAGCCTTGGCTTCAGGATGGCCTTCCTCAAACGTCTGGTGCTTTGGTGCAGGGAGCTGGGAGACCATGGTCACCCCCATTACTCTTCCCTCAGGGGACAGCTCAGGGCTCCAAGAATGTGATCTGAGGGCTGACGCTGCAGTATTTTTAATGACATGCCCCCAAAGTCTCGGCACGTTACGTCTACCATGGTTGAGGGGTCACATGAGCCGCCCAGGGTCAAGGGGAAGGGAATGAGACTCCAACTTTAATTGGAAAAGTGACAGAATTTGCAACCATCTCATGTAAACTTAGCAGCTTGCCCAGAAGGCAGACATTACTTCTACTCCTATTTTACAGCTGAATACGCTTTATGTAGTTGGTTACTGATTTACAGTCCCACATAATCCACACACTATCTAAACAAAGTCACTATTTTCAAAGGCTTAATCTAACCACCTCTGAATGGAAAGGCCCACTTGCAAAAGGTTCCTCGCCCTGTGAGCGACATGCAGTCTCGAACAATGGTATCCGTATTCACGGTTGCCCAGGTTTCCAGAGCTCACTCTCTGCCCTGCACCTTCAACTGTGGTAGCAACACTGCAGGTTTGTTTGGTAGATTGTATTACTTTGGGAAACCCCAGCCTCACCTCCGTCAGGCTTCAGTCTTTGTAAGCTGCCTGGTACCGAAAACCGGGAGGAAAAACTCTCGGAGGCAGAGTTAAGCTTTTACTACTTTTACTTCTACTTTCTTAGAGCTTAGAGAGGGAAAGAAAGATTTTTAGAGAGAAAAGATTAGAGCGAGCTTTTCTTCTTGTCTTCTTAGCTTAGAGTCTTAGAGAGAAAGAAAGATAGAGCTTAGCTTAGAGAAAGATTAGAGCTTCTTTCTTCTCTCTTCTTTCTTCCTTCTTCTTTCTTCTGTCTTCTGTCTTCCTCAGGAGTCTCGGCCTAACTCTCTGACCAGTCATTACTTCTTCTATCTGGTTTCTCTTCTGTCTTCTATCTGGTTTCTCTTCTGTAACCACTCTGCCTACGTTCTGGCCGCTCTGATTCTTCTGACCGACCGAGTGACTGCCCGGCTGACTGAATTCTCCGTTCTCCTAACTCGGACCGCTTTCACCCGGTTATATACCTTCAGGTTTGCGGGTGCCTACAGGTGCGTCACATACATATCAGGTGGAACTTATGGCTTCCAGCTAGCTACAACAGCCCTTCCTAATTAGGGCTCCTTCAAGTCTTGGCCACGTGATAGGCTCCGGAGCTTGAGCAGAGATGGTGTAGGCCACCTCCACGCAGCAGCATTGCCAACCACCGCGCGGTTCTGCCAGAATCTCCTTACCTCAACCATGAGATTGCAGTGCTCCAAATACAGGCTGCTATTTCAGTCTGCTTCACAGAGCAAGGGTCACATGGACCCCAGCCCCAGACAACCTGCAAGGGGTGGTTGACTTAAGCAAGCATATGCATTTTTGTTGTTGTTGTTGTTGTTGTTACCATCAGCCCCTGAGGTTTGGGGGCTGTTTGTCACTGTAGCACAACGTGACCTAAGCTAACTGGTAACCATTGCTTTTCCCGTGTTGAAACACATCAGTTCACCAATTTGCTCACCATCTCACGTCTAACCCTAGGCTGTTTTAATTCCAAGGCTCTTGGTCATAACTCCCAATCTTCTGTGTGGACATGAAGAGGGAAGGCAGGCCCCATGCTGGAGCTGGGCCTTTGGCTACCTCCTGCACAGATTTTCTGATCTTCAACTCACTGTCCACTATTGGTTGTGTACTGGCCAGCTTTTCATTGCCGTGATCAAAACACCTGACAAGAACAACTTAGAGGAGGAAGAATTTATTTTGGCTCATGGTTTCAGAGGTTCAGTCCACGGCCAGGCGGCTCCATGGCTCTGGGCCTGGGGTGAGGCAGGACATCATGGCGGAAGGGCATGGAGGAGGAGAGCTGCTCGTGGAAGCTGGGAAGGAGAGAGAGAGAGAGAGAGAGGAGGGAGGGAGGGGCTGGGGGCTAGACAAGCTTTCCCAGGGCGCACCCCCAGTGCCTCCCCAGCTGGTCCCGCTCCCAGTAGCCCATCAGCCATGGGTGGGCTCCAGGCCCACTCCACCGCAGCCCGTGTGCTGCAGGCGCCTGGCTTTGGATCAGAGCTTGTTGTCGCCTGAAGCGATGGCCGCTTGGAGCAAAGAAGCCGCGGGAAGAAGTTTAGAGACGAACTGGAAACAAACAGCCCTTTATTCTGATAACTTTTCTCTCTGGCTCTAACTACACCCCTGACACGCTGTCCACGCTCCTCTAACCTCCAAAATGGCGCAGACCTCATCCGCAATCTCGCTCAAGTCCCTCGAGATCTCCGGCCAAGTCTCGCAAGATCCCGGGCCAAGTCCCGTGAGACTACGGAAGGCGCCAATGCCCAAACATGTCCAAAGCCAAAGCCCATAGTCCACCGCAATTTAAGCCGTCTCCCCAAACAGGGCTCCTGCAAGAGCTGCCGCTGCGTCTCCGGGCCTGGGCCTGCCGCTGAGTGGCCTGTTTGATCACGAGAGGCGCAAAGCCGTGTAAGTGTTTTCTGAGCCTCTCACAGTACATCGTCATGTTCACGAGGCAGGCATCGTTTGGGATGATTCAGCCTCCTCTGGCCTGTCTGTTGCTCTGCTCCTTCTAAGTAACGAGGAAGGAGGAGGAGGTAGAACAGAGGCGCGGCCACTCCGGGAATCATGGGGCGCCTCGGCACTGCCTGCTTGTGCCTCCTGGCTCAGCGTCCTGCCAGGCACTGCCCGTTCCTCAGCCTCTGGCGTTGCTGGGCGACTGTGCGGTGGGGGACGGTCACACTGCTGAGATGAGAGGACTTCATCTGGAACTGGACGCTGGATGGTCACCCAAGAGCGGGGTTCCTGGGGCCCACGCTGGTCTAGCGAGGCTTTGCTGGTATCTTGGCGCTTCCCGGGCCTCCTGCTGATGGACGATGTGTGATGTAGTAGATTATTTAAAGTGATTTAGGTGGCAAGTAGCGTACGCCCAACTAAAGACAAGGCCATCTATGAGCCGTCGTGAGCAGACAGGTACGGGGAGGGCAGTTCTAGAGTTGGGTCATTTGGTGACATGGTGACGTCACTCAAGACCCAGGTTCCTTCTGTCTCTCTGCTCCTCGCCCTCAGCGTGGCCTTTGTCTTCTCAGACTGGCTCCTCTGTGGTCCAAGATGGCGGCCGTGCTCCATGTGGCGAAGCCAGCCCCTGCTGGAGAGGGGAGGTCGCTCCCCTCACGTCTTCCCACGCCCGCTCCTGAGGCGGAGCTCTGTGGAGGCCTTGGGGACGCTCCCAGGAGCGAGGAGGGTGAGGAGGCGGGACTGGCTGGAGGGAGTTGTCGAGCCACTTGGGCCTCCACAGAGGCCTTGGCTGACTCCGCAGGGCGACCAGGAGCTCCGAGGGACCCTCAGAGTTCCCCCAAATTGAAACAAAGACGCTGAAACTTTGGTCCTCTGTGTTGTCTGGTCACTGGATGTGGCTGGCCCTGGGAGAGAGTGTGTGACCTTGGGCCAGGCACTGGTGGCGGGGGGGGGGTGTCATCCTGTGAGCAAAGAGGGGCTTCTGTGCCTCCCTGTGTGTCCCTGTGACAGCATCGCGTCTCCTCCATTTCCAGACCCTCACTGGCAGCGGTGGTGGGTGTGACAGGGTGGTTGGGGGACAGTGGGGCTGCTTCCCCCGGGGGCTCTGGGGTCCAGGGTAAGCCTCATGCACCAGGAGGCGAGGGAGCTGGGGTACTCGTGCACCCCTGGCCCGCCCTGGGTGAGGGCTGGTCCCCTGGTGGTGGTCTCTCCAGTCTTCCTCCCCTCCCTGAGCACAGATGGAGCCCCTTCTCCTGCGCCTTCTTGTAAGCTGCCTAGTACCGTAAACCGGGATAAAAACTCTCGGGGGCAGAGTTAAGCTTTTACTACTTTTACTTCTACTTTCTTCTTAGCTTAGAGTAGAGTAGCTTAGAGTAAAGAAAGATAGAGCTTAGCTTTTCTTGTTAGCTTAGAGTAGAGTAGAGCTTAGCTTAGAGAAAGACTAGAGCTTCTTTCTTCTCTCTTCTGTCTTCTGTCTTCTTTCTTCTGTCTTCTGTCTTCCTCAGGAGCCTCGGCCTAACTCTGACCAGTCATTTCTCTTCTGTCTTCTATCTGGTTTCTCCTCTGTAACCGCTCTGCCTACGTTCTGGCCGCTCTGATTCAGGTTTGCGGGTGCCTACAGGTGCGTCACATCAGGTGGAACTTATGGCTTCCAGCTAGCTACAACAGCCCTTCCTAATTAGGGCTCCTTCATATTCCTTCCTTTAGTTTGAAAAGGTGCTTTAATTCTATTTTCCTCTATTTTCTCTATTTTTATTTTCTTGTCCCTACCTAGCTTTTCACCTTTTGTTTTTTAAAGGGTGGATATTTGAGCCCTTTTTGAGAAGGTGCTGCGGCTTTAAGGAAGCCTAATGCTGAGGAGCAGCTAACGCACCTAGTTAAGCACAATTGCATAAGCGGCTTTGACTTTTTTTTTTTTCTCCTCTTCTTTATTTTTCTTTATGGCTTTTCTTGCCAAAGCTCAATGGCTTTTTTTTTTTTCCTGCATGGTTTTTACCATGCTATTTAATTCTCTATTTTCTTTTAAGCTCATGGCTTTTTTCTTTATACTAAAGCTCAAGGCTTTTTCTCTATATTTTTTATGGCTTTTGGCCGGCTACTCTGCTTCGGCTTTTGGCCGGCTCGCTTCGCTTTTCGCTGGCTACTCTGCTTCAGCTTTTCGCTGTCTACTCTGCTTCAGCTTTTGGCCAGCTACTCTGCTTCGGCTTAATTCTTAACTGGCTTCAACTGAGTCAGAGGCTCTGCTCTCTTGTTTCTACTCTTTTTGCTGGTCTCAACTGAGTCTGAGGCTATGCTTTTTCATTGCTCTTATTTCTTAGCTTTTCTTCTCTGCCTGCCGAGCCCCGGACGGACCACCATTTGTAAGCTGCCTGTCACGGCCAGCCACGGCGCCGCCACGGGAGGAAAATTCTCGGAGGCAGAGTATAGCTTTTACTACTTTTACTTCTACTTTCTTAGAGCTTAGAGAGGGAAAGAAAGATTTTTCTTAGAGAGGGAAAGAAAGATTTTTCTTAGTAGCTTAGAGTAGCTTAGAGTAAAGAAAGATAGAGCTTAGCTTAGAGAAAGATTAGAGCTTCTTTCTTCTCTCTTCTTTCTTCCTTCTTCTTTCTTCTGTCTTCTGTCTTCCTCGGGAGCCTCGGCCTTACTCTCTGACCAGTCCTCTGGGAGCCTCGGCCTAACTCTGGCCAGTCATTACTTCTTCTATCTGGTTTCTCTTCTGTAACCGCTCTGCCTACGTTCTGGCTGCTCTGATTCTTCTGACCGACCGAGTGACTGCCCGGCTGACTGAATTCTCCGTTCTCCTAACTCGGACCGCTTTCACCCCGGTTATATACCTTCAGGTTTGCGGGTGCCTACAGGTGCGTCACATACATATCAGGTGGAACCCATGGCTTTCCAGCTAGCTACAACAGCCCTTCCTAATTAGGGCTCCTTCACCTTCTAAGAGAGCCCCTGGCCAACAGAGAGGTCCTGGCAGTGGACGATACTCCCAGAAACGGAGCCCAAGTGAGGAGGAGCCCCAGGGCCCAGTCCCAGACTCGTCCAGGTACTAGACGCCACGCTCCTTGGAGTCCATGAATCTGGGATGGGGTCTTATTTCTGCCATCGAGTGTTCGGCTTTGGACCCCTCACGTGAGTTCTTGGCCCCTTCCCCTGATCTGTGAAATGGGGCAATGGATAGGAGGCCTCATAAGGCTCTTGTGAGGATTAAAACAAAACAAAACAACAACAACAAAAAACTAAACAAATAAAACAAACCCAAAGCACGCGCCATCCCTGGACACTTCTGATAATGATGGTGATGTCAAATATACAGACTTTGACGTGAGACAGGCTTGAGGCTGTCTCTCCATCCAACAGCTGGTGGCCTTGGACGGGCAGTCACCTCTCTGTGTCTATTTCGTTATCTGTAAATGCAGAGGATTCCGGCCTGCTAGGACCATGGGAATGGAAAGGTGTGGCCCTGTCAGGCGCCCAGGGCCGTGCACTGAGCCGACTGCCGGCCAGGTGGCCGCCTGCCGGCACTGTCACTCCTTACGGAGGCTGGAGAGGAGGGAGCTTGCGGCTCAGTGGTCTGTTCCCAGCCGGGTTGCAGCTCTGTTCACATCTGCTCAAGTCCTCGATGGGATCCAGGGATGGAAGAGTTAGGCAGAGTAGGTGGGATTCCTGGGGCGGAGACCATGGTGTCCCTGGGAATCGCCTTCTGGGTACCCAGCCCATGAGCCGGACCAGGACACAGCGTGAGGCGGGTGGCTCTTCCAGGTGGGACTTGAGGCACCAGCCTGCGCTGGCCCAGGCTCCACTTGGGTGCCCCTGACCTGTCTCGCCTCTCCTCCAGGACAAGCAGGGGTCATGACACTGGAGACGGTCACCCTGGGTCCCTGGCTGGGGCTGACGTGGGGCAGGACCCTCCGATGACCTGTGACAGACGCTGCAGTGTGCAAGAGAAGTAGCCTCTGCAATCTGGATAGTCCTTTGCTGCACAGTGTGACTTTGCCTGGGGGTCAGCCGATTAAAGCCATCCACGTGACCGGCTCGCAGCGCGTCCGTGCACTTACCCAGTGTGACTGCTTTCACACCAAGGGGCACGGTGGGGTCCCTTCAGTTGAGCAGCTGCGGCAGAGATGGCCCGGGCTTCAGATTCTCAAGAGCCTGCTCTCGGGCCTGTCTAGATGAGCCTCCTGCCCCTGAACCAGCTGAGCCTGACACAGGCTCACTCATCTTCTGCTCTTTCTGCTGTGGGTGGAGCCCACAGAGCTCCCTGGGGACGCCCGTGCTGCTGGCCCTGGCCATTCTTCCAGTACCAAGGTGCAGGGCCGGGCTCTCCTGGTTTTGTTTGGTTTTGGTACTGGGAATAGAACCCAGGGTGCCTAACCACTGAGCCACATTCCCACTCCTTTTTATTTATTTATTTTGAGGCAGGGTCTCGCTAAGTTGCTTAGGGCCTTGCTACATTGCTGAGGCTGGCCTCAAATTTGCAATCCTCCTGCCTCAGTCTCCCAAATTGCTGGGATTATGGGTGTGGGCCCCCATGCCTGGCTTTTTGGTGTTATGGGAAGTTAGGGCCAGATTCTTCTGCCGTGTGGGCTGTCCTGTGCATTGTAGGGTGGTTAGCATATCCCTGGCGTCCAGCCACTTAATGTGAAGAGTTCCCACCCAGCTGTGACAACCAAGAGTGTCTCCAGATTTTACCAAGTGTCTCCTGAGGGAAGATTGCCGCTAGCTGGCCACCATAGGTCCAGGGTGGCTCCGCGGGCTCAGGCTTCTCTGTGGTCACTGCAACAAGCCCTTGGGCACCAGACTTGGCAGATCGTCTTTCTGTCTGGTCCCAAGAACCGTGGATAGATGCAGAAAACGGAGCCCCCTGGCTCAGGCAGGAGAGGCTGGCATGGGGCCCCACAGAGCCAGCCAGGAAGGGACGCAGCAAGTGGAGCCGCGCCTTCTGCTTGGCTCCCAGGAACGGGGACCTTGGAAACACCCCACCAAAGCCCTGGTACGGCCGGAGCCTAAATCCGATGGACTGGACGGTTCTGCGTCTGGAATAGACCAGTCTGACCTGTGGACTTCCTCGGGGACGGCGACGGGGCTTCCCAGGTGTTTGCCAGCCTGAGGTCTCAGGTCTGTCCGGCCATCTGGCCCTGCGCCCTGCTCCATCCCACCCCGCAGGGCCGCCTCCCTGGGAGGGGACTGACGGCCACCTCACCCACCTCCTGTAGGGAGGGGAACAGAAACGTGAGCACAACCGGCCCCTGCCGCTCCGGGCCCCAGGGAATGCTGCCTTCCATCTGCCGCCCGCCCGCCCAGAGCAGCGTGAATCAGCCGTGGGTGGCCGCGCACAGCAGGGCGAGGGGCTTTGAAGTCGGAGGACAAAACTTTGGTGGCTACCTCTCCACTTTCACCATTTGCATCTGCCCACGAGAAGAGACCCCCCTCGGTCTGTTAGTCTTCATTGTTTTTATGTGGCAGGCCCTCCCTCCGACATGCCGTCCGGCTCACTAGTCCATTTATTTTCCTGACTGGTCTAAGCTCGCCCAGGCTGCCTGTGATCATTATTTTGAAACTTGAAGCAGTGCAGAAAGGAAGTGAGACTTCGCGCTCCCTGGGAAGGAGCCTCCGTCCACAGTGAGGGCCAGGTCCCTCCAGATCTTTCTATGTACCTAATATGCATGGGCAGTGGTCACCTGAGGCCACCCTGCAGGTGTTTTTGCCTGTCTGTTTTCCTCTTGTGTCAGGACCAGCAACATTTAAGGAGGCACCTGCATCCCCATTTGCACAACCCTGAGAGTCAGCGCCTCCTTAAGTCTTCTGCTGGCTACTCTCCAGGGCCCCCACCTGGCCTCCCCAGGCCTGTCCTGGTCGCGACTCTTCTATAATCCAGTGTAAGTGTGGAAGGCGACTCTCCCGTTTTACTGCCATGCGCTCTGTGGGTCTGATGGGAACGACGATGTGGGTATCATTCTTCGTCCATCCGTCCTGCCGTGACAACGCATCTGAGACCGGGAACTTGTAGACAATAGGAATGTATTTCTGAGCAGTCCTAGAGGCTGGGAGTCCAAGATCAAGGCCCAGGGGGCTCTGGTCTGCCCCCAGGATGGGGCCTCCGGTGCTGTCCGCCTGGAGGCCCAGGGCTGTGTCCTCAACAGGACGGGGTGACGGCGGAGGCGGGGCTTGTTTGGTAAGGAGTTCAGCCCTGGTCACTCCCTCTCAGCACCTCCGGGTCAGTCCTGACCACGGTTCAACGCGGGCCCTTCCAGTGCAGCCAGACCTCGGCAGGCGGGCAGGCCGGGCTTGGCGGGTGCTGTCCCGCCTCTGCTGCCTGCAGGGCGTCTGCTGGCCTTGCGTGGCCTTTCTTGGGCCCGGTTCCTGGGTGGAGGAGGGTGGGCTGCGGCAGGCTGAGGAGGGTCAGGGAGGCTCAGAGTGGGGAGGGGACAGCGAGGCAGAGGGAGGAGTCGGGGCCGCCACCGCGTGGCGGGTGCTCTGTCGGCTTGGGTGTGTGTGTGTGCCTGTGACCAAGATGCCCGCGGGAACACGGCGGAGGGGGAGGGCTTACTCGGCTCCTGTTTCCCAGGTTCGGCCCGTGGTTGGCCGAGTCTGCTGCTGTGGGCCCAGGTGAGGCGGAGATCACGGCGGAAGGCTGTGGGGGCTGCCCACTCACAGCACCAGGAAGCAGGGGGAGGGAGGGAGGGAGGGGCCCCAGGGAGAATGACCTCGGTGACCACCTCTTCCAGCCACGCCCCACTGCCTCCGTCACCATCCGGCCAGCCAGCCAGAGTCGGACGGACGGTCAGGTCGCGGCTCTCCCAGCCAGCCACTTCTGCCCTGGTGTTCCCGCCTCAGCGGCAGCTTTGGGGGACCCTCACATCTGGAGGCAGCTGGCCTGTGTCTCAGGGGCGCTGGGTCCCCTTGGGGCCTTGCATCTCCCTCAAGAGTTTCTAGGGAGTGTTGGAGTCATCCTGGCCTCAGGACCTGCCCCAAGGCCGAGTGTGGCTTCAGCGGACACGATGTGGGCTCCCTGAGCTGGAGTGTCACTGACTTCTCAAGTAATCTGGAATCTTAATAAGAGGAGGTTCTCGAGGTGCAGGGTCAGAGAGCACCGGACGAAGCTGGGGAGGCTGCAGACCCTTCCTCACAACGCTGCAGGTGAGAAGGCGTGTGCGCACACGTGCTCACACGCACACACGTGTGCTCACACATGCACACCCACTGCTCACACACATGCACACACACGTGCACACTCACACACACACATACACACGCAACTTTGCCATCAGTTTTCAGGGCATTGTTGAGCCCCGGGGCCCGGCCCTGGCCCCGCCAGTGAGGGGGCTGGAGGGCTCTGCCTGAGGCCACCGTCCTGCCCTGTAAATAAGCCGGTCTGTCCCTCAGGTGCTGCCTGCAGGCAGCTGGGGACTTGAAACCTGAGCCCCCAGCCTCAGCCCTGCTCACCCTCAGCAAGAGCAACGGGAGGTGGCGGAAGGTGCTGGCGCAGCCATCTTACAACGGGAGTGTGCCTCTGGTCCCCGCGGAGGCCGTTAGTGGAGATTCACAGCTCCTGGGGCACAGGTGGCGAGGGCTCCAGGTGCCGTTGAGGGCAGCGTCTGGCACGGGGAAGGAGCAGGCTGGGTGGGAGGTGGAGGAAGACGCAGGTGCGGCTCCTGGGGTCTGGGTCAGCCCGAGAGCCAGGAGGTGGCCTGGGACCAGCCCTGAAACGCAGGACGGGAGCTGAGTGGGCTCCTCCCAGGGGTCCCTGCTAGCCGACAGGGGCCGCATGAGACGGCCTCTGCACTGCCGGGGGTGGGCACAGCGGACCTGGCCTCCAGTGCCAATCCTCATGCCCGCCTTTCCACGCCCCAGCTGTTTATCAGAGCAGGGCGACCAGGGGCAGGCGCCGCGGCCTGGTGGGTGCAGGTCTCCTTCCCTCTCTCTTCCCCCTCCTCCCCCTCCCCTTGCCCTCCTCCTCCTTTTTTCCTTTTGGTACTGGGCATTGAACTCAGGGGTACTGACCACTGGGCCACATCCCCAGACATTTTTGTATTTTATTAGAGACAGGGTTTCACCGAGTTGCTCAGTGCCTCGCCATTGCTGAGGCTGGCTTTGAACTCGTGATCCTCCTGCCTCAGCCTCCCAAGTGCTGGGATGACAGCGTGCGCCACCGCGCCCGGCTTCCTCCTCCTTTTCAAAAGGTTGCTGTGTCTTCGCCTGGAAAAGACGAGACCTGATTCCCGAGCCCAGGGACTGCCACAGGATCCTGGGCCGTCTTAATTCCCTTGAAAGCAGGTCCTGGGACAGGGTCTTGCTGCAACTCCTTGATTTCTGCAGGGACTCTGGGAGTGGGAGGGGAGCCTGGGCAGGGAGGCGCCCGTGGGAGGGCACTGTAGAGCCCAGCACTGTGGCCCGTGCGGCTCCGTCTCTCGTGACAGACAGACAGACAGCTGGCTGCGGCTCGTCCTGTGGGGTCGATGCTGTTCCAGCTCCCGCCTGCCTGGGCGGCTCCCTCAGGAACCGGCAGGCAAAGAGGCCCCGGTGCTGGGGTGCGAGGTCAGGCCTGCGCACTGGCAGCCGGGCTGGGCCGGGCTGGGCGTCAGCGTCTCTGGGCCTGGCACAGCCCGTTGGTCCCTGCAAGGACCAGAGCCTGGCCTCTGGCTCCCCAGCCGACCGCTGCGGAGCCACGACAGGCACCCAGTGCCTCCATGGAGAGGGACCCGCAGGGGTCCTTGGGACAGCCCAGCCACGTGTGCCTGGTCTAGGGACGCCCCGACTGCAGGGCCGGGAGGCTGTGGTGTACGAGGGGCCGGCCCAGACAGGCCCTTGCTGCAGGACAGCTGGAGATTCTGCAGCCCTGCGCTTGGCCTCAGGAGCCAGGTCCTGTCTTTCCCCCCCAGCGAAGACACAGTGCCCTCTATAAAGGGGGGAGGGGGAGAGGAGGGGGAGGGCAGGGGGAAGAGGAGGAGACCTGCCCCCACAGGCCGCACGCCTGTCCCTGGTGGCCTTGCCCTGATACCAGCTGGGCGCAGAGCTCCCGCAGCCCTGCAGGAGGGGCAGGGAGGGGCAGGGAGGCCAGAGTCGGGGAGGGAGCCGCAGGGTGCCTGTGGCCCCTGGCCCGCCTGGAGTGCCCCCGTGGACAGGGCTGGCAGCCCCACTGCTGTCGACGCAGCCCTCCTGGGAAACCATCCTTGTTGGGGAGGGATCGGGAAAGGCCCAACCCGTGTGGGGTTTACCATGGCGACAGGGGCCATGGGCACCCCCGGGGCCACAGGGAACCCGCCACGGCTGGGCCACACACCACTGCGAGGACACAGGACAGTCAGGTAACGAGGCCGCGCCCGGCTTCCCTCAGGCCCTAAGACTGCGGGAGCCGGCACCAAGGGCATGGGCTGGGGTCTTCCCGAAGGTGGCCCCTCTCCCTGAAGAGCTCTAGGCAGCCGAGGGCCACCGCGCTGGCCTGCACCGCGGGAGAGCAGAGCTCAGGACTGTGTTGGAGACTGAGGTCTTCAAAATGATCGAGCAAGCGGAACAGACAAAGAAAGCACGGAAAACCATCAGGGGGACGATTCCACAGTGACAAGGGCCAACCAGGTACAGCCCCACGTGGCAACCTGAGTGCATCGCAGAGGAAAAAAGTGGCGTGGGAAGCCAGGCGTGGGGCGCACACCTGTTATCCTGGGGAGGCTGGGGAGGCTGAGGCAGGAGGGTCGCGAGTTCAAAGCCAGCCTCAGCAAAAGCAAGGTCTTCAGCAAGTCAGGGAGACCCTGTCTCTAATAAAATAGGAAACAGGGCTGGGATGCGGCTCAGTGGTCAGGTGCCCCTGAGTTCAATCCCTGGTACTGCCCACCCCCCATAATAAAAGTAAGGAGTGGGCAGAGCCAGGGGCCTAAGAGCACACACGCACACCAAGTTCAAAAAGAAGCAAGACCCAGGTGTGGCACAGCCAGCAAGGCAGCGGGACCCTGAGGGGCCGGGACCGTGGCCAGGTCCCGAGGTTTTCCTCTTGCTTTGCTTCTTGATCGGAGTGGAGGTCACCTGAACGTGTTCATTTTCACGCAAACTCACCAAAGTGCGTGTTTGACCGCGTGCTTTTCTGTGTGTCTTTTACACTTAAACACATTTACAGGAATAGAGAAACGTGCACCAAAGCAGTGACTCTGCTTTCTTGGAATGAACACACTCTAGTGCCTAAAAGTGACCGGAAGGTTCTGGAACCGGACCAAGACGTCACGAAGGGAGTGATCACCCAAAGCGAGGCGGGAGTGCAGTGGCGCAGACGTGGGAGCTTCAAGACAGAGACTGGGGTGCAGACACCACGGCTGCCCGCGACGTCAACCGAGAGCAGCTCCCGAGAGGAGGTGGATGGGGAGGGGCTGATCTGAGGCGACTCCCAGCCCCTCAGCCATGGTGGGCTGGAAACTCAGCTGCATGTGTGGCAGCAGCTTTGCTGGGACAGTCCTGTGGGGAAGGGTCCTGGGTGGGGAAGACGGTCACCCCGCAGCGAGGCCCAGACCACGGGAATCTCTGCAGGACAAAGGGCCTCAATCCCTACGAAACCAGAGCAGAGAGAGGAAATGCAGGGGTCCACACAGGAAAGAGGGTTGTTTGAATCTGAATCAAAACAAGGTTCAGACTATCAGACATGACAATGACAAGCCCCAACTGCAGTGACACCTGGGGACAGGGGAGTGAGAAGGAGAGCCTTTCCCAGTCCATTCTTGCCCTGAGGGGCGGGTGTCCACCACACCTGGAAAGGCGGTCTCCGGGAAGAGGCGGAAGCATTGACCCTTCTGCAACCAAGTCCTTCCCAGGACCAACAACTGGCCTCAGGTCCAGCACAGTAAATTCCAGAAACTGACCACTGACCCTAGACTCCCTCCCATTTCACCCCGTAAAACAGACCTTTAAATTTCGAAGCACTAAAAACTGACTCCCTCACTGAGGGACAGACAAACTCCACATTCCTGAGTGACCAAAGAACATTGCCGTGCCCACTAGACCACCTCTCAGAATGCCCTGTAGAAGCCCAGGCCCTGTCTTTGTTCTCATTTTCCACCAGGAAGTGGGTCCCACCACGGTGTCCCTTCGTCCCTGCCTCCCCTGCCCCTGGGTGAAACTTCGTCCCTGAATAAAGCGCTGAGCTGGTCGGTGAGGTTCGCGCTCGCGCTGGTCTTTTTGCGCTGACGCAGACCGCGCATGCGAGCGTGATGGGCGCGCCGGTGGGTCCGTGGGCGTGCCCTGTACTGCTGGGTCACGTGACCACGTTCATGTTGTTTTTTAGAGTGTGGCCACGGCTCTGAGGCTGTGCTTTGTCCGGGGTCTCCGTCAGGGTTAAAATGCCTGCGCCCTGCACCCTCACCGCTACCCCTGCCTCGGGGCTCTGTACCCATCCCTAGGTTCAGGCCGAGGTCCCCCACACAAAGGACCGATGACACCTTCACTGACTGCAGGTTTCACGTGACACGGAGGCTCTGGAAGCGGAGACCCACAGAGACAGGGAGGCCTGTGCATTTTCGGCCACGTTCCGTGGAGAGGGACGGGGGTGGGGAAGCGCGGCTCAAGTCACGGCCGCCTCGTCCCCAGCGGTTTTGTCCAGCCCCGTCCCGCGCCTGGCACCAGGGCCTGGAGCAGCTGAGCCGGGCCCTCGTGCGAGCCAGACGCTGAAGGCCAGAAGCAGGCCCCGGGCACGCGGGGGCCCCGCCTTCCAGAACAGCTCAGGAAATTCTCGCCCTGGTCTGGAACAGAGGAGCCAAGGTCAGGTCATTCGAGGTCACCTGGGATGTGACCTTAATGTCTCCCAGCCGGGTACGAGGGTGTCCGCCACTCAGCTGCTTACGGGGGCGTTGACAGAAGCGTGGGATGGGATCCCCGCGGGGCCACACCGACGATGGCATCTGACAACCCGCCTCCCCTGGCCCAGCTGGGCTGGGGCCGGCCGGGAACCCTGCACCGCCCAGGCACCTGACCCTTCGAGGGAAGATGAGGCCACCCACCTGGAGTTGGGGTGCTGGCTCGGCCGAGCGTCCCTTACCCCCGCCTGGAGCTGGGTCGCTGGCTCCCGAGCGTCCCTTTACCCCCGCCCGGAGCTGGCGCTGGCTCCCGAGCGTCCCTTACCCCCGCCCGGAGCTGGGGCGCTGGCTCCCCCCCCGAGCGTCCCTTACCCCAGTGCTCAGGACCAGGGGCGAGGGGTCGGGGCGAGGGTGGATCTGGGACTCGGGACCAAGCCTGAGCTAGGTCCGGCTTGTCCTAAGCACGTGACGCACGGAGCCCGAGGGGGTCTGCGCTGCCACCGCAGGCGAGCGGAGGTGTGGCCTTGCCCTGGAGGTCGGGCCGTGCTCCTGAGGCCTGGAGTGGGGCGTTTGGGGTTCTGCTCGGCGTGCAGCAGACTGCGCTAGGAAGCTCTGCAGGAACGGAGGCTGGCTGGGGAGGACGGCCGGTCTCTGCAGGATGGCATTTCCTCCGCAGCAGGGACGGCCACCTGAGCCCCGGAGACAGCGCGAGGCTCGCCCTCAGCGTGGGGTGCGCTGGCCCGGGCAGGCCCTGAGGAGCCAGGACAGGCTGGGAGCACCTAGTCAGCCCTGAGCCCAGGCCATCCGGGTGCCTGGCCTTCCGCCCCTCAGCCTCTGCCTGGAGGCCTATAAGGAAGGCTCTGTCCGGATGCAGTTTGCTGGCCGGGCTGGAGGGGGGTGGGCACACGGGGAGATGCAGAACTGAAGGTGAAGGGCGGTCAGGGCCTTCTCCTGGCTGCCCGGCGTCCCTGGTCCCGGGGCGGCCCGGGCAGGCAGCAAGGCCCTGCTTCAGAGTCTCCCGCGCCCCTTCTCCTCTCCACTTGTTGGCCGTAGGCACCAGGAGGAGGGGGTAGCCCCAGAATGAGAGGGTGGGCTGCCTGTGGGCGGGTCGTCCCCCCCAGAACCCGCGGGGGCTGCGGGAGGCAGGGCGCCCCACCCGTCCTCCCGGCCCTGCCGGCCCAGGAGGCAGAGGCTGCAGCCTCCTGGCCTCCCGCCAGACCCTCAACCGCTTCCCTCCTCCCACCTCCGCTAGGAACCCGAGGTCTGTTTCCGGAATGTTCCGAGTCTGTAAAGGCGGCGGCACTCCGTCTCTGCTGGGGCCGGCACTGCTGGGAAACCCGCAGCGAGCGCCTGAAACTGCCCGGCTCTGAGCCCGGGCCGGGCCGAGCCCTGGAGGCCTGGCTCGGTGAGTCGCGGCCACCTTCCCGGGACCCTGCGCTGAGTCACGGGCATTCCTCTGCTGGTCCCCCGCCCTGGCTGCAGGGCCTCCCTGCGTCACCTGGACGCCATTCAGTCCCCCAGGCTCTGCTGGCCACTCCTCGTCCCTGGGCGGCCTGATCCCACCTGACCTCGCAGGCCGGACCCCCAGGCATCTGGTGCCCCTGAGCCCCGGCAGCCCCCCCGCCAGCGCTGCGGGGTGGGTGGACACGTGCCGGCTCCTCTGCCTCTCGTGGCCCCGAGCAGGTGAGCCTCCGCCCACGTGGACCCTGGCCGCCGTGGCCCCATGGACGCAGCCAGCTGGCCTCCCTCCCCGCCGCCTCTCCACCCCTGGGCTGGTCCTTGTCAGCAGGAGCCAGCCTCGGGCCTGCCGGGGGCCGGCACACACTCAGGGAAGCCCTGCCCGGCTCCTCTTGGGCCCTGCAGGAGGGAGGGCAGAGGGACAGGCCAGGGCGCGGCCAGACGTGTGGGGCTGGTCTCCCACAGGAAGGCCGCCCTCGCGCGCTCTCCTCAGCCCCCAAGTCCCCACCACGAGCAGGCGCCATCCAGGCTGGTGACGTGGGGACGGCACAGGGGCAGAGACCCTTCCTCTGCCGGGCCTGCGTGCTGGCCTAGCATGGCAGAGCCCGAGGCAGAGGTGCCACCTGGGAGGAGGCAGAGCGTGACGTGCACTGGTGACTTGGCGCAGGGCAGCCGGGCGAGGCTGAGTGAGGGCTACAGGCCGGTCAAGCGGGAGGAGACGGGACGGGAGGAGCCGCGGGCGGAGGGGTGACAGCAGCAGTAGGGGCGGGGCTGCGGGAAGGCTTTCAAGGGCTGCTGAGCAGGTGGTGACCCGGGGAACAGGGTGGCAACGAGGGCAGGGCCTGGTGCAGTGTGCAGGCTTCACTAGGGAGCCAACCGGCAGGAGGGCGCACCAACCTGAGGGGAGGGGTGATAGAGGACTGGGAGAAAGAGAGACTCCTTGCAGGCAGAATGGCATGTGCAAAGGCCCTGGGGCCAGACACTGCCTGGTCTGCTCGATGAGTGTGATTCGTATATTACTGTTCAGCCAGCACTCACCCTCTCCCTGGCCCTGCAGGGAAGAGGGTGCTTCCTGTCCCACCGACTTGAGGCTCCTCCTTGCGAGCTCCTTAAATCAGTGGAACGTGACCAGCCAAGAGGAGCTGCGACCTCCCGTGTGTCCGAGACGCTGCTGTGGCCTCTGGCACCAGCCGTTTGCGGGTGGGGCAGGTGGGCCGGAGCCCCTGGTGCTGTGGGAGAGATGGCGAGGGGCGGGGAGAGGCCGGAGGGGGGAGGCGTCGGCTGCCGCTGGAGATCCAGGAGCAAGGACCGGCCGCGCCGAGGAGTGGTGGGTCGGGGACTGTCCCCTCCGGGGCCTCCAAGGCAGCAGTGTAAGGCAGGGACAGGAGCAAAGGTGAGTGTGCTCCCACGGCCCACGGGAAGGGAGGCGGCACCGCGGGCAGGACCGGCTGAGCCTCTCAAGACGGGCCTGCGCCTCCCGGGACACAGGCTCCCGCGGGCAGCAGCCGTGGAGAGGCCCGTTCTCCAGGGACACCTCTGGGTGGGCAGGCGCTTGGGGGATGGGGGCTCTGCGGGGAGAGCTGGTGGGACCAGGCCCCTGGCTGTGGCTGGCGTCAGGCCCCGGGCGGTGTGCCCTCGCCAGGGCTCCTCGGGGACCTCCGGCCTCCCTGCCTCCGCTCCAGGAACCGCCGGCCCCTCCTCATCCCAGAACAGTGCTGCGAGTGCGGCCGGCGCTGGGGAGGGCAGGCGGCGCCCTGCTCAGGACCTGCCTCGCCCGGCCCCGGGGACGGGCCAGGCCGCACTCCTGGAGCTCAGGGACCCTGCGGAGCCACGCGTGGCCCAGACAGCCAGGAGGGACACACACACACAGGCGCACACACGTGCACGCGCACAGGTGGACCGGCTGTCCCCCGACTGCCCACCAGGCCCAGCGGTCGGCCGGGTCTCTGGGTCTGCAGCAGCAGCCGACGCCTCTCCCGCCTCCGGCCGGCCTCGCCCACCCGTCCTCTGCTGCTGACCGTCAGACGGGCCTGCCGTCCCCACACGCAGCTCCCCTTGCCAGCCAAGCAGTGCCCCCCCCGGCCACCTCGATCACGTGGCTGAGCGCTGACGCGCAGGCACTCAGTGGCTCTGGGAAGCCGCGGCCACGCGTGTCCCCGGTGGCAGATGCCCCTGTCCTCGTCAGTGGCCCTCCTCCTGCCCCTGCCACACGTGTTTTTGTTGACTGCCCCTGTGTGCCAGCAGCCGCCGGAGCTGGGGACCCTCGCCTGGCGGGCAGGGGCAGAGCTTGGCCAGTTTTCTTTTTCGATGCCAGGATTGAACCCAGGGCGCTCAACCAGGGAGCCTCATCCCCAGCCCCTTTAATTTTTCATTTGCAGACAGGGCCTCACTCACTTGCTCAGGGCCTCGCTGAATTGCTGAGGCTGGGATTTGAACTTGCCATCCTCCTGCCTCAGCCTCCCGAGCGGCTGGGATGACGGGCGTGTGCCCCGCACCTGGCACTCCCGGCATTTTTGATGCCACAGCCTGCAGAAGAAAGGTGACTCTCCCTGACGTCCTCGGAAGGGCCGTCATGCTGATAGAGTCTCTGTCACCTCTCTCTACATTGCTGGAGACAGTGACCCCAGTCAGTGTACTCACAGCCCTGGGGACGGCGTGGGGGCTGCTGACACCCGTACGTGCTCCTTCCAGGGGTCACGCGCTGGCCCCGGGACAACTGCAAGCCATCCTGAAGGGCCCCAGCCAGCAGAAGCCGATCCTGACAGATTGGGGTGCGTGGTCACCGGGGCGGGCGGCGCAGACAGCCCCAGAGGAAGGGGAGGGGCGCGGCGAGGGTGGGGCAGCCTGGTGTCACTCAGCAGCTGGTGTCACTCAGCAGGCCCCACAGCAGGCGGCGGGACCCACCCCGTGGAGGAGGCTCTGAGGCGCTGGGAGCCCCCAGCTGCCCCCACCCCACCCCGCGGGCCGAGCCGGGTTGGCCCAGCCGCTCCCTCGCTCCGTGGGCAGAGAGGCTCCGGAGGACCTGCTGCCCGCGCCTGGCCTGCGGCTGCAGGGACGGGCTCTCAGCCCGAGGCAGCGCCGCCTGCAGGGGAGGCCGGAGCTCCCGGGGACGGTGGGGCGGCAGAGCACGCGGGTGGGCCGGAAGGGCCAGCCACGCAGGGGAAGAGGCCCGGCTGGGAGAGCGGGCCAGGGCCAGGCCGTGGGGATGCCGCTGTCCCCGTGTGTGTGACAGTGTCACCAGTGGAAGGAGAGGCCGGGCCAGGACGGGACCAGCCGGGCGCTGGCCCTCGAGGCCGATTTCAAGGAGGCGCCAATCAACCTGGTGGTCCAGAAAAGCGTCACTCAACGCACTAACTCAGAACCAGCACAGCCACAGGGCTCCACAAGACCCCTCCCTGCCTGTAAAGTCGGGGTCTGGCCTCTGTTGGCCAGCGTGGCCTCCTTCCCTCTTCCCGGTCCTGACTCGCGGAGCCTGGCTCACGGGGGGCAGAGGGGGAACGTGTTGGGGAGGACCTTGGTTTCCCCCTTCCTGGGGACCTCCGATCCCTTTCAAGGTCTTCCCTTGGCCAGTCTCAGGCACAGCTGCCCACGGAGCCTCCCTCTCCCTCCTCCCCCTCCCTCCTCCAATCCTCCCTCCTCCCACCCTCCCTCCTCCCCCTCCTCCTCTCCCTCCTCCCATCCTCCCTCCTCCTCTTCCTCCCCCTCCTCCTTTCTCTCCCTCCCTCCTTCTCTTCCCTCCTTCCCCTTCCCCTTTCCTCCTCCCTCCCTTCTCCCCTTCCCTCCTCCTTTCTCCCCTCCCTCCTCCCCCCTCCTGTCCTTCCTCCTCCTCCCCCTCCCCTCCTCCCACCCTTCCTCCTTCATTCCCTCCTCCCTTCCCTCCTCCAACCCTCCCTCCTCCCTCTTCCTCCTCTCCCTCCTCCCCCCTCCTCCTTTCCCTCCTCCCATTTTCCCTCCTCCTCTCCCTCCCCCTCCTTCCTCCTCCTCCTTTCTCTCCCTTCCTCCTTCTCTTCCCTCCTCTCCCTCCTCCTCCCTCCTCCCTTCCCTCCTCCCACCCTCCCTCCTCCCCCTCCTCCTCTCCCTCCTCCAACCCTCCCTCCTCCAACCCTCCCTCCCTCCCTCCTCCTCCTCCTCCTCTCCTCCTCCCCCTCCTCCTTTCCCTCCTCCCATCCTCCCTCCTCCTCTCCCTCCCCCTCCTTCCCCCCCCTCCTCCTTTCTCTCCCTTCCTCCTTCTCTTCCCTCCTTCCCCTTCCTCCTCTCTTCCTCCTCCCTCCTCCCCCCTCCTGCCCTCCCTCCTCCTCTCCCTCCCCCTCCTCCCTCTTCTTCCTCCCCCCTCCTGCCCTCCTCCCCCTCCCCCTCCCCCTCACACAGCAGAGCTGCTGAAGGTGAGGGCCAGCGTGGCTCCCTCAGGAACCTACGCTCATTTGCAGGCCAAAGATCAGCTTCCAGAACAAGCCGACCACAGCCCCAGCAACGGCCGTTCTCTGCAGGCAGGGTCAGCACGCTGGTGTTAGTTCACAGTCCCCAGGGTGACAGCCGGGGTCACGCTGACCTGGCTGGGCTCTGGTGGGAGGACAGAGCGCTCACAGCGGACGCCAAGTTCAAAGCCGGCGTGTTGAAACAGAGCCATCTGACCGTCTTCCAGACAGCGGCCGCTGCCAAGAGCTTCCCCCACGGCCTCCTCCGGGAGTCTGCTGCAGGCCGGCCAGCCTCTTCCCCGGCAGGCCCGCCTGGTGCACCAGGAACCCAGGGCACGGTGAGTGCCCGCAGCCCGGCTTCCAGGCTTGCGACTGCCCCCTCTGCGGGACCGGAGAGGAGAGCGCTGCCGGCCTTTGCAGGGCAGCCGGCAGAGGCCAGAGGAGCTCTGGGCTGGAGGACAGCAGGGAGGACTCGCTGGGCGGTCGCAGGCTCCCGGTGCAGGTGGAGGGTCTTTGACGTTGGCCCACACCAGCAAGGACAGAGCAGCGCTTCCGTCCTGCCCGAGTCTTCTGCACGCGGTGCGGGCTCGCAGCCAGGGCTCAGGCTGACGGCCTGACCTGTAGTTCTCCTGCACGGAGAGCGGAGGCCCAGAGGCCGCCTCCTGCCCCGGTGCCTGGCGCGGTGGGCCTTCTCTGTTCCGGTTCCCAGTGGCCCGTCCCCTCTGCCTGGGGCTCTGCCGTGAGCAGTGGGAGTGTGCGGGGCCGGAGGCAGGAAGGGGCTTGCACTGACCCCCGAGGAGCACGGGCTCTGGGGACACATCAGGGCCGTTTCCGGGACCCTGTAGTCAGGGCAGAGGGGACGGAGCGATTCATCTATTGACATTCATCGGGATTGGGCTCTGAGCTGCCTTCCTGGCCACGGGGCTATGAAAAACAATAGCGCCTGTCCCATAGCTTTGCTGTGGTGGCTGGTGAGACGGTGTCCTTGGGTCACAGTGTCTGTACTCTGCTTCAACCCGAGGAGAGCTCGATCCTGTATGGGAAGGACCTGAGGGATTGCTTCCCAGTTGTTTATTCAACCAGCGCCTCCTGAGCAGCTGCTGCACACCTGGCCCAGGGGACACAGGACAGAGCTATCCAGCCATAAGCACTGGAACAGGGTGCAGCCAGCAGGGGCGCCTCTAGCAGTTTGGTGGAGAAGGCCCAGGCCTCCAGCAAGAGTCTCTGGGGGGCCTCTTGGACACTCCAAGACCTGTGGGAACCCAAAAGCAGGTGTTCCAAGACCACCTGTTGCTGATGGTGAGCAAGGACTCATGGGTATGTAAATCAGCTACCCAAATTCCTGCTGTGAGTGCTCCTAGCCAAAGCCCAGCACCCCACCCAGCCCACAGAAGCCACCTGTGCGTCTGTACTGGGAGATGGCTGGATTTCCATACTTCCGGTTGCTAAGAGGCCCGCAGGCTGTGGACTCAGAGGTCTGAATTCAACACTGGCTGTGTCGCCTAATCAGCTGCGTGTCCTTAGGCAAGCATCCTCACCTGCCTGTGCCTCAGTTCCTTCGCCTGCAGAATGGGGGAAATAGTACCTACCTCACGCAGGTCTGCCCGGAAGGGTGAATGGAACCGGGCTTAGGCACGCCTACGGCTTAGCTCGGTGTCTGGGCGTGTCTTCAGCACATCACGCCGCGTAGCTATTTCTGTGTTATTGTTTAGCTTGTTTCTCTGTGCTGGGAAGTGAACCTAGGGCTCTGTACATGCTAGGCAGATGCTGTACCATGAGCTACATCCCAGTCCTATGTGAATTGTTAAATATATCACGTTTGACGTGAATGAGTGTCCTGGATACATTTTTAAGTGAAAAAGCGTGCTTACGTACAAAAGAGTTTGAACAGGTGTTCTCAAACTTCGGCCTCAGAATTCTTTATAGCTTTAAAACTATGAAAGTCCAAAGACCTTGGTTTTTAAATGTGGGTTTAAAATACTGACTAATTCCTTGTAATAACAACATAACTCATTATGTGTTCATGTTCTATTTTAACCAAAAATAGCTATCTTTCCTTGAAAGTTAATGAAATAAATATGCCTTGTTTTTCATTTTTTCCAATATCATCGATACCTGCTTAATTGAAGACAGAGTCTCATATCTATTCTATGTTCAGTCTATTGTGAGGTACTGTCTAGGTTGAAGTATATGAAAAAAAAAAATCCAAGCTGACAAAGTTATAAAAGGAAGGAGGCTCTTGTATAAATATATTTTTTATTTGTTCTAATACATGACAGTAGAATGCATTTTGATACAGGAGAATTTTAATAGCCTTCTCAGATAATTGTAGAGATTCCTTTTTTTTTTTTTTTTTTTTTTGGTACTTCATCAAAACTAAAAAATGGTATTTTTTTTTTTAAAGCTAGTAACAATACAGATTCTTAAATCATCCGCTGCCCGCGGCTCCTGCCCTCTGTGCCCATCATGAATTTCTGGGTGCCAATCACAGGCTACAATCATCTCATTTTTTATTTGACTTCACGTCTGTCTTTAGTCCATGCCACGCAAGCTCCCGGAGGGCAGAGCCGGGTCTCTGTCGGGGCCCGGGCAGCGTGAGTGCTCTGCAAGTCGGGAAGGAGTGAAGTGGCCCACCAGGGAAGTCACATGTCACAGGGCTCTTCCCAGGCGCTGGGCAGGGGGCGAAGGCCTGTGACACAAATGGCGTTATAAAATTATCATCATAAAACGGGCCCTGCACGGCCCTGGGCGTGGTTGGACCTTGCACCTTGGCCTTTGCAGAGGACTCCTGAGCGAAGCCTTTCCCTCCAGGGCCCAGGTGCGGGTGGCCCGCGGGTCCAGTCCCAGGGCAGGGAGTCGTTAAAATTTGGAAATCGCTGCGTGTCTGCCACCCAGCCCAAACCATCAGACCTCCAAATCGGTTTTTTTTCCTGCCGTCTTGGGCCGCGCAGCGCAGCCGACGCCTGCTGGCTTTGCAACAGCGAAACACCACCTGCAAAGAGCCTGTGCTCGCTACGCACCTGCAGGTGTCTTGAAAATGAACGTAGCCGCGTGGGAAAGCAGTCCGGGGGCCGGGAAGCGGGGCCGGCTCTGCTGCAGGGCCAGGCCCGCGGGGCCATCCCAGGAGACCATCCCCGCCCCCGGGTCCCCGAGGCCGGTCTTTGCTGGGCCTGGTGTGACGCTGCCCCAGCTGTGCCAGTTCTGAGCCCAAGACAGGGCTTGGTTCTGGAAGGGGGCCACAGTGGGTCTCTGGGGTCCTCCACCAGCTCCGTTGTGCGGGGAGCACGGGCTCCTGCAAAGGTTGGCCGTGGCACGTGCCAGCGTGACCTCGAGCCCGCTCTCAACGTCCACCAGCCTCACGGTGCGTGCTCTGGCCTGGTGCCCGGGCCGCTGGTGGCCGCTGGTGGCCGCTGGTGGCCGCTGGTGGCTGCCTGCTGCTCACCACACAGTGTCATCCCTCCTTCCTGACTGTCTTTGCGTCCCACCTCACACCTGGCTCGGGACCCAGGGAAGTTACCTGAGCTCTTCTGTTGTCACCACGCCATAGGTCACACTGGGTGACGGGCTGGAGTGGGGGACGGCGTAACGTGGGCAGAGTGGAGCGGGTGCGGGGTAAGACACCAGCGCTTGCGGGTCTCTCTGCTGCTCCTCTGGCCAGCGGGCTCCTGCCCCGGCCCCTGCTTTCCTGTCCACGGGCAGGCCCCCGGCGCTGCCCTCCATGGCCCAGTGCTGTGCGCTGCAGGCTGGTGCCCGCCCTGGGCTTAGCAGGAGCGCCCTCTGCCCACTGCACTGCGCTCCCCTCTGCCCCGTCCTGGGTCTCAATGGCTGGAAAGGCCGGCCTGGCCTCCTGTGGTGGCCCAGCTGCGGGAGGAGGGATCCTCTGCGGAGCCCAGACCAGGCCCTTGGCCGGCTCGCAGCCACGCCAGAGGACCAGGATCTGGGGCCCCGTGAAAAGCCACAGCTGGTGGACGGGGACTGTGCCAGGGGAAGAGAGTGGCAAAGTCATCACCGTCCATCACAGGCTGTGTGTCCTGGGACAGTCACCCTGGAGCCACACGAGGATCAGCCATGGTGATGAATGGCCAGCAGGGAGGCTGGAAGAGGGAGGTGGGTGGTGGTCTGAGAGGAGGAGAGGAGGGAGGGAGGGGAGGGAGGGAGGAAGAGGGAGGGAGGGGGAGAGAGGGAGGGAGGGGAGGGAGAGGGAGGGGGAGAGAGGGAGGGAGGGGAGGGAGGGGAGGGGGAGGGGGAGGGAGGGAGGGAGGGAGGGGGGAGGGGGAGAGAGGGAGGGAGGGGAGGGAGGGGAGGGGGGAGGGGGAGGGAGGGAGGGAGGGAGGGGGAGGGGGAGTATGAATGAATGAGGACAATCTGAGGCTTCCAACTGGGTGCCCGGAAGGGTGAGTGACACATCTGTGTCTTGCCAGTGCCCTCATGCAATGTCACCCACCAAGCACTTTGGTGACCATGAATGGCCAGCAGGGAGGCTGGAAGAGGGAGGTGGGTGGTGGTCAGAGAGGAGGGAGGGAGGGGAGGGAGGGAGGAAGAGGGAGGGAGGGGGGAGAGAGAGGGAGGAGGGGAGGGAGGGGAGGGGGAGGGGAGGGAGGGAGGGAGGGAGGGAGGGGGAGGGGGAGGAGAGGGAGGGAGGGGAGGGAGGGGGGGGGGGGGGGGAGGGAGGGAGGGAGGGAGGGGGAGGGGGAGTATGAATGAATGAGGACAATCTGAGGCTTCCAACTGGGTGCCTGGAAGGGTGAGTGACACCATCTGTGTCTTGCCAGTGCCCTCATGCAATGTCACCCCAAGCACTTTGGTGACCATGTTGGGATTGGGACAAAGGTGTCCAGCCCAGGGAGGGAGGCCACTCTGGGGTTAAAGGGCAGCCCGTGCTCGCTCAGGCCGGCAGTTAGGTGGACACACACGCCGTGACACAGCAACAGGGACCAGCACCACCACCCTGGCCATCGGCTGGTCCTCCGGGCCAAAGCCAGAGCTGCTGCTGCGACTGCTCTTCTGCCTCCTGAGCGGGGCGGGGGCTCTGGTGGGGTCATCTTAGCTTCTGTCTCTCGCCCCTCCCAGGGACCCTGTCTTGCGTCTGGGGAGGGGTCCCTCGCGGAGCTCCCTCACAGTGACGCGGCGTGGTCCGCGTGGCCTGAGAGCCCTGTGCAGGAGGTGCCCTGCTCTGCTGGCCCGGGCGTCAGGCAGCTCCAGAGAGCCTGCCCAGGAGGACCCGTGGTTTTCCTGCAGACACGGCCTCCCCCCAGTGCGTGGCCAAGGACACGCAGGGCAGAAGCCAGGCCTCGAGTCCGTCCTTTCCTTCCCCACATCCCACCTGCGGGGAAATCCTGTTGACCGAAGCCCCAAATGTGCCCCGGGCTCTCCCTGCCCCGGTGCCCAGCCTCCCTGGCGCAGGGCAGCAGACGGTCCCTGTGAATACTCGCCTCGAGGTGGACACAGTCCCCGTCGCAATGAGTGGACTCGGCCTCACTGCAAAGGAGCCCAGAGGACACAGGGACACGGCACCCGGCTTCCAGCAGAGCTGCCTTGGCACACGCAGTGGCCACCCCACCTCGCGCCGTCCAGGGCCCTGTAAGAAGTGCCCGGAGCACGTGGCTCCTTGGCCCGGCATGGCCGCCCGGCGCCCTGTCCATCAGCCGCACCTCCCACCCCGTCCCACCGCGCTGACCGGGCCCTGCCCCTCTCCGCCACGGGCTCGTGTCCCCTGGCCTCCGTCCGCTCCGTTCTCCAGACACGCCTGTCCCGCCCTCTCCGCGGGCCTGGATTGCTCCTCCCTCCGGTGTCCCCGCATCTGGGTCCTTTCCAGGACTCGGCTCTGGACTCCCCTGAGAGAGCCCCGTGGCTGCCGCGTGGCCCCGGCCCGTGGCCCCTCCACGACCTGGCAGGCTGTTGCTGTCTGCGCACGTGGGGTTCGGGTCTCTGAGCACAGGGACCGCGTCGGTCTGCACTGACGGCCGTGTCGGGCACGTCCTCTGATGCCACCTCACAGGAGGGGCCCCACCCTGCGCTCCGGTGTGGCTCATCGGTGCACCTGGTCACCTGGCCTTGACCCAGGCGTCCTAGGCCGGCCAGCGACTGCATTGCCTCCGTGAAGCTGGACGTGGGGAAGCTGCTTCCCCGCAGCTGGACCTTGCAGGGACAGCAGCTCTGGTGCCGTGGAAGGTGCGGGAGGCTGGGCTTCTGGAAGGTTCTGGACGCCCCCTTCCCCAGGTGCTGAGCCCTGGCTGGACCTGGCTGCTCCGCCTCCCTCCTCACGCTCCCTGCGCACTAGAGCCCTGGAGGGGAGACGCCAGCCGCCCACAGGCCACGTCCTCTCTTCCCTCGTCACGGAGCCCTGATTTTAAGTGAGGCGCAGTGAACCAGCAGAAGACGAAGTTTGCCAGCCCCGTCCCCCACTCGGGCCAGCGACAGCAACCGCTGTGTCCAAGGACCTTCTGGAGGGCGAGGACGCGCCTGTCCTACCTGCTCTTTGCCATCACGGTCCTCCTGTGGGCGGCTGGGGTGGCAGACGCAGCCTCCTCGGTGCCGGGGCGGACGCCCAGGGTCAGGCCAGGTGCGGGGACGGCCTTCTCCAGGGGCTCCTGGAGGGTCCTCGCATGCGGAGGGCGCACTCTCGGCCTGCCACTCACCCTCTCTCTGCTCGCACCGCAGCTCCTGGGGCCGTGCCACCTGGGCCCGGGTGGGGGGACTGAAGAGGACCCACAGAGCAGCACGGGGCGCCGTGCCGGCCCCACGGAGCTGCGGGGCCTGTCAGGGGTCCCCAGGGCTGGCTCGCTGCTCCCGCGCCGGCACCCTGAGGGGGAGACGCTCCCCTCCAGGCCCATGATGGGGCTGCTCTCGTGAGTAGGTGCGGGACGCGCCGGCACGTGTCTGGGAATCAGGCTGACCCGTCCCTGGGAGATGGCATCGCCCGGGGTCAAGGGTTAACGGGCTCAGAGGACTCATGACCAATGGTGCCCGGGACACATTGGTGGAACCGAGCGGCTCTTGCCTCTCAGACGGCTCCTCAGCGGCGTGTCATTCATCAGCGTGGCTGCCCGAGGCCCGCGTTAAAGGCAAGCCCTGCAAAGGTGGCGGAAGCCAGGGGGCAGAGCGCCCTGCAGGCCTGAGCCTGGCATGGCCGGCCCTGCCTCTTCTCCTGCGTGGGCTGGACGGCGGCTGCAGGAAGCCTACGGAGACCACGGGCGGCAGCAGGCAGGCCCCTGGCATCCCAGAAAGCATGGAGGGAGAAGGAAGACGCCCACCTTCCCTCTGGGTCTGCCTCTGGGGGGCAGGAGCCCTATCACAGATGAGCGTCCCTGCCCAGCAGCCTGGGGTGGGGGCTCCTCACTCAAGGGCAGGCCCAGGAAGTGGCAGTGCAGTCCCCGTCCTGGGCACAGGCTGCCCATTTCCTAGGCAGGCCAGGAGCGGCGAGAGCCTCAGGCTCCAGGAGCTTCCTCGTGGGGCAGGAGCAGGTGCGGACGGGGGTCAGACGGCGCTCCCGCCTGGCGGGCGGCGGGCTTCCCTGATCTTCTAGACCTCCAGGATCCGACTCGGCGGTGAGCTCAGGCTTCTTGCATTTCATAGCGCTTCCCAGGAGACCCCTCTGCACTGAAGGAGCGTTCCTCAAACTCTAGCAGGTGGGCCGCAGAACCCCTCGGGGAGCTGGCCCCGATCCTGCAGGTCCAGGGGACGCCAGCAGACTTGCATTTATCCTAAGAAGTTCCCATGCTGCTGGCCCAGGGACCACACTCTGAGCAGCACCAGAGGCTCCTTCAGGCCGACCAGAGTCCCACTGTCAACAAGCATGCATGGAGCCCGTCGGGTGTGCCACGCTCCTGTCCTGGGCCTCAGAGTCTGGGAGCCACACCTTCCGTCTAGGCCCCCAGAGGATCCTGAGACTTATGTGTTCAAGACGGTTCCAGGAGGTGCTTGCACGCGGTCTCTCTTTGAGGACTGCAAGGGCTGAGACAGTGGCTCTTGACTGAGCACGATTGACAAAACAGTCCTGTGCCGGCGGCGGGAATGTTCAGCTGATTAACTCCAACTCTCTAGGGTGGGACCCAGGCATCATCAGGGTTTTTAAATCTCCCTAGGGAGTCCAATGTGCAGTCACGGTGGGAACCCCGCAGAAGCTATTAGCCCTGGCGACCACTGGGATCACCAGACAGTGGGCAAGCGCCTGCCCCTGGGCTCCACGCCCTTCTCGAGAGTCCCACGGCACGCCGCTTGTAGTGGAGCGAGGACTGAAACAGAAGCTGTCCCGCGGTTCCTGGTGCAACCCGGGCATGGGGTGCAGACCCGTCAGCCCTGGCCTCGGGGCCTTGGAGCAGTAAATCTCGGGAAGGATGAAGGGGCAGCCTGGAGCAGGAATGGGGACCAGTCCCTTCTGGTCACCACAGCAGATGACATCAGCATCACGCTGTTTTATGAAGTGTAATCAAAACAAATTCCTTGCACCGGAAACAATCACACACTCAAATCATCTTCCAGACTGGCCGGGGCAGGAAGGGAGGAGAGAGAGCCTCGGCTGCCCGGCCAGACCTGAAGCCCAGTCCACCTGGGTTTCCACAGCCCTGCAGGGACCAGGGAGGAAGGTTTGCTAGGATTACCGCCACGCCTGGAATATTCTTTTTTAAATTTTGGATTTTTTAAATTGCTTATTGTTGCTTTTTAAACTCGAGGGCCAGAGCCCGGAAGCTGCATTTCCAACAGATGTTCTGGATGATTCTTGGGTATCACGATCTGGGAGGCACAGCTAGGTTCTCACTGCCAGAGCCTAGGTGGGATTTGGGAGAGGTGGGGCCCGGGAACGATAGGGCGGGTTCCTTGCTTGGCTTGGTCTTTGTGAGGCACAGGATTTCTCAGAAAAACCTTTCCCAAAGATAAGAGCCTGACCATTCACCAAAATGCACATCTGGGTCCCATAAACGAGGCCGGTTTCACCCCCGTGAGGCCGGGTTCATGCTCAGCTGTCTTCGTGGTGATGTGTTTTTTAAGGCCTGTCTAATAGAATGAGCCAGATTGCTGGCAAAGAAACGCATTTCTCCTCTCTCTGGAGATTTCTAAATCTCCTGCTGGAGACTGAAGCTGCCACCCCGTTTCCAACAATGAGGAATGTTGGATGGTCCACCTTTGGCCAGTGGTCCTGGCCTGTCCTGTCTGCCCACAACAAATGGCCTCTTGTAATTCACTCAGCCTGGGGTCGCTGGCTGAGGGTTTTCAGTGGAGAGTGTGCACACACGTAAGTGCTGTTTCCAACCCACCAGGACCTTGGGACCTCAGCGTTTACGAATTAACTCTGCGGTTCTGGGCCCAGGCAAAGGCTCCACAAGTTCATGGCCGTGCTCACGAGGTTGGAAGGTTCTCTCTCTGGGCCTGTGGTGGGCATTGAGTCTGCCCACTAGGGAGAGGCAGGGGCGGCCACCAGCGTGCTAGCTTGGTGGGGCCCGTGACGTGATGACGTGCTTCTGGGCAGGCAGGGCCTTGTGGTCAGGAGAGCCGCGGGGTCCACAGATGTCTCTGACTCCTTGTCGCAGGAGCAGGGCACAGCGGCTGGGCACTCTTGGGAAGGCATGGGAGTCAGGAGGAGGCCAGGAGGCCCTGTCGTGTTTCCAGTGCTCCACGTCCAGGCCGCAGGTTGCAGGCCGAGCGCCCCCCGCCCCTGCGGCCACGGCACACTGGGAGGAGAATGACCACAAGGAGGGGTGTCCTTGGGTGCTGCTGCGGAGCCCACCTGGTGCCTTGGGCTCCCACCCTCGAGGCCCTCGCTGCTGTGGTCACCACCTGCACAGGGAGGGTGTCCAGTGTCCACAGGCCCCACAGCTGGACAGTGGAAGGCCAGAATTGGAACTGGCAAATGCCCTGTCCTTGACCCAACTTCAGCCAGGCTCCTCTGAGCCCTCCTTTTGACTAGGCCCTGCGTGTCCAGCCCACGTCCTGCGCAGCGAACTTGGTGAGCAGCCTGCCCTGGACCCCGGCTGCCTTGATGGCTGAGGGGGTTCTTCACTCCCACCCCCTGGGGTGTACAGCAAGTGCTGGACCCCTGTAGCCAGAGTCCTGTTGGGTGATTTTAGCACCCACTCCCTTCCCTGGGGAAGTTCCTCTGGGTGGCTGCCCATCACTGACCCCGCTTTCTGCTGATTGACTATAAAATAGCCACTTGTCCTTGGAGTCTGCGCTCTCCTCCCCTGCAGGCCCCCCGTCACGGTCGTCTGGAATAGAGGGCTCCTCCGCCCAGGTCAGCGTCAGGGTGGATTTCTTTTTAAACAGAATACAGGCAGTCGCTCTCGCCTTCCTGACCACCCCACGTCCCTCAGACCTAGCAACATTAGCCACACCTAGCCATTAGAGTTTTCTAGTAGCGACAATCAAAAAAAGAAAAACAGTGAAATTATTTTTAAAAAAATGTTTTTACCTACTCTATCTGAAGTATCATTTCCACAGCATTAAAAATAAATGAATGAGTGGTTTTACAGTCCCTTTTTCCTACCGTGCTTTCAAAATCCAGTGCATTTTGCGCTTTGAGCACAGCTCACTGGGGGGGGGGGGGGGCTGTCTCCAGGGCTCAGCGGGGTCACGTGGCTTCTGGGCTGCGGATGCACTGCAGAGGCCAACCCAGCAGGGTGCTCGAGTTGGAGGTCGCTCCTGGAGTCTGCCTGAGTCCCAGAGTGCCCAGAGAGGAGGAGAATAAAGGGACCAAGGGCCTGGCCGGGAGCCCCAGAGGACTGGGCAGCCTGCTGCTACCAGGTGTGGACCTGTCCAAGCAAAGGCACTGGGGCCATCTGCGAATCCATCCCAGGAGCTGCACGCTGACCCGGGGGTCTGGGCCCACAGCTGGGAACTGAGACTAGGACAGAGGACCGAGGCGGGAAGGACGGGACAGTGAGCAGCAGGGAGGAGCTGCCCGGAGGCCACCCAGAGATGGCTAGCCTTAGCAGCAGGGAGGGCTTGATGGGGCTCTTCAGCTACGTGCACACCACCGTGGCCGGGACTTGTGCACAGGCAGGTTCTGGCCCATGGGGTCTGCACGTCTACAAAGACATGCCCTCGGTGACAAGAAATAAGGGCTGGGACACGGATCCTGCCTTGAATGACGAGGGGAAGGGGGAGCCGCTCCGCCAAGTTCTGGTGGAGTCCCCGCTCGGCTGGGTGCTCATGATCTGGCTCGCTGCTAGTGAGCGCCTGCTGTGTGCCGGGTACGGTGTTCTGTGACGACACCAGCGCCTGCACAGTGTGGCTGGCAGGCCGAGCCCAGACACTCCTGTGTGTGCAAGTTGTGCTGGAACCCAGCCACGGCCATTCATCTACACACTGTCACGGCCGCCATCGCGGGGCAGTGGCGGAGGGGTCGTGGCAGCAGAGACTGTTCAGGAAGCCTACAACATTTGCATCTGGACCTTTTCAGAAACGCTCCGCAGACTCCTCATCTGCATGTTCTCCAATCCTCTCGCGCCCTGCGAGGCACACCTATTGTCCCCTTTCACAGATGGACACGAGAGGCTCGGAGGCCTCCTCGCGAGGCTGGCTCAGGGCTTCCCAGCTAGTGGACAAGGGCAGCGCTGGGCTTCATTCCCCGGGCCGGCTGATGCCAACGAGGGCCACCTACAGGTGACAGGAAGCTCGAACACCGTGGGAGCTGCAAAAGCCAGAGCGGGGACAAAGCCTCGGTGTGTGTGCAGCAGGCAGGTGGCCTGAGTCCCCAGAGCGGCCTCCACGTGCCAGCTCGCCCCGGCGCCCTCGCCCAGCTCCCCTTGCCCACCTCTGAGTCCCCTGCAGCAGTGACCGCCTCCTGCCCCAGCAAGGCACCGCTGCCTGAGGCCTCTGACCCCACGGGGTGGCACTTGTTAGGTTACTACCTGGTGGGACGCTTTGGAGGCAAGTTCTGCACAGTCCCCTGAGCTGGAGCCCCCAGCCGGGTCTGCCTGCAGGAAACCAGGTCAAGACCCTCAGTGGGCAGCGGCCACCGCAGCTGGGCCATGCCAGCAGGGCTCACCTGCCCCAGGTGGGGGTGGGGCCAGCGGGCGGGGCTGGCCTGGGTGAGGGATCGCAGCCTCTCCGCTGACCAGCTGGGTGGCGGCCACACACCAGCTTTGAGGACAGTGAAGGTCTGGTCCTCCTCCTCCTCACTGGACTGTGAGCCGGTGGGGAGTCCCCGTCCATTGTCCTCTCGAGTGGACTTGGGCTCTGGCACGAGGAGGCCTGCACCAGATGTGGGCAGGCGGCTGTCTCTTTGGGGGGCCCTGGGGGGTCTGGCCGTCTTGGCCCCGCCCACCGGGTAGGAGAAACGTCTCAGCCTGGGCGCCCACGGCCTGTTGCCATGGTTACCTCTGGGTACCGCCTGGATAACGGAGGACAGCGACGTGACAGCAGCCACTGCCACTACCTCTGACATTGTGTCTACCCCGCCCCAGTTCCGGGGCGCGGGCTGGGCCTGGTTGCCAGGAGAACAAGGGCCTCAGCCGGAGCGCCCAGAGGTGCCCGCGCTCCGCTCCCGCTTGGAAAGGAGCAAGAGGCCGCGGCCAGGGCGGGTGCCACGGCCCGGGTGGTGACTCCCAGCCCCTCCTGCCCGTGTCCCCCTGCCCCTCCCCCTGCTCACACAGCACCGCAGGCTTGGAGGGGGTGCCCCTTCTCGGGGGCCACCGTGCTCAGGAGAGGCCTGGGGCGCCCTGGCTGCACCCCGAGGCTCCGAGGGTCTGGGCGATCAGCCCAGTCTCCGCATCTGTGACGTGGGACAAGGCCAAACATTAAGGCCAACAGCAGAAGAATTAATTCAGCGCTCGTCATCAGACTCCTGGATGGGAGTCCCGCTCTCTCCTGCGCCACCGAGGAGCGCTGACTCGAGCCTCTTCCCTCTGTGGGCGAGGGTGACAGCGCACCCCCGCTGCCAGCACCTCAGATCGCGGAGACGGTCTTCCTCCCTGGGCCCTGCTGGTCCCCGCCCCTCGGGCTCCCAGGCTGCTGGCCTTGTCCTCCCGTGCTGCAGACCCAGCCCTCCGCCCGCCCGCGCAGCCAGGAGCTCTCTCCAGAGGAAGCAGGCGGGGACAAGGCCCCTTGGCTTCCTCTCCTGACTTGCTGTGGCTGTCACCAGCCTCTGATAAGATAGTCCCAGCCGGGTGGCCCGTAGCTGCAGAGAGTGATTAAGAGCTTGGAGTTGACAGGGACACTGTGTGTCCCAGGGCCGTGGCGGGGGCCGGGAGCCGGAGCCGCGAGGAGGGCCAGGCCTCCGACACCGCGCCCCCCTCCTCTGTCTAGCTCTCAAAGTTCCCCCCAGTGCCGAGGGACCGGGACCCCTCCAGGCCCCACGAAGGGCCGGGGCGTCCTGAGGCCTCCAGGAGACCCCACGTGAGGGCTCTCCGGGCACGCCCGTGGCCACGTGCCCGGCTCGGCCAGCGCCAGCCTCGTCGGAGCAATCGTGAGTTTCCAGGGATTTTGTGAGCTGGTTGCCAAACAGTGACGATGACTACCCATCTCCAGGAACGTGCGGTTCCATCCGTTTGTAAAGACGGGGTGAGGCAGGTGAACGCTGTAGGAAGTCGCGGTGTTGGGCTGAGCGCCTGCACTGGTCCCCAAGGGACAGTCCCCCATGCCACGGCGGCAGGTTCCCTGACCGGCCAGGAAAGCCAGCCATGCCCACTGCCTCCTCTCAAGAGGATTTGAAAAGGCCCTTGTTGGGAAGCCCCAGGGGCCGTTGAGGCACCCGGCCGTGCAGGTGTGGGCCAGGTGTCACACGGTCCTGGGCTCTCCTGCCGCGGGCACCCAGGCAGGCCAAGAGGAGTCGGTGCTCGGGAACGCCCCAGCAGGACTGAGCCCAGGCTGCCTTTCTTTTCTCTTTCTTCTTTTTCTGTTTTCTGGCTTCCTTCCTTCCCTTCTCTCTTAGGTGCTGGGGATCCAACCCAGGGCCTCGTGCCTGTGAGTGTGTACCCCCACCTGCACCCCGGCCCCGGCTTCCTGAGAGCTTGGGGACAGTGCTTGGCTGAGGGTAGGAGGAAGCCCTTCCTGCTCCCTCGTCCCACCTCTCAGGTGCTGAGGAGCAGGGTCTGTCCCCAGCAGGATCTGTCGGCATCCCAGAAAAAATGGTCACATAGTCAGATGGCCGGGGGTTGCGGGACAGCCCGTCCTCTTCCTGGGTTGAAATGATCCCACGGAAGACTCTGGAAAGCTCTGCAGGCAAGAAACATTCTCAGCTCCGCATGTCATTCAGAAATGCCTAAGATAGGGCTGGGAGGGGCGCGGACCCCGCAGACCCCTTCTTCCCACTCTCTCCCACCCCAGTCTTCCTCGGACTCTCACGACTGTCCCCAGGGGTTGGGGACATGGCTCAGGGGTAGAGCACTTGCCTGGCATGCCCAAGGCTGAAGGTTTGATACCAGGAGCTGAAACAAAACCAAAATCCTAAAACTGAGAATCCTCCCCACCTTCCCGGCTAAGGTACCCCACGCAGAGCAGAAAGTACCCAGAAATCTGCTTGCTCTGGGGACGCCCCTTGACCAGAGACCAAGCCGGGCCTCTCCGAGGGATCACTGAGAGCTGAGAGTGGCCCTGGCCCACGGGGTCTTTCACATGGGTCCCCAGGTGAGGGTGGGCCTCTGGGAAGCCAGGCCTCCGGTACCAGTATCTCCCACACCCAGAATGTTCTAGAAACACACTTCAGTGCCTTTTGGACCTGGGATTCTTTGGGATGCACTTCCAAACTCTCTGCCCTGGAGATCAGCGCCCACGTAGATGTTCTGGAGAGCAGACCCTTAGTGGCAGGGGGAGCCCCTTCCCCTCGGGGTCTGCCAGGTGGGGCGCCTGAGTGGGGGTCCCGCTGGAGTGGCGCAAGTGACTAAATCTTCTACGAAAGCATCCTGGGCCTCGACCGCACCGCAAAGCAGAGTCTGGGGATGGATCGCCACGCGCCACTCATTCCTCACCCGCGATCCTGTTCTTCCCGGGATGAGGTGTGCCTGGGACGGAAGGGCTCACACTCAGTCATCTCCGGCAGCCAGAGAGGTCGCGTCAGCAAGTAGATTAGACCTGGGACAGGCATCAGGAGTGACAGGGACAAGATCTAAGGTGGCGGCCACCAGCAACTCCAAGACAAGTGTTGCTGGGCAGGAAGGGACCAGGAGCAGGAAGGGGACCAGAAGCAGGAAGGGGGGACCAGGAGCAGGAAGGGGACCAGGAGCAGGAAGGGTGACCAGGAGAGGAAGGGACCAACGAGGGGACCAGGAGCAGGAAGGGACCAGGAGCAGGAAGGGGACCAGGAGCAGGAAGGGACCAGGAGCAGGAAGGGACCAGGAGCAGGAAGGGGACCAGGAGCAGGAAGGGACCAGGAGGAGGAAGGGGACCAGGAGCAGGAGGGGGACAGGAGCAGGGGACCAGGAGCAGGAAGGGGACAGGAGCAGGAAGGGACCAGGAGCAGGAAGGGGGACCAGGAGCAGGAAGGGGACCAGGAGCAGGAAGGGGACCAGGAGCAGGAAGGGACCAGGAGCAGGAAGGGGACCAGGAGCAGGAAGGGGACCAGGAGCAGGAAGGGACCAGGAGAAGCAGGAAGGGACCAGGAGCAGGAAGGGGGACCAGGAGCAGGAAGGGGGACCAGGAGCAGGAAGGGGACCAGGAGCAGGAAGGGGACCAGGAGCAGGAAGGGGACCAGGAGGAAGGGGACAGGAAGGGGACCAGGAGCAGGAAGGGACCAGGAGCAGGAAGGGGACCAGGGCAGACCAGGAGCAGGAAGGGACCAGGAGCAGGAAGGGACCAGGAGCAGGAAGGGGACCAGGAGCAGGAAGGGGACCAGGAGCAGGAAGGGGACCAGGAGCAGGAAGGGACCAGGAGCAGGAAGGGGACCAGGAGCAGGAAGGGGACCAGGAGGGGACCAGGAGGGGACCAGGAGCAGGAAGGGACCAGGAGCAGGAAGGGGACCAGGAGCAGGAAGGGGACCAGGAGCAGGAAGGGGACCAGGAGCAGGAAGGGACCAGGAGCAGGAAGGGACCAGGAGGGACCAGGAAGGGGGGACCAGGAGCAGGAAGGGACCAGGAGCAGGAAGGGGACCAGGAGCAGGAAGGGGACCAGGAGCAGGAAGGGACCAGGAGCAGGGACCAGGAGGGGGACCAGGAAGGGGGGACCAGGAGCAGGAAGGGACCAGGAGCAGGAAGGGGACCAGGAGGGGAGGAAGGGGACAGGAAGGGAAGGGACCAGGAGCAGGAAGGGGACCAGGAGCAGGAAGGGGACCAGGAGCAGGAAGGGACCAGGAGCAGGAAGGGGACCAGGAGCAGGAAGGGACCAGGAGCAGGAAGGGGACCAGGAGCAGGAAGGGGACCAGGAGCAGGAAGGGGACCAGGAGCAGGAAGGGGACCAGGAGCAGGAAGGGACCAGGAGCAGGAAGGGACCAGGAGCAGGAAGGGGACCAGGAGCAGGAAGGGGACAGGAGCAGGAAGGGGACCAGGAGCAGGAAGGGACCAGGAGGAGACAGGAACAGAAGGGGACCAGGAGCAGGAAGGGGACCAGGAGCAGGAAGGGGACCAGGAGCAGGAAGGGACCAGGAGCAGGAAGGAGGGAGGAGGGGGACCAGGAGCAGGAAGGGGACCAGGAGCAGGAAGGGGACCAGGAGCAGGAAGGGGACCAGGAGCAGGAAGGGGACCAGGAGCAGGAAGGGGACCAGGAGCAGGAAGGGGACCAGGAGCAGGAAGGGGACCAGGAGCAGGAAGGGAAGGGGACCAGGAGCAGGAAGGGGACCAGGAGCAGGAAGGGGACCAGGAGGCAGGAAGGGGACCAGGAGGAGGAAGGGGACCAGGAGCAGGAAGGGGACCAGGAGCAGGAAGGGACCAGGAGCAGGAAGGGGACCAGGAGCAGGAAGGGGACCAGGAGCAGGAAGGGACCAGGAGCAGGAAGGGACCAGGAGCAGGAAGGGGACCAGGAGCAGGAAGGGGACCAGGAGCAGGAAGGGGACCAGGAGCAGGAAGGGGACCAGGAGCAGGAAGGGGACCAGGAGCAGGAAGGGGGACCAGGAGCAGGAAGGGGACCAGGAGCAGGAGGGGAGGAGCAGGAAGGGGACCAGGAGCAGGAAGGGGACCAGGAGCAGGAAGGGGACCAGGAGCAGGAAGGGGGGACCAGGAAGGAAGGGACCAGACCAGGAGGAAGGGGACCAGGAAGGGGACCAGGAGCAGGAAGGGGACCAGGAGCAGGAAGGGGACCAGGAGCAGGAAGGGACCAGGAGCAGGAAGGGACCAGGAGCAGGAAGGGACCAGGAGCAGGAAGGGGACCAGGAGCAGGAAGGGACCAGGAGCAGGAAGGGACCAGGAGCAGGAAGGGGACCAGGAGCAGGAAGGGACCAGGAGCAGGAAGGGGACCAGGAGCAGGAAGGGGACCAGGAGCAGGGGGGGGACCAGGAGCAGGAAGGGGACCAGGACCAGGAGCAGGAAGGGACCAGGAGCAGGAAGGGGACCAGGAGCAGGAAGGGGACCAGGAGCAGGAAGGGACCAGGAGAGGAAGGGGACAGGAGCAGGAAGGGGACCAGGAGCAGGAAGGGGGACCCAGGAGCAGGGAAGGGGACCAGGAGCAGGAAGGGACCAGGAGCAGGAAGGGGACCAGGAGCAGGAAGGGACCAGGAGCAGGAAGGGGACCAGGAGCAGGAAGGGGACCAGGAGCAGGAAGGGGACCAGGAGCAGGAAGGGACCAGGAGCAGGAAGGGGGGGACCAGGAGCAGGAAGGGGACCAGGAGCAGGAAGGGGACCAGGAGCAGGAGGGGACCAGAGCAGGGGACCAGGAGCAGGAGGGGAGGAAGGGGACCAGGAGCAGGAAGGGGACCAGGAGGAGGAAGGGACCAGGAGCAGGAAGGGGACCAGGAGCAGGAAGGGACCAGGAGCAGGAAGGGGACCAGGAGCAGGAAGGGACCAGGAGCAGGAAGGACAGGAGGACCAGGGGACCAGGAGGGGACCAGGAGCAGGGGGGACCAGGAGCAGGAAGGGGACCAGGAGCAGGAAGGGGACCAGGAGCAGGAAGGGCAGGACCAGGAGCAGGAAGGGGGACCCAGGAGCAGGAAGGGACCAGGAGCAGGAAGGGACCAGGAGCAGGAGGGGACCAGGAGCAGGAAGGACCAGGAGCAGGAAGGGACCAGGAGCAGGAAGGGGACCAGGAGCAGGAAGGGACCAGGAGCAGGAAGGGGACCAGGAGCAGGAAGGGGACCAGGAGCAGGAGGAGGGGGACCAGGAGCAGGAAGGGGACCAGGAGCAGGAAGGGGACCAGGAGCAGGAAGGGACCAGGAGCAGGAAGGGACCAGGAGCAGGAAGGGGGACCAGGAGCAGGAAGGGACCAGGAGCAGGAAGGGACCAGGAGCAGGAAGGGACCAGGAGCAGGAAGGGGACCAGGAGCAGGAAGGGGACCAGGAGCAGGAAGGGGACAGGAGCAGGAAGGGGACCAGGAGCAGGAAGGGACCAGGAGCAGGAAGGGACCAGGAGCAGGAAGGGGACCAGGAGCAGGAAGGGGACCAGGAGCAGGAAGGGGACCAGGAGGGACCAGGAGGAAGGGGGGACCAGGAGCAGGAAGGGACCAGGAGCAGGAAGGGACCAGGAGCAGGAAGGGGACCAGGAGCAGGAAGGGACCAGGAGCAGGAAGGGGACAGGAGCAGGGACCAGGAGCAGGAAGGGGACCAGGAGCAGGAAGGGGACCAGGAGCAGGAAGGGGACCAGGAGCAGGAAGGGACCAGGAGCAGGAAGGGAAAGGGGACCAGGAGCAGGAAGGGGACCAGGAGCAGGAAGGGGACCAGGAGGAGGAAGGGGACCAGGAGCAGGAAGGGGACCAGGAGCAGGAAGGGGACCAGGAGCAGGAAGGGACCAGGAGCAGGAAGGGGACCAGGAGCAGGAAGGGACCAGGAGCAGGAAGGGGGACCAGGAGCAGGAAGGGACCAGGAGCAGGAAGGGACCAGGAGCAGGAAGGGGACCAGGACCAGGAGCAGGAAGGGGACCAGGAGCAGGAAGGGACCAGGAGCAGGAAGGGGGACCAGGAGCAGGAAGGGGACCAGGAGGAGGAAGGGGACCAGGAGCAGGAAGGGGACCAGGAGCAGGAAGGGACCAGGAGCAGGAAGGGGACCAGGAGCAGGAAGGGACCAGGAGCAGGAAGGGACCAGGAGCAGGAAGGGGACCAGGAGCAGGAAGGGACCAGGAGCAGGAAGGGGACCAGGAGCAGGAAGGGGACCAGGAGCAGGAAGGGGACCAGGAGCAGGAAGGGGACCAGGAGCAGGAAGGGGACCAGGAGCAGGGGGAAGGGGGACCAGGAGCAGGAAGGGGACCAGGAGCAGGAAGGGGACCAGAGCAGGAAGGGGACAGGAAGCAGGGAAGGGGACCAGGAGCAGGAAGGGGACCAGGAGCAGGAAGGGACCAGGAGCAGGAGGGGACCAGGAGCAGGAAGGGGACCAGGAGCAGGAAGGGACCAGGAGCAGGAAGGGGACAGGAGCAGGAAGGGACCAGGAGCAGGAAGGGGACCAGGAGCAGGAACCAGGGGAAGGGGACCAGGACCCAGGAGCAGGAAGGGGACCAGGAGCAGGAAGGGGACCAGGAGCAGGAAGGGGACCAGGAGCAGGAAGGGACCAGGAGCAGGAAGGGGACCAGGAGCAGGAAGGGGACCAGGAGCAGGAAGGGGACCAGGAGCAGGAAGGGGACCAGGAGCAGGAAGGGACCCAGGAGGAAGGGGACCAGGGGACCAGGAGCAGGAAGGGGACCAGGAGCACAGAAGGGACCAGGAAGGGGACCAGGAGCAGGAAGGGACCAGGAGGACCAGGACAGGAAGGGGGGGACCAGGAGGAGGAGCAGGGGGACCAGGAGCAGGAAGGGACCAGGAGCAGGAAGGGGACCAGGAGCAGGAAGGGGGACCAGGAAGGGACCAGGAGCAGGAAGGGGACCAGGAGCAGGAAGGGGACCAGGAGCAGGAAGGGGACCAGGAGCAGGAAGGGGACCAGGAGCAAGAAGGGACCAGGAAGAGGGAGCAGGAAGGGGGGACCAGGAGCAGGAAGGGACCAGGAGCAGGAAGGGACCAGGAGCAGGAAGGAGCAGGAAGGGGACAGGAGCAGGAAGGGACCAGGAGCAGGAAGGGGACCAGGAGCAGGAAGGGACCAGGAGCAGGAAGGGACCAGGAGCAGGAAGGGACCAGGAGGAGGAAGGGGACCAGGAGCAGGAAGGGGACCAGGAGCAGGAAGGGGACCAGGAGCAGGAAGGGACCAGGAGCAGGAGGAGGAAGGGACCAGGAGGAGGAAGGGGACCAGGAGCAGGAAGGGGACCAGGAGCAGGAAGGGACCAGGAGCAGGAAGGGGACCAGGAGCAGGAAGGGGGACCAGGAGCAGGAAGGGACCAGGAGCAGGAAGGGGGACCAGGAGGAGGAAGGGGACCAGGAGGAGGAAGGGGGACCAGGAGCAGGAAGGGGACCAGGAGCAGGAAGGGGACCAGGAGCAGGAAGGGGGACCAGGAGCAGGAAGGGGACCAGGAGGGAGGAAGGGGACCAGGAGCAGGAAGGGGACCAGGAGCAGGAAGGGACCAGGAGCAGGAAGGGGACCAGGAGCAGGAAGGGACCAGGAGCAGGAAGGGGACCAGGAGCAGGAAGGGGAAGGAGGGACCAGGAGCAGGAAGGGGGGACCAGGAGCAGGAAGGGGGGACCAGGAGCAGGAAGGGACCAGGAGGAGGAAGGGGACCAGGAGCAGGAAGGGACCAGGAGCAGGAAGGGGACCAGGAGGAGGAAGGGGACCAGGAGCAGGAAGGGACCAGGAGCAGGAAGGGGACCAGGAGCAGGAGGGGACCAGGAGCAGGAAGGGACCAGGAGCAGGAAGGGACCAGGAGCAGGAAGGGGACCAGGAGCAGGAAGGGACCAGGAGGAGGAGGAAGGGGACCAGGAGCAGGAAGGGACCAGGAGCAGGAAGGGGGACCAGGAGCAGGAGCAGGAAGGGGACCAGGAGCAGGAAGGGACCAGGAGCAGGAAGGGGACCAGGAGGGGTAGGAAGGGGACCAGGAGCAGGAAGTGACCAGGAGCAGGAAGGGGACCAGGAGGGGAGGAAGGGGACCAGGAGCAGGAAGGGACCAGGAGCAGGAAGGGGACCAGGAGCAGAAAGGGGACCAGGAGGAGGAAGGGGACCAGGAGCAGGAAGGGACCAGGAGCAGGAGGGGACCAGGAGGGGGACCAGGAGCAGGAAGGGGACCAGGAGCAGGAAGGAGCAGGAAGGGACCAGGAGCAGGAAGGGGACCAGGAGCAGGAAGGGACCAGGAGCAGGAAGGGGACCAGGAGCAGGAAGGGGACCAGGAGCAGGAAGGGGACCAGGAGCAGGAAGGGACCAGGAGCAGGAAGGGGACCAGGAACAGGAAGGGACCAGGAGCAGGAAGGGACCAGGACCAGGAAGGGGACCAGGAGCAGGAAGGGGACCAGGAGCAGGAAGGGGACCAGAGCAGGAAGGGGGACCAGGAGCAGGAAGGGGACCAGGGGCAGTAGGGGACCAGGAGCAGGAAGGGGGAACAGGAGCAGGAAGGGGACCCAGGAGGAGGAAGGGGACCCAGGAGGAGGAACGGGACCAGGAGCAGGAAGGGGGGACCAGGAGCAGGAAGGGGACCAGGAGCAGGAAGGGACCAGGAGCAGGAAGGGGACCAGGAGCAGGAAGGGGGACCAGAGGAGGAAGGGGACCAGGAGCAGGAAGGGACCAGGAGCAGGAAGGGGACCAGGAGCAGGAAGGGGACCAGGAGCAGGAAGGGGACCAGGAGCAGGAAGGGGACCAGGAGGAGGAGGCCAGGAAGGGGACCAGGAGCAGGAAGGGGGGGACCAGGAGCAGGAAGGGACCAGGAGCAGGAAGGGGACCAGGAGCAGGAAGGGGACCAGAGAGGAAGGGGACCAGGAGCAGGAAGGGGACCAGGAGCAGGAAGGGGACCAGGAGCAGGAAGGGGACCAGGAGCAGGAAGGGGACCAGGAGGAGGAAGGGGACCAGGAGCAGGAAGGGGACCAGGAGCAGGAAGGGGACCAGGAGCAGGAAGGGGACCAGGAGCAGGAAGGGGGAGGGGACCAGGAGCAGGAAGGGGACCAGGAGCAGGAAGGGGGACCAGGAGCAGGAAGGGGACCAGGAGCAGGAGGGGACCAGGAGCAGGAAGGGACCAGGAGGAGGAAGGGGACCAGGAGCAGGAAGGGACCAGGAGCAGGAAGGGGACCAGGAACAGGAAGGGACCAGGAGCAGGAAGGGACCAGGAGCAGGAAGGGGACCAGGAGGAGGAAGGGGACCAGGAGCAGGAAGGGACCAGGAGCAGGAAGGGGACCAGGAGCAGGAAGGGGACCAGGAGCAGGAAGGGACCAGGAGCAGGAAGGGACCAGGAGCAGGAAGGGGACCAGGAGCAGGAAGGGAAGGAGCAGGAAGGGGACCAGGAGCAGGAAGGGGACCAGGAGCAGGAAGGGACCAGGAGCAGGAAGGGGACCCAGGAGGAGGAAGGGACCAGGAGCAGGAAGGGACCAGGAGCAGGAGGGGACCAGGAGCAGGAAGGGGACCAGGAGCAGGAAGGGGACCAGGAGCAGGAAGGGGGGACCAGGAGCAGGAAGGGGGACCAGGGGGAAGGGGACCAGGAGCAGGAAGGGGACAGGAGCAGGGGGGGACCAGGAGCAGGGGGAAGGGGAAGGGACCAGGAGCAGGAAGGGGACCAGGAGCAGGAAGGGACCAGGAGCAGGAAGGGGACCAGGAGCAGGAAGGGACCAGGAGCAGGAAGGACCAGGAGCAGGAAGGGGGGACCAGGAGCAAGAAGGGGACCAGGAGCAGGAAGGGGACCAGGAGCAGGAAGGGGACCAGGAGCAGGAAGGGGACCAGGAGCAGTAGGGGACCAGGAGCAGGAAGGGGGACCAGGAGCAGGAAGGGGACCCAGGAGGAGGAAGGGGACCCAGGAGCAGAAGCAGGAAGGGGACCAGGAGCGGGAAGGGGACCCAGGAGGAGGAAGGGGACCCAGGAGGGAGGGCCCAACGGGACCAGGAGCAGGAAGGGGACCAGAGCAGGAAGAGGAAGGGGACCAGGAGCAGGAGAAGGGGACCAGGAGCAGGAAGGGACCAGGAGCAGGAAGGGGACCAGGAGCAGGAAGGGACCAGGAGCAGGAAGGGGACCAGGAGCAGGAAGGGGACCAGGAGCAGGAAGGGACCAGGAGCAGGAAGGGACCAGGAGCAGGAGGGGACCAGGAGCAGGAGGGGACCAGGTGCCGGGGTGTTCAGGCAGGGCAGGGCTCCACAGACCCCAGGCCAATCTCACGCATCCCCACGCCAGGTGGCCATCTCAGCTCTTGTGCCCGCTTGCTTGAGCCAGACCCCAAGTCTAACTCGTGGGGACAAGGGACCATGGACTCCTCTCCTGTCCACATAAGCATTCAGTGATGACGAGGAAGAGGACCCGGTCATTACTGTCCTAAAAACTGGCCGTGTGACTGTCACCCGCTGGTCAGCCAGCCGGGGCTGCGGTCTCCACTAACCGAGTCCAGCCTGTCCTGGCAGCCTCTGGACTGTCTCGCATTGGCAAATAGCTGGACAGTGGTTAAACTGTGTGACCGTGAGGTGCACACTGTGTCCAGGTGAGGAATGCTGGTGTCCTGGGCTTGAGGGCGTGGAAAGGTCCAAGGTGACCCAGGAGAGAGGGCCGAGGAATGAGGGCCGGCCGCGGCCCGCCCTCTCCTGTGATGCTGTGACCTCCTGGGCGGTGCCGTCCCTCTGCCTGTGATGCGTGTCCCCTGCCTCTTGGCCCGGCCACCTCCTCTCCTGCTCTGGACCTCAGACAGGGGCCGCCCTGTGAGAGCCCGGCGCCCCCCGGATTCCCCTCCCACCACCCATCCCGTGCGCGACCCTGTGCGGGCTGTGCCCCCCGCGGTCTGCAGGCCCCGCACCCCAGTGCCACGTCTGCCCTGCTCTCCGCTGCGCGCCCAGCCCGGCATGAAGCCTGGCGCGGGAGGTTTTCAGCGGCTGCGGGAGTCCACAGGTTCCCCTGGGGGAGAGGCACGTCTGGATCTGCCGCGGGGATCCCGCCTCCTCTCTGAACACGCTCCTCTGGGAGGGTCTTAGGAGCCCCTCGGGACTGGTCCTATTTTCCCAAAGTGGAGTCCCAGCCCAGGGCCGTGAGTGAGGCTGTGTGAGCGGAATCTCCTGGGCTGGGAGGCCGGGAGGAGGCCGGGCCTGCAGCCTGCCGGGCCTGGTAAGTGAGGTTTTGTTGAAACACAGCCGGGCCCGTGTCCTGTGTGCAGCCAGCCGCTGCCCTGCCGCCTAGGCCGCGCCGGTCACTGACGCAGACTGTGGCTGCCACGCCTACAGCATGCGCCTCTGGCCTGGCACTGGGAAAGCCTGCAGGCCCCAGCCTGGAGTCACGCAGAGCCCAGCCCCAGGGACGTGGCCCAGCCCCAGGGACGTGTGGTGCCCACGGAGCCAAGAGCTCCTCTCTCCAAGTTCTGGGGGCTGCGGAAGGCTGGGCCCCGCCGCCTCCCTGCGGGGCTGCGGGCAGACTTTGCAGAGCCCCCTCTGCCACGGGGACCCTCTCTGCTCTGCCACCGTGGGCAGGTGCGCAGTCTGTGCTCGGGGGTGTGGCGCCCGGTCAGAGCGCCACAGAGGAGGCCGTCCCTGCCCTTGGCCTTTCGAGGGGCTCTTGGGCCAGCATTGTCCAGCTGCCACCCAGGGGCTTCCGGGCATGGAGACGGATGGGAGGGACGTGGAGGAGGGGCAGGGCCTGCCAAGGGGTGGGTGGCCGTCCCTGGCAGGGCCGTGACAGCAAGAGGCCGTGAAGCAGGGTGGGGGCAGGGCAGGCGTGGGGGGAGAAGAGGAAGCTGAGTGGTAGCAGGTGGCCCTGGCCGGAGATCCCCACTGGGGCTTCCAGAGGGCCCCGGGGACAGCGGTGGGCTCTCCCGTGGGGGCCAGGCTGCCGGGCTCTTGGTGGCTGAGGCTGCCGCTGGCCGTCTCGCTGAGTGCAGTCGGGGCTGTGGCCAGCAGGACAGCTCCTGCGCTCTGATGACAACATCCCTCAGAGCCGCCTGGGTCCCCCACTCGGGTGTCTGCTGGGCGTTGGTGGAGACGCTGGGGGACCCTCCCTGGAGCCGTTGCTTCAACCGCCTACGCGTGTCGTCCCACACCTGGCTGCCTCCAGCACAGTGGCTGGTCCCCAGGGCCGGTGTCCCCGGAGACAGAGCCAGGTGGCATCTGCGTCGAGTTCTCCCGAGTTCTGGAGCCACCCAGTGTAACTGCTGCCACGTTCCCTGGAAATGACTCACTGAGGCGGGCTTACCCGGGGAGGGAAACGGAAGACGTGGGGTGCTCCAGGCCTCCCGAACACGCCTGGCCAGGGAGGAGGGGACCTGCCCACAGAGAGCCCAGCGCCAGCCACCCGGGGACAGGAGCTGCAGCCTCCGCCCTGGGTGGTGGAGGAGAGGAGCCTGTGTTCAGAGTCCCTCCGCCTCCCCCAGGGCTGGGGACACTGCCTTCTGTGGCCACTCCCAGGCCCTCCGGGGAAGGGTCCACTCACCTCTTTCAAATGAGTACCGCTGAGCCCTGAGAGGCCAAGGGAGGCTCTTTTAACCCTCGGAGGGGATGGAGAGTTTCGGGAGGAGATCGAAGACCTGTTAAGGAAGACTTCGCCCCTTGGGGAAGCCGGCAGGAGTGATGGGGTGACTCCAGGGCACTCTTTATTTTTTAAAGAATATTTATTTTTTAGTTGGACGAAATACTTCTATTTATTTAGTTAGTTAGTTTTATGTGGTGCTGGGGGTCGAACCCCGGGCCGCGCGTGGGCTAGGTGCGTGCTCTACTGCAGAGCCCCCGCCCCAGCACTCCCAGAGTGCTCTTGATCGCAGCTATTGCAAAAATAAAAATGACTCAGATTTGTCCCTCCAAAGGGATGGGTCAAGGCTCCTCCGCACAGCGTCATTTGCGAGGCCGTGGTCAGGGTTGGGTGCCCGTCCAGTTTGCTTTTCAAACCCTACAATTAGAAGCACTGGGCAAATTCACCCCTAGGGGCCGGCACTGGACTACCCCCCCACCCCCTCACCCCCCTCCCGTCCTCTCGCTAACAGGGCCGGGTGCTGACAGTCCCCTTCAGAAGTGGTCGCTCAGAACGCGTGTATTTAAATAAACGTCTTTCAGTGCAGGAATCCCGGTGGTGTCTGGAGACACGAGCCCTGCTCTCCGATTTCACGGGAGCAGAAGCAGTCACATAGGCCCTCCCCCACCCTGTGCCCTGCACACCCCAGGGGGGATTTGACAAGAGCCTTTGGCAGGCCAGATCTGTCCACACATGCCACTTGCAGCTTCTGTCCTTAAAGCCTCGGTGTCAAAGCGTGACCCCTCGTCTGACCTGGGGGCTGGTTCCAGATGCTGACCCTCGGGCCACGCCCTCTGGAGAGAGTCCCTGGCTCCCCTGCAGGGCTGGCCTTCATCCCGGTCAGTGGGGAGCCAGGCACAGCGGCACCAGGAAGCTGAGCCACACTGCAGCCCTTGAATTCAAAATGCCCTTGACCCCGAGTCTGCACAGAGGCTGGGTGGAGGTCCTCCTGGCTCGGCCTGGAACGCCACAGTCGTCTCTTCTGAGTCCGGTCTGACGTGGGGACGGCCAGGGAAGTCTTCTGAGCACCCCGGAGCCGTCCTCAGCCCACAGCACGCATCTGTCGCAGACCTCGGGCACGGTCTGTGACAAGGTCACGTGCCTACGGCTATTTATATAAAAGCTACATGGGCATCGGGACATCCTGAAACAACCTTTGGTGTCCTGGAGATGTCACACCACTGTGTCCTTCTGCATGCTTCTTGTTTTCCTAGCATCCCCCTTGCACAGAGGACATACAGGCCAGGAGGGACGGTGGCACCCACGGCTCTCTGCATCTGAGCCTCTGCCGGATGGGGTCCCTCCAGCCCCTCCAGGGAGCCTTCATTCTGAACAGATTTCGGCTTGGCGACATCAATCTACAGGTGGACTTGATGTGTTGTCAGGGGTCTCCCTAAAGCACATTGGCCCCTTAGGAGCAGCCGGTCCCCAGACAGCCCCCTTAAAAGTCAGGTTTCCCAGCACCTGTGACCCTGGGACTGCACTTTGGAAATGCTCGCCTGACATCTGCTAAAGCTGGCTGTGGTTTTTGATGCTCCTAAGTTTGGGTTCCCTTGTAAAGCAGAGACCAAATCAAAGGTTTGGGAGCAGGGGGCCCATTTGAGAGGTGGTTCCAGGGGGCAGGATTGAAGGGGTGACTCGGGATCATGACTGGCAATACGGGGTTCCTCGGGCTTGCTGCTCCGGGCAGGGCTGGTCACCTTATCCAGGGGGTCGGGTACCGGGCAGCGCTTGCGACCTGACTGGTGGCAGGCCGCTCCGGCCTTCCGCGGAAGGTCCTGGAACAGCGTGCAGACAGGCGTCCGCTCTGCTTCAGGGGTGCGGCAAGTCTCAGCTCGCAGCTGCCCACGGGGGACACGAGCAGAGGCACCCTACACCCCACGCCTCCAGCAGGTCGATCCAGCCGCCATCTTCGGGAGCAGGAAACGAAGCTGAGGGGCGCGTGTAGCCCCCGTCATGCAGCGGGGCCTTGCAAGAACCGGAGGCAGGGCAAAGACCCCTCCACACCCCGACTCGTGCGATCGAGTCAGAAAGGCCTCCGGCATGTTGCTTTGAGTAACAGGAATGAGTTTATTGAAAGGATAGGACAGGGAGAGGGGACACTCTCAAGGGACAGGGGGGTCCTCTCAGAAAGCAGAGGGACAGTGGGCTTCTCCTGCACCCCAGGTTTATTGGGGATCCCAGAGGAGTTTCCAGAGAGTCCTGCGCAGGCCCACCTCTTGACTGGCATCGAGATGACATCAGACTTTCAAGTCCCCGCTGCCATGGCCGCTCTAGTCCCCCACGTGGCCCACGCTGACTGGTTCTAACTGGATCCTTAGCCATGCATCCTTACAGATTTATGGTTAGGAGGAACTCCCCTTATCTCCTAGGGTTTCGGGATCTGGTCACAAAAGTCTCCCCGTTCAGGGTAACCTGGGTTCCCCTCAGCATTATTTGGGGCTTGCATTTCTCCTGCAGGGAACAGGCAGTCTGCTGAGGAGTGTGACATGTCCTGTCCACTGAGGCCAGCCAGGCCTGCAGGTGGATTGCTTCTTGGCAAAGCCAGCCTGTGGGGTCAGCACCAGGGGCCCAGTGTCCACAGTCACTCCCTTAACCTCGAGTCCCCACTGTCCTCGTCTCTCTGTCCCGACACAGCAGTGACGCAGGGCTGGGCTCCCAGCACAGGCGTCTGACCACAGCCTTTCCTGGGAACCCGCCACCGTGTTCTGCAGAGGGCAGGAGGGAGGACGCACGTTGGCCCGTGCTGTCCCAGTTCGAGTATTGACAGCTCCAGGAGTGTCACCCCGCCCCTGGTCCCAGCACACCGAGATGCCTGACCATCCAAGTCCCCGCGGGACCACGGCCTCTGCAGCTCCCGGCCTTCCCTGCAGGCCCCTCTCTGGGCAGCGGGGCCCACGTGGGTTCACGTTGTCCCCTCCTCTCCTACTGTGCTTCTGAACTCCACGGGCCTTCCCAGGAGGCCTGACAGAGCTGGCGTCCCTGCTGGAGTCCTCCGAGCGCGCCTGCTGGACAAGGGGGAGCCACGGACGCTCCGGCCCTGGCCTCCCCCGGACGAGGCCTGGGATTTTAACTGGTGGTGGAGGGACACCAGTCCTGCTGGATCAGGGCCCACCCTAGTGGCCTCCTGTGGACTGACTGCTTCTGTGAATTCCTCGTCTTCAAGGAAGGTCACATTCTGGGGTGGGGGGTGGGGACTTCGACACATGCATCTGGGGAGGGGATTCCACCCACGACACTGTCCCCAGGGCCATGGGACTTCTCAGCAGAACCCAGAAGCACCATCACCGCCCTCTTTTCCTGTCCCTGTGTCCTGGGGACCAGAGGAACCTCCTGCACCTGCTTCCTGAGCGTCAGGCAGAGGGGGCCGTGACTCCCGAGGAGCGGGTCCCTGCTTTCGCCCCTCGCCCACTTTCCCGGGGTGTCTGCCAGGTGTCTGCAGTGCAGCGGGTGCCGGAGGGGGCAGAGGCGGAGGAGACCCACACCCGGGCCACGCAGAGCTCAGGAGGGGTGAGGAGGAGACTGATCTTCAGCAGCAAATGGCCCTGGGTTCAAAGCCCTCCTTTATTTATTCGCGGCTGTGTGTCCCCGGCCTCGCACATGGTGTCTCTGAGCCTGGCTCCTTCCATCTGTGATGTGGGAGAGAGGAAGGCACCGGCCTGTGGCACCGAGGCCAGCCCCTGAGACACCGGTAAGTATTCACTAAGGGATCAAATGCATGTGCTCAAGTAACAGAGTCAAAGTGACTGCGATTGTCCCCAACAGCCAACTGTACCAACAGATGAAGTCCTACTTCATCTTGTCCACTGAGGCCAGCCAGGCCTGCAGGTGGATTGCTTCTTGGCAAAGTCCTTGCTGCGCGTCCTACCCCGGCGTGGAGGGCTGGCGACTCTGACTTGGGTCTGCTGACGCGTCTCTTCTTTTTTTGGCACCAGGGATTGAACCTGGGGGTGCTTGACCACCGCGCCACAGTCTCACGGAGTCTCAGTGTGTTGCTTAGTGCTCTGCCTTTGCTGAGGCTGGCTTTGAACTTGCTATGCTCAAGCTCAGCCTCCTGAGCTGCTGGGATCACAGGCGTGTGCCACCGCGCCGGCTGTCACCATGCTCCTTTGGGTCCCTCTCTCCTGTGCCATGGGCCCCACCAAAACTGACCTAGAGGACCCTTCCTGGAGGCAGGCTCAGACCCACGACCAGGGTGGCTCTCGCCAGAAAAGCAGCCCAGGACGTGTGTGTGTGCGCGCGCGCGCAAAGCCTGCGTGGGAGGGAGGTGTGCGTGGGCGTGCGCTGGCAGGGCGGGGCTGGAAGTCAGGCCGCGGAGGGCCTCGAGGGAGGCCGCCACAGCCTCCAGCCTGCCCCCAGCCCTTCCTCCTCAGGCTCAGCATCTTTGGAAGGAGGCGTGGGGTGGGGGAGCCCCGGCCTCCAGACTGCAGTACGGCTGGGGGAGGGGACGCCCATCTCCCCTTCAGTCCCCATGTCTGAGTGCCCGACCTGGAGAAGCTGAAGGAATGGGAGGGACCAGGTCGCGGGCAGTGAGGGGACCCCATTTCCACACCAGAAATACCGTCCAACAGACAGGCGGGCAGAGGCCTGGAAGGGGACCCGCCACCGCGTGGGACCTCCGGACACGTCACCACAGTTTCTTCTCCGGAGGGAAGCGGGGAGCGCGGCAGAGAGCGTGGCCCCGACACGTCTGCCCGTTGTCCCAGAGCCTCGCTCCTGCAGGTGTGGTGAGGGCGTGACACGGGGATTCTTCTAGATCATCCTCCAGGCCAGGGTGGCCTCAGGTCCTCACAGGGTCCAGGCAGGAGGCTCTGGTTCAGGGCAGGAGACGGAGGACGGGAGCAGAGGCCAGAGTGGCCCGACGGCTGGACGGGCCACGAGCCAAGGAAGGGGCCTCTGGAGGGCGGACACGGCCTGGCCCTGATCCCGCCCGCAGCCCCCCGCAGAGCCTGAGGTCGCCGGTCACGACGGGGCGGCTCTGTGGTCCTGTCACAGGGGTTTAATATGAGCTCCTTCAGTGTCCCTCGACCTGGCTGCAGCTACTGTCCCCCGCAGCCACCAGAGGCGGGAGAAAGAGCACCAGAAGTGATCCCCGAGGGACCCCGAGGGACAGCCTCGCTGTCGGTCGATTTTGAAGACAGTTTCAAGGGCACGACCACAGTGGGGACGTAGCGTCAGCTGCAGACCCTGGAGGGCCACACTCAGCCAAGGCCACACACGCAGCAGGGGACCCTGGGGGTGGTCACAAGAGCCTCGGGCCAGCGCCTTCACTGGGCCCAGGACGCCGCCCAGATGGGCTCCAGCAGGAGGCTCTGACTGGTGGCTCCAGAGGAGTGGGCATGAGAGCCAGGCGTTCATGCTGGGGCTGAGGGTGGCCCTGCAGGGCGCGGGTCACTGTGCCGTCCAGCAGGCTGTGTCCACTGTCCCCAGGAGGCAGCTGTGGGGGGCAGAGTCAGATCAGCACCCTGAGGACCTGGGGGAGCACAGTGTGGAACTGCAGGCAGTGCCGAGGGTGACTGTGCCCTGCTCCTGGGGTGGCAGAGGCCCACCTTACCCAGAGGGCACCAGGGCAGCAGGGGTGGGGGGTGTTGAGCACCGTCCAGGGCAGGTCCCCCAGCAGAGGGGACGGAGGAGCAGGGCCAGGGCCACGGCCAGCTCTGCACTTCCTCCCTGGCCAGTCTCTCTCTGGGCCGCGGCCTCTCCCACTGTGACACGTGCCTGGCAATGCCACCTCTCAGGGGACCCGGGGAGATCCAATGTGACATAACGTGTATCCTAAGGGGCAAGAGCCCCGAGGTGCCAGGAGATCTCTACACTCGGTGGCTAGCGCTCAGTCTGGGGGAAAGCGGGCTTCCCTTGGCGACATCACCCTCCCGCGCTTTCCCTAGGGCTGTTGGAAGGTGATTTGTTTCGTAAAACAGAAGAACGATGCGGCAGGCTTTACGGACACTTTTAGCAACAGTTCTTGCGTTTTCACGGTGCTCCGTGGGCTTCGCCCGAGCAGGCGAGCTGAGGTGTCACAGCAGGAAGGCAGAGGGGCCGCGCTGAGCACGAGGGCCAGGACGCCCAGTGACAGCTGCCAATCAGGCCCTCACTGCCCTGGGCCGAGGCGGTCGCTGTCTCAGCCGTAGGTGCTGGTAGTGAAATGAGGACGGCCTTCTGTTTGCAGAGCCTCGTGTGAGGCCCCATCTTATAGACCAGAGAGCCGCGGTGTCGGGGGTCCTCGTGCCTGGACAAGGCGCACACTCGAGTGGGCCGAGGTTTGGACCTCAGCCCTGGCCGTCGTATGAGTTTCCAGACCTTTCCAAACATCTCCCTGATTCTCATTTGCCCGGAAGAGAAATGCCCTCATTAGTGTCTATTTTTAGGGGCTGATTTCCCAGGCGATGGCGTTAGTCTGCCTCTGAGCTCTGGGTTAGTGTCATTCATGACACACACACGTGACCCTGGCTCTTGGGGAATAAAAGACGCGTCCTGGAAGTTCCCTCCCAGGCCCTTCCCGGAGGCCTTGCTCACGGGGTCTGCGGGGTGGGCAGGGCTGCTCCGAGGCGGGGACCTGCAGGCTGCTCCTGCTGTTTGGCTTGGTGACGTCACTCACCTTCTGAAAGTCTGGCGCGTCCCGCAGGGTGGTCCGTGTTTTTCCGTTGAGCTGGAATTTCTGGGTGGCTGTGCAGCACCTGCCGTGCTTCCTGGGCTCTGGTGGCTCAGAGAGTCACGTCCCCTCTTTTGTTCACTCCAGGCTGCATCTGGGCTCCCGTGGCGGGGACTGGCGGGGCTGGGAGGGGGGCTTGCTATGCAGCCCAGGTCTGCCCAGGCCCAGCCTGGTTCCCACCCAGCAACCAGACCCTCAGACTCTGGCCAGAATCCCAAGCGTGAGCCTCAGGAATTGCAGGGATGGCCTTGTTTTGTTTGGGAGGTGGGGGTACCAGGGATTGAACTCAAGCACTCGACCCCTGGGCCACACCCCCAGACCTATTTTATATTTTATTAGAGACAGGGTCTCACTGAGTTGCTAAGTGCCTCGCCATTGCTGAGGCTGGCTTTGAACTCGCGATCCTCCTGCCTCAGCCTCCCAAAGTGCTGGGATGACAGGCGTGCACCATTGGCCGTGCCCAGCTGGCCTTGGTCTTGCAGAATGGCTTAGCTGATAGCTGCACTGTGACCCACGGCCTGCCATTGAGAGCTGGGGACCAGCGAGAGAGGGGTGGGTGGAGTCCCTGTGTCCACTCTGCAGTGGAGGACACTGTGCCTCCATCAGCCAGCCCCCTCCACAGGGACATGAAAAACAGGTGGCTGACCTGGGAGGACACGGCACCGTGCTGGCCTTCAGGAGCCCGCAGCACCCGCCTCCTGACGGTCATGCCCTGGTGAGGTCCCCCACGCTTCGAGCAGCCCGGTCATGTGGCCCAGCTGGTTCTGCACCAGTGAGTCACGTGGTCCGTGGCCAGGGCACAAGATGCAGCGCCTCCACGCTCATCTCAGGTCCCTGTGCCCCATGCGGGGGACCCTCAAGCTGTCCCACGGGGAGGTCATGTGGCCAGGAGCCAGGCCCCTGCCCACAGCCCACGGCAGCACTGGCATGGACACAGTGCTCCAGCCCGATGGCTTCCTCGGAGAGGCCCAGGCCAGGCCTGCCCGGCAGCCGCTCCACGCCGTTGCCGAGAGCCGGTGGCCGTTGGCGGAGCTCCTGCACCTGGGGCGCTATTTCATGCTGTCACACAGCACTAACACGGGTGCTTCTGAGACACGAGAGGACACAGCCCGCGATCTGACCCTCTCCACCGTGAAACAGAGTGGCAGGACACAGCGTTAGTAGGGGACATCTCTGAGTTCTTCCCACTACTGAAAGAGTCTTTAACGCCCTGGTCTTGGCCTGGCGTTCGTGGTGTGACGGTGGCCTGCCCTCTGTGCCCGTCCACTAACTCCTGTGCCTTACCGCAGCCCGGTTTCCTGTTGGGGATCCACTGTCCCCTTCTGCACGGAGTCTGGCACGTGGGTCCCCAGGGCAGGTCCTGCACAGGGTCTTGGGTGCAGGTGAGCGCAAGCGGTCTGTTTGGGAGAAGACTGCAGGAGGTTCGGAGAGGGCCACGTCAAGGCAGCAGGCCGGTCCCCTCCCCAGCGCAATGACCCCCATGGACAGCGGCTCAAGGGCACTGAGGACCTTCTGAGAGACCACGTGGGACCGTTCAGACTTCCTCCCGAGGTTCCAGGAAGCTGAGTTAGTGATTTCCAAATCCTGGCTCTCGCTGGTTGAAAGTAGCTCCTGGCCAGAGAGAGGGACAGCTTGTGAGGGGAAACCTAGAGGCGCTTTCCATGGCCGACCGAGGGGACGCAGGTGCTACCCAGAGCATCCCCTGCCCAGGGCACTCACTGGTGACCTGTTCCCACTGGGACAGCAGGGCCACCTGTCCCCACTCGGGCTGGGAAGAAGTGGGGAGAGAGGATGGGCCCAGCCGCAGGTACCACACCTTGAGTCTTGGGCGATCCAGGAGGAAGGCGTGGGTGGACGGCCTTCACGGCGGGCCACAGGACCTGCGTCAGACCCTGCCGTCCTGCAGCCGGTCACTGGGCAGCCTCCTGGGCATTGGGAGCCTGCTTGGGTGCTGGGCCTCTGGACCCTGTCCCAGGCACCACCCACGAGTCCCGCGCGCTCTGCGCACCCGACGTCACCGTCCACGCGTCCCGCGTGCTCTGCGCACCCGACGTCACCGTCCACGCGTCCCGCGTGCTCTGCGCACCCGACGTCACCGTCCACGCGTCCCGCGCCCTCTGCGCACCCGACGTCACCGGTCAAGTGTCCCGCGCCCTCTGCGCACCCGACGTCTCCGCGGCAGGCTTCCCTTGGCTTAGGTTTCCAGGTTTGCCAGGGACAACGGTCTCCCTGAAGTCCACTGTGAAGTTCACGTGTCCCACCCCAGTCCCGGAGGGACGAGGTGCAGTTGAGGCCTTGCTAAGCAGAGTCCAAAGGTCACGTGCAGAGCGAGGTGTTCAAGGAGGTTTAGAAAAATTCAAGGGCTCAAAGATCTGTGCCGCGGGGAAGCGCGACACGCGGCCTCTGGTGGCTCAGATCTGGGGGACGGAATTCCACCCTCGGGCGCACGTCAGCATCGCCCTGAGCCGGGCAGGGCTGACGTCCTTCTATGGACGCCGGCTCTCCGTCTCAAAGGTCCGCGCTTACAGCGCGGGTGTCTGCCACCCTCTGGCCGGAGGTGGCATGCCATTGAGCAGGAGGTGACATTTAAGCCCAATCTGCAGGGTGGACTTTCCTGGTCCCTGCCCCTCCTCGTCCTGCCCGCCACTTCCACACCGCACGGATGGCTCAGAATTCCTCAGCCCCCGAGAGCAGACGGGTCACGGCTGCCCAGCACACCCGAGGGCCGGCCGCACCCGCGGGTGCAGACCAGGCACCAGCCGTTGTAGCACCGTGGTGCTGGGGGCGTCTGCACAGGCCAGCGTTGCTGGGCCTTGGGGAGGCCGCCAGGCTGCGCAGTGACCACACGCGTGGGCCCAGCTCGGGGCCTGCGCCCCCCCGGGCGGGGCACCCCCTGAGTGGCACTGTCCAGCCCGTGACCGCGGTTTCTCCGAGCTTGAGGAGGGCCCTGCCAGGGGCGCTGGTGGCCCCCACTTCGCGGGGGTCTTGTGGTGAGATGACATAGGGTCGCAGAGTGTAAAGAAGTGTCCAGCAAGGTCCACTGCCAGGGACAGCAGGGATGGGGCCAGCAGGAAGCACATGGGGACAGTGGGGGGGCCTGGGGGGCCTCCTGACGGGACTGCTTACACAGTGTGAGCAGGGGCAGGGACACCAGCAGGGACAGTGCCGTTACCTAGCGGTCAGAAACAACGCGGTGGACAGCGGTCACCAGAGCCTGGAGCTGGAGAGAGCTGGCTCAGCAGGGCTGCCAGGCAGGAGCGAAAGGAGGGGGCCGCCCACCCGCAGTGACCCTCGGGGAGGAAGCGGGACATCACTCCTGACCGCCTTCTCTTCCCGTCCTCGCTGTCCTCTGGGGGTGCTCCGGGTGGTCCACTCCCGAGAGCCCAGAGCACAGGGGAAACCAGGAGGGGACCCAGGAGAGGCACATCCTGGCAGTCGGCCAGCTTTCTGTTGCTGTGACAAAACAACTGAGATGAGTAGTTTATAAGGAGAAAAGGTTGGCTTTGGCCCAGAGGGCACGTGCAGTCCGTGGGTGACCGGGGTGGCTGTGGGGCCTGTGTCAAGGCAGGAGGCCGTGGCCCGGAGCACCTGGTGGGAAAAGCCGCTCACCTCAGGGCAACCAGGAAGCAGAGCGAGAGGAAGGGGCCACGCCTGGGGTCCTCCAGAGGGCGTGGCCTAGCCTCCTCCTCTAGGCCCGCCTCCTGCAGGCTCCACGCCCCCCAGGTCAGGCTGGGGCCACGCCTCCAGCAGACCACCTCCCGGTCACTCCAGACCCACGTGACCCACGCTGGAGCCCAGCGGCAAAGCCAGCGGGAAAGGGCTCCCAGGTCTGGAGGGGACAGCAGGAAACGCCCAGGCCACGGTCACCCTGGAGGGTCTGGAGTCCCTAGAGGCACTTACAGGACGGTCGGGCCCAGGTGGACAGCCGAGTGCCACTGAGCTGCTTTCCTCTGAATCACCACAGCTCGGGGTTGGGTTGAAATGAAGTGGGTTCTTCTTCCAGCCTCTGCCTCGTTTTAGAGATGATGGGATTGCTTGAGGCAAACTCCCTACCTCTTCGCTTCTGTCTTTCTAGAAGTTTCTAAATCCTGGTTGGATTGCCCTGGTCGACTGCCCGCGGCTCCTGTTCAGATGGGAAAACTGGGGTTCAGGAGCTGAAAGATCTGGCTCAAAATCATCAGCTATAGCCGGTGCGCTGGTGCGTACCTGTAATCCCAGTGGCTTGGGAGGCTGAGGCAGGAGGATCGTGAGTTCAAAGCCATCCTCAGCAATAGTGAGGCCTTCAGCAACTCAGGGAGACCCTGTCTCTAAATAAAATACAAAATAGGGTTGGGGATGTGGCTCAGTGGGCGAGTGCCCCTGAGTTCGATCCCCAGTACCAAAAAATGATAATAATAATAAAAAATAATAATTAATCATCGTCATCATCATCTAGAAACCCACGAGCCAATATGAACTTTCAAATTCACAATCTTGGCATTTTAGGAGGGAAGGTCACGGCATGTGCCGTACACTGCACCTCCGTATTCGGTTCTCTTGTCACCCTGACCGATTGCCAAGGCCATCACAGCTTAACACAACAAAGTTCTGGAGGTCAGGAGGCCCAAGGTCAAGGTCAGCAGGGCGGGGTCCCTGGAGGCTGGGGCAGCGTCCCTCCCCTCTGTCCCCAGTGTGTCCCCTGGCTTGGGCCCTTGAACCGAAGACCAGCACCCCGACATATCCCTCTCTGGCCTCGGCTCCTGTCACCATGGAGCCTGTGCCCTGCCCTCTCTGGTGGGACCTCACCCTCCTGTCGGGACCCACCTGGTAACGCAGGGCCCTCCTCTGCCCCTCAGGCTCCCACCTGGACTCTCACCCGCAAAGTCCCTTTGCCGTGTAAGGTCACATCTTCACAGGATCCAGGGAGCAGCACGCAGGTGTCTTTGTGGACCCTTACTCTGTCCACTGTAACCCCACAGAGGTCGAGGCACGGGTCCTTAATATCTATGCAGCAAAATGCGTGACTGAGTCGTGCTAAATGGCATGCACCAGGGCCCGGCACACTAGGGGTGGGGCGGTGGGCCGGGCAGGGCGCTGTCAGCCCCTCCGGGTTTTGCAGAGAGGATTCGTTTCCTGCGTCCCAGCCCGCCGGCTCCTCTGCGCTCGGTCCAGAGACAGTGTTTATGCCGGGGTAACCGCCAACTTCCTGCATAAAACACTCTCTCCGGACGTGCAGGCTGGTTTTGCAGGAGAGAGAGGTTTCCATACATTTGCCCAAAGTCTTATTTTTCAAAGTTGTTGAATTTTGGAAGCACAAACAATGGAACGAGGACTCCTCATTTGTCACAGAGCAGGGACCCACGCAGAGCACTGCAAAGCCCACATTCTTCATGGAAACAGCCCACAGCCCCACATCCTGAGGAGGAAGGCATGTCTGTACATGACTCAGCTGTGGCCCTGGGCCTCGTCCGACCCCCAGGACTAGACGGCAGTCCGCAGGCCAGGTCAGACCAGTGCTGTTATTCAGAGCAGAGCTGTACCCACACTGCACCTGAAAACCTCTGGCTAGGAGCGGACACGCTTAGCCACAGTCACCCACGCTCCCTGCTTCCTTATCGTCTCGCCCAATCTCCTTCCCACTTTTGCCTCCCTGAAGGCGTCTGAGACTTGCTAGCTGACTTCATCAGTGTGCTGTGGAGAGAAAACAGCTAGGTCCAGCCTAGACTGTCACATAGTAAGGTGCCCCAAAAAAACAAGTGGCCAGGCTGGGACCCGAACCCAGGTCTCCACGCGTCTTCCTCTCCTCTACTCGCAGGCCCCTGGTCTTGGCTGGGGCTGGTGATGACTCACACTCAGCGGCTCTGGCTCCTGCTCCCGCCCCTCGGTCCTCGCTCCCGCCCCGACTCTGCCTTCCCCGCAGGCAGGTCACGGGTAGATCACCTCTAACAATCAGCACCTTCGGAGCTCTTGGGCAGAGCCCTGGATGTTGCAACCTCTCTTGGCTTCCTGCGAGGCCCTGGGGAGGTCCCCTGGAGGTCTTCCAAATCCGGGGCTGGGAACCTGTTATCACATGGATTCAAGCCCACGTCAGACGAGGGCTTTGGGGATAGTCAGGGCTCACCTTCCCTCCAGCTGGGGAGGAACCGCCGCGGCAGAGGCAGGCGCCGCGGCCTTGGCTGACCTCCAGTGAGGTTCTGGGGTCTGGTTGCTGGAAGAGAGACTTCTGGCTCTGGGACGGTGGCCCGTGATGTCATTCTCCCTGAGGCCGTTCCCCAGAGACTTCCGGAGGGAAAGAAAAGGAAAATGTCCGCCTCAATCACAAACGGTGTCAAATCTCTTCCAGCTGTTGGGCTTTCGTGAGCGCCGTGAGGGTCCCCTGAGCGACCACCTCGCTCGGGTTTGGGCTGAGCTGAACCCCATCCGTAAAGTGTCCACGTCGGGAAACCGATCACTTTGCAATTAGAGTCTTCAGCACAGGTTCAGGGACGGGCCAAGAGCACGCACGACCGCACCTGCCTTTGGAAAGAGACTGCCGAGAGCTGGAAGTTTCTGGAAGCCCACTGTCTGCTTCCAATATATATACATATTGCATTTGAATGCGGTTGTCACGTCCATCTCTGCTTGGTTCCCATGACACGTTCAAGGTCATTGATGTTAGGGGATGATGGTTTCCATCCCCTACCCCTTCTCCAGCCATTCCAAGGAACGCACAACGTGAGTGGAAATCTTGAGCTTCCTGGCGGAAGCCCCCCTAAGCCCCCCTTCCCTTCCGCCATGTGGCTCCCCAGCTTCTCTGGTGATATGCAGTCGCTCTTGTTGAAACTTGGAGCTTTGTATATTGGGTTGGACAACATTTACCCCAAGGTCTTTCTTCCTTGGAAACATACTTAGATACATTTTCACAGGCCAAGGTTGAGGGAGTCCAAAATGTCCTTCGGTGACTGGACACTTTCATCCGGGGGTTTTAGTCAGCTTTTGCGTTTCTGTGACCAAAAGACCTGAGGAGAACGATTTAGAGGAGGGAAACCTTATTTGGGCTCATTATTTCAGAGGTTCAGTCCAAGGTCATCTTGAAGGGCAAGACACCACACTGGGGACAGCCGTGCAGCCAAGAGAATTATTCAACAGCCTTTGTGGCTGGTAGCAAAACCGGAGAAGAGGTGCTCTGGTCGAAGGTCAAAGAGGTGCTGGGAGAGGGGAGTCAGGGAGAAGGGAGTGTGCAAGCTCTGGTGGGAGAGGGGAGTCAGGGAGAAGGGAGTGTGCAAGCTCTGGTGGGAGAGGGGAGTCAGGGAGAAGGGAGTGTGCAAGCTCTGGTGGGAGAGGGGAGTCAGGGAGAAGGGAGTGTGCAAGCTCTGGTGGGAGAGGGGAGTCAGGGAGAAGGGAGTGTGCAAGCTCTGGTGGGAGAGGGGAGTCAGGGAGAAGGGAGTGTGCAAGCTCTGGTGGGAGAGGGGAGTCAGGGAGAAGGGAGTGTGCAAGCTCTGGTGGGAGAGGGGAGTCAGGGAGAAGGGAGTGTGCAAGCTCTGGTGGGAGAGGGGAGTCAGGGAGAAGGGAGTGTGCAAGCTCTGGTGGGAGAGGGGAGTCAGGGAGAAGGGAGTGTGCAAGCTCTGGTGGGAGAGGGGAGTCAGGGAGAAGGGAGTGTGCAAGCTCTGGTGGGAGAGGGGAGTCAGGGAGAAGGGAGTGTGCAAGCTCTGGTGGGAGAGGGGAGTCAGGGAGAGGGGAGTGTGCAAGCTCTGGACAGAAGGTGGGTGCTTGGTCGCACTGGCTAGGATCTCTGGAGCTATCAGCTAAAGCAGCTGCTGTCTGGCTGGAGGCTGGAGCTGTCAGCTGGGAGCTGCCGTCACCTGGAGGCGATGGGTCTGGAGCTGTTGCAGTGGCTTCCTCCTCTCCACAGCGTTGAGCTGATGTGTCTGAGTGGCTTCCTCCTCTCAGCGGTGATGAGCCGATGTGTGCCTGTGTGTCTGTCTGTGTCTCTGTGTCTCTCGAACAGGGCCCTATATAGGGCTTTCTGGTGGGAGGTGCACCAGAGCAACCCCAACGCCATTGGCTCTTTGCCCACAGAACAGGGCGACCTTTAAGCCTATTGGCTCTTGCCTGGGGAAGGAACATCCGCCTGGAGAGTGAAACAAGGTTGCTTCTCTCAGGAGGTGGAGAACTCGGGGGGTGGGGGGGAGCCCGTCCATCACATCTGGCTCCACGGCTCTGGGCCCGAGGTGCGGCAGAGCGTGGTGGCGGAAGGGCGTGGCAGAGGAGAGCCGCTCAGGTCACGGCCACCAGGAAGCAGAGAGAGCTCTGCTCACCAGGGACAAAGTGCAAGCCCCACAGGCACAGCCCCAGTGGCCGCCCCTCCAGCCACTGCCCCCTGCCCAGTTGGCACCAGTCAGTCCATGTCCACCAGTTAACCCTGAACAGTTGACCATCTCACCGCTGAACATTCCTGCCGCGTCTCACACGTAAGCTTTTCGGGGACACTTGGTGGCTGAAGCGCAGCACGCGGACAGCCGTGTTGATGGGACTCCGCGGCGTCGCGCCTTCACGGGGCTGACCCAGAGCTTCCGCGAGGCCTACCGTGCAGTGTTCGTTTCTGCCTCCTTTCGCTGCCTGGCGTCCACGAGGTCCGCTAGGTTCTGTGAGGGGCCTCCGGTCTCTGCTGCCACTCTGCCTGGGAGCCAGAGCCCAGGAGTGTCGGAAGGTGCTCTGTCACCAGCTGCGCTGGGCTCTAGTGGGTCAGCACAGCCCCATGACTGGGCAGTGACCATAGGGCTTTTGGGACCTTGAAATGTCGACTGTGGCACCTCGGTGGTGATGCTGGGTGCAGGGTGAGACCAACGCTCGTGCCACAGGTGCTCAGCAGCCCTGGCCTGCCCACGATGCCCACTAGTGCCCACTAATGCCCACTGATGCCCACTGATGCCCACTCAGCCTCCAGTCACCAGAACAAGCAGAAACACCTGCTTCCCAGCTGCCCTGGGGGTGCCCTGCCATTAGTGGCCACCTGTGGGGACCCCCAGGCCTGAGATCAGCCGCCCACTCCATTTCCACCTGATGACTGGTGTTCTGAACTTTGTCCAGGGGTCAGGGCTGAACCAGCAGGGGACAGCACGCCGCTCCTCGGGTGCCTGTCGAGAGGCCTCCTTGTGGTGCCAGACTTCAAAGAAGTCAAGAGCAGGAAACACGACTCTGAGCTCGGGGCACCGAGGGGGCAGAGGGCAGCTGCCCGCGGGGTTCAGCCAGCGTCGTGCCTTGAGACGTCATTTAACCCCAGCTCCCGCCTCCAGACAAAAGGCGTCCCACTCAAGGAGGGGCCACCGCTGTCCCTGGCTGACCCTCTCCCGTCCGTCTTAGTCCTGCTCTCAGAAATACCTCCCTGACTGATCTTGCCGCAGTTCACACCAGCTTCGCCCTGCCTGTGCCGGCCTTGGTACCCCAGAGACAAGGCCGCACTCGGGGGCTTGGGAGGAGGCTCTGGGGCTGGAACACGGTGTGATTGTCACCTCTGTCCTCGTTGGTGGTGTAATTATTAGCAGTGGCTGAAAGCAACCCCCCCTTTTTTTGGTCTAAAACACAAGGGTGGCAGTGATAATTCCTATCTCCGCAGGTTGTTGGGAGAATGAAGTGAAATTTCTGGGACTTGGGAGGAAAAAACAGTCACCCCTTGTCTAAAGGTCTCCTTGTGTGACGTTCCTTGGCTCTACCAAGATGCAGGACATTCTGAAATCTCTCCTTTAGTTTTGGATTGAATCATTTAAGACTCCAGTCAAAAATGCAAATATCAGGGAAGCCCCGGGGAACAGAGATTGTATGTCTTTATCTTGGTGACTCTGGGGACTAACCCATACACGATGGCCAACCGAGGACTGGCTGGTGCACACGGTCCAGCGCGGCCCTGCATGGGAGTGAGTGCAAGAATAAACCCACCAGTCCTGAGCCAGCGCTGAGCCTCAGAGGGTTCAAGGCATTTTGTAGATCCGAGCTCCCCAGGGTGACATCCCTGTGGGTCCAGTGAGGCTGTGACAGAGCAGGAAAGTCCCTGTGCCCACGCCTCCTGCGACATCTCAGCATGCACATGACCTGCACGTCTGTGGCGCTGCTGGTGTGGTCGAGCCACCTCTGGCCAGCAGGACGAGGCCCGGGCCTAGGGGCAGGCAGGCCACGCCACGTGGTGTGCGTCGCTGACATCTGCACGTCCATCCCCCACGCTGCGCCGTGCTGCTCAGAGCCGGCCCCGCACCCAAGTGACCTTGGAAACGCGGCAGCGGGTAGCTGGAGGGAGACCGGGCGTGCTCCGTGGTCTGCAGGTGCCCACTCCGGAGGCGGGCGGTGGCAGCAGACCCTGGCTTCTCTCGGAAGAGCACTCCCGCAGGACGTCACCTGGTCTCCACTTCCGTTCCGGGCGGCCTCCTCGGCAGTCTTCCAGCCCGACCCGTGTGCGCAGGCTGTTGACCGGGAGCGAAGGTCACCGGCAAGCCTGCAGTTCAAGCCGGCACCTAAGTGACATGCTCAGCGCAGCCTGACACACTCAGGGGACGTGGCGGGGCCACGGGCCGCTCCTACAGGGCCACCTGCACATCCTCTCCGGGTCACAGCTGCAGTCCCCAGCTCTGCCAGCTTCCTGCTGGCGTCCCAGGTCTCTCGGCCCTCTGACCGTGGTGGTCAGCCAGAGCACCCTCTCTGACGCTGTCCACGGCCCTTTGGACGGTGCCTGGTCCCTGAGGCAGCAAGTCCCAAGTTTCCAATTCTGCATCTATCAGTAAAATGGACGTGGGTGCATTAAAATAGGTTGGGAATCACCATCCACAGGTTGTGTCTGGTTCTGTGACTACACTCCGCGTGATCAGATGGCATGTTTTATGCATGGTCATGTGACACGTACCGTGTGTGAGTTTTCACAGTGCCCCACACCTGGGATGACAGGACAAGTGGCTTACACAGCCCCGGGCACCAGACCCCTCGCCCCCCCCCCACGCCTTCCTGCTCCTCCTTCCTGCCTTACAAGCGGGCAGGATGCAGTCCTGGCTCTACCGTCACCCTACCGTCAAGGGCAGAGTGTGGCTTTTCTGTGGCTCTTAGTGAGGCATCCTCCGCAGGAGGACAGGTGGCGTCCACCTGCGGGGGCTGGGTGAGTGCAGCCGACTGCTCACCACGTAAGTCACTTTAAGACCCTGCAACCTGAAGTCGGTCCCCGCCTTCTTGCTTGGGCTGGGTGACATGGAAGCCTCCCAGAGGACTCTGCAGGGAGGCTGTGGGACAGAGACTCACAGGCTCCTTGCGCACGTCACACAGAAAGACCTCACTTCCCCCAGCTGTGACGCGTTTGGAACAGAAGCTGCACTAGGCTGAGCGCCTCAGGAGAACTGGACTTTGTCTTGTTTTGGTCCTGCACTGGGGGTGGAGCCCAGAGGCATTTAACCCCTGAGCCGCATCCTCAGCCCTTTTTAATTTCTCAGTTTGAGTCGGGGTCTTGCTCTGTCGCTCAGGGCCTCGCTGAGTTGCTGAGACTGGCCTGGCGTCCGCGATCCTCCTGCCTCGGGCTCCGGAGCTGCTGGGATCGCAGGCGTGCGCTGCTGCGCCGGGCTCTCTGGGGTCCCGTGCAGAACGTGGCATTCGCTGAACAGAGCAGCATGGGGTGGGGGCGTCCGCCCAGGGTGCGCTGGGCAGGAGGAGAGAGGGAGGAACCGCTGACATTTACTGCCGACGTGCGGAGACCCCCGCTGGGGCCCGTGTTTACCTTCTGTAGTTTCCTTTGATCTGCACGGTGATTCTGTAAAGAAAGAGCGTCTCCATTTTACACCTGGGAAGTAGACCCAGGGAGGGTGGACGAGGCGCCCAGGGCCACCGAGCTCGCGGGCAGCGATGGCATCTAAAACTCGGCCTTACGCTGACTTCGATGAGAGTTAGCTGACCGTCTGGCTTCAGCCCAATAAGTCTCCTTCCTCCTGCTCCCCCAAGGACACTTTTTTTTTTTTTTTTTTTAATCAAATCTCTGCTGAACATCTCTTGATCAGTGCTCAAGAACCAAAAAGTTGAAGTTCAGGTTTTTGTCAGATTGCAGAAGTGTGGGAATCTGGTGGTGTCCAGGTTTTACAGGGAACCGCAGCTCCCACCAGAGCTTGGAGTCACTCTCTGGACGTGAGGGACCGTCAGGAGTCTAGTGGGACAGGGTGCGTGAGTCCCATTCCCAGGGCCTGTGTTTTTTGGTTACTGTCGTCTTGCTTTTCCGTGACAGGCAGTATCTGGGTTGTCACAGTGCATCTAACAAGAAACATTTATCTGGTTTTTAAGGGGACTTGATTTCTTTGTTCACTACTGAAATGTAGTAGGGGGTTTAATTGCTGTCGTTATGTGGAAACGGGACCGCTCGGGTTATATGTTACCAGCTGCCAACTTCTCACGCACTTAAACAATCTGTCTCCTTTCAAAGTGACAGTTGGCAGGAAGTCTGGGCATAGGAGCACCGTGCTTGTTTTCAGGCTCCCAGAACCAGCCCTCAGATGGTCCCCGCAGCTCCCGTCTCGCTGCGGCCTCTGACCTGTAGCTCTGCCCAGGACACCGTCTCCAGGGGCGCGGGCACACCACCAGGGCACGTGTGCCAGGAGGACTGCACCCGAAGCTTCCTCCAGCTGCTCTCTGCCCCCGGGCGGAGGCTCCGTCAGTGCCCGGAGAAGGCGGCGAGGCCTGGGAGACCCGGGAACCAGCTCGATTTCCTAGCAACCGGGGACGGGGGGGGGGGGGGGGGGGGGGGGGGGGGGGGGGGGGGGGGGGGGGGGGGGGACCGCCTCTCCCCCGACAGCGGGAGCGCCCGGATTTATGTCGGCAGGCGCCGTTATCACCGCCATAAACCATCTTTCTGCAGGCGGTATTTACAGCCGCCTAATCGCGGCACTCCATCCTGCCAGCCCCCGAGCTGCCTCGTCTCCCTCTCGGAGCCCCCCACAATACACCGAGCCGAGCGCTAATTTAGGGAACAGCAGCTCCTGACAGCGCTAACCGGCTCATTACCGGGGACGATTACTGACGCCATTAATTGAGTGGTCGTAAAACTCGGGTAAAGTCAGATGGTAGTAAAGTCCGTCCTCAGTACACGAGGCTATTAAAAGTATTTCCGGCTGTAAAACAAACAGACAGAAAGCGCACTAACCAGCCTGGCGTGGGAGCACACGAGGAGCAGGGAGCGGCCTGTCGGAGCAATTAGCGGGCGTGATTAGCTGCGCTGGGGCCCCCACGGTGGAAACTGAAGATTAATTTACGACACGGCCCTGGCGAGGGGTTGCAGGGACGGTCGTCCTACAGGAGAGTGGCCGGGCCCGGGCAGGGGACTCTGTGGTCGTGGGCCTCTCCAGCCCAGGCCGGCTTCCTGCTTCCTCCGGCTGCTCTCTCCGCTGCCGGGAGGGACTGCAGGAGGCTCCCAGGATGCTCTTCCTCGCCGCGGCCTCCGTCTCCCCGGGGTGATGGGTGGGCCCACGAGTGACCCTGTCCTGGTCTGGTCCAGCGTCACGCCCAGGCTGCCCGGGCCCTGCTGACCCCTGAGGACAGCCTGCCTGTTCCTGCGCCCCACACGTTACCTGGGCTGCTTCTCCCCAGCCTGGGAAGTCACCCTGGGTGTCCTGTTCCAGAAAGGTCTCTCAAGCAGCCCCAGCCCCACCCGCTCCCTGCCACGCACCCTCCCCGCCTGGGCACCACCCGCTGACGGGCCTGGAGCTCCCAGAGTGTTGTCCTCTGAGGGATGTCACCCAGGCAGGAAGTCTGGGACACCCATTTAGAGGAAAGGGCATCTCCCCTCTTTTGTTTTGAAAGGCAGAGGAGGGGTAAGAGGCCGGGCAGGGAGACCAAAGCCCCTGGCCCTGGGAGGACATAAAAGGTGGCCAGGGACTGTATGTGGCACTGGAGGAGAGAGGGACCCTGGGTGAACTTGGCCTGGTGTTCAGTCCCTCCACGGCTCAGCTGGGCGTCACCTCTCTGATCCTCGTCTATAGACAGCATATCACGACGCCTACCTTTATTGGCACGTCTCGAGGACTCTGTGAGCTGTGGTTAAATGAGCCCAGGTGCCGGCCCTGGCTGCCGTCACACCCTAAGTGCTGTCACGGTGCCCCGCGGTCACTGCTGGGGTCGTGCCAGGCCAGTGGGGCTGTCCACAGGCTCCCTGTACCCCTCCCACACTCCCGCCTGCTCAGCAGACCTGGGTCAGTTAGGACACTCAGGACAGAGCTGGGGGCCTGGGGTTCTGTCCCCCCCCCCCCACGTCCTTTAGATCTCAGTCGCTCGGCCGGCAGCACCGGGCTGAGCACCCGCTCTGCTCTCCGCAAGCGCCCGGAACCAACGTCCCTCGGAGCCCCTGCTGAGCTCTTGGGCGCTGGACACGTGGGAGGCTCGAGTCCAGCCTCCCCCACTGACCCCGGACGTGGCGTCCCTGCCTCGGCACGGAGCCCCGGGGGCCTGGCCTCAGAGCAGGGCTGGCACTGCCGTGGGACAGTCGGCGCCCCAGGCCCTGCCCGAGCCCAGGTCTGAGGCCTGAGAAGCGCCGTGCTGCCGCGGGCGGTGTGCGTGTAGTGGGTGTGCGTGTAGTGGGTGTGTGTGTAGTGGGTGTGTAGTGTGTGTGTAGTGTGCGTGTAGTGGGTGTGCGTGTAGTATGTGTGTAGTGTGTGTGTAGTGTGCGTGTAGTATGTGTGCAGTGTGTGCGTGTGTAGTGTGTGTAGGTTGCATGTAGTGTGCGTGTAGTGTGCGTGTAGTGTGTGTGTGTGTGTGCGTATAGTGTGTGCATGTAGCGTGTGCATGTAGTGTGCGTGTAGTGAGCGTGTAGTGTGTGTAGTGTGAGCATATAGTGTGTGTAGTGTGTGTGCATGTAGTGTGCATGTAGTGTGCGTGTAGTGTGTATAGTGTGTGTGTAGTGTGTGTGTGTGTGTGTGTAGTGTGTGTGCATGTAGTATGTGTGTAGTGTGGGCATGTAGTGTGTGTACGTGTGTAGTGTGTGCGTGTAGTGTGTGTGCATGTAGTGTGTGTAGTGTGTGTGCATGTAGTGTAGTGTGTGTGCGTGCGTGTATGTGTGTGTAGTGTGTGTGTAGTGTGTGTGCGTGTAACGTGTGTGTGCGTGTACATGTGTGTAGTGTGTGCGTGTAGTGTGTGTAGTGTGTGCGTGTACGTGTAGCGTGTGCATGTACGTGTGTGTAGTGTGTGCATGTAGTATGTGTACATGTCTGTACATGTAGCGCGTGCGTGTACATGTGTGTAGTGTGTGTATAGTGTGTGCGTGTAGTGTGTGTGTGTGCGTGTGTTGTTGTACGTGTAGCATGTGCGTGTGTAGTGTGCATGTAGTGGGTGTGCGTGTAGTGTGTGTAGTGTGTGTAGTGTGTACGTGTAGTGTGTGTGTGTAGTGTGTGCGTGTAGTGTGTGCGTGTAGTGTGCGTGTATGTGTGTACTGTGTGTAGTGTGTGTATGTGTGTGTACGTATGTGCGTGTAGTGTGTGTACGTGTGTGCGTGCGTGTACGTGTGTATATTGTGTGTGTAGTGTGTGTGCGTGTGTGTAGTGTGTGTGTAGTGTGTGCGTGTAGTGTGTGTGCGTGTACTTGTGCGTGTGCATGTGGTGTGTGTACATGTGTGTACGTGTATTGTGTGTACGTGTGTGTAGTGTGTGCGTTTAGTGTGTGCGTAGTGTGTGTGCGTGTGTGGTAGTGCGTGTGGTGTGTGCGTGTGTGTGTGTACGTGTGGTGTGTGTACGTGTGTGTGCATGTGGTGTGTGTTCATGTGTGCATGTAGTGTGTGCACGTGTGTGTGTGTGTGTGTGTTTGTACGTGTGTGTATGTATAGTGTGTGTGCGTGTATGTGTGTGTAGTGTGTGCGTGTGGTGTGTGTACATGTGTGTGTGTGGTGTGTTTGCGTGTATGTGTGTACGTGTAGTGTGTGCGTGTGGTGTGTGTGTACGTGTGTGTAGTGTGTGTGTGCATGTAGTGTGTGTGTAGTGTGAGTGTGGTGAGCGTGTAGTGTAGTGTAGTGTGTGTAGTGTGAGCATATAGTATGTAGTGTGTAGTGTGTAATGTGTGTGTGTAGTGTGTGCATGTAGAGTGTGCAGTGTAGTGTGTGTGAGCGTGTAGTGTTAGTGTAGTGTGTGAGCAGTGTAGTGTGTGTGCGAGTGTAGTGTGCATGTAGTGTGTGTAGTGTGCGTGTAGCATGTAGTGTGTGCATGTAGTGTGGGCATGTAGTGTGTGTACGTGTGTAGTGTGTGCGTGTAGTGTGTGCGTGTAGTGTGTGTAGTGTGTGTGCATGTAGAGTGTGTGTGTGTTGTGTGTGCGTGTATGTGTGTGTAGTGTGTGTGTGTGTAACGTGTGTGTGCGTGTAACATGTGTGTAGTGTGTGTAGCGTGTGTAGTGTTAGTGTGTGCGTGTACGTGTAGCGTGTGCATGTACGTGTGTGTAGTGTGTGCATGTAGGTAGTGGTACATGTCTGTACGTGTAAGCGCGGTGCGTGCGTGTACATGTTGTAGTGTGTGTATAGTGTGTGCGTGTAGTGTGTGTAGCATGTGCGTGTAGTGTGCATGTAGTGGGTGTGCGTGTAGTGTGTAAGTGTGTGTAGTGTGTACGTGTAGTGTGTGTGTAGTGTGTGCGTGTAGTGTGTGCGTGTAGTGTGCGTGTATTGTGTACTTGTTGTAGTGTGTGTGTATGTGTGTGTACGTATGTGCGTGTAGTGTGTGTACGTGTGTGCGTGCGTGCGTGTACGTGTGTATATTTTGTGTGTGTAGTGTGTGTGCGTGTGTGTAGTGTGTGTAGTGTGTGCGTTGTAGTGTGTGTACGTGTACTTGTGCGTGTGCATGTGGTGTGTGTACATGTGTGTATGTGTATTGTGTGTACGTGTGTGTGTAGTGTGTGCGTTTAGTGTGTGCGTAGTGTGTGTGCATGTGGTAGTGCGTTGTGGTTGTGTGCGTGTGTGTGTGTACGTGTGGTGTGTGTACGTGTGTGTGCATGTGGTGTGTGTTCATGTGTGCATGTAGTGTGTGCACGTGTGTGTGGTGTGTGTTTGTACGTGTGTGTATGTATGTGTGTGCATGTATGTGTGTAGTGTGTGCGTGTGGTGTGTGTACATGTGTGTGTGGGTGTGTTTGCGTGTATGTGTGTACGTGTAGTGTGTGCGTGTGGTGTGTGTACGTGTGTGTAGTGTGTGTGCATGTAGTGTGTGTAGTGTGAGTGTGGTGAGCGTGTAGTGTGTGTAGTGTGAGCATATAGTATGTGTAGTGTGTAATGTGTGTGTGTAGTGTGTGTGTAGTGTGCCTGTAGTGGGTGTGCGTGTAGTTGTGCGTGTAGTGTGTGCTGTGTGTGTAGTGTGAGCGTGTAGTGTGCGTGTAGTGTGTGTGTAGTGTGTGTGTGTAGCATGTAGCGTGTGCGTGTAGTGTGTGTGCGTGTGAGTATGTGTGTGTAGTGTGTGTAGTGTGAGCATATAGTGTGTGTGTAGTGTGTGTGCGTGTAGTGTGCATGTAGTGTGCATGTAGTGTGTGTAGTGTGTGTAGTGTGCATGTACGTGTGTGTAGTGTGTAATGTGTGTGTAGTGTGTGTGTAGTCTGTGTGTAGTGTGTGTAGTGTGTGCATGTAGCGTGTGTGTGTAGTGTGTGCGTGTAGTATGTGTGCAGTGTGTGCGTGTGTAGTGTGCATGTAGTGTGCATGTAGTGTGCGTGTAGTGTGTGTAGTGTGTGTGTGTGTAGTGTGTGTAGTGTGTGTGTAATGTGTGTGTGTGTGTGTAGTGTGTGTGTGCATGTATATGTGTGTAGTGTGTGTGTAGTGTGTGCATGTGTAGTGTGTGTGTAGTGTGTGCATGTAGTGTGTGTGTACGTGTGTAGTGTGTGCGTGTAGTGTGTGTGCATGTAGTTTGTGTGTAGTGTGTGTGCATGTAGTGTGTGTGTGTGCGTGTGTGTGTGTAGTGTGTGTGCGTGTAGTGTGTGTGCGTGTACATGTGTGTGTAGCGTGTGCATGTCTGTGTGTAGTGTGTGCATGTAGTGTGTATGTGTGTAGTGTGTGTGCGTGTACATGTGTGTAGTGTGTGTATAGTGGTGTGTGCGTAGCAAGTGCGTGTAGTGTGCATGTAGTGGGTGTGCGTGTAGTGTGTAGTGTGTGTAGTGTGTACGTGTAGTGTGTGTGCGTGTGTGTAGTGTGTGTGTAGTGTGTGCGTGTAGTGTGTGTGCATGTACTTGTGCATGTGGTGTGTGTACATGTGTGTACGTGTAGTGTGTGTACGTGTGTGTAGTGTGTGCGTGTAGTGTGTGCGTTTAGTGTGTGCGTGTAGTGTGTGCGTTTAGTGTGTGCGTGTAGTGTGTGTGTGTAGTGTGTGTGCGTGTGTAGTATGTGCGTGTGTGTGTGCGTGTGTGCGTGTACATGTGGTGTGTGTACGTGTGTGTGCATGTGGTGTGTGTTTCATGTGTGCATGTAGTGTGTGCACGTGTGTGTGCATGTGTGTGTGTGTTCATGTGTGCATGTGCATGTAGTGTGTGCACGTGTGTGTGTGTGTGTATGTGTGTGTAGTGTGTGCGTGTGGTATGTACGTGTAGTGTGTGCGTGTGGTGTGTGTACGTGTGTGTAGTGTGTGTGCATGTAGTGTGTGTAGTGTGTGTGTAGTGTGAGTGTGGTGTGTGCGTGTACATGTGTGTGCGTGTACGTGTGCAACGGGCATGCGTGCATGTTCAGAACACTCCCCCAGGCAGGCACCCTGCTGTGTGGAACATTTCAGCTGGAGGAGCGGGAGGCTGTGGGTGCAGGAAGGCCTCTAGCAGGAGGCTGTGGGTGCAGGAAGGCCTCTAGCGGGAGGCTGTGGGTGCAGGAAGGCCTCTAGCGGGAGGCTGTGGGTGCCGGAAGGCCTCTAGCGGGAGGCTGTGTGCAGGAAGGCCTCTAGTGGGAGGCTGTGTGCAGGAAGGCCTCTAGCGGGAGGCTGTGCGTGCCGGAAGGCCTCTAGCGGGAGGCTGTGGGTGCAGGAAGGCCTCTAGCGGGAGGCTGTGCGTGCAGGAAGGCCTCTAGCGGGAGGCTGTGTGCAGGAAGGCCTCTAGTGGGAGGCTGTGTGCAGGAAGGCCTCTAGTGGAAGGCTGTGTGCAGGAAGGCCTCTGCCATCCCCAGAAGCAGCAGAGACCCTCAGGGGCGCGGTGCCCTCCACCCAGGGGATCGGAGCTCCACTCCAAGGACAGGGGCCCCGTGGAGCCTCCGGCTAAGTCTCCCCGGCCTGAGCCTCGTAGCTCCACCCCCGTCCTGCGACGCCGTCCCGCGACGCTGTCCCGCGACGCCGTCCTGCGACGCCGTCCTGCGACTGTCCACTCGGCACAGGCCCAGCATGGCAGCAGGCTCATCCAGCGGCGTCCTCGGGTCTCCATCTCCTCACGGACACTGACGGGAAGAGAGCCCTCGTCCAGGAGAAGTGTCCCTCCCAGCCAGCTCACCTGTTCCTTCCTCCCTTTTGCCCCTTGGGTTCCCAGGAAGTGGACTCCAAGCCGGAGGCCAGAGAGTCCTCCTGGGTCCCGTGGGAAGGGGGCAGGGAGGAAGCCCCCGCCGAGGAAGAAGTCGAGCCACACAGCGGCCACAGGAGGCCTGGCCTGGCAGGAGGCCTTCCCTGGGCACGCCCTTGGCACCAGCCAAGAGGGGGGCGGTCACGGGTGCAGCCCCTGCAGAGGGTGAGCGTGGCCCGGAGGCGGGGTGAGCCTGGCCGTCCCCTCAGTGCCCCGACAGGCAGGGCCGTTCCCAGGCCTGCTCCCGGGTCTCCGTGTCCTCACTCGCCCCCGTCTTTCTCATTCCTAGCCACACTCAGGAGGCACAGGCCTCCTTCATTTTGGAGGTGCCGGCGGGGTGGAGGCCTGTGCCTCCCGGAGGAAGGTCAGAGTGGGGAGTCAAGGCCGGGCAGGGGTTGAGCCCAAGGGGGCGGTGGCCCTGTCGCGGGGTGATTGGAGCTCTCGGTCCTGACACCTCCGAGTCTCCCGAAGTCCCCAGCAGAGCCAGCGTGGTGTGAGGCCGCTGGTCTGTGACCTGGTGACGCTGAGCCACCCGGTCAACTTCGGAAAGTCCAGGAGCGTCCAGCAGCCTGTGCTCCGGCCAGCTGCGGCCAGCCCTGTCAGCCTCATCTTGAGTGACACCCAGGTCGTACTGCCAGAAACGCGGTCACGTGCGTGGAAGTGGCCCGTCCACCAGCTCCGCGGATTCTAGCCGCGGGCCTCGCGGGTGACGTCAAGGCTGCTGATGGACCAGTGAATCCCCGAGACGGCCCGCGTGCCCAGGAAGAGGACGCAGGAACAGCCGCAGACTCAGCCCCAAGGACGTGCTCAGGCCACACGGCTCACGTCCCCACGACGGACACCCCGTGCCCGGGTGCGGCAACGACCCGGGGCGTGAGGGGCCACCCGCTACTTGGGTGTGCTGCAGCCGCGTTCTTTAAAACTCAGGACCAAGCCCGCGTGGCGAGGCCGGCCCCAGCGCCTCCCGCTTCAGCGACCCCTCTGTGTCCTCGTCCTCGTCCCTTCGCCAGCCTGCCGTGGTGGGTGTGTGGCTGTGTGCACAGACTTCATTTACTGCTCCCCAACCCTGGAGGGAGGCCGACGCGGTGGCTATGGCCACGGGGACCCTGAGCCCCTCGGCCTCCTCCGCGCCTCGGCCTCCGTGGCTGGAGTCGGGAGACGAGGAACCAGCAGACCCCACCAGGTGGTCGCGAAGACCCCGCGAGCTCTTCCGCGCCGTTAAGAACAGCATCTGGCATACAGCAGGTGCTCCGCAAATGCAGCTGTTGCTCATTATCGACAATTCCCAAGACTCCCCTGGGTGGGTCCAAGGCCGCTGTGAGGGCCACGAGTCCCCAGCTGCAGTCTCCCCGTCAGCTCCTTGCTGGTCACTTCAAGGCACCCGGCGCTTGTCCGCCCAATTCTCTTCGGCAGGTACTGACTGACCACCGCTGTGCTGAAGGCGCGGTGCTGGGGCAGATCAGAACAGGACGAGGTGGCCGTCCAGGGAGAGGAGGTGGGCCCTCACACCACTGCCGTCCACGGCCAGCTGCGGCCACTGCTCCGGGCTGTGAGTCTGTAACTAACACCCCGAGCTTGGAGGGGTGGAGGCCATCGGCTGATCGAGGAGGGGAACTCCGCTGGGGTCTGGAAGCAGGGTGGGCGACGGCGACGGCGGGGGAGGACACACCCAGCGTGGGAGGACGTGGCAGGTGCTGGAAGCCGGCAACCTGCGGTGTGCGAGGGCCCGAGGTCGTGGACCTCTGTCTCTCAGTGCTTAGTGACAGCGTTTTCCCGCCCCTGGCATCATCAACAAGCGCCCGGCTGGCACGCCCACGTGGTGGCTCACGGCTGCCCGGCCAGCCCTCCGCCTCAAGTCTTGTCCACCTACCGAAAAGGAAGCCGGGCCCCGCTCCTGGGAGCACGTCCCCAGAGTGGCCCCTACTGGGACCCTAAGGGGACCTGCTGCTGCGAGGGTGGCGTGCAGGACAGGCTGTGGGGGCCAGCCGCAGGGCTCTGGAGGGGCCTCGGGGCTGGAAGGCTGTGGAAGTTGCGGTTGCCATGGTGACGCCCCTCCCAGCCCGGCCAGGCTCGCTCTGCAGACGCAGACTGCGCGGGCTGGCCTGGCTTGCGGTGGCCCTCAGCGGCCGCAGGTCAGGGAGCACACACCTGGTCCCAGACGCAGGCCCCAGAGTGTCCCACACAGTGCCGCGTGGCTGGTCTGATGCCACTCACAGGGGCAGGGGAGGGACGGGCAGCGGCGGGCTGGAGGGACAGCACCCTCGTCGTCGTCTCCCCGTGCCGGGCAGAGCCGGAGGAGGCCCCTGGAGCCGGGAGCCGCTCAGCCGGAACCTCCTGGTCCCCTGGGGAGGAGCCGCTGGGCGAGGAGCCCAGGGTCGACGCTGCCCGCTGCGCGTCCTACTGGCCTGCCTGGCGTTTTAAAACGTCTACGATAGACGCTGGCATTTCAGAAGGGGGAGAGCAGACGCGCGGTTCTGCGTGCCCAGCTCGTGGGGAGAAATGGGGACTTCTGAGCCCACGTCTCTCCACGTCCCCCGTCAGGGCAGCCAGACCCGTCTGGCCCCCGGCCGCTGTGGAGCCGGCGACCCCAGAAGAGAGGTCGGCCTCTGCTGGGGAGCACCCGTGGGAGGCTGGTGGCGACCCCAGAAGAGAGGTCGGCCTCTGCTGGGGAGCACCCGTGGGAGGCTGGTGGCGACCCCAGAAGAGAGGTCGGCCTCTGCTGGGGAGCACCCGTGGGAGGCTGGTGCGGGGAGCGGGGGTGCCCGTGCGGCGGAGGCAGCAGGCAGACCCGGCCGGGGAGCCGGGAGGGACCGCGGAGTGGGCTGACGGCAGATCAAGCCGCCCGTCAGGACCCGCCAGGACCCAGCGTGAGGCTGCTGGCCCGAGTGGGAGGCAGGCTCCTGGAGCTCCGGCCAGTTCAGTCCCCTTCCCTTGAACGCCAGGCAGAGGACAGCGACTGCGTCACCCTGTGCGGTCACCATGAAGGACAGAAGAGGCGTCAGAGGAGGCAGCGCAGCGTCGTTGCCGGTGACTGAAGACAGGCCTCGGAGCCCGCTGGAAACCCAGCCCCGCTGCGCCCGCCCTGGGGATCCCAACGGGAAAGCCACCAGCCACCTGCCGCCGGCCTTGGGGCACAACGCAGGGGTGCGGGGACAGAGGGCTTCCCAAGACAGCGCCCCCATGCCACGTGAAGTCAGGCTGTTTCTAAGCCTCGGCTCTGGGGTTTGGCTGTGTGAGCCTGGGCAAGTTCTCTGACCTCTCTGAATCCCCGGTTTTCCCGGCTGGCGGGTGAGACGTTCGTCACGGAGGCAGAGGCCGAGCCGCGTCCACAGGGCTCCCGGCGAGGGCGCTTCCTTTTGCGTTAGGCTGTGGAAGGCTGAAGGGGACCGTCCCCAGTGGGGGCTAGATCTCCCTCCCCACTTCGAGGGCAATGACCAGGAAAGCTTCCCGGGGCAGGGTCCCGAGGGTCCTCACTCTGGAAAGGGGGAGGGCGAGGGGTCCACAGGGGCCCTTGGGTCCAGGTGGGCCTGCGGGTGGGGGAGTCCAGGAGCAGGACGGCTGCGACACGGGCCCCAGGCTGCCCAGCGCCGGGCAGGAGCTAGGCTAGCTGGTGCAGCCACTGGCCCCCCCAGCCCGGGGCCGCCTCTGTCCTCTGTGCCCTCGGTGCCCAGGCCTCTCCCAGAGTGGACCTGCGGGCTCCCCCAGGCCCAGCTCCCTGTGCTTCCTGGGGAGGCTGTGGTGGGCATGGCGGTCCCCAGGGAGACCCCTCCTCAAGGAGGGACAGCGGGTGCCCACCAGCTCCTCGGGCCCCGCCTCAGCTGCCCCGAGCCGCCCCCAGGACAGCGGTCCGGGACTGCTGGCCTCCGCACCTGCTCCCAGAGGTCAGGAGGGCCGGGCACTCAGGCCAGGCCCTAACCCCAGGGCACTCAGCCTGTGCCGTCCACGGCTAGACGCCACCAGGACTTCCGAGAAGGGCCAGATGCCCGGGTAGCTCTGTCCCAGGAGACAGTGCCGGCCAGCCCCTGGCCCGTGGCACCAGAGCTGCCCACCAGGGCAAGGACGTCCTGTGTTTCTGGACTGCGTAGAAAGCGGGTGTGGAGGAGGGGGACGCTGCAGGCAGGAGTCGGAGCTGCGCCCGCCTCAGGCAGGCCAGGGGAGGTGGCACGGACCCCCAGGTGCCCGCTGTGCGGGGTGCTCTGGCCCAGGGGAGGCTGGGCAGGGGTCGGGCAGGTGGGAGAAGGGCCCCTCCTCCTCCTCAGCCCCCGGGCTCAGGTGGCCCTACCCACGCGCTCTGCCTGACCTGCCCCAGAGGACAGAGCGCCAGGGCTTCCCCTGGCTGCCCGCCCCCAGGCGGCTCCGTCTGCCCTGTCCACTCTGGTGCTGTCCTCACGCAGCGTCTGTGGCCAATGCTCTGTGGGTCCTGGACTCCCTGGCCTGGTCACTTCCCCTGCTGAAGGCCCATGTGTGGAGGCCCGGCAGGCCTGGGCCTCCCTGCCTCCGCTTCTCCTCCCCGCTGTGTCCCGAGGCTGGACCACTCTGAGTCTCTGCCCTCCTACGCAGCTTTGCCTTTTGACCTGCAGGAGGGTTGGGAAAAGCCGTCCCCTAAAGCTACTAAGTGTCTTCCTCTAACAAGCCCCGGCCTGGTGTCCGAGGCCCGGCCTCCACAACCTCAGACGTGGGCTTCGAGCCTCTGTCTCTGGAGTTAAAATCCTAACACGGGCTTTCCTCCCACGCTCCCCTGGCCCTCTCAGGTGAGGACCCTCAGGCTGGGGGCAGGGAGACGTGACAGGGGAGAGACTGGCACTTGCTTTCAAGAGCTTTTCCCTCTGACGTGGTGTGTTGGTGGCCTCTTGTGTCACTGCGACCAAGACACCCAACAAGAGCAGCTGTCACGGTTCCAGAGGTCTCAGTCCCCAGACGGCCCACTCCACGGCTCTGGGCCCAGGTGAGGCAGAATGTCATGGCGGGAGGGCCCAGCTGGGGACAGCTGGTCAGCTCCCAGTGGCATCAGGAGCGGGGGAGGGGCTGCAGGGAAGCTACGCCTTCCAGGACAGCCCCAGTGGCCACCTCCTGCAGGCCCTCCTGCCTGCCGTCACCTCCCAGCCATCCGTCCACCTAGGACGGCTCATCAGGCCACACCTGCATGGTCCTGTCACTGCCCCTCAACATTCCTGTGAAGCAGGAGCTTGGGGGACACCTCACATCCAGCCGTCACACACAGTTATCTCCAGCAGGTGACAGATGTGGGCCTTGGTGACGGATCATCCAGGGGACAGAGCTGCTCCCCAACCCCCGAAGGTGCAGCACCAAAGCCATCTCTGTCCCTGACCCCCATGGCCTCCAGCTGTAGTCGAGTAGTAGAGGGCAGCACCGCAGGACCTTAGCTGATGGGGGTCACAGGAAGAGCAGGCCGACTCCGAGGGCCTCATGCCAGCCCCACCTGTCTCCAGAGCCACACCTGTTCTTACTGGATTGACTGTCAAAACATAGCCGGTGTGGCGGTGCACACCTGTGATTCCAGCAACCTGGAGGCTGAGGCAGGAGGATCACAAGTTTGAGACCAGCCTCAGCAAATGAGTGAGGCCTTAAGCAATTAAGTGATACCATGACTGACATTTAAAAAAACAACATGTGAAACGGGCTCAGTGGTAAAGAGCCTCTGGGCTCAATCCACAGTACCAAAAAGAAAAAAGAAAAAGAAGAACGTAAGAACGTGCTTCCTGTTTCCATTAGGAGGGCAAAGTCCACCTGGGCCCCCGGAAGGCTGGCGGGGCACCAGTGTTCCCTTCAGAGATTATTTTAGGGCCAGAGCTCTGTTCTCCGGGCTGATGGGTTATTTTGAAAAGCCTTAACTAGGTCAACTGCAGGACTGCATGGGTGGCCCAGGCCGCCTGCTAAATCCAGGGGACTGTTTAAAGGCCTCCGTGTCCAGGCGGCGCTGGACCTGTTACATCAGTCGGCCCTGGCCCAGGGGTCCGTGTTCTCAGAGCTCCCGGGAAGCCCGACGTGCCAGCCAGCTGAGACCCACCAGACCCCACCACTGAGGGTGGGCGGGTCCAGGCCCAGGGGCCCGTGAGGAACGGGTTGGGGACGCAGAATCTTGGTCCCTCCTGACCTGCTGGGCCAGAACGGGCACTTCCACCAGGTGAGTCCTGCCCATGTTCCCGACTGACCCCCACCCTCCGAGGCTGTGGCCACTGACCCCACGAGGCCACCTAGGTTTGAGTTTAAGGAAAGCTCCGGCTCTCCTGTGGCACAGGCACCCTGGGCTGCTGGGTGGCCGGGCGGGGCTAGCGGCCACCACAGGGCAGCTGTGGCCTAGGAGCCCTGGCCTAGAGCACTCCTTCCCTTCAGAGGCTGCAGGCGTACAGCTGACCCTGGTCCCCAGCTGCAGGTGGCTCCACCGGGCACAGTTTCTAGACCGCTGATTCTCTGCTGGTTTTATGTAGATGAAGGACACGGCCGTCACCCGGGCGCTGGCCGCGTGCCGTCCAGGGCGGGAAGCCCGCGGAGGGGACGGAGCCCGGCAGGGACGTGGGAGCAGGACCCACTCAAGTGCGAGAGCCGAGTGAGGCGGTCAGTGCTGGTGTCCACTGTGTCCGCGGCCAGCAGGCCACGGCCGCCCGTCACGGTGCCGTTGTGGGGGGTGAGGGCTCTCCCTCCCCTGGGCCGGGGGTGGTGGGAGGCAGAGCCCCCTGGAGGCCGGCCCCGCGAGTCTCTCCCCACGCACGCGTGCACCCGCACCCGCACCCGCACCCGCACACGCACGCACACGCACACGGCCTGCCGGCGCTGAGCACGTGACAGTGACAGAGCAGACCCAGGTGGCTGTGGGCATGGCCCCGGGCGAGCCGCTCTCCACCAAGACCCCCGTGCCCGCAGCTGGTGGGTGAGGGCTGGTGCTGGGCAGGCGGCGTCCGACCTCTTCCCAGTCCCCGCCTGTCGCCTCCAGAATCAGCCCAAGGGATGGTGGGAGCCATGGCGTGGCCCCACAGGTGCAGGCCAGCGTGCGCTGCACGTGGCCTGGGCGCTGTCCCGGTCTCCTGGCCCTGGGCGAGGAGGGCCCGGCCAGTCTCTTCCGCAGGGACGCTTGGCACTCAGAGGGTTCCGTGCCCGCCTTGCGAGCTGGTCCTGGGGTGGCCTTGGGGGAATTGGCGAACCTGACTGCACCTTTGGAGGCAAGTGGAGCCCACGGAGGCCACGTGAGTCTCCCTGAGGACGCACGGCGACCACGGGCTCAGCAGTGTCCAGAACGTCCCTGTGCTGACACGACTGCCCAGGCCGCAGGTCCACAGCTGGCCTCGGGAGTGGCGGTCACTCGGGTGTGCTGAAGCTGCACACGGAGCCCCTCACCTGTCCCCGTGAGTTGCTCACGAGATGCGGAGGGCTCTGTGTGGACGTGGCGCCGTCCCCAGGAGGCCCTGGGCAGTAAAGCCCATGCCTGAGAACCCCAGAGCCTCTGGGACCTGAGCCCTCTGAGCCTTTGGGGCCACTGCAGGGAGGTGGGAGGCCGATGGCCAGGGCCTTACGCACCTGTAGGCCGCGAGACCCTGCCCGGGCGTGCTTCTAGGTGCCTCTGTGGGTCTCTGTCTTGGTGGCTTTGGGGTGAAGCAATTCAGGGTCACGATTTGGGGTCAGTGCCACAGATGGAGACAGTCCCCCAGGACTCGGCCGGGGCACCTGGGAGCGGCGTGGGTGGCTCAGCCGTGCTGATCTGCAGGAGGAGGCAAGAGGAGGCTGGTGTTGAGGTGTGAGGGGGAGACGGCACCTGAGGCTGGGGACAGCAGGCCCGGGCCAGAGTTGGCCAGTGAGCAAAGGCCACGTGGCCAAGGTCCCCCGCAGGGCCCGGTGGCTGGTGCATGGGAGCAGCAAGACGGCCTGGGACGGACGGCGTGGCCCCTCTCCCACGCCAGGGGCCTCCCCATCCGCTCCTGCTCCTGCCCTCTGGCCTGGACTGCTGGTCCTTCTGGCCCCACCCCGCGAGGTGCGCTGCGGCCCAGGAGGACGGCGGGAGGGACGGGGTGGAGAGGTGGGAGGAAGGGGCGGCTGCGGAGGAGGCCCCGGGAGGCGGGGCCGCAGGCCGGGACAGGCCTGGACACAGGGAGGGCCGAGGCCCGCAGCTGCCAGCCAGGGAGGACAGGTGGGCCTCCTGGGCACCCCAGGACTCCTCTGGCCTGGTCTCCGCGCCCCCGTGAGCACTGGGGCCCAGAGGCTGGGTTCCGTGGCCCCGGCGTTGACGTGGGTCACTCTGAGATATGCTGAGCAGAGGCTGGACCAGCCCAGGCCTCCGCAGAGCCAGGCACCCCCAGGAGCGTTCCTCGACACCGCGTGTCACACGTGAGCGTCCGTCTAGTCCCTCATCAGGCACGGCCCCGGAGCCGCTCTCCTCGGTGCAGACGGGAAGCAAGGCCTGCCCTCAGCCAGCCACTGTCCGGATTCGAACTCGGGCCCAGAGCTCCTGCTCCCCAGCCCCAAGGGTGACTTGAAAGGCCCCGGGGCTTCCCGCCCACGCACACCGCCCCCATCCTGCCCCGCGCGCGCGCCGCTGCCCTGGCCGCGTGGCCCTCCTCGCGGAGCCCCGAGGAGCACAGGTGTTCCCCCCCCCCCCCCCAGGCCCAGCCTTGCCTCACCACCTTCCGGGGCGGCTGCTCTTCCCTCGTGCAGAGGAGGCTGGGTCAGAGCCCTGCGCAGCCGGTCAGGGTCCACCAGGCCCGCCCCCGCCCAGCTCTGAGCGCTTCCTGGTGTGTTTTTGAACGAAGACTCCGGGGTCTCAGAGGCTCCTGTGAACGCGAGCCCCAGCCACGGGGGAGAAGCACGTCCGGTCTGGGGACGGCCTCTTCTGAAATGCCCACGAGCTGGCCTTCACCTGGGTGACGATGCGTGGTGACAGTGACACCCAGTTAAAGGCGCCCGTGCCCACGCTGACCGCCTGGCTTCCGGGCCCCCAGGCCGTCCCTGCTTCCCTTCCTGGCTCTCTGGGTGCCCTCTGGGTGGTCTCAGCCTCCCTGGGCGTCCATGTCCCCGTGTCTGGGTGGAGGCCAGCCGGCCTCCTCAGCCGCCCGCCCGGGTCTCTGGGCCGTGTCCCACCTGGGCTTCCTGGGGCCGCGCCAGCTCCCAGGCTCGCCCCCCGCTGCCGCCCTCCTGGCTGCCCTGCACCCTCCCCGCTCTGCCCTGGCCACCTGCCCTGGCAGGCGCTGCCAGCCCCACCTGCCCTCGGGCGCCCCCACGTCCAGGCACGTTCTAACCCACACCCTGACCACGCCCGCCCTGGCCGCCACCTGCACCCGCCCTCGCTCCCGCCCGGCGTGGCTCCTGGCCCTGCCTGCTGCCCCTGCCCGCCCTGGCTGCCCCTGCCCGCCCTGGCTCCCCTGCAGTGCCACCCTGGCCAGCTCTGGCTGCGGCACCGCTGGGCATCTTGGCCAGAGTGGACCTGCTCCATCTTGGCTCCCTAGCGAGGCTTGGCCTGTGTCCCTCATCCCAGCGGTGACAAGTCCCCGTCCTCGTTAGCACGGGTCCAGTCCACGGGGGAGGCGACCCAGAGGAGGCACCCGAGGAAGGCCACTGGACGGAGGGCGCGGGGGACCGAGCTCACACCTGGCCGTCCCCCAAGGACCCTCTCCACCTTCCTTGTGGTTGGCAGAGCCCTGGTCGCGCTCGTGCTCCCTGTGCTGAGAGACGGAGCCCCCAGACAGGCATGTGGCCTGGCCTGGCCTGATGGTGGGGGTCCCACTGCCCTCGCCAGCCATGGGCAAGTGATGACCCCATCAATGATTTAATGGGGTGTTGGGTGGGGCCTCTAGGAGAGATGTCCCCTCCATGCACAAAGACACACGTGAAAGGACGCCTCCTTCTTCCCTTCAGGCAGATGTTGTTGGGTTCACGCCTGATACCTGGCGCAGCGGCAGCCATTCTGCAATGAAGAGGCAAGCCCGAGAGCAGCGGTGACCTGGCGGAGGTGGCAGGAGGAAAGACAGAGGCTGGTCCTTGCCGAGGTCACTGTCTGCTGACCTCTCCGTGGAGCGCCTACTCTAGACTCCCCGTGACGCCTTACTGCCTAATCCACATTCGGATATGGGCTTACCTGAAGTCAGACATCTTGGGGATCCATGCCCACCTGTCCTGAACCTCCAACTGGTCATGGAGCCTTTGAACGGGTGGTTCTGGAAGCCTGGCCCTGGACCAGGGTGGCGGCAGCAGTGCGCATTTCTGGCCCCTTCTCCTGAGCCGGCAGAGCAGAGCATGGACAGACCTGTCACCGCCGGGCGCTGTGCCCAGGCTCAAGTTCACAGCCAGTGCCAACCTGTGTGACGCAAGGCTCCCTGTCACACGGACCTCAGAACTGACCACTAGGGGTGGCGGTGGCTCCAGGTCCCTTGCTGCCTGGGATCCTGCTGTCCTGAAACTCAAGGGGCAGCCGGAGGCCGGAAGCTGGGAACCGTGGGCCACGCTGGCCCGTGTGAGGAGGGCCAGAGGCCGCCGGGGCATCGGGAAGACTAGTCTTGGTGACGCAGTGGCCGCGGGGCTCTCCTCGAGCCGTGGGAGGAGGAGTGGGCGCTGGGCAGGGCAGCGTGAAGCGCCCCCACCCGACCCACGCTCAGAAGGCCTGACCCCCAGGGCGCTGGGCGGCCGCGGGCCCTCGCGAGGTCAGCAGGAGGCCCTGAGGGAGGCTGCCTGTGAGGACTGGGGTGCCGTACGGGAGAGAGAGGAGGCTGAGCGACAGCTGGGGGTCTCCGCCTGCGAGGACACAGCAAGAGGCCACCGTCCACAGGAGGAAGGGAGCCCTCACCAGGACCCCCGCCGGCCGGCACTTGGCCTTGGCCTTGAACCTCTACGAGTGGGAGAAGACGCTGTCTCCTGCTCTGCCCGCCAGGCTGGTGGTGTTTTGTTACAGCAGCCTGAGCCGACGGATGCACGCTGCGTTCAAGGACTTCGCAGCCCTCGGCGCATCCCAAGGGCTTGACGAATAAGACCCCCAACAGCGAGCAGGTTGGTGATGGGCCGTGCGTGGGGAAGGTGGGATGGCCAGGGCCTCTGAACCGCTCAGCTGAGCGTGGGACTGGTCATGTAAGCGCTGTGGAGTTTGGGAGCCGCGGACAGGAGGCCCGGGGACGCGGGGCGCTGAGGTCAGGACACGGAGCCTGCCGGGGCAGCACCCGCGGACCTCAGCGTCAGAATCGCCCCGGGGGCTGGCAGGGCCTCGGCGGCTCCGGCTTCGGTAGGGTCGGGGTGGTCTGAGGATGTGCGCTTCAGTCAAGCTCCCGGAGTCCAGGGAGCTCACCTCAAAAGAGGGAGGGAGAGAGAGGCCGGCAGGGAGAGACAGACGGACAGACTGCATGGCCTGCGGCCTGGCTGGCAGCAGAGGCTTGTCGTGGGGTGATGGTCAGCAGGTGGGGCAGGACGCAGCCAGCACCAGTTACAGCATCAGGCTCCGGCTTGGCTTGTTCCTTTAGTTTTAATTTCTTAGATTTGTTCCAGTTAGTTGCACGTGACAGTAGAATGCAGTTTGACGCGTCATACGCAAACGGAGCAGAACTGCTCCTCCTTCTGGTTGTACGTGATGTAGAGTCACCCCGGTCATGTAGCCCTACATCCCACAGGTGATGATGATGTCCGATTCATTCCTACCCTTCCTACCTCCTCGCCCCTTTCACTCCCCTCTGCCTAATCCAAAGCACCTCCATTTCCCCCTAGCCTGCCCCATTGTGAGTTAGCATCTGCATATGAGAGAGAATATCCAGCCTTTGGTGTTTTGGGATTGGCTTTTTTCTCTTCGCATGATATTATCCAGCTCCATCCATTTGTCAGCAAATGCCACAATTTCATTCTTCTTTGAGGCTGAGTAATATTCCATTGTGTATAGATGCACACTTTCTTTACCCATTCATCTGTCGAAGGGCACCTAGGTTGGTTCCATAGCTTGGCTGATGTGAATTGAGCTGCTATAAACCTTGATGTGGCTGTGTCACTGTAGTAGGCTGATTTTGGTTTGGTTTTAAGAGTGAAGCGCCATTATTAGAAAATTTGAAACCCGCACGCACGGAGCCGGCAGATTCTGGAACCAGAGAAACTCGGCTTTCCTGTCTCTCCAGGGTGTGGGTCTCTATTTCAGGGCTGATTCTGGGGCAGGTGCTAAGGGGCTGGTGCCCCACAGGCCCAGCTGGGGAGGCCCGTGTGGGCCTGAGGAGTCTGCTGACCTCGTCCCCTGGCCCGGAGCTGAGCGTCCCTGCTGCTTCCACCCCGCCTTTGCTGGCCTTCTTTGGGAAGCTGCTTGTGGCCGTCGGCTCCCCCTGGTGCTAGGCCGGCAGCCAGACTCCCCAGGCTTCCCTCTGTCCACAGGTGGGCCTGGGACGGAGGACTGGCCAGCCCTAGTGTCCACCCCTGCAGGATCAGGCTGGCCTAACGAGATGTCCAGCAGGCCTGTCACAGTCCTGGGCTGCGTCTGTGAGTGTCGCAGGAGAAACGCTCTTTCCTCTCTGAAGGTCAAAGATGGGGTGATGGGTTGAAGCGTGGAGCCCACTAGGCCCTGGACGTGGGTGGGTCCTGCTGTGGGGGGGGAGCAGCCTGACCGAGGCCGACGCTGGGCAGCAGAGAGGGAGAGGAGGGCGAGCAGGTCCCCTGGAGTCCGCACGGCACTCTCATTCGCATGAATCAAGAACCCCCGTCACTTCCGCTCTGCGTCCTCGGGTAGTGCGCCTGTCCCCCGCAGCCCTCGAGCCGCCTGGTCCAGGCTGAGCTCGGGGCACGGCTGCTTCCATGCCCAACTGCCCTGGTGGGCATCAGAGGGAGTCCTTGGGGGAAGCCTGAGATTTCAGGGAAATTCCCCCACGGAAGCTTCCAGAGTCACACTTGCAAAGACCCGTCAGAGCCAAAGGGAGAGACGAGGGGAGGGGACCGTGCTCGGGCGCCGGAGCCGCCTGCTGGGGAGGGAAGGTGGCGGAAGACGCCAGCTGTTTTAGGGCCGAGACAGGGGGCGTCTCTACTGCAGGCAGCCGGGCCCTGGGCTTCTGCGAGGGCTCTGGGAACTCCTGCCTGCGCCAGGCCTGGCGCCCCAGCTGGCCCGTCACGGAGCAGCCGTCCACCGTCTCCTGGAGTGCAGTCTCTGCTCGTGCCCAGCGCAGGGGCGGAGGGGTGACAGGCGGCCCACCAGCCGCTGCCCCAATGCAGGAGAGCAGGAGGCCTCGGGTCAGCTCCCCTCTCCGCAGCTCTGCTGCCCCCGGGGACGCGGGAGTCACCTCCCACCTGCAGCGCCATCTCACCCTCGCGTTCGTGCGCCTTCAGGACCAGCGCCCTGCAAGAGAGGAGCCCCGCCACCACCAGCTCAGAGGCGGGCTGTCCCCAGGGCCCGCAGAGCCCCTGCCTGTGTGCGAGCGTGTGTGTGTGTGTGTGTGCGCGCGCGCGTGTGTGTGTGTGTGTGTGCGCGAGCGTGTGTGTGTGTGCACATGTGTGAGCGTGTGTGTGCGTGTGTGCAAGCGTGTGCGAGCGTGTGTGTGTGTGCGTGTGTGCGAGCGTGTGCGTGTGTGTGTGAGCGTGTGTGTGTGCATGTGTGTGTGCAAGTGTGTGCGCGAGCGTGTGTGTGTGTGTGTGTGTGTGCGTGTGTGTGTGCGAGCGTGTGCGTGTGTGTGTGAGCGTGTGTGTGTGTGAGCGTGTGTGTGTGCATGTGTGTGCGTGTGTGTGGAGACGCACCTGGTGACCATCCGAGGCTCAGCATGAACGAGCCACCTAGCGCTGGCTGTGCTGGTGTTGGAACCAGCGTCACCTGCAGCTCTCTCCCCTCTGGGCGGGGGACTTGAGGAGCACATCTACGTGCAGGCGGCACCTGTGTGGGAACCCCTGCCCCGCCCCAGCCCGTGCCCAGCCATTCACCCCACTGGGCACCCTCGGGGCTCCGGGCAGCGCCTCGGCCTCCACAGCACCTTTGACAGGCTGAGCGCGGGCTGGCCGCGTGGCTTGCCCAGTCCTGCTTTTCAAGTGGAATGACATGGAGCCCGGAGTGGCTTCAGAGGCCCAGAGAGCCTCCGCTCAGCAGGGCAGGAGGTGGGCTGGGCTGCTGGGAGGGGAGGCTGCCGGGGAGCGGGGACACGGCTCCTCGTGTGCGGGGAGCGACCGTCCCACACCCAGGCCACTCCCAGGGCTGCCCGGGCGCACTCTCACGTGGCTCATCTCCCCTCACCTCTACGGTGGGCTGCTCTAAGGGGGATCTGTTCTGTCAACGTCTGGCCCCTGAGCAGGCCTGCGCCTCCCGTGGGCCCTGCCTCGTTGAGGGCACAGAGCTCTGGGGGCCGCTGACCAGGCCAGCAGGGCCCTGGCAGGCGTGGCCGCCTCAGATGGCTCCGTGGACGGGACGCGAGGGGAGTGCGTTCCAGGCGAGGCTCGTGGGCTGAGTCCTGGGAAAGCACCAAGCGCCCAGAGACCTCAGGCTTGGCGTGTGCTGGGTTCCACCGAGCTCCGCCCAGGGACGGTGCCCAGGCGCAGGTGCGGAGGGCTCAGCAAGTGCCCCACGTGAGCCCGCAGGACTGCATTCACAGGGGGCTGCGGAGCCCTCGGCCCCGCCCACTCTGCAGCCCCGCCTGGACCGGCCCTGGGCTTCTTCCTGGGTCATCTCCCTGCGTCTTCATCTTGCTGCCTGGGGCCCGGGCTTCCAAGGCCACTGGCCGAGGAGACCGAGTGTCCCTCTGGACTCTGTCCCCTCTCTTCTCCCTTCCCTGGCTGCTCTCAGCTCTCTGGCCTCTCCAAGCAGCCCGAGTTGGGGCCGGCCAGCCCCAGTTCTGCAGCCCCCTGAGCTGACGTGTGTAAATAAGGCTGCTCCTTCTTGAGCTCTGAGTCCAGGCCAGACCCCGTCCCCCGAGGGCCAGCAGGTCCAGTGGCGAGCCTGTGGCGTCTGTCGCGTCGGCGCCTCCTCCGTGTCCTGCAGGCAGCCGTCCACAGCACGTCCAGCCACGGGCGGGCCCGTCTTCCAATAAGACTTTGTTTATAAACAGAGGCCCGGGCCTGACCTCACCTGAGGCGAGACGTAGCGTGTGACACACAGGGACCCACAGGCTTCTGAGGACGCCGTGCCAGGGAGAACGCGGCCAGTTAGGACGGAGAGCAAAGGCCGGCTGTCGGATCCCCGCCGCTGCAGACGGGCCCAGGACACGGCTGCTCAGCTGCAGCCCCGTGCCGCCGCCCTGGGGAGGGAGGCTGGCTCTGGGGACAGCGCCGGGGACCCAGGGACACCCCGAGAGCCAGCACACCAGCCCTAGGGGAGTCCCTGGACTGGCCACCGCCTGTCCCTCTGCCTCTTCCCTTTGGGTCGGGCACGTCTCTGCCCTCTTCTGCTCCGGCTGTGGGAGCAGAGGACTGTTGGCCGTGTTCACAGTCAGGCAGGTGGACATCGCTGCTGTCCCAAGCTGGACTCTGCCCAGAGCCTTGCCCACGCCTGAACTTGGTGACTTGAGACCTTTTATTTGATGACACTTTGGGGATTGGGACTGACACTGTGATCGGTGGAGGGTTTTGAGGAATGGGGTCAACGCGTCAGAGACAGATGTGTGGGGACAGAGATGGACTGCCGTCCACTAAATCATGCCCTCTGCCCAAGCAGGTCCGTATCCTGGTCCCCGGCACCTGTGCCTATGTCCCCACCACCGGTGGTAAAAGGGGCTGTGCAGGGTGGCTACACCACGGACCTCGAGTTGGAGGGACGCTGCTGCTGTCCCTAAAGTAGTCACAAATGTCCCTGTAAGAGGGGCATCGGAACCAGAGGAGGCAGGTTCAAGGACGGGAGCGGAGGTCAGAGAGGACGGGACCTGGCCAGCTGCAGGCGGCCTCTGGAGCTGGGGAAGCAGGGAGCTCTCCCCGAGAGCCGCCACGGAGAGGCAGGACCTCCCGCGCGTCCATCCAGGCCCAGGGGTCCACGCGGGAGCGGCCGAGCCGCAGGAGGCTCACAGCGCTGGACTCTGGCACGCCTGTGGTGACTTGTCACAGCAGCAAGGGGACACATGCAGACTCCTGCCAAACACTGCCCCAGACGTCAGCTGCCTGGGCTCAGGCACGACCTCTGGGGCCAGGACTGGTGTCCCCGCTCACAGCTGGGCCGCGCGACCTGCGGGGTCAGTTCAGGCGTCTGGTTGCTGGGCCGGAGCCTGTGTCCCGCCTCCTCTGCCAACTTCCTCCCCCAGCCGCTGCCAGGGTTCTCTCCGGGTCCCAGCGGCCCGAACGCCTCTCCACCCTGAGGGACGCGTCCCGCGTTCTCTCGGCCTGCGGGTTCCGAGAGCCACCCCACGGCAGGCCCGGGACCGAGTCCAGGATGGGTGCCTTGAAAGCCCGTCTCTTCCCGAAGCACCGCCTTCCTCTCTCCGAAAAGCGTCTGTCACCTGGACAGAGGCACGGCTTCACGTGGGCAGGGCCTGGACGGTGTCCCCCAGGTCCACGTGCAACAGCCCTCCGCCCGCACAACGGCACCGAAGATGGGGACGTGGGAGACAGTCGGGTTCAGATGGAGTCACGAGGGTGGACCCTCGGAACAGAGCCGGTGGCTCTGTAAGAGGAGACTGAGAGCTGTGTGTGCACGTGTGTGCGCGTGTGTGATGTGAGGACACAGGGAGAGGACAGCTGTCTGCAGGCCAGGGAGGGAGGAGCCCCCACCAGGAAGCAAACCCCCAGCACCCAGATCTTCTGCTCCTCAGCCTCCGCAACCGTGGGAAATACTCCTCTGCTATTTAAGCCACCCAGCCCAAGGCATTTTGTTACAGCAGCCAAGCAAACTGAGCTGATCCACAGAGAAAAGCAAAGCCAGGAAGCACCTCTTGAGCTGCGAGCAGCCATGGGCCCGTAAGCCTGTGACACTGGGCAAAGCCGCGACAAGACAGCACGGAGCAGCAAGTGGACGCTGGATGGACCCACAGCCCTCGCCTTCTGTGACGTGTGTCCCGGTGGAATCCCCGCTCTTGGGGACAGTCAGCCCAGCCACTTGCTTCCGAGCCATAAAACACAGCGAAGGCAGGAGGAGTTGCGTCCACCAGTACAGCCCCCCGTCCTGCCCACGGACTCTGCCCTCTGCCGGCTCTCACAAACCAATGGCCGTGTTCAAGCTGTTCCACAGTGAGCTCCCGGCCAGAGTGGAAGGTGGCCTCTCACTGACCAGCCTGTCCAACACCCCGCCAGACACCGGAGCCTGCCGGCCGCCACGTGGACTTGGAAGCAGACCTTCCCCCGGTTGAGCCGTCAGATGAGACCCCAGTCCCGGCCCAGACCTCCATCGCAGCCTTGCAGAGGACCCAGGGCTCTGTCCACTCCTCACCTGGAGAAGCCGAGAGAGAGCAAACGCGTCCACCCTGGAGCAGCAAAGAGGGGAAACGTGTCACCTGGCCACGGGTGGCCGACAGGTGTAGAGCCCCCGACGTGCACGGTGGGCCCGTGTCCTTGGGCACAGAATGAGCGGAAGCCAGAGCCCACCACGCAAGTGCTCGAAAATGGCTAGCAGCGGGTATTTCCTAAGTGCTCAGGAACCACAGAAAGGGGGAGTTTGATTTTCCTTGGAATTAGGGTAAAATAATCTAAAGTGACACACCGGGCCCTTGACTTCACGAAGGCCCAGGTAGGCGCCACCGAGTTTGACACTTTGTGCTGCGATTCCCATCCACAGGCAGTTTTGTCCCCCCAGGGGATATTTGGAGGCATTTTCCGTCGTCACAGGTGCTGCTGACATCTGGGAGGAGAGGGTGCCGCTGGCCATTAGCAGCGTGCCCGTGACGCAAGGCCAGGGAGGCAGACTGTGGGTGGCTCTGAAGGTCAGCCACAGCGAGCCCGCTCCTGCTCTGAGCCGTCCTGCCCGGCTTTGCTCACAGGCCTGCGGCAGCTCTGGAATTCCCGCGAGAGCCGTTCCCACAGCCGCTCAGAGAGGAGGAAACCCCAGCTCAGCAAGCCCGAGTCACGGAGGCTGGGTGGGGACCGGGAGCTGGTCACATGTCGTTGTCCCCGGGCCTACACGCAGCTGGCCTACCTGGCCTGTCTGGAGGCCCCGAGCTCCCCCCAGGGAGTGGACAGGACGCTCCAGGCCACGCAGGGAGCGGGGTGCTGGGTTCGTCTGCGTTCAGCAAGGAGCTGAAGAACAGGACACAGCCAGCAGCCAGCGGCAGGCTTACTGCACAGGCGACAGAGACAGACTGGCCCCAGAGCTGGGGAGCCAGCGGGGCCGTGTGGTCTGTCCTTTCTGTGGTCGCAGGGATTTCCTCCTTTCCCACCGCCTCCCTGTGCGCACGCTCCTCTCTATGACTGATCGCTGCCCCTCTGTCCACGCGTCTGTCTTAGTTTTTCTGGTGGGTCCCCCACTTAGGAGCACAAGTACAGAAGCATGTGGGGGCCCCCACTTGTGTCCCTGAGCACCTCCCTCAACCAGGCAGTGGACCCCACTGGAGACCCTCTCCATGCTCTGGCTCTGGCCCACTCTGACCCCCTCACGGCCCTCTGGCCCTGGCTGCCCAGGCCACACACCCCTCCCCACGCTGGGGGAGCCGCCTGGCAGAGAATTGGTTCAGATGTGAATGTCCCCAAGCCCCCTTGGAGGAGGGGTGGGGTCGGGTGGCCAGGCGGACCCCACCAGAGCCCAGACACGCTCCTGCCGGCGTGCAGGCTCTGCTCTCGCCGAGGACATCTGTGGGTCTCTCTGCGACTCCTGGGCAGAGCCCACGATCAGCCGGCGAGTGTGACGGCCGCTCCTTCCGAGACCTCAGCCTTCGGCTCCTCCTCTGGGCTGGCTCCCCACGGCTCCGGGGGCCGCACCCGTGTTCACGTCTGGGCACTCCAGTGGCATCCCGTCTGGCAGACAGGAGGTCCAGCCCCAGAGGGGAGGGACGCCGTCCTCGAAGGGCACGTCCCTGCGGGAGCCGGGGCCCTGTGAGTGGGCTCTGTGTGGCTCCGCGCGTCAGCCCAGGCCTCTGTCCCTGTGTCCCCAGCCATCTGCCCTGGCTAGGGGCCTTTCTCCAGATCTCCTCTTGAAGGCGCCCCTGCTGCCAGGCCGGCTCGGGACGTGACGGGCGCTCAGCAGCGTTTCTCCCGCAAGGTCCAGGGCGAGGCCCGCTCATGGCCCCAAGGTCCCCAGGTCCCTTGGGAAGCTGTGAGACACTGGGTGCAGGCCAGGTTTAGTCCCTCCCGTCCCCAGGAGCTGCCTGGCGTGGCCCTCGGCCTCTGAAACTCAGCGGGCATGACAACGCCGTGGGCTCCAAAACAGGCAGGGACCCAGGCACAGGCCACCTGAGGAGTGCCGACCACGGGGCTGGCCCTGGTCAGGGTCAAGGCGTGGGACGCCTGTCACTTCATCTGTGCTTGTTGGTACGTCTCTTTTCTCTCGACCCTCTGCAGCCTGGGGACAGTGGCGGACTATGCAGGTGTGGTTGGGGTGTGGCAATGGCCCAAGGTCCCGAGGAGGGACAGGGACAGTCAGGCATGAAGGGAGCCCGAGGGGCGGTGGGTGGCAGCGACTGACTGTGATCAGGAGGGACAGGCCAAGAGGGCAGTGCAGGGTGTGCGCCACGCTCCTCAGCTTCACAAGTCACCTGGGGAGCTTCCGGTCCCAACGCCGAGGCTGATGCCCACGTCCCAGGAGACTGCACCCTGGCCAGCGCCCGGGCCGCTGGCCCTTCGTCCACGTTGGGAGCAGCGAGGGTCTGGAGTCTGGAGTGTGTGTCGCCTGCAGCACAGAGACAGCCTTGGGTGCAAAAACCCAGGCACGGTCAGGGGCCCTTCAGGTCTTGCTTGCTGCCCCCTGCGTGGCCGTGGCCACCCATGCAGCTGGACCCGAGGGAGGGGGTGCAATGTTCGCAAAAAGCACACTGGGCTTGGAAATCTTGGCATAAAACAATGATTTAAAATCTCTCCGTATTTTCTAACTGTGAATGGCATGTCATGATGATACTGTTAGGATGTTCTAGGTGCACTGAAACACAGGGCTATGATCACATTCTATTATTTCATTTCTCATGCAGGGGCTAACAAGACCTTAAAATCACATCGGGGGCTTCCCCTGCACCCGCTGGGCAGCACTGACCTAGAGAGAGCCTCTTCCTCTGCCCCGTCTGTCCTCCTGCCCCCGAAACCCACCCTCCGCACTCCCGCAGTGCCGTGGGTGAATCGCATTGATCTGAGCGGGTGGGGCGGCCTGCCCGGAGCTGTCTGGGAGGAAGGGGGCAGAGACGCTTCCCTGTCACAGCAGAGCCAGTGCCCGGGGCCGCCAGGCAGCCGGGACCCCAGAGAGGCCAGCCTGCCCTGCTCTGGTGCCTTCTGTCTGGGCCTCTGCAGTCCTCCTGCCTCCCCTCCCTCCCGGGCGACAGGGCCAGCTGGCGGCCTCCACTGGGCACCACGGCCAGAGTGCCGCAGCGGCCTGCGGGTTCTGTGGCCCTGGCTCTGCCGTCCAGGGCTCTGTCCAGCCCCCTGTGGGCTGCTTGGGGCGGGCCCTCAGCTCCGGGTCTCTGGGAGCCTCCTGGCAGGAGGAAGCTGAGGGTGCCCACCTGCACTGACTGCCCTGGGCACATGCCTGGGCGTTAGGGCAAAAGGCACTGCCTGTTGGAGGCCCGGGGAGGTGGCGTGGGGACCGTCCCTCCCCAGCCAGCACCTCGCGGTTTCCCTCCCGGGTCCTGAACCCCTTCTTTCTGGAAAGCCCCCCTGGGACTGGCCACTGCTCCCGGTTCCCCGAGGCTGGCCCAGGGCAGGTCCAGGCCCCTCGGCAATCTGTGAAGAACGGGGCTTGGAAGGGCACCGACCGCGGCGTGGCCCAGCCGGCGAGGCCCTGGGGAGAGGAGAGGCAAGGCCGTTCCTTGGACGGCAGCTGTGGGCAAGGCAGGGGCAGCCGGGGGAGGCTGGGCGAGCTCCACCTGAGGGTGGGCAGGAGGACCCTCAGCTCCCCGGGCAGAGGGGCCTGGGCAGCCTGCACCCCGTGGGGTGCCGTGGGAAGCCAGGGGAGACCGTGGGGGTCGACAGATGGCACATTCCAACTGAGAGACTGAACTATGGCGCAAGGAGCCCCAAAGCCAGCCGGGGGCCGTGTCGGCCTGGCCTTCCAGGACGGGCCAGACTGGCCAGGAGGCCGGGGCAGGGCTCCTGATGAAGGCAAGGCCTCGGCTCAGGGTGGGGAGGAAGGAAAGGCCCGGGCGGCTTCGCGGGAGCTGGAGCCTCACTGGCCCAGGCAGAGCCCTCCGCGGCAGAGCGCGCCACCTGGGGCCTCCTGCAGGCCCCGTCAGAAAGCAGGAGAAGGTGCCGGACGTTGTACAATGGAAGAGGACAGCCTCTTCCCTTCTCCGTCCTCCACCATCTGTCCCTGTCTCTCACTTTCACGTTCTCCCCACCCTCCCGCCCTCGGCCTTTGTCCTGACGTGCTAGTGTTTTGGTGTGTGGGGGAGCACCAGGGGTTGAACTCAGGGCACTCGACCACTGGGCCACATTCCCAGCCCTGTTTGGTATTTTATTCAGAGACAGGGTCTCACTGAGTCGCTTAGGGCCTCACTTTGGCTGAGGCTGGCTTTGAACTCGCCATCCTCCTGCCTCAGCCTCCCGAGCTGCTGTGGTCACAGGCGTGTGCCACTGTCCCCGGCTTTTATTTGCTATTCGATGTCCCGTTCCCTCCACAGAGGGGTGCCCACCTGGCCAGTGCTGTCACAGGCGCCAGCACCCTGTGACTCAGCACCCGCCCCGTCTGGGCGCACCGTGGGCCGTGTTCCTCCTCGCAGCAGCCCCAGGACCAAGGCTCCGGCCCCGCAGGGGCTGGGGAAGTCACCTCCCCTTCCCACCAGCCTCCACCCCTCCGTAGACAGGCCCCCCCAGGGAGGGCAGCTTCCCGCTGGGACACACCAGCACAGGCCAGGGAGAGCGAGAGGCGACCCCGTGCTGCACACCTCGGGCGCGCCTCTGACCCCAGCCCTTCCCGACAGCGCCAGGCCCTTCTGTGGTCAGAGGGCAGCGTCTGTTGCTGGTGGGGCCTGGGGAGCCAGGTCAGGCTGGCTGTGGGGCCGCGCTGGGCGCAGGACAGGGCTCCAGGCCTGCCCTCGGCCGCCCGCGGGGCCGCGCCCGAGCTCTGGGCCGCGGGCAGCTCCCCCCGGGCACTCGGCCTCTGCGTCGGCACAACGGGGGCGACGACGGGCCAGCTGTCACGCTGTGGCCAGGAGCGGGGTGGCGTTTGAAGTGGGCCTGGGCAGGCTGCTCCAGAACCTTCTCTGCCCGGGGCAGGAGGCGAGACTTGGGCACCGCGGCCTGCCGTCGGCCAGTACTCCCGAAGGCCAGCTGCCTCCTCCCCGTCTGCGTCTCTGAGGCTCCAGGACCCGGGTCTCAGCTCCGCACGGGGGCTGGGGAGTGGCCGGCGGTGGCCAGCAGGCCAGGGTTCCAGCAACACCAGGAGAAGGTGCTGCGCGCCAGGGGCTTGCTCCCGTCGGGGCCAACCCGGCCCGTCCCCCAGGAGAGAGGCTGCAGGCCGCGGGGTGGGTCTGTCTAGCCGGAGCCTTCCGCACACAGCCGACGCACCCGGGCTCCTCGGATCCCCGTCTGGACGCCCAGGGGAGAGCAGGTCCTTGCTGAGCGGGTGACGCCCGGTGGACCACGTCTAGTCGCCTCTTTCAGGTGTGCAGAGACGGGCTCCCTAGAGGGTCAGCTACCGGGAGCAGAGGCCGTGTGTATGCCCACCCTGGGCTCCCAGTGCCCCGCACGCCCCTGACTTGTGAGGGGATGCGCCGTCAGTGCTCGTGTAATTAACGGGAGGAGGGGACAGGGGGGTGGACGGTGAGACAGAGCGAGAGACAGGAGAAAGCATGGGCAAGGGAGGGAGAGGGCTGTCCAGTGGCCTCTGAGGTCACCCCAAGCCTGACCCCTCGTGCTGCGAGTCAGCGTCACTGTGTCTTCTCTGGAGGGTGGAGGTGGACACTGACAGCCTTTGAGTCGCCTGTGGGTCCTGCAGAGAGGACCATGGGGCGGGAGGGGGCCATCGTTGACCTAGCGGCCAGCTGAGTGCTGCACCTGCTGTGCCATCTGGCTCCCCCGGCCACGGTACTTCTTCGGTGATCCAGGGCCCACCTCTGCTGCCCGGGGCTGTGGCTCACGAGGGCCCTGGCGTCCGACAGGGCATGAGGCCACCTCTCTGGGCACTGACGGGTGTGTCCTTCTGCCCGCATGGCTGGCGACGTGGCCACGAGCGTCCCAACAGATGGCCTTGGGAAAGACACCTGGGCGCTGGCTGGGCGGCCATGTGGCTCCCTGGCACTGGGCGGTGGCCTCCTTCCAGGCCTTTGCTCTCACCTGGCTCCTGCCCCGTGGCCTCTCCCCGCCTCCCCGGAGTGGAGCCGCGCTTGTCTCGGAGTCGGGAGAAGAAGCGTCCTCAGAGGTTCCCTGAGAATCTGTCCTGGACCAAACCGGGCAGTCCGCGGGACTCGCTCCTCAGGAATGCACACGCCCTCTGGGCTTCTCCAGGTACCATGGCCGCCGGTGACCCCGTCTCCCCATCTGGGTGGGGGTGACCTTCAGACGTCCGCCTCGAGTCCCTCCACCAGGGATCTGACTTGGCTGCCGACGCTGGCTTGGTGGCTCTGCCATGAGGTCTGGGGTCTGCGACTGCGTTCTAACGACCTCTCGGGTAATGTGGAGGCTGATCCTGGAGGTCCACGCTGACTAGCGAGGCTGCCTGGGAGTGAGAGGGCGGCAGGGTCCTCGGAGGGAAAAGCCAGAGGCAACGGTGCATCGTCTGATACTCCAGAACATTCCCAGGCTGCACAGGAAGTCGAGTTCTAGGAACAGGAATGACAGAGGAGGAGGGGCAGGTGCGGCCCGCTGGCCTCTACCCCTCCGCTTTTGCTTCAACTCGAGGCCACAGAGCAGACGGGGGACACGGGTCCGGTGCCCATCCGCACAGCGCTCCTCTGGAAGGGCCGGAGCCGGGGCACCGCGGGCCCAGCCTCTCCGGGGGCCTGGCCCTCCGGCCACCCTCCTTCAGAGGCAGGACGGCCCTTCCCTGTCCTTCTGCCAGCGGCTCAGAGCGCGTGGCCACCCGCGGCTCACCGCCCTCCCCAGCTGCGCCCGCGGATGGAGCCGAGCAGGGCGGCCTGGGCCTGAAGTGCTCTCCGCTCCTCCGTGGCAGGGACCCAGGGCGGGGACCGTTGAGGACGGCGGGAGAGGCCCTTGAGCGGCCAGCTCTGCGGTGCGTGTCTAGTGGGCTGGCTCCTCGGGGCCACCGGAGGGACGGATGGCATCTTGCAGAGACGTCGCGTTGTCCTTTATCTTATGAATGAGGGAGGAAGTGGCAGCACAGCCCAGAAGCTCAAGAGCCCTTCGGGCCACTTCTCCCTCGTCCCCGGGGTCTTCCGGTCAAAGGCGCGAGACCCGCACGTTCCCTTCAAGCCGAGCCGAGTGCCCACCAGACTCTAAGCCTTCCGGAGAAACGCCCAGCAGGGGCTCGCGACGGCCGCCCGCCTCTCCCCGTGGGCACTCCGTCTGCCTGTCTCTGCTGCTGGCTGACCCAACCCCGGGCTGGGCACTCGGAACAGGGAGCAGGACGGGGCTTCCACGGGTGAGTGCCGCGGGGGTCTGACACCAGCTTCCCCAGGCCCCAGGCTTGGGAGGAGGGTCTAGGAGTACATTGTTTTTATTGTTTGGGGGACACTGGGGGTTGAGCCTGGGGTCCACGCAACCACTGAGCCACATTCCGAGCCCTATTGTTATCATTTTATTACTGTATTTTTAATTTTGAGACAGGGTCTCACTATGTGGCTGAGGCTGGCTTTGAACATGTGATCCTCCTGCCTCAGCCTCCTGAGTCTCTAGGGTGACAGGCCTGTGCCACCAGGCCAGGAAGGTGTTGTTTTAAATGATAATAAAAGTGGGATTTATGTGACATGTCCAGTGTGGCCAGCACTGGTCTCAGTACCTTTGTGCTGTGCTCTGTGATGCTTGCCGTGACCCTTTGAGGGAGTCCTCGTCCCCTTATCCATGGGGGGATATGTCCTAGGACCCCCCAGTGGGTATCTAAAACCATGGATGGTATTGAACCTCATATCCTAAGGATTTTCCTTACACACACATACCAGTGATAAAGTTCAATCTATAAATTATGTACAGTAAGAGATTAACAGTGACAAATAATACAATAGAACAATTATAAGAATGCACCGTAATGAAAGTTATGTTACTGTCCTTTCTCTCTCTCAAAATATCTTACAAAATATCTTAAAGTTCACTTCACCTTTTTACCTAAAGGAGGCACATTCTGGCTTCTCCCAGCACGGCTGAACCTGCCGGGTGACAACCCTTGCCCTTTGGGGCTGTTATTAAGTAAGATAAGGACTCCTTGAACACTAGCACTGCAGTACCCCAGTGGTTCATCTGATAACCAGGACAGCCACCTGGCTGGTAGCGTATACAGTGTGGATACTCTGGGCAAAGGGATGATTCACCTCCGGGGCAGGATGGAGCAGGACCCAGTGAGACTCTACCACAATGGTTAAAATGGAGCCCAGTTTGTAACTTATGAATTATTTATTTCTCACATTTCCCATTTCATATTTAAAGACAGCAGTTGAGTGAGGTTGACTGCCTATGTCCATAACCTAGGGGGTGACCATGTGGCAGTTGGTACTTCACAGATGGGAAGCCAAGTTCCAGGGAGGTTAAGTACTGAAGGGCAAAGCATCACACTGGGGACAGCCGTGCAGCCAAAAGATTTATTTAACAGCCTTCGTAGCCGGTAGCGAAAACCGGAGAAGAGGTGCTCTGGTCGAAGATCGAAGAGGTGGGAGAGGGGAGTCAGGGAGAAGGGAGTGTGCAAGCTCTGGTGGGAGAGGGGAGTCAGGGAGAGGGGAGTGTGCAAGCTCTGGACAGAAGGTGGGTGCCTGGTCGCACTGGCTAGGATCTCTGGAGCTGTCGCTGTCTGGCTAGAGGAGCAGCTGCTGTCTGGCTGGAGGTGATGGGTCTGGAGCTGTTGGCTGGGGCAGCGGCTGGAGGCGATGCCAGTCGGCTGGAGGCGATGGCTGCCGTCTGGGTCTGGAGCTGTTGGCTGGGGCAGCTGCCGTCGGCTGGAGGCGATGGGTCTGGAGCTGTTGCAGTGGTCGGCTTGGGTCCTCCTCGGCTCAGCAGTGACGAGCCAATGTTGTGTCCATGTGTCTCTCTCTGTCTGTCTGAGTCTCTCAGACAGGGCCTTATATAGGGATTTCTGGTGGGGGGTGCACTAGAGCAACCCCAAACACCATTGGCTAGAACAGGGTGTCCTTTAAGCCTATTGGCTGTTGCCTGGGGAAAAGAAACATTCTGCCCGGGGAAGGAACATCCTGTCTGGAACATCTTGAAACAAGGTTGCTTCTCTTAGGGTGTGGAAAGCTCTGAGGGCGGGGGAGGGTAACCTCTCTATCAAGTACTTGCTCCAGGTTTTCAGCCTGTGAAGCGCAGAGCTGGGTTTGAATCAGAGCCTGGTGGCCCAGGTCCGTGTCCCTAACCACCTCACTCTATTCCTGGCCAGGAATACGTTGTTTTGTTTTTAATTATACTTGTGTTGGTTTCTGTCTCTGAGTAGCAAAAGCACCACGAATCGAGCACCTTGCAACAGCACCCACTTCGGAGCTACGTTCTGCAGGCCAGAAGCTCAGGAGGGTCCACCCGTCCTCCGCTGAGGGTCTCGCGAGGCACAGTTGAGCTGTCAACGGCACCTGGCTCACATCTGGAGGCTGCGAGCGAGACCCAACTTCTGGGCTCGGGGATGCTGTTGGCAGAACTGAGTGACCTGTGGTTGTAGGACTGGGTCCCCTGTCCCTTGCGGACTGTGGGTGGTCCCTGGACCCTCACCCAGGGCCCGCTCCATCTCCAATGCCAGCGCAGGCACGCTCAGGGTCCCTTCTGCTTTGATGTCTGTGACTTCCCTTCTCTCAGCAGCCACTGAAACTCTGATTCTTGGGGGTTCACCTGATTGGGCCAGGCTCACCCAGATGATCGCTGTAGGTTAAAGGCCACTCGCATTGTGCTTTAATTCCATCTGCAGAGTCCCCTCGCAGCAGCGCCTGGGTTCCTGTGGGATTGAATAACCAGGGGACAAGAATCTCGGGAGGCCAGGTCTTGAGTCCTTGTTCAGGTCAGGGGCCAGTGGGTTCCGGATTCTTTTCTGTATTTGGCGAGCCTTCCCCAAGTACCCATGGGGGCCAGCACGGTGCCAGGCACTGGGAAGGCAGCCAGGAACTAGACCCTCGAGCCTCTGCCCTCCGTCTCCCAGGTGACACTCGCTAAGGCATCTGTGGGGGACCTGGGGAACTACGCCATGATCCCCAGGCCCTGCTCCTTTCCTGGCCACGTGGAGAATCTATTTGTGGTCAGTTTCATGCCCACAGACGCGGTTAGTTTTGTCCTCCATCCTGGATATTCATGACCACAGATTGTCGCATTCACTGACGGGTCTCCTGCATGAGCTAGTTTTAAGGAAGGACCACATAGAGCCGCTCTCTTCCGATGGCTTGGCCAAAGCAAATAGAACGACGATTGCCGTGTACAGGAGCCGGCTGAGCGCCTGTCCCCGGGGGCGGGGAGCATCCCCCACGCACTCACTCAGGAAGGGAGCACTCAGGGCGGGCGCGGAGGCGCACACCTGTCATCCCAGCAGCTCAGGAGGCTGAGGCAGGAGGATCGCGAGTTCAAAGCCAGCCTCGGCAATAGCGAGGCAGTAAGCAACTCAGTGAGACCCTGTCTCTAAATAAAATACAAAAAGGGCTGGGGATGTATGTGGCCCAGTGGTCGAGTGCCCCTGACTTCCTGGTACCCCTCCCCCCAGAAAGGAGTGCTTTGTCCCCAACCCCCTCCCCTCCACGTTGGGCTCCTCAGTCCTGGGGGCTGGAGATGTTTCCTGCTGCTAAAATCCGACCCGGCCCCACTGTGGGTCTGCTCAGTATGCAGGGCCGCACGGAAACGGCCTCATTCCTTCAACTCCACCAGCGCTTCCTGAATCCCGTGCCGTGGAGACTTGAGGAATTTAAGTGGTCCCCCCCCCCCCCCCCCTCAGCCTAAGTGCCACCTACATGCCACATCCTGTCCAGCCGGGAATCAGACCTGGCACTTAGAGTCCGCCTGCTTGCCACCATCCCTCCAGGTCTGATGTCCAGGGAGACAAGGGACCCTGCAGGTGTACCTGATGAGCGGCCCCCCACCCCACACACCCACTTTGGTGAGAATTAGGAGCTCCTCTGTCTCCCCGACTCTCTTTTTACCACTGGCATCCAAAGCGGGGGGCAGTTTGGAGGAAAACCAGTTCCCGAGGAGCTGAGAACGACTGCCCTCTCCTGACCCCTGGGACAGCGTGGCCAGGTGCCAGGCTGCAGCTGTGGCCTTGCCAGGGATCAGGAACGGGCCTGGCATTTTATCTGCTTAAAGGGTTGATGGACCTATTGAGAGAGTCCGTGACTAGGACCCAGTGGGACCCACAGGCCTGAAACTACAAAAGAGAAAAGACTTGGGGGCGGAAGCCCGCCCTTCCCCCCTGAGATGGGCCTCTGAGGTCAATAATGACAATAAGAGCTAAAACTTGTTGGGCACTCTCACCCTGGGCAGGCCTTGTGCTCAGTGTGGCCTCTGTCATCTCATTCAACCCTCACAACGACCCCAGAGAGAGAGACGCTACTACTCATTAGCACTTCACACCCAAGCAGCCCAGGGTGCACCGAAGACTGCATCGGCCCGGGGAGACAGCCTCAAGGTGGGACGGACCCCAGACCTGGGGACCCACCGCCTGCTGGTGACGCGCTCTGCTTTCCCGGCCCAGCCTGCAATCCGGACGGGAGGGGGAGGCGGGTCCTCAACCCTGAAACACAAGCTCTCTCTCTCTCTCTCTCTCTCTCCCCCTGTTTTTAAATTTCAACATCAGCGTGGAGGGGCGGGCGGGAGCAGACAGAGGAATGAGATGGGCCTCTCCTGGGAGAGAGTGCTCATGGTTCTATTTGTTTTAATTTTCTCTCCTGATGAGAAATCTGCCATGGTTAGAAAGGCACCAAACACACAGCGCTGTGACTGATGTCCCCCGGTTTCCTCAGCAGACTCCACACATTTTGGAGAGTTCCAGCAACAGTCCAATAATTTCAACATGGTCCCCCATCCCCCAAGGAGCCGGGAGTCAGGACCCCGGCCCTGCCTCTCCCTCCTGGCGGTGGTGGGCTGCACCTGGGGCCCGCGACGGCAGGGACTGCTGGGTAGGGTCTCCAGGCCCTCCTGCACCCCACGGGGCTCTGGTCTGGCCACTGTCCTGGACTTCAGCGGAGGGCCGGGCGGTTCGTGCTCTGGGAAGCAGCCCTCCGCCAACACAGAGGGGGACCACTGTCCATCCCTGCCCCAGGGGGACAGCTCAGAGGCACGTCCTGCAGGGCCCCCCAGAGCTGTCCAGCGGCCCACACGCACGTGCCGGGCAGGCCTCCCTCCACCCCCCATGTCTCATGCGCACCTCGGGGTCTGCTGTGGGAGGCCTCGGCCTGAGCTGTGGACGAGGGCGCCCGAGAGGGCTGACCGAGCTCCAGGTCAAACAGCAAGGACCAGAAGCTAGCCGAGAGCCGTGGCCACATGCTAGCAGGGGAGGCTCAGGCGAGGGCGGGCTCGGCAGGCTCGGAGGCCCCGGGTGCAATCCCAGCCCCCAAGAGAAAAGCAAAGGAAGCCACTGTCACGGGAGGCCCAGCGTGACTACGCTCTCGTGTTCCCGATGGTGGCCCTCTCGGGGACAGCTGTGATTGTCCTGCGTCCATGGGGCCACCGCTCCAGGAAGTGGGGTCGGCTGGGGTCTGACCTTGGACTTGCGTGCTGGGTTCTTGCGGGTGACAGCAAGGATGAGGCTCACCACCCTCATGGGGCACAAACGTAAACTGGGGGACATGGGTGGTGGGCGCATCCTGGCCACAGAGACTGAGGAGGCCTGGCCCAGGTCCAGCAGGGTCCTTCCACTGGGCACCTTCTCGGAGCCCCGGCGGCTCCTCTCTCTGAGCCAGGTAGACCAGAGCTGGCCCCAGGGGCTGGGCTTTCCCTGTTCCAGAGTCGGTCCACCGGCTCCCCGTCCCAACCCTCTTCTTGACAGATCCGTCTGGGACAGGCCCCTGGCAACCCAACCTGGCCACCGGTGCAGGTGGAGACCACGAGGACAGCCGGCCCCATGCTGAGGCCTTGAGACCGCCATCGTATAGCTGCTCAAGAAAATCCCGCTGAGTGCACTGTGCAGACCGGAGACGCAAGGGGGCAGACGAGTGTCCAGGGCTGGCCAGCCCGGCTGGGGCTCCACGCGTGGGCCAGCTGGCCTCTGAACCACTCTGCTGTCCTGCCCGCTGGAGGCAGATTGGGCTGCAGGCATGGACATCTGAGACCTGGACAGCCCAGCCCCACAGCAGAACCTCGCCGAACGCCTCGGAGGGCTGATGACCGGCAGGCCCAGCACAGCCCAGGATGGCCACGAGTGCAGCCTGGCAACCGGGAAACCGAGCCAGCTTGAACGTCTCGCCAAGGCACAGGAAGGGAAGAGCGGCCCCAGGGACACTGCACGTGGCTCCCGCGGGGCTCTTCCTCTTCCTGCACGGCCGTGCCTTCCTGCTCTCCACCAGGGAGAGCTTGGACCCGCCTTTTCAGAGCAAGTGCTGAGCTCCTCTGGAATGCACAGGGCCTTCCAAAGGCATGTCCTTCCCTGCTCTGAGCCCAGCAGGAAATCAGAAACAGGATGCGGAGAAAATACAAAAGGCTCAGGTTGCAGCTGGAAGGCAGGAGGGATCTCTCCTGCTCCTCGGGAGAGCTGGTGACGGAGCTGTTGGAAATTAACTCGGACTTCTCTGGGGCATGGGAACAAGCAGAGAGGAGCTCCCTGGGGCTCCCTGGGGCTCCCTGGGACTGTACCGCAGCCAGGGATGACATGTGGACCTGGCTGTGCCTGCAGGGCTGGGCCAGGAGGTCTGCAGGGAGGTGGGGGGGGAAGGGGGGGGAGGGGAGGGGAGGGGAGGGGAGGGAGGCTGTGGTCCCCACCTCCACAGTAAGCAGCCTCCACTGACCGGGGCAGGGGTACTCATGGGAAGGGATCGTGCCCCCAGGGGACAGTTTTTGGTTGTCACACTGGGGGCTGGGGGAATGCCACTGGCACCTGGTGGGTAGAAGCCAGGGGTGCTCCTAGCCTCCTGCAGTGCACGGGCCGTGTTAACGTCAGCAGCCGGGGGCTCCGATGCCAGCTCCAAGCCGCTGGCGTGCCCTGCATGGACCCTGTTGACAGTGCAGAGGGAAGGTGCACCCCAAGTGTGTGCGGGTGCAGAGCGACACACCTTTGAAGTGCTCCACTGGGAACTCCAAAATGTGACATTGTGCACGACCCACAGTTCACTCTTCCTCCCCTAACCTGCCCTCAGAGCATCGCTGAGCGCCAAGACCCCCGCAGAACGCGGCCCTGCCTGCCGTCCCGCCCGGCCCTGAGCCGCCGTTCGTGGTCACCTCCGTGAACCACGTTTCCTGTGGCTGGAGCTCCTCGAGGAGGGGACCTCCATTGCCACCACACTGCCAGCGCTGGGCTGTCTCACACGCACAGTCACCTTGTCCCCACTCTGCAGGTGAGGACACGGAGGCGCTGTTTATTCACTTGTTTGCTAAATGAATCAATCACACACACTCATGCACACACTCTCACACACACACACTCACACACTCTCACACACGCACACCCACACGTACACACACTCTCACATGCACACACACACTCACACGTACACACACTCTCACACCCGTACACTCACATATACTCTCACACACACGCACACACACACACACACACACACTCTCTCTCTCACACACACACTCACACGTACGCACATGTTCTCACACACACACTCACACACGTACACACACTCTCACACACTCACACATACACACATGCACACTCACACACACGTACACACTCTCACATGCACACACTCACACACACTTACACACACACTCACACTCACACGCACACTCTCACACTCACACACGCACTCCCCCAGGCAGGCGTGCCGAGTTCAGGCTGTCCCTTACCTACACTTGTGGACCGGCTGCTCCTGCAGTCCGGGCTCCTGGCTCTCTGGGAGCTTTGGGGACACAGGCGCTCACCTTGGGGCCCGGCAGAGGCCAGCAGCTTCCCACGGGATAAGCCATCAGGTGATGGACGACGGGTCCTGACCCCGGCCTCCTGTGGGCCAGGAACACCAAATAAGCCAGCGCCGTGCCAGGTGTGTTTTCTCAAGCCAGTCCCCAGCATGGGCTCCAAGAAATGTCCCCGGGTGTGCAACAGCCCCTCCCCAAAGAGGGGACGCTACGACAGAGGGTCTCTAGTCCCAAGTCGTGGAAGACGCTGGGAGGAGGGGTGCGGGGCTCAGCAGGCCTCCGAGGCCCCCGCAGTGTGACAAGGACATAGCTGGTCCTCTCTTGTCCCCACAGAGGAGGGGAAGAAGCTGGAGGAAGCCGGCTTCTGAGGACACGGGGTCCTGAAGTCCCCACCTCACCCGGGGCGACGGTCGTGGGAGCCCCGGAGGAGGGCGGAGCGTGTCCCCATGGCAAGCCCCCCCACTCCAGGGTCCCCGTGCACAGGGACGGGCGTCCGCGTGCTCACGGGCGGGTGTCTGTCACTGAGACACGCGTGTCAGAGCCTGCCGAGGCCCATTCTCCCCTGGGCCAGTCCTCGGGGCTCACCCAGGCCCCAGAGCGCGTGTCTGGTCCCTGCCCCTGTGCGCACCTGCCGTCACCCGGGCCACCGAGACCAGGGACTTGCTCGTCATGCTGTGGCCCTGCGGACCAGGGTGGCTGGGCAGGGAACGCGGACGCCACACACGGTCCCACCGAGGGTGCACAGCGGCAGCCACGGCCACATCTCAGGTGTCACCCGAGGCCACTGCTGCCACGGGCAGTGGCTTGTGCTTCCTGGTGGCAGCACAGGGCAAGGGGAGGCGCGGAGGAGGACGGAGCCGCGTCCCGGTGGCCGTGAGCCTGCCATCGCGGTGATGGCACCCACAGGGACACCTTCCTTTAACGTGGCACCAAGACAGGTGGGCCTGGGCCCTGTGGGGGGCACAGGCGTCCCCAGGAAGAGGGCCCAGCACCTACAGGACACTGGCCGGCCGGGCGTGGGAGCCGCAGACCGAGCGTCCGGCCTCTGCGATCTGCGCACGGGGCTGGTCCCTGCTCGGGGCAGCTCCGCGGCCACAGGAAGCGGCAGCGTCCTGGCAGCCCCGGGCAGCCGCGTGTCTGGGACTTGGCCCGCGGCCTGCGGGGGAGGAGGCGGCCGGGGCGGGCGGTCTGGCTCCATCTGTCTCCCCGTTGCTGGATCTTGGCGGCTGCCCCGGCCCCGGCAGCCGCTCCGCAGGGGACGGCAGGTCGCCCCCTCAGCCGCGGGTCTAGGAGGGCTCCCCAGGAGTCCGCGGGAGGGAAGGGCTGCAGAGTGGCCAAGGCCGCCCAGAGCTGCAGGCGCCGGGTCCCCTCTTGGGTCCCCTCTCGGGGTCCCCTCTCTGGTCCCCTCTCCGGTCCCGCCCCGCCTCCCTCCCCAGCATGGCCGCCGCAGCCTGAGCTACCAGCCGATGAACCAACGTGGACATGGTAATCCGGCAAGTCCCGGCCGTTCTCGTCAGTTCTCTTAAAGGTTAATCTGCTTTTCTCATGATTAATGAAGGGCCTCGGAAATGCAGCCAGGTCCCCCGTGTTTGGGTGGATTTGGGCTAATGGGCTATTTTATTTCCATGGTAACAGCTCCCAGTGTTACAGGAAGATAATTTTCCAGACAAAAGATCTGTGGGTCTTATTATTCTGCAGGGATCTGGCTGTGGAGGCTGGGGACGTGGCTCAAGTCCCACCCTCCCCGGGGCACCTGTTTGCCTCTGGCTTCTGCGTCCCGGCTTGTTAGGCTGCACTGTAGGACACTGGCAGGGGCTGCGGGAAGAGGCTCGTGGGAGGACAATGGCCTGGATTCGTTCTCTTATCAGCCAAAGGGGCCAGAGAGAGGCGGCTTGTGGTAGAGGCACTGCTGCTACAGCAGAGGCCTCCGCCCGAGGGTGAGCCAGGGGCAGTCCTCGCAGTCATCCTCCTGCCTCGGAGGCCCAGGGCACTCCTGGTCCCTCGGACGTTCAGCTTCACGTCCGGAACTCCGGGGACCAGGCTGGACACGGGAAGGCCCCTGCTCGGAAGGGCTGATGTCATTGCCATGCTAGGGGATAAGTGGGCTGTGGCAGTCCTTTGGGACGCATGTGACAGGGAAGACCTGGCCCGGGGCATGTAGTAGGTTGGGAAGGACTTATTTTAGAGAGATTTTGAGAGCCATGTAAGAGCACAAGCTACCCAGACATTAACTAATTAATTGACGATTATGAGCACCATCCTAGGTTCCGGGGGATTCAAACATGGACAAAAACAGACAACTCTGTCTTTTCACCTCGGTGGGGCAAACAGACATTAATAGATTTTGCAATTTAAAGTTGTAGCTGCATGTAGTGCTGCCAAGGGCAAGTTCTTAATGCAGTAAGAGGCAGTGGGGTAGGAATGTGGCCAAGACAGGACTCTCATGGACAGTTGGGCAGGATGTGCACTGCACTATACCAGGGGGAGCCACTCACCTCGGTCACCTCATCAATGCTGTAGATTTGAATATTTATTGTGAGTTTTCTGGGTGATCTGAAATGGCTTAAGAAGGGAGTGTCATCTCCTAAGTTGCAGAAAAATGATTCTGTGGGCCAGTGGAGCGTCTCAGGGGGAAAAGAAGCCTTTCCCCAGTCAGCGACCAGGTCCAGGATCAGGAGGACAGCCAGGAGCTCAGTACGTGAGGAAGAGGAAGGACGCCTGCTCTGGATGAAGGAAACAGTGCATGCTGTCAGGCCGGTTGCATCCGGAGACTGAGGAGAGGTTGGGAGGCTGGCCCCAGGGACAGCAAGGGGTGTGGGCCTGGGATACAGTGCGACTGGAGGCTGGACCTCGGCTGTAGGAAGAGGCTTGTGGCTGGTCGTGGAAGCAGGGCAAAGTCAGTGGCCGGCTCAGCCCAGGGACAAGGAGCCCCTGGGGGACCCCCACCAGACTCCCAGTGAAGCCAGATTTAAAGCTAGGCAGTGAGTGCAGTCAGGCAAATCGGGTCTAACATCGAGTCTCATAAAGAGCATGGAGTCCATAAGGAAAATGGAGTCAGCCTGGGTCCTGGAAAAACACAGAGCAACTCTGAGGGAGATAAGATGGTTAATGTTCCCAAGTTAGGGCCCATCTCATGGAATGTTAATGAAACAGCTCCAGCAAACGGAGATGCTAATCAACTAGCCCTAAACCCTTCCCGTAAATCTCACACCCACCATGGGCCCTCCGGTGTCACATCTTTTTGACATTCCTGTCCCAGGAAGGACAGAGATAGGGAACATGAAAGGGACAAAAGAAAGATTTCAGATATAAAAGGGAGAAAGCCTCTCCTCCCTTGGATTCCTGGTTTCCGGGTGCCCTTCTCCCTCTGGGGAGTCTTTTGCTATCCTTTCAATAAAGCTGTCCACTCTCCACTCTACGCTTGCCTCGGAGTGCTTCTTCCGCGTTATTCTTCAGCGTTCGGGAGCAAGAACTCGTCACGGTAAAAAGCGTTTTCACCAGCACACAGTGTGAAGACAGCCTCCTGATCCCTGCCAAGCCTCACCACAGTGACTGTCCCCCACAAGGGCCAGGAACCTGTTTCAACCAGGAAACTTGGCTGCACGTTGTGCTGTTGGGGCAGAGCCACAGCCTGGTCCTGACTCCGCCTGGCTGGCTCTGAGACCAGAGGCAGCCTCGAAGCTCTGTTGCATTGGCCTCTTTATCAGCACGATGACTTCCATAGTACCTCACTTTCTCACTCAAGGACAACTTCTTCATTCTTTCCCCACGTTCACTGAGGAAGTACTGTATCTAGGAGGCAAGTAAAATTCATGCCCATTTGTTAAAAAGAGGCTGCAGGGGCCGGGCATGATGGCACACACCTGTAATTCTAGCAGCTCAGGAGGCTGAGGCAGGAGGATTGCGAGTTCAAAGCCAGCCTCAGCAAAAGTGAGGTGCTCAGCAACTCAGTGAGACCCTGTCTCTAAATAAAATACAAAAATAGGGCTGGGAGTGTAGCTCAGTGGTCGAGTGCCCCTGAGTTCAATCCCTGGTACCTTCCACCCACCCCAAAAAAGAAGAGGCTACAGGAGCACTGTGTTGAGAAGGATCCTGAGGCTGTAGCTGAGGATCGAAGGTGCCGTGAGCATTGGAAGAGGCGGGGGGACGTTGCATCTCCAGCTAGAGATTTCTTAGAAGAGCAGCCTCGGGAACCTACCCCACCTGTGTCGGCTCAGCACCCCTCCCTAACATCCCATGCATCTACACACACACCGACAAGTCAGGACCCTCCATCCTGTCGCGTATCAGCGACAGCACCTTCCTTGTGATGTTCTTTAGTTTTTCAAAATGTGACCCTTGGGTGAGAGCGTGTGGGGCTTTCTATATATTCCTTACAGTAGGTTATCTCAAAACGTAAGTCATCTTTAGGGGGAGAACCCCGCTCCCTCCTTTTCCACGGAGGCTGACAGTGGGAGACGCCCCGAGTGCTTCCACACCGCGGCCCTGACGCTGCAAGGAGCTGTCCACTGTCCCTTCTGCCAGTGACCCGGGCAGCGCACGTGCACCGCACAACCTGTCCCAGACAGCGGCTCCTGCAAAGGCTTCTGGGAGACATGGTGAACCCTGGTGCATCCAGGGTGGACACAAGGCCGCATGACCGGCTTCCAGACTGGCCGGTCTGGGGCATGGTGAGTCACGTGTGGGGGCTGCTCCTGCTCCACAGCCTGGGCTGGCACCACGCGAGTGTCCCATCCTTGATGCTACCACGGGGTCCCTGCCGGGCTTCCCGCCGGGCTGCCCTTTAAGGCGGAAGCGCCCTGAGGACAGGAAGCGCTCCCAGAGCTCTCTCTGGTCTCTGTCACCTGCTCCATTTGCTGGTCTTCAGAAAGCTGCTCCTGTTCCTTCTTTGGGGAACCACCACCAGCCCTTGCACCTCGCAGCCTTGGGGGGCTGACATCTTCTGGTTAGGGCACCAGCTGACAGGAGCCAGGAGACCCAGGACCACCAGAGAGGATGACTGACAAGCCCCAGATTTCTGCTGGAAATATTTAAAATGACAAACTCTGTCTTGCCCCAATAGTTACTGCTCTGATAAGACCTTAGCCTCCCCGTCCCCTTCTCCTGAAGAGTTTGTCTGCAGTAGAGCCAACCACAGCAGAAAGCAGAGCAATGGAGGTAACACGCCCGAGGCCTCATCTGAGCACCTGGATCTAGCCATTCCTGAAGGTATTATGTCCTCAGACTTTTCAACCACGAGGATTGTTATAATCCCTTTTTTGTTTAAGCCAATTTGTGTGGGGTTGCTGTCACTCACGATCAAAACTCATCCAGGTACTTAGAATTTTAAAAAGTGGATGATGGGTGGATGAACAAATGAAATTCTGAGAATATTTATTATTTCCAGGGCGGTACTAAGTCCCAAAGAAAGAGACACAGCAGCAACCAGAGATGGTGGCTTCTCTTGAAAGCCAAGCGTGTAGCCTGACAAACTAGAATTTGGGTCAATCCGGCTAGTTAAAGTGACTGCTTAGAAGTGCTCCCTGTCCTCCCACTCCTCCCTCCCCTCCCGCCAGCCTAAATCCAGCCACACGCCCTCCACGCCAGTGCTTGTGGCTCCCGAGGTCAAGTGAGGAGGCTCCCTCTGTTATCAGAGGCAAACTTTGCCACAGCAGGGATTTGGGCTAGACGTCGGGTGAGGCTTGTGCTACCAGATGGTGTTTCTGAGGAAAGTTGTCCTAATTTTGCAGTTTCAGGATTTGACAATAAATCTGTCTGGCAGGCTTTGGATGTGATTTGGCCTCAAAATCATCTCTGTTAATCCTGATGCCGCCTGTATCCGCAAAGGGCCAACAGGAAAGCGGATCCCACTGAGTATCTGAACAAAGGGAATTAACAAGGAATGACTGCGCAGATGGGGGTGGGGCCGAAGAGCTGCAGCGGGAACTACAAGGCCACTAGGGTCGCCCAGCTGCAGGAAGACGTGATGCTACCAGGCCAGGGACACAGAGGGACCAGGTGGCGGCACCTGCGCCCAGGGCGGGAGTGGCCTGTGGAGGCTGGACCTGGTGAGTCCTCCAGGTGGAAGGTCAGGCCAAGGACCTTCAGTCCTGCAAGGAAAGTGCCCAAAACAGGGAGAGGAGAAAGATGCTGCCTCTTCCCTTCCACCTGGCAACTCCCAAGAGGGTCTCCCACCCACCCCTCCCAGCCAGAACCACCCACCGGCAGCACCCAGCCCAGCACCTCTTACTGGTCCCATGCAACCTAACTTTGCCCAGTGACCACACTCAGCCCAGCACCTCCCATTGGCCTCACCCAGCTCAACTCCTCCCATTGGCCACACCCAGCCCAACTCAGCTCTCCTGGCCATTGGCCACACCCAGCTCAGCTCCTCCCACTGGCCACACCCAGCCCAACTCCTCCCACTGGCCACACCCAGCTCAGTTCCTCCCACTGGCCACACCCAGCTCAACTCCTCCCATTGGCCACACCCAGCTCAGCTCCTCCCACTGGCCACACCCAGCCCCAACTCCTCCCCCACTGGCCACATCCAGCTCAGCTCCTCCCACTGGCCACACCCAGCCCAACTCCTCCCATTGGCCACACCCAGCTCAGCTCCTCCCACTGGCCACACCCAGCTCAGCTCCTCCCATTGGCCACACCCAGCTCAGCTCCTCCCACTGGCCACACCCAGCCCAACTCCTCCCACTGGTCACACCCAGCTCAGCTCCTCCCACTGGCCACACCCAGCTCAACTCCTCCCACTGGCCACACCCAGCTCAGCTCCTCCCCCACTGGCCACACCCAGCCCAACTCCTCCCATTGGCCACATGCAGCTAAACTCCTCCCACTGGCCACACCCAGCCCAACTCCTCCCACTGGCCACACCCAGCCCAACTCCTCCCACTGGCCACACCCATACCCAGCATCTCCCATGGCCTCACCCCACGCTACCTATTCACTGGCCGCAGCCAGCCAGGCCCCAGGCCAGGCATCTGCTGGAGCGCAGCTGCAGGGTCAGCAGCTGAGAACCAGAGGAGCAGGGTGACTTGGATCAGACCTAAACACCCAGGACTGCACACTGCTGCCACCCGAAGCCGCTCGCTGGGGACCGCTGGGCAGCAGCCCCTGCTCATTCGGGGAGAAGCCGTCCCCTGGGATTCATGGATGTTGTCCCCAGGTCACTACAGAAACTGGGATCAAGTTCTAAGAGACTCACACCCGGTCCCAGGGAGTGCGCAACGGCCCCGCCACTGGAGAACTGTTAGCAGCTCTGATCAGCTGAACTCACCCGCCACCACCCAGCAGTTCTGGGTCCCCATGTTCCCTCACGAGCAATGAAAATGTTGCACAGAAAGAATTACCCAAGCATGTGTTTAGTGTGGTTTTCATGATGGCCAAAAGTCAGGGCAAAGTAGATGCCCAGCCCCAGGAGAATGGGCAAGGAGTTAAGGCGGAGTCGCGGAGGGGCAACCAGCCATAGAGAGGGGCTCAAACCACTACCGGACCCCCCAGAGACCAGGGCAAGTGCAGAAGCCAGATGTGTGTGTTTGGGGGGCTTGTTCCATGTGGGTCCCAAGAAGGGACCACATGTGTCCCACGGGCCAGAAACTGGAGAGCGGCTCTTGTCCTGGGGAGGGACACACGCAATGGGACTGACTTGGAAGGGGCACCAGGGGACTTTCTGCCATGAAGATGTTCTGCATCTCGTGCGGGTTTGCAGTGACCAGGTGAGGACAATCAGCAGAACAGGCCGATCTGAAAATCTGCTGTCCCTATGGTAGCGTGGGCTACTCACACGCTGTAGGGGACCAGAACGTGCCACCCCAAAGTGTGGCAGTAGGGGACCAAAATATGGTGCTTCCCCCCAAATGTGTCTCCGTGGATTAAGGATTACTTTGAGCTGATTATTTTGAGAACCAGCAGCACACGAGAAGCTCCGAGAGCAAAGCAGAGAGAGATCGTCCTTGTGCGAGGGTGGCTCACGTGGCGGAGGCCTCTCCCTTTGCAAGTGCCTCCTGCTCTGTGCCAGGGGAGGGAGGTGGCGTCGCCAGAGCCTGATCCGTGGAGAGGCACCACGCAAGTCCTGCAGGGCAGCTGCCTTCCCGGCCACATCCCCGCAGCCTGGGCACTGCCCCCTTCTCTGCCTTAGCGGGAGGTGCGGGGTGAGAGCACCGCCCCGCTTCGCTGACAGCCGCCACTTCCGCAGGCGTCCCCCCACCTCCTAACAAGTTTCTCTGTTTTCTCTTCTTAATCCGCCTTTGTCTGAGGGGGTCCCAGCTGAGAATTTAGAAAGATGGAGGGGAAATAACCGGCCACTCCCGCAGCGTCAAATCAGTCAGCCGTTTCTAAAGACCCATTTCCAAGGGAAAGGGCCCACCTCATGCTTCTCCGCTGGGCTTGCATTTTCAAAGAAGCGTAGTCCCCTCCTGGTAGGTCTGCCAGGGCATCTCCAGGCCAAGGGCCGCTCAGGAGCAGGTGGTCGACTCAGTGTCTGAGGCTAATTAATAAGACCTGGACCAGGGGCAAGGAGCCCCGCCCCCCGTCCACCTGACTCGGGATGCCAGACAGACTCCGCAGCGGCAGCTGATGGATGGCTCCCATTGGACTAAGTGGCCATCAGTACTTAATCCCATGACCACCACTTTTAACCACATCACCCTTGATGGTGAATGCAGCTCCTCTGCCCGCCCCCCCAGAGTCCCAGTGAGGAGAGGTGTGCTGGCCACGGGCACAGGTGGCTTCCCCACCCCAGCCCCCGTGGTCCTAGGGCAGCCAGCTCTCCCCACGCAGGTGACCCAGACTAGACCATGCATTCCATTCCCACCACCGCTGCCACCCTCCAGGCAGACTGGGTGAAGTCCTCCTAGACTTCCTCGGGACAGCTGGACGGGAGTGCAGGGCCTGGGGGCAACGGAGACCACTTTTGCTTCCATGAGCTGACCCGTGACGGGGACAAGGCGGGAAGAAGCAGGGCGGGAGCCTCAGGGGAACGGAGGGGCCACGGTCTCGGTGGTGCATCTGAGGCCAGTCCTCTCTCTGGACCATTTGGTGGCAGGTTCTTAAACCCAGGGTGGAGTTTAGGCCAGTCTGAGCTGGGCTGTGAGACTGAGCCGTCCCAGCTCCCAGGTGGTGACCAGAGGGCCAGGCTGGCGGGCAGCGGCAGCCGGGAAGAGTGGGACTAAGAATGGGAAGAGCCGCGTGCTGTGGCCCCGGGCACGAGGAGGGTCAGACAAGCCAGGTCTCTAGGTTTGTCGGTGCCGATGGTGAGAATGATGGCAGCGGCAAGGCCCTGGGCTCCCGGGCGCCGGGGCAGGGTGAAGCTGCTTTGGGTCCGTGTGCCCGGCTGACCCTCCTGACCCAGGGCCCGGTCAGTAAGCAGAAGCCCCGTGAGGGCTGCGGACTGCGGGCCTTGGTTTAGGAAGCTCTCACGTGTGGCAGGAGAGGCTCGGGACCGAGGGCCCGGAGGGGAGTTGGAGGACCAGGGCAGCCTGTGACCCACCCTCCTGAAGCCCTGGGAGAGCTTGCAGGGAAGGCCGGAGGTGGCAAGCCCCCCTGTCCTGGGACAGCAAAGGAGGAGAGCAGTGGTGGTTTGGTCTCCTTGAGCTGCTGTCTCAGGGGCGGCTGGATCCAGGCGCTGGTGGGCGGCAGGGAAGCCGGGTGGAAGGGGAGTGGGGCAGAGTCAAGGCGAGCTGGAGCCTCTGCAGCCCCTCTGTGCATCCGAGGGTGACAACCCTCAGAGAGCAATCAAGGGCTGCTGCTTCCCTGCCTGCTGCTGCACACTTCGTGGGGGAAAAAAAATATATATTTTTTGGCAGTTCAACTAGACACAGAGGAAGGGAAATGTAGTTCCAGCTTAGCCAAGTTGGCAGAGCAAACCAACGAATCCTCGGAAAGCAATGGAACAGCATTCCCCCAAAACTTTAGAAAACGAAAGTCACCGTCAGGCCAGGGAGGGGAGACGGCATGAGGGGACTCGCTTCCCGCAGTCACCACAAGATATCGCCAGACAGAAGGGACTGACAGCGCTGGAGGCTGGGCGTCAAGACCCATGTGAGGGCAGGGCCATCTGCTCAGAGGCCCACTCCTGGCCGGCAGATGGCCACCTGCTTCAGTGGCCTCTGGGCCTCCCCTTGCACGCTCCTCCCTGGTCTCTCTTCTTATGGGACACTCTCCTGATGACCTTGCCTGAGCCTGAGCACCTCCTGAGGCTCTTCTCCCTAGATGCTGTTGCCTTCCGAGGTGCTGCCCGTTAGGACTCGGCTAGACAAGGGGAGAGGGGACGCCGTCCGTGTGGAAGCAGCTGCGGAGGGGAGGCGCGGGCTGCACCGCGGCCACCCCTGGGCATCCAGAAGCCACAGCGCTGGGAGCAAGGACAAGTGAGGCCAGCGGACAGAGTGGCCGCAGGGACCTGGGGAGCTGGAGAGCAGGCGCCTGGCTGCAGAGGCCACTCCGCCCTGGGCCGAGGGCTCCCGTGCCCAGCCAGCGCCTGGAGGCCCGGCCTGCCGTGGCCCGAGGCCTGCGCGGTGCGACTTAGATGGAGTATCCGCGGCTCAGCCCCGACTGGCCACCGAGGGCCAGACGCCCCCAGGAGACCAGAGTCGGCGCAACACCACTGCTGAGTGACAGCGACGGGTGGGCACCCGGGAGAGGGTGCATGCAGAAGCCGCGAGTCCCGGGGGTCTGGGCAAAGCTGCTGGCCACTCTGCAGCCTCACGGGGACGGTGTTGCTGTGGGAAGCTGTGGCCCTCCTCGGCGAGCTCAGGGGATCGCAGCAGGCGCTGGGAGGAGCCTGCTCCAGGAGGGGCGCGCTGTGGCCGTCCCCCTGGGGGGGGGGGTCCCTCAGAGGGAGGCAGCACAGGTCTGCTGTGGCCAGGCTCTGGGAAGACCCGGCCAGCCCTCCATCCCTGCCCTGCTCCCTGTGCCCAGCCCTGCTCCCAGCCCCGTGCCCGCCCAGTTCTAGCTCCAGCGTTTGCTTGGGCACCGGGGCCAGCCGCCCTCCCCTCCCTTGCCTGGCTGTCCAGCCACCGAAGGCCCCGCGCCCTCCTGCTGGGGCTGGTTCTGCATCTAGGTGAAGTCTTCATTTCAAAGAGAGAAAAAAACCTCACCCGATGGGAAAGCAGGTGTATGCTGTCACCAGGGAGAGGAGGCGTGCGGGTGCCGGGCTGCGCGGGAAACAGGTGGTGCCCTGCGTCGGCCGCAGCGCGCCTCCTCCCCGCGCCAGCCCCGCGCCTGGGCTGGGGACGGTCCTTCTGCAGCGAAGGCCACAGTGGGGGTGGGGCGCAGAGCTGGGGAGTGAGTGCGATCGCAGGCACCGCAGCGTTCTGCTGCTCAGAGCCATTCTGGAGACATCCCGGGACCAGGAGCTCTGCCCTCGCCCAACGCCCCAGTGAAGGCTCCAGGACATCCCTTTGGCCAGCAGTCTTGAGCCTCAGAGAGCAGCAGTGCCGGAGGGGAGCCTGCCAGCGGGGCCCCGGGAGGCTTCTGGTGACTCCGATTCCTTCGTCACTCGTTTGTGTGATGCTTCACGTCGCGCAGCAGACGCGCGACCTCAGGCCTCTCCATCACTGGAACACGTGCCTGGGTCCGGCGCAGGCCAGGAGCTCGAGGAGTGGAGACCAGGGTCTTCTCTTGCTGACCTCCTGGGCGATGACCAGAGGGAGAGGCAGGAGCCCAGCCCAGCGGGGAGTGAGCCAGGCCGTGGACGGGCAGGTCTGAGTGGCCGGAGCGTGTGCTAGACCGCGTTCAGGCCTGGAAGCAGGCCCGCGGGACATTCGCACTGCCTGGAGACGCTGGGCTCCCACCCTGGGGACCGGGAGGAGCTGCTGCCGCCTCTAGTGACGGGAGCTGCCATCGTGTGGAACGCAGCGCCACCCAGCTCCAAGCGTCAGCAGCGCCCGGGGAGGACACAGCAGGTCCGGAGGACGGCAGGGGACTTGGGGAAGGGGACGAGGGGAAAGGAGGGTCCGAGTGTGGGGTCGGCTCTTGGCAGCAGGGCCGGGGCACCACCACGGCCCGGGGCTCAGAAGGGTGTTCAGCTGGGGCTCCCGCTGCCTCGCCTCCGGCTGCGGGAGGGCAGGTGGGCGGAGAGCCGCTCCCCCAGCTCCCTGGGCAGGCCCTTCTCCTGTCGCCCCAGAGGCACAGGTCAGGCAGCACATCCACCGTGGAGGGCTCCGCCCAGGGCATGGCCGCTACCCGCCACAGCCCCGGGGGGCTCCAGCCCAAGTGCAGGGCTCCACCCCGCCTGCAAAACCACGCAGGGCTTCTGGGAGGTGAAGGTCCACCACCTCTCGCTTGGTGTGGAGAGGGAGAAGGGGACGCAGGGCCCCTGGACGGGCTTGAGGAATGGCGCGAGGTCAGCCGACTCCGATGCCTGTATATGGCTGCGTGGGGCAGGGTGGACCGCAGGGAGCACAGGAACCAGGCGGGACGTGCCGCTGTCCACGGAGCAGGCGGGAGCCGCCGACAGCACTCAGACCCACAGGGACCTCAGAGACGGGACCCCGGGCACGCCGGCAGATGTCGAGAAAGGGAAGAGACATCAAGGTGGCCGTCCAGACCTGGCTCTCAAGTCCGCACCCAGATTCCCGTGGGACTCCACCCTGCCCTGAGGGGCTAAGAGGGGGATCGGGCAGGACCAGTCTCGGGGGGCAGGGCCCTGGGGAGTGGATTAGCCCATTCTTGGATCAGGGGTTAGTGGGCCAATGGGTCATCCTGGGAGGGGCTCTGTTATAAAAGCCAACTGGTTCTGTCCCTTGTAAGTGTCCTTGCCGTGTGACCCCTGTGATACCGAGGGACGGTGCAGAGTCCCCCAGAAAGATGACCATTCCCTCTTGGACCTCCAGCCTGCCCGCATGCAGTGAATGACCTTCGCCCTGTGTAACCTACCCAGCCTGTGGCATTCAGTCACAGCAACAGAAAGTGGACGAAGACAGTGACTACGAGGTCTGTCTTGAGTCACGCCCTGGCGGGGAGGTGGCACCATGGGAAAGGACGGGTTTGGGGGCAATCCATCTTCATCATTTTCATCGTCTCCTGTCCCCAGAAGAGGAGATAGAGAGAAAGGCGGAGGGCCCTGTCCTGGCTGCGGGCGGTCGGTGGTGAGCCGGGGTGTGCATCCAGGGGTCTGCACCCAGCTGTGCGCTGAGCCCCTCCCGCCCTGTGGGGAGCCTTCTGCTTCTGATACGTCCCTGCGAGATGGCACATTCTAGAACCAGCCCTGTGTGTGAGGACAGGGCATGCGGGCGTGGGACGGGAGTCCAGGGCGCCCTGCTTCCCGCCCACAAGCATCTTTTCAGAGCTGAGTCTGGAACTTCTCAGAGGACACATCAAGACAGCCTCCCCTCTGTGACCCCGCCCGTGTGGCCTGCTCCCGCTGCGCCACTCCTCCCGCCCCTGCCCCCGTGCTCCCGCCCCAGGGACGCCCCTCCGCCCCCACAGGCCGAGCTCTGTGCTGGTTCTCTCTGCAGCTCCATCCACCCCTCACCCCCGCCTGCACTCACCATGCACCTGTCCTGGCCGGCCTCAGCACCACCAGGTTTCTAGAAGCTTCCTTGCCCCTTCCCCTGCAGGGACGGGACGGGGACTTCTCCTCCACACTGGCTGTCCATTTTCTGTTGCTATAACACAATATGGCAGAGATGCGCTCGGCTTGTGGTTGTGGAGGCCGGGAGGTGTGAGAGCGTGTCCCTGGCCTCTGGTGCTGGCCTCTGGTGAGGGCCTCCAGGCTGCCTCACCCCATGGCGGAAGGTGCGAGTCAAGGAAGAGCTGGACTTGCTCTTCACACGGACCCACAGCCTCAGCGACTCACCGCCCTGGTAATGACCGTCCACTCGTGGGCTGGCCCTCGGGACCTGACCTCTTGCTGGGATGAGGTTCCCAACAGGGTGACCTGGCCGCCCATCCACCAAAGTGGAGCTGCTCACTTTCCAGCGATTTCCAGGTGAGGCCCTCGGACCCGGACTCTCCCCGGCCTCTGCTGCCAGGGAGCGTGGCTCTCTGGGCCCGCCTGCCTGTCTCTGCAGTGCTGGGCAGCCGCTGGCCCTGGGGTGGCCCTTCTCCGTGGGTCAGGGAGGAGCTGCCGGTCCTGTCGGCTCAGCCCCGTTCTGTGGCCGGGTGACGGATGTTCCTCTGCGGCCCCAGCTCTGTTTCCAGTCTGGGCCATTTTCAAGGTGCTCTCGGGGGGGCGTGGGTGAGTGTTGAGGAGACTCAGGAAGCCCAGGGCCAGTCTAGGGGACAGCAGCCCTCAAAGCCCTGGCCATGGTCAGGGGCCACAGGAGGGCGTTGGGGCTGATTCCTCCTGAGAGACAGACACACCCGGGGTGGGGAGGACAGCAGGGCCCGTGAGGACTTCCAGATGCACACGTCCTGGAGTCAGCGCCCGCCCTAGGAACCGGGCGCCACCCTGGAGCTGCCCAGACGTCTCCACGCCTGGCTTCCCGGCCTCTGCCCGATGCTGAGCACTAAGGCAGAGCTCCCGAGAGGTTCTGCATGTCCCTCACCTGGCCTGGCCTAGTGACTCCGTGTCTGCCACGTGCCACCCAGAACCTGGCCAGCACGGGAACACAGAGCTACACAGTCCCCACACGCAGCAGGGCAGAGTCCTCTCTCCTCAGTCCCGGGCTCCGTCTCTGGTGGCCGCGTCCAGGGGCCTGTGTCCCAGAGCCTGCCTCTGGGATGTGACGTGAACAGATGGCGTGTTCCCGGCGCAGCCCGCACTTCTGCTGATAGACGACTCCATATCCCTCACGGTGAGTCCGAGTCCTCTGTCGGGCGGTGTCCCTGCACGCCACGGACAGGTCCAGGCGTCCTGTCTGCGTCCCCGGCTGGCTGCTCCTGTCTTCGGCCAGTGCTACAGGCCTCCAAGGTCCAACGAGAGAGAAAGGCCTCCTCGTGTCACCTCCTGGGGGGACACACTCACCAGGAGGGCAGGGCACTGGGAGACGGCTGACCACACGTATTGATGGCGGGTGCTGATTTGTTTCTTTCTAGGTTAAAAAAGCCGAAAGATCAAGAGAGGCTGGCGGGGTGGCAGCCAGCTGGATGCTTTAGCATCTCAATTTCACCCTGATTCATCTGTTAATGTTTGTCCCCTGTACGTGGGCATAGACGCAAGCCACCACGCCTGGCGCAGGTGGAGGGGAGGTGCAAGGGGCCTGGGGTTCCACTCTAAATGCCAGGGTGCGTGAACACCAGGAGGGGTGGGGCTGGGAGCGGCCCGGGGGCGGAGCGCTTGCCCAGCGTGCCCAGGGCCAGGTGCCGTCCCCAGCACCGGGAAAGGCTGAGTCAAGTCGGGACAGCAGGAGGAGGGAAGATCGGCGCCCGCCCTCGGTGCGGCCATCCCGCCCTCGGTGCGGCCATCGAGCCTGTGTGCCCTCAGGGAGCCAGGGTTAGGGTCAGCGTCAGAGAAGTGGAGGCGCACCAGGGGACCTTGAAGGAGGCGGGGCTTCGTCGGGTGAGGCGGGGGCGGCGTCACGTCCCCACCATGAGAAGCACGAGGAAGGCCCGGGCAGGCACGTGGCTGGTCGTACCGGCACGCGGCACACCCAGGGGGACGGCGGGTCAAGGTCAGCTGCAGACGTGGATCTGGGCACTGAGTTCCTGGGGAGGCGTCCCCCTGCACAGCCACATAGGAGGCAGTGGCTGGCATCGTGGGGGACCCTCAGTGGCCTCGGGACGCTCACCTGCTGCTGCATCAAGAAGTAGCCCTCTCCGGGCACGGTGGTGCACGCCTGTGATCCCAGCACTTGGGAGGCTGAAGCAGGAGGATCACGAGTTCACAGCCAGCCTCAGCCATGGCGAGGCACTCAGCAACTCAGTGAGACCCTGTCTCTAATAAAATACAGAAAAGGGCTGGGGGTGTGGCCCTGTGGTCGAGTGCCCCCGAGTTCAATCCCCAGTACCAAAAAAACAAAAAACAAAACCCAGGAAGTGGCCCTCGCCCAGCACGCCAGGACAGCGGGGAGCACTGGTGGTCGTGTGCACTTCGGGCAGGTCAGGGCATCAGAGAGGCCTGGCCGAGGCCCCCTGGCAGGCCAGGTCTGTCCTCGGAAGGTGCGGTGGGGCCCCGCGGGGAGCACACTCGGATGGCTCTGAGCGGCAGGCAGGAGGCTCCGGTCCTGCTCCACAGGCCGCTGGGCGTCCTCCTGACCCCGCAGCTGGTGTCATTCCCAGCAAGTGACGCGAGAGAGAGAGAGAGAGAGCTGGGTAGCAGCTGCCGCGTGCACCGTGACCCGGCCCCTGCTTTCTGCCTTTGGCCACCAGGCCACCCCGGCCAGGGCGGGTGGGCCGCAGGAAGGACTGAGTGCCTAGAGGCTGGGCCGCTGGGGCGGTCTCGGAGGCCAGGCCGCGGTCCTGCGGAGTCCCGGGAGACACCAGGGCACGAGAGGAGGTGCTGCTTCTCCATCTCTAGAGGAGGAAACGGAGTCCCAGGGCGGGAGGGAGGCCACTCCAGGACTCTGGAGCCGTCCCGCGAGAGGCCGTGGCAGGCCCGGGGACAAGGCCACGCCACCGCGTGTTGTGGTTCCAGAGTCCTCTGCAGAAGCCAGCGGGGAGGGGACGGGGGAGGAAGCCGGGGACGTGAGCTAAGGGAAGGCGGTCCCGGTGACCTGCCCTGCTGTCCGGCCAGCACGACCTGATCTCGTGCAGGTGAACGTGGCCATCGTGCTGGGTGAGCTGGCCCTCCCTGGCCCCGCGATGGAATCAAGGCATGACGTGGAAATCATTGCCACGCTTCCCTTTCTGTGATCGTAGAAATCTCAGCGTTTGTCTGGGCCCATGGGGGACAGAGCAAAGACTCTTCTCGGTCTCTGAGATGGTTAGGTGAGGCCACGTGACTGGGCTCACAGAAAGGAATGCTGCCTTTTCTCTTTCGTCCCCTTCCTCGTGGTGGAATGAAGAGAAGAGTTCTGGAGCTGGAGCAGCCATCCTGGGCTGTGAAGCAACTTAGAGTGGACCCACAAACGCGAGGTGTAAGTCAGCGAGGACGCCGGATTCCTGATCGGCAGAGCCAGATTCCAAACGCGAATCAGTGTCCTTTAGGGCGGCTTGGCAGTGTTTAGGTCACTGGCCACCATGAGAGCCACACTCAGCTCCAGGAGAGGTTGTTAGGTGGTCTTTGGGCTGGACAGCGTTAAAAGTTGGGTCCGTCACTAAGAAGGAAGGGGATGGATGTGGGGTGGGGGTTGGCGGTGTCTTTCAAGCTGTCCCTTTCTGTCCCACATTCCCTTCTGTCTCTCTACCTCTCTGGGCCTGTCTTTTTCTCCTGAGCCCTGAGTTCCAGCCTCAGTGTGCGGCGTGAGGGAAGCCCGGCTGCCCAGGCCTGTGCCCACCCAGGACGACCACGGGCCGGCGCGTGCGCTTCCCGCCAGTCGGCTTGGCGGAAGGCTCTGGAGCCGTCCTGGCTGCCTGACCGCCCGTGCTCAGTTCCGCGAGCCCACGGCAGGGCCACCTCCTTCCTGACCCGGGGTAAGGCTTCGGCCTGTCCCTGGCTGCCACTTGCGGTGGCGTTCTGGGTGTGGACACAGGCCAAGCACCTCGGTGAGGTGACCCGATGGCCCAGGGGCTGGTGCCGGCTTTGCAGCTAGGAGCCTGGGACTCCTGCTGGTCCTGGGAAGTTGGGGAGCCTCCCCGTGGCTGAGAGGAGGGGGAGAGGAAGGGACTGGCCTCGGGGCTGTGGGGCGGAGCCGCGTGCTGCGGCTCCTCCAGCGTGGTCCCGAGTGTCCTCCTCTTACGCCCAGCTGAGGGGCCGTCAGGACTCTCCCGGCGTGGGCTCCCCAGAGGCAGACCCCAGAGGGGAGGTGGGTGTGGGTGGCTGCAGGAGCCCTGTTTGGGGAGATGGCTAGGATTGCAGTTGACTTCGGGCCATGGAGTTTTGGGCATTGCCGCCTTCCGTAGTCTCACGAGACTTGGCCCGGGATCTCGAGAGACTTGGGCCGAGCGCGGAGCGGGTCGGGCCATTTTGGTTGTTGGTTGTTTGCTGGTGTGTGGTGCGTGTTATAGTTGTTAGAGCCAGAGAGAGAAGCTGGCAGAATAAAGATCCTGTTGGTTTCCAGTCTGCCTCTGAACTTGTTCCCGCGGCTTTGCTGCTCCAAGCGGCCATCGCTTCAGGCGGCGACAGGTGGCAGCAAGGACAAGTGAGGGTGTGGTATGTTGGTGGGTGTCCGACAGCCGCTCCCGTCGATGACAAACAGCAGGATTTGTGACACCCAGTGACTTCCACGGTGACTTACGACAGCGGCCAGCGTTAGGACCGCGAGAGTGTCCCGAGGCGCAGGGGAGGGTGCCGGCCCTGCTGGCCCAGGGCCCGCGGGGGCACGTGTCGAGAGTGAGGCAGAGAAGGACGAGGCGTGTCCGGGTGGGCAGGCAGAGAAGGACGAGGCGTGTCCGGGTGGGCAGGCGAGGCAGGGTGGGGCAGAGAGGACGAGGCGTGTCCGGGTGGGCAGGCAGAGAAGGACGAGGCGTGTCCGGTGGGCAGGCCGCGCCGCACGTCAGGGCCAGCTTCTGCAGCGGCTCTGGGGCCACGCGTGAGGCAGGGGAGCGAGGCCCAGGCCCCGGGGAGGCTGCAGGCACACAGGAGACCCCTGCCTGACCCACAGGTGGAGCCAGGCCGGGCCAGGGGAGCGCGGCCATCGACGGGGGCTCGAGGTGGGCACATTGTGCAAAGGGTGGCGGGGAGCCCTGCATCTCTGCCCGCCCCGCCTGGGCGGTCACGCGTCCTGCTCTGGGTTTTGTTTGTCTCGTGTTTTTAAATGGTAAAAAAGAAACTCCCAGCTTGTGGGGCTGGACGGGGTCGGCCTGCGGGCGGCGACCGCCCACCTCCGAGGTCGGGTCGCTGGCTAGGCCACACAGCGAGGACAGGGCCCCAGGCCTGGCTGATCCGGGCCAGTCTCTTCCAGGTCCAGGAGCAACTGTGAGCGAGGCAGAGTGGACAGTTCTCGACAGTCATCTGCGTTCCACATTTAAGGCAGGCGTCCGGCGCAGAGCTGCGTCTAGAGCTGAGCCCCCGGTGGCGGCGGGCCTGGTGGGAGGAGCCTTGTCCGGTCGGTCTGCAGAGAAGGAGCAAGGAAGCCCAGCAGCACGCCCGCGTCCCTCCCGGTGACCTCTGCCTGTGCCTCCCTCCGAGCCACGGGTCCCCGCCCTGGGTCAGGCCAGTCTTCCAGTCTCCCGACGCTGTCTGGGCAGTTGGCCGAGGTTCCGGGCGAGTGGCCCAGAGGGACTTTCCTGGTACAGGGACAGGATGCGGTCCCTCTCCTCTCAGAGCCGGGCGCTCCCGGCTGCCTTCCTTGGGAGATGATTTGTCCCCAGGTCATCAGAAAACAGAGCCCGAGACAGAGCCCCGGCCACAGACGGGGACCAGGAGGGGCGGAGCAGGACGGGAGCTGGCGCAGGAGCGCGTGGCCAGGCCGCCACAGCTGCCCGGAGAGGGGTGCCGAGCTGGGCCACGGGGGGCGTCCCGGGAGGTGAGGTCACCCACGTCACGCTCTTGTCCCGCTCCTGGGCAGAGGGCTCAGCCCTGGACGGTCAGGCAGACCTAGGCCCCGAGTGGACATGAGGGAGGCCGCGGGAAAGCTTTGCCTGTTCCAGGGACACGGAGCCAGCTGCGGGACGAGACGCGGCCCAGTGTGTGGCCGTGGCTGTGGCTGAGAGGGCGAGGGGCTTTCCTCGTCCAGTGCCGCATGCCCGACTCTGCGGGGGCTGCTGCCCTCAGGTGCCCTGGCTGAGCACCGGGGCTGGACGCATGGGCGGGAGCCCAGCTGGGGGTGTCCAGCTGCGTGGGGGGACCTTGGGGCCCCCACCCGGGTGCAGGGGCAGCGGGCGAGGGCTGAGGGAGGACAGGGTGGCCGCGTCCCGAGGAGCAGGTCGGGAGGACGGAGAGGCCGCCCGGAGAGACTGCGAGGTTCCTGAGGGCTGGGCGGGACAGGGTCCTGCTCGGGGTCAGTCAGCGTTTGGTGGCCATGACCAAAAGACCCAACAGGGACGGCTTAGGGGAGGAAAAGTGGGTTCAGCTCATGGACCCACAGGTGGCCACTCCACGGCCCTGGGCCCGGCTGAGGCAGGGCAGCATGGCGGAGGGGCGTGGAGGAGGAGGGCGGCTCAGGGCATGGCACCACGGTGGAGAGGGCTCTGCTCACCAGGACAGAACCCAGACCCCAAAGGCACGCCCCAGTGGCCACCTCCTCCGGCCACACCCCACCTGCCCACAGGGTGGGTTGATGTGCCATCAGCTGGAGGCTGTCACAGCCCGGTCCCCTCTGGGGACACCGGCTCTAGCCCACGGCACTCTCTCCTTGAGATCTGCAGTGGTGTCCGCCCAGCCCCTTAGCAAGTGGCCACATGGATGGACGTGGGAAGGGGCCCTTGATCCAAGCCCAGCCTCCTGCACACTGGGCCAGGCCGAGGACCGCGGGGCGAGCTTGGCTTTGCCTGGGCGTCACGGGCGCCAGCTCCCGGTCAGTCTCTGGATGTGAGGCCCGTTCAGCCACTTCCTTGCTAAGTGTCACCTGAACGCTCTGTCTCTCAATTTTCTTCCCAGGAAAGGGGGAAGTTGATCCTCACCCTGGAGTGTCCCTGGGAGCCTCCAGCCACTGGACCATTCAGAATCTGGCTGGGCGGACGAGTGTGCCCCCGTGCTGGCTTCCTGTGGCTGCTGTGACAGGACCGCAGCTGGGTGGCTCTAGACAGCAGGAAGGTCTCCTGCGTGTGTGCAGAGGCCAGCAGTCAAGGCGCGGTCTCCCTGGGGACTCGGGGTCTGTCCCTTGCCTCTTGCAGATCTCTCTGTTCCTATCCTGGGGACATCTGGCCCCATCTCTGCCCTGGCCTCCACACTTCCCTCCGTCGTCTTTCTCTTGTAAGGACACTTGTCACTCCATCTGTGGCCCTCCCAGCTAACCCAGGATGACCGTGTCCTGGGCTGCCATCTTAATTGTGCCTGCAAAGACCCTCTCTCCAGATACAGCCACCTTCTTACCTACTTACGTTCCATCTCAACAAGGCCCGTCCCAAGGCGCTCCTGGAGAGCCCAGGATCATGGAGGACCCTGCTAGGTCAGTGTGACCAGAACCCCCACCTCACCTCGGACCTCCCCCCATCCCCCGTCTCCCACCTGCCCAGGTGACCTCCGACCAGACCAGCCTGGCTGCCCTCAGCAGGAATCCCTTAGGCCAGTCAGAGAAGGATCACCCCACCATGGAGGTTCCTGCTCACCCCGTCTCCCCGCTAGGTCCCGCCAACCCCCGTCACAGCAGTCTCTGAATACCATGTGACTTCCCGTCTTAAAGGAGCATCAGAGTGAGTCTTCCTCTAACAGCGCCCACTGCCCGGTCAGTTCAGATGGCCAGAGTGCCCGACCCTCCAGCCCGCGGCCTCCTGCTGCCCGTGGACACTGGGTGGGGATTAAAGGCTGCTATTTCAGAGCATTTTCTCCGCACTAGGCCCTCTTCTAGGCTCTTCACCCTGTTAACTGATTCAACACCACTTAAAGCCTTTTTTTTTTTTCAGAAAGGGTTGCACAGATACCCAGAGTTAAATGAACTCATTCAAGGTCACTTGGCTGGTAACTTCTGGAGCCTGAATCTGAACCCAGGTAGAGCTCCACCACCTGCTGCCTTACCCGTGACATTCAGGGACACCAGACCGCATTGCTGTACAGCTCACACAAAGTGCACCTGGAGCACCCCTCACCTGCGGCAAGCTCGGGCAAGGAAGCCATCATTGTGGTCTCAGTTTTCTCACCTACATAAGGCAGGCCAGAGCATACTGGGATTTCATGAGATTAGGCACCATGAAACAGGTCACCTCAGAGCCCAGTCGTGAACACACACGGTTGGCTATCCTCGTTGCCATGATCACCAGTCACTTCCCAGTGCCAGGTGTGCCCAACTCCATGCTCACTGAGGGCAAGCTCTTGGCACACGGAATCACGAGGAGGCTGTTCTAGTTGTGTTTTGATTCTGGTCGTCCTGCCCCCGACGCACGCAGTGCCCCCTGTGCAGGGTTGGCAGGGCTGGGGGTGAGCACGCGCTGTGCCTCCCCTCCGCAAATCCAGCTGGAGCCAGCGGAGCTGCCGCAGGGATGGGAGAGCGACGTTGGCGAGTGGCTGGCCATTCGCAGGCACAGAACCAGCACTGTGAGGAGGCCGGGGCGCTCCAGCGAGAGCTCTGGGTGTAAGAAGGCCTTATGAATTCGGTTTGAGCGCTGGCGTCAGGTTGAATGTCATCTTATTCCTCTGCTTTATGAATCATGTCAGTTCTCCTCTGGGGCTTGAAGGGACCAGCATCCGTTATCAGACGGGCCGTCACCAGGGTGCATCAGGGGAGGTGTTCACCTGGTGTCCTGGGGGCTGGCTCAGGCTGGCCTACAGGACCATGCCCAGCCGCCAGCCCCACCCTCTGCAGCATGCTCAGGACACAAGGTCCCCTCTGTGGGGATGACTGTGCCCAGCTCAGAGCAAAGTCTCATGGGTCAGCCTGGTGGGGACGGGAGGTGTCCGCGCAGCAAGTCCTTCCGCTACACGGTGGGGAGGGGGTGGGGGGAGTGGGGCTCGTCCTTGCAGGCAACATTGCTGGGGTGCTCTAGTCGGGAAGAACGTGGTCACGAGTGACAGATGAAGGGCAAAAATCACACTGGGGACGGCCGTGCAGCCAAGGGATTTATTCCAGCCTTTATGGCTGGTTAAGGGTAGAAAAGGAACAGGGAGAGGGGAACCAGGAAGAGGGGAGTGTGCAAGCTCTGGTGGGAGAAAGGAGTCAGGGAGAGGGGAGTGTGCAAGCTCAGGAAGTGTGCAAGCTCTGAATAGAAGGTAGGAGTCTGGTCGCGCCGGCTGTGGTCTCTGGAGCTATTGGCTGGGGCAGCTGCCGTCGGGCAGGAGGTGGTGGGTCTGGACGGCCTCCTCTCAGCAGGGAGGAGCTGTTGTGTGTGCCTCTCTCCGTCTCCCTGCCCACAATGGACGGGAGCCCTTTTATACCCCCCTGGACCATTAGGTCGTCTGTTAAAACGGTTGGTGTTGAAGCCTATTGGCTCCTGTCCAGGGAACAGAGCAACTTTTAATCCTATTGGCTCCTGCCCAGGGAACAGAGCAACCTTTAATCCTATTGGCTCCTGCTCGGGGAAAGGAAAACAAGGTTGCTCCTTGCCTGGGGAAGGGAAACAATGTTGCTCTCTGCCTGGGGAAGGGAAACAAGGTTGCTCCCTGCCTGGGGAAGGGAAACAAGGTTGCTTTGCTCAGGGCAGGGAAACTTCGAGGAGGGGGAGGGGTAGCCCATCTATCAACAGAGACCTGCACAGACTGTCTAAGTACCTGGGAACCTCGGGGCACAGACTCAGGGGACCCAGGGGACCTAAGGCAGGAGGTGGCAGGCGAGAGCCCGAGCAGTTGAGGGTTGTGCTTGTCCTGGGGACCGTGCAGCTGCTAACCACTTGTGCTCTTGTTTCTTTCTAGTTGGTGCTGGGAGGGGACCCCAGCCGTGCACATGCCAGGCCAGTGCTCAGCACTGGGCCACGCTCCAGCCCTGTTGTCTCCCACGTGGACGTGGCTCAGGGTCCCCACCCGCATTGGGGAGGGACACTGTGTCCAGGTGCCAGCGCTGGCTCTAAGTGACTCTGAAAGATCTGACATCTGTGGGTGCTCCTGAGGCAAAGACAGCCAAGCCCCACTCCACCCGAGGGTGAAGGGCAGGTCAGGGCGTTGCTGTTGCAGGGACCTGCAGGAGGGCGCTCCTGACACCGGCGAGTCGGAGCCAGGCGCTGGACGTCCTGTGAAGGAGATGTCCTCTCTATGGCCCCCAGCAACGAGGGCTCCCTGTGGCTGTTCCGGCGCAGGGTTGAGCTCGGGGCCACTCTGGTCTCCATGCTCTGGGCCTGGCCAGCGCTGTGCAATGGCGTGGTGCAGAGAGGCCCTCCAAGAGCCGGCCCTGCTGTTAGACATCCATCACCCCCTTCCCAGGGCACGCAGGGAGGGGGCAGTGTGACCAGCGCTGGTCGGAGAGCTGCGGGACGCTACGGGATGAACGAGTACCTACCCACGAGTGACCCACGAGGCATTCTTCTCCCTGCTCATGGGCAACGGGCATTGTAAGTGGGTGGCAGCTCGCTGGGCCTGGGCCCTGGGGTGAGGACGGTGACAATCATGACTGCGATGGACAGGACTGTGAGGGGAAGATAAGGCTTCGCTATCTGGGAGAACTTGGAGGGCTGTTTGTTACTGCAGCCAACCCAGCCCATCCTGACGGAGGCAGGCCCTCCCGCCATGTTGACTCATTCCATTCTCCAACAATCTTCCGAGGTACTGTTGCCGTGTCGTGGATGAGAAGGCTGAGGGAGGGCCAGGGGACGTGACCTAACTGAGACCCCAAGTGACGGATGCGTGCCTGCCCCTTTGTTACTTGGCCTCTGCTGTTGTGATGGAGCTGTCACCCCCACCCTAAATGGCCTTGAACTGTTGTGTTCCCCTTAGCTCTCTCCACTCTCCGTGTTTTTAAAAACCACGGCTCTTCGTTCCTGTCCGTTGTCACTCTTTGCCATTGCGAGGTACCTGCCGCCCACGCGGCCCCTCCTCTCCCCCCCTTCTAATGTGCTGTCGCTAATCCATTATGGACTCGGAAACCAGATAATTAGGCTTGTTGCACGTGTTATCATTGTGACTAATTGAGCCTGGCCACTTTGACAGGCAGTGCGCTGCCCCGCCCTGCCCGCCTGGCCGCTCCTGTCCCTGTGATTGGTGGCCGTCCCGTCCATCTCCCTCCAGACAGAGCACTCCGCAGGGGGGGCGACCTTCCCAGCCCCCCCGGCCCCTCCCCTGCTCCTGCACGGTGCTCCGCATATGTTAGGTGACTAATAAATATCTGCTAAGACGATTAAGTAATTAGGCTCTGAGTAATGGCCCGAGAGCGCGCTCTAAGTTAATTAGACGGGCTTTGCTCCCAGCCCCGGGGACCGCTGGCTCTGTCTGGAGACCCGAGGGACTGCTCCGTTGCATCTTGGATAGTGGAGATTATGGGACACGGGAGGGTGAGTCCCCTCCTCAGACCCCCGGAGGTGTTGGTGGAGCTCCTGGCGTGACCTCAGGAGGCCAGCACCCGCACGTCCGGCTGTGCGCCCCAGCAGCTCACGCCGACGCTCGGGAGGAGTCCTGCAGTTTGGACTCGGCAGGGCGGTCACGGGGGCCTGTGGTCTCCATCCCATCTAGTGGCTGTGGCGGGGGGGCCCGACTGCGGCTTTCCAGGGGCCTCCTGAGCAGCGAGAGGTGGAGTTGGGCTAGTAGGTGACCGCTGAGCTGGACTAGACGGAGCCACCCTCAGGGGCCCAACGTGCTGCTGGGAAGGCAGGACGCAGCTGAGCGTCGAGGCCACACAACGCAGGCTTTGGTGGGGGTCCCAGGGGAAGACCAGGGCGCTGGGCCTGCCAGGGCACCGACCCCGTTGGGGAAAAGGAGGCCAGGGAGGCAGGACACGAGTGCCGTCCAGGAGGCCCCCAGAGAGCACGCAGAAGCCCATCTACTCCTGCATAACAAACTAGTGCAAAACCGTGCTTGAAATAACCAGGTGCAGCTGGGCGCGGTGGCGCACGCCTGTGATCCCAGTGGCTCGGGAGGCTGAGGCAGGAGGATCGCAAGTCCAAAGCCAGCCTCAACAATTTAGCGAGGATCTAAGCAAATCAGTAAGACCCTGTCTCTAAATAAAATACAAAATAGGGCTGTGGATGTGGCTCAGTGATTGAGTGCCCCTGAGTTCAAAACTGGGTACTAAAAAAATAAAATAAATAAAATAAAATAACCAGGTGTGGTAGTGCACACTTATAATCCCAGCACACTGGAGGCTTTTTGCCACCTGAAGCGATGGCTGCTTGGAGCAACGAAGCCGCAGGAAGAAGTTCAGAGGCAAACTGGAAACAAACAGCTTTTTATTCTGATAACTTTTCTCTCTGGCTCTAACAATGACTAACACACACCACACACACCACCAAAAAATGGCGCAGACCTGATCAGCAATCTCAGCTCAAGTCACTCGAGATCCCGGGCCAAGTCCCGCGAGATCCCGGGCCAAATCCCGTGAGACTACGGAAGGCGGCAATGCCCAAATCTCCATGGCCCATAGTTAATCGCAATTTAAGCCATCTCCCCAAACAGGGCTCCTACAGAGGCTGAGGCAGGAGGATCACTTGAGTCTGGGAGTTGGAGACCAGCCCGGGCAACGCAGGGAGGCCCTGTCTTAAACTAGTAGTTGTGATAGGCACGTACTGACCTGCCGTCTCTGTGCCTGGGGAATGTGGGAGAGGCCCGACTGATGGCCTGGTCAGTGTCTCGCCAGATGATGTCAAGACCATCGCCGGGACTGTGGTCATCAAGAGGCCAGACTCGGGTGGTGCAGCTGCTCCCAAGGTGCACCCTGGAAGCCGGGGCCCTTTGCTAGGGAGCTAAGCGCACACCCCACTCTCCTCCTGCTCCCGGTCACCCGGGTGAACTGGCCAACCAGCAGCAAAGCCTACGACCTGCAGAACTGCTGCGGCCTGCTGTGCCCCCACTCTCTGGACTCTGAGGCCCACCACCTGGAGACACAAGGCTCTGGTCCAGCCTTGCCAGTGACAGCCAGCACACCTGCCACTGTCACTTGTGGTGGCTTGACGGGCTGGTCCCTGGCCTCAGTCCCTCACAGTCCCTCACAGCCTCTCACCAGGGCTGCGTATGCCCCCGACCCCACAGCAGGGACCCGGAGGGAGCAGGAAGGACACTGCTGTGCCTGTGGTGGCCCAGTCCTAGAAGTCCCCTGCTGTCACTTGTACGTTCTCTGTTCATGACAAGTGGGTAGCTGAGTTCAAAACACACTCAGGGAGTCCAGCGGGACTTGTGAAACCAGGACTGCAGTGCGGACGAGACTTGAGGCCCGAGGCGGCGTCCAATCACTGGAGAGGGGAGCCACAGGAAGAGCGGGGCCCAGACTTTGGGCGGAGGTGACAGCGGGTACCCTGGCGGGCGGACGGGTGTAGGACCCTCCCCTGAAGGTCAGCGTGGCCCCAGTTCCCTGAGCCAGCCCCGGGGACAGCAGCCCCCGGAGCCTGGGCCTCCTCCACGGGCGCAGAGGGTCTGTCCAGCCCAAAGTGCCGCAGGAGCAGCTGCAGCCCCAGCGAGAGCGACGCGGCTGATGCCAGCCTTGAACTAGCTCCAGCCAGCGCTGGACCTGGGGGCTGGGCCGGCCAGCGTGGGCAGGGCCCAGGGGCTTCAACACGCCAGGCCCCACCACGTGCCAGGGGCTCCGATGACTCCCCTCAGCCTTCCTGGACCTGGTCTGCAGGATGGGGGCTGCTCCCCATGGGACCACAGGACCCTCAAGAGAGGGAGACAAACGACACTCTGCCAGGTGATGCTTGTGCCCACCTGCTCTGGCCTGGCACCCACGTCCAGACCCGGGTTTCACTCCAAAGGTGCCCACAGGTCAGGAGAGCTGGGTTCGGGCAGCAGCGTCCTGTTGGTGCCACAGCTGCTGGGCATCTCCACTGGCTGGACGCTCGCCCAAGAGTCTGCACGACCAGGAACCGCTGCCCTGTCCCGTCAAAGCTGTGACCACCGGACACGTCCCTGCAGCTACGTGCCCATGTCACCCTGGCCATGCCGTGTCCACAGGCTTGGGTCAGCACCTTGGAAGCAGAGTGTTGGCAGGACTGCTGTACAAGGGACTGGCCTTGAGGTGACCTTGAGACTTGGAGTCACATGCACTGCAGAGGCTGCTCCACCCAGAGGCAAGGAGGTTCCGCTGGCCCTCGACACCCTGGTCGTGTCCTTGGAATTGTCTATTGCTGCTTGACGAGTTACTGCAAGGCTTGGTGGCTTAAGACAACAGTGACGTACCTGGGCACTGGTGTTCGCAGCAGCATCATTCACGATAGTGGAGGTAGGTGTCCACCTACCAACGAAAGGATAAATCAGATTCAAATACAGGCACACTTGAATATTACTCAACCCGAAAAAGGAGGGAAATTCTGACAGGAGGATTTTGAACTGTCATGCTAATTGGCATGAGCCAGTCACAGAGGGCAGATGTTGTCATGGAGCTGGGAAGCAGAACGGGGATAGCCAGGGCTGGAGGGAGGGGTGTGGGAAGCTGTCTTACTAGGAGGAGAGTCCCACTATTGCAAGATAAAAGAAAGTTCTAGAGATTGGTTGAACAGCAGTGAATAAGCTTGGTACTACTGAACTGTGCACTTAAAAATGGTTAAGATGGCCAATTGTATGCTTTTAACCAAAATTAGAACAGGAAGACCCTCCTTTCTCCCTCCTAGTTCCTGGGCCGCCAGCAGAGCTGGTGTCCTCTGGTTTGTACACACAACTGTCCAGTCGCAGCCTCCGTCCCCACCTGGCCTTCTCCCTCTGTGTCCAGACCTCCCCTCCCGCCCCTTAGAAAGGCAGCTACGGAATCCTAGTCCAGTGTGGTGCCCCTAGAACTTGACCGTGTCCACCGGGAGTCTCTCTCCACACGAGGTCACGTCCAGACAAGGTTAGGAGTTGGAGATGTCCTCTGGGGGACACGTTCCGTCTAGAAGGGAGACGCCCACCTTCAAGGGGAATCTGCCTTTCAGTGAAGGGAATGTCAAGGCACTTGCTGGGCACAGGGGACCCGCTCGCCCACCTGGTGTCGGAAGACCCACAAGCCTGGCCAGCCAGGAGCCATCGCCCAGAGGCGGCCCAGGTGTGAAGCTGGCACAACCAGCCTGCAGCTCAGCGTGACAGGCCTCGGCCTGGTAAGGGCGTCCAGGTCCAGGGCTGGTGACGCCTGCCCAGGGAACAGGACCAACCAGGCCTCTGCAGCCCGTGGACCCCACGTCCCCTTGCAAGGCGACAGCCCACTATTCCAGTAGGGCCTCTACGTGGGAGAACATCGTTAAAGTTTCTTCCTCTTTTGGTACCAGGGATTGAACCCAGGGGTGCTTAACCCCTGGGCCACATCCCCAGCCCTTTTCATCTTTTATTTTGAGATAGGGTCTCACTGAGTTGCTAAGTTGCTGAAGCTGGCCGCAACCTTGTAATCCTCCTGCCTCAGCCTCCCAAACTTCTGGGATGACAGGTGTTTGCCACAGCACTGGCTCCAAGTGGTCTAAGACACTGTCAGGTTTGATCCTGACAATAACCACGGGAGGTGGCACTGTCATCCTCACCATTTTGCAGGCGAGGGAACTGAGGTGCAGAGAGGGTTAAATCACTTCTCCAAGCTCACGTGGCTGAGAAGCGGCCCAGCTGAAATTTGAGGCTCAGCATCTGGATCTGTGGTCTGTGTTCCCGGTCACGTGACCAGACTGTCAGATCTCAGTAAGGAAAACAAGCCAACGCGCTCTCTCCACCACCGCATGGACTGAAACTGAGCTTGAACGTCGCCTCCCAAAGTCAAGGGGCAGTACTTCTGGCCCCACCATCCTGAGGGGACCCACGGCGGGGTCAGGCCCGAGCAAGAACCCAGCTGCCTGGACAGGCCTGGCGCCCCTGACGGGCACACCCGGCTGAGGCTTCCCGCCCGGCCTCGCCAGCCCTGGGGATGGAACCAGCCTGCGATGGGGAAGCGCGAGGGCAGGGGCTTCCTGCCGCAGACCCCTTCCCGGCCGTCAGTCGAGCTCCTCCAGCTGATGGCCCAGGTGCTTTCCATTATCCAGATAAGGCCAATTTCCATCTGGGAAGCTCTCGTCCTTATTTTGATTTTCTTCCTAATTCCTGGCTCCTGAAACTTCACTACTCCTGGCAGCTACTTGAGTCAGAGATTCTGATCTTTCTGCATAGCAGAGAGAGAGAGAGAGAGAGAGAGAGGAGGGAGGGAGGGAGGGAGGACGCACCTGAGTGTGTGCTCCTGGTTTGGAAGCAGCGGCAGGGCAGGCACCGTGCTCTGCTGCCAGACAGGATGCCCTTGCTCTGGTAGACTCGCCTCCGCCCATCAGCCGCCCCCCTCGACCATCCGCAGCTCCAGCTGATGGGTCTGCAGACGCACCCCCGGATAATTGGCGTTTTAACGGGAAGCGCCGCGTTCCCAGGTGCCAGCGCAGCAGTGAGACACCCAAGGCCCGCTGACACGGCGCGGGGATGACTGGGGTGCTCGCCCGTCAGTCTCGGCCTCAGAGCCCGCCCGTGCTGGCAGAGGGCTTCTGGGTGCCCGGGCCTTGCCAGGGGCTGCTGGAACTCTGACGATCAGATGGCTGTCCCAGTCACACTCGCGAGGGCTCGGGGGAGCAGATGCCGTGTCTGTCACCTCTTGCTCCCGCTCCCCTGCCAGGGCTGGGCTCAGGTGAGGACTTCGAGGACCCCGGGAGACAAAAGGAGCAAGCTTCAGCGGACGTCTCTGGCACCGAGGGGGAGTCACACCCCATGGGTGCCCTGCTCCGGCGCAGCCGTGGTGGGTGGGAGCTGACGGGGGCTGGCGCAGGCCCTCTGTGGGGCCGGCAGGGCTGCGGCTGCGCCGCGAGCTCCCTGCCACCCGGGCATCTGGCGTCTGCCACCGTAAGACGGCTCCTCTCAGGGACTTCATCGTGCACCCATGTCACGCGGTCCCCTCAGTGGCTGTCCCCTCACTGTGCTGATGAGGAATCCACGGTGGGCAGAGGACAGAGGCTGGTCCAGGCCACTCGGAAACTAGATGCGAGGCCGGAGCCACACCACACCCCAGGGGCAGCCGGATGGGTGTCGCCGTGCCCAGGCTGAAGGACACTGAGGTGGGAGGGCTCTGCTGGTGGCCCCGCAGGCCCTGCCCGCGCTGCCCTTTGCTGCCAGGGAAGCGGTGGCCTGGGGTCGACCGGGTGCCCGGGCTGCCCAGGTGTGCCTGGGCGTCTGAGGACGTTGCCAGAGGTTGGCGTGGAGCAGGTGGGCTAGGGGAGACCCCCTCCGTTGTCTGGGGTCCTGGCAGGAACAGAAAGGAGGAAGCGGGCCAGACAGCACCCCCAGTTCCGAGGCCTTCGGACCTGCACGGAGCCCGCCACCGGCCTCCCCGGCCTCCAGCTAGCCCCCACGCCTGTGAGGCAGCTCCTCAGCAAGTCCCCTTCCGTCCCCAGGGTGTCAGCGCTCTCTGGAGACCCCACCCAGACGCTGGTGCTGTTGATCTGGTCACATCTGCACCTGCCCTGGAAGTCGGTCCTGCGTGGAAGGACGGGCTCTGGGGCCGGGGTCCGCCTCGGGCCTCATGCCTGCTGAGGCCGGAGACCTGCAGGCTCTCACCCCCCACTGAAGGGCCAGGCCACCGCCATTAGGGGGACACAGGGTAGGGGTGAAGCCAGAGCCTGGGACTGACGGAGGAGCCTGGGACAAGCTAGTGCGGGACAGTGGCCGCCCCCAGCAGGCCTGGCCTCCAGTGGGAAAGATACAGGGCCCGGGCGCTGCGGGGACAGATGGCTCACACAGGGAGGGCCTGGTGACCACGTGACCCAGGACTTCACTGAGCCCCAGGGGTAAGAGAGCAGCAGGGGCCCGGGCGGTGAGGCCGGCACCAGCAGAGCTCCCACCTCCGAGGGTGGGAGGGAGCGTGGGGCGGGTCGTGGTTCCCGGTGCCCAGAGGGGACAGAGCGGGCCTGGCCAGGCCTCCGGGCTGGCAGGGAGTGAGCAGGGCCGACGCCCTGACCCCTCCTCTCTTGCCCCCGCGAGCCAACCCCGGCCACATCCTAAGAGTCACGGTCGGCGAGTCCAGGCTGCACAGTGGTGACGGACGGGGACAGAAGGCCCCGCACGGCGGGCACGTGCGCAGGAGGTACCTGAGGTGGTGCCGGGCCGAGACCTGGCTGTCGGGCCAGGGACGCCTGGCCAGGGGACCCTGGTGTCCTCCCGCCCCTCACTTGTTGTCTGGAGAGGATGAATTACTGAGGGGGCGTGGTGGCTGCCCTTGCCACCTGTCCCCCGCCTGTCCCCACCGCCTGGGGGTGGCCTGCTCCCAGCCACAGAGCATCGAGCCACAATCCCGGGCCTAGAGGAAGGCCCAGGGCCCCGCAGCGCTGCCCGCGAAGGCGAGAGGACACAGGCCCTTCTGGAGACGGCCCCAAGCACGCTGGTCATCTGCGCCGTCGGAAGCCGCCCCGTCTGGATGCGCACCTGCCGCGCGGCTCTGTGGGTGCCCTGTGCAGCCTCAGCAGGAAAAGGAAGAGCCTGTTGAACCTCGACGTTGGCACCCGGGGTGCAGCACAGAGAAGAGCTGCCAGCCCCAGGCAGACACCATGTCCCCAGGGCTCACGAAGGGCAGGGACCTGGAATGCCACCTCCCAGACCAGGCCTCCCCGGCCGTTAGTCCCACCTCCCTTCCTCCGAAGGGAGCTCCCAGAAGGTCACCTTGGAGGGGCGGGGGGGGGGGGGGGGCAAGATTCAGAGATGAGAAGCCGGCATGGAGACCCCATGTAGCGGTGGGTCACATTGTGCCACCTTACCACTAACACCCCCCCAGAGCCCGGGGACAGGGCTGCAGGGGTGGCTCTGGTGAACTCAGGGCGTGTGGAGTCACCCCCGAGCCAGGCACCGCGGGGCACCAGCCGTGCATTGCGTGTCCCGATCTCACGGGTTGGGTTCTGCCGGGCGTCCCTCAGCCCCAGGAGGCACAGTCAGGGCCCTCTGTGGCATGCAGCTGGGGACGGGGAGGCCCGCGCCTTGGCTGGAAGGAGAAGGGCAGGCGCCGCCGGCTCCACAGTCGCCGCCCCAGCAGGCACCGTGGGAGGCTCAGGTTCTACAACTCCTTGCCCAACAGCTTGGGGCTCCAGGAGGGGCTGATGGCAGCGACAGGGCATTTAGGATTCAGGGGATCCAGCACTGGAAGTCCCTGAATGTCCCTTCTGCTGTATTACATCAACGAAGGAGGCCACTGCGGCCGGCCCGCCTCGCTGGGAGGGGAGAGGGGCCGCCCACAGTGACGGGCAGAGCCTGTGTCAGGTGGCGGAGGGAGGGCCTCTCCCAGGGCCCCGAGGAGGCAGACTGGCCGTCCAGCCCGCAGGAGGTGTTGCCCGAGAGACCAGGGGCCTCAGACAGAGACCAACACCAGCTTAGGGACATCCGTGCCTTCTTCCCCGCAGTCCTCCAGCCCAGCACCCCAGGACGAAGGAGGAGAGGAGAGGAGAGGGCCGAGGAGCGGGCCGGCCTCGCCCCTGCCTGCAGGACCCCGGGCTCAGGGCCGGCACCCCAGGGGCTGGGAGGCGAGGCTCACGCCGAAACGAAAGACTGCCTCGCTCAGCTCCCGTGGGTGGGGACACCTGGGACCTGGGAAGGACGAGGACTCTACGGGAGTGGCTGGACTCTCATTAAGGGAGGCCAGACAGAGCACAATTGACTCAAAAACAAACGGAAAACGGCTGAATTCAGACGGCCCAGTAAGTGGGCAGCGCTGGCATGACGGCACAGGTGGGCAGTGAACTCGCAGGAGGTGGGTTTGCAGGACTCAGGGATGCCACTTCTGAAGTGCAGGGCTGAAGCCTCGCCCAAGTGACCCCCACCTTTACTCTCAGAGGCAGGCGGGGACGCTGGCCGTGGGGAGGAAAGATCCTTCCTCAAGCGTTCAGGTCCCGTCACGGGGGTGTGAATTAAACCAAGAAGACTGGCAATGGAAAATGCCCCCGGATGTGCGCAAGACATGCCGTGCCTGGGAGTGGATTCCAAGAAGCACTTTGGCGTGACGCTTTCATACCCTTTTAAATAAAGATGGATTTGGGGTCAAGGGACGACAGTTGCGGGGAAGTGACTAGATTGTTTTAGTAAGGTCTGTTTGTGCAAACTCAGCTGGGGTGGACCCCTTGTCCCTTCAACTCTTCTGTCCCCAGCACTTTGCGTTTTGTGGTCAGTCGCCGAAAGGACGGCAGCCTCTTGTGTGGACTGTGGCGTGAGGGACGCTGAGGGGTGACATCTCAGAGAGGACTCCAGCTGCCCGCGGTTCAGTAGGCTCAGAAGGAACTCCGCTCACCATGTCAGGGCACGGAGGGACACGAGGGAGGGACAGTGACCGTGACAGTGACCGTGCTGGTCCGGTCCTGTGGGAACAGATGACGCTGTCTACAGAGGGCCGGGTGCTGTGCAGGCGCACGGTGAGAACGCAGGAGCCAGGACTGGAGCAGGGGACCCTCGCCGCCCTGGTGCTGGACGGGCCTGGAAAGGGGAGGTGACGCGGGCTGCCCCGGAGGAGCGTGACCTCCACGGAGGCCGCCAGCCCAGAGCACCTGCAGAGGGGGCAGTCGGGGAAGGGCTGTGGCGGGCGGCTGGGGGTGCCGGCCCTGGCCTGCGCTGGAGGACGGCGTCCCTGACGTGAGAGCAACTCGCGCACCGCGAGCCGGGCCCAGGCCTCGCCCGCTAAGCGATGCCGAGCAGAGCGTTTCCTCGGGGCGCCAGGAGTCGGGGCGGGGAAGCCACACACACGGCTCGCGAAGCGCCCCGGGCAGCAGGAGGCCCAGATGAGCCCCCCAGGGGCCACGTCCGCCTGAGGACAGCTGGAGCCGAAGGCACTTCACCAGGCACGTTGGGGGCTCCCTGCCTGCCTGTGTCTGCCTAGGCGCAGGACATCGCGCACAGGTGACCACCAGGAAGGACCGCGCTCACCACCAAAGTCCACCGCAGGACCCTTGGCACACAGAAGGCACCGGGCGCGCCCGCCTGACTGGCCACGCTGATCGGCCTTACTAACCGTGGTCTGCCTCCTCAGTCCCCGTCCCACGAGGCCCAGGGCCCCTGGCCTTGGTCTGCCACTCTGAACGCCCCACGGAGGCTCTGCGCCCGCGTTCCCAGCCAGCGTCACCTCTTGGGAGCTGCTCGTTCCCCTGGGGCCTCCCGCCTGTCCCCGAGGGCTGCATGTAAGTGTCCTTGTCTCCTGTTCATCTCTGTCCACCCGGGAGCTCCGACCACGCAGACGGGATCATTCCTCCTCCCCTCGTGGGATGCTGCGGTCTTCCCAGGCCACAGCTCACCCGCGTGGACGTGGCTCCCCACAGCACGGAGACCAGCGGGACAGTCAGAATCAGGCAGCCCTCCACCAGAGCGCCCCTGGGTTCTTTGAAGGGACATCACCTACGTCGAAGGCTTTCCTGGTCACTCTTGATGGCCATGCGGGAGTCTGGAGCTTGTCCCCCGCCATGTGTTTCTCAGGCTTGGTCACACCAGGGGGTGGAGGGAGAAGGAACGAGTGGCAGCTGCAGTTCCCTCTCCCACCTCCTCCTCCTGGGGCCTACCCCAGACGGACCTGCCCTGGCTAGACCGCCTCTATTTCGGCAGAAATCCTCCCCTCCCTCCCTCCCCCTCCCCCTCCACCCTCCCTCCTCCCTCCCCCTCCCCCTCCACCCTCCCTCCTCCCTCCCCCCTCCCCCTCCCCTTCTCCCTCCCCCTCCCTTCTCTCCCCCTCCCTCCTCTCTCCCCCCTCCCCCTCCTCCCTCCTCCTCCCTCCCCCTCCCTCCTCCCTCCTCTCTCCCCCTCCCCCTCCCTCCCCTCCTGTCCCCCTCCCTCCCCCTCCTCCCTCCCCTCCCTCCTCCCTCCTCTCCCCCTCCCTCCTCCCTCCTCTTTCCCTCCCCCTCCCTTCTCTTCCCCTCCTCTCCCCTCCCCCCCCCCTCCCTCCTCCCTCCTCTTTCCCCCTCCCTCCCCCTCCCTCCTCCCTCCCCTTCCCTCCTCCCTCCTCTCCCCCTCCCCCTCCCCTCCCCTCCCCCTCCCCCTCCCCTCCCTCCTCTTCTCCTCCCCCTCCCTTCTCTCCCCCCTCACCCCTTCCCTCCTCTCTCCCCCTCCCCCTCCCCTTCCCTCCTCCCTCCTCTTTCCCCCTCCCTCCCCCTCCCTCCTCCCTCCTCTCTCCCCCTCTGAGCTGTCTCTCCTGGAGTCTTCTGGTGATGAACCTTGGTGGCTAATTCACTACAACTAAAAAAACAACTTCCTCTCCCCTCCTGGGCAGCCTGAGCTTAATTAAGTCTTAAGTCCTTCTGAGGAGGGGAAATTTCTTTCTACTCCATCCTTTAAGGTGGTAAAGAAAACATAAAAGATGCAAAAATGAATCCGGGGCTCACACCCCCAGCCTATTTTGCCTCCTTCTAACAAACCCTGTGGTCTACTGACTCGTCCTTGCTAGGATGCCAGCTCCTTAAGGTCAGAGTCACTTTTCTCTGATCTCTTGTGCCTACAAGAGTGCCCCGCGTAGCAGATGCTCCGTGAACACTGGCCGAATGGATGCCGGTAGCCTGAGCCCTGAGCTCCCTCTCCACGTGCCTCACGGCTGGAATTCTGGGCTGCACAGCTGCTGTGTGGCCTCCATGGTGACCTTGCAGCTTCTCCCCACTGCTTAGCCTCTGCCTAAAGTCAGGGACCAGGAAACGGAAGGCAAGTTCCAGAATCCTGAAGTGCTGGTGAGCATGTCCAGTCCAGGCCCTCGGGGGCAGGCGCCTGGCCCCTCAGCCGCTCCCAAGTGGGACGGACCCCACTGCAGGAGCCCTGGGTGCTTAGGCATCAGTGGGGGTGGGAGGTCCTTGAAGAAAAGGCGTCAGGCGTGAAGGTCTGTGTTGAGTGACAGAAGGAGTCACAGGAGGCCTCTACGAAGCCTTGGGGACCTGGGTCCCTTCTCTCTGGGTGTCCTTGCACAGTTTCCCAGGAGGCTGCCGTAGATGCGCTGGCTGGCTGCAGCCCGGCCTCCCTCCTGGTGCAGAGGAGCAGCGGCCAGGGCACCTGGAGCTGTGAGGAGCGCAGAGTCCCGACCCTGCCCTGCCCCACTGAAGGACGGTCGCCTGCACCGAGGCCCTGGGGGGATCCGTGTGCCCGTGGAGGCAGCGACTCCCCTATGCGTTCATGGCGCGGACCTGGAGCCGGGCCGTGGCCCTGCCATTTTAACAGCATTGAGGCGAAGCCTCCTCGGTGCCCTGTGATGGGGTTGGGCTTGCTGCTGACCAGTGCCACAGGGCGCCACCTGAGAGACCCGACCCTGGAATTCCGATCACGTCCTGGCTGACAGCAGTTTCTCTGCACTACGGGAGCACGCGGCATCCCTAACACGTCAAAGGGTGCTGCAGTGCTCAAACAGAGCATGGGTGGGCACGCAGGGGACTCCGGGCACTCCTCGGGGGCTGGGGGATGGAGCAGAGGCCACCTGTGTCCCGCCCGCGCCCCCCCAGGCCTCAGCATGGTGGCAGCCTAGCCGGAGCTTGGCGCCTGCACCTCAGGGCTGAGCAGCTGGGACCTCCGCCAGCAAGGCTGGCCAAAGCCAGGGGGCAGTGCCCAGCCTCTTCTCTGCGCCAGTGGCCCTCGGCCAGGGACTGTGCACAGCTGCGCGCTCAGTACTCCGTCCAGGGACTCCCAGTGGGGTCCCATCCGGGTGCACGCCTGGTTCCTCACCTGAGAGCAGACTTGCGCTGGCCTCCTTCCTCCTCTGCCTCCCTTTCACTCCCCAGAGAGCCTCCTGGGTTCCCTATCAAATGGACCTTGGGCTCCAACCCTCGGCTCAGGCTGCTGCCGGGTGGAGGGCGGCCACATGCAGCCGGGTCGCAGGGACAACCCCAAGATGATTTTTCTTCCCCTAGAAACCAAGGCCGCATCTGCCCCCCGCAGACCCCTCCTGGGGAACAGCTTCCTCAGAAAGACCCGGATGGCGGGCAGAGTCCAGCCTCCCTGACTCCACACGGCTGACTCGGGGCTCTCTGCATCAGCATTTGGACCAGGTAATTCCTTACCGGGGGCCAGGAAAGGTTTGGGGGAGCTGTCTCCTACTCCCACCCCTGAGATGTGGCAATCAAATACGTTTCCAGGTGTTGAAAATGTCTCTTGGGGGCGCAGGTCGCCCCCGGTCGAGGACACGGGGTAAATTGAGCTCTTTTTTCTTTGGAGCCGCGGGAAGCAAATAGCAGACTCTGCCGTGGCGCCACACCTGCAGGAAACTCACGGCCTTTGGTTTGCCTGGCCGCTCCTGCCCTCGGCCCTGCCTTCCAAGCCCTCGTTAGGAAACCCGTTTGTCACCGTGCCCGTTCCCCGAGTGCATTTCCAGATCCTCTGCCCACGTCTCTCTGGGGCTGGGTTTCCGGTAAAAAGGCTCACGACGGGCTCCCTCCTGCTCTCAGGACTCTGGAGTGCCCTCCGGTGGCCAGAAGCTGCCATCCTCTGGCTCCTCCGCCTTCCTGGCAGCTCTGGAAGGAACTGGTGTGGGGGACGTGGAACCTTCTAGAAAGCCCATCTGCTCACAGAGCAGGCTCCGCGTGGGTCCCCAGGCGCTTCCGGAGCCGCTGCCGGGGTGTGGGAGAAGGGCGCGGCCTCCAGGTGTGTGCCTGTCCGTGAGCGCGCCCTGTGTTTGCAAGGCCTGGGTGGTTAGAGGGACTGAGCGCCACGGAGCCCTGGGCTCGGGGGACCCCGGAGTGGCAGAGGCGCCAGGCGTCAGGGGCAGGCACAGGCGCCAGGCGATCCCAAGCCAAGGAGTTATTCTGGCTGGGAGGGGGGAAGGCCCGGCACAGGGTGGCCTCCAGCCCTCGGCCGGCCGCTCTCCCCGGCTGGGCGGGGACCACTCTGCTCCCAGCAGCAGTATCTTTAAGCCCCTAAAGCACAGAGAACTCAAAACAGGTTCGTCACCTGCACGAGTCCCTGAGTGCTATTTGTCCACGGTGTGGAGTGTCTCTGCTTATCACTTGCTGCAGTCGCACGAGGCTAGCTGCCTGGACAGCTGGAGGCTCTGGGGACACCGTGTGGCCTCTGTGTCCCTCAGTGCTAGAGCCCTGGGTGCTGCACAGGTCTGGCCGGTAGATGAGCTCAGCGCTGGCTTGCTGCATAGCTCTCCAGCACAGGGCGGAGCCGGGGTTTGGAGGACAAAAAGGGGAGAGAGAGAAACCAGGGTCCAGAGATGGCTTAGCTGGGCGCACGCCTGTCGTCCCAGCACTCGGGAGGCTGAGGCAGGAGGATCACGAGTTCAAAGCCAGCCTCAGCAATGGCGAGGCTCTTAGCAACTCAGTGAGACCCTGTCTCTAAATAAAATACATAAAAGGGCTGGGGATGTGGTCCAGTGGTCGAGTGACCCTGAGTTCGATCCCTGGTACCAAAAGAGAGAGAGAGAGAGAGAGAGAGAGAGAGAGAGAGAGAGAGAAATGGCTTAAGGGAACACAGAAACACGCAGGGTGGGCACCCAGTGAGGAGACTCAAAGACTCATACCACTGGAGATGAGGCTCAGATGGAGACAGGGTGAAACTGCAAGGTCACAGAGGTTCAAGGGCAAGAGAACAGCTGATCTTAACGTCCCAAGTCATAATCTTTTTTTTTTTTTTTTTTTTTTTTCGGGGGCAGTTGTTGGGGGTGGAACCCAGGGGCCCTCGACCACTGGGCCACATCCTCAGCCCTATTTTGTGTTTTAATTTGAGACAGGGTCTCACTGAGTTGCCAAGAACCTCACCATTGTTGAGGCTGGCTTTGAACTTGCCATCCTCCTGCCTCAGCCTCCCGAGCAACTGGGATTACAGGCGTGCACCACCATGCCCGGCCAAACAAAATGTTCCCCAGTCATTGTCCTGAAGTTACACCTTGCTTTTTTTTTTTTTTTTTTTTAACAGATATGCTATCATGCCCTTTACCACCCTGAAATGAAATTTATTTAAAAGAAAATATAACTTACCTACTCATATAATGTCTTTAAAAGTATTATGGCCCAACTCTAGTATAAAGGAAAAATCAGAATCACTATTGGTAACATCATATGCATAGGCCTGGGTTCATTAGGAGACGTGATCAAATAGCCACGTGCTCACAACTCAGAGTGGAAAAACTGAGATATAAGAAATGTCAGATGGCATTCAGCCGAATCTGCACAGCTATGTGGGACGGCCGTGGAGGCCACACGTCAAATCTGGACTGTTATAGGTGTGTTGTTTTGGTGTCCAAAGTGCCTTGAGGAGCCTTGCTACTGTCGATTTTACTTTTCAAGTGGAGAACAGCTTTCATATTTAAAAAATTACATTAATCCCTTGATTTACATAGTGGGTGCATTTCTAGAAACTTTGATACCTATTAAAACTGCAGGGGAAAAAAATGTTGCAGCTGTATGTAGGTGGAGAATTCAGATAGGGCTCAGAGAGACAGCTTGTCTCTGCTCCGTGCCCCATGGGGTCCCTGGTGGAACGTGCAAGAGCTGAGGTCCAGGGCACCTGAAGATGAGGCAGGGGCTGCACGATCCACTTCCTGCCTCGGTCAGCTTTTCATGGCTGTGACATAATGCCAGAGGAAATCCGCTGAAAGGAGGAAAGGTTATTTTGACTCACGGTTTCAGAGATTTCCATCCCTTGATTGGCTTGTTGCTTTGGGGCTGTGCTGAGGCAGCTCATCATGGTGAGGCATGGGGTAGAGCTGCTCACCTCATGTTGCTGGGGAAATGAAAGACAAGAAGGGACCAGGGTCCCACTGTCCCCTTCTAGGGCATGCCATTGGCCACCTTCCTTCCTAACGGTTCTACCACTGCCTAACAGTGCCACAGGCTGGTGATCGAGCCCTCCACATGGTGGCCTGTGGCACCCACACAGCTGGCTCGGGGGTGCTGGCTGTGGCTGGGGGCCCAGTTCCTCCTGGGCAGACTCCTCCGCAGGGCTGCTGGCTTGCCGAGAGCCAGCGGTCCAGGAGATGGAGGACGGATAGAACAACCGTCCTCCTACCTCAGCCCCAAATGTCAGTGAGCATCACTCTTAGGAGGGAGTCGCGGAGTCTGGGCCACACTCTGGGGGGATGAAGCTCCGTGCTTTCTTTGAAGGCAATGGTAACAGATGGACAGCAGCAGCCCAGCGACAGAGTGCCCGCCTGCCCCGCGCACGCCCTGGGGTCGGTCCCCAGCACTGCCCCGAAACAGCTCAGAAAACTCAGAACCCAGTTGTCACCTACGCGGGCTCTACTGATGACCACAGGAGAGGCGCGCAGAGTTCATCACGTGGGCCAGTCCCGCAGACGACAAGGTGTCTGAGGGATACCCTGCGACCCATCCCTGCGCCACCAATGCCAGCAGCGCTCCCCGGTCACCAGGGAAACCCAAAGCATGCCTACATCTCCACAGTCGCTCCTCCTTGCCAGCGCCCTGATGGGGAGCTCGAGAACAGCTGAACACTGGGGATACGGAAGCGACAACAGCAGGCCCAGGCCTCGCGATCCCTCCAGTGGAAGTGCACAGGGACCGCCCACGGCTTTGACGTGGTGCCGGTCCCACGCCCCAACTCCTCCAGCTGGGGCCCGTGAACGCCCGGAGGAGAGATGGCCTGGGCTTCTCTGGGTTCCTTGCTTGTGCTCAGGGCCTTTGCACCTACTGTCAGTTTCCAGGACGCTCCTCTGTCTCCTGAATGGGTCACTGTGTCCTCGGAAGGTCGACTTTTTCTAACCCAAAGACACGGGGTTCCCTGGAAAGCACAGTTTGCCTCTTTGGAGCAGACACGGCAGTTTGACTCACAGATCTGTGAGAGGATTACTTGTTCCGTGCGTTTCCCGTGTGCAAACGTGAGCTCCGTGTCGGCAGAGAGAGGAGAAAAGGGAGGAGGAAGGGAGGGAGGCAGGGCGGGAGGAAGCTTCCCGTTAGTCCCCGAGCTGAGCGGCCCCCGGGAACTCCACTCCTCTTTGGCGCCCTGAACCCGCCTCCCCACGTACCGCCTGGTGGAGGGAAGGCGTGGGAAGGGTCGGTCCCTTCTGAAGTACTGGGAAGAAATATTCCTGACGGTGCTGTGCGCACATAAAGAGGCTTATTAGCTCCCCGGTTTGCAATGAGAAACCACAGTAGCTAATGGGGTTGCTAGGCTGCTCTGTCCAGCATGATTTTCTGTTTCAATTACTGCAGTGCTGGGGATGTAGCAGCCAGGCCACCGGAGACGGGGAGACGCTCCCGGGAGGCTGGTTCTAACTGCCCATGGGAAAGAGGGACCGCGGTTTCTGATCTCCCTCCCTCCCTCCTCTCTCTCTCTCCCTCCCTCCTCTCTCTCTCTCCCTCCCTCCTCTCTCTCTCTCCCTCTCTCCTCTCTCTCTCTCCCTCCCTCCTCTCTCTCTCTCCCCTCCCTCCTCTCTCTCAATCTCTCTCTCCCTCTCTCCTCTCTCTCTCCCCTCTCTCAATCTCTCTCTCCCTCCCCTCTCTCTCCCTCTTCTTTCTCTCTCTCTCCCTCTCCCTCCCTCCTCTCTCTCTCTATCTCTCTCTCCCTTCCTCTTCTCTCTTCTCTATCTCTCTCTCCCTCCCTCTTCTCTCTCTCTCTCCTCCCTCCTCTCTCTCTTTCTCCCTCCCTCTTCTCTCTCTCTCCCCCTCCCTCCTCTCTCTCTCCCTCCCTCCTCTCTCTCTCTCTCTCTCCCTCCCTCCTCTCTCTCTCCCTCCCTCCCTCTCCCTCCTCTTCTCTCTCCCCTCCCTCCTCTCTCTCTCAATCTCTCCTCTCCCTCCCTCCTCTCTCTCTCAATCTCTCTCTCTCCCTCCCTCCTCTCTCTCTCAATCTCTCTCTCTCCTCCCTCCTCTCTCTCTCAATCTCTCTCTCCCTCCCTCCTCTCTCTCTCTCTCTCTCCCTCCCTCCTCTCTCTCTCTCCCTCCCTCCTTTCTCTCCCTCCTCTCTCTCTCTCTCCCTCCTCTCTCTCTCAATCTCTCTCTCTCTCCCTCCCTCCTCTCTCTCTCAATCTCTCTCTCTCCCTCCCTCCTCTCTCTCTCAATCTCTCTCTCCCTCCCTCCTCTCTCTCTCTCAATCTCTCTCTCTCCCTCCCTCTTCTCTCTCTCTCTCTCCCCCTCCCTCCTCTCTCTCTTTCTCCCTCCCTCTTCTCTCTCTCCCCCTCCCTCCTCTCTCTCTCCCTCCCTCCTCTCTTTCTCTCTCTCTCCCTCCCTCCTCTCTCTCTCTCCTCCCTCCTCTCTCTCTCCCTCCTCTCTCTCTCTCTCCCTCCTTCCTCTTTCTCTCAATCTCTCTCTCTCCCTCCCTCCTCTCTCTCTCCCTCCCTCCTCTCTCTCTCCCTCCTCTCTCTCTCTCTCCCTCCCTCCTCTCTCTCTCCCTCCCTCCTCTCTCTCTCCCTCCTCTCTCTCTCTCCCTCCCTCCTCTCTCTCTCCCTCTCTCTCTCTCCCTCCCTCTTCTCTCTCTCTCTCCCTCCCTCCTCTCTCCCTCCCTCCTCTCTCTCTCTCTCCCTCCCTCCTCTCTCTCTCCCTCCCTCCTCTCTCTCTCTCTCTCCCTCCCTCCTCTCTCTCTCTCTCTCCCTCTCTCTCTCTCTCTCTCCCTCCCTCTCTCTCTCTCTCTCTCTCCCTCTCTCCCTCCCTCCTCTCTCTCTCTCCCTCTCTCTCTCTCTCCCTCCCTCCTCTCTCTCTCTCCCTCTCTCTCTCTCTCCTCCCCCTCCTCTCTCTCTCTCCCTCCCTCCTCTCTCTCCCTCTTCTTTCTCTCTCTCTCCCTCTTCTCTCTCTCTCTCCCTCCCTCCTCTCTCTCTCTCTCTCCCTCCCTCCTCTCTCTCTCCCTCCCTCCTCTCTCTCTCTCTCCCTCCCTCCTCTCTCTCTCTCTCTCTCCTGCTGCTCTGCCTCTCATGGTGTAATAGACGCAGTAGCTTCTGCTGTCCACCCAAACAGAGTCCCAGGTTTGGGCTGTGGCCAGACCGGCCCTGTGGTGAGCTGGGCTTATCCGGGCTCGTGTGGGGCTTGGTGGGTGCTGTGCACCCTCCATTGCCCTGCGGCAGGGCTGGCAGCTCCAAGATCTCTCCTCTCCATGCCACAGGGAGCTGTGGTGTGTGCCAGGCGCTCCGGCTCATAGGTGGACACGTCCCCACCAGGCTTGCCCTGACACGACTTCATGTTGTCCTCACCACCACCAGTGGCTGCTATTGTCACCAGAGCCGCCACTTCGCGGCTGGCTCACGGAACCGGAGAAGTCTCCCAACACGTCGCTGAAGGCCACAGAGCTGGCTCGCACTGAAGCTGGGGCTCCACCAGGCCCCTCGACTCCCGCCCCCCGAGCTCTCAACCTGGCCCAGCACTGGGGACTCCCATCCTGCCTGCCAGCCAGGACGGACAGTCCCTTCCTCTGTTCCCATCACCACTCATGGCTCTGCCTGTGGTGCCCCTGAAGGCATTGGGGTGACTTCCAAGGCATGAGGGACCCTGGGAAGCTCAAAAAGGAGGGGGAAGGGCATAGTGCCAACCTTCCAGCCCCCGGAGGGACCTGGTAAGGAAGCAGTGCAGTCACCTGAGACTCCCGCCCCCACCAGACCGCCCCAGCACCTTGCAGTGGGCGGGCTCCAGGACCCCGTGACCTCAGAACCTCTCATGGACCCCCCCAGGAGAGGAGCCTAATGCCGCATGCCACGAGCACCCCTTCTTCACGGCCCCCCAAGGTTAAAGCACTTGGTGCTTACTGATGTGTTGAATGCTCCAAGTCTGGGCCCCAGAGTCCTGGGCAAGAGGGGCAGTTGTGTGGCAGTACCCAGGCTTCCTAGACCACATCCTTGGCAATGCCTGGAACCTGTAGCCAAGCTGCACCGATTCCTGCTCCCCGGCCCTTCATTCACCGCACCCTCTCCTGATGCCTGTATTCAATTCTCTGCTTGAAAGACCTGGGGTGGCTTTGGTTTCCCGCAGTGCTGACTAACACAACCCTCTCCCAGCACCTAGGAAGTCGGTTCTACAACTCTCTGGGCCTTCCTTTGTGTCCTCCCCAACAACACACACCAAGACCTGTTTGTCTTATGCTTTTCATTTTCAGTTGTGTCTTTCCCTCGCAACTAAAGATACCTGCTCAATCTCTTATATCGTCTCCTGCAATCTCCCTAAAAAGCTTTCAGAGGAGTCATGACTTGCACTATTTTGTAGATAAGTATTTTGGTCAACCTTTTCACTTCTGTGATCAAAAGAGCTGAGATCTTTTAAGAGGGGAGATGTTTGTTTGGGCTCATGGCTTCAGAGGTCTCGGACCGTGGAAGGCTGACTTCATCGCTCAGGGCCATCGTTTTGCTGAGGCCGAACATCAGGGTGGAAGGATATGGAGGAGGAAAACAGCTCAGGACATGGCCCCAGGAAGCAAAGAGAGCTCTGCTCAACAAGGACAAAATACGTACCCCAAAGGCACGCCCCCAGTGACCCACCTCCTCCAGCCACCCCCACCCAGTTAATCCATAAAGGCACTGATTGGGTCAAAGCTCTCATGCCCCGATCATTTCCCCTCTAAACCGTCTTGCATTGTCTCACACACGGCTTCTGGGGGTTCCCTCACACCCAAAGCGTAACAATGAGAAAACTGAGGCTCAGGGAAGTGAAGGGCAAGGCCTCGGCTAGCTCTCATGGTATCCTGAGGATGAGAAAAGAACGCCTCGTCTTGGAGGAAGACTTTCAAAATGGCGCGCTCGGAGCACACAAATCACACATCGCTCTGGGCTGATGGAGGCCCCGAGGCAGAGCACACAGCTAGGCCAGGCACACAAGAGAAGACACCACCTACCCAAATGTGCGTAGCCCCTTGGTTTCCTGTGCCTCTGTGACCACAGAGTGCCGAGCGGCAGTAGGGCTGGGTTCCAACTCAGTTCTTTTTTTTTTTTTCTTTTTAGATAACCGTACTGTGCTCTTGGATAACAGTCTAACTTTTTGCCAGTGTTTGTGTCTTTCCATGCCACTGCTGGATTTTTAACATCTGCCCATGCATATTTGTGCACATTAAATATTAGCACCTAGGGCTGTGCCTATGCCTTCCATACGTGCTACTGAATAAATGAATGAGTTATTTTATGAAGGAGATTATAAATGCATGAGACGAAGGGCTGTGGCCTCTACCACTTCCACTCCTCTGTGTCTGGGACTAATCACTGTATGCATCAGTCGCTGAAGAGTGACACCTGGTTAATGGTGAGGGTGGTTGTGTGCTGTGGAGTGCTGCTGGAATTTGTGCTACTTTGTCATGGAGGTCACTTGAGAAAGTCCCATGCAGGATGGAGACCTTGACTGAGCCTTGAAGAATCAGACTCCCATCGAGAAAAGGAGGGGTACCCCTAGCTGAGGGAGTGGGCGACACAAGGGTGAGGAGGAGGAGCAATGGCGGGTTTAGAAGGAACGGCCAGGAGATGACCCTGAGCAGGAGAGAGGATGTGTGCCGGGAGTTGTTGGTAATAAGATCGGCTGGAATTAACCCCAACCCCACATGCAGCTCCGCCATATGCAATTATCCCAGACCTCTATTTACAGAGAGGAATGTGAAGCAGAGGCCACAAAACCAGCACATCACAGCTCCCCGGGGACTCCAACCACAACCAACGACGTGAACAGCCACCAGGGTTCTTCAGCTCTAAGGACGTGGGGAGAGTGGTGGCCAGAAAGCCATGCTGTGATTAAAACTGTCAACCACTCTGTGTCTACTGTGTCAGGCTCTGCGGGAGAGCGCGGGACGGGGAGGAGGGGGCAAGGAGGGGCCGCGGGGACACGTTGGCCAACTCCAGCCAGCCTCCCTCGGCCGTGCATTTCACAGCCTTTTCCTCCGCCACACGGATTTGTCCTGACGCCATCTGGGGCCGTGGTATTGGGCGAGGTGAATGTGAGCCAGGCCTGCTCTCTGTCCTCCCTCCGCCCGGCCCCAGCTCGGGGAGGGGGCCACCTGGAGGTCTCTCCCAGCCCCTGTGCTGCTGACGGCCACCTGGACTCAACCGCTTGGAAGTCCTGCTGGGATCCTGGAGTGTTAGCTGCCGGAAAGGGATTGCAGCCTGGAATGGCAGGAGGAGTAAGCTGGGATGTTTCCTTCCTGTCCATGCTCAGGTGACATCCAGGTCCCGGCTGCCTTTCCTCTCCCTCAGTGGCTCCGGCTCCCCCAACAGACCCACCACAGCTCCACCTTCTGCTGAGTGACCCAGGGCCTGGGTGCCCCTGCAGGTCCCCTCTAGGAGAGGTGGAGGCCACCTGCACTTGTCCAGCCCTGGGCCCACCGTGCCGAGCCCTGCCTACTGTCTTGGTCTCTTCCATCACCTGTGGAACCAGTCCTTGTACTGGATGCTGTTTTAATACCTAGCGTGGTGTTGGACCCCCTGACTGGTGTGTCCCCCGGGGGAAGGTCTCAGGGCCGTGTCCTTACTAGGGACAATATGAACTGGCTTCCTCGTGCTCAGGTGTAGACATGCGCTGATTCTTTATTTTCCTTTAGTTATTGAGACTTGCTGCACCCCGCCTGCCTGCTGGGCGCGGTCCCTACCCAGGCGTCTCTGGCCTTGTTCTCCTTTCTCTACAGGAACCTCGGGCTCACTGGGTCCCCTGGGAGTGGCAGGAGCTGGTTCTTGATCCACGAGGCTCCCTGTCATTAGCACGGCTCCTTCTGCCCCATAAGCCACCGGCTGCCAAGTTCAAGTTCTCCGTCACTCATCAGAAAGGGGCCACAGCATCTCTCCCACTGGCCGCCTCTGCCCACACTAGCCGTGGCCAGGGTCAGTGCCCTCAAGACCCCAGCGTTTAGCGCCCAGCCTCCCGGGCCCCTGGGAGCTCCCCTGGTGCTGCCTGAGACCACCCGGCAGTGGGGGAGTCATTGCCCCTCTGCCCCTCAGTCCCCAGGTCAGGTAAGCCCCCTCCTGCTCAGTCTGATGACGCCTGCCTCCTGACAGTGTCCTGCTTTGTGCCTCTGTCCCCAGGGCCTAGAACGGGCCTCGAGCTGGAGGGCCGTGGGCTGGACAGCGCCCACAGGTCCACTCCGTTTGGCTCTCAGTGTTTTTCATATTTAAAAATTTATTTGCAGTATTTGAAAACCGGTCATTTTTTCCCTAGAGCCCCCAATTCCCTCTCTCCTTGGAAAATCAGACGCAGTGATCTCACATACCCTGATACGGAGAACCAGAGCCCAGTAGCACTGTCCCTAGAGAAGGGGCCACTCCGCTTGTCCCATCTGTGGTGCACGTCCTGCCTGCCCCAGGTGCTGCTGCAGGGACACCAGCTCCGGGCTGGCCCTCGGAACAAGGGCCTCACCGTCCTTCTTGATGCCACGCTCCAGGACCCAGAGGCGTGGTGGCCCTTATCCCCTGGGCAGGGGGACAAGTCCCTCTCGGCGTGCCTGGGATTTTTCCATCAGCATTCACTACGCTCTTTTTAAAAAGACACCCTAACTTCTCAGAAGGAAACTCAGCGCATTCCAGTTGAAGCAGGAAACGCAAGCGCACGAGGGCGCAGAGATGTTTCTGAGAACTTGGGAAAACACACCGGGGTCTTGAGCAGGGGCCGGAGAGGAGGCTGGATGGTTGTCTCTCCCTTCTGCTTCTCTGTGAAAGGCACGCCTCTCTGGCCCCCGGGTGTTAAGGATGCAGGGACCCCAGGAAGGTCCCCCTCCCCTGATCTACCTCCAGTGCCCAGGGAGGGAGTCTGGCCGAGAGCCAACCACCTGGGGAGGGGCCTCGCGGGCTCACCTTCCCCAGCAGCCACCGAGCGAAGAGTGTGGTTGTTAAGGGGACATATTGTAGACAGGCAGACACCCTGACGGTGGCCTGAAGCAGGTGGGGGACAAAGCCACGCCCCCTCATCCACCCTCTGGCACACAGAGCATCACGGTCTGAGCGCCTGCCGTAGCCCGCGGCACCGCCAGCAAGCCCTGAAAGTTCACCAACTGTCTGCCTCGCTGCCAGCAGAGTCTGCCAAGCTCTATCCTGCTCCTCGTTAGTCCAGTCCCAGGCTGGGCTCCTTGGCTCAGAGCTTTGGGCTTCAAACAAACGGGCTTGGCTGAGGAGCCGGCCTGCGGCCATGTGCAGGTGACCCACGGCGACGCTGGCTTCTCGCTGGCAGACCCTCTTTGCAAAGGCGCTGCCAGTTCACAGACTCTCCGCGGCCTGACTGCACCTTGGAGGCCATCTGGGGCTCTGATCCGCAGCGAGTACCTTTCTCTGCTTAACTGCTGCGCTGCGGCGTCTCTGCGCCTCTGTTTACTTTGCCTCCTGCCAGCTGAAGCCAGGTGCCACCTGCTCAGGGCAAGGTTAGCGAGGCAGGGCTTCGCCAAGCAGAGGATAAGCCGCCCGCCCCAGGGAGGAGCTGGGGTGCCGGGCGGGGAACACTCTCCGGAGTCAGGGCTGAGCAAGGATCTCTCTTTTGTTCTTAGAATAAAAATAGCTGGCACCAACGAGCTCCCTCCGCACACTTGCCACGTGTCTGCTGGCCAGCCTCCAAGAGGGCCCCATGGTCCTCGCCTCCTGCCGCTCATGCCCTGGGTGGCCCCCTCCCGGGATGACCTGTGTGACCAAGAGGCTCCTAGAGAAAGGACAGTGGGTGGCTTCCCAGGTCAGGCGGTAAAAGCGCTGAAGCTCCTGCTTTCCCTCTTGGACGCGTGCCCTGGGGAGCCAGCGCCATGCGGGGAGGGCACCTGAGCAGCCTCCAGGAAGGCCCTAGTGGAGGAGAGCCGAGGCCTCCAGCCAGCCGCCTGCGCCTTCTCTGCGGGCCAGGTGCCCTGGGCATGGCCGCGCCAGCCCCGGCCTTCAAGTCTGCAGCTCTCTGACGGGGGCTGCTCGCCGTCTGCATTTTGTGGGGGAGGGCTGAGGTCGGGCTGCTTTCTTCCTTGCCTACGCCACCTGGCCAAACGCTGGATCTGCGGCGGTCCGTCCACATCCCTCAGGCCCACCCCCCCCCCCCCCCCCGGTCCTGCCACCTGCTACCATGGCGCTCTGCCTCTGTGGACTCCTCGCAAGGGCCGGTCAGGACTGCCAGATGCTGACCCTTCTGAAAGCAGTCCTTGGCTAGGGGTCGCCTGGTGAGTTATGGGATCGGAGGCCCAGCCCCTTGCTTAGGGAGGTCACTGTGCTGTGCCTTAGTGGGCTTCCGGTCCTCCAGCAAGAGAGCCAGAGAAGGGACCCAACCGAACCACCCCCCACGGCCACCTCACGCTCCAGCAGAGCCTCCCGCGTGAGCCGCTGTGTGCCAATCCTTGCTCCGGGGCCAGCTTCTCGCAGGCCTCGGGGGAGAAGGGACAGAGCTGGGGCTGGAACCAGGCGCTCAGACCCAAGGCAGCTGTGTGCACCACGCCCCGACATCGTCAACCGCGCACGAGCTCAACTCTGGGCGTCGGAGAGTCTCCTCTGCAAATGCAGACAGAGCAAAACCCTAGTTAACTGTGGGGGGCTAAAGGAATAAGTTATAAAGGAATACGGTATTTTTCCACATTATTCTATGGGTGCATTATAATGGTACATATTGATGGAATAAGTTTTATTTTATTTATTTATTTTTAGTATTAGGAATTGAACTCAGGGGCACTCGACCACTGAGCCACATCCCCAGCCCTATTTTGTATTTCATTCAGAGACAGGGTCTCACTGAGTTGCTTAGGGCCTCAGTGTTGCTGAGGCTGGCTTTGAACTCGCCATCCTCCTGCCTCAGCCTCCAGAGCGGCTGGGATGACAGGCGTGCGCCACTGCGCCCAGCCCTGGAATACGTCTTAACGTGATAGTGCATAGCACTATGGATAGGGATTCTGTAACAGGGCACCTCCAAAAGCTACAAGAAGGGATTTTGAATGTTCTTACCGTAAACAATGGATAAAGATCTGAGATGCCACAGTCAGCCCATCACACAGTGATGCGTATCTATGGAAACCTCACAGTCTGGATACAATGTGCATGCAGACGCGTGTATTTTAATACAGTGTATCTACATGTATCAGAACACTAACAGTAACACGTTAACATACACAGTTTTTGTTTTCTATGTAGCAGGCCAGACTTTATTAGATTTTAGAAAAGCAGAATGTGGGAACAAAAAGTCTATTTGGACTTGCCACATCCCTGTTCCCTCCACCAACGGAAATCATCGCTGAGAACTCGCCAAGCGCGGGCGCGGCAGGGGCGCTCAGCAGCGCCGCTCTGTGTCTCCTTTGTGCGGCAGAGCCAGGCGGCGCTGAAGCTCTGGCTTCAGACTTTCAGGGCCACGGGGCTGGACTTGGCCTGGCCAGGGCTGGAGCTGCACTGCCAGAGTCCTGGCCGCCAGCGACGGGCGGTGGCGCCTCAGCCAGCTGGGAAGGGCTGCCGTCAGCGCTCTGGGCTCGCTGGCTCTCCTGGAAGCACCGGTGCCTGCAGCAGCCTCCCTGGGGCTCATCAGGAAAGCGGAGGCTCTCGAAAAATCCACATGGCTCTGGAGCAAGCCTCCCCTGAGCCGAGCCTCCAGTGTCCTCCTGCCTGCCGCTTCCCCGGCAGAGCCGCCGCGTCATCTGGTCCACCAGGGCAGCCAGACACCTGCACCTGTCTGTGTCTCTCCATGCCAGTGGGGCCTGCAGGGGGCCTGCTGTCCAATACCTGCCTCCAGGCCCCAGCCCACGCTCAGCCTCTCCCATAAAAATGGGAAGAAGTGAGTAGAAAGGAAAATAGCAGCGGAAGAAGCTTCTACCTAATGGAACCTTCTGGAAGCCAGCATCCCCACTCCATCACACAGGCTGCCCGTGCTGGAGACAGAACAGGTGTCTGACAGCCACAGACGCTTAGGGAACACCACACATGGAGCCTCTTCAAAGGATTAATGAGACACATTGGCACAGGGAGTGCCCAAACAGGGCCCACAGCCAGGAAACCCATCTAGCCCAGCATTTTCCAAAACTCTATGACTACACTGCACTCCCGCTTTTCAGAACTATGCATGGTCAGGCAGCAGTGGCGCACACCTGTAATGCCGGCGGTTCAGGAGGCTGAGGCAGGAGGATCGAAAGTTCAAAGCCAGCCTCTGAAAAAGCGAGGCACTAAGCAACTCAGTGAGACCCTGTCTCTAAATAAAATACAAAAATGGGCTGGGGATGTGGCCCAGTGGTCGAATGCCCCGGAGTTCAATCCCCAGAACCAAAACAAAAAAGAACAACAACAAAAAGAAACACCCCGAAACCCCCGCGTATGGACATCTGGTAGAGCCCCCATATTCTGGGAAACCGTTTGGCGATCATTATCCCAAGGACCATGATTCTTGCCTCCCCCTGGCTTATCTGATAAGCGTTCCTGCTGGGCATCCTGTTTGTGAGATAGAACAAAGCCAGCCCCTCTGACGGCCACCGCCCTATTCAGATCTCAGAGAAGTCTGGTGAGCCCGGAGCACTGGGGACCTGGAGCGTGGGTGGCAGGGGGCAGGCGGCAGATGTGGAGCCGCCTGGGGGCCTGCTGGCTGATGGGTGCCAGCACGCCAGGAGAGGAGCTGGGCCTGGGCGTCCAGCGATGGTGAAGGCCCACCCTGGACCCTGGAGCTGGGGCGGCTGGGGAGAGGCGTGGGCCCTCACACCTCTGCGGAGCCGTCACTGAATATGGCCACCCCAGGAAGGAGAGCTGGCCTTGGGAGAGGTGACCGTATTCCCCAGAGGCAACCCCGGACTCGGGCCCCCAGCAGTTGGGAGAGTAGACTCCTCATTCTACAAGGGGGACCTGGGTGGCACCCCAGGGTCCCCTCAGTAGCGTTCCATAAAGTTCCAGGAGATCAGTGACGCACATCTGGGCCCTGTTCAGATTGTCGTTGGCAATCCGGTCACAGAGCCTTCCAGGAGCTGAGTGACATCTCGTCATTTGGAAGTGGATTTTCAATACCAAGCGGTTTGCAGGTGGTTTTTCCTCCAAAGACTCGTGTGCTGGAGACCGGGTCCCCTGCTTTTAGAAACTACACATGGTCAGGCAGCAGTGGCTCAGGAGGCTGAGGCAGGAGGATCGAAAGCAACTCAGGAGACCCTGTCTCTAAATAAAATACAAAAAAGGGCTGGGGAGGTGGCCCAGGGGTCGAGTGGTGCTGTCCAGGTGGTGCACCTTGAAGAGGTGAGGCCTAGCAGAAGGTGACCATGTCCCTCCTGAATGACTAGTGCTGCCTCTCAGCAGTGGGTCTCAGGAGTGGGCCAGGTCTGGTAGTGCACTCCTGTGGCAACCATCAAGAATCCAGGCAACAATAACTGTTGGTGAGGATGTGGGGGAAAAGGCACACTCGCACATTGCTGGTGGCACTGCAAATTGGTGCGACCACTATAGAGATTCCTCAGAAACCTGGGAATGGAACCCCCATGTGACCCAGCTATCCCACTCCTTGGTTTATACCCAAAGGACTTACAATCAGCATACTACAATGACGCAGCCACATCAGTGTTTATAGCAGCTCAATTCACAATAGCTAGACTATGGGACCAACCTAGGTGTCCTTCAGTAGATGAATGGATAAAGAAAATGTGGTATATGTACTCAATGGAATATTACTCAGCTTTAAAGAAGGGTGAAATTATGGCATTTGCCAGTAAATGGTTGGAGTTGGAGAGTATCATGCTAAGCAAAATAAGCCAATCCCACAAAACCAAAGGCTGAATATTTTCTCTAATATGTGGATGCTAATTCACAATAAGGTGGGGGACACTAGGAAAAAATAGCGTTACCTTAGATTAGGTAGAAGGAAGTAAAGGGAGGCTAGGGAGAAGATGTGGGGATGGGAAAGATAGTGGAATGGAACAGACATTATTACTGTATGTATACATGTGACTGCATGACCTATGTGATTCTGCAACATGTGCACTCAGAAAAATGAGAAATCATATTTCATCTATGTATGATATATTACAGTGCATAAATGCATTCTACTGTCACTAATCAAAACAAATAAAGAAATTTTTAAAAAAGAAGAGTAAGCTCAGTCCCTCCCAGTCTCTTGCTTCTTGGCTTGCACGCACGCCTCTTCTGCACTTGGCCCTTTTTCTTTCTGCTTCTCCACCATTTTTCTATGCCCCCCAAGGAGCCCTCACCAGGATGTGGCACCCTGCTGTTTGGACCTTCCAGCCACCAGAATTGTGAGTCAAATGCACTGCTTTTCTTTGTACGTTCCCCAGCCTCTGGTATTTCATTTTAGCAACACAAAGCAGACTAAGACAGAATGAGATCAAAACTCCCCGCTGATGTGTTCTCATTAGGCAATGCTGTCTCTCCCGACAGAGCCATTTCCCCCTCTGAACTAGTGAAAGGCCTTGAGGTCTTGCTCCCCCGTGCACACAGCTTTCCGCCCTTCTCCTCCGTAGGTGGGCGTACGGGGTCTTCCACCACTTTTCCACCTTGGCTTGTGCCCCAAAGACCTGGCCTCGGGGATCCGTGGGCCGGCTCTTGTCTTCCAGCTTCTGCGTGGTCGGCTCAGGCCTGGGAGGCACCAGCAGGAGCACGCAGAGGCCGGCCTGTTTCCCCGCTGCCTCCTCGGTCCCTGGGGGAGGGCAGGGGCCGCGCTCCCTCCCCGCGGCCTGACGCCTGCCCGCTTCCCTCCTGGAGCTCGGCCCCGTCCTCCCAGGAGCCGTTCCTGCCCTCGCCCCCTCGGGCTGGGTCTGAGGACAGGGAGGCCCTTCCACGGCGGCACCGGCGAAGATGCGCTGCCGCTCCCCTGGTCCGGAGACTGCCCTTCCCAAGTTGTGCTTTCACGAGCTTCTCCTTCCGGGCCTGGTGAGCTTTATCTTCCCGGATCCCGACTCCGGTGGTCCCGCTCGCTTTTCTTAGACAGCCCTGTCTTCCTGTGCAGAGGTGAAGCGACCCTGCCCAGGGTCTCCCGAGAGGCCAGGAGGCAGGGACGCCCCTGCAGTCTGCACGTCCTGGTCCTTGGAGCCCTGCCTTGGGGACCCCGGGCTCAGCTCTGCTTACCTCCTCTGCTCCCTCCCAGTGACCTCGGGTGAGGAGAGAGCCGTCAGTTCTACTAAGCAGGTTGTTAGTTGAGCACTTACTGTATGCCAGGCAGGACACACGGGGCAGTGGCTAGAGATGGTGGTGGGTGCAGGGGCCCCAGAGGGCCCGGGAGAGGCTGTCAGCTGTGCTAACACTGTGGCCCAGGCAGGCCGCCCCCCGTCCTGAGGAGATGGCGCAGGGTGCAAGGACAGGAACAGCTTTGTCTGAATCCCTGGGAGCTGCTTCCAGAACCTTCTGCACACACCCAAATCACAGGGGCCCCAGCCCCGTACACAGAATGGCATGGTGTTAGCAAACAGCCCACACCCCTGTGTATGCTAAATAGCGTCTCTGTTACCAATGATACCTGATGCAAATGCCACATGCATGGCTGTGATATTGTTTTGGGGGGAAAATAATGAGCAAAAAGGAACCTGTCTATGTCCACTACAGAGGCATTTTTTTTTTTTTTTTTTTAGTTGTAGGTGGACACAATACCTTTATTTTATTTATGTGATGCTGAGGATCGAACCCAGGGCCTCACACATGCAAGATGATTACTGCTGAGCCATAGCCCCAGCCCAGAGGCAATTTTAAAAATATATATGCATATATATACGTATATATATGTACACACACACACACGTATACATATATATTTTCCATCCAGAGTTGTTTGGATCCGAGGCTGCAGAATCCATAGTTCCCCAGGGCCCACAATGAGTTTCCCGTGGTGGCCATAACACAGGACCAAAGCCTGGTCTCTAACCACAGTGTTTGTCCCCTGTGCATGTGGTGACAGGCACGAGGCCCAGGATTCCTTTCTGCTCAAGGCTTGGAGGGAGACTCTGCTCCAGGCCTCCCTTGGGTGCTGGCCCTGACCTGCCCTCCTGGGCGAGCCTGGGCTGGAACCTGCGTCCCCGCGGCCTCTGCCTTGCGCTCACCTGCAGCACATGTGCTCTCCGCAACTGTGTCCAGAGTCTCCCCTTCTTATAGAACATCTCCCCTTCCTACTGGACGAAGTTCGCCCTGCCGAGCTGATCTTGACCACTTCTGCGACAACCCCGTTTCCACATACGGTCAGGTACGGGGGGAGGACGTCAGGGTGTCCTTTGGCGGTCACAATCTAACCGTGACACAGGGGACGCAGGAAGTGACAGCGAGCGCCGTGTTGGGCTGGGAAGGCCTCGGGAGCCCCGGGGCGCGGATCCTGCCCGGGCTGAAAGCCACAAAGGCTTCTGAGGCCGCTGGGGTCAGAGTCCAGGCCGCAGGGATGAGCGGGCGGGAGCGAGGCCCAGGGAGTCCGGAGCTGGGCAGCGCCGCCCAGGCCAGAGCGGCCCCTTCGTGAAGTCACAGCTGGGCCAGGCAGGTCGGCGTGCGGAGAACACGGGACCAAGACGAGACAGGACCCGGTGGAGGAGAAGAGGGGCTGGGCGTGAGGCGGGAGGGAAGAGCAGGGCCCTTGGGGCACTTCACTTGGGGACATTTTCCTTTAGCTCCGGCATCTGAGTCACCCCGTCTGTGCACAGCGCCCCCTGCGCAGCCTGCAGAGCTCTGCGGACGCGCAGGGCTGGGTGAGTGGCAGGACCTCCCTCTCGGTAGCGGTGGACACCACTGCGCCGGCCAGGCGGCTCCAGCCCGCTCTGCACCCAGCACCCTGGGGAGACGGCACACACTCACCCCCAGAGGCAGGCGGCAGCCCAGCAGGAAGATGGGGCTCTGGGCTCTCCTTCCTCCTGGAACGCCACGGCGGCTCCAGCACACTGGCAGTTGCTTTGCTCTCTCGTAGATGAAACCCAGAAATAGCCCCAATGCTGGCTTCGTGGTCACCAGGAACCCAGGAGCCGCGGGGGGCTGAGCAGGGCTGAGGGGCCTGGTGGGATGTGGGTGCTTTGAGCCCCCGCTAAGCGTGTGGCGTCAGGCCCTGGGACCCAGAGGGGTGGTGACCCCCGGCTGTGGAACCTGGTTTCCTGGGAGGGCAGCCACATCCTGACTTCTGCTCAGCTTGTGCGGGAAATGGAGGGGTGAGAGGAGGGGGAGTGGCAGGACCCACTGGGGGTGGCTGAATGCTGTTTCAGCAGCGTGAAGCAGAGGCCACCAGCGCCCCAGGCAGATGGCCGTGTTGAGGATCTGCCAAGGACGCGTTATTCCTGGAGGGGAGTCAGGACATGAAACAAGGCCAAGCTGGGGTTAGATCACTAAAGGCTTTGTGAATCGGGCTAAGGAGGTGAGTGTTGAGGGGCCAGGGAGGCGTCAGGTGAGGCAGTCACAGGACACGGGTTGAGGTTTAGAGCCTCAGTGCTGGCGGTCACACGCAGAAAGCAGAAGAAGGCAGAGCAGCAGTTTCCAAAACAGGAGACTGCTTTCTTGCACGTGAACTTCTGCCGGTTGGGATCCCAACCAGCCCTAGCCTGTTGGCAGATGCCTGCTTGGACTGCTTCTGCTTCTTAGGAAACACAGGGGTGCAGGTCGACTGCCACTCATCCGAAAAGCAGAAATCCAGGGAGCTCTGAAAACTTCTTTCTTTCTCGGTAGGCCATTGGCCAAGGAGAGCTGAACTCAGCCTGGCTTTCCCGACCCCCAGACTGACTTCATCCAGCACAAAGTGATCTGGAATCTCCTCAGTGCACTCAGCGTGGATAGCGACAAGTTTTGCAGTTCGGAGGGCTCAGGGGTTTTGATATGAGACATGAAGTGGCAGGTGGTATAGGTAGGGTATCACCTGACACCTAAAACATTCCAAAGTGCATCATCTGCGTGGCCCAAGAGTTTTAGGTAAAGGATGTAGCCGTGCACGTGGGACAAGAGGCCTGTGTTCGGGTGCAGCGTGCCAGCTGCGGCTGCGTTTGGAGATGGTTGGAGCGGATCAAAGCAAGAGCTGCTACGTGCAACAGACGGTGAACTTACGGAGCCCAGACTGCAGGGGCTCATGGGTGCTGGACAATGAGAAGCCAGAGGGACTTTCCTCTGTTTCTGGATGGTAAGTCCAGAGGGGTTAATGCGGATGACTTAGGGCCACCAGGGCACACCCTGCCTCTCCACAGGTGGTGGTGGTGGTGTTGACAACAATGATTCATGCCTATACAGGCTGTAGATGGCGTCTGCTGATTTCCTCTGTAGTTCTTGTGCCAGCCGTGAGGGACGGACATCGGCTTTGCCAGACGACAGCAGGAGTCCAAGCTTGGAGAAGGGAGTCTCCCCGTCACAGTCTCTCAGACAACACTGAGACACAGTGCCCTGCTAGGTCTGATTTTCAACAAGAAATGACCTTCTTGATGTAAGGCTGACAGACTTTAAAAATATCTGCAGCAAAGAGCCCCATGTCCACTCTAACTCACGGGCTACGGCTGAGCGGCAAGGTCAGGTGAGGAATTTGAGGCTGTCTGCACGGGCTCTGGGAGTCCATCAACCACGACTGCCAAGGTATACGGCGGTGGCATGGTAGCTACGTGGGCCACCGTCTATTCACGAGGGTTGACTTTCCTCCATTCATTTATCAAAAGCATATTCGGGCCAGGAACAGTGGTGCACACCTGTAATCCCAGTCATTTGGGAGGCTGAGGCACGAGGATCACAAGTTCAAGGCCAGACTGGGTAGCTTGATAAAATCCCACATAAGAATAAAATAAAAAGAGCTGGGGATGTAGCTCATTGGTGACCAACCCTCAGTATCCCCCAAATTATTAGATGCATACTGAGTGCCAGCGATGATGTGGCTAGCTCCAGGAAGGCTCGGTCCCTGTCTTCGGGACACGTAGAAGGCCCCAGTGCTGCCCCAGCTGTATACGGAAGGGGATGTGGGATCTGACCTGCTGCAGAGCCACAGCCCAGCCAGCAGTTGGAGAGGCGAGCTGGTGGCCGTACCCCACAGCCGGGCCCTGGAGGAGACTTGTCCCGGTCCCACTTTGCTGAGAAGAGTCGGTGGGGAAGAGCATGCGCAGAACCACGCAGGCCTGTGCCCAGAGCCGATGATTTGGGGCGGCACTGGGGACGGGGCTTAGCTCATCTAAGCGCCAGGCTCTCCTTCCCCTCATAAAAGAGATGGAAGGAGGTGACAGGGATGGCCTCAGAAGTCAGTCACGAGACTCGGAGGCACCGACAGGGGTGACGGCCACCATGGGCGGGGGTTTTGCACGCCAGGCACCGTCTCAGGCCTTCGTGGGTGGGGACTCCCTCTTCAGCGGGACCCACTGAGGCAGCGCGGGTGAAGACGCACACCTGGGGTGCCAGGCCCGGCTGGCGCGTGGCTCAGATGGCCGAGGTCATGAGCTGCCCTGGGGCTGGAGTCTGGCCTCCTGCTCCAACCTCCACTGCTCTGGGATTTGGGACCACTCCCTTGACTTCCCCAGGGACTCAGTTTCCTCTGTATAAAGAAAAGCTTTGATTCAGGCGCAGCGGTGGGGCGGTGCACACTTGTGATCCCAGCAGCTCAGGAGGCTGAGGCAGGAGGATCACAAGTTCAAAGCCAACCTCAGCAAAAGTGAGGCCCTAAGCAACTCAGTGAGACCCTGTCTCTAAAGAAAATACAAAAAAAGGGCTGGGAGTGTGGCTCAGTGGTTGAGTGCCCCTGAGTTCAATCCCCAGTACCAAAAAAAAAAAAAAAAAAAAAAAAAAAAAAGAGGGAAAAGAAAAAAAGAAAGGAAGGAAGAAAAGTTTTCATTAGATGAAAATTAAAATCCTGGGGGTCTTTTTTAAAAACACCATGCCTGGGTTCCTTTCCCCTAAGGGTGCTGGTTCGGTGGGGCTGGAGCTGGGCTGGGAACCTGCTCTGCCTCTAGGCTGTCTGGTGGCAGTCTCCCGGCATTGCTGGGCCCACCCTTAGCTTCCCCTGCCCTTGCCCACACACTCACCAACGGCAACCTCCCTACCTGCCTTCTCTGCACGTGCCCCTCTTTCCTGTGGGACCTGGTCCCTCTATGAATTCTACAGCCCATTGCTGTGCGGCACCAGTGCAGCGTCACTGCAGCAGGACAGAGTCACACACAGGCAGGTCTGTGCACGTGGAGTGCCCTGGGGGGGTCTCTGATCAGTCAGGTTGCAGCGTCTCGGGGACAAGCCACCTTGGAAGGCGTTCCGGCTGCCTCTTCACCACGCAGCGCCTCCCAGCCCAGGTTTGAGTCAGCCTCCACCTGGTGGCAGGAACGCTCACCTGGACCTCAGCCTGGCAAGTTGAAGTCTGCTCTTATCAGCGAGGCGGCGTTGCCATGGAAACTGCCTGGCACGTTCAGGGAGCGACCGGGACCCCGAGACCTGGCTCTGGCAACAGTCTGAACAATCAAGTGGACGCCCAACCCAGAATTCCACCCAGCCCTCCTCTTCTGTCCTCAAGGATGCATACGGCCACCCGTAGAACTGAAAAGACGATCACGGCCCCCACCCAGAGGCGCCTCCCCTGCCCTCATCCTCTCCAGGGAGACCCCTCCCAGTGTCTACCCCACGGAGCCACCTCCCGTATTTGAGTCTCACCCTAGCTCAAACTTGTCATTGCACGTGCTTTGCTCTTTGAACATTTGGTTCACTTTTCTGGGGTTTAAGATGAAAAGCATCTATTAACCACTCCTCGGGCATCTTCCCGACAGAGGCCAGTTGTGCAGATTGGCCAGTTGGAGAAGCCACAGGTGGGCACAGAGGGCGCCCAGGGCCAGATCTGCTCCCGAATGCCTGGGACCGTGTGCAGGTGGATGCCTGTCGCTGGGGGCTCGGGCTGTGTCCCAGCCTGATGCTGAGGTCGGCAGTGTTCCTCCGTGAGTTTCGAGGAAGCGGTTTCATCCTCGTCATGCTGAATTACAGCCCTGAATGGAGGGCTTGGCTGGGGAGTCTCCATTCAAGTTTAGAGTAGCAGAAATTGGCTGGGGATCACAGCGTCTCGTGGCTTAAGGACAAGTCACCAGGGGCACACGGCTGGGTACTTGGAGAGTCGGTTCCAGGCGGCGTTTTCCTCGTTAGCTTCTACATGAAAGCGTTTTCCACTGAGGCAGGCGGTTTTCATTATTCTAGTTTTCAAAGCAAGCCCTTCAGAGTCCAGGCTGCGAGCACCTAACCATCCTCAGAGGCCACGCTGGTCCCCAGCCATCCCCCTGTGCAGTGACCACCAGAGAAAGGGGTCACAGACGCAGATGCCTGCACATGCACTCTTGTCTAGGGAAACTGAGCTGCAGAGCCACTTGGGTGGCGGGAGAAAGGCGCACCCGTCAGCCACCTGGTCCCCCCCACCCCCTTCCTCTGGATCTGCTATTCTGCTATACCCTGTGGCTTTGACCTAGGTCATCACTGGTCACTTGTCTGTTGAACTACAGACCCCAGAGACAGCAGGACGGGTGCTCTGGAGGCAGGCAGAGAGACGCGCGCTGTGAAGCTCGGGCACGCAGAACCCTTCACGCCCGAGAGGACCTGGACGAGGACGGGAGGCAGGGGCTCAGGAGACGGGGATCTGGAAGAGGTGGCCTGCAGGCTGCTGCCTGCTCAGAGCAGATCGCAGCAGGAGGGCACACAGTTCTGCTTCCCAGAAGCCACACCCAGAGGTCTGACTCGGTAGCCTAGAGAGGCCTGGGGACACTGCCTCCTGAGTGGACCTTCTAAGAAGCAGGGCTTCTCGGAGCTCTGGGAGGGCTAGAGATTAGGAGGGTTTGAAGAAGGACGTCCAGTCTCAGGGGACTGTGGCAGGAATATTGTGAGTTCAAGGCCAGCCTCAGCAACTTAGCAAGGCCCTAAGCAACTTAGCGAAACCCTGTCTCTAAATAAAATGCAAACAAAGGGCTGGGGATGTGGCTCAGTGGCCAAGTGCCCTGAGTGGTAGGGGACTGCCTCAAGACCTGGGTCTGTGCAGGATTTAGAAGTGACGTGTGTGTGTGTGAGTGTGTGTGAGTGTGTGTGTGAGTGTGTGTGTGTGTGTGTGTGTGTGAGTGTGTGTGAGTGTGTGTGTGAGAGAGAGAGTGTGTGTGTGAGTGTGTGAGTGAGAGAGAGAGAGAGTGAGAGACAGCTGAAGCTTTGTGTGAGTGTGTGTTTTGAGTGTGTGGATTCTGAAGCTTTTGGACATGGACAGGACATTCACGCCAGCCTGGTGACAGAGCTGGTTCCAGGCCCACGTCACCTGGCATTTCCTCCACACCTCGTCCTGCCCCCACCGATGCTGCGGAGCCTGTCCTCCGGTTCATAAAGAAGGCCGTGCTCCACTGGTCAGTGACTGTGGCGTATCTGAAGGGACCGAGGAGGGGCATGCAGGTCTCACGCGTGGAAAATAAAAGGACAAGAATGTGATGCAGAGAACAGCAAGGGTCCCGACGCCAAGACTTCCCGGGAAAATGTATCTACCCACGAGCTCAGGCTTCGAGGAATCAATCATCAACAGCTCTTGAAAAATTGTACCTCCCATAAAAGTGTCACAGTGTCACAATGAAGGTGCTGCTGGCTGGGTATGGAATAGATGGCCCATTAATACTCATTGAAGGGCTTATTGATTGGTGTGTTGGGATAATTAGCCCCAGTGATCTTCGATCGATGTGGCACGGGAGAGGGCTGGAGCCCGCATCTGCTGAACAGGGAGAGGGAGCTGGACTCTGTCCCCAGGACCACTGCCTCACCACGTAGCCCCAGGGCACCCCGGGTTCCCTGGGGCTTGGTTTCCTCACCTGTAAAATGGGTGCTTCTCAAAGTAGCTTCCAAGAAACCTTAGCTCTGTAAGTTAGTATCTATTTTTCCATCAAAAGTGTCAAATGATCAGCCTTGGGTCGCACTGATTTTAAGCAAATTATGCAGGGCTTATTAGAGCTTTCGGTGTGCTCGACATTAGGAGTTCTTAAGAAGAAGGACACCCAGCGGCTCCGGAGGCTGAGGCAGGAGGATTGTGAGTTCAAAGGCAGCCTCAGCAACTTAGTGAGGCCCTAAGCAACTCAGTGAGACCCTGTCTCTAAATAAAATACAAAAAGGGCTGGGGATGTGGCCCAGTGGCTAAGTGCCCCTGTGTTCAATCCCTGGTACCAAAAAAAAAAAAAAAAAAAAAGACATATAAAATATGAAGAGGACATAATGTCCACTTGTCCACCTCCTCCACATTAGTGAGCACCAAATAGATGACAGGCTCTCTACTAGTTTCTGAGGACGTGGCAGCATAAAGGCCCAAGTTCCGTTGTCACAATATTTGCATCCTAGTGAGGGCATGCGAATAGAGAGGCTGTCAATCAGTTGACAAAGATAATGTGGCAAATAGTGCTAAATCCTGTGCGAGGAAAAAAAAAGGCCACTAGTGCAGCAGGAAAGGGTCACTGCTTCACATGTGGGTGGCACTTTCCTCTCTGCTAAGGGGACGTTGGGACAGAGACCTGAAGAAGTAACGGAGAGGTGGCCTGGAGGGAGGCCGAGGTGGTGCACGAGCCCTGGGTCGGTGGCTCGTCTGTCCTGGTCCTGAAACACCAAGGAGGGCACTGCGGGGGTGCAGGCGCAGCAGGGAGGTCAGAACCTCAGAGGGCAGGCCGTGGCCTGGCCTGGGCGGGGGCCTGCTCTTCCTGTCCAGTGTTGGCACAGTGAGCTGAGCAGCCAGGCCTGGGGGCGGCCGGGTGAGCTGCTCCCCAGTGCAGGCCACGGGGCGGGGCGCTGGGTTTTCCAACCACTGTCCCCGGGGTGAGGCAGTCCCTGGGTGTGTGCCCGCCGGGGCAGAGGTTCCTAGGAGTCACGCGGTTGTTTCAGAGAAATGCCGTTCTTCTTGTCTTCTCTTCTCAATGTTTGCCAGATTTTTATTTATTTGGTTAAATAGATAATAATATATAAAATAAATAAATAATAGATAGAATTAGATATTTTAAAAAATTTATTTAATAAAGTTCTCTAAATCCAAAAGAGTACTGGGCTGTGCCCCTCCCCCCCTCAGTCTGGATAGTACTGGGAAATTATTTATTCAGCCTTTCCAGGCCTGGGTGTGCTGACCTGTAAAATGGTGATGACCACTGCTCTGCCATGGTGGCCAGCGTGAGGTCACCTGAAGGGGTGACTCAAGGGCTTAGCACAGTGCCAGACGCAGGAGGTGCTCTGGAAATGTCCCTGCCGTGACGAGGAAGGTTTGCAAGCTGGGAGGAGGGCCCCGAGCGGCTGAAGAACCCCCTTGACACACACGGAAGGACGGCACTGACCAGCTCCGCGGCTCCCACGGCGTGGCGGCTGACCCTGGGTGCCGTCCTCCACAGCAGTTGTCCCTGCTCTTGCACGGCAAGAGCCACGTTCCCTGTCCAGTTCTGAGCCACTTAACTTATGTGGCTGCTTCTCCCAGAGCGAGCTCAGGACTCAGCCTGTCCTTCCACGGCACTGTGGGGGAGAAACTGTGCTACAGGGAGCAGCAGTGAGTCACCTCTCTGCCCTGAAGACAGCCACCTGGGCACGGGGCCAGGGGAAGGCAGCAGCAAGCCACTCCCCGGAACTGAAGGCCTGCTTCACCCCTAGAGCAGCCCCGTCCTGAAACCCACCCTCCCTGTGGATGTCAGGTTCCAGAACCAATAACGGCTCTATTTTCTAGCAGTTCTTGTCACCGTCTAGGAGAGCTCCGTTCAGCAAAGAATTCAAGAACAGGACACAGAGACAGCAAGCAAGCAGCAGATTTACTGCAAAAGCCACAGAGACAGACTTCTCAAAGAGAAGGAGCTCAGAGCTAGGAATCAAGCAGGGCGTGTTGGCCTGCTCTTTTTTTGGTCTCTGGAGTTTCCCCCTTTCCTGTCTCCTCCCTGCCATGGCTCCTCACTATTACTAGTGGCTGCCCCTCTGTCCACACATCTGTCTTGGCTTTTCTATTGGATCCTGGCTTAGGGGCACGAATAAGGAACTGTCTGTCTGACTGGTCCCCGCGTGTCCCTGACCACTTCCATCAAGCAGGCAGCTGACCCCACTGGAAGACCCTCTCCACGCCCTTGCTCCGGCCCCGCCCCGACCTCCCCACTGGCCATCTTGCCCTGGCTGCCTAAGCCCGCCTGCACCTCCCCCATATGACTCCAGATTTTTCCTTTATATCGCGGCCTGAAGCATCCTGATTCCAACCAATAAAGCACCCCACCAGATCGCCATGACAACCTGCTTTAAGACGCGTCTCCCTCCATTTCGCATGTGGAAGAACACGCTAAGAGGAAGGTTGGCCCACTTTGGGGCTGTTTAGGGACCCATTTTTTTTGGTAGAGAGGACTCGGGGGTCAAAGATCCGTGTTCCTGCCTTGACCTATTAAGTAGCGGCTCTGTTTCCTCCTCTGTAAACTGAACACAGTTCGTTACAAAGGGAATTCTGTTCTCCCGAGCTTGACACAGGAGCTGAATCAACTTCTTAGCAGGAAGCTCTTTGCAGCTGCAAAGGGCTGTGCAGCATTTACTCTTCCTACCCCAGGGTCACTCCTTTAAAATCGTATGTTGCTGGCCCTGCCAGCCCAGCTCAGCTGATTCTCTGATGCAGGCAAATGTTCTGGTTTCTGGCTTAACACTGATATTTGCTGAGTAAACCCATCTTTTATGGCTAGTAAAGATCTGCTGTGGTTTGGATGTGAGGGTTAATTCAGGAAGGTCCCGAGGAGCAGTGGTCAGACTGTGAGAGCTCGAACCTGACCAGCCCATCCTAGCTGGAAGGGACTGACTTTGTGGTGACTTTATAAAGGTGGGTGTGGGTGGCGGGAGGAGGTGGGTCGCCGGGGGCTGCTCACGAGGGTCCGCCTTCCTCTCTCTGCCCCCTGGCTGCACTGAGGTGAGCAGCACCCCCCCCCCCCACCGTGACCTTTTGCAATGATGCTGCTTCCCCTGGGGCCCAGAGCCATGCACTCAGCCAACCGTGGACGAACCCTCCAAAACCGTAAGCCAGAATAAAATTTCCCTCTCTAAGTTGTTCTTGTCTGGCATGTTGGTCACAATGATGCAAAACGGACGAACACAGAAATTGGTACTAAGAAGTGGAGTCACTGTGTGACTAATCCAATCATGTGGTTCAGAAGCCGTTGGAGCTGATTTGTGGAAGGGATTTGGAAAAGATTGTGGATACAGGCCGGAGAAGCCTTGGAATATTGTGAGTAGAGTTTAATGGGCAATTCTGGGGGGAGCCCAGAAGACCAGAATGCGAACTGTAAAGACTGTGCTCATGAAGTTTCAGAGAGAAGGAAGCCTCTACTGGGAATTGGACTAGAGGCCCTTCATGTTATATTCTAGCAAAGAACTTGTCTACATTTTGTCAGTGTCCTGAGTCATTATGTGAGGCTGAATTTAAAGGCGATGCAGTAGTTAACCTGGGGGAAGAAATTTCAAAGCAGCCCAGCATTAAGTCAGTGATGTGGATTTTGCAGACAGCTTTTAGAGAATCAGGGACAGAGAAAAGAGCTAACAGATTTTTAGAACTGGCAGTTTGGCCTGTAAAAAGTTTCTATACAATTAGGGCCAAAGAAGCTGTGGTAGTAAAAGAGATTGTAGCTACTAAAGAGATACTAAGTACTTTGCACAGAGACAATAAAAAAATGACTTGGGAATTTGCATGACCACACCTACTACAGACACAGGGATATAGAAGGGAAAATAGGGAAAATTCCTTAGACAGGAAATCATGGGGGTGTGCTTCTCACATGGGGGGGGTGTAGAAAGTTATTTCACCATATTTGGCCACCCAGGCAGTCAGAGGCCACTACAGTCATGATCTCAGGGGGCCCCGCTACTGCATGAGTTGGCAGCACACCTTGGTGTCATTCACTTGGTGCTGGTTCTGCAGGAGTGTAGGATGCTGGATTTCAGGGGTCATGCAGGCTTCCACTGAGATTTCAAAGGAAGGCCTGGGAGGCCAGGCAAAGTATGCCCTGTGGGTAGCCCCTGAGAGGGTGATTCATGAAGCTATCAAGGTGAAGTTGAAGCTGGAATGGAGACCCCAGGAATTAAGAGATGTCAGTAATGGGGACTGTCTGCCAAGAAAAGGTGCTGGCTCTTGAGACCACCGGGCTAAAAGGAGCCCATGTGCTTTGCAGTTGGGAAGACCAGAGGGACAGGGCTGCTCAAGTCCTTTAGAACCATGCCACCATGGCTTTTGACCCAAAGGACTTTGCTGACCATGGACTAAACCTGCCCTCTCAAACCATGAGCCCAAATAAACTTTCCCTCCTCTAAGTTGTTTTCACAAGCATTTGGATCACAGTGAGGCGAAGCTAACTAACGCAAGATCTCAACTCAAACCCGGCCCCTGTCCCCATGCGTCACAGATGGGGACTGAGCACTCTTTCAAGCCCAGGCTTCATTGACCAGCTGACCTGCTTCTAGCACCCACCTTCAGATGCACACCCCAGGGCCCCCAGCTTCTTGGTGCCATCGCTCACGCCTTTTCCATGGTTGACTGGTGGATTGATTATGTCCTCTTGGCATCCTAAATGTATATTTTGTATGTTCTGCCTTTAGGGATTAAAAAGATAAACATGTGTCACTATGCAATTTCCTCTTGTTGGGATAACTTTGAGGTAAAAGTCCCTGTGGTTATTTAGGGTAATGGAAGTGAAAGACTGCATGTAATTCAGATAAGAGGCTGAAAATTTGTCCTTACCACGGATATACTGGGACGATTTGCCTAAATGATCGAGAGTTGACTCCTCAGATATATTAATCATGGCCACGAAGTGTGTTGCTCTTTGTGCTGTTGATATTAGAATGGAACGCTTGTCAGACAGGGCCCTGGTTTAACAGGCCCGGAATGAAGGAGACCCGTGAAATAGATTTATTCCCGTTGTTGGAGGAATAGGGCTCCGTTATGCACACGGTGCCTCCGGGTATGGAGAAAACCATGTATCCCAAGCCTTCTCCCGGCCTTTCCTTTGCCTTGAGTATAAAGATTAACTGATGGTTTAACAGCCTTGTTCTGGCCATATTTATGAAGAGTAGCTCTTCTCACACAAATAACTCCTGATATTTTTTTAAGTTGTAGCATCTTTCATAAAGATGGGATGCTAAGACCTTCGGTCATAAAAGTTGAGATATGATCTCACATTAACAACATGAAAGGCATTTGGGGGTATTTATTTTCATGGAAAGTGAAGGAAACACCAGTTGAGGATTGAAAAAAAGGGATTTTTGCCGTCACTGTGATTTGACTTGAACTGATTGGGTGCCGAGGGAGGCAGGTGACTGGGGAGGTCAGAGGAGGTCAGACTAGGCCAGACTCTGCGTGACTCCAAACAGTGGGGTGACAGTGGCACTTGGCTTGTTTTCTTTCCCTCTGATCAAAAGCCTTGAAAATATACTCCAGGCTGGTGGCGCTGTCCGTCCTGCAAACTACCACCTGTTTATATTGCATCGCTCAATGTCAGCTGTCGGGTTCCAGGAAGCTGGGTAACCCAGGTTCAAGGACAGCTCTTTAGAAATGCTTCCTTTCTGAGAGAGAACCAAAGCATCTCTCTGTTCTGTTTACGAAAGGCTTGCATTTTAAAAGTAATTTTTCTCTGCTGCTGGAAAAAAAAAAAAAAAAAACATACTCCACATCTGGTACTACTTACAGAATAGGTTTGATTGTTTTTTTGCAAATTGAACAATTAATTCAGGCAAACAACCAAAGATTTAATTTAATTTAAAATTGGAAAGGATGGACGGCCACGCTGGCTGCATTCCTAGCCTGGCGGACTTTGAGGCTCCAGTAATTAGTTGTAGACACTATTGTGACCCAAGCAAGTCACGCTGGGAGGCAGCCCAAGTGTTAACCAAGTGCTGTGGCACCGGTGTCCAGCCTGCTTTTACAAAAAAACATTTTCCCAGCGTGCAAGTAAGGTGCAAGAAGAAAATGACCAGAAACCACGGGCAGGGCGACTGAGGCCTCCGCTGTGTCTTCCGCGGGGGGACGGAGCGCACTGCCGACGGCGGCTTTGACCAACGCTGCGCGTCCGGTTCTTCAGAAGCAAAGCTGGACATTTCACAGCTGCCCAAGGTCACAGCTAACCGGAAACGTGAGCCTGAGACGGAGCAGGGCGTGGGGAAGCCGGCAGGAGCACCCACCTTTACCCGGGGGGCGGGCAAGGAGAGGCACTGGAGAAAGCCCCGGCTCCAGCTCCAGATGGCCTGAAAGACATGGTCACTCGTCACGAAGCCAGACTCGACAGGGATGCAGGGAACAGAATCAGTGAGGAAAGGCGAGGCTGTCACTGCTTTTCTGAAAGATTCTATCACTTGGGGGGAAAACTGCAGTGTGTAGAACCCCGGGGGTGCTAGGACCCCTCTCCTTCCTTTTCGGCTTCACAGTCTGGTTGCTTAAAGTGACCCCAGGTCTCCTCCTTTTGACATCGGCTCTCCTCCCTCACGCCCGCCCTCTCCTCCTCCCTCCGTGCCTTCCCTCCTCCCTTTCATCTCCTCCTTTTCTTTTATAAATTGTGCATGCCTGTCTGCAGTTTCTACACAGGAATAAGTCCAAATAATGCACCCTGGTCAGTGCACCCTGGTTCACTGATGTGCTTTCAACCGGCCAAGGCAGGACCAGCCTGGGCAACACAGAACCTGTCACGACAGCCCCCGTTCCCACCTCCGTCTGCACAGCTCCCCGCCAGGCGAGTCAGGCCCAGCCTTTGAGCTCCAGTCAGACAACCTCCCACACACTGCCTCCCCCCACACACTGCCTGCTTCCTCCTGGCAGACCACGGGGTGGCCCCTCCCCTGAACGCCCTGTCACCTACAGTTGCTTACACACCACTTCACAGGGATTCCGTTTTTCCTCCAAAACTGTTTGGTTTGTACAAACGATGTACTCGTTAAGTAACAGTGCAATGACGCTGGGTCAGCTTCTGCGTCCGTCACCAGGACCGAAGTACCCAATGGCAACCGCTTCGAGGGCTCAGAGCTCTCAGTCCGTGGACTCCACAGCTCTGGCCCCGGGCGAGGCGCATAGTGGCGGGAGTGGCAGTGGAGGGAGGGGCTCAGCTCCTGGTGGGTCGGGAAGCAGAGAGGGGAAGGGCCACGGGGCCACAGGGAAGCTGCACCTTTCCAGGCCGGTCCCCAGCGGCCCCCTTTTCTAGTCACGCCCCCACCTGCCCACAGTCCCCGCAGGGGGTCCATTCAGGCCAGGAAGGACCGATGGGGTCACAGCTCTCACTGTCCAATCACAGCCCCCCGGATCTCCCTGCATCGACACAGGGGCTTTCGGGGGACCCCTCGCCCCCACACCATCACAAATGCAGAAGAATAAAAAAACATCCCCAAGTGGCCAAAGACCCCTTGACCCGTGTGCCGGTCCCCTTCCACCCAGAAGCAATGACGTCAGAGCCGAGGGCCCCGCTTCCCAAGCCTCCTCCTAGGGGTGACGCCCAGCTCGCACAGGGCCACACACGTGTAGGGGCGTCACCTACACGTGGCTGTGGTGTCACACTGTGGTGTATTCCAGGAGCCCTCGAACACCATGCTTGTCTCTGATCCCACCGTCTCCAGGCCACCCGCGCCTGTGCCGATGACCCTCCAGGGGCAGGGCCTGGTGCCTCACTGTGGTCCTGGTTCTGTTTCCCTGTGACTCGTGCCCACGGGCACCTTCTTCCGTGCCCATTAGCCACCCGTACAAGACGTACTCTGAGCTCTCTGTCCATTTTCTAGCCTGGTGATCAGTATTATGATTGTAGGAGTCCCTTACATTTTCTGGAAAGAAGTCCCCCATCAGATGAACGGTTTGCAGAGATCTTGGGTGTTTGGGTTATTTCTTCACTTTCTCGGTGGTGGTGGCTTCGTCTCGATGGCGTCTGGTTCACTGTGTATTTCTTTCGCTTTCTGTTGCTGGCGTCCCATCTGAGAAGGCTCTGCCCTGCCTGGGTTCCCAGTCATCTCCTCCCAGGCCCCTCCTCAGGGAGGCCCCCCGAGCCGTCCGCAGTCAGCCTTTGTGTGCGAGGTGGTGGAGGGGTCGGGCTTCTGCCGCGCCGTGGGCCCAGGGACTTTCCCCACCAGTCATCTCGCCCCCCCCTCCGGGCCAGTCGTTGGGACCCAGCGGCAGGACCCGCCCCTGTAGTCTGCCGCATTCCGCTGGCCTGTGCGGCCGTCTTCCTGACCACACCCGACACAGCCCGTTCAGGTAGCTTCATAAGGTCTGAACCCAAGCGTGCGAGAAGCCGTTGACCCTCTGTTGCCCGAAGGCAGCAGTCTTTAAGCCAGAGGGGCACATCGGGGACCTACCGCAGGCACGCCATTGCTTGACTGTCCCTCCAACAGACAACAGCGAGTCGGGGCGGGACCCCACTTAGCTCCACGTTTGGGATAAATGTTGCTTTTCCCTGCTGGGGCGAAGGTTCTTGTGAAGGCTGCCGGGCCTGGCTCGGGCCTGACCGTCCCTGGGCTCTGGGGAGACGGCCACAGGCTCACTGAGCAGCTGTGGAGAGGCTGCTCACCTGAGCTCACACCTCCCACTGCGGGGCTGCGGGACACCGGCTGGCCCACAGGGCCACCATCCACCCAGGTTTCGCTTAGCAAACTGAAAAGGATGGACAGGAGGAGCCACCTGGCCACCTGGCCCTCCCTGCCCCCAGCACGGATTAGAGGCAGAGCTCCTCTGTCCAGGGCTGGCTCTGTGGGGAACACCAGGACCCTCCGGTTTCTCCGTGCTCTTCCCTCTTCACCCCTGTTCCCGCCCTCCCACGTCCGCTAATTTGGTTTCAATCTGCTCTTCTGTCATTTATCTTTGAGAAAGAGGCAATTTGGGAACGCGGTGCAGTTTATTTATTTATCCGATGTCTCCGGACTGAGTGTGAAAGCCAAGAAGACCAATTAGCGACGTCATGAATCAGGTTCGATTGACACTTCACTTGTAGGGGAAGTCGTTTGTTAGTTTAAGACCTTATGAGTTAATTACTGGCTTCGGTTCTGCAAACCGTAGGCTGAGCCTGGGTGTTTTTACTCTAAACAGAGCATGAAATCAACACACTTCACTCACATGTGGCTTCGATTTACCAAGGACCTCGCTGAAACAAACAGTTCAGCTTGGCGGCAGAACCCAAGCACGGAGCTCACGGGTTGGCTGGCTAATTGTTCTCCTTTCCCTTCTCTTCCCCTTGTCCCAAACCAAGGGAAGGTCATGGGCCCGTGGAGGGACAGGCCGGGGCACTTCTGACCCACAGCCCAGGCCCACACGCACTCCAGGCAAAGGGTGACGTCAGCCACTGCATTTAAGTGGCCGTTTCTCCCCCCCCCCCCTTTTGGTGGGAGAGACAGCAGCGTCCAATCTGTGTGACCCTCCCACATCTGTCCAGTTGGGACTGTCTGTGAGTGGAACCCAGAAGGCCTGGTAAAGGGGGCTGGCGCTTGGGGGCCCTGGAGACACTTATGGAAAGTCAAAGATGGAAGCCAAATAACGGGGCGCGGCAGCACAGAGTGGCTGGAGCTCTGGACCGCAGCCTGCCGGCCGCCCCCTGTCTCCCCGAGTCTCCTGGTGTGTGTCTCTGCATGCACACTGTCTCTCTGTCTCTGTGACACGCGCTGCGCCTGCGGTGTCTGCTTCTCTGACGCCAGGTACCTGTCTCCCTCTGCCGAGCCCACAGGGACTCACCTCTCCATCTCTGTCTCTTGAGTGCATGTGACTCTCGCCTTCTGTCACCCACAGTCTCTCTCTCTCTGTCACATACTGTGTGCCTCTCCCTACCCCCACCCTGAGCCTCTCCCCTGTCCCTTTTCTTCTTGGCCTCCACACTCCTGCTGTTCCTCAAACAGCCCAAGGGCCGCTCTCCTCCTGCCCAGTGCCACGGCGGCCCTGTGACCCCGCGGCAAGGGCTGCACCTCCTCAGCAGCCTCCTACCTCCCACCGCCCCAGCTCCCCACGGCCCTGGTCTACCCCCGCACAGGATGCACGCGGCCCTGCCCTGCCTCCCTCCAGCTGAGAGCGCTTTGGGCGGGAACGTGCTCCCTGGCTGGCCTAGTTCACCATGGTCGCTGGCGCAGGGAAGGGGCTCAAGAAATGTTTTCAGGAGCCAGGCGCGGTGGCGCGCGCCTGTAATCCCAGCAACTCAGGAGGCTGAGGCAGGAGGATCGCGAGTTCAAAGCCAGCCTCAGCAACAGCAAGTCCCTAAGCAACTCAGGGAGACCCTGTCTCTAAATAAAATACAGAATAGGGCTGGGGATGTGGCTCAGTGGTCGAGTACCCCTCAGTTTAATCCCTGGTACCAAAAGAGGGAAACATTCGCAGGGATAAATAAACTGGGGCCACCTGCAGTCAGCGGAGACAGACTCTGAGTCTCTTTGCCAGACCACACTGCCCGTCCAATCAAAATCAAAAGCACCACGCGGAGGGATTGGATGCGGGAAGCAGTCTGCAAGGTCGCAGCGCCCTCGAGGGGCGGGTGGGTGCAGCTGCACGCTGGGTTCCAGGCCTGGTCCCCGGTCCCCGGTCCCCGGCAGTGGGTCCCGAGGACGTCACTCATCAGGAAGCCCTGAGCCCCGCCAGCCGCTGCCCCCTGCGAGGAGCGCATGGCGCCTGGCCTGTGGCCGCGCCATCAGTTTGCTGCCAGCTTCCCCATTGACTTTGAATTCTATTATTGGCTTTAGGAGCGCTCCGGCCCCGGGCTCTCCTTCCCATCGATCTGCCGGTTCCTGGCTGAGAAGCTGCGCCTTCCGTCTTCACGTGCGGCTGGTGAGCTGCCCCTCGGTCTTGTCCTTGGCGGTCTCTGCCATGTTCTGGGTCAGGTCCAGGAGCCTGGGCTCGTATCCTCAGATGTCTGTGACACTCAGACACGTCACCCCAAGCCAGGCCGGAGGCTGTGTATTCCCAGGAGCGTGTGGCCAGAGAGTGTGGCCAACTGCACGCTGGCCTGGCATGACCTCACTTAATCGTCCCAATGTCCCTGGTGCATGGGTAACTCACCAGACCACAAACAGGGAACCTGAGGCTCAGAGAGGTGCAGCCGCTCAGCGACCCTGGAGGACTGGCCTCAGCTCTGCAAAACAGCTGCAGAAGCTCCGCAGCCCCTGGGTGGTATCGGCACCAGCCTGGGGAGCTCAGGCCGCACACGGCTCGTCCACAGGCTCAATCAAGTTCAGTGACGCCCACGCTGGTCTGTGACAGGCCGGACAAGACAAGTACATGTCCTTGGGCCACACGCTGAGATAGTGGTGGAGTTTCTAATGGCTGAGGGTGAGCTCAGGGGCAAGCCTTCACCGGCATGCACGAGGACCTGGGTGTCATCCCAGCAATGCCAAAAAAGTTTTATTATTTTTATTTTTTTAAAAAAGTCTCTAACTCCATATGCTCAGTTCTGCGCGCTTCACCTGGCTACGGACTGAACCCCCAATTCTCAGTCCACGCGCTGGTGGCCCTCGTCCTGGGACGCTGCTTTTTCCTAACATGCTGCCCCCACTCCCTTTGGTCCCCATCGTCACCCGGCAGGAGTGAGGCTGGGACCACAAGCTCACTGTCCCCACCTTGACCACTAGGGAGGTCTGTGCTGACACCATGGGTTTCCAGGACTCTGGCCAGCTCGCGGGTTCCCTGCCTCCCGTGGCCAGGGCTGGGCAGACCTTCCTGGTGGCTTCTGCCTTCCGACCCACCCCTGCCCCCACTGCTCCCCCCCTCTTCCTCCCCCTCCTCCTCCCCCTCCTCCTCCCCCCTCCTTCCCCTCCTCCCCCTCCTCCTTCCCCATCCTCCCCATCCTCCTCCCCCTCCTCCCCATCCTCCCCCATCCTCCTCCCCCTCCTCCCCCTCCTCCTCCTCCCCCCACCTCCCCCTCCTCCTCCCCATCCTCCCCATTCTCCTCCCCCCTCCTCCCCCTCCTCCTCCCCCCCCCTCCTTCCCCTCCCCCCCTCCCCCTCCCTCCCCCTCCTCCTCCCCCCCTCCCCCTCCCCCCTCCTCCCCCCATCCTCCCCTTCTCCTCCCCTCCTCCCCTCCTTCCCCCCCTCCATCCTCCCCCTCACTCCTCCTCCTCCCCCTCCTCCCCCCCCTCCCCCCCTCCTCCCCCTCCTCCCCCTCCTCCTCCCCCTCCTCCTCCCCATCCTTCTCCCCATCCTCCCCATTCCCTCCCCCTCCTCCCCCTCCTTCCCCCTCCTCCTCCCCATCCTCCCCCCATCCTCCTCCCCCTCCTCCCCCTCCTCCCCCTCCTCCCCCTCCTCCTCCTCCCCTCCTCCCCCTCCCCCTCTCCCCCTCCTCCTCCTCCTCCCTCCTCCCTCCTCCTCCCCCCCCCCCTCCTCCCCCTCCTCCCAGAGGAGACAGGTCACCCCAAAGAGCCCATGGCCTTGATCCCTGTGGGGACACAACAAATGCTAGCTGCTCCCGCTGCCCTCGTCACCCCCAGGGTGCAGATGAGGTCCAGAGGAAGGAATCACGGCTGTTAGTCCAGGATGGCTGAGGTCGGGTCAGGCCGGGAACCCGCACGCGGCCATCTCCCTGTGTCCCTCCTCTGCTGGTGAAGATGCCTGTCACGTTGCACCAAGAGCCACCCGATCCCAGTAGGACTCCACCTTCTCTGCTTACTTCTGGGATACTGGGGTTCAGGACTCCAACACAATTCAGCCCAGTAAGGGCTGACTCTGTGGGTCAACTTGGTGGGACCGTAGCACCCAGGTATTTGGTCAAACATTATTGCAGATGTTTCTGTGAGGGTGATTTTTGGATAGGATTAACATTTAAATACTCAGTGGACTTTGAGTGAAGCAGATTGTAGTCCATAACGTGGGTGGGCCTTGTCCAATTAGTTGAAGGTCTGAATAGAGCAAAGATGAATCACCCTGAGCAAGGGAGAGTTCTTCCAGCAGCCTGCCTTAGGACTCCTACTGCAGCTCTTCCCTTGGTCTCCAGCCTGCAGGCCTACCCGGAAATTTTGACCTTGAACTTCCACAATTACACGAGTATACATACTTACACCCTGCTGATTTTTTTTCCTCTGGGAACCCTAATACAGTGGGGAAAGGCATGAACGCTGGAGTCATACCATTGAGAGCCAGTTCTTCCTTCTCCCGTGTACCTGGCTGTGCGCCTTCGAGTGTATTAACTTCTCAAAGTCAGTTTCCCCCCCTGCAGACCAGGCACGATGCAGCGCCGACCTCCTGGGGTGCCACAGGGATTCAGCCCAGCTGATGAGTATGTACAACAGTGAGGACCGTGCCTAGCCCAGAATAAGCCTGCGTAAGCCTCAGCCACCTTGTCAGGGCTGCAGCTCGAGCACCTAAGGCAGGGATGGTAAATGACAGCCGAGAGGGTCAACTGTTACAAACGAGTCATGAAGCTCCAGGCCCAGGGCATAGAGCCACTAGCCATCGCTGACTCCGCAGTCCTGCTGTGCAAACAGCTACAGTGTCAGCAGGGGACTGGCTTCCAGTGTGAGGCACAGGCCCTCCCGGCTGGACCTATGCGGTCCTCTCCTCTCTCTCCTCCCTGTCCCTCTCTCCTGCAGTAGTTATCAGCATTCCCAAGGTGGCACCCTACCCAGTCCAAGTGGTTGACAGAATGGATTTAGAAAGGTTTACGTATCTGGAAATGCAGAATCTCTTTCCCCACAGAAAGGCTAGCTAGTTTCCAGATGACCCCCCGCAAAGCGCCACATTGGCTGGGAGCTCAGAAGCTCTGTGTCTCCATCTGTATTAAACACACTCAAGCCATTAACAATTACCAAACCTCCTGAAAATCAACCCGGAGGTGGAAAGTTGGCCCTCCTGGCTACAGCGCTGTCTCACAACTTTACCTCTGTGGCATTCCAGAGCTAACAAGAGCTTAAGAAAAATGGAATTAGGAAGCAGCCGTACAATAAGGTAGCTCACATTATATCACTTATCTCTCTGGGTGGCTTGCTTAGAAAGCCACATATGAGTTTCTAATTAAAGGAGTATTAGAAGAATACATCCATAAATTTCAGAGCCAGGCTTAATTTTCTTGTTTGAAAACTGCCAAGGAAGAGAGTAGATTGCAAATATGTGAAATATGAGAAAACGAGACTTAATGAATTCTGAGTTTATTCACTGAAGTATTTAACTATCCAAGCCATCAAGTGAGGATGATAAATTTGAGTGTGTCATAAGCCTGGGCCACTTTAATTCACATTTGTAAAATGAGCTATAAATAAAGGGCCTGATTCTGTGCTTAATTTTTAGAGATGTATTAACTCATAATGCCTGTGCCTGCAAAATGCCCAGCACTGGAGAGAAACGGAAAGGTCTTTGCCAATCGGGCTGGAGATGACCCAGCCTCTTGGAGCCACGTGAGGACCCGCCTCTGAGGACTTGGCACAGGGCTTCATATAGCCACCGCCTGCCTTTGGAACCAGAGTTTTGTTTGAAACGTGATTCTGCTTCTGCTGGGCAGGTGAGACCAGACTTTCTCTGCTTCTGCAGGTGGATGGGGGCCACATAAGGTTGCCAGCCTCTGCAGCCAGGAAGCGGAGTTCACCACCAAATTTTTCTTTACAGGTTCTTATATACCAAATTTGAAAAAGGAAACCCATAGACCAGAATGAGCCAGAGTATTATAGAAAAAGAAAACCAGGACCCCAACTCTTACAACACAAGAAAAGACTAAGCATAGCACAGTCTCTCCCTAGAGAGGCCGAGCCTAAAGGTTTATATAGCACCCGAGTCACTGCTATTGGTCCAAACTTATGCTAATTAGGGTTTGAAAAAAGTACCAATGCTATTGGTTCAAACTTATGCTAATTAGAGTATGGAAAAAAAAAACTAACGCTATTGGTCAAAATTTATGCTAATTAGGGTTGGAAACGGTCTAACGCTATTGGTCAGCTCTCGAGTCCCGATCTCATTGGCTCTGCCTGCTTCCAATTTCTTGGCGGGTCCTGAAGCGGGAGGTTGAGGTCGTCTCAGGTTCCCGGCTGCTGCGCTTGGTGGGGTCGCTCTCAGCAGCAGGCCTCTGCACCTGCGGGCGTGGCTGCCCATGGGACGGGTGAGTGGCCTTGGCTGCTCAGAATGCCTCAGCACCCCACGTCTACTTGCAGGCTCCGTGCAGCCCCCGGGCTGCCCCCCGGCATCCAGGCCTCCCAGCAGCCACTCTGCCAGTCCACCCGGCTCCTCAGCAAGGGCCAGTAGGCCGGCTGTGTGGCTTGGCAACCAGGGAGCCATGTCACCGTCACAGAAGTCAAAAACTGAGGCAGGCACGCGGGAGGAGCAAGAGGAGCCTTCAGTGGGGCAATTAAGGAAAGCTTGATGAAATCCAAGACCGTTTTAGTCAGTTTACTGTTGCTGTAAGGGAGCGCCCGAGACCCGGTAGTTTATAAAGAGGCCTCTGGCTCATGGCTCTGGAGTGGAGGTCCAGGAGGGTGGCATGCGCCTGGTGAGGATTTCTGAATGACGACATGGCAGAGGGCATCACGTGGCCAGGCAGCAAGCACACCAGCACGGGCATCTTCCTCTCCAAAGCCACCACGGCCATCCTGGGGCCCCACCTCATGACCTTCTGTGACGATTATTGCCAAAGGCCCCACCTCCAATCCATTCACACATGGCTATAAGAATTCAGATGTTTCCCACACACAAACTTGGGGGTGGGGTGAGGACACATTCAATCCACGGCAGTGACTCTTTGCAAAGGAGAGGACGGTTCTGGAGAGACCAGCCACCCTGAAGGAAACCGAGGGTACCACCGTGCTGTGTGGGCCCTCAGCAGCCAGCCCTTAGGGGTCCACATCCCTGGGGAAGGAGAGACACAGGTAAGTCCAGAAAAAAAAACTGCTTTCAGATGCTGAGAAGTATGCGAAAGAAAAATAAAGTAGATAGGGGTGTAAAAGCATGGAGAGGGTGGGGACACTGCTCAGCTGGGCTTAGTGCCTGGGGACCTGAGTGAGGAGGAGTCCTACAGGAGAGGCCTGAGCCTCCCTCCTCCACAGGACCTGTGGTGGCCTCAGCAGGGCAAGCCTGAGGGTCAGAGGGAAGTGACCCTCAGGACTCGCGGTGGTGAGTCAAGGAAGGAGCAGGAGGGGGTCAGGCGAGGCTGTGAGGAGTTGGAGTTCCCTGTGGGTGTGATGGGGAATGACAGAGAACCTTAGGCCACGCGACAGTGCAATCTGATTTACATTTTAACTGACCACTGCAGCTGCTGCAAAGAGGACACGCAAAAATAGCAGCAGGGAGACCAGTCACCAGCTGCCCATGGAGAGGAAGAGGGCTGGCACCAGGAGGGAGGCATGGTGGGGGCAGGGCGGTGGACGGAGGTAAGATGTGTCCTACCTTCCCCACATGTCCCTCTTCCTGCACTGAGTAGACAGGGGTCCCCTGGGCTTTAAGAAAGTCACTATCTGAAAATTGTTTAAAAAAAATTTTTTTTTTGCGTAGCATCCTAAATTTTCTGCATGCTATATTTACTACTTGTGAAATTGAGGCAAGAAAATAGCATTTTAAAAAACATTCAGCCAAGGAAAGAAGGGTGTAGGGCACAGTTGGCTTAATATACGTGGAAGAGAGAAAGAAGATGTAAGGGCCTTTGATGGATGGTAGGCTCAGTATGGAAATGGCTTTCCAGAAAAACAATGGAATTTTGGGTTGCATGATCAGAAAAAATGGTGTCTAGAATGAGGAGGGTGATTCTTTGGGAATCGTGCTCCTGAAGGGGACGATTCTGTCTTATAATGATGGGGTTAAATATCTGTGTAGGTGATACCTCAATTGGGAATCTGTAAGTGGGAAAATTTGTTAATTTGAGAAATGATCCAAAGTCGGTCACAAAAGGCAGAGTGTTCTCGAGAATCGAGTGGGATCCAGACAACCCTCCGAGACAGGAAGACTCGGGCTCTAGAGGACGCTCATTTTGATCACTTGGATGGGGAGTGAGGTGGGTCTTCCACCAGGCTGGCCCAGAGGTTGGGTTAGATCTTTCCATACCACTCTGCTCTTCCAAAAAGCGTTCTGAGTCCTCACGAGACCCCGTCCTCTCGTCCCAAGCCGTCTCTGGAGGAGATGTGTCCAGGCGAGGGGCACAAGGTTCCAGTCTCTGGAACCCCCTCCCCTCGGCTTCATCAGCGACTCCACACTGGTTTATCTACCAGCTCCTTGAGGGGAAAGTGAGAAGGTTCGCGCCCCTAGAGCTGGCTGGCCTGTGTGACACACCTGTGTGTGTCCTACGTGTGTGTACTCAGAGGCACACACGCAGGACCTCACTCACAAGCTTTCAATTTTCCTTCCAGACCTGCAGAAGCAAGAATGACAATTGGAAGCTTGGGAGTGAGGTCTTAGGTGGGTGTCCCCCCAGCACCCCTCTGTGGGTCATCCAGTCTACAAAGTTTGTATCTGCTACTTTGTGATGACTTAATAGCAAACACTGGCGGTATTTTTATAGCCTTTTTTTTTTTTTTCTCATCAATTTCTAGCAAATTCTTTGCCCATCAAAACTGAAAATGCCGTGAACTAGCCACTGTGTGCTATTGAGAGCCTTTTGGTTTGCTCCCAGCATTGTCAGAGTTGGGGGTCTTTGCTGGAGCTGCCTCTCCACTGCCACACACTAAATCACTGCTGGCTGCTGTCCAAGCTCCTCACATAGGTCTGGCCACTTTCACTTTAAGAGACAGAAACCTGATTCGAACCAGCAGGAGCTAAATGAATCCCTTGACTGGAAATGCTGGGGAGAGTCCCAGCTTGAATGGGAAGAGCCAGAGCTCAGACAACGCCTCGGGGCCCTGGCTGTCTCCCCAGCTCTTGAAGGTGTCCACACGGCCAGCGTTGGCAGCAGCCACACAGTCGAGTGGGGCGCGGGGCACTGCCGTGGTTCCGGGCGTTGTCTCGAGGCTGGGCTCGCGGCGCCTCCGCCTCCGGCTGCACCTCCTCTCCTCTCCGTGACTCCTGGGCCAGGTGCACACTCAGTGCCACGACACAGGGTGCCACCTTCTGCTCCAGCTGATTTCCATCCTCAAAGTGGGTGACGGGGGCGTCGGGGGAGACTGATGTGGACCCCGGTCTGAGTTCCAGCCTGTCCGTCCAGCTGTCCATTTCTCCTTGCTTCTCTGCTTCCTTGTCTTCTGCTCGCTGGCCAGAGTTCAGGTTCCTGTCCAAGACGTGGAAACAGCTGTCTCTCCACCTGTGAAACCAGCTCTTAGAGCTGCGGAAAGCCAAGTCCCTATCACAAATCCCCATTTCGGTGCATCTGCTTTGCTGAGGGAGCTGTGATCTATGTAGCAGGGAAAGTGGCCGCCATATGCATTACATTCACACCCTACAAGATCAGCACTAAGATAAATAAATTAATCTTCTACACTATCTCCAACCAAAACAGAACTTCCAGAAAGACTCACAGGAGAAGCAGGGCGTGAGAGTCACTGAAGTCTTGAGATTCATTCCTATCTTGTGGCCAAAGAGAAGAAAGGTGCTAGGCCTTTTTATCTCCCGTTTAGTCTCCCCAATAATTCTACCAGGGGACGGAAGCTCAGTTTCAGCGTACCGTGTCCTCTATGGTGACTTGGCCAGTGGGCCCAGGGACTAGAGTTTGAACTCAGGTCTGTTTGCCACGCTCTTCGCCTTAACCCCCCTTTTCCTTCCTAGCCACCTAGAACCCATGTCAAGCTCAACGATACATACGTTAACTCTCTGTCTATATGCCTTACCTTGGTAATCTGGTGCAAACTGATTGACAAGTTGAGAGAACTGCTTCTTCCTTCCTCCCTGCTGGCAGCAGTTGGACACTGTATGGAGAGCGGCAGAGGACCTCTTCCATTGGTGCCCGGTAAGACGGGATGGCTCACATTCAGGGATGCTGGTGGGATGGGGCCGGAGGGAGAGTCTTTATTTTAACAACTCGGAAAGTTTGGGAAGGTTTTCGAGTCTGGCCAAGAAAGCTGCTGGTGTCTGGGTGCAGTTATAACATCACTGTGTTATCAAGGGTTTGTGAAATGCAACTTCATGTGACAATGGAGACTTTCATACTGTTTATTCATTAATGGTTTGGAAATGAACCGGCAAAAAACAAAGGTTTAAGGGTTTATTTTTGTTTGTTTGTTTTTACTGGCGAGCAGACTTGGTGGCACTCAACCACTGAGCCACATCCCAGCCCTATTTTGTATTTTATTTATAGACAGGGTCTCACTGAGTTGCTTAGCGCCTAGTTGTTGCTGAGGCTGGCTTTGAACTCGCGATCCTCCTGCCTCAGCCTCCCGAGCTGCTGGGATTACAGGTGTGCACCACTGTGCCTGGCCAAAGGTTTACGTTCTAATGTGTACATTTCATACGTAGAACCGAGTGAGGGTTTAGGGAAGTTGGAGGATCTGTGCAGTCAAGGAGGTGTGGAGTGGTTCTCGCTTCATTCACCATCAAAGGCTTCAGGAACTTCAGGAACCTTGAGATCCCTTTGCGCATTGGGAGAGCAGAGAGCTGCCTGTCACTGGGCGGGCTGGATGGGTTGGGCACAGAGGGCTAGTCAGTGCGTCAACCAGCTGGCTGCGCTCTGCCTCTGCTGGGATTTGTAACCCTTCAGCCCTGAAGACACTGAACTGGGAAGGTTAGACAGAAGATGCTAGAAAGTTGGGGAGACTTGTTCTTCTCTGTTCACTGACCCTCTGAGCAGTCAGTGGAGAAGACCAACAAGCCCGGGCTGCCCAGAGGCCTGCGTCCCAGAGTTCCCTATGGTCTGTTGATTTACACCTTACTTGGAAGAAAGACCTGGGCTTGGGTCTGAATATCAAAGTCCTTGTGACTGATCCTTCTCTTTCCTTGGACAGATCATTTCCCCCAAAGCTTTTCAGTATTGACAGATAACAAAGAAAAGATGCCTGGGTTTGGGGGGTATTTACTCTTTGTCACCTCCAGGTCCTCTGCACCGTCTCTAGCCTTCATTTATAAGGGGTGTCTGGGAGGAGACAGGTGGACATGGAGCAGGGAGAGGAGGAGGCTACCTCTTTTAAGAACACAGCCCATCTGGGTTTGCACAGCAGGCCTGAGAAGCCCTTTAGGTTCGGGAGGAGAAAGAGTAGAGGGGCTTATCCTGAGATGTTGAGATGGAAGCCAGGGAGGCTGGAGGGCACAGGAAGTGGCTCCATCTTGAAACAGCTGGCTCAGAGCTGCAGCCAGTCGTGGTGTGTAGCTAGGACGTTACGACGAGGCCCACCGGTCCCTGTTCTGGGGACCTTCCCCGCCCACCTTTCCCCTCCAGGCTCTCTGCCTTAATTGATGCACCCGACTCATTGGTATAGAGAAAATGATTTGTAATATTTTCTCATCCCAACCTCATAATACATGTAGCATTTTTAGCTATACGGGTTGTTTTCAGATGGGTGAACTTGGTGTTTCTTGTAGGAGTTCATATTCATGAACTTTATGGGAAAGGCTAGCTTTTAGGAAACTGAACATTATCCCCAAATTCTCCCAACCCCAACTAGTGGCCCAGGATTTTGGCATTTCAAATGGCCTCCCTAATGCCAGGTGCAGTGGCACACACCTGTAATCCCAGCAACTCCAGAGGCTGAGGCAGGAGCATCGCAAGTTCAAAGCAGCCTCAGCAACTTAGCAAGGCCCTAAGGAAGTTATTGAGACCGTGCCTCTAAATAAAAAATAAAAAGGGCTTGGGATGTGGCTCAGTGGTTAAATGCTCTTGGGTTCAATCACCAGTACCCCCCCCCCAAATAAAAGTTCTCTAATAAGAACATGAGAGGGGGGAAATATCATTTTCCAGTCCCTGTTTGCACCTCTTCCCAGAGGGGACTGAGGAACCTCGTAAAACAACACACAAATCAATAAGGAGGAAGCTTATTTCAGAAAAGGAGCTAAGTGGACAGTGTCATGGTGTTGATGAATGAGATGACTGTTTTTATGTTGTGCGTTTAAGCTGGAAGTTAATCTGGAAATTAGGTCATGACCATTAAGTTCTAACCCATGCCCGTCACTGGGGACACCTCAGGTCCTTCTGGGCTCCTGCCTGGGGAACCTGCTCTGCCTGGGGGGGAGGCCTGTCTTGAACGGTTGGGGCAGGAGTCGCTGTCAGCTCGGAGCACGCTGCTGCTAGGATCTAGACCGACAGGCTCTGCAGCACCCTCGGCGCCCAGCAGGCGAGCGGGCACGGGAGTTCTAGCCCACACTTACAGGAAGTCTGTGTCACAGAAGGCAGCAGGCCAAGTCCCGCCCTGGATCCCAGTCACCTGGAGGGTGGACCTCCTGTGGTGGCCCAGGGCAGACCCGAGGCCAGGGGCTGGCTGCAGACCTGGTATTTGGGAGGTGGGGGGCAGGATGGGGAGAGGAGGAGCCACCAAGGGGGCAGCAAGTGGCCACTGTGGGTGTGCAGCTGATCACCCTGGGACCAGCTTTTCAGGAAGCTGAGCTCCGGCCCCACACCCTCGCAGCCCCTACTCGTGGCCCAGGATTTGGGCATTTCACGTGGCTTCCCTAATCCCAGGTGCAGTGGCACACGCCTGTCATCCCAGCAACTCCGGAGTCTGAGGATTGCAAGTTCAAAGCCAGCCTCAGCAACCTAGTGAGGCCCTAAGCAACTTAGTGAGACCCTGTCTCTAAATAAAGAATAAAAAGGGCTGTGGGTGCCGGGGCAGGGTGCCCCTCCGGCCCTTTCTGGGTGCGGGTTATTTTCTGCATTCCTTTTGGGCACTTTTTGTCTTCCACGGACAGACAGGAGACCTCTGGCTGCCAGAGAAAAATCTCAGGCAAGAAAATGCAAATGGTGGCCATGGGTGGCCTACAGTGCAGGGTCCCTGCAGTGGTCAGGTGTTGGGGACAGGCATTGACCATACAGTGCGTACCACTGCTTCAGTGGTGTTGGGGGGCTTCGTCCTGCGCTCCCGGCCATCACGGGGCCATCTTACTGGGCCTCTCAACCTCTTCGCTCGGGGCGGAGGCTGGGCTGGCCAAGCTGAGCATGCACAGCCCAGGTCCCCTCGCCCGGCCTCGCTGAGGACACAGTTAATTACTCACCCAGCTGCTTAGTTCCACCAACAACTGTCTCCCTGGCAACCAAGAGCCCCGTGCAACAGAAAAGAGCTGCTTTGTAAAACCCGTACATGTATGGAAAATACTAACGGCTCCCCTCACTTCCCCTAGCAATGCCTTTAAAGGCTGTGGGGCTTTTGGACAGTGACTAAACCTGCTTTTCCAGCCCTGTATCAGAATTCTTCCCAAGTCAGTCCCTGGCTGTGCTAGGTGGTTTAGGGATGTGGGTTTCTAGGAGATGGGCACGGAAGCTCCCTCCCTCCAGCTGAGGCACCTGCTGCTTTTTGGTAGCACATGACACACTGCCACGCGGTGGCCCCAGAGAGCTCTGCATTGCCAGTCACCAGCCTTGACTGTCTTTGGAAATAACACTATTGCTGTGTGACCTCAGATGTGTCTTTTACCTCTTCTGGGCCTTGCTGGCCTTGTGTGTAAAAGCAGTACAGGAGTCTCTGTGTTCTAAAGCAAATTCTGCCTCTCTGTTCTTGTTTTTCTGCCTTTTCCACGCTGTCCTATAGCATGTGCAGGCTGGCTTGTCATTGGGGACTGTCAGGTCCACGCTCTCACCAGGGATTCAGGGTCCCTCCGAATCTTTCATGTGCCCTGGAGGGAAGTGTGGTTCTTTCTCCCCCTGGGAGGGGGCTACTGGGAGACGGACGGCATCTGCCCCTGGCCCTGAGCTCGCAGATGTGCGGGATAAGACGTGAACCTCTCCCCAGTGCTGGCTCTCCCGGCTGCTGGCCTGGGACTTGAAGAAAGGCGGTTCACCCCGAGGAGGCGGTTTCCTCATCTGGAGGCGGGATGAGCGGTTTGACGGACACTCACAGGAGATGATCTGCCTATGCGCTCCAGAAACGCTGTTCAGGACGTGTGCGTGCCTTCTGAGGGCTGGCCCTTCTCTGCTCCTCCGTCACTCACCCCACCTCCAGCTCTTAGGAGCTGCTCTCTGCTGTGGTTGGGGCCTGGCTTGTCCCTCCAAGGCCATGTGTTAGGCTTGGTCCCCCGTCCTTGGTGCCACTGGGAAGTGACAGAGCCCTTAAGAGGTGAGACCTAGTCCAAGGTCGTTGGGGTGTGCCCTGGAAGGGGATCCTAAGACCCCAGCCTCTTGCTCTCTCTTCATTTCTGGCCACGAGCTGAGATCCTGCCATGATGTGCTGCCTCACACCAGCAGCAAAGAGGCCAACCTATCAGGACTAGGAAACCTCCAAAACAGTGAGCCAGCGCGAACCTTTCTTCTTTCTACGTGGATTGCCTCAGTTACTTTGTTATGATAGCGGAAAGTTGACACTGTTTCCCATGATTTGGGGGATTTTGTCTTAAATCTCTTCTAGTGATTCTTAAATATTTACAATTCAACTGTGTGGATGAGAGTATTACAGTTACTATTTGTGTCTAAGTGCCAGGGGACACATGTTCACCGTAGAAAAGATCAAGTAAAAAAGGCACAGATAAATAAGGAGGTAGAGGGACAAAGCCCTGCACCCCAGAGGCAACCGTGTTCCACAGACTTATTTTTCTGTGTCTCTTGGGGGAGGAGGCGCCTGGCTGGGCCTCCTGAGCATGCAGGGTTTTGTGTTCTACCTCACTTCCAACAGCGGCCCGTCTCCCCTTTACTCTGACCTTCATGAACCTCTCCATGACGGTCTTTGAATGTATTTCATGCTGTGCTTAGCCACTCCTCCGCTGTTGGGCATTTAGGCTCTTTGCATATTCCCCTCTTAACAATGACCCCCAGGCGCAGGTGTCTACCTCCCAGCTTTCCTCCCGGACCCCCCTGGGGCAGCCGTGCCAGGCCCCTCCACCAGGACACCTTCCCAAATCTGGGCACAGGCGTGGGAGTCAAGCTCACCCTCTGTTCTCCTCCTGCTTCCTCCCGCGGAGCCTGGGGTGGGTTTGCTTCTTCTGGGGGAGCCCCCAGGCCCGCCCTGTGAGGACACCCAGAGGTCCTCTTCCTGTCCTGTCCAGCAAGCACTGGTGAGGCCCCTCCTGTAGGCCCAGGCCCAGCGACTCAGGCCTGCTGTTGGGCCAGCCACGGCTGTTGGTCCGTGGAGCAGTGGCAGAAGACAGGAAGGACCAGTCGGAATCCTTCCCTGAGATAAACCAGGGATGCTCGAGTTAAAGGCTGAGAGCGGAGGCTGTCATCCCACCCGGGGGGAGAAGGCCTGGTGAAGTGGCAGCCCCAGAAGGAAGGGCCCGGGCAGCCGGGGGGCGGAGCCGGCTCTGCTGTGAGGCTGCCCCCTGTGCGTCCGCCTCGCACGGACCCTGGCAGGAGCCTCCACGTCCTGAGCCAGCGCTTTCCCGTGTGGCCTGCGCTGGCTTGAAGTGGAGCTCAGTTCCCTACTGAGTCCTCACAGATGCCCCCTGCAAAGTGACCTTCCTAGAAGCTGCCAACAGGGACAGTGACACCTTCCAGGCACGGTGGAACTCATCTAGGGAACTTGCTATGGTTAGTCTCCTCCAGAAAGAAAAGCAGGAGACTATGTAAAAGAAGGCCCCGGATTCCCCTGCCCCAAACCAACGGCCAGTCTCCCCATCAACACGGCTCAGGGACACACGGCCCCTTGTTGCCCCAGGCGAGAGACAAGCCAGTCCCAGAAGGGTTGCGCCTGCCTGCAGAAACCGCGCTGAGATCAGCAGAGAGAAGAGAAGGCCGCCAGGACAGACGGAGCTTCTCTAACCCGCACCCTGGTTTCCAGCTCAGTCCCGGACACTCCGTCTTCAGCCTGTCGTCGGCCTTTCCTGTCGCTGGCTGAGAAGGGAGAGAAGGGCTATTTTTGGAAGCGTGATGTGGAGGGTACCCTCCTGTCCTGTCCACGCAGAGCAGCGGGTGGCTCTGAGCGGCGCCCAGGGCGTGGGAACTGCCATGCCAGGGCTGGGCGGGCATCAGGAGCCCTTCCACAGGGAGACAGAGCTCTGGGGAATGCTGTCTGGTTCTGGTTTAGCAAGCAGAGTCACAGAGCAAAGGCCGACTCCCCTGCGCCCGGCCTGGGGTCCTGCCCGAGTCTGGGAAGAGCAGGGGCCTCCGCAGACGCGCTGCTCCGCAGCCCCGGAGGAGGCGGGCACGGCGGCTCCCCTCCTGCGCCCGCGCGGCTCAGCGTGCTGCTGCCTGTGCCCTCAGGTGTGCCAGCTCTGGTTCTTGATGCACACCAGAGGGGCCAGAGCTGGATGGAGCTTATCACGGTGCAGGTCACAGAAGCCAAGTGACGGAAGCAGCCTAGGCGTCCCTCGGCGGAGGAGTGGACAAGGCGGAGGCGCTGTGTGTGCACGGTGGAGTTTCATTCAGCAGCAGAGAAGGACGAAATCATGTCATCTGCAGGAAAATGGGGGGGCCGGAGGCCGTGGTCATGGACAAAATAAGCCAGATTCAGAGGGGGTGTCCTGTGCGCGCTCTCGTAGGTGGAAGCTAGAGGGGCAGAAATGGGGTGGGCATGAGAGGGAGACCGCCAGGGTGGAGAGGGGTGGAGGACGGGAGGAGACGGATCCGCGTGTTCTTCTGTTGTTGGCGTCCGCACAGCGCAGCCCACCACTGTGCGTGGCTCACGTCATAAAGCAGGCCGCCGGCCGTGGAGACGCAGGGCACTGCAGGACCCCTCCGTGAGCCCCCGCAGCCTGGTGCCCCGTCCTGGGAGAACTCTCCACCGCTCCCAATGCCCTCCCTGAAGGCCTCGCGGGGACTCGGTTCCCTCTTAAAGCACGGGCTCCTCTGGACTGGCCCTGAAGTCCTCCCGTGGGACCTGGACCCCCCTGGCACCCAGTGCTCCTTGCTGGGGGCAGTGACTGCGCCGTCCTTGGGTGACAGCGGAGGAAAGCCGTGCGCAGGGACTTCAAGGGCAGCTTGTCTGAAGTCTCCCTGGTGGGGTGGCTTGGCCGGGACCTGAGGGCGGGAGCACCTTCTCTCCTGAGAGCCAGCGGGGCCCTGAGGAGGCAAGGACTGAGCGGGTGCCGTGCGGGAGTCGGGGCTGGGGCGAGGGTGGCGCTACCTGACGGGCAGGCCTGGGCAGGAGCCCCAGGTGCCCCTGAGGGCCGGGCGGGTGCCTGGAGCCGCCAAGCTGGGGCAGGTGGAGGTCAGGTAGGCCAGGGTCCCTGGTGCACCGCGTCTGGGCCCTGGACACCACTGTGGATGGGCCAGCTCTGCATGCCCAGCTCTCACATCCAGAGCCAGCACCAGTCATGGCAGGGGCCCAGTGAGTGTCCCCTGCTGTGGTGACACAGTGGCAGTGTCCTGTTTTGCAGCCCTTCCTCCCCGGCTGCCTTTTCCTTTAATCCAGGACAGGCCGTGCCCATCTGGACGCCCTGCAGCTGGGAGGACAGCTCTCTGGGCCTCTGCATTGTCACGGTGACCCCAGGGAGGCACGTTTCTGGTAGTGGAGGGGCAGGGGTTGTGTGTGCCTGCCCCGGCCAGCCTGCCTCCGTCGGTCTCCCCAGGAGTCTCCGCGTGTCCACCGAGGGCCGCGGCTCTGGGTCCTCCCAGGCTCCGACTCTCGGCCCCGGGGAGCTGTCCCTGGGCCCTGCGTGGGGCCTCTCCACTGGCCAGGCCTGGACCCGCCCCTCAGCCTCCTGCCTGGCCACTGTCGGACGGTCCAAGTGGAGCAGCAGCCCCACCTGCAGGGGCTCTCCGAAGGCAGGGCTCCCGGGGACAGCACCCCGCACTCATCTGGGCAAACTCGTAGAGAAGCAAACGGGTACCTGGGCGCTGCCCCCGCCGTGCCCTGGCTCGGGGTCCGGGCATCGGCACTGTTTGGAAAGCCCTCCAGGGGATCCGATGTGCAGCCCCTCCGTGGAGAATCGCTGCCTTGATTCGGAAGCCAAGTCCGCAGCCACTGGGGCGACCCCTTCGGTGCCACCGAGACGTGTGGGTACACAGGCGCTGCGTGCTAGCAGGCCGCGTGTCCTCGGGGCTCTCGGGCTCTGGGTTGCTGACAGCACCACTTAAGGCCTGCGCTGGGTGGAGCCGTTGCCGCGTGTCCTTCAGGGGACCAAGACAAGGAGAGCCGCCCACACGGCCTCGGCACGGGACGGTGATGCTTTTCAAGTGTTTTCAGTCTGCGCTTGGCGGCGTCCCGGGTGCAGAACCTGTGGCCACGCAGGACCAACTGTGTCGGGGCTCGAGGCGACTTCTTAACCCTCCCGGTTCACGTGCACTGAGGAGTGAGTAGAACGGGGCCGCCCTCCTCGTGGCCACGAGTGGCCTCACAGAGTGCTCCAGACCGTGCGTGCTGGCCTCTGATGGCAGCCCCGTGTCACCCGCGGCATTGGCTTTCTTCTTCTCGTAGCAGGCAGCTGGCCAGGCCACTTTCCCTGTGCGACTTCTCGTGGCCAGGGGGTGGGCAGGTGGGTGGCTGGGGTTTCTCTGTGGCCTGTCGACTGTCCTTGCCCTGCCTGGACTGGCACTGGTTCTAGCCGGATCGGTCCACAGGTCTGCTGCTCGCTGCGGTGTGGCCGCTCGCCCCAGCTCTGGTGGAGGTGCACAGCTGCGTCTTTACCAGCTCACACTCCTGGAGTCGCCTGGCCCTGCCTGGGGTCTCTCCCACTGACCAGGCTGGACTCACCCCCAGCCTCCTGTCTGGCTCACGTGACTGGCGGGTGGTGCTGGTGGCCTCCGGGAGCCCAGCTGGGCATTGACCGGGCTGCTGCCCTCCAGCCTGGCCTCTTCTCTCTGTGTGGCCTGGGTTCCAAAACAAGAGCACCAAGACCAGCCGGCAGGGTCTCTGCCGCCTCTCGCGGCCAGCTCAGGAGGCTCGCTAGCACTGCGGTCGCCCGGTGGGAGGTCCTTCCAGATTCCAAGGAGGAGCCACAGACAGGGCCCCGCAGAGGGCGTTGGGGAGTTTGCAGAGTGTTTGAACCTGGCACACCCTCCAGGAAGGCCACAGGGCCCTGGAAGGTCGCGTCAGAGGCACACGCACCCGACGGTCGCTAGCGGCCTGGGCCTGGCGTTCCATGCCTGGCTGTGCAGCCCACTCCCGCTGCCCCCGGGTGACCTGGGGCAGGTGACCAGTTAGCTGTCCTGGCAGCGCCCCTCACGGTGCGGGGCACGCACGTGGTGCGGAGGAGGACTTCCGTGGCTGTCCCTGGTGTCCAGAGGCCATCTTTCTTGTGGAGCACCAGCCGGGGTCCCCGGCGTCCTCTGGTTTTCCCTGTCAGCCAAGCACAGGCCACTGTTGGGACCCTGGTTGGGGTCGTGCCCTCCGCTGCCCGGCATGCGAGAGGCTGAGGTGCGCGGATGACTGTCACTGCTGCCCTGAAGTGGCGACGTGCGGGGTCAAAGAAATGACAGGCCGGCCACTTGAGAGCCACCGGTCGTCCTGTCCAAGAGGACACTCTCTGTGCTCCTTCACCCCTCCCTTCCTGGGCCACTTCCCCAGAAGTTCTGGGCTGTGCCTTGACGACACCACAGCTGTGACCCTGGCAGCACGCCCCTCATGACGCTTCACCAGGACGGGGCCACGGGAAGCCTCAGATTCTTCAGTGGGCACCGCAGATGCCCGTTCCCAGCCGTGGTTGGATGCGCGTTCCCAGCCGTGGTCGGATGCGCGGATGCCCGTTCCCAGCCGTGGTCGGATGCGCGTTCCCAGCCGTGGTCGGATGCCCGTTCCAGCCGTGGTCGGATGCCCGTTCCCAGCCGTGGTCGGGTGCCCGTCCCAGCCGTGGTCGGATGCCCGTTCCCAGCCGTGGTCGGATGCCCGTTCCCAGCCGTGGTCGGGTGCCCGTCCCAGCCATGGTCGGATGTCCGTTCCCAGCCGTGGTCGGATGCCCGTTCCCAGCCGTGGTCGGATGCCCGTCCCAGCCGTGGTCGGATGCCCGTCCCAGCCGTGGTCGGATGCCCGTTCCCAGCCGTGGTCGGATGTCCGTTCCCAGCCGTGGTCGGATGCCCGTTCCAGCTGTGGTTCACGGCAGCCCGAAGCTGCCGCCTCGCCCAGGTAAAGCCACGGTGAATCGCGCCTTCTGGTTGACTTTAGTTAGAACAGCAACCTACAAGCACATTCTCAGCAAGCACACCTGAGACACGCAGGTACAGCTGCTGTCCCTGGGCCCCTCTGCCCACACCCCCCTGCCCACCCCATCTGCGACGTGACCACCGCCATTTGTGTCTGCGTTCCCCGGCCACCTCTGTGCCTTCAGGTGTCCTTAGATCTGGGGCTGTGGAGCAGGTGCAGGTCGGTGTGCCTGTCCGTGTTTGGCAAGCAGTGAACGAACCCCAGACCCGGCAGCTGAAACGACGCACGCTGGTTGCTGCCCAGATCTGGGTCAGGATCTGGGGACCGGCTCTGCTGGGTGTCTGGGCTCATCTCTGATCGGGGTGGGCGGGCCCTCAGCTGGCGGTCAGCTCAAGGTGGGGTTCTGGGGAGGCTGCACCTCAAGCCTTCTCCCGTGGCTGTCGGTGCGCCCTGTCCCCTGGCCCTCAGGGCCTCTCTGCTGGGCTGCCACCAGAAGACCCTGGAGTCCCCCCATGTGGGAGATCCAGGATGACACCGGGAGAGAGCGCACGGGGACGGAGCCCTGTCCTCTCTAGCCCGCCCCACAGCCACAGCCACACTCCCCCACGCTGGGTCCACAGCTCCCAGGGGAGGGGGCTGTCCTGACGGGGAGGGGAGGTCCGAAGGTCAGAAGGCGGGGCTCCCTGGTGGCCATTCCAGAGACCGCCTGGCCCGTCTTCTCCTCAAGGTCATTCGACACTCCCTGACCGCCACAGCTTGCTTCCCCTGGCCACAGTGTGCCTCAGAGGTCGCTCCCTGACCGCCACAGCTTGCTTCCCCTGGCCCACAGTGTGCCTCAGAGGTCGCTCCCTGACCGCCACAGCTTGCTTCCCCTGGCCCACAGTGTGCCTCGGAGGTCTCTGTGTGCACACGTGGTGTGCCAGGCTGCATCAGGTTTCTCAACACTGGTTTCCTGTTTCTTTTATAGGACAGGAGGCACAGGTTGCACCCGGGGCAGCAGGGACCGAGGTTTCTGTGTGGAGGCTGTGGCCCCGAGAGCATCCCTGGGGTTTCCAGGGTGCAGTCAGAGTGAAGACCACGGTAGAGATGCCCTGGATTTATCTGCCTTTCCCCCACGCGGGTCGTTCGCTCCTGCTCGTGCAGGCTAGGCCTGCCGGGGACCGTGGCTGTGGCGGGCACGTGCAGAGCAGGTGGAGCGGTGCAGAGCGCGTTTCCACTAAGCGTGTTCCGCAGGGAGACTGCGTGCTTTGTCTTATGGTCACAGCGAAATGGCCCTCGAAGGTCCACCCCTCCAAAGAGTTCCCACCTGCCCACAGTCTTACTGTGTTAAATTCCATCAAACTTTTGAATCGGGGCCAACCTGATGTTCGAAAAATGGTAGTCATTCATCTTTTACTACCTAGTCAGAGCCATCTGGCTGCGTGCACGGTCACTGTGGGACTCTTACCTAAAGAACTGCGTTTAGTTTTTTTACAAGATGTCAGAAGGTCTGGGGGGATCCTGAACTTCTGAGCCTCCCCTGCAACCGATGTGTACGGTTTGGAACTCGCCTCTTTTCCTTTTTACTTTCTTTTTTAAATTTAATTTACTAAATATAGCAAGGTGTGGTGGCTATGCCTGTAATCCCAGTGACTCAGAAGGCTGAAGCAGGAGGATCACAAGTTCAAAGCCAGCCTCAGCAAGTCCCTAAGCAACGTAGCAAGACCCTGTCTCAAAATAAAAAAATAAAAAGGGCTGGGGATGTGGCTCAGTGGTTAAGTGCCCCTGGGTACAATCCCCAGTATCTATATCTATCTATATATGTATGTATGTACACACACACACACACACACACACACACAAAATATATGTATAACGTAAATACTTTTATTGTTGAATTTTTAAAAAGAAATGCATCTTTTATAGTAGACTTTGCTATTCTTGCTTTTCCTTTCTTCCTTTCTGACCTTGCCCCCCTCCACTCCCAGTGCATCCATGGCCCCTGTTCTGGGGGGAACTGCACAAGCACCCCTTCTCCATTTCCAGCAACTGGCCAGTGCCCTGAAGGCCACCTTTGGCTTCTGACCCCGTGTTAAGGAATCGTGATCCACAAGCCGACTCAAGTCTCCAGAGTTGTGTTTTTCTTTCACCGTCGCCCTTGAGATTTTTTAGAAGAGCAGAGCAGCGTGCGTGCAGACGTGATCATCATAATCAGGCACGCTGTGGAGCGGGTCCCCACAGCCCGCCAGGGGGTCTCCATTCATAAGACTAGAGAACAGGGCGGGGAAGCTTCAAGGAAGAAGGAGAGGGGTGCCGCTCAAAGCCCTTCTGCGGGGTCCGCCCCCACTCTGGTCCCCTCTGTGACCCAGCCAGTCCCTCCTCCTGTGAGGAGGAGGAGGAGGAGACAATGCTGCCTGGAGGCGCCGCTGTCCTATGATCACCCACCCTTTGGGGCCACACCAGGAACAGAACCTTCTCCTAACGACGCACTTTATCCTGTGGCCACCCAGAGACCCCGCTTCCCGTTTGCCCAGCAGTGTCCTTCTCCGTATCCAGCAAGTGCCCCAAATGCAGTCCCCCAAGGCCGGCCTCGCAGCTCTTACCAGGCCTGCAGGACACACACAGGCTGAAGTCAGAAGAGAGACCCCAGGAGGTGGGCGCTCACGCGGACCTCAAAGCCAAGGTGAAGTCACACTGTAAACGTCTTTAATTTTCTGTCAAGTGGTGACATTAGCAGCCCGGACACTTGGTCAATACTAATCCCTTTATGAAATGTAAGCTGGAATATGTCTTAATGGAATGTCACCGCAGGAGGCCAACTAAGGTCTTGGCTGGAAGTCCTCCTGGAATATTCTGTTTCCCTTGGAATAGACCCGACTGTCTGGTTGAATCTGATTTGACATTCGGACAACTGGAGCATTGTCTCAGGCACAGTGGAGCAGAAAACTGCCCTGTCCTGCCCCCCACCCCCTTGTGCAAACCACCCCATCCCGTCCCAGTGAAGGCCACACTGGGGCAAGGGCGGGCCGTGTCTAAGCCAGCCAGCCCACAAACCCCAGGCCTGCAGCACTGAAGGCCTCTCCTTCCTGCAGCAGTGACCTTGGCGGCAGCTCTAGGGTTTAGGGTGTGCCTCGCTAAGGCATCAGGGCTACCTCCACATAGCGTGCACACACGTGTAAAAAGCACGCCTTCAGGCCCTGTGCACCACGGCAACCTCCCGCTCCCACATCCAGGACCCGTGAGTCCGTTTTTGCTTTAGACAGTAACTTACTTCTGTAGACGTTGCAAATGAGGAAAGGCGCTCTGACGTTCCACAGCCCTGTTTCAAGTGCTCTTAATTCTTCCTGTAGATCGAGATTTCTGTTTGTTATCCTTTTCAAACCCCTGAAGAAACTTCATTGGTGTTTCTGGTGCTGGTGATGAATTCTTTTAGCTTTTGGCAGCCTGGGGAAGGAGTTTATTTTTCATTTCACTGGACACGTTGGAGGCAGGCCATTGTATTTTCTGTCTTCTCTCAGGGCTGTGGAGATGCGGGGCCACTGTTTTGGCTCACTCGGCTTTTTCTGAGAAGGTAGCCATCGATCACGTGACGATTCTTCTGTATCGAGAGCATCGTTTTTCCTTTGTTCCCTAGGTTTTAGCATTTTTCTCATGATGTGCCTTGGTGTGGATTTCTTTGTGTTGGGCCTGCCTGAGGCCTGTGGGCTCACATTTCTTCAGATATTTTTTTCTGCACACCTCTCCCTCTCCTCTCCTCCCAGGACCCTTAAAGTGTATGTACGTTAGACCACTTGATATTTCTCCCACATCTTTGAAGCTCTATTCTTTTGGCTTTTTGTGTTTCTGTTATTGTCAGTTTTTATTGTTGTTTTGTTTTTTTCATTTTTTGTTGTTGTTGCTTTGATTTTTGCTTCAATTTTACTGGATCCTAACGCCCTGTCGTTAAGGTGGTTGATTATCTTCCTGGGGCGTTTCACCTTCTGTTAACCCCATCCTGTGAATTTTTCATGTGGAATATTATATGCTGTGGTTCTTGGATAGTGGCTTGCCTTTCAGTGGTCTCAGTTTCTCAGGTGATGCTCACCGCCGCTGTCCCTCACAGTGCCGACACCTTCCTCTCGTGTGTTGACTGCATCTGCAATGGCTGTTCTAAAGCCTGTTCTCCCCATACCAACATCGTCTTTTCTGCTCTGTTTCAGTGACGGACTTGCGCTCTGTCCCTCACGTCGCCCCGCCTCTTCCTGTGTCCAGTGATAGCTCATGGTGTGCTGGGCATCGTGGAGGGGCTGCATTTTGTGGCCTCCCTTTAAGTAACTTGGGTTTTGTCTGGCTGACAGTTCATCTCCTCGTGGATCAGCTTGACGCCTTGGGGCTGGTGTCAATGTGTGTTGGGTGAGTCTGGAACAACTCCAGGACAGGGGTCCCCTTCTCCTACCACAGGGCCTTTACCAGGTGTTAACTGAGGACACTCACACTCATAGCAGGATCTGTTTGTGCAAAACCCCGCGTACCACGACGGCATCTTGCCATTCTGAACACGCTACAGGATGTCAGGTCAGCTTGTGGCTGCCTTGCTCCTGGCCTGGCCTGGCCTCCTGGGCTCTTGTCTGGCACACGTGCCTCTCTGTATTCAAAGACTGGCGGGGCGGGATGCGGGTGGCGCACGCCTGTGATCCCAGCAGGTTGGGAGGCTGAGGCACGAGGATCGTGAGTTCAAAGCCAGCCCTCAGCAATTTATGGAGGGCCTAGGCAACTCAGTGAGACCCTGTCTCTAAATAAAATACGAAATAGGGCTGGGATGTGGCCCAGTGGTCGAGTGCCCTGAGTTCAATCTCTGGAGCATCCTGGGAGAAGGGATGGCCGGGACGCAGCGACCCTGCTCAGAGGGCCGGGAGGGCCGGGAGGGCTCCTCAAGCTGGGAAACGCCAGGAAGTGCGGGGTGTTTGGTGGGGTCTGAGCAGGGGCAGAAGGGGAGGAGGGAGGAAGGAGAGGAGCCGGCAGAGGGAGGACGGAGGGTTCCGGCCACCTTCCCTTCACTCGGAGCCCGTCCGCAGCTCCCTGTGGCCTGGCTGAGCCGCAGGCCCTGCCGTCTTGCAGCAGGTTGTGCAAGTTCCCCCAAGGCCCCCATGGCCCCTGGGTTCCTGGGGCTCTGGGGTCAGCTCCTGCCAGGCAGCCAGGGCCAGTTCCTGGTCATCCTGTCACCTTCCCCAGGAAGGTCCCTGGGGTGCAGGCACAGGCGTGGGGCTGTGCGTCCGGTGGGCGGAGGCTCTCGCCCAGACCCAGCAGGCCTGGCTCGGGTCCAGGTCCTCCTGGCGGGCCCCGCGGGGAGGCCTGCAGGAGGGCACGCCAGCCCTGGCTGCGGGGCCAAGGAGGTGGAGGGCCTGCCAGGCACCGCTCGGCGCCTCTGTGCACACGTTGTGCGGCAGGTGGCCGCGAGGAGGGGGCAGCTGGCGCACAGGAAGTGCCGAGGCAGGGCCTGGCTCCCAGGGGACGCTCGGCCTGAGCTGCTGCCCTCGCTGGCCACGCTGCTGCTGTCTGGAGTGGAGGCTGCGGCCGCCTGGCCCACGCTCCACGCTCCCACCACCTGGCCCTACTTCCCAGACATGCACACACGCACACACACGTGCACACACAGACATGCACACGTACACATGTGAGCACGTGCACACACTCACGCCCGTGCACCCCTGCCGTGGAGTGCAGTGGGCAGACCCTGGAGGGGCGCTCAGCCCCAGGCTGACCCGCGCCCGTCTCACGGGCCGGCCCTGGGCTCTCTGCCCCTCCTTGCTGGGCTTCCATGAGGACGTGCCATTCATCCAGAAATCAGTGGTGTGACTGTCAGAGGCCAGGACCCAGCTTGCTCAGCCAGATCCAGCCAGACAAGTCCTGCGGGATCGCCACTGGGCTCCGAAGATGGCCATGTCCAGTCCCGTCCAGACACCTGCTCCGCCACACTCGGAGCGACCCGTGCTGCGCCCCCATTGGGGCCGGCAGCGCTGTGAGAGGTGTCCTGCGCCCTTCCTCAGTCCCCCTGTCCTCCTGAGCATCCCTGGTGCCCGCCCCGGGCCTGGGCTCCAGGATCTTCTAACCCGGGGACTTCTCAGGTGTGTCTCCAGTTCTAACTCAGCGGAGGAAGCTCTGCTCTGCCCAGCAAGGCTGGGAGGATCTGTCTCCCTGCCACGGGGTTAAGTGGCTGCTTTTGAAAGGAGAAAGCCAAGCCGCGATGCTGTGATAAGATAAGGAGCTGTGTGCAGGAGGCTGCTCAGAACAGGCTTCTGCTGTGATCCAGATAAGAGGCTGAGCCTCTCCTTCCTCACAGCCTCCTCCCCAGCGGGGATGTGTCTGCAGCTGCTGCCACCTGCTGGGGAACGGAGTCACTGCAGCCAGCTGGAGATGATGACACCCTGGGTCTGCCTGGCCCTGTGATGTGTGCCCTGGGCCACGTGCGGTTGCTGGCATTTGTGAACACTGCGGTGGGGGGGGGAAGGGGGGGACAAAGGCCGCCTCCGCGCCATGAGGCTCCCGCCTGCCCCATCCTCAGGGACTGCTGCGTCTGCAGTGTCCCGGGAGCCCACAACTGTGCCTGTGCAGGACAGGGACCCCTGAGTGACGGGCGCAGGAGGACACGCACCCGGCCCGCGTGTCCTTCCTCACCCAGAGACACAGAGGCTTCAGGTGTCCATGTGACCTTCAAGGGACGCTGGAAACATGCTTGACCAGCATGGCCTGTGTGTTGCCACGGGTGATGCTGAAGGTGGCCGGCAGGCAGCAGGCGGGAGGCCTGGGAGCCAGCGTCCTGGAGCTGGGACTCAGGGCAGCCGGCCACGGGGAGCTGAGCCAGGACCCCGGGGAGCATGCGGGATGGGACCAGGGCAGGAGGCCCCGTGGCACGCGTCATATGTGCGTGCGTCTGTGTGTGTGCGCGTCTATGTGTGTGTGTGTGTACGTGCATGTGTGTGTGTGGGTGTGTGCATCTGTGTGTGTGGGTGCGTGCATCTGTGTGTGTGCGCGCGTCTATGTGTGTGTGTATGTGTGCGCGTCTATGTGTGTGTGTGTGTGGGTGCGTGCATCTGTGTGTGTGTGTGTGCATCTGTGTGTGTGGGTGCGTGCATCTGTGTGTGTGCGCGCGTCTATGTGTGTGTGTATGTGTGCGCGTCTATGTGTGTGTGTGTGTGGGTGCGTGCATCTGTGTGTGTGTGTACGTGCATCTGTGTGTGTGGGTGCGTCTATGTGTGTGTGTGTGTGGGTGCGTGCATCTGTGTGTGCGCACGCGTCTGTGTGTGTGTGTGTGCATCTGTGTGTGGGTGCGTGCATCTGTGTGTGTGCGCGCGTCTGTGTGTGTGTGTGTGTACGTGCATCTGTGTGTGTGGGTGCGTGCATCTGTGTGTGTGCGCGCGTCTATGTGTGTGTGTATGTGTGCGCGTCTATGTGTGTGTGTGTGTGGGTGCGTGCATCTGTGTGTGTGTGTACGTGCATCTGTGTGTGCGCACGCGTCTGTGTGTGTGTGTGTGTGCATCTGTGTGTGGGTGCGTGCATCTGTGTGTGGGTGCGTGCATCTGTGTGTGTGCGCGCGTCTGTGTGTGTGTGTGTGTGTGTGCATCTGTGTGTGTGTGTGTGCATCTGTGTGTGCGCACAAGCGTCTGTGTGTGTGGGTGCGTGCATCTGTGTGTGTGGGTGCGTGCATCTGTGTGTGCGCACGCGTCTGTGTGTGTGTGTGTGTGCATCTGTGTGTGTGTGTGTGCATCTGTGTGTGGGTGCGTGCATCTGTGTGTGTGCGCGCGTCTGTGTGTGTGTGTGTGTGTGTGCATCTGTGTGTGTGTGTGTGCATCTGTGTGTGCGCACGCGTCTGTGTGTGTGGGTGCGTGCATCTGTGTGTGTGGGTGCGTGCATCTGTGTGTGTGGTGCGTGCATCTGTGTGTGCGCACGCGTCTGTGTGTGTGGGTGCGTGCATCTGTGTGTGCGCACGCGTCTGTGTGTGTGTGTGTGTGCATCTGTGTGTGTGTGTGTGCATCTGTGTGTGTGGGTGCGTGCATCTGTGTGTGCGCACGCGTCTATGTGTGTGTGTATGTGTGCGCGTCTATGTGTGTGTGTGTGTACGTGCATCTGTGTGTGTGTGGTGCGTGCATCTGTGTGTGTGTACGTGCATCTGTGTGTGTGTACGTGCACATCGTGTGTGTGTCAGTAATTGAGCATTGTGTGTGTGCGTTCTGGTGGGTGTGTGTGTGTGCATCTGAGTGTGTGCGTCATCGCAGTGTGTGTGCATCTGTGTGGTGTGCCATGTAATCTGGTGAGTACATCTGTGTGTGTCGCATGCGTCTGTGTGTGTGTGTGCTATGTGTGCATGAGTCTGTGTGTGTGTGTGTGTGCGTGGATGTGTGTGCCGTGTGTGTGCATCTGTGTGTGTGTGCATCTGTGTGGTGTGCGTCTGTGTGTGCATGTGTGTGTGTGTGTGTGTGTGTTGTACGTGCGTCTGTGTGTGTGGGTACGTTGCATCTGTGTGTGCATGTGGTGCGTGCATCTGTGTGTGTGGTGCGTGCATCTGTGTGTGCGCGCTTCTGTGTGTGTCCGTGGTGTGCGTGCATCTGCGTGTGTGTGCGCTCTATGTGTGTGTGTATGTGTGCGTGTCTATGGGTGTGTGTGTGTACGTGCATCTGTGTGTGTGGTGCGCGTCATCTGTGTGTGTGTACGTGCATCTGTGTGTGTGCACATCTGTGCATGTGTGCATGCGTCTGTGTGTGTGTGCGTCTGTGTGTGGTCTGTGTGTGTGCACATCTGTGCATGTGTGTGCATCTGTGTGTGTGCGTCTGTGTGTGTGTGTGTGTGTAACGTGCGTCTGTGTGTGGTACGTGCGTCTGTGTGTGTGGGTACGTACATCTGTGTGCATCTGTGCGTGTGTGTGCATCTGGTGTGTGTGTGCGTGTGTGTGTGTGCATGCATCTGTGTGTGTGTGTGTGTATGTGTGCATGCGTCTGTGTGTGCGTGTGTGCGTGTATCTGTGTGCATCTGTGTGTGTGCACATCTGTGCATGTGCATGTGCATCTGTGTGTGTGCGTCTGTGTGTGCATGCATCTGTGTGTGTGCACGTCTGTGTGTATGTCTGTGTGTATCTGTGTGTGTACGCGCCTGTGTGTGTGCGCGCCTGTGTGTGTGCGTCTGTGTGTGTGTGCACCTGTGTGTGTGCGCCTGTGTGTGTGTGTCCGTGTGTGTGCGCGCCTGTGTGTGTGCGTGCGTCTGTGTGTGTGTGCACGTCTGTGTGTGTGTGCGCGTGCATCTCTGTGTGTGTGTGTGCGTCTGTGCGTGTGTGTGATCAACTTGACTGTCCGAGCAGCTGTAGGTCCGCAGGATGACCGATTGGACAGTGTGGAGCCCCCCAGCTCTCCCCGTCCTTACCGTCTTGCGCGAGCCCCAGGCCCTGGCTTCTGTGGACAAGCAGTGGTGACGGTTCTCATTAACTGAAGGTCACGGCTGACTTCAGGGTTCGCTCTGGGGCTGGCTGTTCGGTGGTTTGGGCCAGCGCTTACTGTCCCACGCCCTCGGCTTCCCGGCCTGACCGCCCTCTGCTCCAGTGCCGACCTCCCTTCCCGCCCCTGGCCACCGCCGGCGCTCACTGCCATCTGGGCAGGTGTGCCTTTCCAGGACGCCATCACGGGGCACTCAGCACGCTCGACTGGTCACTTTAGCAGCTGCAGACACTCGAGGTTCCTCCGAGTGTTTCTGTGAACCCCCGTCACTGGCCGTGGTGGGGACGCACCAGGGCCTCACGCATGCTAGCCCGCACCCCACCACAAGCGAGCCTCACCCCCGCCTCACTCTGCCTTACCTCTGAGTAATGTTCCATGAAGGGACATGCCACAGTGGGCACCCGTCCACCTAGCGAGGGACACTTGGATTGCTCCCGAGTTCCCAGTGGTGACTGAAGTGGCTGCAAGCCTGTGAATGTGTCTTTCCATGACTGTAGGTTCTGCCTCCCTGAGGGGCCGGCGGTGCCAAGGAGCCGGGCCAGTTTGTGTAGTGCCTTCCCCGCCGTCGCGTAAGGCTGTTTTCCAAAGCGTCTGTGCTCGGTCTGTGCTTCTGAAGGTGGCCCTTAGTAACAGGCGAGCTGGCCTGGGGTTTCCGGTTCCCCAGGATGGCAAGGCGGTGAGGGGACGGGCCTGGGAGGCCCCCCGCCCCCGTCCCATCTGCATCCTGCACCCTTGCTGAGCCAAACCCACTTCCCCTGCTGAAACCTGAACTTCACCGGGGAGCTGTCCTCTTCCTCCTACAGAGAGGGGCCCGCTGCAGATGGGGGGTGGCACCCTGGAACACCCCTGGTCAGCCCTGGGCCATGGGGAGGGTCCGTGCTCTGCCTTCGGGTCAGAGTTCCTGGCTTGAGCTCAGGGCCAGGGACCTGAGAAGACAGCGTCTGTCCTGATGGGAGGCGTGTTGGGACCTAGGTTCGTGAAACTGGTGTCCCTGGAGCCATGACACTCTGCGGTTGCACTGTCCCATCTTTCTGCCATGTTGACAAGTTAGAGAGCGGCTAAAGGGACATCATCCCACAAGCTAGCGCACTCAGAATGTTCTGGAAGTCGCGGAATGATAAGCTGAGTGTTTACTTCACCTTCCCTGCTCGAGACAGAGTGATCATCTCTGCCGTGGACTCACCCCCGCTTATTGCTGACATCAGCAATAAAGGATGTGCTCTGGGAAAAAAAAAACATGGAGGTAGAGCATTGACGCGACTCTCTGGCAAGCAGTTCAGCTGAACACACAGCGACCTCGTGATCTCACAGGACCCCTGACCTCGTCTCTCAGGTCCATCCAGAGTGCACGCGGAGGGAGGGGCACTGCAGCTCGTTCACAGTGCCAGACCCTGAAGGACCCCCCCATCCAAGAGGGGCTCGCGTAGATCCTTGACTCTGCACCCCGCGGCAGGGCCCTGCACGTGCGCGGACGTCGCGTCAATCAACTGCTCTCTAAAGAAAGGCGATTGCCAAGGGAAGTCGGGAAAATGTCCCGCCGGAGTCCACTTCACAGACCAAGCCCGCCGTCAGGCTGATGCCAGGCAGTCCCCGTAGGAAGACAGAGAGCAGGGTTTCTTGTATCTTTTTTTTTTAAGTTGTGTTTTTTATAGTATTTTCCAGATTCTAAAATTCCACATGTGGTGGCTTCTCTGCAATTGCATCTCTCGCCCTGCCCTGAAAAACAAACGGATGAGAGAACTCCACGTTCCGCCAGTAACGTGGAGCCGGTCCCTGGGCCAGTAACGTGGAGCCGGTCCCTGGGCCAGTAACGTGGAGCCGGTCCCTGGGCCAGTACGTGGAGCCGTTCCCTGGGCCTGCCGCTTGGGGCTCCGGGATCCCACGTGGACCGCTCCAGTCTGGGAAGAAAGAGGGCCACGCCCTCGGGCCGCGGTGGAGGGGCTTGGCTGTGTGTCCTGCCCCGCCGGGAAGAGAAGGTGGTAGGACTCAGCCAGGTCCCCTGGGCCTTGTCCAAGCCAGCCAGGGCCGACTTGATGGAGGACGCGTCCGCTGAAGGGACTTGGAGCCACCCCTTTCTGCTCCAGCCGCAGTTTCTCAAAGGGAGGGGACAGGCGAAGTGCAGGGGACGTGTCTGCACACCCTCCAGATGACTGTCTCTGAGAATCCCTCCTCCAGGGCACCCTTTTTCTCTTTTAAATCTTTTTGGCTTTCTTTTTTTACCTTTACCCACAAAATAACACACTCCCATCCAGTTTTTTCTTGCTGTGTGCGGAAGACATTTTTAACCCTTAAACTTTCTGAGGACTTGGCTTGTTCCACGAGGGTGTTGGGTTTCGTTGCTGTGACAAAGTGCCTGAGCTAGGAAGTTACCGGAGGAGAGGTTCATTTCAGCTCCCTGTTCCTGGGGTTTCTGTCCATGGTCACACTGTTGGATTGCAGCCTGGGGCCAGCGCCGCGGGACGGGGCAGGAGACAGGATGGAGACAAAATATTCAATCTTACAAGAAACTACAATATATGCTCACAATGCTCTTCCCATGCACCCGAGCAGCAGGCGCTCGCTCTCGATCTGCTGAGTCACCGTTCAAATCTCTCGAGAGCAAACAAAGAAAATGCCCAAAAGGTCCGTGTCCCAATAGTCAACCGCAATCTTAGCTATCCCCAAACAGGGCTCCTGCATGGTCACACTGTTGTTTGGGGCCAGGGACGGGGCAGGGCAGGGTGGGGCCCTCACTCGCAGGCAGGGCCAAAGAAAAGGAGGGCCGTGTCCAGTATCCCCTCCCAGGGCAGCCCCAGTGACCAGAGGTCCCCTCGCAGGGCCTACCTCCTCCAGGTTCCCTAACGCCGCGGGCTGGCAACCGAGCCTGCCATACGGCCTTTGGGGACACCCCAGATCCAAGCTGTAGCAGTGAGGTTCTTGTGAAGTTGTGTGCGTGCGGTTGTTCAAATTTTCACGCTTGTGGAGCTGGGGTTGTGGCTCAGCAGTAGAGAGCTCGCCCAGCACGTGCACGGCCCTGGGTTCGATCCTCAGCACCACGTAAAAATAAGTAAATGAAATAAAGGTATTGTGTCCAACTACAACTAAAAAATAAATATCAAAAAAAAATTTATACTTGTGTGGATTCCCGTGGCCACCACCACACAGGGAATACAAGATGGTCATCTCCCCCAGGACACCCCCTCATGCTGTCCCTCTTGAAGTTCACCCTCCCTACCACCCTGTCCCTGGCAGCCACTTCTAAATCCACCGTCTAAGTTTGGTCTTTGCAGAGGTCAGGTGAATGGAGTCTGCAGTCCACGACCCTGGAAACTGGCCGCGTACACGCAGCGTGCCTCTGAGATCCCTCCGCATTGTTCTAAGGGTCCGAAGCCCATTATCTGTATTGCTGTGCAGAATTCCATTCTGGGGAGGCAGCCTAAGTCTGTTTGTTCCGTGATGGCTTGTGGAACATCGGCATCTGGTTTCTAGTTTGGGGTGATTGTGAACAGCACGGCTCTGATCACTTCCACGTGGGGTTTCAGATGAAGATGGGTTCATGCCGTGTGATACCTGGGGGTTCCTGGGCGTGGGGGGTTCATGCCGTGTGATACCTGGGGGCTCCTGGGCGAGGGGGGTTCATGCCGTGTGATACCTGGGGGCTCCTGGGCGTGGGGGGTTCATACCGTGTGATACCTGGGGTTTCATGCTTTGTGATACCTGGGGGCTCCTGGGCGTGGGGGGTTCATGTTGTGTGATACCTGGGGGCTCATGGGCGTGGGGGGTTCATGCTGTGTGATACCTGGGGGTTCCTGGGCGTGGGGGGTTCATGTTGTGTGATACCTGGGGGCTCCTGGGCGTGGGGGGTTCATGCCGTGTGATACCTGGGGGCTCCTGGGCGTGGGGGGTTCATGTGTGTGTGATACCTGGGGGCTTCCTGGGCGTGGGGGGTTCATGCTGTGTGATACCTGGGGTGTTCATGCCGTGTGATACCTGGGGGTTCCTGGGCGTGGGGGGTTCATGCCGTGTGATACCTGGGGGTTCCGGGCGTGGGGGGTTCATGCCGTGTGATACCTGGGGGCTCCTGGGCGTGGGGGGTTCATGCCGTGTGATACCTGGGGGCTCCTGGGCGTGGGGGGGCGTTCATGCCGTGTGATACCTGGGGGCTCCTGGGCGTGGGGGGTTCATGCCGTGTGATACCTGGGGGCTCCTGGGCGTGGGGGGGTTCATGCCGTGTGATACCTGGGGGCTCCTGGGCGTGGGGGGTTCATGCCGTGTGATACCTGGGGGCTCCTGGGCGTGGGGGGTTCATGCCGTGTGATACCTGGGGGTTCCTGGGCGTGGGGGGTTCATGCCGTGTGATACCTGGGGGTTCATGCTGTGTGATACCTGGGGGTTCCTGGGCATGGGGGGTTCATGCCGTGTGATACGTGGGGGCTCCTGGGCGTGGGGGGGGTTCATGCCGTGTGATACCTGGGGGCTCCTGGGCGTGGGGGGTTCATGCCGTGTGATACCTGGGGGTTCCTGGGCGTGGGGGGTTCATGCCGTGTGATACCTGGGGGTTCCTGGGCGTGGGGGGTTCATGCCGTGTGATACCTGGGGGTTCATGCTGTGTGATACCTGGGGGTTCCTGGGCATGGGGGGGGGTTCATGCCGTGTGTGATACGTGGGGGCTCCTGGGCGTGGGGGGGTTCATGCCGTGTGATACCTGGGGGTTCCTGGGCGTTGGGGTTTCATGCCGTGTGATACCTGGGGACTCCTGGGCGAGGGGGGTTCATGCTGTGTGATACCTGGGGGTTCCTGGGCGTGGGGGGGTTCATGCTGTGTGATACCTGGGGGGCTCCTGGGCGAGGGGGTTCATGCTGTGTGATACCTGGGGGTTCCTGGGCATGGGGGGTTCATGCTGTGTGATACCTGGGGGTTCATGCTGTGTGATACCTGGGGGTTCATGCTGTGTGATACCTGGGGGTTCCTGGGCGAGGGGGGTTCATGCCGTGTGATACCTGGGGGTTCCTGGGCGTGGGGGGGGTTCATGCTGTGTGATACCTGGGGGTTCCTGGGCGTGGGGGGTTCATGCTGTGTGATACCTGGGGGTTCATGCCGTGTGATACCTGGGGGTTCCTGGGCGTGGGGGGTTCAAGCCGTGTGATACCTGGGGGCTCCTGGGCGTGGGGGGTTCATGCCGTGTGATACCTGGGGGTTCCTGGGCGTGGGGGGTTCATGCTGTGTGATACCTGGGGGTTCCTAGGCGAGGGGGGTTCATGCCGTTTGATACCTGGGGGCTCCTGGGCGTGGGGGGTTTCATGCCGTGTGATACCTGGGGGCTCCTGGGCGTGGGGGGTTCATGCTGTGTGATACCTGGGGGTTCCTGGGCGTGGGGGGGTTCATGCTGTGTGATACCTGGGGGTTCCTGGGCGTGGGGGGGTTCATGCTGTGTGATACCTGGGGGTTCCTGGGCGTGGGGGGTTCATGCTGTGTGATACCTGGGGGTTCATGCTGTGTGATACCTGGGGGCTCCTGGGCGAGGGGTGTTCATGCTGTGTGATACCTGGGGGTTCATGCTGTGTGATACCTGGGGGTTCCTGGGCGTGGGGGGTTCATGCTGTGTGATACCTGGGGGTTCCTGGGCGAGGGGGTTCATGCTGTGTGATACCTGGGGGCTCCTGGGCGTGGGGGGTTCATGCCGTGTGATACCTGGGGCTCCTGGGCGAGGGGGGTTTCATGCTGTGTGATACCTGGGGGTTCCTGGCGTGGGGGGTTCATGCTGTGTGATACCTGGGGGCTCCTGGGCGGGGGGTCCTGGTTCATGCTGTGTGATACCCTGGGGGTTCCTGGGCGTGGGGGGTTCATGCTGTGTGATACCTGGGGGTTCCTGGGCGGGGGGTTCATGCTGTGTGATACCTGGGGGTTCCTGGGGGGGGGGGTTCATGCTGTGTGATACCTGGGGTTCCTGGGCGTGGGGGGTTCATGCTGTGTGATACCTGGGGGCTCCTGGGCGTGGGGGTTCATGCTGTGTGATACCTGGGGTTCCTGGGCGTGGGGGGTTCATGCCGTGTGATACCTGGGGGTTCCTGGGCGTGGGGGGTTCATGCTGTGTGATACCTGGGGGTTCCTGGGCGTGGGGGGGTTATTCTCCTGGGCGTGGGGGGTTCACCTGGGGGTTCCTGGGCAATGGGGGTTCATGCTGTGTGATACCTGGGGGTTCCTGGGCATGGGGGGTTCATGCTGTGTGATACCTTTGGGTTCATGCTGTGTGATACCTGGGGACTCCTGGGGTCTAGGGGGGTTCATGCTGTGTGATACCTGGGGGTTCCTGGGCGTGGGGGGTTCATGCTGTGTGATACCTGGGGGTTCCTGGGCGTGGGGGGTTCATGCTGTGTGATACCTGGGGGTTCCTGGGCGTGGGGGTTTCATGCTGTGTGATACCTGGGGGTTCCTGGGCGTGGGGGGTTCATGCTGTGTGATACCTGGGGGTTCCTGGGCGTGGGGGGTTCATGCTGTGTGATACCTGGGGGTCCTGGGCGTGGGGGGGTTCATGCTGTGTGATACCTGGGGGTTCCTGGGCGTGGGGGGTTCATGCTGTGTGATACCTGGGGGTTCCTGGGCGTGGGGGGTTCATGCTGTGTGATACCTGGGGGTTCGGGCGTGGGGGGGTTCATGCTGTGTGATACCTGGGGCTCCTGGGCGTGGGGGGTTCATGCTGTGTGATACCTGGGGGTTCCTGGGCATGGGGGGGTTCATGCTGTGTGATACCTGGGGGTTCCTGGGCGAGGGGGGTTCATGCTGTGTGATACCTGGGGGTTCCTGGGCGTGGGGGGTTCATGCTGTGTGATACCTGGGGGTTCCTGGGCGTGGGGGGGTTCATGCTGTGTGATACCTGGGGGTTCCTGGGCAAGTGGGGGGTTCATGCTGTGTGATACCTGGGGGTTCCTGGGCGAGTGGGGGGTTCATGCTGTGTGATACCTGGGGGTTCCTGGGCGTGGGGGGTTCATGCTGTGTGATACCTGGGGGTTCATGCTGTGTGATACCTGGGGGTTCCTGGGCATGGGGGGTTCATGCTGTGTGATACCTGGGGGTTCCTGGCAAGGGGGGTTCATGCTGTGTGATACCTGGGGGCTCCTGGGCGTGGGGGGTTCATGCCGTGTGATACCTGGGGGTTCCTGGGCGTGGGGGGGTTCATGCTGTGTGATACCTGGGGGTTCCTGGGCGGGGGGGTTCATGCTGTGTGATACCTGGGGGCTCCTGGGCGTGGGGGGTTCATGCTGTGTGATACCTGGGGGCTCCTGGGCGAGGGGGGTTCATGCTGTGTGATACCTGGGGCTCCTGGGCGTGGGGGGTTCATGCTGTGTGATACCTGGGGGTTCCTGGGCGAAGGGGGGTTCATGCTGTGTGATACCTGGGGGTTCATGCTGTGTGATACCTGGGTGCTCCTGGGCGAGGGGGGGTTCATGCTGTGTGATACCTGGGTGCTCCTGGGCGTGGGGGGTTCATGCCGTGTGATACCTGGGGTTCCTGGGCATGGGGGGTTCATGCTGTGTGATACCTGGGGGTTCCTGGGCGAGGGGGATTCATGCTGTGTGATACCTGGGGGTTCCTGGGCGTGGGGGTTCATGCCGTGTGATACCTGGGGGTTCCTGGGCATGGGGGGTTCATGCTGTGTGATACCTGGGGGTTCCTGGGCGAGGGGGGTTCATGCTGTGTGATACCTGGGGGTTCCTGGGCGAGGGGGGTTCATGCTGTGTGATACCTGGGGGTTCCTGGGCGTGGGGGGTTCATGCTGTGTGATACCTGGGGGTTCCTGGGCATGGGGGGGGTTCATGCTGTGTGATACCTGGGGGTTCCTGGGCATGGGGGGGTTCATGCTGTGTGATACCTGGGGGTTCATGCTGTGTGATACCTGGGGTTCATGCTGTGTGATACCTGGGGGCTCCTGGATGTGGGGGGGTTCATGCTGTGTGATACCTGGGGGCTCCTGGGCGTGGGGGGTTCATGCTGTGTGATACCTGGGGGTTCCTGGGCGTGGGGGGTTCATGCCGTGTTATACCTGGAGGTTACTGGGCGAGGGGGGTTCATGCCGTGTTATACCTGGAGGTTACTGGGCGTGGGGGGTTCATGCCGTGTTATACCTGGAGGTTACTGGGGCGAGGGGGGGGTTCATGCCGTGTGATACCTGGGGGTTCCTGGGCGTGGGGGGTTCATGCTGTGTGATACCTGGGGCTTCATGCTGTGTGATACCTGGGGGCTCCTGGGCGTGGGGGGGTTCATGCTGTGTGATACCTGGGGGTTCCTGGGCGTGGGGGGTTCATGCTGTGTGATACCTGGGGGCTCCCTGGGCATGGGGGGTTCATGCCGTGTGATACCTGGGGGTTCCTGGGCGTGGGGGTTCATGCCGTGTGATACCTGGGGGTTCCTGGGCGTGGGGGGTTCATGCTGTGTGATACCTGGGGGTTCCTGCTGGGCGTGGGGGGTTCATGCTGTGTGATACCTGGGGGCTCCTTGGCGAGGGGGGTTCATGCTGTGTGATACCTGGGGGCTCCTGGGCGAGGGGGGTTCATGCTGTGTGATATCTGGGGGGGGACTCCTGGGCGTGGGGGTCTTGCTCCATCCTCTGTAGCTGTGCAGGCTCCCTCCGCAGCTCCATCTCCATCCCCTGATGACTAGTGACTGCAGACACCTTGTCATGAAGTGTCTATCCAAGTCTTTTCCTCCTTTTAAAAATTGGATTATTGGGGCTAGGGCTGTAGCTCAGTGGTACAGCACTTGCCTAGCATGCGTGAGGCACTGGGTTTGGTTCTCAGCACCACATTCAAATAAATAAAATAAAGGTCCATCAACAACCAAAAAATATTTTTTTTTAAAAATTGGATTATTCTCTAACAATTGAATTCTGAGAGTTCTTTTTTTTTTTTTTTTTTAATGGTACCAGGGATTGAACTCAGGGGCCCTCGACCACTGGGCCACATCCCCAGTCCTTTTTTGTATTTTATTAGAGACAGGGTCTCACAGAGTTGCTAAGTGCCTCACCGTTGCTGAGGCTGGCTTTGAACTTGTGATCCTCCTGCCCCAGCCTCCCATGTGCTGAGATTACAGGCGTGCGCCACCGCCCCTGGCTGCTAAGAGTTCTTAATAGATTCTGGATACAAGTTTTTATTGTTGTTTTATGGGTTGTTGTTGTTGTTTGGATTTTGTTTTTATTTTTACTGGACATATGACCTGTAAATATTTTCTCTTTAGCTTTTAATTTTCATTCTTTCAACTGTGTCTTTCCCAGAGCACATTTTTAATTCCAATGAAGCCCACTTTAACAATCCTTTTCCTATTCTAGATCATGGAGATTTTTCCCTCTGTTCAATTCTAAAAGATTTATGGCTTTGTAATTTATGTTTATGTGTACAATTGAGTTTGAGTTCATTTTGGCATGAGACATGAGATTTTGGTTAGTTGTTTTCTTGCATGTAGATGTTTGAATGCTTCTACATTTGTGGAGAAGATGAGCCTGTCCCCATTGAATTGCCTCTTCACTTTTATCAAAAACTCTCTTGGGCTGGGTGTGGTGGCCTTGCCTGTCATCCCAGTGGCTCAGGAGGCTGAGGCAGGAGGATCCCACGTTGGGCCCAGACTTAGCAACTTACCAAAGGTCTTGACTCAAAATAAAAAAAAAAAAATAGGGCTGGGGACCTAGCTCAGTGGAAGACCACCCTGGGTTCAGTCCTCAGTGCCCCCATCCCAGAAAAAATCCCACTCAGTTAGCCAAAACAGTAGTTGCCATGGGAATAGGCGTCCACTGGAATAGAAGAGAAACTTTTTGGAATAATGGAAACAGGAAAGTTCTTTTACAGATGTTGGGTCACACGGGCACAAGAAGGTGTCTGAGCTCATTAATGTACACATTTTGTGTCTGTGCCTTTCAATGTTGTGAATTACACTTCAATTAAAGTGACCAACTGGCCATACCTGTGTAGGTCCACCAGTGGCCTCTGTCCTGTTCCCTGGACCTACCTCTTATCTTCTGTCCACGTCATGCTGCACTGATCTGAGTTGCTGTGGACTCACGATGGCCTTGAAATAGGAACGCTCCTCAGCTGTATTATTTTTCAAGATATCTCTGGCCGTTCTTGTTCCTTTCCCTCTCCGTGCACATTTAGAATTAGCATGTTTCTAGCTACAAAAAATCTTGGGACTCTGGTTGGTGGGTGTGTTTTAGACCCATTCGCAGATTTGGGGACGCTGCACGTCTTTACAGTGTTCCCTTTCTGTTTGTGAACATGGTACGTCTTTCCATTCGTTTAGTTCTTTGATTTGTTTCATCAGCATTTTATAGACTTCGGTATATAGACCTTTCACTTATTTGGTTACATTTATACACATCAATTCTTGGAGTTATTCTAGACATTCCTTACTGGTAGTATATAGAAATGTGACCAATATATATATTTTTTAAACTTGCATTCTGCAACATTGCTATACTTGTGAGTTCTAGGAAAGACATCGGGGGGTGGAATATGGGGGTGCGTGTGGGGTGCTTCTTGGGATTTTCCACATGGACGATCATTTCATCTGTAAACTGGGACGGTTTTGTTTCTTCGTTTCCAGTTCTGTGTGCCTTATTTCTTTTCCTAGACTGATTGCACTGGCTAGGTATTCCAGTGTGTGTCCAAGAGGAATGGAGATGACAGAGATCCGTCTCGTTCCCGTTCCTAAGAGGGACCCGTTCAAACATTCACTATCACTGTGACGTTCCTGTCACCTTTTCAATAATGCTCTTTATTAGGATCATTAAAGTCATTCTTTTCCTATTTGCTCAGAGTTCTGTTTTATTTTGTTTTTGGTACCAGGGATTGAACTCAGGGGCACTTGACCACTGAGCCATACCCCCAGCCCTATTTTGTATTTTATTTAGAGATAGAGTTTCACTGAGTTGCTTAGTGCCTCACCATTGCAGAGGCTGGCTTTGAACTTGCATTCCTCCTGCCTCAGCCTCCTGAGCCACTGGGATTACAGGTGTGCTCCACCATGACCGGCCCCCCAGAGTTATTTTTTACTCATGAATTAATATTAAATTTTGTGAAACTTTTTTATCTTAATTGATCTGCTCCTATGGCCTTTTTTGCTTTTGAGAGTTAATATCACATTGATTGATCTTTAAATATTGAAACAACATGATATAGACAGGATAAACCTACATCCTTTTGATTTATTACTTTTATGTATTGTTAGATACAAGTGGCTAGAATTCTGTGAAGGATTTTTGCATCTGTCTTTGTGAGGAATATAGGTCTGTAATTTTTATTTTTCTTCACCTGTCTTTGTTTTTAGTGTCAAGGTAAATGAGTTGGGAAGAATTCCCTTCCACTTCCTGGAAAAGATTGTATAGATTTGTCATTATTTAATAACTAGATGTTTTGTAGAATTTTTCAGTGAAATTCTTTGGAGCTGTGGTTTTCTTTGGAAAGTTTAAATTATGTATTTTTTAAATAGTGGTAGCACTATTCATGTTTTCTGCTGCACATTGGGTAAATTTTAATCCTTTGTGGGCTTCAAAGTGACATCTCCTACCTCTTCATTTCTGATATTGATAGTTTGTGCCTGTCTCCTCCAACACATACAACCTTTCCCTCTTTTATCACGTCTTCTGCATTTATAAATTTTACTGATCTTTTCAAGAAATCATATTTTTTTTGTTTCATTGGTTTTCTGTGTTGTCTTTCTTTTTTCATCTTGATTTTTTTCTCACACTTTGTAAATATATTTTTATTGGTACATTATAATCCCAGATAATGGTGGTATTTATTGTTACATTCTTGTACACACTTCAGCTTGATTTTTGTTCTCCATTATTTCTTTTTATTTCTGCTTGATTTGAATTTTTAAAACCCTTTTGTTTGTTTTTAGATTGTTAAAGTGGAAGTTTTCATTGTTGATTGAAACGCTTTTTTTTTTTTTTTTTTTTTCCCTAACACAAGCGCCTAATGCTAAGAATTTCCCTCTTAAGTGTAGTTTTGGCTGTCGCTCTCAAGTTTTGTTTCCATTTTTCACTCAGCTCACAGTATTTTGTGACTTCTCTCAACACTTCTATCAACCTCATTCCATATGGTCAGAGAATGCACTTTATGTAATTGCAGTTCTTCTGAAGAATTCTTCTCTGGAAGCGTTGAGATCTGTTAAATTTCTGCTCTTACCCAGCCTATGGTCCGCCTTGGTGAGAGTTTCACATGCACTTGGAAAGGAATTGTGTATTTCCCTGCTGTTGGGGACAGTGTCAAATAAACATTAGTTCAATCCCGTTGTTTGATGTGGTGTTCCGTGCTGTGCTATCTCTGATCTTCTATTTGCTCGTTCTATCAATTACTGATGGAAGAGTGTTGAATTTTCACTTACCATTACTTTCAGCTCTATTTTTGCTTTGTGTGTTTTAAACTTCTATTGTTAGTTATGTGAACATTCAGGACTCTTCTTTCCTCCTGAGGCGTTGGTCCTCTTGTCATTACGCCTGTCCCTCTTCGTCCCTGGTGAATTTCTTCACTGTGACGTTTTCTCTGATATCACCCCTTGGGCTCACACTTTATTGGTTTCACTGCGTGGTATTTCTTTTCCATCTTTCTGGTTGATTTGCATCATTATATTTGAGGTGAATTGTGTAAACCATCTACAGCCAAGTCGTGTTTTATACTCATTTCTAACAATCTGTTTTTTTGTTTTTTTTTTTTCCCGGCAGATGTGTTTGGGTCATTTACAGTTTAATATGGCTATGAATATGTTTGAATTGAATTCAACCTTTTATTATTTGGTCTCTGTTTTCATTCTTGTTTCCCCTTCCTATATTTTTGGGGAGCTATTTGAACATGTGTTTAATATTCCATTTTCATTTATCTATTCTATTTTTCCACGAACACGTGTTAGGATTTTTCTAGTTATCTTCCTGTTATTGTTTTCTAGTTTAATTCTACTGTGATCTGAGAGTGTACTCTATGTATTCGTTTTTTTTTTTTTTTTTATGATTGTATCTCTTGGTAAAGTATCTTTAGTAGTCACTTATAGAAATTACAGTATACATATCTTCTTACTTTTAAATATTTTAGCATGTCAGATTGAATACAGACACTAACTGGTGTGTCAGTTTTTCTGCAGTAGCTGTTTCGTACACTACATCTATATACACAGAAAACCCCGTTAGACAATGTTACGATTTTTGCCTTACAACACCAATCGTACCTTGGGACACCCAACAGCAGACTCGTGCATTCTGTTTGCCCAGGAATTTACCACCTCCACTTCCTGTTCACATTTCTGATCTTTCCAGTTTCCTTCTGATATCTTTACCTCTCCCCAAAGAACTTCCCAGTACATGGTTCCGGTCAGGTCTGCCCGCAGTGAATTCGCATAGTGTTCCTTCTGCTGAGACACGCTGAGATGGTCTTATTTTGAGCCATTCCTGAAAGATGTTCTTCCTGGAATACAGTTCTGTCTTGATATTTGTTTACTGAGGGCACTTTACATATGTGACCCTTCACGCTGGGCTCTGGCTTCTCGGGAGTGATTTGTCATCACTTTGGTCTTTAAGGAATATGACCCCAGGTCCCTGGTTGCTTTTCGCTTTTTCTTTTTCCTTTTCTGTTTCTTCAGTTTTCGAGAATCTCATTACCCCACTGTGTCTGGACGTGGATTTCTTTACATCTGCTCAACTTCTCAACTGCAGGTTGATTCCTTTTGGGAAGGAGTTTTCAAGTCCTTATTCCTTCAACTCTGTTTCACACGCTGGGCTCTTTGCCTGCCTCTCAGACTCGAGGGACAGAAACGTCAGACCTTTGGGTATTCTCCCACAACTTGCTCGGGCTCTTTTAAATGCCCCTGCTGCTCCGGTTGTAAACTTTCTCCTGAGGCATCTCCAAGTCCGTGTGCTGACGAGCCTGTCTGCTCTGTGTTCAGAGCCGACTACTGCAGGTTTTCAGTGCTGAAAGTTCCTCTTGGTTCTTTCCCTCTTCTGCTTCTTTGCTGAGACTTTCTGTTGTTCCCCTTAGTTCAAGGGCGTTCAGGACTCTTCGCTGGAGCATGTGGTCGGCCGCTGCTTGAACCCTTCATCCGTGGTCCCGGCATCTGCGTTAGCTCAGCCTGGCACCCTCGCCGTGTGGTCTGAGCCCTGGGTCCTCACAGGCTGCCCACCCCGGCCTTTGTGGGGTGTAAGCTGCCTGTCACGGCCAGCCACGGCGCCGCCACGGGAGGAAAATTCTCGGAGGCAGAGTTAAGCTTTTACTACTTTTACTTCTACTTTCTTAGAGCTTAGAGAGGGAAAGAAAGATTTTTAGAGAGAAAGATTAAAGCGAGCTTTTCTTCTTGTCTTCTTAGCTTAGAGTTAGAGTTAAAGAAAGATAGAGCTTAGCTTAGAGAAAGACTAGAGCTTCTTTCTTCTCTCTTCTTTCTTCCTTCTTCTGTCTTCTGTCTTCTGTCTTCCTCGGGAGCCTCGGCCTTACTCTGACCAGTCCTCTGGAGCCTCGGCCTAACTCTGGCCAGTCATTACTTCTTCTATCTGGTTTCTCTTCTGTAACCGCTCTGCCTACGTTCTGGCCGCTCTGATTCTTGGCTTCCAGCTAGCTACAACAGCCCTTCCTAATTAGGGCTCCTTCAGTGGGGCACACTCGGAGTGCTGTGGTAGGAGCGCCTGACCTTGCTGAGCCCCTCTGGGGGTGCGGGTGTCCTCTCAGCAGGTGGTCAGCCCCGTCGGCTCCGGCCTCGGTTTCCACGCAGCCTCCGGTGGGTTGCGGAGTCGGGTCGGCTCTGGTTTCTCATCCCTCCCGGCGCGGTGCCGATCTGTGCCAGATGTCCCCACGCCGCCCGCCTGGCGTCCGGGCGGGAGGCTGTTCCACAGCTGTGTTCCGTGCACACCGTCTGGGGCCGTGTGCAGGCCTGACCCGCTCAGACGGGAGCCCAGGAGGGCTCAAGCAGCTGTCCCCTGGCTCCCGGTGACCCTGACACTCCTCGGCTGCCTGGACCCATCTCTGAGCTTAGCTGGACAGAAAACTGGGGCTCTTCCCCTCGCTGTGCCATTCGTGTTCCACGCAGTGCTCACACCAGGGCCACGTGTTAGGACAGCGGGAGCAGAAGAGCCGCGGGGGTCTGCCCCCCCCCCCGAGGCCACAGCCCCTCCCCTCGGCAAAGAAGCTTCCCTGCTTGGAGTCAGCTCCTGCCCCCTGCCCCCCACGGCTGCCTCGGAATCCGCTGCCGTTGGCACCGAGACCCCGGGGAACACAGGACCAAGAGATCAGAAAAGACCGGAAGGAACCAAACAAGGAATGCTGCCGCTCCCCCCCTCTCCTCATCCGGAGCCAGGACTCTCCAGGGCCTCTCTGCCTCTGCAGGCTGGTGTCTGTCCCTGTGTGGTTGGGTTGGGCCTGTGGATGCCGGGGAGAGAGGAGGGACGCTCCCTGCTGGCCCCGCGGCCCGTCACACTCTGGTTCTCCTCCCCAGCCCACCTGCCCTGTTGACGTCTCAGAGTCCTCCCGTAGCTGAGCCCTGCTCTCTCCAGGATGCACGGCTGCTCCCGGGGGCAGAGGGCATTCGCGAGAGGTTCACTGTCCTTTCCCGTGTTCTGTATTCTTTCTCTCTTTGTTTTCTGCGGTACTGGGGACTGCGCCCAGGATCTCGCACCTGCTGTGCAAGTGTCCTACCACTGCGCAACCCCCCGTCCTTTGTGTTCTGAGACAGGGTCGCACTAAGTTGCTGACGCTGGCCCTCAACGTGAGACCCTCGCCTCGGCTTCTCAAGCAGCGGGGACCACAGGTGTGCGCCAGCACTCCCGCCTGGCGTTGGTTGTCTGCGTTCTTTAGACTTTGGCATCTGGAGCCTCGCTGGTGGGGGACTGCCCCTCCAGGGGCAGCTGATTCCTAGAGATGGCAAGCAAGTCCCAGGGCCCATACAGGTCACATGAAGACCAAAGCCAGTCTCCAGCTCCCTCCTTTACTGCTCTCCGACAGCCCCTCCACCGTCCACCTGTTCTGGTCACCTTGTTGTAGTCAGCACTTTCATCACGGTGGCCGAATGACCGAACAAGAACAATGGCAGAGGAGGGAAAGGCTATTTGGTACTTAGGGTTTCAGAGGTCTCAGTCCGTGAAGGGCCTTCTCCATTGTTCTGGGCCCAAGTGGGGCAGAACGTCATGGCCCACGGGAGTAGAGGAGGGAAGCAGCTCAGGACATGGCCACCAGGAAGCAGAGAGAGCTGTGCTCACCAGCGACAAACTACAAACCCGAAAGTGACCCTCGTCCTCCAGCCACACCCCAGCGGCCCTCAGCACCTCGCAGTCAATCCCTGTCAGGGGATGGATGCACTGACGAGGCTGGGCTTCTCTTAGTCCGGCCATCTCTCCTCTGCGCCACCTGGCTTCGTCTCACGCGTGTGCTTTTGGGGAGACGCATCTCCCAGCCACAGCAGTCCTGCCCGCCCCCGTTCCTGGCCAGCTCCGTGCCCGGTCCTCCCCAGGAGGCACAGCCAGCGGCTCGCCACCCTCGCCCCCTGCCTCCCGGCCAGCGCTGGAGCCTCCCCCCGTGGCCCTGTGGGCAGCTCGTGCCTTCTCCTGGCCGCCGTTTCCACACGCCCCTCTCTGGCCTGCGGGCCCCGCCGCACTCGCCTGAACAACCACGAAACCGATGTTGTGAAACAAAGACGGACTGGAATGCCCTTCCTTCCTCTCACCTGGCACCGTTGCTTTTCTTTCCCTTTAAGATTTCTGTCTGATTTGCATCTGTTATTTTTCTTCTTCTTTTTTTAATGACAAGTTTATCACCTAGAACGTCATCAAATCAGGGAAACTGGTTCGTTGTGGTGAATGTCAGTGTCCCCTGCCCACCCCCAGCCCCCAGTTCACATGTTGAGATTGTAGCCTGCGTGGTGACGTAATGCGGGGTGGCCGTTGGAGGTGATCGGGCCATCGTGGGGAGCCCCAGGACCGGGAGCAGGCAGGGAGCTGGCTCGGCCCTTCCACCACCAGGACCACCAAGAAGACCCCCGGGAGTCAGGCACTGACTGTCACCGTGCAGGCACCTGCTGGCACCTGGGTCCCAGGCTTCCCAACCACAGAGCTCTGTCACAGAGAAGCCACAGTGGGACCACAGGAGCTTTGACTCCCTCGGTTAACTAGAGGCCCACGCCTTCCTCTGCTCACCCTGGCCCTCCTCCACGGAGCCCATGACCACGCTGGGCTGGTGGACGGGGTGGAAGTCGCAGGACCGTCGCACACCCGAGAGCGGTGGCCAGACCACCCGCTCAGCACGTCCACTGCCTGGTGCAGCCCCTGGACAGGAAGGAGAGCCACGGTTGGCACCACCCCATTCCTGCTGGTGTTCCTGAGAGAGCGGAACGTCACCCTGCGGCTGACTGCCCGTGGCCGCCCGCGCTTCCCTGGTGGCAGGAGCGCCCAGAGGAGAGCGCGGCTCTGCGGGACGAGCAGGCCGCTGGCGTGGGCCCTGCGGTGTCTGGGACCTTGCTCTCCCTGGCGCCTCGGTGAGAGGGACTGGGGAAGCCTGTCCGCACCACTCTGCCTTAGCGCACTGCCACTCACAGCCCAGAGAGTCCCGTGCGCACAGAGGAGCCCTCCATCAGCTTCCCTGGGCCTGGGTCTGCGTCCACCATCGCTACCCAGCAGCCCGCGGGGGGTCCTGCTGCAGCGCTGTGTCTGAACCCACCCGCGGGAGCTGCACGTGCCGGGCGGGTCTTCTGTCTGTCCCCTCTTGTCCTCTGTGTTGAGGACGCTTCTTCTGAACTCCCAACTTGGAGTCTTCCCTAGAAGCAGACCCTGAGGACAGGGTTTGGTGCTGGGCGTTTATTTCAAAGGCCGACCCAGGAGCGTCAGAAGAGAATTGGGGGAGTGGGAACCCAGGGCTGAGCTCTTGAGAAGGTCGCCTTGAGGACAGGGACCTGGGCTCATCCCGCTGGGGGACTCTGCAAGGTGACCTTAAGGGGCCTCAGGAGTGCTCGCTGGTCGGGGAGGAAGGGAGGGGGGTCTCCTCTGACTGCACCCGTCTCTCGGACGGGCGGGCTCTTCCCGTGCTGTTGGCCTTTCTTCTTTTGCAGTGCTGGGGAGGGACCTGGGCCTCGCGCTGCCGGGCCCACGTACAGCCACGCCCATCTCCAGGGCTGTCCCCAGTGCCTGGTCCCCCGCCCTGCTCAGGAGCACCAGCAGATCTAGTGAAGAGTTGCAGTAGGGCAGGGCCGGCCTGGGCTTGGGGACCTAAGTGTTTCAGTCAGCTGTCCTCTGCTGTGACCCCAAGTCCTCACAGGAACCACTAAGAGGAGGAAGGTTTTATTTTGGCTCATGATTTCCGAGGTACAGTTCATAGACGGCCAGCTCTGCAGTCCTGGCCCACAGTGAGGCCGGACATCATGGCGAGGGGTGTGCCAGAGCAGCTCAGGACACGGCCACCAGGAAGCAGAGGGAGCTCCGCTCATCAGGGACAAAATATGAAAGCCAAAGGCACACCTCCAGTGACACCTCCACAGCCCCCCGCCCACATGGCCCCCAGGTGATCCAGGTCAGTGGACTCATGCACCGATTAGGTCAAGGCTCTCGTAACCCACCGCTTCACCTCCAGACCTTTCTGCCTGGCCTCACACATGAGCTTCTGGGACGCCACACATCTAACCCGTCACACAAAGGGTTCAGAGCAACCCTGGAGAAGCACGGACCGTGCCTGCCCCAGAAACACGGACGAGCTTGCTTGTCCCTGGATCCCAGCCGGGCGCTCCCTAGGGTGGACAGGAAGGAGCGCTGACTGCAGGGTGCTGGCTGCAGGGTGCTGGCTGCAGGGTGCTGAGTCATGACCAGTGGCTCTCCAGGACAGCAGGAGCCGTACACCTTGCAAGCTGCCTCTGTATCTGGAAAGGTGCGATTGAGGCCAGGAGTGTGTCAGTCCCCGGCTACTTCATCCGTCCATCCGTCCACATGTCCATTCATTCATAAAACAAATGTGTGCGGTGAGCAGAAATCAATAAGCAAAAGTCCCCATCCTTGCAGAGTTCAGATGCTGCTGTCAGGCAGACAGAAGAGTCATTACCATAGACCAACTGGTGCACTGGACCTGGTGCACTGAGCGCTTTGCAGTAAGGAGCATGGTGACACTGGAGTACTGAGCGTGGCGACACTGGAGTACTGAGCGTGCTGGCACTGGAGTACTAAGCATGGTGGCACTGGTGTACTGAGTGTGGTGGCCCTGGTGTACTAAGCATGGTGACACTGGACTACTGAGCATGGTGACACTGGAGTACTGAGTGTGGTGGCACTGGAATACTGAGCATGGTGACACTGAAGTGCTGAGCATGGTGGCACTGGAGTACTGAGCGTGGTGATGCTGGAGTACTGAGTGTGGTGGCACTGGAGTACTGAGCATGGTGGCCCTGGAGTACTGAGTATGGTGGCACTGGAGTACTGAGCATGGTGATGCTGGAGTACTGAGTGTGGTGGCACTGGAGTACTGAGTATGGTGGCACTGGAGTACTGAGTATGGTGGCACTGGAGTACTGAGCATGGTGGCCCTGGAGTACTGAGTATGGTGGTCCTGGAGTACTGAGCATGGTGGCCCTGGAGTACCAAGTATGGTGGCACTGGAGTACTGAGCGTGGTGATGCTGGAGTGCTGAGCATGGTGACACTGGAGTACTGAGTGTGCTGGCACTGGAGTACTGAGCACAGCAACACTGGTGTACACTGGAGTACTGAGCATGGTGGCCCTGGAGTACTGAGCATGTGGCCCTGGCCATGGTGGCCCTGGAGTACTGAGTATGGTGGCACTGAGTACTGACATGGTGATGCTGGAGTGCTGAGTATGGTGGTCCTGGAGTACTGATCCCTGAGTACATGAGTACTGACACAGCAACACTGGTGTACTGAGTGTGGTGGCCCTGGTGAGCACGGTCCCTGGAGTGTCGAGCATGAAGACACTCTGGTGATCAGGTGCCCTGCGTTTGGTCCGCTGTGACACCCCGGGGGGCTGGCTGGAGGCAGTGTTGCACCTCGTCTGCAGCCCCCAGGTTGAAGGCCACGTGTGCCACCTGCGGGTGTCTGCTCCTCAGTGAGCCGCCAGCTTCCCACCCTTGGTTTCGTGGTCTGCGCGGGGAGCAGGCCCCAGGTCTCAGTGTTGCAGTGCTGACCTGGTGTCTGGGTCTTGGGTGTTGGGAAGATGCCAGTGAAGGTCCCTGGGGACAGAGGGCAGGGCCACATAGTGATGTTTCCCACGCGTGTCCTTCCCAGCCTGGGAGCAGAGGGACGGCAGAGTCCGGGAGCCCAGGGCCTCCCGCGCAGCGAATGGCTGGCAGGGTCTCGGTGTTGTCTCCACGCACCGTTTCCTCACCTCTGCCCTGAGTTGTCCTCTGTGTCCTTCCAAGAGCTGGCAGCCCTGGCTGGCTGTGACCAGCTCGCAGAGGCACATGGGGATCGGAGGAGCCGCCTCGGGCTGGAGCGCCGGCTCCTCTTCCTGGCGGTTTGATTCAGAGCCAGGCCTGCGGTGTCACCCGTGGGCTGTGACAGGGTTGTCAGGAAGGGCAGAGCCGGAACCTTCCCTGCCTTGCAATTAGAGCCTGGTCCTCCGCCAGACGTCAGCGGACAGCCACACCGGGAAGGAAAGGGCAGGAGAGTCGCCGTAGGTCTGCACCCGGCCTGGACTCCGGAAGCCGCGGTGAAGCCACCGCGCAGCCACTGGCAGCGTCACCGTGAGGACTGCCTGTTCCATCTGGCCAGTCCTGGTTGTTTTCTGGATCTTAATTATCAAGTCGATGCCAGCCACCCTCAGCGAAGCCCCCCGCCCCCCACCCGTCAGCTCAGCTGGCCTCGGTACTGCCGGAGTCGAGGTGGGCTTCCCGCGGCTGGGAAGGGGGGGGTGGCCAGATTCAGCCTCACCAGACGACAGAGCCTGCGATTGCTCCCTCCCTCCACGCAGACCCTGCCGCGCGCAGCGCGGAGTGAGGGCTGGCAGGGCTCCGTGCGATCGTCACAGAAGGCTCTGCCACACTTCTGGAGAGCTTGGTGACTGTTTTGAGCCACAAATGGCTTTTGCAGATGAGTCTGAATCCCCTATTGTGACTCAGAGACTGTCGTGGGGAGCCGATCGTGCCCCACAGCCACCAGCTGTGGGGGAAGTGCTCCGTCACTGACAGTGTCAGGGCGTCCCCCCAGGGCCCCAGTGGGGACTGGACAGTGAGGTGGACAGTGGCCTTCTGCTGGCCTCGGTGGCTCACTCACACCTAAGCGGGGAGTCAGGGGTCCTGGCTGAGAGGCGGGCTCAGAAGCCCAGCCCCAGATGCACACCTCGGCCTCTGACTTCGGGAAGTCGCTTCTTGGTGTTGTGGAAGAGAGATGTGGCGGGCCAGCTTCCTAGCATGGTGGGGTGCTGGGTCAGCACGCGGGAAGCCTTGGGATGGGGCCTCGCATAGCACGTGGCTTGGAAGGGCTTGCTGCCGCCACTGCTGTGTCACTGCAGGGCCCTGGAAGGCAGCCTCTAAGAGGAGGGTTCCACCCAGTGGGTGGCTGCAGATGAGGGGCAGAGTCTGACCCGCACCACCGGAGGAGGAGGAGCAGGAGGAGGAGGAAGAACAGGAGAAGGAGGAGGAAGAAGAGGAGCAGGAGAAGGAGGAAAAGAAGGAGGAAGAGGAAGAGGAAGAGGAGGAGAACGAAGAGAAAGGAGGAGGAGGAGGCAGGGGAGGGGAAGAGGAGGAGGGCTGGGGTCCCAGGGCAAACCCTCCTTCCCGGGAGAGGCGCTTGAAGAGCTGACCAGAACTGACCACGTGGGCAGGTGCTGATGTGCCCAGAAATCGTTCTCTCCCCGGCTGGGTCCCCTCAGGGGTCTGGCTGGGGGTCTGGCTGGCACAGGGGAACCCTGCAGACAATTTATGCCGAGGGAGCTGTCCACTGGGAAGCAGTCAGACGGCTGGTGGAGGGTCAGGGGTCACACGGGGGGAGCCGCCCAGTGGTGGGGAGGCGGTGACAGTTGTGGAGTCCAGACCAGCCCAAGGAAGCCAGGACTGTGGCAAGCCCGGCTAGCAGGCTGGGCCACCGCAGGCAGGGCACCAACAGAGACGCAGCCACCACGGAGCTGCCGCCTGAAGCAGGGAGAGGACTGGCTCTTCTCTCCTGTTCTGGAAGCTTCCACTGGTGCCTCCCCCGGGCAGAACCTCCCTTCCGAGACCCAGAAGGCAGCGACGTGGGGAGGATGTAGCTCCCTGTGACGCAGAGCCGGGGCCCGACCGCGAGTGACTGGCAGGAACGGCCCCCATGGCCCAGTGTGTGGGGTCCTGGTGGCCCTGACCTTGGCCTGTGGCCCGGGGGTGGGGGGGCGGGTAGGGATGTGACCAGTGGGTGTATTCCACTCCGCTGGCCGTGGTGATTGCTGCCACGGTGAGCACGTGACAGGACGGCCCGGGGAGGGCCCGCTCTGGGCTTCGCTGCAGCCACTGGCAAGAGCAGGACGGAGGCTGCCTTCCGCCTGGGGCGCTGGGCTGGCGGGTCATGAAGAGCGCTCTCCTGTCCCCCGCTCCCAAAGGGCACAGAAAGGAGAGCGAGCCGGGCGAGCTGAAAGCAGTCACCCACCCCGGCTCCTGGTCCAGCCATGGCCGGGCCTGATCCAGCGTCCCCCTGTTCAGGGAGCCCCTGCACGCAGGCCTGTGTGTGCACAGGTGTGTGTGCACGCATGCATGTGGAGGGGGGTTCTGTCACTTGTCACCCAGTGACTTCTAACGAATCCACAAGCCGAGACACGTTGGGGACTAAAAAAAGTGGCTGCAGTGAACTGTGGCCCGCAGTGGCCGGGCGGGGCCAGGGTGAGGCTGGACGCTTTTCCATGAAGCGGAGTCCAGACACGGAAGGCGTGCCCCTCAGGACTGCCCTGCTCGAGGGGCAGCACCCCTGCCCTCCTGCAGGCCCTAGAACTCGGGAGCTCCACAGCCTCATCTGAGCCCCTCCCTGGCCTCCTGGGTCACGCACTGCCCATCACCATGGAGGACTCCTGCCCACTCCCAGCCTCCGTGACTTTCCTCGTGACGCCGCCTCCTGTGTCAGAGGCTAATGGACTTTACAAAGACAGTTATGTTATAACGTGATTATTACATATCTTAATCGTTATGAGGACGATGACCAATGGTGTAGGAATTCCCATTTTTTGAATGTGGAAGTTGAGGCTGAGGTAGGAAGATTGACTTGCCCAGGATTTGCATCCAGGCCCTCAGATACATCCCATATCTGCCTCGGCTGCGTCCTTCCCAGCAGGCTGTGAGCATCAGGAGCCGGGCTTTGGCTTCTAGCTGTTTCCTGGTCCTCACCCAGGCGCCCCTTGGTCCCTCCTGGATGCTGATTGGCTGGGCACTGAAGGAACGCTTGCTGATTGGCAGGCAGTGATGGAGAGCTTCCTGATAGGCAGACACTGGCACGGATGGAACGCGTGCTGACTGTCTGGGCATCTGAGTCAGACTGTGGCATGTTGTCCTGGCTACGGGTGAGACTGTGGTGCACTGGGCAGTGATGGCCTTCCTCTTTGGAAATGGACGTGACCCCTGTCAGCCATGCCGAGGACTCACACAGCACACTGGAGCTACCCCAGGCCGAGGCGAGGCTGAGGAAGACCTCCTGTGTCCCGGACCTCCACTGTCCAGAGGGTGGCCTCTGTGGGCCCGCGGCATGTGGAGGTCCTGGATGTGGTCAGGTCTCTGAGGCTGAGCTCAGGACAGAGGGTTCTGGAAGCAGAGGTGAGTCATTCATTGTCTTCAGTAACTTCTTAGAGGAAGAGAAATTGTGGAAATGACAGGCGTAAGTGTCCGCATGGTCCGGGTCCGTGCCTTCCACACATGAGCTCCGTGCTTGGCCTCAGCTGGCTCAAACCTGCGATTCTCTACCTATAAAATGAGAACAGCCAGCAAACCTCCCTCGTAGTAGTATTATCATTAATTTCCCAGAGGCAGATTGGCTCTGAACTTAAGAGAATCATCGTTAGACATCCAGTGCAACCTAATTGTGCTTTTAAAAAATTTTTTTACTTTTCCCCAGAGACATCCCAATTAGAAGTTGATGGGACAGAGCGCTTTCATCGTTTTACTTTTTCTTTCTTTCTTTTTTTTTCTTTTTTTTGAAAGCAGGGCAGAAGCATTAGAGTCTGGTAACGGGATGATCATTAGAAGGTGCTGTTAAGAAATAGAGCGAAAATGAATGTATACTGCTAACATCAGTTGGTTAAACTTGTTTGTTATTGAACATGCATAAAAAGAAAAATGGGTGGCAATTTAATTCAATTTATAACACTTTAATGAAATCATTTCCATGAGATGGTAAAGTGTGCACACTTTTGCATATTTTGAAGCACGCTGCTCATAGTTGTTGAGGAGGGAAATTCCATTTCTCTGGGAGTAGGTGATGGATGAGCCGTTTCCCCTCAACGAATACGTCATTGTCCTGAAACATCCGGGTCTTCCTGATCCCACCAGGTCCCATTGTTGGCTACTCTGCTAACTGTTGTAATCATCAATCTTCAAAGAAATCAGCAGGAGGAATTCTGCAAGGTGGAATCGGGCAGATTCTGGTGTGGAGCCATCAGGGAACACGGCTGGAAGAATCGCAGCACAGCTTCCACACGCAGGTGCCACTAACGAAGCCTCGACACCCAACACCTGGACATAGTCCTTGACTGCGCACAGCGGCATAGGTGATTTGGGGAGCTGCTCTGGATTAAGTGCCTACACTTTTCATTATTTTTAAATTGCAAACAATTTTCAAGCAATTTGGAATGTGGATTTTGGACTCAACATTCTAAGGTTGAAATCCCAGCTCTGCCACTTACTAATACATGACTAACTTAGGCTTCTTGAAACCTCCATTTTTTTTTTTTTTTTTTTTTTTTTACTGTTACAAGAATGGCAAATTTTGTAACAATTTCGCCACTTATTTATTTAATATTTTTTAAAAATGAGAAATACTATTCCTGTGGTTTCAGATTGCCTGCAAAATGACAGCTTTTTCCCCTTAACCAGAACGATCTTAGAATATTTATTTATTTATTATTAATTTTTAAATTTGTTTTAATTAGTGAAACATGACAGTAGAATGCATTAATGCACTATGATATATCATACATAGATGGGATATAATTTCTCATTTTTCAAAGTGTACATGTTGCAGAATCATATTGGTCATGTAGTCACATATATACATACAGTAACAATGTCTGTTTCATTCCACTCTCTTTCCCATCCCCACATCCCCTCCCTCCCCTCCCTTCACTTCCCTCTACCTAATCTAAGGTAATGCTATTCTTCCCTAGTGTCCCCTCCCCCGCCTTATTGTGAATTAGCATCCACATATTAGAGAAGACACTCGGCCTTTGGTTTTGTGGGATTGGCTTATTTTGCTTAGCCTTTTTAACTCTATGAGATAAAAATACTTATCTCTTGGCTTCAAGTGAGGATGTAATGTAACAATAGGTAAAAAGCCTAGCATAATTTTCAAAACTCTGCTGTTATTTTCTTTATTGTTGCAAGTGATAGAAACCCAACTCAAATTCGTTTTCAAAAGTAACAGTCATGTATACCATTTGCTGCCTTCTGGGAGAAGCATTTCATCTTAATTATTAAAAGGATTGAATATAGGGATTAACAACACCTCAATTCTTAATCTTGATTTCTGAAAGCCAGTAGAACGCGTGGATCACTATGGACAGTTCTCATCAACATCTTCAGCAAACCTAGGGGAGAGTGCCCTGCAAAACCACAAGCCCCAACGTGGAAGAACTGCTGTAGCCCCACAGTGGTGCAACAGGAAGGAAGGGGGTTCTGAAATGCGTGACTAGCTGACAGTCACTCCGAGGGCCAAGCAGAAGGTCGCCCCATGCAGGAGAACTGCTGCTGCGTGCCGATCTGAGACCAAACAGGGAAAGTAGGAGTCTGGGAAAGGAAGTCCCTTTAGGTTCCAGATTCTATTTACATAAAAGGAATGACTAGCAAGCACAGTAAGGAGCACCAGACGACCCGACTGTCCTTCAACGGCATTCCCGAAAGGAGGGGGGTTCCTTCATGGCCGGGTCCAGGTCTGGGTCAGGGAAGATACAGGGTGAGCTTGAGGTAGCTTGTTGTGTCAAAAGTCAGAACGCGGGCTGGGGTTGTGGCTCAGTGGTAGAGCGTTCACCTAGCACGTTCGCGACCCGGGTTCGATCCTCAGCACACCTAAACATAAATGCATTGCGTTGTATACAACTAAAGCAAATAAACATTTAAAAATAAATAAATATATTTTTTTTAAAAGTCAGAACGTTTTCCACGATAAACAGGGTTGTGCTGAAATGACACGGGAGGCGTGTGGCAGCACCACATTGGCCAGAATTGGGTTGATGATGCATCAAAAAAGCACAGCGAATAAGACAAGAAAAAGAAATAGAAGGCATCTGAATCAACAAAAAGAAGTAACATTGTTCCTATTTTCACACGACATGGTCTTACACAGCCTTACATCCAAGGCTTCATTTATAAAAAAGTGTTAGAATTAATAAATTCAAGGGGTCAGAGGATCCAAAGTGAACATACAAACATGACATGTATTTCCACATACCAGCAGACCATTTGAAGAGACATTAGGAAAACAATCTTATTTACAATAGCACCAAAAGGAATAAAATACCTAGCAGCAAACTTACACAAGGAGAAGGAAGACCTGTGCACTGAGAATCACAAAATACTCATGGAAGAAATTAAATAAGGCAAGCAAATGGAAAGGTGCCCTCCTGTTCATGCTTTGGAAGACTTAATATTGAAGACTTAATATTGAAATGTCTGTTTTTTTCCAAAGCTATTTACAGATCCAATGCCACTGCTATCAAATTCTCAAGGGCAACTTTACAGAAATTGGAAATTTCTGTAAAGACAATTCTATGATTCATATTGAATCACTACAAAGGACCACTGATGGCCAAATCAACCTTTAGAAAGAAGAACAGGGCTGGGGTTGTGGCTCAGCCGTAGAGTGCTCACCTAGCATGCGCTCACCCTGGGTTCGATCCTCAGCACCGCATACAAATAAACGCATTGTGTACAACTAAAGCAAATAAATAAGATATTTTTTAAAAAAAAAGAAAGAAAGAAGAACAAAGGGCCAGAGTTGTAGCTCAGTGGAAAGCACTTGCCTAGCGTGTGTGATGCACTGGGTTCGATTCTCAGCACCACATATAAATAAATGAATAAAATAAAGGTCCATCAACAACTAAAAAAAAAAATTAAAAAAAAAAAGAAGAAAGAAGAACACAGCTTAAAGCATCACAAGTATTGATTTTAAAACATACTTCAAAGCTAAAGTGATGAAAACAGCGTGGCACTGGTATGAGGAGGTACCACTGGGGGAGAGTGAATCCATACCTGTGTGTCCAGCTGATGGTCATCAACACACACGGGGAAGGACAGTCTCCTCAGCAATCGGTGTTGGAGAAACTGGCTACCCCCACGCCAAGGAGGAAACTGGTCTCTTACTCTATATAATATACACAAAAATCCACTCATACCGGATTAAATGGATTTATAAGATATAAAACTCCGAGAAGAAAACATAGCCCAGTGCTTCATGACACAGTCTAGGCAAAGATCTCATGACACAACACCAAGGCATAGGCAACAGAATCAAGTGGGACAAAACCAAACTAACAAGTTTCTGCTCCGCCAAGGAAACGCGAGGAGAGGTGACCTGTCACAGGGAAGAAGGTATTTGCAAATCTCTGAATTACAGGGAACTCCGCCGCATGAGAAGACTTACTTTGACGTTTCTCCAAAGAAGACGAGCAAATGACCAACAGGTATATGGGCAGAGGCTGGACATTGCCAGTCTCCAGGGGAGTGTGAATCTAACCCACAGTGAGCGATCACCTCCCACCTGCTGGGACAGTTATCATCAACAAACAAAACGCAGCAGATCTCGGGAAGGGAGTGGAGAAATTAGAACACCCGCACCTGTTGGTAGAAATGCAAGATGGCGCAGCTGCTATGAAAACCAGCATGGAGGTTCCTCTGCATTTAAAAATCGAACAATCAATTTTTAAATTCAAATTCAAAAATTTTTTTAAAAAATGATATGATCCCTCAATCACACTTCTGGGTGTTTATCCAAAATTGAGTTGAAATGAGGATCTCAAAGAGATATTGCCATTCCTGTGCTCACTGAAGCACTACTCACAGTAGCCAAGAAGTGGAGACGACTTAAATGTCCGTGCACAGATGGGTGGATAAAGAAACATACAATGGAATATTATTCAGCCTTTAAAAAGAAGGAAATTCTGCAACATGTGAGAACATGGGGCATGCTACATGAAATACACCTGTCACAGACTTCCAAATACCATGTATGCCCACGTATATAATGTATATAAAATAATCATGTTCATAGAATGAAAGAAAGGAACCGTGTTTGCCGGGAGCTGGGGAAGGGAATGGGAGTTACTAATCCACAGACATCAGTACCAGTCAAGCGGGATGAGCATGTTCCAGAGACCTGTTGCCCAAGACCTGTTGACAACCTGTTGTCAACACCAACATCCTGTTCACTTGAAGATTTATTGAGAGAGTAAACCTCATGCTGTGCTCTTGTAATGAAATTTAAAAATTAATGAGTATAAATAAAATGTACTTAGTGGATAAAATTAATGACTTCATAAAAATGCTAAAAAAGGGAGAAAGTCTGATAAACCACCATGAGGTGACTGTTTAACAACTCCTTGCTCTTTGAATTGGTGATTAAAGGAAAAGATTGAATATTTATTCTGCCTTCCCAGTGGGAACTCTATGACAAGGTAACAAACTAGCCCTTGACGAAGAAAAGCGCCACCCTATGTAAGAAGGCCGGGTACCGAGAGTGGAAGGAACCATGGAATGGAAAACACCATTTAGTTAAGCTATAAATTATAAAGTTAAGCAAGATGTGTGCATTAAGGAAGGGATGTAGGACAAAATGGTGGCTTGGTGCCCAAGTAGCACCATGCAAATTCCTTTCTGATCACGTACCAGTTACCTACTGCTGCGTAACAAACGCCCTGGCAACTGCAGTGGTTGAACTATAGTCATTTCTTACTCTTCACTGTTACCCTGTGGTCAGCTGAGGCCAGTGGATCTCGAGGACCTCGCGCACAGGGCCACAGTTTGCGGAGGTGGCTGGAAGACCGAGGCCTCCACCCTCTGGTGCGTTGGGAGGCTCTGGGATAGCTTTGCTCGCGTCTGCAGGGGTGATGGGTGTGAAGCCGCTCTGCCTGGGGCTCGCCTCCTCCCTCAGGCTGGCCCACTCTGCGTGCAATCTCGGGGTCCGCTTTGGCAGCGGGGCAAGCCCTGCACACGCGTACTCCAAGCCTCTGCGTCTCGTCAGCCGGCTTCCTACTGGTGAGGGGAAGTGCACGTCCCTGAGCCCAGTGGAGAAAGGGGCCCAGGCTCCAGCCAGCCTGTCCAGGAGGGCCCTCTTCAGTGAACGAGTGTGTCACAGCTGCTCCGCACAGAGGGCAGCCACTAGCCACGGGCACGCACTGAGCACCAGAAGTGAGGCGGAGGGACTTCCAATTTGAGTCTATTAAAGCTTGAGTTTAAGCAGCCACCTGTGGCTGACGGGCACCGTCCTGGCATTTGCAGATATAGATGCACCTCTGGGACAGTCAGGCCAGAAGCCCCCCTCACGGGCCCATCAGTCCTCTGGATCTGACTCCATTTCCGGGTGATAGAGGGTTAGCAATCACCATGCAGACGGACTGCAAGACCCATCTAGAAGCAGAGGCACTCTCTGGTCAGCTGACCAGTGTCTTCAACAGGCGGATGCCCTTGAAGAGGAAATCCCCATGGAGCAGGAGAAAGGGGGGAGGTCACAGGCGGACGTGTTTCTGGGTGTCATTCCTGGGTAGGACCAGGGAGCTGCAGGTCTTCTTAGCCTCACTGGGAATCTGAGTATGACATAAAATGTTCTGGAGTGGGACGGTGAAGATGGTTGACCAAAAACGACCTGTTGGGAGCAGTTTGAAGAATGTCCCCTCCTACCAGTAAAATACAATTATGTGTCTCTACAAACACCAAGACCAAGAAGCAGATGCACCCGGCTCCAAAACAGTGATTCTGCTGGCAGAAGATGAAGCTTGTTTGCTTGTGTTTTTTTTTTTTTTTTTTTGGCACCAGGGATTGAACTCAGGGGCACTCGACCACCGGGCCACATCCCCAGCCCTTTTTTTGTATTTTATTAGAGACAGGGTCTCACTGAGTTGCTTAGCGCCTCGCTGTTGCTGAGGCTGGCTTTGAACTCGCCATCCTCCTGCCTCAGCCTCCCAAGTGCTGGGATGACAGGCGTGCGCCAATGTGAATGTGCCGCGCCCCACTGGCTTGAGCAGATATTTCATGAAAGTGCATTTCTCTCACGGGCATGTGAGCTGCCTGCCATGTGTCCCCCTGCCATGTGTCAGGGCAGGGAACCGGGGGGGGGGGGGCTCAGCACCTGCTGTCAGGCTCGGCTCACCTCCAGGGTCTGGTAACCCGGTCACTTCCTCAAGACCCACAGACGCGCCAGCCCTTAGTTTTGCTTAGTCAGTCAGCATATGCCATTGGGCCACATGCTCTAGCTGGCTCTTGTAGGAGCCATTTGCTCCTAGTTGGGTTGCTCCGTTCCCTTCAGAGACAGTGACCCCCGGGACTGAATGCCGTGTGTGACAGAGAACGTGAATCAATCGCTACAGGCCCTGCCAGATGTCGAACAAATAGGAAGGCATTGCAAGTTCCATCTATAATTAATGACAACATTTTAAAGTTCTACCAGAAATTGATAATGTGGTGCTTTCTTTTAATACCTTTTCCCTTTATTGGGTTGTACGTATTTTAAAGCAGGTCTGATATTAAATATACAGCAGACTCTTTTTATAGAAAATGTAATTGCTGAAGGGAAGATGTTATATTTATAAATGCTTCATTGTTACCTTTTATGCAATGAATTCACTGGGGCTGTGCAGTGTAGAAATTTCCAGAATGTGTTTGTTGCAGAAAGCATATTCAAGACTATCAAGGAAAAGGGACTTCTGGCTGCCTTTTTCTCTTTCTTTTTTAATTTTTTTGCAAAATTTCCAAATTGCCACTGTTGTCATAAAAATCTAGATTGCCACTAGTTTGTCTTGGAATTACAGGGCTATCTTTTAAGATAAACACGTAATATCATTTCTGCATTATAAGCCCATTTGGGTGACTTCATCTTTCTAGCAGCCAACTGAATAATTAAATAGCAAGGCAAGAATTTTTATTATCCCCCAAATCTGCAACTGAACATTTGCAATGAAACAAATGGATACATTTCTCTTCAGGATCCATTAGGGAGAAGGAAGAAGTTTCAGACTCTTCAAAGTATTGCAAACAGCAGTTGTTCAAGTGTTAAGTTGGAGCGAATAAAATTAAGCAAAATCAACTTCTCTTCCCATTTGTATACTTTATGTCTTTGTTGAAATTGCTGTTCGGAGACACAATAGGCTGTCACACCTATACCCTAAATTTCCAAAGCGTTAAGTCATTGCTTTGTTTTCTAATTCCTATTAGTGCCATATGGATTTTTCCCTTAAATTTGAGAATAAACACAGCTTTAACAAGTTTGCAAAATCGTCTTATTTTCCAGAGAGACTCCTACCATCAGCATTGTTATAGACAGCCTCTGAAAATATTCCTGTCTCATTACAGTGAAGTCACCAACGATATGCAGCATGATCCTTTTGCTAGAAGTGAAGAGTGATGCAGATTCTGCACGTTCTGCCCTCTGCCTTCCTGTTTGCAGGGGTCTCGTGGTTGCTGGCCCAGGGGTCCGTCCCCATTCACTGAGCGTGGGTGCTCAAGAAGTGTCCTCTAGGTGAGGGCCGTGGGAGGCGTCACAGGAGGAGAGACTCAGCCTGCGGAGCTGGACCCTGCATGTCACACAGATCCCGTCTCTCGTCCACGCTGAAGGCTTGCAACGGGCCAGGCTCCTGCTAGACGTTAGGCTCACGTTGGTGGACAGCGCAGCACTCATCGGACGTACAAGTGCTGAGAGCAGCACCACTTAGTTCATTGACGGCCATCGTGCAAAGTGCATGAAATACAAAGACTGTAACAGGGCATCCTCGCCTGTGAGGGGACAGGAGACAGGCTGAGTGGAAGAAGCAGTTAAGACTTTGCTGAGCTGAGAGCAAGAGTCAGGAAGTGGGCGACAGAGACTATTACAAGGGGCACCTTCCGTGCAAAGGACCTGGGGCGCAAAGAGGCATGACAGATTTACGAGTTGCAGGTAGAGCTGAAATACAGAGAGCACAGGGGTAGGGGGCGGGCAGCATGTGTCGGCCAGAAAGGGGCAGCGGCCAGGGACACGACACAGGCCGCACAATGACCAGGATGGTTTGGTCACCAGGGGAGAGCTGGAGTGAATGTACACACTGGCTTTGGTGCAGTAGGGAGCGGCGCCCCTCCTGAGCTGCGGTTGAACACATCTGTCACCTGCACTGGGGTGGGGACCAGCGAGGGCCTGGGGACAGCGCTGCCCGCCCCTAGGGTTTCCGGCACCGTCTCAGGGGCTGGGGCTGGTTCGTGGACAGGAGAGGAGACGAGGTGGTGTGTAGCTGAGGCCGGGGCAGGAGTAAGAGGCCCGTGGCTTTGAGGGAGGAATTGAATATAAGGCCCAGCAGAGGGGCCAGAGGCTGGTGGCACCATCGCCCAGGCCTGAGGGCACTGGGGAGCCATCCAACATGCCCCTCCTGGTGGCACGTCCTGCACTGTCTCTGGAGGCCCCAGTGTGACTGGCCCCGGTGCCCAAGTCTGTGCCATCCTTGGCTTCCTTCCCTTCCACCCCGCCCGTCCCCGCTCCTGAGGCGTCTCCCAGATCCGCCGCGGGACCCGACTTCTGGCCGCGGGGTCTGCTGCCGAGAGAGCAGACCCTGAGACGGGG